>CM046458.1:16662624-17979743 GCA_025506515.1 Flaveria trinervia | reverse complement strand
TTATTTCTCTCCACTACTCCATTTGTTCTGGGGTCCGTTGGGATGCAACGCCTTTTAATCCTTGAAAGATAGAAGTCATCAAGTGTGTGTGATACAGTATGTCACTAGATCGTGATATGTAATGTAATAGATATTGTTTGGATGATAATGAATGGATTTGATGTCTGTTGGTTATAATGTTTAAAGTTCATTATGAGTCGCGAATGAATGATTGGGTTTATGATTCCTGAATGATTACATATAAATTATATTAATTAACTAAAACATTCAACTTACTTAATGAAGTTCCCATGCGAATGGCTCAGGCGATGAACCATACACATGAGAACTTCACACGATTGACTCAGTCGCACGACTGAACCAGGGAGAATAGATCGGCGTACGACTGAACATAAGATGGCTCAGTCGCACGACTGAACATCAGTCGCGACGAATGAACCACCGCATGGTTCAATCGCATGACTGAACCAAAATAATGGTAAGTCGCACGATTGAATAGTGCCAAACTATAAATACAACTCAATTCGTTGAAAAACGAGGCATTCGATCAAGTACGAATCAAACGAACCCTAGCCATCCAGAAACTTCTAAATCGTTCTCAAGTTCATAGAACCTTAGATCGATTCCGTATCGATTTCTACGTTAGTTTCAATCCTGATTGATTCTTCGTGTGTTCTCACTGATTGGATCGCCAATCAAATAGCATTCCGCACTATTTGACTGGTATACACGTGATCTCTAGGTATTTTAGTCGAATACCAGGTCCTAACAAGTGGTATCAGAGCAATTGGCTCTCGATACGTGTGATTCAATCAAGATTGCATAAAAGTTGTGTTTTACACTAAAAAACGCAATCTTGGCATCAAAGTGATCTTGGAAGTTCCTGCTCATCGACGTTGGTTTCTACGGACTAGGCGATTAGAAACTGTGAAATTTCGAATTTTTACGGATGAAAACCCGCAAACCTAGAAATTTTCGCCCAAACAGCAGCTTCAGCGCACGAGTGATCATTCGTACGACTGGACTCCATTCGCATTGTCATCCGACGATTGGACCTAGTCGCACCTTCATGGCCGACTGAAACGTGCGTTCGCATAGCTCCTACGCACCAGATTCATCGCACGAATGTACCAAATCACCTGTTCATTCGCACGATTGAACCAATCGCAGAGCTCATACGCACGATTAGCTCATAGCATCCTGCAGTCGCATCAGTGAAGTTGTTTGATTAGATTATAAGTTTATTCGTCATGGGAAGACTCAGATGTCAGCCTTTACGCTGGGAAGGACTCAAGGATACAGAATCTGTTGCTGCTTGAGGTGAGGTGGGAATCACATAAACCACCAAAAGCTTTTGACTTTAGATGAGTTTCCCACTGGAAACAACGTTTGAAGATCTACCTAATGGAGTAGATTAATCTGTGGGAAGCTTGCGATAGATATAGTACACGGTGGGAGCTGATGGGAATGACAGGATCAGTGATCACAAGTTTGATGTATCAGAATAAAAGCAGCGGAATACAAACACGAATTAGACAAATTGTAGCAAGCAATCGATATTGTAAGCGTTAAGATCGCATACGGTTATAGGGAGAGAATATGAATTTCTGATTTCTAGGAATGTTTATAGATGTAGAATATTTCTAATCGAATCAATCAATCATCCATTCATTGCTCATTCACTCACTGATTACAATAGGTTGTCACTCCTTATATAGAGTGCAACAGTCACTGCTGTTATCACGGAAAGTGACAACTGGCAGATCCAATACAGAAATAACTAAATTTAAACAACTACTGAAATGTTCACAACTACTGAGAACATATCAGCAAGTTAAGTACAAAATATAAAACTACTGAAACTACAACGACTGAAGAACAAGCTCTTCAGTCGTTTTACAAAACTACTGAAACTAAGAAAATAAAACTACTGATATCACAACTACTGAAGAAGTACTCTTCAGCAGTTGTGACAAACTACTGAGGCTTCAGTACTTGATCTTCAGACTTTGACCTTCAGGTGTTCATCAGCTGATGACTTCAGTAGATATCATCAGCTGATGTCTTCAGTCTTTGTCTTCAGACTTTGTACATCAGTTGTTGATCTTCAGCACTTGTGAACTCTTCAGCTGTTGTACTTCAGTACTTTGGTCTTTCAGCTTCAGCACTTGTGTTCTTCAGCTGTTGTACTTCAGCACTTTGGTTCTTCAGCTGTTAAGGTCTTCAGCACTTGATCTTCAGCTGTTGAAGTCTTCAGCACTTGTCAAACTACTGATGAGGCTTTCAGCAGTTGTTGTGATACCGTGTGGGACTTAGAGGTTTTCTGATCTTGGCTCATTGGTTCTTTTGGTCCAACAAACTCCCCCTGAACCAATGCAGCCAAACCTCTAACTTATTTATACTCCCACTTATTGATGGCAAAAGTTGGTCTTTTTCCTTCTTGATCAGTAGAGAAGATGACCCATGTAGCTCCGGCCTGGGAAAAATCTCAAATATTTGTTTGGCAGAGTATGAATGGGAACTCTGTTTTGGGGAACTGGACACAGAGTTGTTATCCCATTCATGAGATTTACTTCCCCATAATGAGTCTGTATGACTCACGAACATAGGCCTCAAGGAGAACAATTTGTTCCTCTTGAGAGAGTTCTTCAGCTCCTCCTTCGAAGAAGAACTCTGGACCATAGTACTCTGATAAGTACTTCATGGTCCTGCCATTTTCAGCTCCACCGTAGTTACCTCCCTATATACAAATTCATCAGGATGGTTGCCTTCAAGGAGTAACTGGAGCTCATTCTTTTGGATGTCTTCAAGCTTTTTGTATAACACCCCTTCTTAATCATCTGTTTTCTAGTAAGGCTTGAGGTGTCTTCTTTGCTTGGTGAGCTTTCTTGAATCATCAATGATTTCCCAAGGTGAGACTACACGGCCAACATGATGGTAGATTCTATTGTTTTTCGTACTTGGCCGTTGTATCTCTGTGGGATAGTTCTTTTATGGATTCTAGAACTCACCCTGGGGTCTGGCCATACTCTCACTCTCTCCTTCTGATACTGAAAGGTGTGCCTGAGAGTGTACAGCCTTTGAGCATGCCCTTCATGGCTTGAATAGATGATGACTGAGGAAATTCCTTGTCAACCATCTTCAACAGTTGCTCATCGTGCTGTTTCTGCTGTTCTTCTTCTTCTATCTTGACTCTGACCATTTCCCTTGAGAGTCAGGTGTGATCATGGATTGACTTGGGGTTTTGGTAGCTTCAGAACAGCAGAGAGTGGCAGACTATCATCTTCTCATCTTCTCTTCTTCTTCCATCCTCAGCACCCTTCTCTCTTCGGGGTACATCACTGGATGATGGTGGTTGGTGAAGGATGGTTTTGAAGAGAGAGGATGTTTGGATTTTGGCTTAGAGGTTGGTTGGGAGATTTGAGGGATAGGATCTGTTTGAGTGGGTGGAAGGGAAGGTTGATCTAGCATCCTTGTAGTTAATTTTGCCTTTGTGAGTTTAGCCATCTCTAACCTTTTGCCAGCCCCAGCCTCATCAAGGGCTTCCACAATAATCCCTTTGTTGAATGCTCAGACAGACAGATTCTGGTGGCTATAGCCAGAATGCTGTCCCTGGACCATGCGCGGATCTCCATTAATGATCTTCCCAAGTATTTTGCAATAAAGCGGATCATATTTCCAACCTCTCTTTCTCAAGAGCATCATACCCTGCCCATCGGGTTGTATCTCTTGTACCTCTAACCTTCTGATCTCACTATCCAGTGTGGCTGTGTCAAACCCCTGCCTGAAGAGTTGTTCAATTATTTATCCATGGAGCGGCTGTGTGTGGTGTCAGCTTCTTTGACCAGCTCCTCCAAGGATTTGTCTTCAGCAGTGTGATCATCAGCACTTCTCTTTCGCTTGTACGTGAGCAGAGGTTGCTTTTCTTTTCCTCCTCTTCCTCAGATCTTTTCTCTTTTTCTTTCACTGCAGTACTCTCCCCTTTTTGGTTGCATTGGAGGAAGGGGTTGGTACCGCAGAAAGAGTCTTTTGGACAGCAGCATCAACCAGGGGCTGTAATGTTGAGGAAAGCCTCTCATCAAGGGCTTTGATCACTATATCAGTGATTATGGGGGTGATGAGAGGGAGGGGATTTTGGAGTATAGCACCTATTTGCTCAGGAGGGTTCTGTTCCTGAGAAGTAGGGCTGAAGCAGAGGCGGGTGGTTGATTTTGGGGTGGCTCTGTGTTTGGGAAACCTTCAAGGGAAGGTGCCATCTGTGGGTGTATGAGGGTGGCAGATGGACTTGCATCCTGAGACATCTTGGCCAGCAGCTCTTTGAGTCTGCTAACCTCATCCTCTAGAATGGTGTTTTGAGCAACTACATCATAGAAGAAGCTCAGGTCATCATCAGTTGATACTGAATCACCTGACCTCCTGCTTAGAGCAGGATTTCATGCACTGGGTGTAGACCAGTTGGTGCATGTGCCCCTTGTGCTTGGTACTGGGGACTTCCAGCCTCAGGACAATGTCCATCATCAGCTGTTGCCTCTAGGGAGGTCTTAGCAATGTTACCAGCCTCACTCTGGTCATGTGCTGAGTCAGAGGAGGTGGCAGCCTCACTAGATATTCTAAGCTCCTTGTCTACACCAGGAGATAGAATTGGGAAACCCCTGTGCTGTGGGTTCTCAGGTGCACTGTGTTCCTCCCCCTCAATTGTAGAGGTATTCCCAGTAGTAAGTGGTTTCTGGGGAGGGGGTGAGGAGTGCAATTGAGTCAGCACTTGTGCAACTATTAAAGTTGGGCTGTGAGGGGCGGTTGTTTGGGGTAAGGGGGTAGAAGCAGTGTGCACCTGGGGTGGATGGTGCTCTTCAATGGCAATCTCCTCAAGTGAGAAGATCCCAGATAAGTAGGTGCCCCTGGGTTGCTGCAGGCTCCTGTTGAGAGGAAGCCTGAGCGGCTGTGGCTGGAGGAGTCATTGTATCCACTAGGGGGTTTGGACTAGTGGATATATCCTGCGTTTGTGGTGCAGGAGCATCCTCAGGGGACTCAATTCCCTGAGTAGCATTTTGGGTTTCTTTTTGGTGGGTTTGGTGGGGACATTGGATTTGGAGGTGGTGGCTGTGGGTTCCAGCTGCGTGGGTTTTCGCAGCTTGGCAGCCAGTTTGAGTGTCCGGTCAGAGTTGTGCCGGGAGTATACTTCTGGCAGAACAGCCGTAGCAGGGACTCCCAAGCCAACAAGTCCCTCAGCATTAAGCTGGTCTATAATAATGGCCATTATGAACCGTGGATAGAGTATCCAACGGTTGGCAGTTAGTTTTTGAGCCATATCTTTGAGCTCTGAAAATATTAATTCTGAAAAATTCAGTGGTTGTTGCTCAAGGATAGAATACAATACCTGCTGCCATTTGTGGACATTTGATCCCAAGACGATGTCTTAGGGGCCAAACATACATTGACCATGTGAAAAATCAGGCGCTCAGCGTCATTAAAGTGTTTCTTCATGATGGTGGTGGCACTGAGATCACCTTGATATCCATGCTGAGCAAATGATAGATCTATGGTGCCCTTCGGATATCCAGCAGGAGAGGTAGCATCACTCAGTTGAAGAATTTTACGGATTGTTGCAGGAGTAATCACTACTTCTTTGTTGTTGACGACTGACCGGAGGGATCGTGTGTTGCTCTCCTCAGTTGTAACAGTAACGTTCATCCAAAATTGGTTCAAGGATTCGGCATGTAAAACGGGGTTCAGAAGGAATGCCTTGTTGTATGGGGACTGAACCATAAGATCGATAGCAGTATCGAACTTAGTCCAGATCGGCGATTTTGTGAGGTAGGCAACACAGTTGTGTCGCGGTTTAATTTGCATAGACGCCATGGAAGTTTGGAGAGGAACGTTAGGTTTGAAGAAGATGAAGCATGGAGAGCTCAGGTTAAGGGTATTTATAGGGTACGGGTGAGGAAACGACTGAAGGATGTGGTGTTAGTCATCAGTAGTTTTAAACGACCGTTGACATGGTATTATCCTTTCAGACGTTGAAACAGCTGAAGTCGTGGTGTTAGGCATCAGTAGTTTAGAAAACTACTGAAGACCGTGGTTTTGACTTCAGATGATTGAAACAACTGAGGACATGGTGTTTGTCATCAGTAGTTATGAAACTACTGAAGACAGTGGTTTTGTCATCAGCTGTTGTAAACAACTGAAGACTTGGTATTAGTCATCAGTAGTTATAAAACTACTGAAGACGTGGGTTTGCTTCAGTTGTTTAAAATGAAACAGCAGTGTACAAACGACTGAAGAGAAAGTTCTCTTCAGCTGTTTTCGTCAATTCTTAGCTTTTCAGCTGTTTCAAACTGTCCTCAACACATTCATCAGTCTTTATGGCTGATTTCAGTTGTTTCATAGGACATCAGTACTTATCTGTTTTTACTGATTGCAGTAGTTATGACTGCATCAGTAGTTGTAAACTATCAGTAGTTTAGAGCAGATGAAGTACTTCAGTACTTGTGAGACATTTAGCCTTCAGTAGTTATAAAAACTACTGAGGTTAAAAGAGCTCATCAGTACTTATATGTGACAGGTACTCATGATCATCAGTATGAATTACTGAGATCATCAGTAGTTGTCACCTATTCTAGCTGCAGCATACCAAGCCTTAACACCAGGTTTTGGAAAGTTGAACTATCCAAAGGCTTAGTAAAAATGTCTGCAAGCTCATCAGCACTAGGCACAAACTTAGGATCAATCAGACCTTTTTCAAAACAATCCCTTATAAAATGATGTCTGATCTCTATATGTTTGGTCCTAGAGTGCTGGAGGATTTTTGACAATGCAAAGAGCTGAAGCACTATCCATTAACAATGGAGTCTTAGTCTCTGTAATGCCATAATCCAAAAGTTGGTTTTGAAGCCAGAGTACCTGAGATGTACAGCTTGCAGCAGCAATGTACTCTGCTTCCGCAGTGGATGTAGCAACTGAGGTCTGTTTCTTGCTCTGCCAAGAAATCAAGCAGTTGCCTAGGAATTGACATCCACCAGAAGTTGATTTCTGGTCAACTTACACCCTGCATAGTCACTGTCAGAAAAAGCAACTAATTTACCAGAATGTCTGGTAGAATACCATAAACCTAGAGATGGAGTGCCTTGCAGATATCTAAAGATCCTCTTGACTGCAATCAGATGAGACTCTTTAGGTGCAGCCTGAAATCTAGCACAACACATGTAGCAAACATAATATCTGGTCTAGAAGCTGTTAAATACATCAAGGACCCAATCATACATCTGTAAAGTGTTTCATCAACCACTTTACCTTTCTGATCTGAGTCCAGTTGTGTGGTGCTGCTCATGGGAGTAGAACAGGGCTTACAGTTTTGTAAATCAAACTTTTGCAAAAGATCTTTTGTATATTGGATTGATGAATAAAAATTCCATCAGCCTTTTGTTTGATTTGCAACCCCAGAAAGAACTGTAATTCTCCCATGGCACTCATTTCAAACTTCTGTTGCATCAACTTTGTAAAGGCATCACACAACTTTGGATCAGAGGATGCAAAAATGATATCATCTACATAAATTTGAACAAGTAGATTATGTGCCCAGCTTTCTTAATAAATAAAGTCTTGTCTATGGAGCCTCTAGTGAAATTGTTTTCCAGAAGAAAGTTTGATAATGTCTCATACCAGGCTCTGGGAGCTTGTTTTAACCCATAAAGAGCTTTATCAAGCTTATACACCCAATTAGGATGTTTATTGTCCTCAAAGCCTGGAGGTTGACATACATAAACCTCTTCTTTAACTTTTCCATACAAAAATGCACTTTTGACATCCATTTGAAAGACTTTAAGTTTTTGATAAGCAGCATAAGCTAAAAACAATCGAATTGCTTCCAGTCTGGCTACAGGGGCAAAGGTTTCATCATAATCAATACCTTCTTCTTGTGCAAACCCCTGAACAACCAGTCTGGCCTTGTTCTTAACAATAAGCCCATTTTCATCAGTTTTGTTCCTAAACACCCATTTAGTGCCTATTGCACACTTACCTGGAGGTAGAGGAACCAGTTCCCACACTTGCTGTTTCTTGAACTGAAGAAGCTCAAGCTGCATGGCATCAACCCATCCATTGTCCTTTAAAGCAATGTGATAATTCTTTGGCTCTTGCTGACTGATGAAGAGAGCATAGAAGCAGAAATTTGACAATTGACTTCTTGTTGATACTCCAGCAGTGATATCACCAATGATTTGAGACATAGGGTGATTCTTCAGATCTTGATACACAATGAGATCTGTGCAAGTGTTTGTAGCCGGTTCAGCAGCAACAGATGGTGATGGTGAATCATTTCCTTGAAACCAATCAGTGGATGGTAATTCAAAGGAAGTTGAATTCGAAGAAATCTCATCAGCATTTGTTGTGGATGGTGCTACTGGCGCTACAGGAACATCAGGTCTAGTTGAGTCAGGCAGCTGATCACTAAACCTGAAGAGGTGAGTACTGCAATCATCATCATCATCAGCAGTACCACCAGGTGGTGAACTGTTGACAGGAGCAACAGCAGGAGTTTGATAAGGAACATATTGCAGTATGTCCAAATCAAATAACTCCACAGGACTTTGTGGAATCTTGTCCTTTGGAGATTCATTAAACTTAACATGTAGAGTTTCTTCAACCATCTTTGTTCTGCAGTTGAAGACTCTGTATGCCTTGCAAGTAGATGAATAACCAACAAAGTATCCTGCATCACCTTAGGATCAAATTTGTGGAGTTGATCCTTTGTGTTGAGAATAAAACAGGGACACCCAAATGCTTTGAAAAATGAAATCAGAGGAGCCAAATGATGGAGAACTTCATATGGAGTCTTCATCAACCTCTGATTTACTAAAACTCTATTTTGCACATAACAAGCTGTGTTGACAGCTTCGGCCCAAAAGGTCAATGGCAAACCTGAGTCAGCCAGCATGGACCTGCAGCTTCAATGAGGGTCCTGTCTTTCTCTCCACTACTCCATTTTGTTCTGGAGTCCTTGGAATGCTGAACTGCCTTTTGATTCCCTTTGAAAGATAGAAGTCATCAAGTGTATGATTTCTGAACTCAGTTCCATTATCACTCCTAATACACTTGACTGGAAGGGAATACTGCTTCTCAATGTACAGCACAAAGTGGATAATCTTCTGAGCAGCCTCATCCTTTGAATGTAGAAAGAAAGTCCATACAAATCTGGAGTAATCATCCACAATTACCAGACAGTATTCTTCTTTGCCATGCTCATTACTCTCACAGGACCAAATAGATCCATATGCAGTAATTGCAAGCAGGCAGTGGACTTGGACACTTCAATAGGAGGAAATGAGACCTTGTGCTGTTTTCCTTTAAACAAGCAGTGCAAGTTTCATCACAGTGGAACTCCTTTATTGGTAAGCCTCTGACTAAACTATTGTGGCTAAGCTGATTCATGTTTTTGAGATTAACATGACCAAGCCTCCTGTGCCACAGTTTAGATTCTTGAGAAGAGGCTTTGGAAAATAGGCAAGGATTGCCTTTGAGATCTATCTTCTTAGAGAGATCTAAGGCATACACTCCTGTCCTGTTGGCTTTCAGGAGAGTGTGATCATCCAACACCTTGTCAATCAAGTGCAAAACTTTGGATGACAGAATCCTACAGTTTTGACTTGTGAAAAGGGCAACATGGCCTTTATCACACATTTGACTGACACTCAAGAGGTTGTACTTGAGATTTTCCACATGATTAACATCATCAAATTTGATTTCTCCATTGGAGACAAAGCCCTTACCGATGATGTAACCCCTAGCATCATTGCCAAAAGAGACAAATCCCTTCTTTCCTTGAGAGTAGTCATGAAGAAGAGAGATGTTCCCAGTCATGTGCATAGATCCCCCACTGTCTACATACCAGATGCTACTTTGGCATGTTGAAGAACCCTGCAATAATAAACAATCAGTTAGTTTAGAGACCCAAACCTTTTTGGTTTTGGGCCTGGTCTCATCAATAGATGGTAAACTAGCATGTTTATTTGTAACAACAGCCTGAGAAAAGAAGATGGTGTAGAAGAGGAGTCCTTTGGCTTAGACCTCCTTTCTGTGGTTTCAACATAGGAGAATCTAGTTGGTTAACTCTACCCAACAGATGTTGTACCATCATCACCAGCTGTGTCTGATTTTGTGATAAAGCTTTCAGCTCATCAGACACATTGCTAGTGGAGTTAGATAAGGTCCTATGTTGCACCTTCTTCTTTGAGCACCCTCAGCTGTCACCTGTTTAACTCCTTCCTTTTGGATTGCTTTAAGGACTTAAGGGTTACAGGATTTGATGTTGCTGATACAAATGTGGTCTCAAACTCAGTTTTCATTTTTACCATTTTCTCATTATTTCTTCTTTTGTTTGAGTTTGGAACCTCTTTTGTACCAACAATCATCTGTAAGATGATTGAACAAACCACATACTTCACATGGTTTCTTCTTCATCTTAGGTTGATCATCAACTAAAGATGGTGAAGCAACAGAAGACTTGTTCTTCAATGCTTTGGAAGCATTGGTTGCTTTCTTGACATCCTCTTTAGTAGTCTTCAAACTCTTTCTACTGCCAGTTTTCTTCTTTCAGTGCTGACAGCAGTTGAAGTTTGAACTTCAGGTGTTAAATCCTGCTCTCCAGTCCTTTCAGGACCTTCAGGATTAACTCCTGAGTTGATCAACTTATTGATCATGTGAATGTCAGCATTTGGACCATCAACATCAGCTGATAGGTTCAAGGAGGACTTGATGCTGACTGCTACTTCTGATTGTGCTGTATCAGAAGGTAGATCACATGATTTGATGGATTGGTTATCACTCTCACCATCAGATTCTACCTCTGCTCTTGGGGTAAAATCTGTAGGTGGAGCAGTGTGATTGTAACCAATTCCAAACTTCACATTTGAAGCAGATTGCTTACTAAGAAGCATTTCAAAACCTTTGCATGATTGTACCCATCTATCACACTCGACCTGGGTAACTGCAAGGGTTTCTTTGAGATCTTTGTACTTCTCTAGAAGTACATCTTCTCTAGCCTTATCATCAATTATTTTGCAATTCAGTTATAAACCTCATCATTTTTATCTTTGAGCACAAACTCAAACTCAGCTTTGTTTTTGGAAATTATTGTTCTAGCTCAATGTTCTTATTAATTAAAGCTACATTTGCTTCTCTAATGGAAGCAAATGCTGCTATGCATTGTTCAGAACATAATTTGGCTTTTGCCTCAGAGGATACCTGTGATACCTGAGGTGTAGAGGCATTGGAAGATGAAGTATCAGCAGACTCCAAAGCCATAAGAGCTAGATTCCCAAAGGGACTGTCACCACCATGTTGACCAGCACCTGAGAACAGTTGATCATGACCAGACAAGTCATCTGGTAAACTGCTCCAGTCAACAACTCCTGGGGTGAAGAAGCTGTGTTGTTGAGATGAAGGTTGTTGATGAGATAGGGAAGGCTGAGGTTCTGGTAATGCATGAGGTTGTGGTGTCATAGGAACTTGAACTTGATTTGACTGTGGCATGTAATAACCAGGGTACTGATATGGCATTTGGCCCTGAGGAACAAAATATGCCGGAGATTGTTGTTGAGGATGATGACTAGATGTGACAGGATGTTGCCCTCTGTGTGTTGACTATTGCCAGGAAAAGTCACAAAGGGTGCAGTAGAGTTAGATCCAGTGATCTACACTCTCTTGCAAAGTGTCCAAGCCGTTGGCATTTGTGACACCTCAACTTGCTCTTGTCAAAACCAACTTTGGTTTTGCCAGAGAGTCCTGGGAATTTTCTTCCAGTTCTTTTGTAGAACTTCTGAGATCTGATATTTCAAGGCCATTTGGCTCAAAATATCCATCTCTTCTAAGTCATCATCAGCAATCCCTTGAGATCATCCATAATGAAACATAAATTGTCATTATTACATCCAGTGAACTGACCATCAACACTTACAAATGCAGAATTAGAAGTGCTCGAAGAGAAATTAATATGCTCATCATACTGGCATTCAGATGAAGCATATTCTGACTCATGACCCACCAAGGCAGTGTTGCCTTGTATAAAGTCTTCAGTGAGCTTTCCAGATGAAGACAGCTTTCTCTTCTGTTCTATCTCTCTCTCAAAAGTGAGCAATTTCCCATGGAGTTGGGTGAGAGATAGTTTGTCCAAACTTGCACTGGAGCGTAGGACAATAGTATATGTGTCCCATCTCAGGCAGTGATCTGAGAAATCTGTTATTCATCTGAATATTGGTGTATTCAAGTTTGACCATTTTTAGTTCAGAGATCAAACAAGAAAACCGCTCATATTGTTGAGTCAGTGTCCCCTTTCTATGAGAGAATGTCTCATATTGTTGGGCAAGAATTTCTCTATTATTTGCCAAGACCTCATCTGTTCCTCCAAATTGTTCTTTCAAAGCAATCCAGAGGTCATGGGCAGTTTCATGATGCATTAGCCCAGAATAGATTTCATTGGCAAAGCCATGGCCAGAATTCCATGGGCTTTTGCATCAATCTCAAGCAACTTTTATCCTCATCTGAGTATTGCTCCCTCCTCTTCGGAACCATTTGATTGGTTTCCGGGTTATTCACCATAGGCTTGTGTGGACCATGTACCACTGATGTCCAACACCCTGCGCTGTTAACAGACAGGTGATGGAGCATACGTCTTTGCCATATGTTATACTCATTCCTAACCAGCATAGGAGGCTTGGTTGAGGAACCAGTATTGTGAGGATCATTGGAGGGAGTGGTCATTTTCAGTTCAAAACAGTTTAGTTCAAGTTTTAAAAAGTTTTAGACAAACACAACAAACTCAATGAGAACCAAGAATAAGATCTCAGGATGAATGAGCAGAAATACAGAAAATTCAATCTCTATAACCGTTTCTTGCAAAAAAAAAGCTAATTCAATCAAACTTGGATCTTGAATAGCAGTTTCAATGATCAATTATTAGATCGATCAATGATTAACCTGCTCTGATACCATTTGACAGGATCAGTGATCACAAGTTTGATGTATCAGAATATAAAGCAGCGGAATACAAACACGAATTAGACAAATTGTAGCAAGCAATCGATACTTGTAAGCGTTAAGATTGCATACGGTTATAGGGAGAGAATATGAATTCTGATTTCTAGGAATGTTTATAGATGTAGAATATTTCTAACGAATCAATCAATCATTCCATTCAATTGCTCATATCGCTCAATGATTACAATAGGTTGTCACTCCTTATATAGAGTGCAACAGTCACTGCTGTTATCACGGAAAGTGACAACTGGCAGATCCAATACAGAAATAACTAAATCTTAACAAACTACTGAAATGTTCACAACTACTGAGAACATATCAGCAAGTTAAGTACAAAATATAAAACTACTGAAACTACAACGACTGAAGAACAAGCTCTTCAGTCGTTTTACAAAACTACTGAAACTAAGAAAATAAAACTACTGATATCACAACTACTGAAGAAGTACTCTTCAGCAGTTGTGACAAACTACTGAGGCTTCAGTACTTGATCTTCAGACTTTGACCTTCAGGTGTTTCATCAGTGATGACTTCAGTAGTTATCATAGCTGATGACTTCAGTAGTTATCATCAGCTGATGTCTTCAGTCTTTGTCTTCAGACTTTGTACATCAGTCGTTGATCTTCAGCACTTGTGAACTCTTCAGCTGTTGTTCTTCAGTACTTTGGTCTTTCAGCTTCAGCACTTGTGTTCTTCAGTGTTGTACTTCAGCACTTTGGTTCTTCAGCTGTTAAGGTCTTCAGCACTTGATCTTCAGCTGTTGAAGTCTTCAGCACTTGTCAAACTACTGATGAGGCTTTCAGCAGTTGTTGTGATAACGTGGGGACTTAGAGATTTTTGATCTTGGCTCATTGGTTCTTTTGGTCCAACAGGTTAAACTAACATTAAGCGGGATGACAACCGCACAGAAAGTAAAGTATAATGTAGAGAAAAGAGTTTAGCATTGATCAATCAGTCTATCCCCAAAGACATATTCCACCAGTATTCGAGAACAAGCAGTCCAAGAAAACTGTGGGATGCGCTAGAGAAGAGATATGATGGTAATGCATCATTGAAGGCAATAAGGCAAAGGAGTTAAAGAAGGAATTCAATAAATTCTCATCATGGTAATGAAGTTTAGACGAAGTCATAGACAGATTCTACCACTTGATGAGCGAAGTCATACACATGGAGTGGCTACTACCATGGAAGAGAAAGTAAGCAACTTCGCAAACGGGTGCCTGAAGTGGGCTACATTCGTGTCTAACCTGAGACAGAATGGAATCCTTGTAAATCTGGATATAATGACTCATTCTTAAGTTGCGAGAAGAGGACTAAGGATGAAGTATAGAGCTCAGAAGTCTTCGTACACACAAAATAAGCTTTATACAACGCCACGCCTCAAGCTAAGGCATCTGGAGCACCCCTCCAGACTGCTTTTGTGTCTAGCTCGTCAGGTCCTTCACATGCTTCTCCTTCTGGATCAGACACGTCTGGGTCATCATGTACCATCATATTGGATCAGAAGCAAACGCTACCAAACTGAAGATCGAGAACCTCGGTAATGTGACCGTGGAAGTAGCACGAGAGCATATGGATTCTTAGCAGCAGTGGTTCATTCATATGATGGACTTGTTGCGGAAGATTGGAAACTACCATCTGGCAGATGAGGACTACGAGCAGGTGGATGAGATGGAGCTTGAAAGAATGGATATAATGTGGGCTTAGCAAGTGTTGTCCGAGGGCGAAGAAGTTTGTGAAAAACACTGGACAGAACTTGGTTGCTACTAAGGACACCACTTTTGGCTTCGACAAGAGTAAAGTGACCTGCTTTAACTGTGGTGAGAAGGGGCACTTCAAACGAGAATGTGTCAAGCCAAAGAAGACGGGGAATGGGAACCCGTTCTCATCCTTTACTCGCCAGGACAAGCAACCCTCTAGTTCTACTTCATCAAACAAGGATCAAAAGCACTAACTGCTCATGATGATGAAGGACAGGATTGGAGTTTCAGGTTTGTCTCACCAGAGAATCTAACATTGCCAGTGTTGAGGATATTGACGATGATTTTGCGAGTGAAGGTGATATAGCAGTTGAAATTGCAATGTCCATAGTGAAGAAACAACTGCAGCTGAGGTCAGTTACAAGCCAAATGAGGAAGCTTCCACATCAGAGACAGAAAAGCCAGAGTCAACAGAACCAGAATCATCTGATGCGGCACTGATGGCTAACTCTTCTGAACCAACTCAGGTAAGTACCACTGACCAAATTTTTAATAACCATGCTTGTTCTGATTGTGACACGTTTAGGAATAGCATCGATGAAAAATTTGCTAGGTTATTAGATCATAATGATAACTTAGTAAAAGATTTACGTGTGCACTGAGGCAAATAGAGTACTAAAACAAAATGAGCATGGTTATAAAGAAAAGATAGACTATTGACTAAACAACTTAGGGAAACCGAAGTAGTGGCTTTTAACCAAGCAAACGACATTAGGTACTATCTTAACTCCTAGAAGACACTAAGAAACAAAGGCAGTTCTAGAAGTCGAAGTAATTCATTAAAACAGAAACTGCATAGTTGGACTAGCTCTTCACATATAGTCCAACACTTAGTAAGAGAAAGGAATAACGGGGAGGGATTAGGCTACAAAGTGGTTCCACCACCACCTGAGTGATGAACACCAAGTCTAGACCAGTAAATAATAACCCCATCAAGGATCATGTGGTGACCACTCCTCTTGTTACTGATCCAGACACCTCATGTTCATCTACTGAATCTGGTAAGAAACAAAAGGAGGCACTTCAAAGGCAAAGGGTAAATTGCCATGTGTTAACCTGGAAAATGAATTTGAAAAATTAATTTAAAGTCAGGGTCAAATAGAGTCAAATCAGAACCTAAAAGGACTTCAAATGTTACTTTTTCACATGCTTCAAGTCAAAAACCAGTTAATCAAAAAGTAAAACAGGTTAAATCAGTAAATTTGTTACACCAGAGAAAACATCAAACATCCAAGAGTCAAAACTAAAGTGATTGATGTTACTAGAGTGTCACGCACTTCTCCACAAAGAAAGTCTACTCATAAAGTTGATAGCAGGTCATGCTACAACTGTGGAGAATGTGGACACATTGCTTCCAACTGTCATTTCTATCAGACACCTAGGAAGAAGATTGATATTCTGGACTCTAGACCTAGGCTTCTAAGCGGAGCTCTTTAACTCCACCTAGAAGAGCTAGTGAACCTAAAGTCCAACCTGTAAGCCAGACGACTGTTTATCATAAACAGGCATTGCACAAATCTGGCTTATGGAAAGAAAAATCCACCTACGTGTCTAATACTGAGACAAAGGAACCTGAGCTACCCTCACCTTCTAAGGGTCAATGGGTGGAGTTTATGATGTGTGATGCCTCTGGGAAACCCAAGACAGTCAAAGCTTGGGTTCCTAACCTAAACTGATTCTTTTACTTTGTATGTGCAGGGTGTTCGATATAGTGCTGAGACTAACACGTGGATTATAGACAGCGGAGCATCCAGGCACATGACAGGAAATAGAGCCCTTTTATCTAACGTCAAACAATAAAAGGAGGGCATGTTTCCTTTGCAGGAAACAAAGGAGGCTATATCACTGCTCAGGGAGTGGAAATCAGAAAGTTAAGTTGATAAAGTGAACTACGTTCAACAACTTCAGAACAACTTACTTTCTGTTTCCCAAATCTGTGATAAAGGTTTTAAAGTCATCTTCGATAACCAGAAGTGTTACGTGCTGAAGAAAGAATATATGATCCCAGAGGACCAAGTTCTGATGACTGCTTCAAGATATAAAGACCTTTATGTCTTGGATCTGTCAACAGCTGCCACAACGGATCATGAGGTTCAGTGTTTCTTATCTAAAGCTACTGAGAAGGATTCCATCTCCTGGCATCGGAGAATGGGACACATTAGTCAAAGGAAGATGAATCATTTGATTCAGAAGGATTTAGTTAGAGGAGTGAATGTCAAGAACTTCCAACTTCCTGACTTTTGTGTAGCTTGCAAGAAAGGCAAACAGACAAAGAAGTCTCATAAGGAAAAGAAAGTTCATTCAATAGAACTTCCTCTTGAGCTTCTTCACATGGATCTGTTTGGTCCAGTTAGTACAAGGAGCATTGCAGGCGACGTGTACTGTTATGTGGTCACTGATGACTACTCAAGGTTCACTTGGGTAATGTTTCTGAAATCAAAATCAGAAACTTTGGAGACATTCAAGGAATTAGTAACCACACTGGAATCACTCTACAAGCTCAAAGTTCGACAAATACGCTCAGACAACGGGACAGAATTCAAGAATCAAGGGATGGAGGCATACTGCAAGGAAAGGGAATTGTGCATCAATTCACTTCTGCCTACACACCTCAGATGAATGGCGTTGCTGAGAGAAAGAACAGGAGTTTGATAGAAACAGCCCGGACTATGCTGGCAGACTCGAAACTGCCTATCCAATTCTGGAACGAGGCAGTGGCAAATGCGTGCTATACACTGAACGAGTCCTAATAGTCAAGCGCCACGGAAAGACATGTTATGAGCTACTTCAAAGACGCAAACCGAATTTGGAGTATCTTGAACCTTTTGGCGCACCGTGTACACTTCTGAAGAAGACACAAGAAGGAAAATTCAGCGAGAAGGCAGTTGAAGGAATTTTTCTAGGATACAACATACCGAACAAGCGAGTTTACAATAACTCAACGGGTCTTGTAGAAGTGTGGTGTAATGTCGACGTTCAGAGATATACCACACCACCTACAGGCAAAGGACCTGCATACTTCTTCGATTATGATGGATTCTTCAAATCCTTCAACATCCCTCTCTCTCCCTCGGATGATGAGTTAGCTACTAGGATGATGTATGATATTCTAAATACTCCATCCAGCACACAGGGAGAGTCATCTACTCAGTCAGAAGGGGTAGTCGATGAAAGTGAACTCCTCCTCTGAAGATGAAACTGAAGCAGATGGACCAGAAAACAGTCAGGAGGAAAACAATGGATTCGGAGATGTCCGATCAGGAGTAAAAACCCGAAATCAGCTATACTCAGCTGATTACGCCTCAGTTATGGAGAAGGGTTACATTCATGATGGTGCTTATCGATGTTTTGTCTCGCAGGTTGAGCCAAAATATGTCAGTGAAGCACTAAATGATGAGGCGTGGGTGAGTGCCATGCAAGAAGAACTTCTGCAGTTTAAGAAGTTAGGTGTATGGACTCTGGTTGATAGACCTAAAGGTGCTAAAGTCATTGGCACCAAATGGGTACTAAAATTAAGAAGGATGACCAAGGAGTCATTATCAGGAACAAAGCTCGACTGGTGGTTCAAGGTTTTCGCCAAGTCGAGGGGATTGACTATAATGAGGTGTTTGCACCCGTGGCAAGGATGGAAGCTATTCGTATCTTCCTTGCCTATGCCTCGTACATGAAAATAAAGTCTACCAATTAGATGTGAAGAGTGCATTCCTTCATGGGGAAATCAGGGAAACAGTCTATGTAAGTCAACCCGAGGGATTTGAAGACCCTTATCATCGGGATAGAGTTTACAAGCTCGACAAAGCTTTATATGGGCTTCATCAAGCTCCTCGAGCTTGGTATGAGAAACTCTCGACTCATCTTGTGAAACACGGCTTTCGCAGGGGAGTCATTGACTGTACACTGTTTATTAAAGAAAAGGATGGTGACCTACTGCTGTACAGATATATGTTGATGACATAATCTTCGGGTCAAAGAACGAAGAGTTATGCAAAGAGTTTGAAGCAGTGATGAAGAAAGAGTTTGAGATGAGTGCGATGGGGGAGATGAAGTTCTTTCTCGGGTTACAGGTGGATCAAACACCTAATGGGATCTTTCTACATCAGACCAAGTATGTAGGAGACATTCTCAGTCGCTTTGACATGGAGAATGCTTCTGCTGCTGGGACTCCACTTGCTACGAATCATGATATAGCACCTGATGAGAATGGAGATCTTGTAGGCCACTATGTACCGAGGAATGATTGGATCTCTCATGTATCTCACTGCCTCAAGACCTGATATCATGTATGCTACATGTTTATGTTCCAGATATCAGGCTAAACCTAAGGTCAATCATCTGATCGGGGTCAAAAGGATCTTTCGCTATCTAAGGGTACACCCACACTGGGGTGTGGTATCCTCATGATGACGATTTTGAGCTCACAGCGTATAGTGACTCGGACTATGGAGGCTGCAAAATGAACTACAAGTCTACATCAGCAGGGTGTCAATTCTTTGGGAGAAGATTAGTTACATGGCAGTGTAAGAAGCAGACATCGGTTGCATTGTCAACCTGTGAAGCCGAATATGTTGCTGCTGCAAGTTGCTGTTCCCAAATCATTTGGATTCAACAGCAAATGCGGGATTACGGTTTGAAATTCTCGTCTACTCCTATTTTGTTGATAACTCTGCTGCAATTGCAGTAACCAAAAACGGTTCAACATCCTAAGACCAAACACATCGGTATTAAATACCACTTCATAAGAGACTGTTTTGAAAAGACCTTAATAGATGTGGTTAAATTAATACTGATTTTCAACGTGCTGACCTCTATACAAAAGCCTTTGATAAACCACGTTTTCAATACTTGCTAGAGGTCAACGGCGTTAAAAAGAAAAGTGAGGTAATCCTGATGAGAATAATGTGTAGTCCGATGTAGTTTCGTTAAAGTTTATTTTATTTTATGTTATCTGTTTTTTTTCTTTTCTTTTGTCTATATATTAAACTCATGTTATTTTGCTGTTATTAAAATCCAAAAATAATTAAATCCGAAATGATTTTAGTATTTTAGGGGGAGAATATGTCAGCAAGTTAATATTACAAAAAAAAAGAGGGAGAGGGGGTAACTAGCTGAAATAAGGTAGATTGTGTCTGTGATACCGATTCAATACTTTGGAATATGATAGTACACAGGAACAATCAAGAGGGATTTAAAATTTAAGGTTTGAAAAGATGCAAAAGTTCAAAGTATAAGTCTGTGTAGTCTAAGCAATATAAAAAGGGAAAATGATAGAAAACTGGCAACTCCTAAGGTGACAGAGAAAGTAGACTTAGAGGCTGCTAGACCACAAATGATATGTTGGTAGATTCAACACAATAGACAATTAGACCTGATTGGTGATCTCAAGATCAAACTAAGTTGTTCAACTGACTGTGGGCTTCCATTTTCACTGGTTAACACAATCAAATATATTCCAATAAGGGGTAATGAGCATTTAAATGCCACAAAAGTGTGCGGATGACCATAATTAGAGCAAAGCAAGAAAAATGAAAGACAAATGCAATAAAGCTAATGACTTATGTTGTGGTGCATATTGTGTCAAATAAAATAAGCTGCTCTAACAAGGAGATAGGTTGTGTGCCTCTCTGCTGTGCGATGGCACTGACCTGAGGATAAGCATAACCTAGATATTCTAGAATTCATTGTTGTTTGCCGCCTCTCTGCTGTGCGATGGCACTGACCTGAGGACAGGTTCTCTTTGAAAGCTCTAAGAATAGTCTCTTCTTGTAATAATACCCGTAGACCGCTCAAAACCTCTGAGGAATGTTGATTCCATATAAGTGTGGGATCCACAAATGTTAGCTGAAATAATTAAACCTAAATCAGTCACCAGTCTGCGTCAAAAGTCTGTGTATGGATTTAAGTGGACAAACATACTGACAATCTTAGTGGCTACATTCTCAAGAGTTCAAATCAATGTGAAATTCTAAGAGTTTCAGTATGATTTCCTTAAGTTGCTAACGACTCTGGATGAACACGAGAATTTAAGCATCAAAGAGCTTTAATAACAAGTCCCAAATGATTTGATATTCCTGTATGATTCCAAAATTGAGTTGGTCCAGATATGATCAATCTAAGTTAAAGCTGTCTACTCCTAATCAAATCCCTTAGATTTCCATCTTAGGGTTTATCTCTCACAAAAGTCCAAAAATAACTTTAGTTGTGTAGTTAGTTTAAGTTCCTATGTTTATCTTTTAATTTGTGTGTCTGTCGGACTACATCAGGAAATCAGAAGGGAATTAACTTACCTAAAAAGGGTCATGTCTGAGATGGCCACATGGTTTTCAAAATCTAAAAGGTCGCGTCTGAAGTGACTGAATTGGTTAAGAGCTTACAATGTTATTATAAAAGTGAAAGGGTCTTAATAGTAAATGTTTAAAAATGACTGTAAACTCACAAAGTGTGACCCATTCGCACTAGTGGATCATGGTTATCGACCAACTATGCGAATGGCTTCCAATCGGCCGAATGGACATGAAATTGATCCATTCGATGAATAGAAGGGGGAGAATGAAACAGTAGACCGACTGAGGCTCAGTCGGTCAACTAAAGGGGCGAATGAAGGAGACCGAATGAGTCAGTCGACCGACTGAGACTCAGTCGGCCGACTGAATGCGATTGACTAGGCCAATCGTACGACTGAACCTCAGTCGCCCGATTGAACTGAGCGAATGAGGCCAGTCGGCCGAATGAACCTAGGTTCAGTATTTAAGGGTCTCAGTCGATCGCATCTCACTCATCACTCCCAAAACACACCCGAATCGCGTTCTTACCGTTACCCTGTCAAAATTGCCACAGATTCTGATATACATTGTTGTTAAGATTCTTACATTCCAGTGACGTTTTACAGGTACACTACTCCTTGAATCCTACCAAAATCAGTACATTACCGACTCTACAATAGCGACATGGATTGAATCAAGAACCGAACTGTGAAATGACCTAATCACCTATGTAAATGAAGCAAAATGTTAAAATTGAGTTTAATAGGTTATTAGTGACAAGTAGACGAGGCTAATGGACCATTAAACACTGTTAAAAGACTTAGATTGGTCAAGATTCGACCCACAGGCGATCGAACAGTGGGGCAAGCGACTGGTCGTTCGAATGAACTCCAATCGCACGATTGAACCTTGCGATTGGATCATTCGACCGACTGAACCACCCGAATGAGTCCAGTTGGCAGATTGAACTCAATCGCATGTCTCAGTCGGCAGATTGAACTCAATAGCATGTCTCAATCAGCCGATTGAACTCAATGCATGCCTCAATCAGCCGATTGAACTCAATCGCATGTCTCAATCACCGATTGAACTCAATCGCATGACTCAAACAGGCGACTGACTTCAGTCGCATGATTCATTCGCACGAATGAATCAAAATGACTTTCAACTTTACACTTAGAACAGAAGTTTTTATGTTTTTCATGTTTATATTAAGGTTCTAAGTCTTGTGTGTTTTACAGGAAAAATGTGACCGGGTCTCTTAATCCAAAGCACAAACATTGTGCCCATTTGGACCACACAACAAGGAACGGGGCCAAGTTCTCCGATATTATAGCCTCCTCAACGTCACGGATACAAAGGCTATATCTACGCCCTGCACACCTTACAAATCACTACACCAGCATTCTGGAGAATGCCTCAGTGGATCGTTCTCGTGAGCCTTACAGCATCAGAAGCACCATTTGGGTCAAGCTATCGACTCACCGCCACGGACATTAAAGAATCCTTGAGTTTGGGGATGACTCTACTCACCCACTAAGTTACATCCATTGACTGTGAGAGGGTGTTTCTCCGAATCAAGTATGCGGGGACA
This sequence comes from Flaveria trinervia, assembly GCA_025506515.1. Lineage (NCBI taxonomy): Eukaryota > Viridiplantae > Streptophyta > Magnoliopsida > Asterales > Asteraceae > Flaveria > Flaveria trinervia. Next base: position 17,957,100 of record CM046458.1, on the reverse strand, counting down.
TAACTCGGGGGGTGCTAATAAGAGCAACCTAGCCCACAATACAAATATCTGGCACATGTGATTCTTAAGTGCATCGCTTCGAGAAGGGGTGGCTTCGATGACCTATCAGATCAGATACAGAATGCCTTCGTGGCTCTAGTGCTGAACCACCCTTTCAGCTTCTCTAATATGATCTTTGCTTATTTGATAGAGAACATTGAAACAAAAGGGAAAGAAGGTTTTTGTATGTATCCACGATTTTCAGATGATATCAATGAGAAGCTGCCTCAGCTCCCCAAGGAAAGTCACGATGCAGTGTGATGTTGGAATTATGGATGACACTACGTGGGTAGGATGGTGGTATATCGGGGCAAGCAAGTTAAGCCCCAGGAAAAGAGGCTGATTGGCCACTTAGTAGATGAAAGGTATGTGGCACCGGGGAGACGCCAATGGCGTCACGAGGACAGTGACTCTGACGTGGAGCCAATTGTCCTCCCTACTGATGATTCAGAGGAGGATGACAGTGAGGATGATGCTATTCCATCCAGAGGCACTGTGTCTGACTCTGTTCCCTCTGTGTCTGTCTCACCTGCTGAGGTAACTGAATCAGCAGGATTTCATCAAGATTTTGTTCTTAACGAGGAGGGATGAGGATACATCTGATGAGGAGCCACTGACCGACTGTGGGAAGGAAAGTGGTTCCCACAGAACATGGGTTGAGGGTTGTTGGTGAACAACCGAGAGGCTCCGGAGATATAGAAACTGATCCAACTTATGCTCGGGGTCCTCAGGCGGGATTGAAGGGGGAGCATCCACCTCGAAGGGAACGAGGAGAAAACGGATGGCTCAACCCCATGGCCAGAAAAAGAAGAAGCGTAAGGTAACCTTCATCACTACCACATCCCCCATACCTTCCACCACTACCACCTCTGCAGACACACCTTCCACCACCATACCTCTCCCCACAGCAACCCAGACACCACCATACCGACCACCACAAGCCAGACCCCAGCCACCACTACATCATTCACCCCACACTCACCACCACTATCATCCAGACCTGACCCGATATTCACCACCTCCACCACCACCACTAGCCACCAAACCGAGCCCTCAGCCTACCCACACAACCTATAGATCTCCTCTACCTCCAATCGGGGGGGTAGAGGAACAGCTGTCAGCTTAAATAGAATGGTGTTGCGATTGCTGGCGGCTGATGAGGAAAAGACCACTCAGATCCGCCAGCTTACCGACCTGACTGCTGCACAATCGCAGAAAATTGCAGAGCAGGATCGAGTTATTGAGGAGCAGGCCCAGAAATTGGCTGCTCAGAACACACAGTGGACCAACTCCGAGCGCAAAGGTCACAGCAGGTAAGCAGATAGAGGAGTTGGAAAAAGCTAAGAGGACCATTCTGCTAAAATTGAAGGATCAAAGGAGGAACCTCTAAAGATAAAGGATGGAGACAGAGATGATGATGATGATGATGATGACAGTGATTCTGATGAAGAGAAAAACGAAGAGTGGTGTGCAGACGAAGACACTGAAGAAGGAGAAGCAGCTGAATCTGTCTCAGCTCCTGGGCAAGAGAAGAGAACAAAGAACAGACAAGATCAGTCAGCTTCTGCTTCTGCACCTTCACAAGAAGAGTCTAGCATTCAGGATAAAAGTAAATAGTGGATGTTTATGTATTTAATTACTTTTGTATTCTGTATTGAAAACCATGTACTAAATGTTTATATTAAGTTAATGCATTTTGTTTGATATATTACTAATGATTTGAGTGTGAAATGTGTAAATCAAACAGATCCAAAGTACCACAGAGATGAGTTTGATATTTCTCCCCTTCAACAAGTCAAGTCTCAACTCACAATGATTCTTGATCTGCAAGGGATTGTCAGAAGGTCAGTGAGTTATACCCCTGAAGAAGTGAATAATTCCGACCTATCTAACGAGCAACTGGCAGAGATGTTCAGACTCAATCCTGATGATATTGTCAATGATGCTCCAACAGTTGATTCAACCAGTGACGACGAACTACATGACGTTGATGAAGTTGAGGTTGAAGATATTGCTGCTGAAGAGTACCCTCAGTACGCTGACAACGAGGGTAATGTGGTCCCCAATCTGGGTGAGTCCCTAGTCAGTGATATGTTTGAGGTACTAGACAAGATGGAGCAGGAAGCAGGAAAGACTGAAGGAACAGCCCAAGCCTCAAACGATGACGTATACATTCGAAAGGCTGAGTGGGCTGAATGTTTTAAAGAAGTCAGAGCCCAACATGCTGCACCGAAGAAGGATGCCTACACCAAGTTCTACAGCGTCAAGAAACATCATACGGTGTCAGGCAGGATTATAGCATGGGCATATTTTGATGATCTTAACGTTATGCCGTAAGAGGGAAAAGGGCATAGAGTACTTTAGATTTCCACATGATCTAAAGACTCTACCAGGATTGGAGCTCAATCAGCTGGCCAAATTGAAGTTGTTGTATGCTGACCCAAGAGAAAAATGTCAGGCTGGTTTGAGGCTGCCCTCAAGAAAGAGTACACACCAGGTGGATTAACTTCAAACCTCAACAACCTACAAGGTATATTAGAAGGTCTGAGATGGATGCCATTACTGGAAAACCTAAGATTGTGTTGAAGTGGAGTCCTCCTCGCACTATGTCGAGAATCCCTCTCAGGGAAATGCCACATGACTTCACTCCACACTTCAAATGGTGGTACTATGATTGGAGAACTGCTGAAGCTGTCATAGTTCTGAACAAAGGGGATCAAATGGATACTGTCAGGGTATTCGACCCAATGTGGCTAACCAACTTGTCTGCTAATGATGTCTATACATTATACAAGTGGCCATTGTTCTATGACACACAAGACATTGTACAAGCCTCCAGTTCCAAAATGGTATACGACTTTGCTTCGCGTTTGATATTCACGCGGGAGTCACACAAGAGGACAAGTACAAGAAATATGAGAAGGTAATGAAGAAAACAAGACATTAGAGAGATCTAGGTCCAAGGGGAGTTTGTTGATACATGTATGTCCTAGATCGTGATATGTAATGTAATAGATCTTGTTTGGTATGATTAATGAACTGATATTGATAGTCTGTTGGTTATAATGTTTAATAGTTCATTAATGAGTCGCGATGAATTGATTGGGTTTATGATTACTTGAATGATTACATATAATATTATATTAATTAACTAAAACATTCAAACTTAACTTAATGAAGTTCCCATGCGAATGGCTCATGCGAATGAACCATACACATGAAGAACTTCACACGATTGACTCAGTCGCACGACTGAACCAGGAGACTGGATCAGTCGTACGACTGTAACATAAGATTGGCTCAGTCACACGACTGAACACTCAGTCGCACGAATGAACCAACCGCATGGTTCAATCGCACGACTGAACCATAAAATGGTTCAGTCGCACGATTGAATAGTGCCAACCTATAAATACAACTCAATTCGTGAAAAACGAGGACATTCGATCAAGTACGAATCCAGACGAACCCTAGCCGTCCAGAAACCTTCTAAAGTTCTCCAAGTTCATAGAACACATTAGATCGATTCCTTATCGATTTATAACGTTAGTTTCAATCCTTGATTGATTCTTCGTGTGTTCTCACTGATTGGATCGCCAATCAAATAGGATTCCGCACTATTTGATCTGGTATACACGTGATCTCTAGGTATTTTAGTCGAATACCAGGTCCTAACAAAGTGTATGGTTTCTGAATTCAGTTCCATGTCACCTAATACACTTGACTGGAAGGGAAACTGCTTCTCAACATACAACACAAAGTGAATAATCTTCTGAGCAACCTCATCCTTTGAATGTAGAAAGAAAGTCCATACAAATCTGGAGTAATCATCCACAATTACCAGACAGTATTTCTTCTTTGCCATGCTCATCACTCTCACAGGACCAAATAGATCCATATGCAGTAATGCAAGCAGGCAGTGGACTTAGGCTCTTCAATAGGAGGGAATGAGACTTTGTGCTGTTTTCCTTTTAAACAAGCAGTGCAGGTTTCATCACAGTGGAATTCCTTTATTGGTAAGCCTCTGACTAAACTATTGTATCAGCTGATTCATGTTTTTGAAATTAACATGACCCAGCCTTCTGTGCCACAGTTTAGATTCTTGAGGAGAGGCTTTGGAAAATAGGCAAGGATGGCCTCTGAGATCTATTTTCTTGGAAAGATCTAAGGCATACACTCTTCCTGTCCTGTTGGCTCTCAGGAGAGTGTGATCATCCAACACCTTATCAATCAAATGCAGAACTTTGGATGACAGAATCCTACAGTTCTGACTGGTGAAAAGAGCAACATGGCCTTTATCACACATTTGACTGACACTCAAGAGATTGTACTTGAGATTTTCCACATGATTAACATCATCAAACTTTATTTCTCCATTGGAGACAAAGCCTTTTCCAATGATGTAACCCCTAGCATCATTGCCAAAAGAAACAAACCCCTTCTTTCCTTGAGAGTAGTCATGAAGAAGAGAGCTGTTCCCAGTCATGTGCATAGATCCCCCACTGTCTACATACCAGATGCTACTTTGGCATGTTGAAGAACCCTGCAATAATAAACAATCAGTTAGTTTTTGGAGACCCAAACCTTTTTGGTTTTGGGCTGTTCTCATCAACAGATGGTAAACTAACAGGTTTGATGGAAACAACAGCCTGAGAGGAAGAAGATGGTGAAGAAGAGGAATCCTTTGCTGACCTCCTTTTCTGTGGTTTCAACATAGGAACATCTAATTGGTTAACTCTTCCCAATAGATGTTGAACCATCATAACCAGCTGTGTCTGATTTTGTGATAAAGCTTTCAGCTCATCAGACACATGGCATTGGAGTTTGATAAGTTCCTATGTTGCACCTTCTTCTTTTGAGCAATCTCAGCTATTACCTGTTTAACCCCTTCCTTTTTGGATTTCTTTATGGACTTAAGGGTTACAGGATTTGATGTTGCTGATACAAATGTGGCCTCAAACTCAGTTTTCATTTTAACATTTTCTCTTTAATTTCCTCTTATGTTTGAGTTTGGATCCTCTTTTGTACCAACAATCATCTGTAAGATGATTGAACAAGCCACATACTTCACATGTTTTCTTCTTCATCTTATGTTGATCATCAACTAAAGAGGATGAAACTACTGAAGACTTGCTCTTCAGTACTTGGAAGCATTGTTTGCTTTCTTGACTTCCTTTAGTAGTCTTCAAACTCTTTCTACTGACAGTTTTCTTCTCTTCAGTACTAACAGTAGTTGGAGTTTGAACTTCAGATGTAAATCTTGCTCTCCAGTCCTTTCAGGACTTTCAGAATTAACTCAGTTGATCAACTCTTTGATCATGTGAGTGTCAGCAGTGGAACCATCAACATCAGCTGATAGGTTCTGAGAGGGCTTAGTGCTGACTTCTACTTCTGATGGTGTTGTATCAGAAAGTAGATCACATGATGAAATGGATTGGTTATTGCTCTCACCATCAGATTCTACCTCTGCTCTGGGATTAAAATCTGTAGGTGGAGCAGTGTGATTATAACCAATGCCAAACTTCACATTGGAAGCAGATTGCTTACTAAGAAGCATTTCAAAACCCTTGCAAGAATTTACCCATCGATCACACTCTACCTGGGTAGTTGCAAGTGTTTCCTTGAGATCTCTATACTTCCCTAGAAGTATCTCTTCCTAGCCTTATCATCAGTTATTTGGCATTTAAGTTTGTAAATCTCATCATTCTTATCATTAAGCACATACTCAATTCAGCTTTGCTTTTGGAAATTATTTGTTCTAGCTCAATGTTCTTGTTAATTAAAGCTACATTTGCTTCTCTAATAGATGCAAATGCAGCTATGCATGATTCAGAACATAGTTTTGCTTTTGCCTCAGAGGATACCTGTGATACCTTTGGTATAAAGGCATTAGAGGATGAAGTATCAGCAGAATCCAAAGCCATAAGAGCTAGATTTCCAAGGGACTGTCACCACCATGTTGACCAGCACCAGTGAACAGTTGTTCATGACCAGACAAATCATCTGGTAAACTGCTCCAGTCAACAACTCCTGGGGTGAAGAAGCTTTGTTGTTGAGGTTGAATTTGTTGATGAGATTGGGAAGGTTGAGGTTCAGGCAATGCAGGTGATTGTTGTGAAATGGGAGCTTGAACCGGATTAGACTGAGGCAAGTAATAGCAGGGAACAGGATATGACATTGGACCCTAGGGAACAAAGTATGCAGGAGATCTAGGGTGTGAATGATGACCAGAACCAGCAGGATGTTGCCCTCTGTTTTGTGGACTAGTACTAGGAAAAGTCACAAAGGGTGCAGAAGAGTTAGATCCAGTTGATCTACACTCTCTTGCAAAGTGTCCCAGCCTTTGTCATTTGTGACACCTCAACTTACTCTTGTCAAAACCAACTTTGGTTTTGCTAGAGAGTCCAGGAAATTTCCTGCCAGTTCTCTTGTAGAACTTCTAAGATCTGATATTAATCAATGCCATTTGGCTCAGAATATCCATCTCTTCTAGATCATCATCAGCTATTCCTTTCAAATCATCCATGATGAAGCATAGATTGTCACTATTACTACCAGAATGACTATCAATACCAACAAATGCATGATCAGAACTATTTGAAGAGAAATAAATATGCTCATCATAATTGCTTTCAGATGCAGCATATTCTGACTCATGACCAACCAAGGCAGTATTCCCTGGTACAAAGTCATCAGTGAGCTTTCCTGATAAGGATAGTTTCCTTTTCTGCTCTATCTCTCTTTCGAATGTAAGTAGTTTCCCATGAAGTTGGGTGAGAGATAGGCTATCCAGATTTGCACTGGAGCGTAGGACAATAGTGTATGTGTCCCATCTCTAGGCAGTGATCTGAGGAACCTGTTATTCATCTGGCTGTTGGTGTATTCCTGTTTCACCATTTTCAGCTCAGAGATCAAGCAGGAAAAATGCTCAAACTGTTGAGTCAGTGTCTCACCCTTTCTATGAGAGAATGTCTCATATTGTTGGGCAAGGATTTCTCTGTTGTTTGCTAAGACCTCATATGTGCCACCGAATTATTCCTTCAGGGCATTCCAGAGATCATGAGCAGTTTCATGATGCATAAGCCCTGAATAGATTTCATTAGGCAGTGCCATGGCCAGAATTCCATGGGCTTTAGCATCAATCTCAAACAGTTTCCGATCTTCATCAGAGTATTGTTCCTTCTTCTTCGGAACCATTTGATTGGTTTCCAGATTGTTCACCATAGGCTTATGTGGTCCATGTACCACAGATGTCCAACAACCTGAACTGTTAACAGACAGGTGATGAAGCATTCTTTGCTGCCATATGTTATACTCGGTCCTAACCAGCATCGGGGGCTTGGTTGAGGAACCGGTATTGTGAGGATCATTAGAAGGAGTAGTCATCTCAGATTCAATCAAATTCAATTTAGCTATAACAGATTTAGAACAAAAACACAACAACCAATTGAACCAAGAGAGATCTCAAAATAAATGAACAAAAGCGTCAGAAATTCAATAATCTATAACCAGTTCTTGCAAATATGCTAATTCAATCAAACATAGATATCAATTAGCAGTTTCAATGATCAATTGTTAGATCGATCAATGATTAACCAGCTCTGATACCACTTGTTAAGATCAGTGATCTACGTTTGATTGATTAGAGAGTATAGCAGCGGAATTCTAACAATGAATTAGCCAATTCACAAGAACAAAGAGATATTCAATGTAAGAACAAAAACGGTTATAGATAGAGAGGATTCTGCAGATATATTTCATTCAATATTCGCTTTCGTGGTAACGGAATGTCACAATTACAATTAGGTCAACACCTCTTATATAAGAGATGTGACATCTGCTGATGTCACTTGATAGTGACATCTAACAGAATTTATCACAAACTACTGATAGTTAACACAACTACTGAAGATGTCAAACAGCTGACATCTTCTTACAAAAATGCTAAGTGTTAACTATTATTACAACTACTGAAAAGAAACTACTGAAACTATAACAACTGAAGAACATACTCTTCAGTTGTTTTACAAATACTGAAACAAAGAAAACTACTGAAAGGTAAACCATCACAACAACTGAAGAATGCTTCTTCAGCTGTTGTAACAAACTCTGATGGCTTCAGTACTTGTACTTGAGCTTCACTGTTGTCATCAACTGATGTCTTCAGTCTTTATACTTCAGCTGTTGTACTTCAGTACTTTAGTCTTCTGCTGTTGAAGTCTTCAGCACTTTAGAACTTCAACTGTTGTACTTCAGTACTTTAGTCTTCAGCTGTTGAAGTCTTCAGCACTTTAGAACTTCAGCTGTTGTACTTCAGCACTTTAGAACTTCAGCTGTTGTACTTCAGTACTTTCAATCTTCAGCTGTTGGTCTTCAGCACTTTATTAACAGCTGATCAAGTCTTCAGCAGTTGTTGTGATGTCTATGGGACTTAGAGGTTTTTCTGATCAGGCTCATTGGTTCTTTTGGTCCAACAACCCGACAAAGGTGGAGGCAGCGATGCATGGAAGTCTCCAAAGACGCCATCCAAGATTCGTAGTTTCTTGGGTTTGGTGGGATTTTATCGAAGGTTCATCCAGGACTTTTCCAAGATCGCTTCTCCACTAACCAAGTTGACCCGAAGAGATATGAAGTTTGTATGGGGTCAAGCTCAAGAGAAAGAATTCGAGGAGTTAAAGGCAAGGTTGACTCAAGCTCCTGTTATGTCATTACCCGAAGGAAGTAAGGATTTGGTGGTCTACTCTGATGCTTCCTACTCAGGGTTAGGGCGCGTGCTAATGCAGAGAGGGAAGGTTATAGCCTATGCATCCCGACAGTTGAAAGTTCATGAGGTCACTTATCCTACTCATGACTTGGAGCTAGCAGCCATGGTCTTTGCACTAAAGATTTGGAGGCAATATCTGTACGGGACGAAGTGCACCATATTCACCGACCACAAGAGCTTGAAGTACTTCGAGCAAAAAGATCTGAACATGAGGCAGAGAAGATCGTTGGAGCTCATAAAAGATTATGACTGCAAGATCCACTATCATCCCGGCAAAGCCAACGTGGTGGCTGATGCCCTTAGCTGAAAGGAGAGACCCGAGCCAATTTGGGTGAAAGCATACCAACTAATCATGACCTCCGAGGTGATGAAGCAAGTCAAAGAGTTTCAAGATGAGGCACTGAAAGAAGATCATCTTAACTCTGAAAGGATGAGAGGTCTGGTTGGGGAATTGGGTGAAAACACACTTGGTGTTAAAACTCGAAGTGGACGAGTGTGGATTCCTCGTTTCGGGGAACTACGTGTGAGGATTATGGATGAAGCTCATAAGAATCAATACTCCATTCACCCTGGTGCCACAAAAATGTATCAAGATATGAAGAAAGATTATTGGTGGCCGAGTATGAAGCGTGATGTGGTGGAGTACGTGAGTAAGTGGCTTACTTGCTTACAGGTGAAGGCCGAGCATCAGAAGCCGTATGGGAAGATCCAACCTTTGGATATACCGGAATGGAAGTGTAAGCACATCACCATGGATTTCATTACGAAGCTACCGCATACTCCAAAAGGGTACGATACCATATGGGTGATTGTCGACCGTCTGACGAAGAGTGCTCACTTCCTACCAATCCGCGAGACATATTCATCTGAGAGGTTGGTGGATCTATTCATCAAGGAAATTGTAACTCGTCATGGTGTGCCGGTGTCTATTGTATCCGACCGTGACACTCGATTTACATCCAAATTCTGGAAGAAATTCCACGACGCCATGGGGACGAGGTTACATATTAGCACGGCTTATCATCCCCAAACTGATGGTCAGTCAGAAAGGACCATTCAGACACTGGAAGACATGCTTCGGGCATGTGTGATTGATTTTAGGGGAAGTTGGGATAACCACTTACCGTTAGCTGAATTCTTGTACAACAACAGTTATCATGCCAGTATTGGCATGCCACCATACGAGATGCTATACGGTAGAAGATGTAGAACGCCCGTATGTTGGGGAGACTTTGGGCAGAAAGAATTGGGAGGTGTCGAGGTGATCGAGGCTACGACTGAGAAGTTAGAAAAGATTAAAGCCTCTATGAAGGCAGCCAAAGATAGACAGAAGTCGTATGACGATACACGACGCAAACCGATCGACTTCCAGGTGGGTGACCGGGTTATGTTGAAGGTCTCACCTTGGAAGGGTATCATCCAATTCAGGAAACGAGGTAAGCTAAGCCCGAGATACATAGCGCCTTTTTGAATCATTGCTCGAGTAGAAGAGTTGGCCTATAGATTGGAGTTACCAGACGAGTTCAGTGGAATTCACCCAACATTCCATGTATCTTATCTGAGAAAGTGCTTAGCTGATGAAGACATGATTGCTCCACTAGAAGACATCGAAGTAGATGAAAGGCTCAATTATGTAGAGCAACTAGTGGCAATCATCGATCGTAAAGAGAAAAGGCTGAGAAATAAAGTGGTTCCTCTTGTGCGTGTACAGTGGAAGCATAAGAAGGGATCCGAATCTACATAGGAGACTAAGGAGGAGATGAGGCAGCATTACCCTCGTCTGTTTGAGGAATAACAGGTTTCAGGGAAGAAACCTATTTAAGGGGGTGGACTTGTACCCGTTTATCTCTTAAAAAGAAAAGAAAGACTAATAGTTGAAGAATAAAGAAAGGAAATGTCAATAAACCCAAGTTGAGGGGTTAAAAGTGTAAAAGGACAAAAGTACACAAAAGTTGGTGTAAAGGTGGGCATGGCCGCCCACCCACACTTCACATCGCTACTTTTTCACTTCGGATTAGAGAGAGAGCAGAAACACTCTCGGTTGAAGAAGAAGAAGAAGAAGACAATTGAATTCAAGGTAAGAATTTGGAGTTTTAAGTGTTCATGTTGGGTTTTTGTCTCGGTACATGCTTATGTGCTTATATGTGTTTGTGTATGTGCTCGGGTGTGTGTGTTTGATGGGGTTTTAAGGTGTTTGAACTCAGTTGCAAAAGGGTTAGAAGGAAGATACACCCAAGTTGCACAAGGTGAGTTTCTAGACTCCGGTTTTACTTGTTTTAAACTCTCTTTAGGGCTGAAAATGTATTAAGCTTAGAACAGATGGGTTTGATGATTGGGTTCGAAAACATACTAGAAACATGTTATACAGAAGTTTCATGCGCCTAGATAAGGCTCATGCACTTGGGAATGCCTTAGAAGAATTTAAGTGTAATCCATGCGCCTGAACAGTAGCCCATGCGCCTGAAATTTGCCTTAGAAATGATAAGTGTATCTCATGCGCCTAAACAGTAGTCCATGCACCTAGAAATATTAGTCAGACGACTAAGTGTAGGGCCATACGCCCCAATAGTGCTCATGCGCCCAAGTGGTTCATGCGCCTAAGTGTCCATGCGACCAAACGGTCCATACACCTAAGTGTTCATACGCCCGAATAGTCCATGCGCCTGAATAGTTCATACGCCTAAGTGTTAAAATGATTAAGTGTTGGCTGATGCACCTACATAGTGATGAAACGCCCAAACAGGGCTCATGTGCCCAAATAGTGTCAAAGCGCCTAAACACTTAGAAATTTTTACAGAATTTTTGGGAGTCCGTGCTTTTAGGGTTTTGACCGAGGTTTGACTAGGGCTTATTAATGATGAGTTTCATGCATGATTATGATTGTTCCTTATTATTATTAGTTCTATTATTATTACTTATAGTGTGTGACTTTACGTGGTATGTTTATTATTGTAACGTAAAGTATATTGTAATAATAAAGAGGAAGAGCAATAAGAAGAGAAGAGGAACATTAATAAAATGTTAACAAGTCTTGCAAGCTTACAGGAGGTGCACGAGCGTGTTGTCGTTAGCTCAACTGTGCTACGGGGTAGCTACCCTATTATGCACACAGGGCCAGTCAATTGAGATTGGCAGTACCTTTGGAGCTTACCCTAGGTGATTGGGTCGTCCTTGTATACAGTAAACAGAACCCTGTTGAGGGATATAGATGGCCCATCACTAGTTTTCACCACGCATACAGTTTAGGGTATTGCTCACTAGTCCATACAGAAAGTGAAAGATAAAGATAAAATATTACAGAACATACAAGGCATACAGTAAAGAGAACGAACAATATCTGTTCATATAGTTAATGCGTGCTCGCATACAAAGTAAAGAGTTGTATTTCAAAAAAATAGTATTTTTCATATACGGCATACATATAGTATTTTATTACTTTTAAAACTAGAGCTCACTCAGCAACGCTAACTTTTATACATTTTCAGTTGGCAGGTAATTATTGCTGAGGATGGCACGAGGGTGAAGCCACTCGGCAGGAAAGACTGACATCCATTCGTATTTTATGATTGTTGTTGTTTTGTAATGCAGTAAAACAATTCTTTTGTAATCAGTTAAACGATGATGTATTGCTCAACAACAGTGTTTTAAATAAAATGAATGGTTTTTGATAAATTATTTCCACTGCTTAAGTTTCTATAATTATAATGTTTAATGTTTTAACTGCTGTGATTGACCAACTGTGAGGTCTCCGGGCACGGGGCCTTACAAGAACCCGGGACCTCCTAACACTTGTTTTTAACCGATTGGGCTATGGCCCAACTGGTGTTATGATATGGTGTCTAACTCATTTCCCAGCAAATCTTCAATTTTCAAAACTTAGAACCCTAGAATCTTTTTGGCTCAAATCGAGCATCAAAACATAGTTGATGATCAAATCAACCATGGGGCTTTTGTTCCCTATGTAAAAACGAACAAAAGACCCGTTAATTACCTGTTTGGTGTCGTGGTTGGTGGTTTTAGGTTTGAATGAGGCTTGTGACGATTCTTGATTTTCAATTTGTTGTGTGTGTGTGTGTTTCGAGCAATTAAGGGTTTAAAGAGTTTAGAAAACCCAACTAAAGTAAAAGCCCTCTAATTTATAAGTTCAATTCGATTGATTTGGTGCCCAACGGCTGCAATGTTTAAATCGGGGGTTACGGGTCGAATGAAGTTGTTTAATTGTTGTTGCATGTGCAATGATTCATCACATTTAGTTCGTGATAATTAAAGGAATGTTTCTACTCGTTTAATTATGTGTTATTATGATTTAGGTGTAAAACCGATTTGAGTATTGATGTGTGTTCGGTTTCAAGTTCGAAGAGTGTTAAAACTGCATTGAAACCCACATTAACATGTATACTCAAGTTCAAATTTTTCTCACGATGTTTTAGTGTGATTTGGGGTCGAAACCGAGGCTTAAAACCCGGTTTTTGACCTTTCCGAAGCCGCGGCCGGCAGTGGCCAGAGGGCTGGCTGAAAAGTCGGAGAGAAAGAAAAAGGGGCTGGTTTTTGAGAATTTATAGTTTTAGTCCCTGTGGTTATAGATTTGTTTAATTGCTTCTAAAACTCAAGTTTTAATATTAATTAAATTACAGTTTGGTCCTTGGAGTCTTAAAGTGTTATCATTTTATGTAAAAACTTATTAATTACAAGTTTTAAAACAATAAAACTTATATTATTTTTTTATTTATTTACAAGATTACTCTTAATATTATTATTATTATTATTAATTATCCGACTTTTAATTACCTCAACATTTTACAAACGAATCCTTGTGATTGCATTAATAACAACCAAACTCTTACAAGAAATAAAGACGATTAACAATCGTTAAATAAAATTACGAGACGTCACAAGAACCGTCAATAGATGAAGATCAACCCTCAAAGTTGTACTTCAGTTTTTGTAGCATCAGCCTAGGGAGTTTGTAAGAGTTATACTTAAAGGCTAATGCAACCAAAGTTCTCTCGGCACCCATACTAAAGTACAAGAAAGTTATTTTAGAAGATTTGATACAACTCAATGAGATTCACTAAGTATCAAATCTTCTGAAGCCAAAAGACTATTTCTTTCAAAGCCAAAGATGAAGTCTTCCGAAGCTACAAGACAAATTCTTCCAAAGCTTCAAGACAAAGTCTTTCGAAACCAATAGTCTATAGCTTTCTACCTTTGTAATTTTATCCTTTTTGTAATAGATCATAGCTTAGGATGCGAGCTATGTCATGTTATAGTCACTAGTCAAAAGACAATTTGCATTTTGATTTTACATTGATCTTGTTGTCTAGATTAGTGTTCTAGCTAGCCTTCAATGTATGGCCGACTTTAAGATGTAGTATAAAGTATCTCAGGTATCTGTCCTTAGAAATAAGCTTTATAACATTTGTAAAACACTTGAGAGCAATATACGTCATTATTGAAAATCAACTACTTGTGCTCTCATTGTGTTCTATACTTGTGTTCATTGTTTCATTAAGTCAGTTCCCTATCTGATCTGTTAAGTGTTCTACTATCTCCAACCTTATGAAAATGTTGCATTGATCCTCTTTACTGGTCCTGCAGGAGTTATTACGAATGTACAAGTTTTGATTATGTTTTTGAATGAAAAAAAATCCAACTTAAAACCTCTATATATAGGATCAATTACACCTTATCGTGGACCTTTAAGCCAAGGGATCGTAGTCTACTATCGAAATCTGGTGTGTACAGTCATTGTCACACGTCAGCTTCTGCAGGATCGATATTAGTCACTAACACTTTGTTTTTCTCTCAGACTCACCTATAACAACACTCGGGTTAAGATAGAATCAGTAAGAGTTTATCACAATATAGAAAGTAGTAAAAGAACACAGGAAGTAATATTCAAGGTACTTTTATATATTGCTTCTCACTTAATAACACAAGACTGTTACAAGTAGTGTGGAATGAGTTACAAAGAGAATCTATATATAATACTACCTACAGCCGGATATACTTTGATACCAGCTGGGATCCTATAGCTAAAGTCTATACTACAAGACTAAAGTTTAAGGTATCTCGGATAAAGTCTTATCTGAGATTTGGTAGTCAGGACATGTCCCTGACTTACCTTTTGTCACCAACTAAAGTTGGTAACTTGTACTATCATAAAAAGATGAACAGTAGAATAAAGTATGGTCAACTGCATGGCTCTTTGAGAAAACGCCATACAGTATCAGAGGTCTGTCTCAGAGTGTCAGAGACCATACTTGTGTCCACTGGTTCATAGCAGTGTCTTCCGAAGGTTAAATGCCTTCGGAAGAGTAAGTACTTCCGAAGCCACTTATACTTCGGAAGAGGCTGCTTCTTCCAAGGCTTGGAGACTTCTTCATTTCATCATACTTCGGAAGTGGTCTTTAGCTTATTCTTCTAAGACTTGAACTTCGGAAGTATACACTTGACTTCGGAAGTAGAGTTCTGTCTTCGGAAGTTAATCTTTCACTTTGTCTTCGGAAGAACTTTACAACCTTCAGAAGTTCCATGCTAAGCTTCGGAAGCCTTTGCATGCAGCACCAAAATTATCTAAGTGACTTAGTTTTGGTTGCATTAGCCTTCTTCTTGATCCAACAGCTTCTAAGCCACATGTCAATCATACATCATAGTAGACCGTTAATGGTTTCACAACAAACTCACATCACTAGACACGCATCAAAATTTAGGCCGGAGTCATCACAAAGAGGCGGTGTCCCTCGTGGAGTGCGAGGCCAACGATATTGGTCTGCCACCGTCCTAGAACCCTAATTATTCAGAATTTTAATTTTCAACCTGCTTTTCAATTGTGAAATTTTAGTACAAACTTTTGTGAGGTGTTACATTTAAATAACATAACTAATGAAAGTAATGATTAGTTGCACCTGTAAGGTGACAATAGCAAAATAATAGAAGATGCTAGCTTGTTCCATCTGAAAATCATTCAGTTGCAACTAAAGTTTGATGTTTTTGATTTTATCTAATTGTTGTTGAACCAAAGATGCCACTAATGTGAAGGTTATATGTCACCTTCATGTAAGGTCATTAGTATCTTCATTTTGCATCTTTCACATACTTTCCTTTTGGAATTGGGTTTGTAAGCTTTTGGGAACAGATTGTGTGTTTTACATGTGGGAAATAATTATTCAAAGTATTGGTCAAATGGGAGAAATGTAATCGAATTCAACTGTCAATTTGTAATAATTCTAAGCTAATAAATCAATAATAAAAATGAATTTTAATTTTTTTTTGCTTCATTGTGATTTCAGTTTGATAGCATTTTTTCCATTGCATTTGCTTCAATTAGTTCACTCAAGATTCACCTTGAATTAAGTTGAAGCATAGAGCTCGAATCAGATCCCAAAATTTTAATAAACGTCTTTGTTCTAGTGTAATATTTAAACGTGAAACATTATATAAATAATCCTGCAAAAACGTGTTATGCCAAACATGACCCGTTCTTAAGCACATATGACGTTTTGTCAGGTCCTCAGATCAACTATAATAATCAAGGCTAGTGAGTCCAATCCACACAGATATACAATGAGACCATTTTAATCAACAACATATCCTTTAATTAGCAGAATAAAATACAATACAGGATGTCACCAAGCTTCCATTTGTCTTAAAAAACTAATTTTGGAGTTTTTAGGGACATAAAGAATTAAATATAGAGATGTTGATGTCTTGTTTCTTTGAATTCACTTTTCATCAATCAAAAACAATTTCCAACATGTATATCTACAATTTTAAAATTGTCCCACCATACATGTGACAATTTATGCAAGAGAATGAAACTTCAAACCGTCTATTTGGGTTCTTGCATATCTTCTTCGGTTTTCCAAACAACATCATTGAGACTACTGGAAAGTCTTTTGTAGAACTGCACCAAAAAGAAACAAAACGGCTCAAAAAGTATAACAGGAAAAAATAATATTGATGGAAAATGTAATACACGTCCTGACAGTTTACATACTTTACAAAATATTAAACGGTGGCAATTTCGACCCGTTAGCCAATAGGTCTGGGTTATATTGTCTCAAACAATAAGTATAACAGGAAAATAATATTGATGTACATAGTATTGTTTATGTATTTATGTTCTGCACGCTATTAATTTATAAAATTTTAAAATAAAAGACAAATAGTGTTTCGTTTCAGATAGGATAGTTTTGACTGTTTGCCCAACCCGACCAACCAAAGTGAAGTCATGTAAATGACAACTGAAAACTGCACAGGTAACAACCAATCGGTGTATAAAATTAAGTTAGCCTATAAAGAAACTATATATGCTACTCCCTTCACTCAATAAACAATTGGAAACACATTATATACATGACATATATGCGTGTGTGTATATAAAATACTTGAAAATTCAAGCTAATAGAAGGATATGAATAGCTTACCTTATGAAATTCCAAGGTATCTCCTTTAGCTTTTCGTACTTCAACCATGTGAAGTGACGGCGCTACTTGAAATACCTAATAAAGGGTAACAAAAAATAGTAAATGAATTTCCTTATCCTGTCAAAATGATCATTGTATTTATAATTGATTATATGTCACAACATGGTACCTCGGTAGCGATATTGAGATTTCCTTTTCTCCCCGCTTTAATATTTTCGAGCCTTAACTGAGATGAAAAACAAAGAATGATTACTCATCCATCATCCAACAACCCACACAACCATTTAAAGTCCATACATTTTGAAGTAAGTTTTTCTAACCTTGTAGTTTTTCTTGTGCACATCAAAGCCCAGAGGTTTTGCAGCTTCTTCAATTTTACTTACAATCTCATTTGCTGGGCATTTCGATGTGAATCTTGTCTCCCTTTTGAATCCCTGCAGCCAGATTTATTTCCAAACCAGAAAAAGAGAATTTCAGTGTTACAGAACAGTAAAAATTTCATGATTCCCACTGAATTTTACTTTGATCATGGATCTAGAGATGGCAATTTTACCTATGTATGGGTCGAGTAACGTTATGTTTTATCTCTTAGTAGGTTAAGCGGGTAAATTATTGCTTAAAAGAAATTTTGTAGAAAGTCACCCAAAGTGTAATTTTTATGTATAAAACCGCTTAATCATTTTACTCGAAAAATCAGAATACTTTAGGAATAATATGATTCTTGTATATCATATCAGACAGTTGAGTTCGTTTAAGAAAGAAAAATATTATTTTTGGATAGTATGGCAGGACGGCCCCACCCCCACCAATTTGACTAGCACAAAAAACTATGTGTCCTGACTTAAAGCCAAATTGACCATTACTCAACCTGTCACCCTGGTTTGCCCATTTTGCCACCGATAGTTACGACTCTACTGATATGCATACTATTACATAGTGCAGTATCAATGATTGAAAAACCATTAATAATGAATGAACAAAGTATTAACCTGTTCCATCTCAAAAAGATTGCCAAGATTGAGCCCCTTAGACATAGAAATTAATTCAAAGGCATTCATAGCAGCTGGATGTTCTTTCTTTTCTGTCACATGATACTCCTGTTTTAAAACAAACATACCAACTTTCAGAAACTGAATTAGCTTCCTATATGAATGGGCATAAAAGCTTAATTTGATAACAACAGAGCAAACAATATGTAAAGTTGATTTCTATGTCGAATTTGAAATCAACTCAAAAGCTTCATGGAAGCTACATTTTCTTTTCTTTCACATGACACTTAAGTTTCACAAAACTAGATTAAGCTATGTAAAAATAAGGTGAAAAAGCTTATTTTGATATCACATAGCAGGCCAATGAGCCTAGACATTGCAATATCATAACTACTTTGAAAAACATTAAAAGATTATATATAGTAATAAATTTGATATACTTACTACTGAACCATTAAAAGCTGCTTCCACATCATCAAAATTGGTCTCTTCTTTCTCATTGAATTCAGGTTGTTTAAAATCTTTTTTAAACCACTCATCGTTTAGAAGCTCAGGTATTGTTATCCGCTGCCATAAGAAAAGGGTGTTGAGATAGGCATATATATGTATTTACATAAGGATGACACATAGAAAAATGCTGCCAGGGACATGGATAATTTTTTGTTAATGCTCCAGTACTTATCACAAATAGTTGCATGATAACTGTCTTTGTATTGCATGTACATTTAGTAGGTCTTGTGCATTAAACCCTTTCAGATGCCAAAATTAGTTCTAGTGTGGTTAACTATGATATGAGAAGACAATTCATGTATCTAAATTATAATATACGATTAGTGGATAGTTCCAAATGAACAAATAATTAGGTCATGCAGATGTCATTAGTTGCTTCATATTTCGTTTCAATTTAGTGAAGAACTAGCTACCTGCATCAATGGGGTCCTTGCACGTGCCATTTAAAATGATATTCAAAATTTTAACAACCAGAATCAGATAATAAGCTGAAATATAATGGGCTGTAAAGCCTGTAATGAATACTATTTCATTGTAAATCTGTCAGTTGAAGTTGCAATAGTTTGTAATCAAATATTTTAAGTATTTGTTCATATCATTTAAGAAAGTAATAGATAAATTTGGCTAAAAAGAACGTTTTCTGTGAAAATGTAGAGGGTTCAAGAAATGGAAATATAGGTATCTCAAATGAGGTTAGAAGATGAGTAAAATAAGCACATTACTCTACCCTCAAAAAGTTTCGTTCCAGCTGATTGAAACTAATAATAAAAACAAACTATTGACCAAATGCCAATAAAGGTACAAACACTTACCGTCATGGGGTTCGGATCCAATATGCGAGTTAGCAACTTTACGGCGCCAAAGGAGATCCATGGCGGACAAGTGAACTCTGCAGCTGAAATCTAAATGCACACCCATTTAGAAGAAGACGATGAAACAGGGAATCAACCGCACAACACAACTTATAATATAATGCTCACTTTTTTATAGAGGTTCATTAGATTAGAATCATCAAACGGCAAGTAACCCGCAAGCAATACAAAGAGAATGACTCCACATGACCATAAGTCTGCAGTTGCCCCGTCGTAACCACCATCATCCAAGACCTAAAGAGGATGAAAGATCATCACTACATGGACTAGCACAATGTGAAGATATGTGTAGTAGAGGTGGTGGTTTTGACCCATTAGGAAATAGCCTTATGTTTTATAGCAAACGGGTCAAATTGGTCAACCAGCCTGCCCACCTATTTTGCCACCTCTAGTATGCATAATGAAGAGTCTATAATTAACAGTTCTATGCACCTCAGGAGCAACATAATTTGGAGTTCCGCATGCTGTGTGCAGCAAGCCGTCATCCTGTAAAATAACATTTTAAATTTGATTTGAGATTTAACACAAACAGCAATTAAAAGTTTAAATGTTATACACACCCTAACTTGCCGAGAAAGGGCACTCAATCCAAAATCCGAAACTTTGAGGTTTCCAGAAGCATCTAGAAGCAAATTTTCTGGCTGCAGGAAAAACAATGTAAGAAAGTAGTGAGACAATATACCAAAATGGATACCAGTATGCTGTAAAAACTACTAAGCAAAGGGGCATTTAGAAAAAAGATAAAGATCGTCGACTACCTTTAGATCTCTATGATATACACCCCTACTATGGCAATAATCAACAGCGTTAATGAGCTGCTGAAAATATTTTCTAGCTTCGTCTTCTTGCATTCGTCCATGGTTCACCTTCATAATCAAATTTTGGAACATTAAGGTATATTCTTTGTAGCCTGTAATACTTTAAGTATGCACAATTCCAAATATTTTTAAATAAACATGATGCATAAATAAAGATCAGTATATTACAATTTTATCAAAAAGCTCTCCCCCTGTGACAAACTCCAGTACGATGAATATCTTGGTCTTGCTCCCCATAACCTGCAGTTAAAGGAGACACATAAGTTAATAATACAGTCAACTACAGTTTAGCAAGACCCCCCCCCCCCCTTTGAAACCTACTTAATGAAGAAAATGATATCTTAAAATAACATTCAGCAGGAGTTTCATGTTATTTACACAAAGATCTAAAGGACCTCGTATAAGCGGACGACATTTGGATGTTTTATCAACTTCATAGTTGCTACTTCCATTTTTATCTGCATCACCAAGATAATAAATAATACATAAGGAAGCAAAAGAACTGAATTCAGTGAGAGTCTTTCAGAAATTGTTTAGTAACCTGTTCAGCCATTTTATGTCTAACAACTTTTTCTTTGTCAAGAATCTTGATAGCCACAGGATCCCCAGTCTCAGTGTTCCTAGCAAACTTAACTTTTGCAAAAGTCCCCTCACCAATTGTCCTTCCCACCTCATATTTACCCACTCGACGCTTGATTTTCGGCGGATTCATCCCTCTTTATCTGATAACAAATAACAAAAGATCATTCTCTTATCATATGACATTCAATCAACAGACAAATCATTCATCTTTCTACAGTCACTGAATCACATCAATGACAGATTAAACATGAATTGACCTCCACTTCACCATACAGTTAACCACACAAAAACAGTAACTCCAACTATTAATTTCAACCAAAACACAATGAAACTGAGTGGTTCCATTGTCCCAAAACCAAAAAGACAAACATCCCACAACTAAAAACACCAAACCCATGCATTAAGAGTGAGAAAGAAAGAAGTACAAGAAACTATACCTTCAATTCACTGAACTTCAGATGAAAAAACTGGAAAATTAGAACAGCAGCAGTACGAATTGTGATAACAAGCGATGATACACAAGAACACAAGAAGCTTTGAAAGTAAGATTTGTAGCCGGAATGAAGGATGAAAAGACGATGAATGAATTGTTTATTGTTAATTGTTAATTGTATTGAAGGATGAAGAAATTGTTGATTCACATATATATGATTTGACATCCAATGTGGGCATGATTTTAAGAGGAGGCCGTCCAACGTCCTCCACATATGCGATGGCAATCAACGTATCAGGGCCCATTGTTGTTGGATGCGTACGGATTTCAATCAACTTAAAATCATAAAAATACGTCTGATTGGATATAAAATTATAAAATTATAAAATTATAAAATTATAACAATAATTGTTGTTGTTGTATCAGGCGCACGATCTGGGAGTTGAGAATTCATTACGTATTCATCGTATAACAAATATATAATTTATAACTTATAATAAAAAAAGTTTTTTTAAAATACGTGACATCATTGTAACATATAAAATGATATGTGTTACCATTTTATCATATCAAAAAAATCATTTTTTCCGTCCCTCTCTCATAATAAATACATAAAAACAATTAATTTGATTTTTATTTTTAATTAAATATGTTAAAACAAATTATTTATATTTATTTTTTTTGTTTCTCTCATATTAAATGATAATTATTGTAAATAACTAAACTACACTATTAAACATATAAAATATAAGTGTAGTTTTTTTAATAATTTATTAATACATATTAAATACAGAGTAAATTCATTATATTTTTATTTAATCGATGGATAAAAATATTTAGAAAATAAAATATTCATGAAACTAATAATTTTAATATGTTTTATTTATTCCACCCATGTAATACATGAGCTCTAACCTAGTAATTTAATATATATGTAAAACTTACAAATTTTGCAGTTATCAATTTTATTTGGCATCTTTGTCTAAAAAACAAACAAACGTGAATAATGTATGTCATGTCGTCTAATAGGGAATTTGTGATTTGATTTGTTAGATATGCGGTAGTACCTTAATTGAAATCATTATACTAATGTTACCGTTGTTGGTAATAAAAATTAAAGTTTAAATTATATCGGTCAAAGTAATAGATGTGTTTTTCTAATCAATGAGTAATAGTTGGAATTATTAAAATTCAATTTGTCTACTTTAAATATTACTAGAATATTTAAACTAATAGTTATTAAAATTTAGATTAAATTCAATTTTACTTCCTAACATTTGATAAAGATAATAATAATTTATTTAAAAAATTATAAAAACAATAATTACTTCTATTGTTTTAATGGTCATTTCAATTCAAATTATCATCCATGTGTTTCAATTTAAATCCCAAATAATGAACTTATACAAAATTGATACAATTATACTGGAGAAATCCCATGTTATAATCTTTTAAAGAAAAATAGTTACTTTAAAACTTTAGGAAGCAAATATAAATAATTAACACTAAAAATATAATGTTATAAAGTTTAATAAGCTTATATATTTGACATTATTATATTTTGTTAAATCATAAATAGTAGTTGTTTTTATCAAGTTCAATAAGTTTAAAAAAGTGTTAGGACCTGGTATTTGACCGAAATACCTAGAGATTAACGTGTAAACCAGATCAAATAGTGCGGAATCCTATTTGATTGGCGATCCAATCAGTGAGAACACACGAAGAATCAATCAAGAATTGAAACTAACGTTAGAAATCGATTGGGAATCGATCTAATGTGTTCTATGAACTTGGAGAACGAATTGGAGGGTTTCTGGACGGCTAGGGTACGTCTGGAATCGTAATTGATCGAGAGTCCTCTTTTTCACGAATTGAGTTGTATTTATAGGTTGGTATTATTCAATCGTGCGACTGAACCATTAGTTGGTTCAGTCGTGCGATTGAACCATGCGGTTGATTCATTCGTACGACTGAGTGTTCAGTCGTGCGACTGAGCCAATTATGTTACAATCGTACGACTGATCCAGTCTCCTGGTTCAGTCGTGCGACTGAGTCAATCGTGTGAAGTTATTCATGCGTATGGTTCATTCGCATGAGCCATTCGCATGAGAACTTTATTATGTTAAGTTTGAATGTATTGTGTATAATTAATAAACATTATGTGTAATCATTCAAGCAATCACTAACCTAATTAACCAATTCAATGTCGACACATTAATGAAACATTAAACATTATAACTAACAAACTATCAATATCATTTCATTAATCATACCAAACAAGATCTATTACATCACATATCATGATCTAGGGACATACATGTATCAACAAACTCCCCCTTGGACCTAGATCTCTCTAATGTCTTGTTTTCTTCATTACCTCCTCATATTTCTTGTACTTGTCCTCTTTTGTGACTCCCGCGTGAATATCAAACGCGAAGCAAAGTCTTATGACATTTTGGAACTGGAGGGCCTGTACAATATCTTGCGTATCATAGAACAGTGGCCACTTGTAAAGTGTATAGACATCATTTTCCGACAAGTTGGTAAGCCACATCGGATCGAATACTCTGATTGTATCCATTTGGCCCTCTTTATTTAGGACTATGACCGCTTCTGCTGTTCTCCAATCGTAGTACCACCACTTAAAGTGTGGTGTGAAATCCTTTGTCATTTCCCGAAGTGGGATTCTTGACATTGTGCGCGGAGGATTCCACTTCAACACTATCTTTGGTTTTCCAGTAATGGCATCCATCTCAGACCTTCTAATATACCTTGTAGGTTGTTGAGGTCTGAAGTTAAT
Source organism: Flaveria trinervia (assembly GCA_025506515.1). Classification (NCBI taxonomy): domain Eukaryota; kingdom Viridiplantae; phylum Streptophyta; class Magnoliopsida; order Asterales; family Asteraceae; genus Flaveria; species Flaveria trinervia. The sequence continues at coordinate 17,932,864 of CM046458.1, read as the reverse complement.
CCACCTGGTGTGGTACTCTTTCTTTAGGGCAGCCTCAAACCAGCCTGACATCTTTCTCGGTCAGCATACAACAGCTTCAATTTGGCTAGCTGGTTGAGCTCAAAACCTGGTAGAGTCTTTAGATCATGTGGAAATCTAAAGTACTCTATGCCCTTCTCCCTCTTAACGGCATAAACGTTAAGATCATCAAAATATGCCCATGCTATAATCCTGCCTGACACCTTAAGATGTTTCTTGACTCTGTAGAGCTTGGTGTAGGCATCCCTCTTCGGTGCAGCACGTTGGGCTCTAACTTCTTTAAAACATGCAGCCCATTCAGCCTTACGGATATCAACATCATCCTTTGAGGCTTGGGCCATTCCCTCTGTCTTCTCTGACTCTTGCTCCATTTTGTCTAACACCTCAAATGTATCACCGACAAGGGATTCACCCAGATTGGGAACCACATTGCCCTCATTGTCAGCATACTGAGGATAGTGCTCTGCAGTGACATCTTCTATCTCTATTTCATCAACGTCATTTAGCTCGTCATCACAGGTAGCATTACATGTCGGAGCATCTTTCACTATTTCATCAGGATTGAGCTTGAAAATTTCTGCCAGTTGCTCGTTTGATAGATCGTGAATTATTTCCCCTTCTTCAGGGGTATAACTCACTGACCTTCTGACAATCCCTTGCAGATCAAGAACCATTGTGAGTTGAGACTTGACCTGCTGAAGGGGAGCAATATCAAACTCATCTCTTTTGTAATTTGGATCTGTTTGATTTACACATTTCACACTCAAATCATTAGTAATTTATCAAACGAAATGCATTAACTTAATATAAACATTTAATACATGGTTTTTCAATACAGAATACAAAAGTAAATAAATACATAAACATCTACTATTTACTTTTATCCTGAATACTCGGCTCATCACATGGAGGTGCAGAAGCAGAAGCTGCAGATCTTGTCTGTTCTTTGATCTTTTCTCTTGCCCTGGAGCTGAGACAGATTCAGCTGCTTCTCCTCCGTCAGTGTATCATCTTCGTGCCATTCTTCAGTTTTCTCTTCGTCAGTTTCACTCTCATCATCATCATCATTGTCTTCATCATCATCATCATTTCTGTCCCCATCCCTTATCTTTAATGGCTCCTCCTTCGATCCTTTCAGCTTTAGCAAAATGGTTTTTAGCCTTTTCCAACTCCTCTATTTTCTTCCCTGAGGTGACGCTTTGAGCTTGGAGAAGGGCTATCTCGTTGCTCTGGGCAGTCATCTGTCGGGCCTGCCTTTCTATCACTTGAGCCTGCTCTGCAATTTGGTGAGTTTGTGCAGCAGTCAGGTCAGTAAGCTGGCGGATTTGGGAGGCCTTTTCCTCATCGGCAGCCAGCAAACGCATTACCATTCTGTTTAGTGCCGACAACTGTTCTTCTACCGCAACTGTAGGTAGAGGTGATCTGTAAGTGAATGAGGGATAGGCTGAGGGCTCGGTTTGGTGGCTAGTGGTGGTGGTGGTGGCTGTGGTGAATATCGGGTCAGGTCGGGATGATAGTGGTGGTGAGTGAGGGGTGAATGATGTAGTGGTGGCTGGGATCTGTATTGTGTGGTGGTCTGGTGGGTGGTCTGTGTGGTTGTGTGTGGGGCTGTGGTGGCTATGGTGGTGGATGGTGTGTCTGAAGAGGTGGTAGTGGTGGTGGTAGTAGTGATGAAGGTCAAACGACGCTTCTTCTTTGGTTTCTGCCCATGGGGTTGAGCCATCCGTTTTCTCCTCGTTCCCTTCGAGGTGGATGCTCCCCCTCCTACCCTGCCGATTGACCCTGGAGCATAGGTCGGGTCGGTCTCTGTCTCTCCAGAGTCTCTTGGGTGCTCACCAACCACCCGAAGCCCATGTACTGTGGGAACCACTTTTCTTCCCACAGTCCTGGTGAGGGGCTCCTCATCAGACTCTTCTTCTTCTACTTCTGTCTCAAGGACAAAATCATGATGAAACCCAGCTGATTCGGTAACTTCTGCAGCCGGGGCGGATGCTGGAGGCACGACATCAGACGTAGTGCCTCTCTGTGGAACAGGCATATTGTCTCCGGCACCCCCACTATCATCATCATCTGAATCATCAGTAGGTAGGACAATTGGCTCCACGTCGGAGTCACTGTCCTCGTGACGCCATTGGCGTCTCCCCGGTGCCACATAACTTTCATCTGCTAAATGGCCAATCAGCCTCTTTGCCTGGGGCTTCACTTGCTTGCCCCGGTACACCACCATCCTACCCAAAGTAGTGTCATCCATAAGTTCCAAAGTCACTGCATCGTGACTTTCCTTGGGGAGCAGAGGCAGCTTCTCATTGAATATCATCTGAAGAAACCTTGGATACATACAAAAACCTTCTTTCCCTTTTGCTTCAATGTTCTCTACCAAATAAGCAAAGATCATATTCGAGAAGCTGAAAGGGTGGTTCAGCACCAGAGCCACGAAGGCATTTTGTATCTGATCTGATAGGTCATCGAAACCACCCCTTCTCGAAGCAATGCACTTAAGAATCACATGTGCCAGATATTTGTATTGTGGGCACAGGTTGCTCTTATTTAGCACCCCCGAGTTAATGTCCCCCGCATACTTGATTCAGAGGAAACACCCTCTCACTGTCAAAGGATGTAACTTAGTGGGGTGAGTGGAGTCATCCCCAAACTCAAGGATTATCAGTAGCGGTAATGTCGATAGCTTGAACCATAATGGTGCTTCGGATGCTGTATAGCTTGACCCAGAATGCCTGGTGTAGTGATTTGTAAGGCGTGCACGGTGTAGATATAGCCTTATGTATCCGTGAGCGTTTGAGGAAGGCTATAATCTCGAAGAACTTGGCCCCGTTCCGAGTTGTGTGGTCCAAATGGGCACATATGTTGTGCTTTGGATTAAGAGACCATCTGTCAGCCATTTTTCCTGAAACACAAAACACATGATCATTAGTACATAATACATCAGAATTCAGTTCTAAGTGTAGTGTTTCACTTCCATTCTGATTCATTCATGCGAATGAATCATGCGACTGGAGTCATTCGGTTGTTCTTAAGTACGACTGAGTTCATTCGGTTGATTCGGTTGATGAGACATGCGATTGAGTTCAATCTGCCGACTGAGTCTTCGATTGGTTCAGTCGGCCGACTGAACTCATTCGGGTGGTTCATTCGGCCGAATGACCCAATCGCAAGGTTCAATCGTGCGATTGGAGTTCATTCGAACGACCAGTCGCTTGCCCCACTGTTCGATCGCCTGTGGGTCGAATCTTGACCAATTTAAGTCATTTAACAGTGTTTAATGGTCCATTAGACTCGCCTACTTGTCACTAATAACCTATTAAACTTAATTTTAACATTTTGCTTAGTTTACGTAGGTGATTAGGTCATTTCACAGTTCGGTTCTTGATTCAATCGAGTGTCTCTTATGTAGGTTCTTTAATCTTCTGATTTTGGTAAGATTCAAGAGTAATGTACCTGTAAAATCGTCACTCGAATGTAAGAAACTCAACAGCAATGTAAATCAGGATCTGTAGCAATTTTTGGCAGAGTAACGGGAAGAATGCGATTTGGGTGCGATTTTGGTGTGATGAGGAACATGCGATCGACTGAGGCCCTTAAATACTGAACTTAAGTTCAATCGGCCGACTGGCCTCATTCGCTCAGTTCATTCGGGCGACTGAGTCTCAGTCGTACGATTGGCCTAGTCAATCGCATTCAGTCGGCCGACTGAGTCTCAGTCGGTCGACTCCTCATTCGGTCTCTTTCATTCGCATCTTCAGTTGACCGACTGAGCCTCAGTCGGTCGACTGCTTCATTCTCCCCCTTCTATTCGGTCGAATGGATCATTCTCATGTCCATTCGGCCGATTGGGAGCCATTCGCATAGTTGGTCCATAACCATGATCCAATCGTGCGAATGGGTCACACTTAGTGAGTTTACAGTCATTTTGAACATTTTACTTTTAAGACCCTTTTAACTTTTGACAATAACATTATAAGCTCTTAACCAATCAGTCACCCAGACGTGACTCTTTTAAAACACGTTGTCACCTCTGACGTGACTCTTTAAACTTTGAAAAACATGTGGCCATCTCAGACATGACCCTTTTAGGTGAGTTAATTCCATTCTGATTTTCCTGATGTAGTCCGACAGACACACACACTAAAAGATTAACTAGAAACTTAAACTAAATACACAAATAAAATTTGTTTTTGGACCTTTTGTGAGAGATAAAACCCTAAGATGGAAATCTACGGGATTTGGTTCCGGAATCGAAAGCTTCAACTTAGATTGACCACACCTGGACCAATTCAATTTTGGAATCATACAGGAACATCAAATCATTTGGGACTTGTTATCAAACTCTTTCGATGCTCAATTCTTGGTGTTCATCCAGAGTCATCAGCAGCTTTAGGGAATCATACTGGAACTCTTAGATTACCACATTGATTTGAACTTTCAAGAATTGCAGCCACAATGATTGTCAATATGTTTGTCCACTTAAATCCATACACAGACTCTTGACTCAAACCGGTGATTGTTTTTGGTTTATTTAATTCAACGAACATTTGTGGATCCCACACTTATATGGTAATCAACATCCCTCAGGAGCTTTTGAGCGGTCTACGGGTATTGTTACAAGAAGAGACTATTCTTAGATCTTTCATAGAGAAACCAGTCCTCAGGTCAGTGCCATCGCACAGCAAAGAGGCGGCAAACAACAATGAATTCTAGAATATCTAGGTTATGCTTATCCTCAGGTCAGTGCCATCGCACAGCAGAGAGGCACACAACCTATCTCCTTGTTAGAGCAGCTTTTATTTTGCACCAAATGCACCAACAACATAGGTCATTAGCTTGATAGCATTTTTCTTTCATTTTTTTCGTGCTTTGCTCTATTTATGGTCAACCGCACACATTTGTGGCGTTTACATGCTCATTACCCCTTATTGGAATATTTTGATTGTGTTAACCAGTGATAAGATGGAAGCCCACAGTCAGTTGAACAACTTAGTTTGATCTTGAGATCACCAGTCCGGTCTAATCATCTATTGTGTTGAATCTACCGACATATCAATTGTGGTCTAGCAACCTCTAGGTCTACTCTCATTGTGTTACCTTAGGAGTTACCAGTTTTTCTATCATCTTCCCTTTTATATTGCTTAGACTACACAGACTTATACTTTGAATTTTTTTCATCTTTTCTAAATTAGGATTTTAAAGTCCCTCTTGACTTGTTCCTGTGTACTATCATATTCCAAAGGGTTTGAATCGGTATCACAGATACGATCTACCTTGTATCAGCTTTCCACTCCTTCTCCCTCGGTTTCTTTTTTTTTTTTTTAATGCTTGCTGACTTATTCTCCCCCTAAAATACTAAAATCAAACCTGGTTTAATTATTTTAGGATTTTAATAAACAGCAGAATAACATGAGTTTAATTTAAACAGACTAAAATAAACAAATAAAATAAAATAAAAAAGAAAAATTAACTAAACTACATCGGACTACACATGATCATCATCAGGAATAACATCACTTCTCTTTTTAACGCCGTTGACCTCTAGCAGATATTGAAAACGTGGTTTATCAAAGGCTTTAGTATAGAGGTCAGCGCGTTGAAAATCAGTATTAATTTTTACCACATCAATTAAGTTCTTTTCGAAACAATCTCGTATGAAGTGATATTTAATACCGATATGTTTGGTCTTAGGATGTTGGACCGGATTTTTAGTTACTGCAATTGCAGCAGAGTTATCTACAAAAATAGGAGTAGAATGGAACGTTAAACCGTAATCCCGCATTTGCTGTTGAATCCAGATGATTTGTGAACAGCAACTTGCAGCAGCAACATATTCGGCTTCACAGGTTGACAATGCAACCGATGTCTGCTTCTTACACTGCCAGGTAATTAATCTTCTCCCAAAGAATTGACACCCTGCTGATGTAGACTTGTAGTTCATCTTGCAGCCTCCGTAGTCCGAGTCACTATACGCCGTGAGCTCAAAATCATCATCATGAGGATACCACAACCCCAGTGTGGGTGTACCCTTTAGATAGCGAAAAATCCTTTTGACCCCGATCAGATGATTGACCTTAGGTTTAGCCTGATATCTAGAACATAAACATGTCGCATACATGATATCAGGTCTAGAGGCAGTGAGATACATGAGGGATCCAATCATTCCTCGGTACATCGTGGCATCCACCAGATCTCCATTTTCATCAGGGGCTATGTCGTGATTCGTAGCCAGTGGAGTACCTGCAGCAGATGCATTCTCCATGTCAAAGCGATTGAGAATGTCGCTTACGTACTTGGTCTGATGTAGAAAGATCCCATTTGGTGTTTGATCCACCTGTAGCCCGAGAAAGAACTTCATCTCCCCCATAGCACTCATCTCAAACTCTTTCTGCATAACTGCTTCAAATTCTTTGCATAACTCTTCGTTCTTTGAACCAAAAAATGTCATCAACATAGATTTGTACGAGCAGTAGGTCGCCATCTTTTTCTTTAATGAACAGCGTGCAGTCAATGACTCCCCTGCGAAAGCCGTGTTTCACAAGATGAGTCGAGAGTTTCTCATACCAAGCTCTTGGAGCTTGATGAAGCCCGTATAAAGCCTTGTCGAGCTTGTAGACTCTATCCCGATGATAAGGATCTTCAAATCCCTCGGGTTGACTGACATAAACTGTTTCTCTAATTTCCCCATGAAGAAATGCACTCTTCACATCTAATTGATAGACTTTAATCTTCATGTACGATGCATAGGCAAGGAAGATACGAATGGCTTCCATCCTTGCCACGGGTGCAAATACCTCATTGTAATCAATTCCCTCGACTTGGCGAAATCCCTGAACAACCAGTCGAGCCTTGTTCCTGATAATGACCCCTGGTCATCTTTCTTGCATTTTAAAACCCATTTGGTGCCAATGACCTTAGCACCTTTAGGTCTATCAACCAGAGACCATACACCTAACTTCTTGAACTGAAGAAGTTCTTCTTGCATTGCACTCACCCATGCCTCATCATTTAGTGCTTCACTGACATATTTTGGCTCAACCTGTGAGACAAAACACCGATAGGCACCATCATGAATATATCCCTTTTCCATAACAGAGGCATAATCAGCTGAGTACAGCTGATTTCGGGTTTGTACTCCTGATCGGACATCCCCAATGACATTGTCTAAGGGATGATAAACGTTTAGACGTGATCCTGGAGTAGTAGGAACAGCTACCTCAGAGCCAAGATGATGAACATTTGGTTCTTCATCTGAGGTAGTTGGAGTTTGAGGCTCTGACGTCGAAGGTGCACCACTGGTAGATGCTTGTGGACTTTCAGGAACTGGAACCTGTTCCTCCTGACTGTTCTGGGTATCTTCTTCAGCTTCATTTTCAGAGGAGGTGTCACTGTCGTCGATTACTCCCCCTGAATGAGTAGATGATTCTCCCTGTGAGCTAGATGTTGGTGGATTCAAGCTATCATACATCATTCGTGTAGCTAATTCGTCATCCGAGGGAGAGAGAGGAATGTTGAAGGACTTGAAGAATCCATCATAGTCAAAGAAGTAGGCGGGTCCTTTGCCAGTAGGTGGTGTGGTGAATCGCTGAACATCAACATTACACCAAACTTCTACTAGACCTGTTGAGTTATTGTAAACTCGCTTGTTAGGTATGTTGTATCCTAGAAAGATGCCTCATCTGCCTTCTCGCTGAATTTACCTCTTGTGTCTTCTTCAGAAGTGTGCACGGCGCCCCAAATGGTTCGAGATACTCCAAGTTCGGTTTGCGTCTTTGTAGTAGCTCGTAACATGTTTTTCCGTGGCGCTTGACTATCAGGACTCGATTCAGTGTATAACATGCATTTGCCACTGCCTCATTCCAGAATTGGATAGGCAGTTTCGAGTCTGCCAGCATAGTCCGTGCTGTCTCTATCAAGCTCCTGTTCTTTCTCTCAGCAACGCCATTCATCTGAGGTGTGTAAGCAGAAGTGAATTGATGCACAATCCCCTTTTCCTTGCAGTATTCCTCCATCCAATGGTTCTTGAATTCCGTTCCGTTGTCTGAGCGTACTTGTCTAACTTTCAGCTTGTAGAGAGATTCCAGTGTGGTTACCAACTCCTTGAATGATTCAAATGTTTCTGATTTGGATTTCAGAAACATTACCCAAGTGAACCTTGAGTAGTCATCGGTGACCACAAAACAGTACAAGTCGCCTGCAATGCTCTTTGTACTGACTGGACCGAACAGATCCATGTGTAGAAGTTCAAGAGGAAGTTCTATTGAATTAACTTTCTTTTCCTTATGAGACTTCTTTGTCTGTTTACCTTTCTTGCAAGCTATACAGAAATCAGGAAGCTGAAAGTTCTTGACATTTACACCTCTCACCAGATCCTTCTGAATCAAGTGATTCATCTTCCTTTGACTGATGTGTCCCATTCTCCTATGCCAGGAGATGGAGTCTTTTTCAGTAGCTTTGGATAGAAAACACTGAACCTCATGATCCATTGTAGAAGCTGTTGACAGATCCAAGACATAAAGATCTTTATATCTTGAAGCAGTCATCAAAACTTGGTCCTCTGGGATCACGTAGTCTTTCTTCAGTACGTAACACCTCTTGTTGTCGAAGATGACTTTAAATTCCTTATCACATATTTGAGAAACAGAGAGTAAGTTGTTTTGAAGTTGCTGAACATAGTTCACCCTATCAAACTTAACTTTCTGATTTCCAACTTCTCCCTGAGCTGTGATATATCCTCCCTTGTTTCCAGCAAACGAAACATGCCCTCCTTTTATTTGTTTGACATTTGATAAAAGAGCTCTGTTTCCTGTCATGTGCCTGGATGCTCCGCTGTCTACTATCCACGTGTTAGTTTCAGCACTGTATTGAACAACCTGCACATACAAGGTAAAGGATTAGTTTAGGTTAGGAACCCAAGCCTTTACTGGCTTGGTTTCCCAGAGGCATCACACATCAGAAATTCAACCCATTGACCCTTAGAAGGTGAGGGTAGCTCAGGTTCCTTCTTGTCATCATTATCAGCCACAGAGGTTGACTTCTCTTTCCATAAGCCAGATTTGTGCAATGCCTGTTTGTGATAAACAGTCGACTGGCTAACGGATTGAACTTTCTGTTCACTAGTTCTTCTAGGTGGAGTTAAAGAGCTCCTCTTAGAAGACCTAGGTTTTGAGTCCTGAAGTTCAATCTTCTTCCTAGGTGTCTGATAATGAGGACAGTAGGAAGCAATGTGTCCACATTCTCCACAGTTGTAGCACGCCCTGCTATCAACTTTATGATTAAACTTTCTTTGTGGAGACGTGTGTGACACTCTAGTAACATCACTCACTTTAGGTTTTGACTCTGGTTCTTTTGATGTGTTTACTGGTTTAACAAAATTAACTGATTTAACCTGTTTGACATCCTTTTCTTTTTGGTTAATTGGTCTTTGACTTGAAGTATGTGAAAGATTATCCTTAAAAGCCCTTTTTGGTTCTGATTTGACTTTGTTTAGAACCTGACTTTAAGTTAACCTTTTCAAATTCCTTTTCCAGATTAACACAAGACAATTTACCCTTTGCCTTTGAAGTGGTCTCCTTTTGTTTGTTTCCAGTGTCAATAGATGAACATAAGGAATCTGGATCACTAACAAGAGGAGTAGACACTACATGATCCTTGATGGGATTACTACTTAAAGGTCTAGTTTTAGTGTTCATCAAAGTCTCAGGTGGTGGCGGAACCACTTTATAACCCAGTCCCTCCCCGTTGTTCCTTTCTTTCACTAAGTGTTGGACTATGTGCGACGAACTAGTCCAACTATGCAGTTTCTGTTTTAGTGAATTTACTTCTACTTCTAGAACTGCCTTTTTTTCTTAGTGTCTTCTAGGGAGTTTAGATAATACCTAATGTCATTAGCTTGATTAAAGGCAACTACTTCGGTTTCCCTAAGCTTTTTAGTCAAAAGGTCTATCTTTTCTTTATAACTGAGCTCATTTTGTTTTAGTACCCTATTAGCCTCAGTGCATAGATGCAAATCTTTTATCAAGTTATCATTATGATCTAATAACCTAGCAAATTTAGCATTTATGCTATTCCTAAAGGCATCACAATCAGAACAAGCATGATTATTAAACATTGTGTCAGTAGTACTTACCTGAGCAGATTCAGAAGCGTTTGCCATCAATGTAGTATCAGATGATTCTGATTCTTTTGCTTCTGTCTTTTCTGTCTCTGACATGGTAGTCTCCACTTTTGGCTTGTAACTGACCTCGGTTGCAGTTGCTTCTTCACTATGTGACATTGCTATCTCAACTGCTAGATCTCCTTCACTAGCGGAATCACTGTCAATATCTTCTACATTTACAATGTTTGATTCCCCTGGTGAGACAAACCTAAAGCTCCAATCCTGTCCATCATCATGAGCAGTCAAGGCTTTTGAGTCCTTGTTTGAGGAAGTAGAACTGGTAGTTTGCTTGTCTAGACGAGTGAAGGATGAGAACGGGTTCCCATTCCTAGTCTTCTTTGGCTTCACACATTCTCTCTTGAAGTGCCCCTTTTCACCACAGTTAAAGCAGGTCACTTTACTCTTGTCGAAGCCAAAGGTGGTATCCTTAGTAGCAACCAAGTTCTGTCCAGTCTTTTTCACAAACTTCTTCGCCCTCTGGACAGCACTTGCTAAGGCCCACATTATGTCCATTCTCTCAAGCTCCATTTCGTCCACCTGCTCGTAGTCCTCGTCTGCCAGATGGCAGTTTCCAATCTTTCCAGCAACAAGTTCATCATAGGAATGGACCATTGCTGCTAATAGATCCATGTGCTCTCGAGCTACTTCCACAGTCACATTACCGAGGTTCTCGGTCTTCAGTCTAGTAGCATTCGCTTCAGATCCAATGTATTGGGTACAAGAAGACCCTGACATTTCTGAACCTGAAGAAGGTGCATGTGTAGGACTCGATGAGCTAGACACAATGCAGTCTGGAGGGGTGCTCCAGATGTCTTAGCTTGAGGAGTGGCATTGTATAAAGCTGGATTTTGATTGTACGTAGACTTCTGAGCTCTGTACTTCATTCTAAGTGATTCTTCTCGCAACTTAAGAATGAAGTCATTAATATCCAGTTTTGACAGCATTCCATTCTGTCTAAGATTAGACACGAATGAAACCCATTTTTCAGGCAATCCGTCTGCAAAATTATTAACTTTCTCTTCCATGGTAGTAGCACCCCATGTGTATGCAGTTCACTCATCAGATGGTAGAATCTATCTATAACATCGTCCAAACTCTCGTTTCCCATCGATGAGAAGTTGTCGAATTCCTTCTTTAACTCCTTAGCCTTGATTGCCTTCAACGAGGCATTCCCGTCGTACCTCTTCTCTAGCTCATCCCATAGTTTCTTGGACTGCTTATTTTCTGAGTACTGGTGGAATATCTCTTTAGGGATAGACTGTGTAATCAATGCATAGACCCTCTTCTCTGCATTATATTTGACTTTCTGCGCGTCTGTCATCCCTCCTAAGGTTAACTTTACTCCATCGGCTCCCACCGGTGTACTATATCCAATCTCGATGGCCTCCCATAGATTCGGATCCACTCCATTGAGGTAGATCTCAAAACGTTGTTTCCAGTGGGGAAACTCATCTAACGTTAAAAGCTTTGGTGGTTTATTATGATTACCCACCTCACTCTCAAGTAACAGCAGGTTCTGGATCCTAGAGTCCTTCCCAGCAGTAAAGGCTGACATTTGATCTTCCATTGTAAATAACTTTAAGTCTAATAAGCAATTTTCAGTCGGCCGACTGAAGGGTGCGAATGGACTAGGCGTGCGTATGAACACTCAGTCGTGCGTATGAACTCTACGACTGGTTCAATCGTGCGGCTGAACTAAGTGATTAGCTCAGTCGTGCGAATGAATCTGATGCGTATGAACCGTGCGACCGAACGGTTCAATCGTACGAATGGAGATACGACTATGTCCAATCGTGCGACTAAGCAATGCGAATGAGTCCAGTCGTGCGAATGGCTCACTCGTGCGACTGAAGCTGCTTATGTGCGAAAATTTCTAGGTTAAACGTGTTTTAGCCGTAAAAATTCGAACTTTCGCAAGGTTGAATTGCCTAAGTCCGTAGAAACCAAACTTTGATGAGCAGGGAACGTCCAAGATCACTTTTGACACAAAAGATTGCGTTTTTAGTGCAAAAACACAAATTTTATCAATCTTGATTGAATCACACGTAATCAAGAGCCAAAGCTCTGATACCACTTGTTAGGACCTGGTATTTGACCGAAATACCTAGAGATTAACGTGTAAACCAGATCAAATAGTGCGGAATCCTATTTGATTGGCGATCCAATCAGTGAGAACACACGAAGAATCAATCAAGAATTGAAACTAACGTTAGAAATCGATTGGGAATCGATCTAATGTGTTCTATGAACTTGGAGAACGAAGAGAGGTTTCTGGACGGCTAGGGTACGTCTGGAATCGTTAAGAGAGTCCTTCTTTTTCACGAATTGAGTTGTATTTATAGGTTGGTATATTCAATCGTGCGACTGAACCATTAGTCTGGTTCAGTCGTGCGATTGAACCATGCGGTTGATTCATTCGTACGACTGAGTGTTCAGTCGTGCGACTGAGCCAATCTTATGTTACAATCGTACGACTGATCCAGTCTCCTGGTTCAGTCGTGCGACTGAGTCAATCGTGTGAAGTTATTCATGCGTATGGTTCATTCGCATGAGCCATTCGCATGAGAACTTTATGTTAAGTTTGAATGTATTGTGTATTAATTAATAAAATTATGTGTAATCATTCAAGCAATCACTAACCTAATTAACCAATTCAATGTCGACACATTAATGAAACATTAAACATTATAACTAACAAACTATCAATATCATTTCATTAATCATACCAAACAAGATCTATTACATCACATATCATGATCTAGGGACATACATGTATCAACAAAACTATTCATCTTATCTTGTAAACACCTCTTATAAAAGTAACAAAAAATATAATCATTATATATTTGAAACTTTTAAATTTAAACAAGAAAATAAAGATATGATAAAAGAGGTTGGTACTCTGTAATATCTTTTTGGATAAAAGTTATCCGTTTGATCGTAGTCTTTTTCTTCCAAAAAGAAAATATGATTGAAGTCCTTGTTGAGTTTGGTTTTATGCTTAAAAATATGTTAATAGGCCACTTGAACATAATTCATAAGTCCACGACAATAAGCTGACGAAGGACGAAAATCCATGGAATACAATGTTGGTGATCTCATATTTCTAAAGGATCATCTTGGAATAGACTGATTCGCTTTGAAGAAAGCAAAACAAGCACATTGGGGGTCATTCAAGTGCTTGAGCGTATTAGAGAGTAACCTACAACCTTTAAATGCCCCAAGAACTTAGCAATGTTTATCCTACGTTTCATGTGCCACTAAATAAATGTCTTGCCCATGAAAATCTCCACATTCCTGTTGATGATGTCTAAAATAATAAATCCATGCACCTTGTTGAATAACCCATGGATTTATGGATCATAAAGTCAGGCAACTCATACGTAGCTGAATAAAGATACCCAAAGTTCGTTGGGATTCTAACATGCCCTAGAGTTCGCTTGGAATATAAAGATCAATAAAATCCAGGTATCCTCACCTTTTGCATCAGCCTCCTTGTAATCAAATTTAGTACTAAAGTTCCTAAGGTATGAGAGACTGTAACATTTTACATGTTTGTAATGTAAATGCGAACACATTTGTGTTATTCATGTAATAACATTTGTGTTATCATGTAATAAACATTTATTTTATTATTGTTGTTTGTTTATAATGTTTAACCCTTTAATTATGTCTTATTCGATTATAGTAATTTTATAATTATGAAATATTTTTTACAAAAATATAAGGTAAAATCATTTATTAGGAGATTTTAAATTATTTAAAATAATTAAAGTACAAATTTACAAGATTTATAAAGTTTATAAAATTAATTGTTTATTAAAATTAGGGTTTTCTAAACTTTAAGGCTTACATTATAATATTAAAAAAACTCAATTTTAAAAGGTTTTTACATAATAATGTAACACCCGGATTTTTTTTTTAAAATAAAGATAAGAAATGAAGAATAAAAGTAGAAAATGCAATTTAACCCAAGTTGAGGGGTTAAAAATATAAAAAAGGGGGACAAAAGTACACAAAAGTTAGTGTAAAGGTGGGTATGGCGCCCACTCCTCTTCCACATCACCTTTTCAATCGGATTAGAGAGAGAGGGGGCAGAAAATTTCGGGTTAAAGAAGAAGAAGAAGAAGAGGCTGAATTCAAGATAAGAATTCATGGGTTTCAAGTGTTTATGATGGGTTTTGTCTCGGTTATATGCTTATGTGTTTGTGTGTGCGTTCGTGTGTGTTTGGTGGGTTTCTAGGTGTTTGAACTCATTTGCATACGGGTTAGAAGGAGATACACCCAAAGTTGCACCAGGTGAGTTTCTAGACCCCGGTTTTACTTGTTTTAAACTCTTTGGGGTTGAAAATGTATTTAAATGATTTTACGATGTTTATGCATGTTTGATGATGTTTCTTAGGTGTTATTATGTTGTTCATGCTTAGAATAGCCTTGGTAAGCTTAGAACAAATAGGCTTGATGTCTGGGTTCGAAAATATCCTAGAAACATGTTGAGTAGAAGGTTCATGCGCCTAAATAGGGCTCATGCGCCTGGAAATGCCTTAGAAATGTTTAAGTGTAACTCATGTGCCTGAACAGTAGTTCATGCGCCTAGAATTTGTAATCGGACGACGAAGTGTCAGGCCATGCGCCCCGATAGTGTTCATGCGTCCGGATGGCCATGCGCCTAAGTGTTCATGCATCCGGATGCCCATGCGCCTAAGTGTTCATGCGTCCGGATGGCCATGCGCCTAAGTGTTCATGCATCTGAATGGCCATGCGCCTAAGTGTTCATGCGTCCGAATAGCCATACGCCTAAGTGTCCATGCGTCCGAATGGGCCATACGCCCGAATAGTTCATATGCCTGAATGGTTCAAGCGCCTAAGTGTTAAAGCGGTTAAGTGTTTACTGATGCGCCTGCATAGTGATGAAGCGCCCAAACAGGGCTCATGCACCCAAATAGTATTGGTGCGCCTAAACACATAGAATTTTTTACGAAAATTTTGGGAGTCTATGCTATTAGGGTTTTGACCAAGGTTTGACTAGGGCTTATTAATGCTTAGTTTTATGCATGATTATGATTGTTCCGTATTATTATTATTATTACTATTAGTGTATGACTTTACGTGTTGTGTTTATTATGGTAACGTAAAGTATTACTAATAATAATAAAGTGAAAGAGCAATGAAGAAGAGAAAGTGGAACTTAGATAAAATGTTAACAAGTCTTGCAAGCTTATAGGAGGTGCACGACCATGTTGTCGTTAGCTCAACTGTGATGCGGGTTAGCTATCCTAGTATGCACACGGGGCCAGTCAATTGAGATTGGCGGACCTTTGCAGCGTACCCTAGGTGATTGGGCCAGCCTTGTATACAGTAATCAGTGCCCATTGGGGTACCAGAGGGCCCAACACCAATTTTTCCCGCGCATATAGTTTAGGGTATTGCTCATTGGTCCATATAGACAGTGAAAGATAAAAAAAAAGAGTATAGAATAAACAAGGCATACAGTAAAGAGAAGAAGCATTATATGATTGTATAGTTAATGCTTGCTCACGTATAAAGAGATGAAATTCCATAAAAAGAGTATTTTCATATGTATACCTTACAGAAAACATTTCATTACTTTTAAAACTAGAACTCACTCAGCAACGCTAACTTTTATACATTTTCAGCTGGCAGGTAAACATTACTGAGGATGGCACGAGGGTGAAGCTACTTGACAGGAAAAGACTGACATCCATTCATACTTGTTATTGCTGTTGTTTTGTAATGCAATTAAACAATTCTTTTATATTCGGTTAAACAATAGTGTTTTGCTCAACAATTGTGTGTTTAATGAAATGAATGGCTTTTGTTAAAATAATTCCGCTGCTTAAGCTTGTAAATTTATAATGTTTAATGTATTTAATGCTGTGAATGACCAACTATGAGGTCTCCGGGAACAGAGCCTTACAAGTTTAATCTTATAGTGAGATATTACCTTGAATGACCGCGTTGGTGTTTGAATCTTTTAATGTATTAGAGGATGGCTGGACAGAATTCTTTCAAGACTCCTAGAGGTAGAGGCCGTCCATGTGTGACTAGGAGTAGTGCTAAGGCTCCTAAGACAACCCATGAGAACCCTGAGGTTCATGGCCGGAGCGAAGACAATGCGAATGCTAGCTTGAATGCCTCAGCTAGGGAGGCGATTGCTGATGAAGTACACCCAGGTCATGCAGACAGTCTTACCGTCTGTGGTGACTGAAGTCATCAGGGCTGTGAGAAGCGAGGAAAGGAAGGAGAAGGAGACTAGAAAGGGATCAACGGGCAAGGGAAGCAAAGGGGAGGAGGAACAACCGGAGCCTGAGACTGTGTTGTCCGATGAGGAGGAGGATGATGTAATGGGGGTAACGACCAGATGGTGCAATTATGGGGCATTCTAAAGGTGTAAGCCCCCGACTTTCGATGGCAATGGCAATGCTGCTGCCACTCACCGCTGGGTGAGGGAGATGGAGGTAGTCTTAGAGATCACTAGTGCCGCAAGGACCAGAAGGTGAAGTTCGCAACTCATTCTTTTGTTGATTCAGCGCTGTGTTGGTGGGACAATATTATCCAAGCTGAGGGTGCTAGAGCCATCGGGAAAATGCAATGGAAGGAGCTTAAGCAGTTGGTGATCGAGGAATTTTGTCCTCACAGGGAACTCGATAAAATTAAGAGGGAGTTCTTGCAACTTGAAAAGGGAACCATGACCTACCAGTAGTACACCACTAAATTCCACGAGATGGCGAGGCTGGTGCCGGATCAGGTGACGCCGGTGTCAAGGAAGATCAAGAGGTACATTCAGGGACTGCCGGCTGACATTCGCAGGCACCTGATTGCTGCTCAGCCAGGTACCTTTCGATCGGTGGTGGATTTGGTGGGTAGATTGTATAATGAGCGAGAGGAAACTGTGATGGAGGTGAAGAAGATGAGTGGGGATGGTAAGAACTGGAATGGGAAGAGGTTTGGACGTGGTGGTTTTACTCCAAACAACAAGAAGATGAGGGTGGATGACCGTGTGGTGTCGACAACATCAGGGCTGAAAAAGTGTGGCAGATGTGGAAGGGAGCATACCGGCGAGTGCAGGATGGGAATGAATGTATGCTTCAGGTGTGGCAAGCCTGGACACATCGCTAGAGACTGTAGGGCACTGAAGTGCTATAACTGTGGTGGGGAAGGCCACGAGACCAAAGACGGTAAGAAGCCGAGGGCAGAGAGCACTGGAGCGAAGAAGAAGCTGGAGGAAGGAGGGCAGAGGGCAATTGCTAGAGCTTACACCATGACTCGGGAGGAAGCCAGAGCTGATCCCTATGTCATGTCAGGTATGTTTCTAGTAAACCAAACTTGTGCCTCTGTATTGTTTGATTCCGGTGTTAGTAGGAATTTTATTTCCACTACTTTTGGTGCTAAGTTGCCTATTAGTAGTAGAAATTTCAGTGAACCATTCGATGTAGAAACCGCTATTGGTAAGTCCACTGGAATTACTGATGTGATAGAGGACTGTGCTACAGAACTAGAAGGTCATAGGTTTGTTGCTAGGTTACACGTGATGCCCCTAGGTGGATTTGATGTAGTACTAGGGATGGACTGGTTAGCAACCTATGAAGCTAACATCGTATGTCGCAAGAAGATGATTCGATTAGTTGTGCCCAATGGGGTTTGGTTACGATTTATGGAGATCGTGTTACTACGATCCCGAAGGTGATTTCGCTGGCGGTGGCGGGGAAGTGCATGAAACGTGGATGTAGTGCCTACTTGGCATACGTAAAAGATGTGGATACGTCGGTACCGCAATTATCTGAGGTACCAGTGGTGCGCGAATTTCCGGACGTATTCCCGGAAGACTTACCCGGCGTGCCACCGGATCGCGAGATTGAGTTCCAAATTGATTTGATACCCGGTGCTCAACCCGTTGCCAAAGCACCATATCGATTAGCTCCGATTGAGATGAAGGAACTCATGAGCCAGTTGCAGGAGTTAATGGACAAGGGATTCATTCGACCAAGTATCTCTCCGTGGGGGTGCTCCGCTGTTGTTTGTAAAGAAAAAGGACGGAAGTATGCGAATGTGCATTGACTATCGAGAGCTGAACAAGTTGACGGTGAAGAATTGGTACCCGTTACCAAGGATTGATGACTTGTTCGACCAGCTCCAAGGTGCCAGTTGGTTCTCGAGGATAGATCTACGATCTGGCTACCATCAATTGAAGGTGAAGGAAGATACATTCCTAAGACAGCTTTCCGTACGCGTTATGGACACTACAAGTTCCTCGTTATGTCTTTTGGTCTAACTAACACGCCAGCTGCCTTTATGGATTTGATGAATCGAGTGTGTCGGCTGATATTGGATAGATCAGTGATTGTGTTCATTGATGATATCTTGATCTACTTGAAGAGCGAAGAAGAGCATGCAAGTCACATTCGGGAGGTGTTGGAGACATTAAGAGGGAGAAGTTGTATGCCAAATTCTCCAAGTGCGCGTTCTGGTTGCGTGAAGTTTAGTTCTTGGGTCATGTGGTGAATCCTGACGGAATCATGGTGGACCCGGCAAAGGTGGAGGCGGTTATGCAATGGAAGTCACCGAAGACGCCATCCGAGATTCGTAGCTTCTTGGGTTTGGCGGGCTACTACAGAAGATTCATCCAAGACTTTTCCAAGATCGCTTCTCCACTAACCAAGTTGACCCAAAAGGATGTAAAGTTTATATGGGGTCAAGCTCAAGAGAAGGCGTTCGATTAACTGAAGGCGAGGTTGACTCAAGCTCCTGTTCTGTCATTACCCGATGGAAGTGAAGATCTGGTGGCTTATTCTGATGCTTCCTACTCAGGGTTAGGGTGCGTGTTAATGCAGAGAGGGAAGGTTATAGCCTATGCATCCTGACAGTTGAAGGTTCATGAGGTCAATTACCCTACTCATGACTTGGAGCGAGCAGTCGTAGTCTTTGCACTAAATATTTGGAGGCACTATCTGTACGAAGTGCAAAAAGATCTAAACATGAGCTTGAAGTACTTCTTCGAGCAAAAAGATCTGAACATGATGCAGAGAAGGTGGTTGGAGCTCATAAAAGATTATGATTGTGAGATCCATTACCATCCGGGCAAGGCTAACATGGTGGCTGATGCCCTTAGTCCGAAAGAGAGGCCCGAGCCGATTCGGGTGAAAGTTTATCAGCTGATCATGACCTCTGATGTGATGAAGCAAGTCAAAGAGTTTCAAGATGAGGCATTGAAGGAAGATCATCTTAACTCTGAGAGGATGAGAGGTCTGGTTGGGTAATTAGGTGAAAACACACTTGGTGTTAAAACTCGATTTGGACGGGTGTGGTGTAACATCTCGTATTTCCGTTAATTAAAAGTTAATTTTATTAATTCTTATATGGGTTATTTAGACAATTTATGAATCTTGTTGGGCTATTATTGTATGATTCTTTGTTTAAGTTTCTAAATTAAATAATAATAATAATAATAATAATGATAATAATAATAATAATAATAATAATAATAATAATAGTAACACTAATCTTTGGGGATTAAATACTTAATATATTATAAAATTACTAAGTTAAGGGGGTCAAAATGCAATTTTTAAAACCTTAAATACAAAGTTGGTGCAAAAAATGATAATTATAGAACTACAGGGACCAAATGTGTAAATAATGAAACTTAACCCCCCCCCCTTTTGTACCGCCCGACTTTCCGGTCATCTTTCCGGTGAAGTCCGGCGACCCTCCGGCCACCCCATAATCACCATTATTTTGTCGAGTCGTGACCCAAGATCCAACCGAATCGATCTGTAAACGTAATGAAAACTTGAATGCATCAATAATACGAGTTAAGCATCGATTATGAAACCCATTCGATTGGCTAATCAAAACACTTAAATCTCAAAGCCGTTCAAGCATTAAATCATAGTAATAATCTAATTAAGCGATCGTGAACGATAATATACCCCTT
This sequence comes from Flaveria trinervia, assembly GCA_025506515.1. NCBI lineage: Eukaryota > Viridiplantae > Streptophyta > Magnoliopsida > Asterales > Asteraceae > Flaveria > Flaveria trinervia. Next base: position 17,912,732 of record CM046458.1, on the reverse strand, counting down.
GCTAATCGAACTCTACACCCAATATCACCTGAATCAAACTCAATCAACGAATTCAAGCACCATCTTCATCGCGACCTGCACCTTAATCGAACACCACCCTCTAGAATTCAAAAATCAAAATTGATAGAGGGCTTTTAGTCCAGATAATCGTTTGAAGCTATCTGCAAGGTTAATTCGATTTCCATTGAGGATTGCTCATCCATTGGGTACTACGACCGCGACTTGTTCTTCGATTAGGATTGCTTCAATTCGAACCTATTCGGGTAAATTACATTCATGGATATGCTCGATTAACCATGGGAAACAAAAGCCCCATGGTTAATTTGGTTATCATCATCGTTTAGATGATCAATTTGGTTCGGATCTAAACTAGGGTTCTTGAGGTTGGGGAAAATAAACTTGGTGTTAAAAGGAAATGGAACCGAGTTATACCGCGGTTGGAAGCCATGGTACACCGGTTCACAACACACCCTTGCATTCAAGAGGTCCCGGGTTCGAACCCGGGCACCCTCTTATTTTAAAAAAAAAAGACTTTTAGGCCTTAATTCTTTTCTAGAAAATTTCTATAAATTATAAAAAATAATTTTCATAAACTTTTAACCTTTAAATTAACAAAATGATTTTTCTGTAAATTTATTTTTATAAAAAATACCTTAATATTTTATTATTAAATTTTAATTATTGTTATAAGAATGAGTTTATGTAAAAATTAAATTTTTACTTAAATCATTAATAAATCGTACACTTTCTTCGATTAAAGTTATATGCTACTCAAACTAATAACAATGAATTTACAATTTTGTAAGAATATTTCCTTATTTTACAAAATAAATAAATAAATAAATATATATATATATATATATATATATATATATATATATATATATATATATATATTATTAATAACTAAATTGGCTTACAAAACTCTCTTAAATCCTAAGGAACCTAGTTCATGTTTAATTGATAAACCTTATTATTAACCTAAATCTTGTAATATTTATATATTTAGGTGTCTTGTGACGTTTTACCTTGGAACGGCATATATTATTCTTATTGATCCTCATTATATACTTATTGATCAAGTGAGTTTTCCTTGTCCCTTTTTTTATAATTTCACACTTATTTAGGGTGAAACATGATGCTTATATTACATACACCTTTAAACATTTGAGACTTGTAATGCACATGCAATTCTACTTATTATTTGGTCATGGTTATTTGTGTATTGTAAGTGTTTATATGAGATACATAGTTTGTTTACAATCATTAACTATTGCTAGCCTAGTGACGTCTTAGATCTTTAGGCCTGACAAGCCTATTTGGTGCTAAAGTCGAGGTATTGCCGACTCCTAGGGGCCGTACGCTTGTGCACTAGGGAACCAAATACACTTAGCCAATCTTTTATACTTGTAATCAAGTCGAGGTTTGGTTGTAACGATATGTGTTCTATAACCTTACTAGCTTATAATCCATGACATGAATTGGTACTTGTAATCTTATTATGTATGAAAACCTGGAAACTCACCAACTATTTTTAGTTGACTCTTTATTTTCATCATGTTTCAGGAAATCCCCAAGATTAAAGTGTCTTTTGAAGCTTGCAATAAGACTAGGAGTTGGACCTAGTTAATTTAAAATAAAATGTTTATGTAATGTTTTATTTTGTTTGGAAATTTTCTCATGTTTAAGACTTATGCTTGTATGCTCTTTTAAAACTTATAAACTTAATATTTACATTTTAACATAGCGTTATGTGGTTGTGAACAATCTTATCCCTCACATCTCGACGTTTCCGCCGTCAAGGTTGGGGTGTGACATGTGGATTCCTCGTTTTGGGGATCTACGGGTGAAGATTATGGATGAAGCTCATAAGAGTCGATACTCCATTCATCCTGGTGCCACGAAAATGTATCAAGATATGAAGAAAGATTATTGGTGGCCGGTATGAAGCGCGATGTGGTGGGGTATGTGAGTAAGTGCCTTACTTGCTTACAGGTGAAGGCCGAACATCAGAAGCCATATGGGAAGATTCAACCTTTGGATATACCGGAATGGAAGTGGGAACACATCACCCTGGATTTCATTACGAAGTTGCCGCGTACTCCGAAAGGGTATGATGCCATATGGGTGATAGTTGACCGTTTGACGAAGAGTGCTCACTTCCTACCAATCCGCAAGACATATTCATCTGAGAGGTTGGTGGATCTATTCATCAAGGAAATTGTAACTCGTCATGGTGTGCAGGTGTCTATTGTATCTGATCGTGACACTGGTTTACATCCAAATTTTGGAAGAAATTCCACGACGCCATAGGGACGAGATTACATATTAGCACGGTTTATCATCCCTAAACTGATGGTTAGTCATAAAGGACCATTCAGACATTGGAAGACATGCTTCGGGCATGTGTGATTTTGGGGGAAGTTGGGATGACCACTTACCATTAGCTGAATTCTCATACAACAACAGCTATCATGCCATATGAGATGCTATATGGTAGAGATGCAGAACACCCGTTTGTTGGGGTGATATTGGTCAGAAGGAATTGGGGAGCGTCAAGGTAATCGTGGCTACGACTGAGAAGCTTGAGAAGATTAAAGCCTTCACGAAGGCAGCCAAAGATAGACAGAAGTCGTATGCTGATAAACAACGCAGACCGATTGAGTTCCAGGTGGGCGACCGGGTTATGATGAAGGTCTCACCTTGGAAGGGTATTATCCGATTCAGGAAGCGGGGCAAGTTAAGCCCAAGGTATATAGGCCCTTTCCGTATCATTGCTCGAGTAGGAGAGGTGGCCTATAGATTGGAGTTACCAGATGAGTTAAGTGGAATTCACCCGAAATTCTATGTATCTCATCTGAGAAAGTGCTTAACTGATGAAGACATGATTATTCCACTAGAGGATATCGAAGTAGACGAAAGGCTAAATTATGTGGAGCAACCAATGGCAATCATCGATAGAAAAGAGAAAAGGCTGAGAAATAAAGTGGTGCCTCTTGTGTGTGTACAGTGGAAGCATAGGAAGGGATCCGAATCCACATGGGAGACTGAGGAGGAGATGAGGCAGCATTACCCTCATCTGTTTGAGGAATAACAGGTTTCGGGGACGAAACCTAAATAAGGGGGGTGGACTTGTAACACTCGGATTTTTCTTTTAAAAGAAAGATAAGAAATAAAGAATAAAAGTAGGAAATGCAATTTAACCCAAGTTGAGGGGTTAAAAATGTAAAAGGGGGACAAAAGTACAAAAAGTTAGTGTAAATGTGGGTATGGCCGCCCACCCTCTCTTCACATCACCTTTTCAATCGGATTAGAAAGAGAGGGGCAGAAAACTTTCAGGTTGAAGAAGAAGAAGAGGCTGAATTCAAGATAAGAATTCATGGGTTTTAAGTGTTTATGATGGGTTTTGTCTCGGTTATATGCTTATGTGTTTGTGTGTGCTTTCGTGTGTGTGTTTGGTGGGTTTCTAGGTGTTTGAACTCATTTGCATACGGGGTAGAAGGAAGATACACCCAAAGTTGCCCAGGTGAGTTTCTAGACCCCGGTTTTACTTGTTTTAAACTCTTTGGGGATGAAAATGTATTTAAACGATTTTACGATGTTTATGTATGTATACCAGTATGTATTATGCATGTTTGATGATGTTCCTTAGGTGTTATTATGTTGTTCATGCTTAGAATAGCCTTGGTAAGCTTAAAACAAATAGGCTTGATGTTTGGGTTCGAAAATATCCTAGAAACATGTTGAGCAGAAGGTTCATGCGCTTAAATAGGGCTCATGCGCCTGGAAATACCTTAGAAATATTTAAGTGTAACTCATCGGCCTGAACAGTGGGTCATGCGCCTAGAATTTGTAATCGGATGACGAAGTGTCAGGCCATGCGCCACGATAGTGTTCATGCATCCGGATGGCCATGTGCCTAAGTGTTCATGCATCCGAATGGCCATGCGCCTAAGTGTTCATGCGTCCGAATGGCCTTGCGCCTAAGTGTCCATGCGTCCGAATGGACCATACGCCCGAATAGTTCATGCGCCTGAATGGTTCATGCGCCTATGTGTTAAAGCGGTTAAGTATTGACTGATGCGCCTGCATAGTGATGAAGTGCCCAAATAGGGCTCATGCGCCCAAATAGTATTGGTGTGTCTAAACACTTAGAGTTTATTACGAAATTTTTAGGAGTCTGTGCTATTAGGGTTTTGACCAAGGTTTGACTAAGGCTTATTAATGCTTAGTTTTATGCATGATTACAATTGTTCCGTATTATTATTATTATTACTATTAGTGTATGACTTTACGTGGTGTGTTTATTATCGTAACGTAAAGTATTACTAATAATAATAAAGTGAAAGAGCAATGAAGAAGAGAAGTGGAACATAAATAAAATGTTAACAAGTCTTGCAAGCTTATAGGATGTGCACGACCATATTATCGTTAGCTCAACTGTGATGCGGTTAGCTACCCTATTATGCACATGGGGCCAGTCAATTGAGATTGGCGGACCTTTGTAGCATACCCTAGGTGACTGGGCCGGCCTTGTATACAGTAATCAGTGCCCATTGGGGTACCAGAGGGCCCAACACCAGTTTCCCCCGCGCATATAGTTTAGGGTATTGCTCATTGGTCCACATAGACAGTGAAAGATAAAGATAGAAGAGTACAAAATAAACAAGGCATACAGTAAAGAGAAGAATCATTATCTGGTTGTATAGTTAATGCGTGCTCATGTATAAAGAGATGAAATTTCATACGAAGAGTATTTTCATATGTATACCTTACACAAAGCTTTTTATTACTTTTAAAATTAGAATTCACTCAGCAACGCTGACTTTTATATATTTTCAGTTGGCAGGTAAACATTGCTGAGGATGGCACGAGGGTGAAGCTACTCGACAGGAAAAGACTGACATCCATTCATACTTGTTATTGTTGTTGTTTTGTAATGCAATCAAACAATTCTTTTGTATTCGGTTAAACAATAGTGTTTTGCTCAACAACAGTGTTTTTAGTGAAATGAATGGCTTTTGTTAAAATAATTTTGCTGCTTAAGCTTGTAAATTTATAATGTTTAATGTATTTAATGCTGTGAATGACCAACTGTGAGGTCTCCAGAAACGGGGCCTTACAAATAATAAAACTTCAAAGTACACAAAACAAAATGTACATATTTTAAAACCTTCCCTCCATCAAGCAAATCCAGCCTCAATTTCGCCAGCCTCAATTTCGCCAGCCTTAATTTCGGCCAACCTCTGGCATAACTCTGCTGATTCTGTTTAAAATCATTTAATTACTATTGAATCATACTCGAAACACCTAAAAGGAACATTGAAATCATTTGACTCAAAACTGAACAAATTAGCATTATATAATTGAGCGGAAACCTCATATTCGATTCTTATGAACTTTATGAAACCCCAATTGCACTCGAAACACACACGCACTCGGCATTTGGTCTTCATTTTCATCACGAACCTGAAACTCAATCGAACCATACATTATGAGCAAATTTATTTAGAATTGATTGAGGACTTTGGGTTATTATCATCTCTGGATTCTCTGCAAATGATCACTTTGATTATCATCATTATAACATCCTGTTTTATGAATGAAAATAAAAATATCTGAAATATATGTTTTAAATATTGTTTAACGAGTAAGTTTTGGGGCAAATTACTACCAAATTAAGTAATTTTTTAATTAGTATTGATGTATTAAATCATAGTAAATGTTTTAATTAGTATTGATGTATTAAATCGTAGCAGTAGTAGTAGTTTCAAAAATTAATGTGTATGTAAAACATATGTGAGGATTTCGGGTCTTGAAATCCTAAGGGCTTCGGGTGTTGAACTCCACATATATAAAAATGGGAGTTAAATATATGTAAGGATTTCAGGTGTTAAAATTCCAAGGGGTTTGGGTGTTGAACTCCACGTATATACAAGATAAGTTATTAACCCTCAAGGGTGAAAAATAAACCCATAGGTTGCATTTGGTCGGAAGGAATGGAATGAAATTGAGAAACTAGTATAAATTTCAAGTAATATTATATTTAAATGGGTAATGAAATGTAAAACCCAAGAGAATGTTTCACCTTAAGTTTCTTTGGTTGTGGAATTTCAAATTCGCTCTTTAGGTGGAAGGGATTTGAAATCCCACAACCAAGAGAATTTGAGGTGAAACATTCCCTTGGGTTTTACATTTCATTACCCACTCAAAATATAATTTACTTGAAAATTATATTAGTTTCTCAATCTCATTCCATTTCATTTCTTCCAACCAAACACAGTCATAAGGAATTTGGGCGTTGAATTCCAAAGAAGTAAAAAGGATTAAATAGATAAAGATATTGGATGTTAAATTCTAGCGAAAGAAAATATGTTTTCGAAAATAAAGATGTGTAGTTACTTAGCGAAAGCTAATATTTAAATATTTTCAGGGAAAGCACCCATAGATGGTTAAAGCTTCATGGACGTGACTGGACGGATAACGAACCATACTCTCGTGTTTAAAACTAGTAGAATAAAACTCATTGTAAAACGTTTATGTTTTCTTGTAATATTTTTATATTTATTAAGAAATGAGATGTCACTACGAGTGACAAGTTTTGTTGTGAACCGGTACCTAACTCTGATATAAATTGTGAAAGTAAAAAAAAACCTAGTGTGTTTCAATCATCATCATCATCCTCATCCTCATCTCAGATTCAACCTCAACCTTAGTTGTGACAACCCTAGATTAAGAAATATTATACAAGGATCATTCATATAACTTAAGCCACATCTAGGTTAATATATATATATATATATATATATACTTTTGCATAGACATATGCATGCTTTCATTTTGTTTACATAAGTATATTATTCACTTGCATATATATACAAGTATACGTACGCATGATCGCATACATACCTTTTACGTATGCATGAACCATCTTTATTAAGAAACATTATACACATGTATATTATCTATGTTTTACTCATGCATATGTCATCCCTTGTTAAAATACATGTGTGTATTATGTGTTTATATGTATATACTATGCGATGCACGTATATTGCATGCATATATAATTTACGTGTGCATGTACCATCTTTATTAAAGAAACATATACACATGTATATTATATATACTCATGTATGTACTACCTCTTGTTAAATACATGTATGTAATATGTGTTTATATGCATATACTATGCGTTGCACGCATGAATGATTGCATGCATGTATAATTTACGTTTGCATGTATTCAAAAGCAACAATTCTTTGATGTAAAACCATATATGATCAAGATACATCAAACAAACCAAAACACAACCCAACCAAACATCCTAAAACATAAGTTAACATCAAGAAAACTTAACATCAAAACAAACCTAAACACATCTTCTACACCTAAACCTTAAACCAAAATACCAATTAAAGATCAAAGACCGGATCATTAAGCACCCAAATTAGAACTAAACCATGCAATCATGACTTGATGAGTCATGAACTCTATTGAAATGCCATCTTGCACACTCACCTCCTTTCTTTACCGCCACCTCCTCGGCTCTTCTAGATACACCCACCAAAAACCGCCACCTAGCAAAGCTACAATCAACACCTCACCACCTAGGACTAGTATAATCATGAAGAATCTCCCTATATCAATTCTCGGCCGAAGGCTTGCATATTCACCATCTTTTCTAAAAACAAAACCACTACTACCCCTTGGTTACCATTCCCGAACATCATCACCATAAGCCACTCTCTCCATCCTCGGTCACCATCACCTCCCAAACACCACACAACACCACCTTGATCTTTCACTCTCCTTCGGACAAGGTACACACACCACCACCTCAACCGAAGACCCTCGAGTTTATCCTTGAAACACCAACATCACAAACCATCACCGATAGCTATCACCACCACCATCGTGTACTTAGTTCTTGTAACAATCATATCTTTTGGTTTCATAAGTTAAATACCAACCAAAGGTATAAATTCTTAAGCTAAACTTATATATCAACATATAGATATATGTATGATATATGTGTTCAAACAACACATATAATCAAAAGCATTATATGTGAACATATTACAAGGAATTTTTACATCATAAAGGCAAATAAAAATTGTGGGAACAAACATTGTTCCAAATTTTTAAAGAAAAACATAGTCTTGAATAAGCAATTAATATAAATAAATTTTATAAAATTCTAATAAATTCACCAAATGATCCTTTTTGAGTACTAAGGTCCCTGGAATTATTTCAGAATTATTCCTTTGTTATGATTGAAATATGAATTTTTACATGTTCTGTAGTAGAAAAATCAGAATAAATACTTAAATAGCAAAATAAAATCTGAGAAAATCATGGATAAATTGATAAATACAAACCTACAGAATGTATAAATTTAATGATTTTTGGAGCTATATAGCTATTTTTTGTGAAGAAATGGGATTATTATAAAAATTACAGAAACTAAATCTATTATGTGTTAGACTTTGATAAATTTATAAGAAGTTCTAATTCTTATGATGAATCTTCTGTAAAATTTTGGGAATTTTTGGACTACGGAAATTATTTTTGGCAATTTATGATGACTTTATAACAAATATAGAAAATAATCTATAAATATCTTAGAAATAAGAAAATAACGTGATATTCCAGATTAATAAACCTATTTGTTATAAAAATTTCCAAATCTATTGAGGTACTGAAAATTTTGAAGAAAATAGTTAAGTTTTCTAAACTATAAAATCTTTTGTTTATAGGTTATTACTTGGAGTAAAGGTGAGTTTCATGGCCCATTTTGTTTTTATCAAATTTTGGGGAAAAAGCATACTAATTTATGAATTGATGTATTATTACTGAAATTTATGTTACAACCATTAGTTCGGATGTGGAACCGTTAGATAACATTGGTAGCGCTACTTAGGAGATATCTCCTGCATTAACAGAATGAGTGTCATAATGCTATGTTATCTGATTTATGAGAATATGATATGACAGATATAGATAAATCTGATTACTATGTAAGGTTTGGTTGTTTAAATAATGCATCAATATTATCTGTTTAATAAACCTGTGAAGCTCACCAACTTTGTGTTGACTATTTTTGGTATGCTTTTTCAGGAATTCATCATGAATAACAACCTAACATTCTCCTTTGATGTTTTTAATGGCTGGGGTGAAGTTGTAGGAAAAGTTTGTGTGAACCTAACTGTGAACTTGTATGACTTCAGTGTGTCGGTGGATGCTCACTTCCATCGTCTCTGAAGATGTAGCTGTTAAAACTTTATGATGTAATAGGATTATGTAATTTCAAATTTTGCCTATTATGATTTTATGTAATCCTAACCTTAATATTATGTTATGAAATATGTATGATTATGTGTTGTTTATTAATTAGTATCCGACAATGAGTTCTGAATAATCAAGTCACATCCTAAATATCTCACGCTTCCGCCGGGATGTGACAGGTTGGTATCAGAGCCATTGGTTATAGAGAATTAGGTACCATAAAAATACCTAGACTATAACCATAAGCTCACATATGTATAATTATGTGTATATATATGATTTTGTGTATTATGATTCCATGTATATTAAAGTATGTTTCATGCAGAAAACTTATAATATGTATAAAAATAGATAACTAACTATTGGATTTGAATCATGAAAAGATTTGTGTTGCAGCCATGAGTACCAATAACAAATTCTGTGAGACTGACTTATCCGAATGCTCGGATTATAATAATCACGAAGGATTTACGCCTGAACCTAAACCTCAGCAAATTTTAGAATCTTTTTCAACCAAAGGAGAAGATAATCTCGAACCTAAATTTTATGTCCGTCGTGCACCTGTAATGGTAGGAGGATATACCATTAAAACTCCCAGGAAAAGGGTACGACCCGGAAACAAATTTAAGACCAAGCAATACGAAGGCAAGGAGATACAAGAAACTAACTCCCTCGGAAACGAAGAAAGTAAAGCTAAGAGACAAAGGGTGGATAAAAATCAAAACACAGTCACTCAACCAACCCTTAAACAGCTCAAGAAAATTCAACAAGAAATCAGGAATATTCAGAAAGATGTTAAGGAATTGAAAGCACCTACAGGAAACATCTTCTCAAGAATATGGAAATGGGTGCAGGGAAATTAGAAGCTAACTTTTGATGTGAAATCTTTAAATAAGAACTTAAATGAAAATATCTTTTATGTTCAAAGCTATTACTTGTTTATGTGTTAAGTAGGATGTTGTTAATAATCTAAAATTCTTCTTATTATCTACTATAATTAATTATAGAAAAGCATGCCGCCAAGAAGGGACACACAGCCCATAAGAAGAACGGCGCGAAGAGGACGACCTAGAACCAGACTTGGGGAAGAAACCCCTATAAACCCAAACACCAATGAAGATGAGAGGATCACACGGATAGTAGCACAACAATTAGAAGCTGCCATACCCACATTAGTAACTCAACTCCAACAAAACCTAAATCTCGGAACAACAACACAGGTAATGAGATACCCATGGATGATACCACGAGGGAACAACCAGAAGAGGAAGCTATAATAGAAAGAGGATGCTCCTACAAAGCTTTTATGTCCTGTAGACCTCGAGAATTTGATGGTAAAGGCGGAGCGGTACAGGCTTTACGCTGGTTAGATGAAATAGAGTCAACTCTGGAAATCAGCAAATGTGCCAATAGCAACAGAACCTTGTTTGCTTCACACTCACTAAAGGGTGAAGCCCAATCCTGGTGGAGTTGGAAATGACCATCAAAGGTAGGCACGTTATGAATAAATTAAGTTGGGAAGAATTCAGGAACTTGATTATAGAAAATACTGCCCTTATAATGAAATAGAAAAGTTAGAAACTGAGTTTCTAGCTTTAGAGATGAAAGGAGCAGCATATCGGGAATATACCGACATATAATGAACTCTCGAGGTTAGTACCACACCTAGTAACCCCAGAATCAAAAAGAATAGGAAGATATATTTGGGGACTAGTACCACAAATAAGGGGATTAGTAAAATCAGCTAGGCCCAAAACTTTTCAAGATACTGTAAGTTTATCAGGAAGCTTGACAGATGAAATGATAAGAAATGGATCGTTAAATAACCGCAGATCCGGAGAAAAGAGAAAGTGGAATAATGATAACATAGGGGAAAGATTTAGAGGAACTCCTCAGAAACGAGTAGTTAGACAACCCCCTCGGAACTACCTAGGAATGACACGGGAAAAGAAACCCCAGACAGAAAACCAGCCATGGTGCAGCACTTGCCAAAGATACCATCAAGGCAATTGTGCGATGGTAATCTGTTACAACTGCAAGAAAAAGGGGCATATATCCCGAGACTGCAAAAACCCTGCAAACCCAAAACCAATCTGCTATCAATGTGGAAATGAAAATCATCGCCGAAACGAATGTCCGCAGCTGAAGGGAAAAGCACCAGTTAATCAGAACAACCCTCGGGGTAGAGCATTCATAATGCAGGCAGAAGAAGCGCGACATGAACCAGAAGTTGTCACGGGTACGTTCCTTGTAAACAACCAGTATGCTACTGTGTTATTTGATACTGGAGCAACCGTAGTTTTGTTTCAAATACATTTAGGCAACTACTTAATTTGACCACAGAAAAGTTAGATCAAAAATATATGATAGAGTTAGCAGATGGTAAGATAATCGAAGCTTGTGAAATCATTCCAAATTGTACAATGAATCTAGATGAAAACTATTTCAACATAATTTGATTCCTATTGATTTAGGAGGATTTGACATTGTTGTAGGAATGGATTGGTTAAGTAAAAATCAAGCTGAGATAATATGTGGTAAGAAAATGATCAAAATTCCTTTGGTTAAAGAGAATAGAATATTGTGTATATATGGTGAAAAACCTAGAGGTACCATAAAGATAATTTCTTGCAAGAATGCACAAAAATTCTAAGGAATAACTGTTTGGCTTATCTGACTCACATTGTTGATACTAAGATGGACAAAGCAAAACTGAAAGATGTTCCAGTTGTCAATAATACTCAGATGTATTCCCTGATGAATTACCTGGATTACCACCCCCACGTCAAGTAGAATTCAAAATTGAATTGATGCCAGGAACAACCCCTATTGCTAAGGCACCCTACCGTTTAGCACCTACTGAAATGAAGGAATTAATGAGCCAACTTCAGGAACTTTTGGATAAAGGATTTATACGACCTAGTGTGTCACCCTGGGGAGCACCAGTTTTATTTGTCAAGAAAAAGGATGGAACATTTAGGATGTGCATAGACTATAGGGAACTTAATAAAGTAACTATAAAGAATAGGTATCCTTTACCTAGAATAGACGATCTATTTGATCAACTACAAGGATCTAGTTACTTTTCAAAAATAGACTTGAGATCAGGATATCATCAGCTAAGAATACAGGATGAAGATATACCAAAGACAGCATTCAGAACAAGGTATGGACATTATGAATTTCTAGTAATGCCATTTGGATTAACCAATGCTCCCGCCATATTTATGGATCTAATGAATAGGATCTGTAAACCCTATTTAGATAAGTTTGTCATAGTCTTTATAGACGACATTTAATCTATTCTAAGAATAGGGGAGATCATGAGCAACACCTAAGACTGACCTTGGAGTTGTTAAGAAAAGAAAAATTATATGCAAAATTCTCAAAGTGTGAGTTTTGGAAAAGAAAAGTACAATTCCTTGGACACATAGTCAATCAAGAAGGGATACAGGTAGATCCAGCAAAAATAGAAGCTGTTAAGAATTGGGAAGATCCCAAGACACCAACAGAAGTACGTCAATTTCTAGGATTAGCAGGATATTACAGAAGGTTATAGAAAATTTTTCAAGGATAGCTCAACCCTTGACTGAATTAACTCAAAAGGACAAGTCATATGTTTGGGGAGAAAAACAAAAGAATGCATTTGAACTTTTGAAAAGTAAGCTGTGTAGTGCACCTATTTTGTCATTACCAGAAGGGACTGATGATTTTGTAGTATATGTGATGCGTCTCGTCAAGGATTTGGATGTGTATTAATGCAACGAAGTAAAGTCATAGCATATGCCTCTAGACAACTTAGAGGAAGTGAGAAAAACTACACTACTCATGACTTAGAATTGGGAGCAGTGATCTTTGCACTTAAAATATGGAGGCATTATCTATATGGGACAAAATGTACAATATACACAGATCACAAAAGTTTACAGCATATATTTGAGCAGAAAATGCTAAACATGAGACAAAGAAGATGGATAGAATTACTAAGTGATTACGAGTGTGAAATCAAATATCACCCCGTAAGGCAAATGTAGTTGCAGATGCTTTAAGTAGAAAAGATAGGGCTAAACCGTTACGGGTACGAGCCATGAGAATGGAACTACAATCAGATCTACTAAGACAAATATGGGAAGCCCAACAGAAAAGTAAGGTAGAAATAAAAGGACAAGAAAAGAATTTACAGGCAGATACACATGGGATCTTAAAATTTAAAGAAAGAATCTGGATACCTAATGATACCATACTTAGAAAGGTTATATTGGGAGAAGCACATAAGTCAAAATACTCAGTACATCCAGGGAATAACAAAATGTATAAAGATTTGAAAAATCATTATTGGTGGCCTGGTATGAAAAGATCAGTTGGGAGTTTGTAGAAAAATGTAACACGTGTTCAAGAATCAAAGCAGAACATCAAAAGCCTTCAGGATATCTACAACAACCTGAAATTCCAGAATGGAAATGGGATCAAATTACTATGGATTTTGTAACCAAGTTACCAAGAACTTCAAGTGGTTATGACACTATTTGGGTTATAGTAGATAGGTTAACCAAATCAGCACACTTTCTGCCAGTTAGAGAAGATTACAAAGTAGAAAAATTGGCAAGAATCTACATACGAGAAATCGTATCCAGACATGGAATACCAATCTCCATTATATCTGATAGAGACAGTAGATTCATATCAAGATTTTGGCAAACCCTACAAAAAGCTTTAGGAACCCGAATAAATCTTAGCACCGCCTTCCACCCACAAACAGATGGACAAAGTGAAAGGACAATACAAACACTGGAAGATATGTTACGTGCTTGTGCATTAGACTTTGGAGGCAGCTGGGATATACATCTACCTTTGATAGAATTTTCCTATAATAATAGTTATCATTCCAGCATTAAAACAGCCCCGTTTGAAGCCTTGTATGGAAGAAAATGCAGATCACCCTTATGCTGGAATGAAGTAGGAGATAGGCAACTTATAGGTCCTGATATAATTCAAGAAACATCTGACAAAATCAAGGAAATCAAAAATAGACTAAAGACAGCACGGGATCGACAGAAAAGCTATGCTGATAAAAAGAAGGCCATTAGAATTTCAAATTGGAGACAAAGTCTATCTAAAAATATCACCTACCAAAGGAATCTTTCGATTTGAAAAGAGAAATAAGTTAAACCCAAGATATGTTGGACCATTTGAAGTTATTGACAAAATTGGTTCCGTTGCATACAAATTAGATTTACCTCAAGAATTAAGTGAAATACACAACACGTTTCATGTATCCAATCTAAAGAAATGTTTAACAGATGAAACATTAAAAGTTCCAGCTCAGGAAATAAAGATAGACGAGAAGCTTCACTTCACAGAAGAACCAATAGCTATATTAGACAAGAAAGTTAAAAGCTAAGAAGAGGCAAAATTACTATAGTAAAGGTTAAGTGGAATGCTAAGCGAGGACCTGAATATACGTGGGAAAGAGAAGATGAAATCAAAAGAAGATACCCCCATCTATTCCAAGTCAATGGTCAGATAAGTTCATTGCTAACCAAATAAATTTCGGGACGAAATTACCTTTACGGGGGGAGAATGTGACAACCCTAGATTAAGAAATATTATACAAGGATCATTCATATAACTTAAGCCACATCTAGGTTAATATATATATATATATATATACTTTTGCATAGACATATGCATGCTTTCATTTTGTTTACATAAGTATATTATTCACTTGCATATATATACAAGTATACGTACGCATGATCGCATACATACCTTTTACGTATGCATGAACCATCTTTATTAAACATATACACATGTATATATCTATGTTTTACTCATATATGTCATCCCTTGTTAAAATACATGTGTGTATTATGTTTTATATGTATATACTATGCGATGCACGTATATTGCATGCATATATAATTTACGTGTGCATGTACCATCTTTATTAAAGAAACATATACACATGTATATTATATATACTCATGTATGTACTACCTCTTGTTAAATACATGTATGTAATATGTGTTTATATGCATATACTATGCGTTGCACGCATGAATGATTGCATGCATGTATAATTTACGTTTGCATGTATTCAAAAGCAACAATTCTTTGATGTAAAACCATATATGATCAAGATACATCAAACAAACCAAAACACAACCCAACCAAACATCCTAAAACATAAGTTAACATCAAGAAAACTTAACATCAAAACAAACCTAAACACATCTTCTACACCTAAACCTTAAACCAAAATACCAATTAAAGATCAAAGACCGGATCATTAAGCACCCAAATTAGAACTAAACCATGCAATCATGACTTGATGAGTCATGAACTCTATTGAAATGCCATCTGCACACTCACCTCCTTTCTTTACCGCCACCTCCTCGGCTCTTCTAGATACACCCACCAAAAACCGCCACCTAGCAAAGCTACAATCAACACCTCACCACCTAGGACTAGTATAATCATGAAGAATCTCCCTATATCAATTCTCGGCCGAAGGCTTGCATATTCACCATCTTTTCTAAAAACAAAACCACTACTACCCCTTGGTTACCATTCCGAACATCATCACCATAAGCCACTCTCTCCATCTCTCGGTCACCATCACCTCCCAAACACCACACAACACCACCTTGATCTTTCACTCTCCTTCGGACAAGGTACACACACCACCACCTCAACCGAAGACCCTCGAGTTTATCCTTGAAACACCAACATCACAAACCATCACCGATAGCTATCACCACCACCATCGTGTACTTAGTTCTTGTAACAACCATATCTCTTGGTTTCATAAGTTAAATACCAACCAAAGGTATCAAATTCTTAAGCTAAACTTATATATCAACATATAGATATATGTATGATATATGTGTTCAACAACACATATAATCAAAAGCATTATATGTGAACATATTACAAGGATTTTTACATCATAAAGGCAAATAAAATTGTGGGAACAAACATTGTTCCAAATTTTAAAGAAAAACATAGTCTTGAAATAAGCAATTAATATAAATAAATTTTATAAAATTCTAATAAATTCACCAAATGATCCTTTTTGAGTACTAAGGTCCCTGGAATTATTTCAGAATTTATTCCTTTGTTATGATTGAAATATGAATTTTTACATGTTCTGTAGTAGAAAAATCAGAATAAATACTTAAATAGCAAAATAAAATCTGAGAAAATCATGGATAAATTGATAAATACAACCTACAGAATGTATAAATTTAATGATTTTTGGAGCTATATAGCTATTTTTTGTGAAGAAATGGATTATTATAAAAATTACAGAAACTAAATCTATTATGTGTTAGACTTTGATAAATTTATAAGAAGTTCTAATTCTTATGATGAATCTTCTGTAAAATTTTGGGAATTTTTGGACTACGGAAATTATTTTTGGCAATTTATGATGACTTTATAACAAATATAGAAAATAATCTATAAATCTTAGAAATAAGAAAATAACGTGATATTCCAGATTAATAACCTATTTGTTATAAAAATTTCCAAATCTATTGAGGTACTGAAAATTTTGAAGAAAATAGTTAAGTTTTCTAAACTATAAAAATTCTTTTGTTTATAGGTTATTACTTGGAGTAAAGGTGAGTTTCATGGCCCATTTTGTTTTTATCAAATTTTGGGGAAAAAGCATACTAATTTATGAATATGTATTATTACTGAAATTTATGTTACAACCATTAGTTCGGATGTGGAACCGTTAGATAACATTGGTAGCGCTACTTAGGAGATATCTCCTGCATTAACAGAATGAGTGTCATAATGCTATGTTATCTGATTTATGAGAATATGATATGACAGATATAGATAAATCTGATTACTATGTAAGGTTTGGTTGTTTAATAATGCATCAATATTATCTGTTTAATAAACCTGTGAAGCTCACCAACTTTGTGTTGACTATTTTTGGTATGCTTTTTCAGGAATTCATCATGAATAACAACCTAACATTCTCCTTTGATGTTTTTAATGGCTGGGGTGAAGTTGTAGGAAAAGTTTGTGTGAACCTAACTGTGAACTTGTATGACTTCAGTGTGTCGGTGGATGCTCACTTCCATCGTCTCTGAAGATGTAGCTGTTAAAACTTTATGATGTAATAGGATTATGTAATTTCAAATTTTGCCTATTATGATTTTATGTAATCCTAACCTTAATATTATGTTATGAAATATGTATGATTATGTGTTGTTTATTAATTAGTATCCGACAATGAGTTCTGAATAATCAAGTCACATCCTAAATATCTCACGCTTCCGCCGGGATGTGACATTAGTTGCGGTTATTTTTCTTTATATTAATATCAATTGTGTGTCAAATTAGGCAATTCAGCATGCACACGCACACAACACACACACACACACACACTCGTATGATTTCGAATCTAGGGCTCATACGATTTAAGGAAAACATTTAAGCAGTATTTTTGTATTTTATTATTAGGTTAAACCAAAAATTAGGCTTTGGTTCACTGTTAATACTCTACACGTAAGGGGGACGCGGGTTCGAAACACCCACGTCCCCATTTCATTTTAAATTTATTTTTTTTCTTTATAGTTCTAGAAAAACTATTATATTAATAAAATAAAATAAAATAAAAATTGTTAATTAATATTTCAAGAATTTATTAATTAATTATGGAAATTTCAAAGTTAAATTTCATATATTTTTCTTCAAAATTTTCTAAAATCAATAAAAGGATCACTTATTTATTTTTTAGGTTTTAATATTTATACAAATTCTTATAAAAGATAATCTAATATTTCAATTGTTTTAAATTGAAATCTATTACAAATACAATTCATTTAAATAATTAATTATTAAATTAATATTTATGAACAAATTATTTGATATATATAGAATAAATTAATTATTTTTCATACGTTAATATTTAAATTCTATTTATAAACCGTTATAATAAATTTTAATTATATCAATCAAATGAAATCATTACATCTCATTATAAATCATTGCAGGACTGTTAGAAGGGGCAATGCACTTTTACAACACACAAGTGGGAGTATTCAATAACACTTAACAGATCAAATGGGAATTAGAAAACTAGTTTATATGAAAACTAAGAAAGACAAGTAATAAAGAGACAAAACAAGAACAGAACAACACAAGTATTTGTTTTCAAGAATGTTGTATATTCTCTCTAATTCCTTACAAGTGTTTACAAAGCAATAACAATACGATACAAGGATCAAAGATACTTATACTACATCTTATAGCCGGCCATACTTTGAAGGCCAGCTGGATACATGATCTAGACAACAATAAAATCAATGTAGCATAGCTCACATCCTAATATATTACAAAAAGGATAAAAGTACATAAAGTAGAAAGTACAGACTCAAGACCTCAATGTATAGTTACCAAAACCATAGACCTTTCACCAACTCATGTAAAGTTGGTGTCTAATCAGAGTTGTAACGAAAAGGTGGTCCAGCTTTATGGTAAAGGTACATCAGATAATAGCATGTATTCAAAAGTCTTCGAAAGAAATCTGTCTTCAAGTGTTGGCTTCGGAAGACTTTGTCTTTGAAGCTTTGTAAGACTTTGTCTTTGAAGCTTTGGAAGACTTTGTCTTTGAAGCTTTGGAAGATTTGTCTTTGAAGCTTCGGAAGAATTCATGTTTGGCTTTGGAAGATATTGGTTTTGGCTTCAGATGATTTCACACTTAGAATGTTTTCTAAGGAAGAGTGTGAAACTTCCGAAACATTCTACTTCAGTACCCTTGTGCATGCATGTAGGAGAGAATTTGAATGTTTTGTTGAAACCTTACAATCATTTTTTAATTTACATCTTATTGTTTAATCAATATATTTTATTTAATTTAGTTATACTACAAAATCAATTACATAAGATACTATTTAGACTTTAAACATTATTTTTCTAACATATTTTTTTTCTAAAATCCCAAATTAAAACCCTAGTTTCTGAAATCAATATTTAGACTTTAAACATTATTTTTCTAACATAAGATACTATTTCTTATGTGAGAAAAATATTTGGTGTCTAATATATAATTTCATTATTCAATTCACTAACAATTCACTAACAATTATCATGTAAGTATTTATAGCACATTTCTTATGTTTTAGAATTTGAGGAAAATCATGTAACTATATTCAATCAAATGTTTATTGTTTATTCATTTTTACAAATTCACTTTAAATTATGTTATGTTATTACCTTGCAATGTGTGTTCATAGTTAGATAAACATATTCAAACACAATCATTAATTTATTCAATCTATGATAATAATAATAAATTTATTGGCTTAACAAACCTACTCTATCGAGGGTGATTAAAACTGGATTCATGGATGTGATTTAAATAGTTAAAGGTATTTAGCACCTGAGATTATAACAATTTTACAAGTCCCGTTGTATTTAAAAAAAAAAACATTTCACAATTTCTTGAATTGCTTTATTGTAAATGCTTTGATTGTGTTTACTACTTCCGCTGCAGGTTATAAAAAACAAAACCATAATAAAGAACATTAATATACAACCCGAATTTTTTTAAGGACAACTAATAATAAAATTGTCATCAATTTGTTTCAACTAACATCAGATGAAACAAAAAAAGAAAAATCTCATTTGAAATCATGTCATCAGAATTTCAAAATGTTCGTCTCAATGTTGAACTTACTAACGAAGGCTAAGAAACCGTGAACAACATGTTATTTGAAGTCTAATCTTTAGCATTTGTCGGCAAGAATGAATTATCGGCAAACACCATGCAATTTGACTGTTTATATCTTTAATTTTTTTTAAAACGTCATTAGAGATCCATTCCGACTTTAAAAACATAGTTTTTTTTATGTTTTTCTAGAACTTAATCTATAAGTTGGTGATCTATAGGCATGGTCATCGTTGTTTGATATTTTTATCTTTCACAAGAGTGACTATTTTTTATGTTGAACATAATTCTAGAATCTAGATTTATGCAACAAGGTCCAAATTCGACAATGGTTAAAGTGAGTCGATTGTTTTGGAAAATTACTCAAATGAGCTTTTAACACGAGTCGATTGTTTTGGAAAATTACTCAAATGAGCTTTTAACACAATAGAAATGATTTTTTTTAACTTTAGGTATAATTAAATATATAATTAAGTCTTGTTAATATATACACACAGTCGCACACACATACATTATTTAATTGGTCAGTGCTCTGCTATATAAGAGATCAACCATAAACCAAACCGTATCTAAAAACATAAGTTAAATACGATATGATGCTCGATATTGAGTGTTTGAAAATAAAAGAGCTGTCAAAATTCAAAACAAAATGAATAGATCGGTGCAAAACTTTCTACCATAATACAAGGGATAAAATATGTGTGGTGGTATATTAATAGGCATTTTTTGTATAGTTGGTTTCATTACAAGGAGACAATAGTAAGGATGCTTAGGGTGCGATATATCCTAACTCACACTTGCACGTGTGCATGACGTTGGCGATGCAAGGTGGTACTTCGATGTCGCACTTTACACTTTGCATAGCCTTAAGCAGCTTGAGAGCTGCCTTAATGCCTTTAAATTAATTTTTGCGTATGGAGACTAAGAACATACTAGAACAAGGTGATGCAACTGGAGCAGTTTGATGTGGCATGCATCGAACTTTATGCCGATCATGTTGTGTGGCTACGTGGGTACGTAGCGTAAATTCAGGTCCACGTCTGGGTCCACACATGACTTGACGATTATGTAGCACGACAAGCAAATGCAATCCAGAAGGGGTGCAATTAACATGTTGTGTGGGTAGGTAAGTGTGCCTCGAGCTAGTTAGACAAGTATGAGCATCATAGTGTGGTTGATGAGTTGAGACATAGGTATGATTGTCTAGGTGTGAGCGCCTGATCTATATCCATAGATCAAAGATTTGCTCACATGCCTGTCGGAGACAAGTAACTAGATGTAGGATGATTGTCTAGGTGTAATGCGGTTTAAGCAGAGTGCGTCATCCAAATAGGTGAACACATGTGCAAACTCTTGCTTCTTTAACTACTCTGGTACCATTGATTTCTAGCAGTTGTGGCTCTTGAAAATTTCAGTCATGTAGTACTTGTGTAAGGATTAAATGTAAGACTGATGCAACCTAAACACCTAATGTCTCTCCTGCATGCAACCTAAACACCTAATGTCTCTCTGCATGCATTCACAAGTGTACTGAAGTAGAATGCTTCGTAAGTTTCACACTAGCATCAGAAGTATTCTAAGTGTGAAAACTTCGAAGCCAAGACCAATATCTTCCGAAGCCAAAAATGAAGTCTTCCGAAGCTTCAAATACAAAGTCTTCCGAAGCCAACACTAAAAGACATATTTCTTCCGAAGACTTTTTGAACACATGTTTTATCTGATGTACCTTTTACATAAAGCTGGACTCCTTTCCACTGCAACTCTGATGAGACACCAACTTTACATAAGTTGGTGAAAGGTCAATGCTTGCGGTAACTGTACATTGAGGTCTTGAGTCTGTAACTTTATACTTTATGTACTTTATTCTTTTTGTAATATATTAGGATGTGAGCTATGGCATGTCATAGTCACTAGTCAAAAGGCAATATGCCTTATAACTCTACATTTGATTTTGTAGTTGTCTAGTCAATTGTATCCAGCTGGCCATTAATGTATGACCGTCTGTAGGATGTAGTATATGTATCTCATGTACTTGTAACTTTCAGATATGCTTTTGTAATATTTGTAACAGAAATTGAGAGGCAATATATAGCATTCTTGAAAACCAATTACTTGTGTGTTTTGCCATCTTGTTCTGTCTCTTACATACTTGTGTTCTTAGCATCTCTACCAATAGGTTAACCAGTTCCCTATTTGATCTGTTAAGTGTTCTTAGCAACTCCCCTTATTGTGTTGTTGGGTTGTAAGTGCATATCCTTCACCAGTCATGCAATTGGTAACAGAACAAATCCAGGCTCTTGATATAAGATCTCACGTCTTAAGATCCCTCACACACACAAAATACTTAACATCTCAAACGGCAGCTATTTCTAAATCTGATATGAAAACTGGAACCATGATAAAGTCCCCACTAATCACTCTTGATGACTTTGACACTTGGTGCCAAAGAATGGAAGGCTTTGTCAAGTCTCTAGACTCAAGAATATAGGAGTCTGTTGTCAATGGACCTTACATACCAAGCACCTCTTCTGCTGCTAGAGGTGGTATCATTCCTAAGGTTGTGG
The DNA here is from genome assembly GCA_025506515.1 of Flaveria trinervia. NCBI lineage: Eukaryota > Viridiplantae > Streptophyta > Magnoliopsida > Asterales > Asteraceae > Flaveria > Flaveria trinervia. Next base: position 17,890,190 of record CM046458.1, on the reverse strand, counting down.
CTGACTACTCAGATGAAGATAGAAAGAGAGTAGAGATTGATCAAAAGGCCATGACAGCCCTTTAGACTGCTCTTCCAAACTCTGTATACAGAGGTTTCAAGAAATGCAAAACAGCTAAGCAGTTATTGGATGCATTGAAACTAATGTATGAGGGTTCCTCTGAAGCCAAGGAGAAGAAGAAGGATCTCCTGAAGCAGCAGTTTGAAAATTTCACCTTAAAGTAGGTGAGACCATGACTTAACAATACTTCAGGTATGTTGAGATTGTAGATACCCTAGTGGATGGTGGAGTAGCTCTTGAGAACAGAGATATTGTAAGGAAGTCCATGTCTTCTCTTCCTAGGCAATAGACACACTACCGTGTTGTTATCAAGAGAACTGAGAACCTGAAGACTCTCACCTTAATAGAGTTGTATAGGATTCTTAGTGGATACCAGATGGAGATTGATGGGTGCGGATAGTATATATATTTTGATAAAGATTTATGGCACAAATTCAGTTTTTAATTGGTTATTACTAATACTAAACCACACACAAAAGGAAAGTGTACCTGTCGTATGGTAATATGGTGTTGGTAAGAACCGAGTATCAATCCGTGGACACACTAAGCCTACTCAACAACCCTCATAATTGACTATCAGTTTTAGGTTTTAGAAAATGATAAGTTAACATAATAATGATAAATAAAGACAGATAAGATAGATTGAGACTTTGGTGATTCTTTCAGTGAAGTAAGGTTGTTATCCTAATTTAGATACACTTAATAACTGTGATGAATTGGTGGTGTGATTAAAGATATTTAATAATGTAATTATATTAATGTTTATAAAGATAAGCTGGCGCGATTTCTCATCTATCCTGCTGCCGTAGTGACTAGATCCTGTCAGGCTGAGTTTACTGCTCAGATCAAAGCCCTAGTAATGTAGGTAAATCTTTTGTGTCCTATTTGACATACGATTTCTGAAAACATAACTTAATGTTAAAGAAAGAGTTGATCAGGTTCCTTCCTAACATACCATTAATTTTAGAAAACCGTAACAATTACTGAAGTTTCTAAACTAATAAAAGGGAACCCGCAAATGATCAGAAAGTTAAAGTGATATGATTTCTAATAACCATTTCTAGTTCATTAGCCATGGATTTATTATGAAGACCGGTTTTGAGAATGAAAGTTAATCATACGGTTTTTCAATTTTGTATGACGATCATAATCACAAACCATAAATTTATAACTTCCCGTTCAAATGTAGATGCTACCCATCAATAGTTTTCCCAAGACCACCATCAAATTAACACACTACTTATCACACCATTAGTTCATCACAAATTACATAAGTTTCATAAATTAGGATAACACATGAAGTTTAGCTCACAAGGAGCTTGAACATAACAACAAAGATAAAAGATAGTAATGAAATTATCAGTAAATTAGAACAATCAAACCGGTGATCCATTATGGATGATGTTAAATGATCCCAAGCTTCTCCTAAGTGTTGAAAGAACCTCCAAAACCTTCTAAGGACCTCCAAAGGCTGGGTCCTGAGAGGGAACACCAGCATTTCACCTCCCAAAAGCTACTCTCAAAGTTGCAAATGAAGTCCTATTTATAGGCTTTCTGGAGTGTTTAAGCACGGCCCCATGCTAGTACAATGTACGTAAAAGTTGGTCAGCTAGTACACTCAGAGGTTGTCGGGCACGGCTCTGTGTTCAATGGGGCACGACCTTGTGTTTGTGGTGGGGCACGACCCCGTGCCTCGGGTCAGGGAACAGTACTTTTGTCCTGTCGGACCAACAAACATGGGGGTTAAGCACGGGAGTGTGTTTTAGGCTGGGCATGGGGGCGTGCCTCATGAAGCACGACCCCATGCTTGAATTCCAAAACTTGGTTTTCTTCATTTTCTTCTTATTTTTGCTCCTTTTGTTCATCTTGGTCTTTTCCAAGCCTGAAAACACAATATGAACGATTTAAGTATCAAATCATTATTTTCATTAAGAGTTTATGGAATAATTGATGTGTTTTATATGTATAATTTGGATCACATCAAATATCCTCACACTTAAACTTTGCTTGTCCTAAGCAAAATCACTTAAAATAGCAACACCACCAAAAATCAAATACATCAAGATATAAATATGTCTTTCGAGAACTATACAAGCAAACTTGGTTTACCCAAATATAAACAGTTAAGCACATGTGGAATGATATCCTTTCAAGCAATAGTGCATGGGATGGTTAAGGGAGTATGGACATTGAGGACTTACCATCTCACTTGCAATTGTGCATAGTCAGCAACTTCCTCAAGTTCACATTAATATGGACTCCATAGACTCCTACATTCAGTCTTTTTGAGGAAGGTATACCAAGGGCAATGTCATCTCAACGAACTTCAAATCATATTATTGGGTGGGTGTATGATGAAAATAGATAAGCCTTACCATTCAGAGAGTTCAAGGGCAGCAAGAAGTCTTTAATTTTTAGACTTTGAACTTCTATGAAAGTCTTGATCTTATCAGCATGCCACTTGTCAACCAAAGCCCAAACAAGTTGACAAGCTGGCTCAAAGAATTCAAGACAGAATCATTGCAGAGTTCAGCTTCAGAAGGAGACTACGACAATCAAGCAATATCATTGGTCAACTGGATGTTAAGGCAGACCCTAAGATTAGCTTTATAGGGGAAACCTTGATTGAAGACCTAGTGGTAGAACCTAAGAGCTCTGTCTCAACATCACTACTGTAGAGGTTCATTCCCTTTATGAGAATGTACTGGTGAAGGTGTATCTCAACCTCTTTCTAGCCAGAGCTTAGAAGCTACACCAAGCAATAAAGGCCAAAGCTCTCTCCACCCTGAGTCACAAAGGTCTGTGAGTGACAAAGGGAAAAGAAAAATGACTTTTGAGGAGATTGAGGAGGAGGAGAGAGAGAGGAAAAGGTAGCTGAGGGGAGAAAGTTCCTTTACTAGGTCTGCAAGACTCATGAAAGCTGCTATTAGGGCTGCCCCAGGCCAAACACTCAGGATGATGAGTTGAGGGTAGTCAGGATCAACTACTTGTAGACCAGGAACTGTGACATTGATAATATCACCTCCCTCCCCTTAGATGAGTTAAATAAACTAACTGACATGGAATTGTCAAAAAAAAGAAAGGAGGTAGAGGATGCAAAGCTACTTTTCAAATCAAAGAAGAAATAAGAAACAAAAGACTGTATAAGCATGTGCTGACTCTCTCCCTAGTTCAAGAAAGTCCTGTACAATAGGATTTGGTTCCACAAGAACCTCAGGTAGACAAAGAAAAGGATAGGATCAACATGATCAACTACCCGAGTGCCACAGGCCTCTATCAGGCTGCTGCACTTCTTCCCTTACCCTTTGATTACATTGAGTTTGAGTATCTCAAACAGCTTGAACTTGAGATAGTCAAAGAAAGAAAGATCACCAAAAGGAAGTTAAGGGAAGAGGCTGCAAAGTCAAGAGCTATCATATAGAAAGTATAAAGAAGTCTACTGATAGTCAGAGGATGATGAGCTTCTTGAAGCTGCATGGATTCTCCGGAAGGAGACTTGGCCCTATGTCTCTGTCCACCATGGATGAGCACATTAGGGTGATCAAGCAGAAGATTTAAAGAGGTGAACTTGTTGACTTACACTCCCCACCAAGTCAGGTCACTCAGGAAGTAGAGATTAAGGTTGAACCATTTGAGACAATATAACTTGAATCTCCTACTGAGCCTCAGCAAGCTTCCACTTCTGATCCAAAACAGGGTTCTGTCCCCTCTCATCTGAACTTGTGAGAGAGGAAGACCTGACTAAGAAAGACAAAGAAGAACAATCAGGTGCTGCAGGCCAGTCTTCTCAGTTAAAAGGTTCAAAGAGGAGAAAAAGGATGGCTTCCAAACCAAAGCCAAAGAAGAAGAAGAAAGAAGCATCCATCTCCAAACCTCAGGATGAGTCAGAACATCCTGAGGATGTGCAAAAAAAGGATGCTCCACCAACTCCAATTCAAGTAGCTCCTCTAGCATCAGGAAGACCCATCTTGTCCTGGACATACACTACAAATCCAGAAAGATGGCATGTCATCAGAGATCAAGGTATTAAAAATGTCTACACATGGCAGGATATGTTCAGTCTGCCTCTGCATGATCTCTTTGACATGAGAAGACACTTTGAGAGTCTTAGTGATCCTGATCATCATATGAAGAAAGGGATGGTCATTATCCTAATAAGGACTGTTATCATTAGCTTAGGAAAGCTTCAAAGACAAAGTCTTCCGAAGCCAACACTAGAAGACAGATTTCTTTCAAAGACTTTTTGAGCACATGCTTTATCTGATGTACCTTTTACATAAACCTAGACTCCTTTCCGCTGCAACTCTGATGAGACACCAACTTTACATAAGTTGGTGAAAGGTCCATCAATTTGGTAACTGTACATTGAGGTCTTGAGTCTGTAACTTTCTACTTTATGTACTTTATCCTTTTTGTAATATATTAGGATGTGAGCTATGGCATGTCATAGTCACTAGTCAAAAGACAATCTGCCTTTTAACTCTACATTTGATTTTCTAGTTGTCTAGTCAATTGTATCGAGCTGGCTCTTAAAGTATGGCCGACTGTAGAATGTAGTATATGTATCTCAAGTACTTGTAACTTTCTAATATGCTTTTGTAACACTTGTAATAGAACTTGAGAGACAATATACACAATTCTTGATAACCAATTACTTGTGTGCTTTTCCATCTTGTTTTGTCTCTTATTTACTTGTGTTCTTAGCATCTTTACCAATAGGTTTTACCAGTTCTCTATTTGATATGTTAAGTGTTCTTAACAACTCTCCTCATTGTGTTGTTGTGTTGTAAGTGCATACCCTTCACCGGTCCTACAACTTGAAATAACAAAGATCGGAGATTCAACAAGCCACTAAAACTTATTATACTACATTAAATACATTCAAATCATGTAGGAACCATTCATATAAAATAAAACTCAAACAATTTTTATTAATATATTCAATACAAATAAACATAAACAAACAATTACAATCTCTTTTACAATTGTAAATTTACAAAATTTGATGAACATAAATGTAAAAGTTGATGATTGTGTTTAACACAGGGCTATTATAACAATTCCGAGCCTCCCAGGAGAACTCGTTTTGTTTCCCAGGGTACAACAGCCGAAGCAGTTTGTACTGTCGGTATTGATGTAGAACTCGAACTTGTTTGTAAAAAAGAAACCAGAGATTTTGAGGATGATTAGAGAACTTGTTTTGCTATAGGTTTCGAGTTGTGTTGGTGTATCTTTCTTCTGAGGCACCCTTAGTATTTATAGTGGTATTCGAACCGTAACAACCACCCAACCATCACTCAGTCATTAATCTGAAATCGTAACTGCTCATTTAATTCATCATTACCAGTCGTCGGTTTCAGTTAACGTGTAACAAAAACTATTACGAGTCATAGCTCTGACCGCACACCAAGGTCAGTCACCTGACCAGACCCTCGAAACAACCTTCAAAAATACTAAGACGGTTCTCAAGCGGCTCGCGGTGATGGGAGTGTGTAAAGTGCGCCGTCAAAGCGACACATTACGCCCACATTGCAAGTTAAGGGTGGTTTTCACTCTTCGCGAATCCACTTAGTGTGAAACCTTAGGAAACAATATAGGCAAGATGTTATATAATATAAAACATTTTATATTATTTATTTCCTCTAATGTTGGACAACTTCTCACACTATTAATTCCTAATATCATTAACCATATTATTTTCATTTAACATATTAATTTATTGACTAAATATTAATAACCATATTAATATTATCAATAAATTTCTAACAAATCAATTACATTTTCATTTCAATAGAGTTAAGAGAAAGTTACAACTTGAGTTTCACTATAAAACTAAGGTGATTTTTAGTTGAAATTGCACCACAACATACCGGGAAATTCACTCTTAAATTTTCTAACTCGTGATTCTCCAACTACTTGTTTGCTGTATAATTCAGGTTATTGTATCCACCCAAGTAGTACTAGGTGTTTCATCTATTGTATTCTAAGAAAAGATAAATTCTCCTACAAGACTCATCATCTTTTTAAGAGAACCATGTTGAATATGAATAATTAGTTATCATCTTCTTCTACTTGTTCTTGTATTTTACAATATTTTAGTTGTAATTTGTATTTTAATTTAATGCTATATTTCTTTACAAACCATTAAAATTTATTAAACTACATTAAAGATATTAAAATTAATGATATTTTTGTTTTAAAAAAATAAGAAAGGTTAAACTTGACTTTTCTTATAAACTAAGGTGATCCGTAGTTGAAATTACACCACAACATACCAGAGAAATAACACTCTCAAAACTTTCGAACATCATCTTCATCTTCTAGGATGTAAATGAGCTGAGTTGGCCAAGCTAGACGAGACTCGAGCTTGGCTCATTTAAAACCCTAGTTGAGCATGCTCGTTCGTTTATCTAAACGAGCTAAAAACGTGAGCTCGAGCTAGGGTTATCTTTTTTCTAAAGCGATACATGGAAAATGAAATGACTTTACTTAGCTAATCTAGTAACTCCAATTAGTATGTTACTCCTCTCTCACTACGAACCGAGGCAGTTAGCTAGCTAACTTATTAATGTTTGCAAAATATAATTTTTATTATTTTGTAAATCTTATATACATACATATATATATAACATATATATATATACATATATACATATATATACATATATATATACATATATATATACATATACATATATATACATATACATATATATATATATATATATATATTATATATATATATACATACATATATATATACATATATATACATATATATATATTATATATACATATATATACATATACATATATATAATATATACATATATATACATATATTATACATATATATACATATATATACATATATATACATATATATACAATATATACATATATATACATATATATACATATATATACATATACATTACATATATATACATATATATACATATACATATATATATACATACATATATATATATATATAATTAATTAATAAGATTTTATACATTTGTTTATATTACCTAGTTAAAACATTTATATAAGATTGTTATTTTAAGGACTATAATTATGTTTTTATACTTTCATACTTAGTTTTTCGTCAGAAATGTCATCACCTTATATATGTGATATATCTTAAATTAGACATCATAATTTGATTTATAAATTATAAGCATGAAAAGATCCATGTTTAGTACAAATCCTTATCATCATCTTCTACTATTGTACATGCATTTTATTTTATTTTAGGTGTAATCAGAATATTATTTTATTGTTTTATTTTTTTCTTGCAGTGTAATTAAGTCTAAAAATCTTTTTATTGTAATAAAAAGTAATTTGAGATGTCATGTGATAGCATCATAGTCATCCTAATCAAAATTTTTCTGCCTCCCTCTCATCTTAAATAATTACTTTAAGTAACATTCTTTTATATTTAATACACTAAAAACAGATCTATTTATTAATATTATTTCTAAATAAATAAACTTTTATAAAATAATAAATTATTCTAAAGCATATTTTTTAAAATAAATATGAAATATTATAAAAATTTGTAATTTAAAATGTTCAATTTTTTTAAAACCAAAAATATTTAATTTGGAGTTATAATAAGAAAATTTTTAGTATGACATTTTTATATGGTTTGTTTTATAACAAAATATTTATTTGTTTCTCGAAAAAAATTAAAAACAAAATTTTATAAAGTTAATATCACTATTTTATTTGTTATAGTCATTTGTCATACGTAATTCGGTCATATAATATATTAGAATATTATTTTATAATTAATAAACTTTATTATATTAATTTTTATTTATAAACTCGTATAATACATGAGTTTACTAAAGTTATTGTTTTATATTTACGAACGTTTCTTCAAACAAACTTTCACAAAAATATGTATGATATTGCCGCTAGATAGTAATCATCTAAAGAAATGTACAAAGATAACAAATATCACTCTCAAACGAAGTATTTTTATATTATTAAGAAGCATGTTTCGTGCTCCATTGTAAAGAAAAACTAAAATAATAAACTACGTTACAAATCTATTTATTTAACTATATTTTCTTTAATGATCTTTACTAAAAAAATCTTGAGTTCTCATGTTTTAGTTTTTTAAAACGAATCATAATTTACTTTCGTTGACCATTTATATATGTATATAAGAGTTACACCATCAACCTCATAGATAATACTACACATTGATTTTGTAACCCTTTCGTATATTATTTAGACTCTCGTCCTTGATCAGCCACACTAGTCGGTTCGCATAGCAAGTCAAAGATTCATACCCTCCAAGATTAAAGTGAATATACAATAGCAACAAAATAATTATATTACTTCACTTATACCACGTGTCTATAAATTTTTAAAAATTCAATACAAAACATGTTATGTGATCAATTCAACCTATCTTAGTCTTACTATAATACTATTACATCTATTTTCTTGCCAACTGTAATTTAAAACTTTGGCTGGTTAATCAATGTGTTGCAAGTCTTTTTATTTTAAAGAGAGAAAACTATTATGATAACACGAATAGAAGTATAAATAATACGTTTATAGACATGTTTAAAAATCTTACGTCTATTATATAATATATAGACATTTAAAAAAATCATTATATATATACCAACTTATACTAAATCTTTAATGTGTCGTCCGGTGTAAAGATATAATGATAGAAAAGGACAACGTCAGTCCTATCATGTGTAAATGTTTATTAAAGTGGGTCATATTTTGGTCTTTTATAGCAACGTTTTCGACTATTTTCATGTGGTGTATAAAATGTTAGAGTTGGTGATGTGGGTCGGACCACAGTGATATGACAGGCTGGGAGGGACCATTTTATTTAATGTCACGCTAAATTTAAAACCATGCAGGTTCGTCGAAACATCCGAAGATTTGAAAGATTTTACATCATGTCATTTTTTGTTATTTTAACGAGTTAAATAGCGTATAGATACTTATACCTAATTCTTATAATATATAAGGTGAAAGATAAATAGAAAAAACTACAAGACTACATTACCATCTTATGCATTATTTATACTGCATTATTTATACTACATTATACGGTGAAAGCAACATGTATATGTATATGTATTTATATGTTTATGTATTATGTTTGCTTGCAATAATTTACGTGAGACGTACCCAACTTCATTTTTTATGATAGTTGTTTTCTTCTCTTTCATACTTTAGTTGATGTTTTAACTTTTCGATTTTGTCTCTCCATATTCCTAATTTAGTTTTACACTTCGATGATACCTTTCGTATATTAAAATATGCTTAATAAGCATATGATCATAGAAGTATGGCTATTTCTCGATTGTTTGATTATAGTCTTACCATCTTGATAAGAGAATGTGTATGTGGCATGATAAGTTGAGGTAGAGGCTGTATCACGCTTAGAACACCAGCCTCTGATTGTGATAGAGACCGTGATGAAGGCTCGAGCGATGATGAAAATAGGCGTGAGTATAGAAGTTTGTGTGTGAGGAGATTTCTAATATACTAGTTTTTTATTATTTTAACCACCGGTCACAATATTACTCATCTTTATCTCCTTTTAATATGATTATTCCATTCACAAAATGATTGTTACAACTCTTAACAGTGATAAAAATAAGTGCTTACGTGACGCCTACCTGACATCATTTTTCATCACTATCACACAATTGTTAAAATTTTCACAACGCTACAACCAATTCAACCCACATCCATATCTAGTATAAAAACTCCCTATTTTCCCGAAATAAAAAAAGATAGCAAATTCTGGAAAATTTAAGCTAGTTGCGGGCCACATCACAATGGTGATACGAGCCGCATTGTAGAGTGACCATAATGAGAACCGCATAACGATTTGAATGTGGGCCACATCGACCAAGCTAAGCAAACTTTGGTTGGTCGACACAAAAGTGATGACGAGGAAGCCGTAATTGACATATGGTTGATGACTAGGGTCAGTTTTGACGTGTGGTCACTAGCTTGCTTGCATTCTAGAAAACGATACTTTCGTGCCCCTCTAACCTATTGAACTTGGAAGTTTTGATGTCATGGTAGGCACAAATTGGTTATATAAGAACCATGCTAAAGTTGTCTACTTTGAGAAATTCATCCGGATTCATCTTTCATCTAGAATTGTCTTAAACATCTATAGGGAAAAGCATTACAAAGGGCTTAATCTCATGTCTTGCACCAAAGATCAAAAGTACTTCTTCAAACATTATGTGGCTTTTTTAGCTCATGTTGTGAAAACATATGAGAAATCAAAGGAGATTGAAGATACTTAACCAGTCTTCCTCCCGTTCATCAAGTCAAGTTTTGTATTGATCTTGTGCCTGGTGTTACACCCATGGCAAAATCTCCTTATTGTCTTTGGATTCCTAACCTTGATAATCTTGGAACAACTGTAACACCCGAATATTTATTATTTTGAAGCCGGTGAAGAAAGAAAAGAAAATAAAGTTCAAAAGTCGAGGGACCAAACTCGCCAACGAAGAAAAGTTGGAAATGTGGTGATATTAGTAGGGAGAGGGCAGCCCACTCTCCCCACACACCCCACATTTCAGCTTCATAAAGAGAAGAAGAGGGAAAGAAGAGAAAAAGAGGAAAAGTGTTGGTCGGGTCGGTTCGGGTCGCCAAAATCGTCGTGAAGCAAGCCAAATCGAAGCTCTTGTCGTTGTGCTCGTTTAGGTGAGTTCTAGGACCCCTCTTTTACATGTTTTTGAATGATTTTGGGGCTGGAACACATCTGAAAACCCTTTTTCACGTTTTGGGTGAAAACCCGTATGTATGCGTGTATGTATGTGTAGGACCCGTTTGGGGCTTGATTTCTTGCGTGGGTGTGCTTGTATAATGTTATGGTATGCATCCCTAAGGTTTAGGATGGTCGATTTAGGCTTAAAATGGGTTTAGATGAGTTTGGAGGCCGAAAACCTCGGCTGCAGTCGGGATGAACTACATTCTGCATCAGTTAGGGTTAGGCGACCGACTGGAGGCCGAATGGAGGCCATACGGCCGATTAGGGTGCGATTGGGGTCCATTCGCACGATAAAGGTCCATTCGCACGATTGAAGGGCCAGTCGCATGGGGGTCATGCGACTAAAGGTCCATTCGCACGACTAAAGGTCCATTCGCACGACTGAAGGTCCAGTCGCATAGGTGTTCATCCGCATTGTCCATTCGCACGACTGGATGTTCATTTGCATAGGTGTTCATCCGTATTAGTTCATTCGCATGATGTTCAGTCGCATGGAGGCAATGCGACTGAAGGGGTCCATACGCCCGAATAGGGCTGTTGTACCCGAGGAAGGTGTAGATTGACTTCTGACTTTCGGGGGAAAGTGCAGATGTAAGTTTTGATGTAAAGGTTCCCATAAGAGTTTGTAAGATGACGCTGGAGGTCTTAAAAAGCATGTTGGCATGATGAGGATGATGATGGATTGCAAGTTTATGTACGTTATGTATGTATGTGTTGCCCTGTATGATGATAATGATGACTGTGTGTGCTATGTTCCTAATATGATGTATGTTATCTTTCTTGTGGCCTTATGTGTCATGTTAATGAATAAATGAAGTATTATGTAACGTAAAGTGAAAGATAATGAAGGAGGAACATGATGATGAACGAAGTATTAATGAACGAATGACACGTCTTGCACGCATCGGATGACGGGTCTTTCTTTGTGATTGGCCCTTAATGTAGAACCTCTACCGCTCACCCCTAGTACTGTGGCATACGTTAGCTGTTCATTTGTTGACTTCGGCCCAATAGCTAAGACTGATGGTTACTCCTAGTACCGTGGCATACGTTTAGCTGTTCATTGTTGACTTCGGCCCGGTAGCTACGACTAACCGGGGTGTAGCACATGGTATTGGTATGGATGATGTCCGATGCGCAAGTAAAGTCATAATGAACGAAAGAATGAATGAAGAAGATAATAATGATATTATCTATGTGTACGTACGATGTGTGATCATGTAAAAGTAACGAATGGTTTTATATGGAAGTAAAGTATGTTGATTTATAAAACTAGAACTCACTCAGCAACGCTGACTTTGATGTTTTCCAGTTGGCAGGTAATGTTTGCTGAGGATGGCACGTGGACTACTCAGCTCTTTGGGGATGGCATTCTTTTGATTAATGTTTTTGCACTGTAATGCGAACAAGCTATTTTGTAATGAATGTTGTATTAATTTGCAAAAGCATTTACATGGAAATGAAAGATTGTTTTAGTTTTCGCTGCGATTATGATACAAATGTAATTATACGTTGTGTGCGATGAGAACCCAGCTGTAAGCGTCCAGGAACGGGGCCTTACAAGTTGGTATCAGAGCCAAAGTTTAAGTGAAATGGGTAAATTTTCAAAATAAACCTAATCTTAAACTGAGAATGGGAGAAAGGGAATGGGATGCCAAACTGAGTAGCTGCGTGCCATCAGGTATTTTTGTAAAGTTAACCGGTTTTATGTGCGCATGGTATGTGTTATGTGTTGTATGTAGATTTAAATACTGATGTAGTCAGGACAGGTAATACTTGGGGTATGAAGAGTAAAGTAAGTGGCTAATCACAACTGGCCACTGTAATTAGGGACTTACTATACTTGACATAAACTGAGTTGTTCCCTTGAATGACCGTGTTGGTGTTTGAATCTTTCAGTGTGCGTGTGATGGCCGGAGGTAGATCTTCGAAAGCTTCTAGGGGTGGAGGTCACGGTGCTGGACGCGACCCAAGAGAGGGAGAACCAGAGTTGAGAGGGTGGTTCATGAAGAACAGAGACCCCTCATCCGGAGGGTGGCGACGAAAGCGCCAATCTGAGAGCCTCAGTAAAGGAGGCTGTGGTAGAAGAAGTCCATCAGGTCATGCAGACAATTTTACCGTCTGTGGTGACTGAATTTATTAAGGCCGTACGAGAAGGGGAAAGAAAAGAAAGAAACAGATCCTCTGAGAACGGGAACAACCAGAGCCGGAAACGGTTCTATCTGATGATGAAGAGGAAGAAGAAGAGCCTGCGCTGGAGACGGCACGAGGATGTAATTATGGGGCTTTTATGAGATGCAAGCCCCCTATTTTTGATGGAAATGGCACCGCTGCAGCCGCTCACGGTGGGTGAGGGAAATGGAAGCTGTTCTCGATATAGCGAGTGCCGAGAGGACCAAAAGGTGAAGTTTGCTACCCACTCTTTTGTGGATTCAGCTCTGTGCTGGTGGGACAACATTGTCCAAGCTGAGGGTAGTAGGGCCATTGGGAAAATGAAATGGCTGAGCTGAGAAGGTTGGTGATTGAGGAATTTTGTCCTCATCTGGAAATGGATAAGTTGGAAAGGGAGTTTCTGCAGTTGGAGGCTGCAACCATGACACACCAGCAGTATACCACAAAGTTTAATGAAATGGCACGGCTTGCCTGATCAGGTGACGCCTCTATCTCGGAAAATCAAGAGGTACATTCAGGGTTTACCGGTGGACGTTCGCCGGCATATGATCGCGCCCGGCCAAGCACGTTTAGGTCGGCGGTTGATTTGGCAGGGAGGCTGTATGACGAGGGGGAGGTGGTGGTGACTGAAGCAAGTAAGAAGGGTGGTGGCGATCGAAACTGGAACGGGAAACGGTTTGGTCGGGGTGATGCCCCGATGGGTAACAAAAAGGCACGGGTGGATGAATGCCGTGTGGTCACATCAAGTGCGGGGTTGAAAAGGTGTGGCAAGTGTGGAAGGAAGCATGGCGGGGAATGTAGGTTTGGGTCAAACTTGTGCTTCAAGTGTGGGAAGACAGGGCATATGGCGAAGGATTGCCTGTCGGGCAAATGTTTTAACTGTGGGGAAACTGGTCATATGAGCAGAGATTGTAAGAAGTCGAGGACTGAGGGTTCAGGGGTGAAGAAGACGAGAAGTGATGGGCCGAGGGCGAGCACCAGAGCGTTCACCATGACACAGGAGGAGGCTAGGACGGACCCTGACGTTGTGTCCGGTACGTTTCTAGTGAACCAGACCTTAGCTTCTGTGTTATTTGATTCTGGTGCCAGTAAGAGTTTTATTTCTGCTGCTTTTTGTGCTAAGCTGCCTGTTAGTAGTAGGCGTGTTGATGCGCCTTTGATGTAGAAACTGCCATAGGTAAGTCTACCAGGATTTGGAGATGATAGAAAACTGTGAGGTGGAGTTAGAAGGTCACAAGTTTCCTGCTAGACCGTTCGTGATGACCTTGGGTGGTTTTGATTTGGTTCTTGGGATGGATTGGTTGGCAGACTTCAAGGCGAACATTGTGTGTCACAAGAAGATGATTCGGTTGACAGTGCCTGATGGAAGTTTGGTAACGGTTTATGGTGATCGGGTTACTACGATCCCGAAGGTGATCTCAATGGCGGTGGCGGGAAAGTGTATGAGGCGTGGATGTAGCGCCTACTTGGCTTATGTAAAGGATGTAGATGCACTAACACCACAAATGTCTGATGTACCGGTTGTGTGTGACTTTCCAGACTATTCCCAGAAGATTTACCAGGGGTACCACCTGACAGAGAGATTGAATTTCAGATTGATCTGATACCGGGTGCCCAACCTGTTGCCAAGGCACCATATCGGTTGGCTCCAACCGAGATGAAAGAGTTGATGGATCAGTTGCGAGAGCTGCTTGATAAGGGGTTCATTAGACCGAGTATCTCTCCTTGGGGTGCTCCGGTTCTATTTGTAAGAAGAAGGATGGTAGTATGAGGATGTGCATTGACTACCGCGAACTGAACAAGTTGACAGTGAAGAACCGCTACCCCTTACCGAGGATAGATGATTTGTTCGATCAGCTTCAGGGTGCCAGTTGGTTCTCGAGGATAGATCTTCGATCTGGTTATCATCAGTTGAAGGTGAAGGAGCAAGATATCCCTAAAACAGCTTTCCATACGCGCTATGGCCATTACGAGTTTCTTGTCATGTCCTTTGGTTTGACCAACGCGCCAGCTGCTTTTATGGATCTGATGACCATGTGTGTCGGCCTATGTTGGATAAATTAGTGATTGTGTTTATTGATGATATCCTGATTTATTCGAAGAGCAGATTGAGCATGCCGATCACATTCGAGAGGTTCTGGAGACGTTGAGAAGGGAGAAATTGTATGCTAAATTCTCCAAGTGCGCGTTTTGGTTGCGCGAAGTTCAGTTTTTGGGTCATGTGGTGAATCCTGACGGGATTATGGTTGACCCGGCGAAGGTGGAGGCGGTTATGCAATGGAGGTCACCAAAGACGCCATCCGAGATCCGTAGTTTCTTGGGCTTGGCGGGCTACTATAGAAGATTCATCCAAGACTTCTCTAAGATTGCTTCTCCACTAACTAAGTTGACCTGAAAGGATGTGAAATTTGTATGGGGTCAAGCTCAAGAGAAGGCGTTCGAAGAGCTGAAGCGAGACTGACTCAAGCTCCTATTCTGTCATTACCTGATGGAAGCGAAGATCTGGTGGTTTATTCTGATGCTTCCTACTAGAGTTGGGGTGTGTGTTAATGCAGAGAGGGAAGGTTATAGCCTACGCATCCCGGCAGTTGAAAGTTCATGAGGTTAATTATCCCACTCATGACTTGGAGCTAGCAGCTGTGGTCTTTGCGTTAAAGATTTGGAGGCACTACCTTTATGGGACGAAGTGCACCATATTCACTGACCACCAGAGTCTGAAGTACTTCTTCGAGCAAAAAGACCTGAACATGAGGCAGAGGCGATGGTTGGAACTTATAAAGGATTATGATTGCGAGATCCATTACCATCCAGGCAAAGCTAATGTGGTGGCGGATGCCCTTAGCCGAAAGGAAAGGCCCGAACCGATTCGGGTGAAAGCTTATCAACTAATCATGACCTCCGATATGATGAAGCGAGTTAAGGAGTTTCAAGATGAGGCATTGAAAGAAGATCACCTTAACTCGAAAGAATGAGAGGTCTGGTTGGGAA
Source organism: Flaveria trinervia (assembly GCA_025506515.1). NCBI lineage: Eukaryota > Viridiplantae > Streptophyta > Magnoliopsida > Asterales > Asteraceae > Flaveria > Flaveria trinervia. The sequence goes on along the minus strand of CM046458.1, from coordinate 17,874,190 downwards.
TTGGGTGAAAACACACTCGGTGTTAGAACTCGATTCGGTCGTTTGTGTGGATTCCTCGTTTTGGGGATCTACGGGTGAAGATAATGGATGAAGCCCACAAGACTCGATACTCCATTCATCCTGGTGCCATGAAAATGTACCATGACATGAAGAAAGATTATTGGTGGCCGGGTATGAAGCGTGACGTCGTGGAGTATGTGAGTAAGTGGCTTACTTGCTTACAAGTGAAGGCAAAGCATCAAAAGCCGTATGGGAAGATCCAACCTTTGGATATACCGGAATGGAAGTGGGAGCACATCACCATGGACTTCATTACGAAGCTGCCACGTACGCCGAAAGGGATGATGCCATATGGGTGATAGTTGATCGTCTGACGAAGAGCGCTCATTTTCTACCGATCCGCGAGACGTATTCATCTGAGAGGTTGGCTGATCTATTCATCAAGGAAATTGTAGCTCGTCATGTGTGTGCCGGTGTCTGTTGTGTCTGATCGTGACACTCGGTTTACATCTAAGTTTTGGAAGAAATTCCACGACGCTATGGGGACGAGGTTACATATTAGCACGGCTTATCATCCCCAAACCGATAGTCAGTCAGAAAGAACCATTCAGACATTGGAAGACATGCTGCGGCATGTGTGATCAATTTGGTGGGAGTTGGGAAGACCACTTACCGTTACCGAATTCTCATACAACAACAGCTATCATGCCAGCATTGGTATGCCACCATATGAGATGCTATACGGTAGGAGATGCAGAACAACCCGTTTGTTGGGGTGATATTGGTCAGAAGGAATTGGGGAGCGTCGAGGTAATCGAGGCTACGACAGAGAAGCTTGAAAAGATTAAAGCCTTCATGAAGGCAGCCAAAGATAGACAGAAGTCGTATGCCGATAAGCGACGTAGGCTAATTGAGTTCCAGGTGGGTGACCGGGTTATGTTGAAGGTCTCACCTTGGAAGGGTATTATCAGATTCAGAAAGCGGGGCAAGTTGAGCCCAAGATATATAGGCCCTTTCCGAATCATTGCTCGAGTAGGGGAGGTGGCCTATAGATTGGAGTTGCCAGATGAGTTAAGTGGGATTCACCCGACATTCCATGTATCTCATCTGAGAAGTGTATAGCTGATGAAGACATGATTGTTCCACTGGAGGACATTGAAATAGATGAAAGGCTCAATTATGTGGAGCAACCAGTGGCAATCATCGATCGCAAAGAAAAGAGGCTGCGAAATAAAGTGGTTCCTCTTGTGCGTGTTGTTAGGATCAGTGATCTACGTTCGATTGATTAGAGAGTATAGCAGCGGAATTCTAACATGAATTAGCCAATTCACAGAACGAAAAGATATTCAATGAGACACAAACGGTTATAGATAGAGAGAATTCTACAAATATATTTCATTCAATATTCGCTTTCGTGGTAACGGAATGTCACAATTACAATTAGGTCGACCCCTCTTATATAAGAGATGTGACGTCTGCTGATGTCACTGATAGGACCTAACAGAATTATTCCAACTAAAACACAACTACTGAGATGTCGAAACAGCTGGAAGGGTATTATCAGATCAGAAAGCGGGGCAAGTTGAGCCCAAGATATATAGGCCTTTCCGAATCATTGCTCGCGTAGGGGGGTGGCCTATAGATTGGATGTTGCAGATGAGTAAGGTGGATTCACCCGATATTCCATGTATCTCATCTGAGAAAGTGTATAGCTGATGAAGACATGATTGTTCCACTGGAGACATTGAAATAGATGAAAGGCTCAATTATGTGGAGCAACCAGTGGCAATCATCGATCGTAAAGAAAAGAGGCTGCGAATAAGTGGTTCCTCTTGTGCGTGTTGTTAGGATCAGTGATCTACGTTCGATTGATTAGAGAGTATAGCAGCGGAATTTTAACAATGAATTAGCCAATTCACAAGAACGAAAAGATATTCAATGAAGAACAAAACGGTTATAGATAGAGAGAATTCTACAAATATATTTCATTCAATATTCGCTTTCGTGGTAACGGAATGTCACAATTACAATTAGGTCGACACCTTATATAAGAGATGTGACGTCTGCTGATGTCACTTGATAGTGACATCTAACAGAATTATTCCAACTAAAACACAACTACTGAAGATGTCAAAACAGCTAACATCTTCTTACCAAAATACTAAGTGTTATCAGTTACTACAACTACTGAAAAACATAAAACTACTGACACTACAACGACTGAAGAACAAGCTTTTCAGTGTTTTACAAAACTACTGAAAATAAAAACATAAAACTACTGATATCACAACTACTGAAGAAGTACTCTTCAGCTGTTGTGACAAATACTGAAACTTCAGTACTTGGTCTTCAGACTTGAACTTCAGATTTCATCAGCTGATGACTTCAGTAGATATCATCAGCTGATGTCATCAGTCTTTGTCTTCAGACTTTGTACACCAGTTGTTGATCTTCAGCACTTGTAGACTCTTCAGTGTTGTACTTCAGTACTTTGGTCTTCAGCTTCAGCACTTGTGTTCTTCAGCTGTTCAGCTTCAGCACTTGTGTTCTTCAGGTGTTCAGCTTAGCACTTGTGTTCTTCAGCTGTTGAAGTCTTCAGTACTTGATCTTCAGCTGTTGAAGTCTTCAGCACTTGTCGAACTGCTGATGAAGCCTTCAGCAGTTGTTGTGATATCATGTGGGACTTAGAGGTTTTCTGATCTTGGCTCATTGGTTCTTTTGGTCCAACAAACTCCCCCTGAACCAATGCAGCCAAAACCTCTAATTGATTTATTTTCCCACTTATTGTTGGCAAAATGGTTGGTCTTTTTCCTTCTTGATCAGTAGAGAAAGATGACCCATATAAGCACTGGCTGGGAAGAAATCTCAGAGATCTGTTTGGCAAGGTATGAATGGGAACTCTGTTTTGGGGAACTGGACAAGAGAGTTGTTATCCCATTCATGAGATCTACTTCCCCATTATGAGTCTGTACGACTCTCGAACATAGGCCTCAAGGAGAACAACCTGTTCCTCCTGGAGAGTTCTTCTACTCCTCTTTCAAAGAAGAACTCTGACCATAGTACTCAGATAAGTACTTCACAGTCCTGCCATTCTTCAACTCCACAGTTACTTACCCTATAGACAAATTCATCAGGATGAGTGCCCTCAAGGAAGGAGTAACTGGAGCTCATTCTTTAATGTCTTCAAGCTTCTTATAATAACCCCTTTTTGATCATCTTGTTTTCCAGTAAGGCTTGAGGGGTCATTTTTGATTGATGAGCCTTCTTGAATTCATCGATTATTTCCCATGGTGAGACTACAATGGCCAACATGATTGTAGAGTCTATTGTTTTTCTAACCTGGCCATTGTATTGTGTGGAATGGATCTTTTGTGGATTCTAGAACTCACCTTGGGGTCTGGCCATACTCTCACTCTCTCCTTCTGATACTGAAATGTGTGTCTGAGAGTGTACAGCCTCTGAGCATGCCCTTTCATGGCTTGTATAGATGATGACTGAGGAAATTCCTTGTCAACCATCTTCAGTAGTTGCTCATCGTGCTGCTTCTGCTGTTCTTCATCTTCTATTTTGACTCTAACCGTTTCCCTTTGAGAGTCAGGTGTGATCATGAGTTGACTCCTGGGTTCTGGTAGCCTTAGAACAGCAGAGAGTGGCAGACTATCATCTTCATCCTCTTCTTCTTCATCTTCTTCTATCCTCAGCACCCTTCTCCTCCTTCTAGGTGCATCACTGGATGATGGTTGGGTTGGTTTTGTGGTAAAGGAATTGGTTTTGAAGGTGAGGATGTTTGGATTTGGGTTTTGAGATTGGTTTGGAGATTTGAGGGGTAGGCTGTTTTTGAGTGGGTGATTGGAAGGTTGTTCAAGCATTTTGGTTGTGAGTTTGGCTTTTGTAGTCTTGCCATTTCAAACTTTTTCCAGCCCCAGCCTCATCAAGTGCTTCAATGATTATCCCCTTATGAAATTGCTCAGACAAACAGATTCTGGTGGCTATAGCCAGAATGCTGTCTCTGGTCCATGAACGAATCTCCATCAGTGATCTTCCTAAGTATTTGGCAATGAATCGAATCATGATCTCCAATCTCTCTTTCTCCAGCACATCATATCCAGCCCATCTGTTTGAATTTCCTCTACTTCCAACCTCCTGATCTCACTGTCTAGTGTGGCTGTATCAAAGCCTTGCTTGAAGAGTTGCTCAATGATTTTGTCCATGGATCGGCTGTGTGTGTGTATCATCTGCATCTTTTACCAGCTCTTCCAAGGATTTTTCTTCAGCATTCGTTTGATCACCAGCACTTTTCTTTCTTTTGTAAGTGATCAGTTGTTGTTCCTTTTCTTTCCAACTCCTGTGGTTTTCTCTTGTGCCTTCTCATCCTCAGTTCTTTTTCTTTTCTTCTTTCACTGCAGTACTCTCCCCCTTTTTGGATGCATTGGTGGCAGGGGTTTGTACCGCAGAAAGTTTTTTGCACAGCATCATCAATGAGTGGTTGTAGACTTGAGGAGATCCTCTCATCAATGGCTTTATAAACAATGTCATTGATGATGGGAGTGATGAGAGGTAGGGATTGTTGGAATACAGCAACCATCTGCTCTGGGGGGTTCTGTCCCGGAGAGATAGTGCCAAAAGCAGAAGCTGGAGGCTCAGTGAAGTGAGAGGGTAAAGTGTTTGGGGGACCTTCAAATGAAGGTGCCATCTGTGGGTTGGTGGGGGCAGATGGACTTACATCCTGAGACTTCTTGGCAAGCAGTTCTTGTAGTCTGCTTACCTCAGCCTCCAGGATGGTGTTGTGGGCTAGAACGTCATAGAAAAAGCCCAGGTCATCATCAGCAGATGCTGAATCACCTGACCTCCTGCTTGTAGCAGGATGTACATGCACTGGGTGTAGACCAGTTTTAGCATGTGCCCCTTTTTCTTGGAACTGGGGACTTCCAGCCTCAGGACTATGTCCTTCATCAGCTGTTGCCTCTAGTGAGGTCTTAGCAATGTTACCAGCCTCATTCTGATCATGTGCTGATGCAGAAGAGGTGGCAGCCTCACTAGATGTTCTAATCTCCCTATCCACACTAGGAGATAGAACTTGTAAACCCCGGTGCTGTGGGTTGTCAGAAGCATGATGATCCTCTTCCTCAATGTCTGTGGTTCTCCCCTTTGTTGGTGGGTGTTGGGGAGGAGGAGAGGCATGCAACTGAGTCAGCACGTTTGCAATAATTATGGTTGGACTTTGGGGGGCGGTTGCATGGGGAGATGGGGTAGAAGCAGTGTGCACCTGGGGAGGATGGTGCTCTTCAATGGCAATCTCCTCAAGTGAGGAAGATCCCAGATGTGTGGGTACCCCTTGTGTGGTGGCTGCAGGCTCCTTTTGAGAGGAATCCTGAGCGGCTATGGCTGGTAGAGTCTCTGATACTGCTGGGGGGTTTAAACCAGCAAGTATATCCTGCATTGGTGGTACAGGAGCATCTTCAGGGGACTCATCTCCCTGAATAGCTGTTTTGGGTTGTTTTGGTTTTGGTTTGGGGGACTGGGACTTGGTTCTGGTGGAGGAAGCTGTGGGTTCCCTGTGCTTGGGCTTTAGCATTCGGGCAGCTTCTTTGAGTGTAAGGTCTGAGTTGTGCCTGGAGTATACCTCAGCCAAAACAGCTGGTGCAGGGACTCCAAGGCCAACAAGGCCATCAGATTTTAATTCATCTAAAATAATGGCCATCAGAAACCTGGGATATAATGGCCATCGGTTTGCCACAGGTTTCTGAGCCAAGTTCTTTATTTCTAGAAACACGATTTCAGAAAAATTTAGCGGTTGGTGTTCTAGAATAGAATACAATACCTGTTGCCATTGGATGACATTTGATCCCAAGAAGATGTCTTGGAGGCTAAGCAGACATTTACCATGTGAAAAATGACTTTCTCAGCGTCATGGAAATGTTTCTTTAGAACGGTTGTAGCCCGAAGATCACCTTCATACCCATGATTGATAAATGACATATCTGTTATGCCCTTTGGGTATGCAGTCACAGCGGTGGAGTCGTGTAAGTGTAATGCCTGACGAATGATGTCGGCTGTAACGACCACTGGTTTCTGGTTGACAAGGGACCGAACAGAGATCTGGCCGGTAGACTCATCAGTATGAACAAAAGCATTTGACCAGAATTGACTGAGGGATTCAGGGTAGATGGTCGGATTCAAGAGAAAGGCTGTGCGATATGGGGAATCCACCATTAAGTCAATGGCATTATCATATTTGTTCCAGAAAGCCGACTTTGTAAGGTAAGCAACGCAGTTATGTCGTGGTTTCAGACTCATGGTCGCCATGTTTGAGAGAGAGAAGTTCAGAAAATAACGGCTAATGAAACATTAGAGAAGAGGACAGGTATTTATAGGGTAGGGGTGAGAAAATGACTGAAGGGTTTGGTGTTAGTCATCAGTAGTTTTAACCGACTGTTGACATGGTATTACCCTTTCAGACGTTGAAACAGCTGAAGTCGTGGTTTTAGGCATCAGCAGTTAGAAAACTCTGAAAGACCATGGTTTTGACTTCAGATGATGAAACAACTGAGGACTTGGTGTTTGTCATCAGTAGTTGTGAAACTATGAAGACAGTGGTTTTGTCATCAGTTGTTGTAAACAGCTGAAGACTTGGTGTTAGTCATCAGTAGTTATAAAACTACTGAAGACATGGTTTTGCTTCAGTTGTTTAGAATGAAACAGCAGTTGTAGAAACAACTGAAGAGAAAGTTCTCTTCAGTAGTTTTCGTCAATTCATAGCCTTTCAGCTGTTTCATACTGTCCTCAACACTTACTCATCAGACTTTGCATCTGCTTTTCAGGTGTTTCATAGGACGTCAGTACTTATCTGTTTGTACTGATTTCAGTAGTTGTAACTCATCAGTAGTTGTAACTACATCAGTAGTTTAGAACAGATAAAGTACTTTAGTACTTGTGAGGCATTTAGCCGTCAGTAGTTATAAAAACTACTAAAGGTGAAAGGACTCATCAGTACTTATATGTTACATGGTACCAATGATCACCAGTACTTTTTACTGAAATCATCAGTAGTTGTCACTTATTCTAGCTGCAGCATACCAAGCCTTAACACAGGTTTTGGAAAGTAGAACTATCCAAAGGCTTAGTAAAAATATCTGCAAGCTCATCAGCACTAGGCACAAACTTAGGATCAATCAGACCTTTTTCAAAACAATCCCGAATAAAGTGATGTCTGATCTCTATATGTTTGGTCCTAGAGTGCTGGACTGGATTTTTGACAATACACAGAGCTGAAGCACTATCCATTAATAATGGAGTCTTAGTCTCTGTAATGCCATAATCCAGAAGTTGGTTCTGAAGCCAGAGTACCTGAGAAGTGCAACTTGCAGCAGCAATGTACTCGGCTTCAGCAGTTGATGTAGCAACAGATGTTTGTTTCTTACTCTGCCAAGAAATCAAACAGTTGCCTAGGAATTGACAACCACCAGAAGTTGACTTTCTAGTTAACTTGCACCCTGCATAGTCACTATCTGAAAAAGCAACTAATTTGCAAGAGTGTCCAGTGGAATACCATAAACCCAGAGATTGTGTACCTTGCAAATATCTAAAGATTCTCTTGACTGCAATCAAATGAGACTCTTTAGGAGCAGCCTGAAATCTAGCACAAACACATGTAGCAAACATAATATCTGGTCTAGAAGCTGTTAAATACATCAAGGACCCAATCATACATCTGTAAAGTGTTTCATCAACAGCTTTACCTTTCTGATCTGCATCCAGTTGTGTGGTGTTGCACATGGGAGTAGAACAGGGCTTACAGTTTTGTAAATCAAACTTATTCAAAAGATCTTTTGTATATTTTGACTGATGAATAAAGGTTCCATCAGCCTTTTGTTTAATTTGCAAGCCTAGAAAGAACTGTAATTCTCCCATTGCACTCATTTCAAACCTCTTTTTCATTAATGTTGTAAAATCATCACACAACTGGGGATCAGAGGATGCAAAAATGATATCATCAACATAAATCTGAACAAGTAGCTTATGCTGATCCACCTTCTTAATAAACAAAGTTTTATCAATGGAGCCTCTAGTGAAATTATTCTTAAGAAGAAAAGTGGAAAGTGTCTCATACCAGGCTCTAGGAGCTTGTTTCAACCCATAAAGAGCCTTATCAAGTTTATACACCCATTCAGGATGTTTATATCCTCAAAACCTGGTGGTTGACACACATAAACTTCTTCCTTTATTTTACCATATAAAAAGGCACTTTTGACATCCATTTGAAAAACTTAAGAGATTGTGGAATGCAGCATAGGCTAAAAACAATCTGATTGCCTCTAGTCTGGCTACAGGGGCAAAGGTTTCATCATAGTCAATACCTTCTTCTTGTGAAAACCCCTGTACAACCAGTCTAGCCTTGTTCTTAACAATAAGCCCATTTTCATCAGTTTTATTCCTAAACACCCATTTAGTGCCTATTGCACACTTACCTGGGGAAGAGGAACCAGTTCCCACACTTGCTGTTTCTTGAACTGAAGTAGCTCAAGCTGCATGGCTTCAACCCATCCATTGTCTCTCAAAGCAACATGGTAGTTCTTTGGCTCTAGCTGACTGATGAAGAGAGCATAGAAGCAGAAGTTAGACAATTGACTTCTTGTTGAACACCAGCATTGATATCACCAATAATCTGAGACATTGGGTGATTCTTCAGTTCTTGATAAACAATGAGATCTGTGCAAGTGTTTGTAGGACCTTCAGCAGCAGCAGATGTTGATGCAGACTCTTGAAACCAAGAATTAGATGGTAACTCAAAGATGTAGAGGAATCAGAGATCTCATCAGCATTTGTGTGTGGAACTGCTGAAGCTGCAAGCTACAGGAACATCAAATTTAGCAGACACAGGCAGTTGGTCACTAAACTTGAATAGGTGAGTATTGATATCATCATCATCATCAATACCACCAGGTGGAAGACATGCTGCAGAAGATGATTTATCCACATGATCTGCAACAGCTGGAGGTTGATAAGGAACATATTGCAGTATGTCCAAATCAAACAACTCCACAGGGTTTTGTGGAATCTTGTCCATAGGAGATTCATTAAACTTCACATGCAAAGTTTCTTCAACTATCTTTGTTCTGCAGTTGAAGACTCTGTATGCCTTGCAAGTAGATGAATAACCAACAAAATACCCTGCATCCACCTTAGGATCAAATTTTTGGAGTTGATCCTTTGTGTTGAGAATAAAACAGGGACACCAAATGCTTTGAAAAATGAAATTAGAGGAGCCAAGTGATGGAGAACTTCATATGGAGTCTTCATCAACCTCTGATTTACTAAGACTCTATTCTGCACATAGCAAGCTGTGTTAACAGCTTCAGCCCAAAAGGTCAGTGGCAAACCAGAGTCAGCCAGCATGGACCTTGCAGCTTCAATTAGGGTCCTGTTCTTTCTCTCCACTACTCCATTTTGTTCTGGAGTCCTTGGTATGCTAAACTGCCTTTTGATTCCCTTTGAAAGATAGAAGTCATCAAGTGTATGGTTTCTGAATTCAGTTCCATTGTCACTCCTAATACACTTGACTGGAAGGGAATACTGCTTCTCAACATACAACACAAAGTGAATAATCTTCTGAGCAACCTCATCCTTTGAATGTAGAAAGAAAGTCCATACAAATCTGGAGTAATCATCCACAATTACCAGACAGTATTTCTTCTTTGCCATGCTCATTACTCTCACAGGACCAAATAGATCCATATGCAGTAATTGCAAGCAGGCAGTGGACTTAGGCTCTTCAATAGGAGGGAATGAGACTTTGTGCTGTTTTCCTTTTAAACAAGCAGTGCAGGTTTCATCACAGTGGAACTCCTTTATTGGTAAGCCTCTAACTAAACTATTGTGGATTAGCTGATTCATGTTTTTGAAATTAACATGACCCAGCCTTCTGTGCCACAGTTTAGATTCTTGAGAAGAGGCTTTGGAAAATAGGCAAGGATTGCCTCTGAGATCTATTTTCTTGGAAAGATCTAAGGCATACACTCTTCCTGTCCTGTTGGCTCTCAGGAGAGTGTGATCATCCAACACCTTATCAATCAAATGCAGAACTTTGGATGACAGAATCCTACAGTTCTGACTGGTGAAAAGAGCAACATGGCCTTTATCACACATTTGACTGACACTCAAGAGATTGTACTTGAGATTTTCCACATGATTAACATCATCAAACTTTATTTCTCCATTGGAGACAAAGCCGTTGCCAATGATGTAACCCCTAGCATCATTGCCAAAAGAAACAAACCCCTTCTTTCCTTGAGAGTAGTCATGAAGAAGAGAGTTGTTCCCAGTCATGTGCATAGATCCCCCACTGTCTACATACCAGATGCTACTTTGGCATGTTGAAGAACCCTGCAATAATAAACAATCAGTTAGTTTTGGAGACCCAAACCTTTTTGGTTTTGGGCCTGGTCTCATCAACAGATGGTAAACTAACAGGTTTATTGGAAACAACAGCCTGAGAGGAAGAAGATGGTGAAGAAGAGGAATCCTTTGGCTTGGACCTCTTTTTCTGTGGTTTCAACATAGGAGCATCTAATTGGTTAACTCTTCCCAATAGATGTTGAACCATCATAACCAGCTGTGTCTGATTTTGTGATAAAGCTTTCAGCTCATCAGACACATTGCCAGTGGAGTTTGATAAGTTCCTATGTTGCACCTTCTTCTTCTGAGCAATCTCAGCTGTTACCTGTTTAACCCCTTCCTTTTTGGATTTCTTTGTGGACTTAAGGGTTACAGGATTTGATGTTGCTGATACAAATGTGGTCTCAAACTCAGTTTTCATTTACCATTTTCTCTTTAATTTCCTTTATGTTTGAGTTTGGATCCTCTTTTGTACCAGCAATCATCTGTAAGATGATTGAACAAACCACATACTTCACATGGTTTCTTCTTCATCTTATGTTGATCATCAACTAAAGAGGATGAAGCAACTGAAGACTTGCTCTTCAGTGCTTTGGAAGCATGTTTGCTTTCTTGACTTCCTCTTTAGTAGTCTTCAAACTCTTTCTACTGACAGTTTTCTTCTTTTCAGTACTGGCAGTAGTTGGAGTTTGAACTTCAGGTGTTAAATCCTGCTCTCTAGTCCTTTTAGGACTTTAGAATTAACTCCTGAGTTGATCAACTCATTGATCATGTGAGTGTCAGCAGTGGAACCATCAACATCAGCTGATAGGTTCTGAGAGGGCTTAGTGCTGACTTCTACTTCTGATAGTGCTGAATCAGAAAGTAGATCACATGATGAAATGGATTGGTTATTACTCTCACCATCAGATTCTACCTCTGCTCTGGGAGTAAAATCTGTAGGTGGAGCAGTGTGATTGTAACCAATGCCAAACTTCACATTGGAAGCAGATTGCTTACTAAGAAGCATTTCAAAACCTTTGCATGATTGTACCCATCGATCACACTCTACCTGGGTGACTGCAAGGGTTTCCTTGAGATCTTTATACTTCTCTAGAAGTATCTCTTCCCTAGCCTTATCATCAGTTATTTGGCATTTAAGTTTGTAAATCTCATCATTCTTATCATTAAGCACAGACTCAAATTCAGCTTTGCTTTTGGAAATTATTTGTTCTAGCTCAATGTTCTTGTTGATAAAGCTACATTTGCTTCTCTAATAGATGCAAATGCTGCTATACATGTTTCAGAACACAATTGGCTTTTGCCTCAGAGGATACCTGTGATACCTTTGGTGTAGAGGCATTAGTGGATGAAGTATCAGCAGAATCCAAAGCCATAAGAGCTAGATTTCCAAAGGGACTTTCACCACCATGTTGACCAGCACCTGAGAACAGTTGTTCATGACCAGACAAGTCATCTGGTAAACTGCTCCAGTCAACAACTCCTGGGGTGAAGAAGCTGTGTTGTTGAGGTTGAGTTTGTTGATGAGATTGGGAAGGTTGTGGTTCAGGCAATGCTTGTGGTTGTTGTGCAATTGGAGCTTGAACAGGATTTGGTTGAGGCATAATAGCAGGGATAAGGATATGACATTTGACCCTGGGGAACAAAGTATGCAGGAGACCTAGGATGTGAATGATGACCAGAACCAGCAGTATGTTGCCCTCTTTTTTGTGGACTAGTACTAGGAAAAGTCACAAAGGGTGCAGAAGAGTTAGATCCAGTTGATCTACACTCTCTTGCAAAGTGTCCCAGCCTTTGGCATTTGTGACACCTCAACTTACTCTTGTCAAAACCAACTTTGGTTTTGCCAGAGAGTCCAGGAAATTCCTGCCAGTTCTCTTATAGAACTTCTGAGATCTGATATTAATCAATGCCATTTGGCTCAGAATATCCATCTCTTCTAGATCATCATCAGCTATTCCTTTCAATCATCCATGATGAAGCATAGATTGTCACTATTACTGCCAGAATGACTCTCAATACCAACAAATGCATGATCAGAACTATTTGAAGAGAAATCAATATGCTCATCATAATTGCTTTCAGATGCAGCATATTCTGACTCATGACCAACCAAGGCAGTATTCCCTGGTACAAAGTCATCAGTGAGCTTTCCTGATGAGGACAGTTTCCTCTTCTGCTCTATCTCTCTTTCGAATGTAAGCAGTTCCCATGAAGTTGGGTGAGAGATAGGCTATCCAGATTTGCACTGGAGCGTAGGACAATAGTGTATGTGTCCCATCTCTCAGGCAGTGATCTGAGGAACCTGTTATTCATCTGGCTATTGGTGTATTCCTGTTTCACCATTTTCAGCTCAGAGATCAAGCAGGAAAAACGCTCAAACTGTTGAGTCAGTGTCTCACCCTTTCTATGAGAGAATGTCTCATATTGTTGGGCAAGGATTTCTCTGTGTTTGCTAAGACCTCATCTGTGCCACCGAATTGTTCCTTCAGGGCATTCCAGAGATCATGAGCAGTTTCATGATGCATAAGCCCTGAATAGATTTCATTAGGCAGTGCCATGGCCAGAATTCCATGGGCTTTAGCATCAATCTCAAACAGTTTCCGATCTTCATCAGAGTATTGTTCCTTCTTCTTCGGAACCATTTGATTGGTTTCCGGATTGTTCACCATAGGCTTATGTGGTCCATGTACCACAGATGTCCAACAACCTGAACTGTTAACAGACAGGTGATGAAGCATTCTTCGTTGCCATATGTTATACTCGGTCCTAACCAGCATCGGAGGCTTGGTTGAGGAACGGTATTGTGAGGATCATTAGAAGGAGTAGTCATCTCAGATTCAATCAAATTCAATTAAGCTAAAACAGATTTAGAACAAAACACAACAACCAATTGAACCAAGAGAGATCTCAAGAATAAATGAACGAAAGCGTCAAAAATTCAATAATCTATAACCAGTTCTTGCGAATATGCTAATTCAATCAAACATAGATATCAATTAGCAGTTTCAATGATCATTGTTAGATCGATCAATGATTAACCTGCTCTGATACCACTTGTTAGGATCAGTGATCTACGTTTGATTGATTAGAGAGTATAGCAGCGGAATTCTAACAATGAATTAGCCAATTCACAAGAACGAAAAGATATTCAATGAAGAACAAAACGGTTATAGATAGAGAGAATTCTGCAAATATATTTCATTCAATATTCGCTTTCGTGGTAACGGAATGTCACAATTACAATTAGGTCGACACCTCTTATATAAGAGATGTGACGTCTGCTGATGTCACTTGATAGTGACATCTAACAGAATTATTCCAACTGAAACACAACTACTGAAGATGTCAAAACAGCTGACATCTTCTTACAAAAATACTAAGTGTTATCAGTTACTACAACTACTGAAAAACATAAAACTACTGAACTACAACGACTGAAGAACAAGCTCTTCAGTCGTTTTACAAAACTACTGAAAATAAAAACATAAAACTACTGATATCACAACTACTGAAGAAGTACTCTTCAGCTGTTGTGACAAACTACTGAAACTTCAGTACTTGGTCTTCAGACTTGAACTTCAGACGTTTCATCAGCTGATGACTTCAGTAGATCATCAGCTGATGTCTTCAGTCTTTGTCTTCAGACTTTGTACACCAGTTGTTGATCTTCAGCACTTGTAGACTCTTCAGCTGTTGTACTTCAGTACTTTGGTCTTCAGCTTCAGCACTTGTGTTCTTCAGCTGTTCAGCTTCAGCACTTTGTTCTTCAGCTGTTCAGCTTCAGCACTTGTGTTCTTCAGCTGTTGAGCTTCAGCACTTTAGTCTTCAGCTGTTGAAGTCTTCAGTACTTGATCTTCAGCTGTTGAGTCTTCAGCACTTGTCGAACTGCTGATGAAGCCTTCAGCAGTTGTTGTGATATCATGTGGGACTTAGAGGTTTTCTGATCTTGGCTCATGGTTCTTTTGGTCCAACCACGTGTACAGGGAGCACAGGAAGGGGATCCGAGTCACGTGGAGACGAGTGAAGAATGAGACAGCATTATCCACGTTTGTTCGACGAATAACAGGTTCGGGGATGAAACATTTAGGGGGGTGGACTTGTAACACCCGAATATTATTATTTTGAAGCCGTGAAGAAAGAAAGAAAATAAAGTGCAAAAGTCGAGGGACCAAACTCGCAACAAAGAAAAGTTGGAAAGTGGTGCTATTAGTAGGAGAGGGCAGCCCACTATCCCCACACACCCCACATTTCAGAGTATAAAGAGAAGAAGAGTGGGAAAAGATGAGAAAAAGAGGAAAAAGGTGGTTCGGGTTGCCAAAGCGTCGTGAAGCAAGCCACAAATCGAAGCTCTTGTCGTTGTGCATCATTTAGGTGAGTTCTAGGACCCCTCTTTTACTGTTTTGAATGATTTTGGGGCTGGAACACATCTAAAAAACCTTTTTCACGTTTTTGGGTGAACAACCGTATGTATTCGTGTATGATGTGTAGGAACGTTTGGGGCTTGATTTCTTGCGGGGGTGTGCTGTATAATGTAATGGTATATCCTAAGGTTTTAGGATGTCAATTTAGGCTTTTAAATGGGTTGAGATGAGTTTGGAGCCGAAAAACCCTCGGCTGCAGTCGGGATGAACTGCATTCTGCATCAGTTAGGGTTAGGCGACCGACTGGAGGCCGAATGGAGGCCATACAGCCGATTAGGGTGCGATTGGGGTCCATTTGCACGACTAAAGGTCCATTCACACGATTGAAGGGCCAGTCGCATGGGGTCATGCAACTAAAGGTCCATTTGCACGACTAAAGATCCATTCGCACGACTGAAGGTCCAGTCGCATAGGTGTTCATCCGCATTGTCCATTCGCACGACTAGATGTTCATTCGCACAGGTGTTCATCCGTATTAGTTCATTCGCATGATGTTCAGTCGCATGGAGGCAATGCGACTGAAGGGTGTCCATACGCCCGAATAGGGCTGTTGTACCCGAGGAAGGTGTAGATTGACTTCTGACTTTCGGGGGAAAGTGCAGATGTAAGTTTTGATGTAAAGGTTCCCATAAGAGTTTTTAAGATGACGCTGGAGGTCTTAGAAAGCATGTTGGGCATGATGAGGATGATGATGGTATTACAAGTTTATGTACGTTATGTATGTATGGTGTTGCCCTGTATGATGATAATGATGACTGTGTGTGCTATGTTCCTAATATGATGTATGTTATCTTTCTTGTGGCCTTATGTGTCATGTTAATGAATAAATGAAGTATTATGTAACATAAAGTGAAAGATAATGAAGGAGGAACATGATGATGAACGAAGTATTAATGAACGAATGAAACGTCTTGCACGCATCGGATGACGGGTCCTTCTTTGTGATTGGCCCTTAATGTAGAACCTCTACCGCTCATCCCTAGTACTGTGGCATACGTTTAGATGTTCATTTGTTGACTTCGGCCCAGTAGCTAAGACTGATGGTTACTCCTAGTACCGTGGCATACGTTTAGCTGTTCATTTGTTGACTTCGGCCCGGTAGCTACGACTAACCGGGGTGTAGCACATGGTATTGGTATGGATGATGTCCGATGCGCAAGTAAAGTCATAATGAACGAAGAATGAATGAAGAAGATAATAATGATATTATCTATGTGTACGTACGATGTGTGATCATGTAAAAGTAACGAATGGTTTTATATGGAAGTAAAGTATGTTGTATTTATAAAACTAGAACTCACTCAGCAACGCTGAATTTGATGTGTTTCCAGTTGGCAGGTAATGTTTGCTGAGGATGGCACGGGCGACTACTCAGCTCTCTTGGGGATGGCATTTTTTTTATTAATGTTTTTGCACTGTAATGCGAACAAGCTATTTTGTAATGAATGTTGTATTAATTTGCAAAAGCATTTACATGGAAATGAAAGATTGTTTTAGTTTTCCGCTGCGATTTATGAAATACAAATGTAATTATACGTTTTGTGTGCGATGAGAACCCAGCTGTAAGCGTCCCGGGAACGGGGCCTTACAACAACATCATGACCGGGGCTCAAAAGAGTTGTTATTCCATTCATTTTGGTGTGAATAAAATGTTTATAAACCTTTGCAATCAATATTGTTGACCCTGCATGAAATATGACATACCTTTGTATTTGTCTAAGTGTCTCACCAGTTCAAAAGTCAAAGCCGAACATCAATGTCCCTCTAGATTACTTGTTCAACCCGTGATTCTTTGTGGAAGTGAGAAACATATCAATGGACTTTGTAACATCTTGTATTTTCGGTTAATTAATTATTAACCTTGTTTAATCCTGTAAGGACCATTATGGCCAATTATGAAACTCATGGGGTACCTATGACTATTTTCTTAATTTGTCTTTAATTCTTGAATTAGAAAATTTATAATGTTAGTTATTACTTAATAAATAAATTATAATCATAATATTTATGATTATAACAATAAGTAAGAATAATAGCTATAATAATGATATTGTTATTAATGATAATAATTTGTAGAAATTATTAAACTTAAAATGTATAAAACTTTAATTTAAAGTCAAGGGTTAGTTTTGTCAATTTATAAACCTTAAAACAAAGTTTAAGATTTAAAATGATAAAAACAAAGTCAAAGGGACCATTTGTGTAACTTTCAAAAATCAATTTTTTTTTCTCCTTCTCTCTCCCCGCAAAACTGGCGGAGCTCCGGCCAAACTCCGGCCGAGCTCCGACCACTTCAAAACCCGCAAAATCTATTGTTTTCGAGACCCAAAACCATTCCCTAATCTTTCCAGTTACAACTTCGAACTTAAATGCACTTTAATTTTGTTTAATAAACGGTTACCAACACGATTCAATCACATAACCGAAACATCTTCAACCCACTAGCCGTTCGGGCATTAACACTTCTTTATAGCCTAATTAAACTAACCTAAACGATACTATACCATTCGTTAATTGAGCACCACACTCAATTTCACCTGGAAAACACAGTATCCAACACCAACGAGCCACAAACAATTCGCAACGTGCAACTCAACGGGGAACCATGTTTGAAGCACTGTTACACAAAATTTCTTGAGGGCTTTCACTTATCAGCATCAATTGAAGCTTTCTGCAAGGTTAATTTGATTATAATCAACTCCAACATCGAAAATTCTACTCATCTCAGCCGAAACTTGTTCTTCGTTTCATCTCTATCAATTCGATACTAACCACGTAAGAATCATACATCATAGTACTCGATTTACTATGCGAAACAAAAGCCCCATGAATATATTCGTTATCAACATCGAATTGATGCTCAGTTTGGTTTGGCTAATTCTAGGGTTTATGTAAATTGGGGGTTCTCTTGTGGGTGTGTTTTTAACATTTAAAAACCGGGTGATACCGCGGCTGTATGCCTTGGTTCAGCGGTTAAGTCTTCTCATGCCACCTGGAGGTCCCGGGTTCGAAACCCGGCCACCCCCATATTTTTTAAATGGCTTTTTCAGCCGTAAATCAATTTTAGAAAATTCCTAATAAATATAAAAAAATGTTTTTATAACTTTAAAATATTTTTAAGGCATCAAATAATTTTAGTAATATTTCTAAATTTTAAATAACTAAAAACCTTTGTAATAAAACATTTTAAAGATTATTCATGGATTTAAAAAAAATAAAATATTAGTGACCCGAACTTTCTCTTTAATTATTTATCTTTTAAATCATGTTATTTTAAGTGGAGATTTCATAAAACATTATAAATTAATATGATAAATGATTAATTATGTAAATAGACATTAAATATCATTTAAATAATTAGTTTTTTTATTATTTTTGACCATGCTAAATGACTTTAAATAATTTTATATTATTTTGCAAGTCATATAATTAAGTACATTACAAACATTGGTCAAAATGTACTTTTTAAAACTTAAATATCCTATTATGTGTATTTAAGTTTATATATTTAAATGTTTTTCTTTTAAAATAATAACTATTTATATGCTTATGGACTTGATACAATAATTTAAAAAAATCATTTAAAATAATAATGGACATAATATTATCTTTATTAATCGCTAAAATTTGGAAAATTATATACTATTCTTAAAAAATTATTAAGATTTATTACATCATTATTATCTAATTTCATTTCTAAAATACTCAATCATATAAACCTATATAATTCCTGCTAATGGCATGAAAATGTAAATAACTACATTATAAACTTATTTCTTAGCAAAAACCTTAAAAATATTAACACCCTAATTCTTGTGAACGTTAATCGTATTGTTAACCTTAATCTTATCTTGTAAATTATATATTTAGGTGCTTGTAATGGATACTTTGGATTTATCTTTTGGATCTTACTTTAATCTCTTATATCATCTTGTAATGCCTATATCCATGTGAGTATTTCCATACCTCTTTTTTTTATTTTCACACTTTGGGGTGAAACATGTTAACTTATACTATTGCACTTGTAAACTTATTTAAGACTTGTAAACCTATGGCAATTCATCTTGTAAAGTTGTGGTTAGTTGAACTTTCGTGGTTACCATGTTATGGCATATATGTACAATCATTAACTATTGCTAGCCCAGTGAAGACATAGATCTATGGGCCAGACAAGCCTGCTTTGGTTGATCCAAGTACACTTAGCTGATCGTATAATCTTGTAAACGTTTGAGACTTGTAAAACTTTGTCGAGGTTTGATTGTTGCATTGTTCATAACATCCCTAATCACTTTATTCACTAACTTATGACTTGAATTGCCATCTTTTATATAATCTATGTATTAAAAACTATGAAATGCTCACCAACATTTTTATGTTGACCTTTTATTTTTAACATGTTTCAGGAATACCTCAAGTATGTGTTATACTCTTTGAAGCTTATCACATCTAGGATTGGACCTAGAGATAAAATGGATGATCATGTTATTTGTAGCATTTGTACATGATGTATTCTTTGTTGAAACTTTTACTTGTAATGTTACAATTGAATCTTATGATTAATATATTTGGATTTAATAAATAGCGTTATGTGGCTGTGAACAATCGTAACCCTCACATCTCGACGTTTCCGCCGTCAAGGTTGGGGTGTGACAGATTGGTATCAGAGCCCATAACTATAGGGATTTAGGTTATTAGAAATGGTGACCTAGACTATAGTTGCATGAACCTTATAGAAAGATCCTTATTCCTTTGTGCTTACATGTTGTTTGCGTGCTACATAATGCTATGCCTTTTGTGCAACTTGATGCCTTAGCATAGGATTGCCTTATGTATGCTTAAACTTAGTTACTTGTCTCCCTAAACTTAACTTTGACTCTTTGACCCTCCCCGACAAATGAACTTCCTAAACTTATTCTCAACGACATGTGGAATCTACACTTATCGTCGTGGGTTCAATTCTTTAGACTCTATGTCTAATCTATGAAAATCTCATCAAGGTTTAGATTTCATAACCAAAAAAAATTTGTGTGACACATAGACACTTGTATTCCGGATTTCCTGGCAAAAAGGCCTTTGGGCTAAGGCAAGCATATCGTATAAATCCCATTGTGAGATCAGTTATGCTTACCTGGGGATTTCTGGGATGAGTGATAAACTATGGTCAACATACACAAGTTTCTAAGGCAAATGGGTCAATTTACCTTGACGTGTCAATGTTTCCAAATGGCAATGCGTTACCAAATGGAACCATCCGGTTTATATTTAGAATATCGAAAATCTTTGATTCCTTGGACTGGTTTATCATCGAAATTCTAAAATCTTCTCATTCTATCTTACAGAATGTTCCCGTTAATATTGAACTCGTATTACTCCTCGATTCCTACGTTTAAACAACGTTATACGTTGTGTGCCTTATGTAACTATCTTCACACTTTGACCAACGTGTACCTGGATCTTAATATATCCAAAGATATTGGGAATCTAAACCGAATGGCCTTCAAAAATTTAAATCGTTACTTATGGTTCTCAAGTCTTCTTAAGGATGTGTCCCATAACTAAGAACATGAAATGCTATAGGTGGAATTCTTACATCTCGGGATACTTTTTCTAGGCAAAGTGTAAATGGTGATTTGAATCGATCATTGAATCCATTTACTTGACTCGAAACCCTTGAGATGAGTGATCACTTATAAGTACACATGTCTTTAATAAGGTTATGGCTGATTTCATATCTTGAGAAGTCCATGTATTCCCTTCGATTGTGAATCGAATGTTCACATCTCATTAGGATGTCGAATCATTCTTGTCCTTGATTTTGCCTTCCGGATTTAAATTATTCAAGATTTGAACACCATCATAACAAATTCTGCTATCTTGAACTTTGATCTTAGGCTTGTAAGCATGATTTTCCTTTTGTTACATTGATGTAACTTGAAATTTTCTGAATTTTCTAATTGATATTATTTTCCTTTCGTCGTGAAGTCAAACTTCGTACCGTCTGCACCGTGAGAGATGCAAGTGTTTGCAAGTCAACCTATGACTAAGAACACTCGTATCTCCTAAATGATTCGAACTCATCAAAACAGGGGTGATTCCTTATTTGATGATTCTCTATTCGTTTCGATAAATGGTTTGCAATTGTGATTTATAAAATTTCATCCTCTGGATCGGGGTGATTTCCTTATCTCGAGGATTGACTTCAATTATTTTCTTTGGAATGGCATTTCACAAATGACATGATCTCACCAAAATAGGATTGAAACCCGTACTTTGGTGACAAATGTCAATCTCGATTGTTTTCTCGCTATTATGAAATTCAATCATTAAGATAGGCGTGAATTCCATACCTTGATGATAATGTCATCCTTATGAATTGTATTTGTTCAAATGAGACGACTTTATCAAAGTAGGAGTGAATTCTGGATTTTGATGAAGAAG
Organism: Flaveria trinervia; assembly: GCA_025506515.1. NCBI lineage: Eukaryota > Viridiplantae > Streptophyta > Magnoliopsida > Asterales > Asteraceae > Flaveria > Flaveria trinervia. The sequence goes on along the minus strand of CM046458.1, from coordinate 17,852,933 downwards.
TCCATCTTGTTATATTTTGTTTTTTGTAAAACTTCACCGTTAAGATAAGAGTGATTTCCCTTACCTTAATGGTGAGTTACCTCGTCTTATTTCTGTGGATCCTCAACAAGGAGTTGGGATCGAACTTTTTTGGTTGGTAAGTTAGTGGTCATACATTGGGAATATACCATCAAGTTAGGAGTGAAAACCGCACCTTGATGACTATTCTCATTTCTTGATCTCCAACTTACCAAGGTTTTAATCAAGTGACAAGAAATATGTAGTAACTTGAAGGGTGAACCAATGTTAGTGTTTGGACCTATCAAGCCAAAGCATAATTCTGAACTTGAAAGGAGACCAGATCGCTCTAGGTTAATTTTGATTCTGAGCTTGGAGCATTTAAATTCTTAAATTGATTTCATTCCCCTTTATCCTCATGTTTTGATTTGATTTAGCTATATGGAACCATTTATTCCTTACTTATCGACTGTCATTTTGAGTTATCATCAAAACCTGATTGTGCGATGGTAGCCTTCTTAAAAAATCTTTCTGCTAAATAAAGACATTATCAACTTGTGTTCATGTCTTTCTAGACACACAAATGTTCTGAGCTATGCTTATGGATTTGTTGAACTGCGTAAGCAAACTGTACTTGGAAATTTGCTACCTTGCAAAACATGGTTACAAATGCATTTCTTATTGCTTGCGTCACTTCTTGAATCGCTTTTGAATCCTTAACCTTGGAAATCTTTAAAACTCTATCTTGATTTCGATCTACGAGACTCATTATTGTGACGCGGATATGGAGATTCATAAATTTTCGTAATTGTAGTCATGGGTTTGGCATAAAAGAAAAGACATAACTTGGTATATGTTCAAATTGCCTTGTATTTCTCATTGTCATTTAGTGCATGATTGACCGATTGACTAGTTTCACGCATTTCATATTGACTCATATGAGATAATGAGTCGAGAAATTGACTCGTACTTACCTCAAATAGTCGGTTATCGTGGCGTGTCGTTAAAGATCGATCGTTAATTCGGATGATCTATTCACTTTCTGTTATTAGCAATGCCTCTAATCATCTTTGGGAACCCAGCTCAAAATCTCGGCATATCGTATCATTCTTAACCGGACGGTTTAACCGGAGGAGCGATACGTATTCACAAGATATGCCTTAAGTTGGTTCCATTGTATAGTGGCACTTGGTATTTTTAAATTCCGACGGTCAAACTTCCATACAGTTGCGGGATATTATTATTGTTTTTTATTTGGATTCAAGACGTCACTTTATTCACAATTTCATTCCAGATGATGGGAGAAGTGTGATTTATAAGTCTAATAAACCTCAGGAACTCATCATCGTTTTCTAACATTTCATGTGCCAAATCTCAGCGAGTTAGTTTGTTAATGATAACTTTCGCATTCCACTGGAAGAGTTCAAATTTGGATGCATCATGTAAAATTCCATAATTCGCAAAGTGAAGCATCTCACCCGTGATCAAACGCCAACCACTGTCCGTTTGTCTTTCATCATAAGTCTCATGTTCGTTTAAGTTTCATTCTTAATTTCGGGACGAAATTATTAAAAGTTGGGGAGACTGTAACATCTTTTATTTTCGGTTAATTAATTATTAACCTCGTTTAATCCTGTAAGGACCATTATGGCCAATTATGAAACTCATGGGGTACCTATGACTATTCTCTTAATTTGTCTTTAATTCTTGAATTTGAAAATTTATAATGTTAGTTATTACTTAATAAATAAATTATAATCATAATAATTATGATTATAACAATAAGTAAGAATAATAGCAATAATAATGATATTGTTATTAATGATAATAATTTGTAGAAATTATTAAACTTAAAATATATAAAACTTTAATTTAAAAGTCAAGGGTTAGTTTTGTCAATTTATAAACCTTAAAACAAAGTTTAAGATTTAAAATGATAAAAACAAAGTCAAAGGGACCATTTGTGAAACTTTCAAAAATCAATTTTTTTCTCCTTCTCTCTCCCCGCAAAAGCGGCGGAGCTCGGCCAAACTCCGGCCGAGCTCCGACCACTTCAAAACCGCAAAATCTATTATTTTCGAGACCCAAAACCATTCCCTAATCTTTCCAGTTACAACTTCGAACTTGAATGCACTTTAATTTCGTTTAATAAAAGGTTACCAACACGATTCAATCACATAACCGAAACATCTTCAACCCACTAGCCGTTCGGGCATTAACACTTCTTTATAGCCTAATTAAACTAACCTAAACGATACTATACCATTCGTTAATCGAGCACCACACTCAATTTCACCTGGAAAACACAATATCCAACACCAACGACCCACAAACAATTCGCAACCTGCAACTCAACGGGGAACCATGTTCGAAGTACTGTTACACCAAATTTCTTGAGGGCTTTCACTTATCAGCATCAATTGAAACTTTCTGCAAGGTTAATTTGATTATAATCAACTCCAACATCGGAAATTCTACTCATCTCAGCCGAAACCCGTTCTTCGTTTCATCTCTATCAATTCGATACTAACCACGTAAGAATCATACATCATAGTACTCGATTTACTATGCGAAACAAAAGCCCCATGAATATATTCGTTATCAACATCGAATTGATGCTCAATTTTGGTTTGGCTAATTATAGGGTTTATGTAAATTGGGGGTTCTTTTGTGGGTGTGTTTTTAACATTTAAAAACCGGGTGATACTGCGGCTGTATGCCTTGGTTCACCGGTAAGTCTTCTCATGCCACCTTGGAGGTCCCGGGTTCAAAACCCGGCCACCCCCATATTTTTTTAAATGGCTTTTTCAGCCTTAAATCACTTTTAGAAAATTCCTAATAAATAAAAAAAAATATTTTATAACTTTTAAATATTTTTACGGCATCAAATAAATTTCAGTAATATTTCTAAAATTTTAAATAACTAAAAACCTTTGTAATAAAACATTTTAAAGATTATTTATGGATTATTTATATGGATTTTAAAAAAAAATAATAAAATATTAGTGACCCGAACTTTCCCTTTAATTATTTATCTTTTAAATCACGTTATTTTAAGTGGAGATTTCATAAAACATTATAAATTAATATGATAAATGATTAATTATGTAAATAGACATTTAAATATCATTTAAATAATTAGTTTTTTTAATTATTTTTGACCATGCTAAATGACTTTAAATAATTTTATATTATTTTGCAAGTCATATAATTAAGTACATTATAAACATTGGTCAAAATGTACTTTTTAAAACTTAAATATCCTATTATGTGCATTTAAGTTTATATATTTAAATGTTTTTCTTTTAAAATAATAACTATTTATATGCTTATGGACTTGATACAATAATTTAAAAAAATCATTTAAACTAATAATGGACATAATATTATCTTTATTAATCGCTAAAATTTGGGAAATTATATACTATTCTTAGAAAATTATTAAGATTTAATTACATCATTATTATCTAATTTCATTTCTAAAATACTTAATCATATAAACCTATATTATTCCTGCTAAGGAATGAAAATGTAATAACTACATTATAAACTTATTTCTTAGCAAAAACCTTAAAATATTAACACCCTAATTCTTGTGAACGTTAATCGTATTGTTAACCTTAATCTTTATCTTGTAAATTATATATTTAGGTGCTTGTAATGGATACTTTGGATTTATCTTTTGGATCTTACTTTAATCTCTTATATCATCTTGTAATGCCTATATCCATGTGAGTATTTCCATACCCCTTTTTCTTATTTTCACACTTTGGGGTGAAACATGTTAACTTATACTATTGCACTTGTAAACTTATTTGAGACTTGTAAACCTATGGCAATTCATCTTGTAAAGTTGTGGTTAGTTGAACTTTCGTGGTTACCATGTTATGGCGTTATATGTACAATCACTAACTATTGCTAGCCCAGCGAAGTCATAGATCTATGGGAGACAAGCCTGCTTTGGTTGATCCAAGTACACTTAGCTGATAGTATAATCTTGTAAACGTTTGAGACTTGTAAAACTTTGTCGAGGTTTGATTGTTGCATTGTTCATAACATCCCTAATCACTTTATTCACTAACTTATGACTGAATTGCCATCTTTTATATAATCTATGTATTAAAAACTATGAAATGCTCACCAACATTTTTATGTTGACCTTTTATTTTTAACATGTTTCAGGAATACTTCAAGTATGTGTTACTCTTTGAAGCTTATCACATCTAGGATTGGACCTAGAGATAAAATGGATGATCATGTTATTTGTAGCATTTGTACATGATGTATTCTTTGTTGAAACTTTTGCTTGTAATGTTACAATTGAATCTTATGATTAATATATTTGGATTTAATAAATAGCGTTATGTGGTTGTGAACAATCGTAACCCTCACATCTCGACGTTTCCGCCGTCAAGGTTGGGGTGTGACAGACTTAATTTCAAATTGCCTTGTATATCCAGTGATGATGATAACATGTTGGTCATTGTTGATTGATTAACTAAATCAACACATTTCATATCGGATGAGTAAAGATTATCGATTCGAGAGATTAGCTATTATCTACATCTACATTCAGTGATGATGATAACATGTTGGTCATTGTTGATTGATTAACTAAATCAACACATTTCATATCGATAAGTAAAGATTATCGATTCGAGAGTTTAGCTATTATCTACATCAATGAAATAGTCAGTTGTCATAGTGTGCCTCTAAAAATTAACTTTGATTATGATGGTCGATTTATCTCTTGTTTTAGCAAAGTCTACAATCATCTTTGGGAACTTAACTCAATCTCACCATAGCTTATCATCCTCAAGCAAATAGTCAAACTGAAAGAATGATACGAACTCTTGAGGATATGCTTTGAGCCATGCCATTGATTTTAGTGGCTTTTGGGGTTCTCTTCTTTCGTTGATCTAATTCCCATAGAATAACAGTTATCATACAAGCATCAAGATGGCACTATTTAAAGCCATGTATGGTCGCAAGTGCTGATCTCCCATATGTTGGTTTGAGATTGGAGAAGCATAAATCACTAGTCCTGAATTGATTCAAGAATCTACTGACAACCCTCCACAAGATCTGTAATAACTTGCTTGCTACTAGAGTTCATCAAAAGTACTATGCTGATAAAGGACAAAAACCATGAAATACAATGTCTATAATCTCATACTTCTTAAGGTATCATCTTGGAAGGGAGTGATTCGCTTTGGAAAGAAATGGAAGCTAGCACCTCGTAATGCGGGTCTACTCAAAATGCTTAAGCTTATTGAAAAAGTGGCTTATAAGCTTGAACTACTACAAGAACTTAGTAAGTTCATCCAATATTTCACGTATCAAATATCAAGAAATATATTGCCAATGAAAATCTTCACATCACACTTGATGAAGTTTAAATTGATGATTCCATACACACCGTTAAGAAACCCGTGGAAATCGTTGGAAGTCTAAATGTGGCCTAGAGATTACTTGGAAACATGAAGATCAACTAAAATCTAAAATCCTTTTCTATTTGCTTAAGCCTTTTTAGGATCAAATTTCAAGACGAAAAGTTTCCTAAAGTGTGGGAGGCTGAAACATTTGACCTATTTATAATGTAAACTCAAACCGTTTAAGCCATTTCTATGATGAACTATCATTGTTTAATTATTTTGTAAATTAGTTTGTTCAATCACATGGATTTTATCAATTATTCAATTTATGATAATTTTATAAATTATAAAGTACAACTTATTATAATTTTATGGAATTAAGGCATTAATTATGAGATTTTAATTATGTAATTAAGGTAAATAATTAAATTACAAAGGTTTTACAAATATTTATTAAATTTATAAAGTTTATTAAGTTCTATAAATTAATAATTTGGTTGATTAATTTTATAAAAATGCTTAGTCATAATATGTTTATAAAAGTTTGTCATTACTAATACCTTTTATATTAAAAAAAGTACTAACTATTATGAACTCTTTAAAATTCTTCAATAATATTCCTAATTTTACAACTTCGGTACAACCTTTTGCAAAATTATTTTATAAACGTTCCCTGGTTTTTATAAAATTTGAGTGGCTAAAACTCACTCTCCTTTGACTAATTTACAACTCACCTATAACCCCCAATTTTAATTTTGTTCATGAAACTTCCCCATCCATAATTCTCATTTCCCGTAGATACTAACATTTGTATCACCATTCTCTTACACCAATTCTTCTTCTTAACTTGCAAGAGAGTTTTTCTTCACCCTCTATACAATCTCAAGATATTTTCAGCCCCAAACCTCTATTGAAGACTTTAAAAGTTTCAATTCCATTCGTTGTTCTTAAGATAGCAATCATATTTTTAGTTTCGTTGTTCTTATTATTCTTTCAATCCGTAAATAATTTTAAAAAGCTTTTCAATCAAACTAATTGTATTTTTTAAACTAGAAACCTCTTATTATCATATACATTTAACAAAATTGATTATATGCACTTATTATTTTTAAAACCCTAAATGATGCACAAAGTGCTACATATGATTTTGGACAGAATCTGTTACACTTCAAATAAGCATAACTTGGTCATAATAAATTAAACATTAACAAACTAAGACTTCATGAACAATTGTATCAAGATATCTTTCCAACCATAGTTCACACGACTTCTAAATTAATCGGACGACTTCACAACAACCTTCACAAAAGAAGTACTCATTTGAGCACTTTCTGCTTATATTGCTGTTTGACCTATTTTTGGGTCTTTTCATAAAAACGTTTCTAAAAGAAAGTTGTCTAGAAGACTATTTACTAGTTAACAATGAATTTCCATAATTTTTTTTGAAACTATTTGATATTTTTAAAGCATGTTAAAACACATAGCAAACATTTGATATTTGAACTAGGCAATAAAATCAAATGTAAAGCCAAAAGACAGATTTGCCTTTTGACTAGTGACTATGACATGTCATAGCTCACATTCTAATATATTATAAAAAGGATAAAAGTACATAAAGTAAAAAACACAAACTTAAGACCTCAATGTACAGTTTACCAAAAGCATGGACCTTTTCACCAACTTGTGAAAGTTGGTGAGTCATCAGAGTTGCAACGGAAAGTGGTCCAGCTTTATGGTAAAGTACATCAGATAAAAGCATGTATTCAAAAGTCATTGGAAGATAATCTGCCTTCACTTCTTGGCTTCGGAAGACTTTGTCCTTGAAGCTTCGGAAGACTTTGTCCTTGAAGCTTCGAAAGACTTCACTTTAAGCTTTGGAAGATGTTGGTCTTGGCTTCAAAAGATTTTACACTTAGAGTATTTTCTAGTGCATGGTGTAAAACTTTCAAAGCATCTCTACTTCTATACTTTGATGCATGCATGCAGGAAGACTTTGGATGCTTTAGGTGCATCAGCCTTTACATAAACCTTACAAACTCCCCCTCTACTGATGCTACCAAAATATTTGAAGCCTTCATATATCTACAGTCCTCAACATGATGATGACTATTCCTTTCTTCATTAGATGGTCAGGATCACTAAGACTCTCATAGTGTCTTCTCATTTCAAAAAGATCATATAGAGGTAGATTGAACATGTCTTGCCATGTGTAGACATCCTCAATACCTTGATCTCTGATTACATGGCATCTCTCTGGATTGGTAGTGTAAGTCCAAGATAAGATGGGTCTTCCTGATGCTAGAGGAGCTACTTGAATGGGAGTTGCTGGGGCTTCCTCTTGTTGTACTTCCTCAGGATGTTCTAACTAATCCTAAGGTCTGGAAGTGGATGCCCCTGCCGTCTTCTTCTTAGACTTGGGTTTAGAGGCTATCCTTTTTCTCCTCTTAGAACTTTTTAACTAAGAAGAATGGCCTGCAACACTATGTTGTTCTGTCTTGTCTTTCTTAGTTGGGTCTGCCTCCTTCACAGGTTCAGAAGGAGAAGGAGGTTTACCCTGATATGGATTAAAAGATACAGCTTGCTGAGACTCAGCAGGAGGTCCAGGTTAAGTTGTCTTAAATGGTTCAACCTTAACCTCTACTTCTTTAAGGGGTTGACTTGATGGGGAATGTAAAACAATAAGCTCTCCTCTTTTGATCTTCTGTTTGATTACCCTTATCTGCTTGATGTGCTCTAAATTATACATAAAAATCCTATAAAAAGCACATCAATTATTCCTTAATATCTTCCTTAAAATGATGAAAATGTACTTAAGATGTTAAATTGTGTTTTCAGGTGTTTTAAAGGGCAAGATGGACAAAAGAAGCATATTTAGCAAGAAATTGAAGTAATCTGAGCTTTGGAGTCCAAGCATGGGGTCGTGCCTCATTAAGCACGCCCCCACACCTTGCCAGAAACACACCCCCGTGCTAAATTAACACACCCCCGTGTTTGGACATCTGACAGGACAAAAAGTACTGTCCCCTAAAAGTAGACACGGGGCCATGCCCCATGAGGCATAGGGTCATGCCCCACCTCCAATACGGGGTCGTGCCCCATTTAGCACGGGGTCGTGCCTAATACAACCTGCATTACGAGCCAACCAACTTTCGTAAGCATTGTACTAGCACAGGGTCATGCCTTTAAGGCACAGAGCCGTGCTTAAACACTCCAAAAGCCTATAAATAGAAGCCTAAGTTCACCATTTTTGGCAAGCTTTGGTGGGAGAGTTACTCTACAGAATTTTCTCGGGAATCAAGACTTCAAAGTCATTTGGAGGCTCGGGAGGTGCATACAACACTTGGAAGAAGCTCGGGATTGTCTAAACATCATCCATTGTGAATTATCGGTTTGATTGTTCCATTTCACCGATGATTACATATCTATCTTCTTAGTTATCCGTTGTTATGTTCAAGCTCATTGTTGGACCCTTGAAAGGATCATACATGCCAACTCAATTGGTGATTTGATGATTGTTCTGCTAAAATCCCTCAAGTCCAAGAAGAAATGCGGATGAAGAATCTGCTGAGAAGAATAAAGTATTGTCTCCCGCATTTGTCAATGCGGAAGACACAGAACAAATACGGACAAGTATTTGTTCTTCCGCATTGAAAAATGCGGAAGACCTAAAGTAAATGCAGACAAGACTTTGCTCATCCGTATTGACAAATGCGGATGACCAACCAAATGCGCACAAGTATTTGTTCATCCGCATTAACCAATGCGGATGACCAACTTACTAATGCTGATGATCAAGAGGAAATGCTGATCAAGATTATCTCATCCGCAAATGTCAATGCGGATGAACAAGCAGAGATGCGGATCAAGACTTAGACTAGTTTCTGATGTAATAGGTCAGGGGTAGTTTAGTCATTTTGTAAAGGCATCTTGTCTTGTCTATAAATAGAATAGTTAACTTCATACTGAGGTGACGGTGGATAGATAGAGAATTTTTGTTGTAATTATTCTCTGTAACTTATCATCTTTCAAATATTAATACAAACAATATTTATGAGTTATTTTCTTGCTTGAATGTTCTTTGATTGTTTGTTTCCGCCACTCAATCATTGACTTGATTATCATATTTGATCCTCAGTAAGAATATCACTCTTACTCAAACCCAGTCAATTGGTATCAGAGCATTGGCTCTCGATTCTCTTTCAGATCTACGCACAAACTGAATAGAACTCGATTGATCTAATAATCAAGTTGCTAGTAGTAGATATTATCATCTCTACTTAGCAAACAGCAAAAATACTCCTGTCAAACAGCAAGAACACTCATTCTGAATCTCAACAGAACTGCTTGAACAAGTTGGACTCATCAAACATAATCAATCTTAAAATCAACTCAATCTATACTTACAAAAATCAACATGGATTCTAACAATTACTCTGAATTAGGTCATACACCTAAACCTCCCATGCTTAAACACAAATCTGAGTTTAAACAATGGAGAATACGGTTAGAAATTATATCACAGGTGTAGATCTTGACATTTGGATCTCAATATGTAAGGGTCCACACATTCCTGTTACTCTATCAACCGCTCAAGCTGCACTATACAAGACTGCTAGAATACCAATTGAAGACTTAACTCTGGATGAAGATGACTATAAGAAAATCAAAATTGATCTTAAAGCATACTCTATTTTGACTCAAGCACTCAAAATGGATGTGTTGAAAAGATTGGAAAAATATGGAACTGCTAAAGCTGTTTGGGATGCTCTCAAAGTTATATGTGAAGGTACCAGTGAAGTTGCTGAAATTAACAAAGACAAGCTGGTCAATCAGTATGAAACCTTCCATCACACCAAAGGAGAATCCATATCGAAACAACTACATAGATTTGTACAGTTGGTCAATGACTTGGAAATTATGGGTGTTTCATACAACATTAAAGAACTCAACAAGAAAATGCTTCACAGTCTACCTGAAAGCTGGAAGCAAAATGTCACAATGTTGAAAAATACTCTTGATCTTGAGAGTACCACTCTAGACATTATGATAGCCAAGATTGAAGCCTTGGAACTTCATGAACGAAGCAGAAATCTGAGTGGGCCAAGAGTGATTGAAGCCTACAAATTCCCTTCAGAATCACATTCTGTTGAAAATGATTTCGTCATAGAGGAAGATGAATTCATCTCATCAAGAGATCAAATGAACAATACTGGGTTCATTGCATCTCCATCATTCAATCACCATTCAACTTCAACACAAGCACCAAAAGTCTCCACTGTACCTCCAATCTCTCTAAAAGACTTAAAATCAGAAGAGAAAAAGGCAACTTACAATGCCTTTATTGTAAGTTTTAAAGCATATCTTGGGGGAAGACTCACTTCTGCCCATCTAATACAGGAAGATTTAGAAGAATTAGATCCTGATGATGTTGAGGAGATGGACCTACAGTGGCAAATGGCAATGATTGCCATGAGAACAAAGAAATTCTTCAGAAAAGGAAGAAAGTTGAGCCTGAATGAGAACACAAAGCTTGGATATGACAAATCCAAGGTAAAATGCTTCAACTGTGCCATGACTGGCCATTTCTCAAGAGAGTGCAATGCTCCTAAATGAAACAACCATTCAAGGAACTCCCCTGGTCAATCATCCTCGCAGCCCAATTCAAGCTATCACTCAAACAATCAATAATAACAATACCATCATTCTCATCATCAACAAACATACCAGAATCAACCACAACTGACAAATCAAGCCCATGCAAGCAGTCAGCCTTCTTCCAGTGCCCTTGTGATCAAACAAGATGGGATATGTGACTGGAGTGTGTATGATGAGGAAGTCAAGCCTCAATTCCAAAATCATGCTCTCATGGCTCATATCAATGATGGACCATCTGTAATGCCTACTGAGGTAAAAACTAACCTTTGTAATGAGAAATGCATAAATGAATTACAAGAGTATAGAGAACACAATCATAAACTGGCAGATAAAATTAAAGAAGAAAAGGTGAAGTCAAAAACGATGAAGAGAGAACTAAAAAGTTTTGAAATCAAAATCAAATCTCTCATATCTGACATAGAAAAATTGCATGGTGAGAAATACAATCTTGCAGCTGAAAATGAGCTACTTACTGAAAAGTTAGCTCAAGCTAAAGCTCAACAATCTATGACTGAAGTGAAACTTGAAAAGTTTCAAATGTCTTCAGTCAAGCTGCAAGAAATGCTGGATTCACAAAAGGATCCAAAGGACATGTCTGGGATTGGGTACAATTCATGTCCTCCACCATACAATGACAATCACACTATCATGCCTGACGCTGTATCATTCTCTGAATCAATCGAACCTAAATTGTGGAACCTAAGTCAGTAGTGAAACAAGTGACAAATCCTCAAAACAAACCTGATGTTTATTTTGAATCAATAAGGACAAAATCAAGTTAGGACACCCAATCAAAATCAAAAAGTGCTCAGACAAGACAATGAATGTCATAAAATCATCAAGCCTTGTAAAAGCAATTGTACCTTTTCTAAAATTCATACCATCTATTTTACAAGGGAAAAAGAAATATGTCAAAACAGTGAAACCCACTACTGAGACTAGTTCTAATAATGAGATTGTATCTCCAAAAAAATCAAGCAAATCAGAAAAGGTTTCACTGAAAAAGAAACCAACTGTAAAACTGAGTTCAACATATAAAACTTCATTAGACCCTCAGTGATCAAAATTAAGACAGGGAGTTGGGTTTGATATCTGTAACAAAGAACATGTTGACCAGTTTGAGAGAGAGGTGAGGAGTAGGTTGAAGAAACAGAAATAGCCCAGATAACTCAACAAAAGTAGTATTATGAAACAATCTACAAAAAAGGCTGATTCTGATTCATCACCTAAAGAAAAGAAAGTGACTCATCAAAAAGTATCAGTTGAGTCACTCAAAGAAAAATCTGATTCGAGAAACAAACAAATGTATTGTGATATTTGTGACATGTTCAATCACAAGACAGATAAATGCTTTTTCAACCAATATTGTTCTATCTATGATATGAGCAATCACTCCACCAAAAATTCCTATTTCAACAAGTATTGTTCAATTTGTGACATGAACAATCATAATACATCTGATTGTTACTTCAATCAGAAGGGGCTGAGAATTCCACAACACAAGCCCATCTCAAAAACATCTACTGTGATGCATTCTGTCAAACCTCATCTTCATAATACTCAATATAGGACTCCTAGATCAACAAATGACAGAAATAACTCGAAGGATTTAAGGAAGGGTCAAAGAAATCATCTCACAATGAAACACAAACTTGACCTTCATAAGAAAAAACCAACATTTGATAATGAAACTCAGGCTAAATTTTTACAAAGAAAGAGTGACAGGATCAGTGATCTCAAGTTTGATGGATTAGAGTGTAACGCAGCGGAATAAGATCAAGAATTAGACAAATTATAGCAAGAATTTGATATTCGTATGCATTAAGAACAAATATGGTTGTAACGTGAGAATATATTTTTGTGAAAAGGAATGTTTCAATTATATCAAATGTTTCTGCTCAATCATTCACCGATTACAATTAGGTTGACACTCCTTATATAGAGTGCAATCACTGCTGATATCACGGGATAGTGACATCTGGCAGATTTATTACAAAAATAACTAAAACTTAACAAACTATTGAAATGTTCACAACTACTGAGAACATATCAGAGTGCTAAGTACAAAACATAAAACTACTGATAAGAAACTACTGAAACTACAATGACTGAAGAACAAGCTCTTCAGTCATTTCATAAAACTACTGAAAAGAAAAACATAAAACTACTGAAAAGAAAACCCGTCACAACTACTGAAGAAGACCTCTTCAGCTGTTGTGACAACGTCTGATACTTGGTCTTCAGTACTTATCTTCAGCACTTGTCTTCAGACTTTGTCTTCAGTACTTGTCTTCAGATTTTGTCTTCAGTACTTGTCTTCAGACTTTGTCTTCAGTACTTGTCTTTAGACTTTGTCTTCAGCACTTGTGTCTTCAAATTTTGTCTTCAGTACTTGTCTTCAGACTTTGTCTTCAGCACTTGTGTCTTCAGACTGTCTTCAGCACTTGTGTCTTCAGACTTTGTAATCAGTTGTTGTCTTCAATTGTTGTGGACTTCAGCAGTTGTTGTGACGTCTGTGGGACTTAAAGGTTTTTATGATCAGGCTTATTGGTTCTTTTGGTCCAACAAACTCCCCCTGAACCAATGCAGCCAAAACCTTTAACTTTATTGAGGTCCCACTTATTGTTGGCAAAGACTTCTCTTGATGAGCTTCAGAGAATCGGATCAGCGTAGGCCAGGAAGAGGTTTCTAATCATGTGTTTGGCTAACTATGGAGGGGAACCCTGTTTTGGGGAATCTGGACATAGAGTTGTGATCCCAACCATGAAACCTACATCCCATTTATGAGTCTGTAAGACTCACGAACATAGGCCTCAAGGAGAACAGCCTGTTCCTCCTTGGAGAGTTCTTCTACTCCTCCTTCAAAGAAGAACTCTGGACCATAGTACTCAGATAGGTACTTTACAGTCCTGCCATTCTTCAACTCCACAGTAGTTATCTCCATATAGACAAATTCATCAGGATGGGTGCCCTCAAGGAGTAACTGGAGCTCATTCTTCTTGATGTCTTCAAGCTTCTTATATAATAACCCCTTTTTGATCATCTTGTTTTCCAGTAAGGCTTGAGGGGTCATTTTTGATTGATGAGCCTTCTTGAATTCATCAAGTATTTCCCAGGGTGAGACTACAATGGCCAACATGATTGTAGAGTCAATTGTTTTTCTAACCTGGCCATTGTATCTATGTGGAATGGATCTTTTGTGGATTCTAGAGCTCACCTTGGGGTCTGGCCAATGTGTGTCGGAGAGTGTACAGCCTCTGAGCAAGCCCTTTCATGGCTTGTATAGATGATGACTAGGGAAATTCCTTGTCAACCATCTTCAGTAGTTGCTCATCGTGCTGCTTCTGCTGTTCTTCATCTTCTATTTTGACTCTAACCATTTCCCTTTGTGAGTCAGGTGTGATCATGAGTTGACTCCTGGGTTCTGGTAGCCTTAGAACAGCAGAGAGTGGCAGACTATCATCTTCATCTTCATCTTCTTCATCTTCTTCTATCCTCAGCACCCTTCTCCTCCTTCTAGGTGCATCACTGGATGATGGTTGGGTTGGTTTTTGTGGTAAAGGAATGGTTTTGAGGGTTGAGGATGTTTGGATTTGAGTTTTGAGATTGGTTTGGAGATTTGAAGGGTAGGCTGTTTTTGAGTGGGTGATTTGGAAGGTTGTTCAAGCATTTTGGTTGTAAGTTTAGCTTTGGTGAGCTTTGCCATTTCAAACCTCTTCCCAGCTCCAGCCTCATCAAGTGCTTCAATAATTATCCCCTTATGAAATTGCTCAGACAAACAGATTCTGGTGGCTATAGCCAGAATGCTATCTCTGGTCCATGAATGAATCTCCATCAGTGATCTTCCTAAATATTTGGCTATGAATCGAATCATGATCTCCAATCTCTCTTTCTCTAGCACACTGTACCCAGCCCATCTGTTTTGAATTTCATTTACTTCCAACCTCCTGATCTCACTGTCTAGTTTGGCTGTATCAAAGTCTTGCTTGAAGAGTGGCTCAATGATTTTGTCCATGGATCGGCTGTGTGCTTCATCTGCATCTTTTATCAGCTCCTCCAAAGATTTTTCTTCAGCATCCTTTTGATCACCAGCACGTTTCTTTCTTTTGTAAGTGATCAGTTGTTGTTCCTTTTCCTTTTCCAACTCCTTGGTTTTCTCTTGTGCCTTCTTATCCTCAGTTCTTTTTCTTTTCTTTTCTTTCACTGTTGTACTCTCCCCCTTTTTGGATGCATTGGTTGCAGGGGTTTGTATCGCAGAAAGTTTCTTGTGCACAACATCATCAATGAGTGGTTGTAGACTTGAGGAAATCCTCTCGTCAATGGCTTTATGAACAATGTCATTGATGATGGGAGTGATGAGAGGTAAGGATTGTTGGAATGCAACAACCATCTGCTCAGGGGGGTTCTGTCCCTAAGAGATAGTGCCAAAGGTAGAGGCTGGAGGCTCAGTGAAGTGAGAGGGTGCAGTGTTTGGGGGACCTTCGAATGAAGGTGCCATCTGTGGGTTAGTGGGGGCAGATGGACTTACATCCTGAGACTTCTTGGCAAGCAGTTCTTGTAGTCTGCTTACCTCAGCCTCCAGGATGGTGTTGTGGGCTAGAACATCATAGAAAAAGCCTAGGTCATCATCAGCAGATGTTGAATCACCTGACCTCCTGCTTGTAGCAGGATGTACATGCACCGGGTGTAGACCAGTTTTAGCATGTGCCCCTTTTTCTTGGAACTCGGGATTTCCAGCCTCAGGACGATGTCCTTCATCAGCTGTTGCCTCTGGTGAGGTCTTAGCTATGTTACCAACCTCAGTTTGATCATATGCTGATTCAGAAGAGGTGGCAGCCTCACCAGATGTTCTGATCTCCATATCCACACCAGGAGATAGAACATTTAAACCCTGGTGCTGTGGGTTGTCAGAAGCATGTTGATCCTTTTCCTCAATTGCTGTTGTTCTTCCCTTTGTTGGTGGTTGTAGGGGAGTAGGAGAGGCATGCAGCTGAGTCAGCACATTGGCAATTATAATGGTTAGGCTTTGAGGGGCATTTGCTTGGGGAGAGGAGATAGAAACAGATTGCATTCGCGGAGAGGAATGCTCTTTAATGATAACCTCCTCAAGTGAGAGAGGTCTCAGTAATGTGGTTTCCCCTAAAGTGGTTGCAACAGGATCCTTTTGAGAGGATACCTGTGCGGCTGTTGCTGGTTGAGTCTTTAACACTACTGGAGGGTTTGAACCAGTAGGTTTATCCTGTTTGGGTGGTACAGGAGCATCATCAGGGGACTCATCTCCTTGATTAGCTTGTTTGGGTTTGGATTTTGGCTTGGTGGGGACTTTGGATCTGGCAGTTGAAGCTGTGGGTTCCCTTTGCTTGGGTTTGAGCAAACGGGCAGCTTCTTTGAGAGATTGGTCGGAGTTATGCCTGGAGTATACCTCAGCTAGAACAGCTGGTGCAGGGACTCCAAGGCCAACAAGGCCATCAGTTTGTAATTCATTTAAAATTATGGCCATCAGAATCTTGGGATATAATAGCCATCTGTTTCCCACAGGTTTCTATGCCAGATATTTGATTTCTAGAAACATAATTTGTGAAAAAATTAAAGGTTGGTGTTCTAGAATTGAATATAATACCTGTTGCCACCGGGAAGACATTTGATCCCATGAGGATGTCTTCGAGGCGAAGCAAACATTCACCATATGAAATATCAGTCTTTCAGCATCAGGGAAGTTCTTCTTCAGTATGGTAGCAGCTTGAAGATTTCTGTCGTACCCATTGTTGATGAAGGACATATCAGTTATGTCCTTCGGGTACTCAGTCACAGCAGTAGCATCTTGTAAATTTAGCACTCGACGAATGCTATCAGGTGTAACCTCTACTTGTTTTTGGTTGACCAATGACCGAACAGAAATTTGGCCGGAAGACACATCAGTGTGAACATAGGCATTGGACCAAAACTGACTTAGTGACTCTGGGTAGATGGTCGGGTTTAAGAGCAGAGCAGTACTATACTGAGAATCAGCCATTAGGTCTATGGCGTGATCAAACTTTGTCCAGAAGGCCGATTTCGTGAGGTAGGCGACGCAATTATGTCTGGGTTTTAGACTCATGGTTGCCATTTTTGAAAGTATGAAGGTCAGAAGAACGGCTAATGAAACGTTTGAGAAGAAGACAAGTATTTATAGGGTTCGGATAGGAAAAGGCTGAAAGAAAACTACTGAAGGTTTTGGTGTGGTCATCAGCTGTTTGAAACTACTGATGACGTGGTATTAACCTTCAGAGGTTTAAAATGACTGACCGTGGTGGTGTTGTCATCAGTTGTTATAAAACAGCTGAAGACTTGGTTTTGACCATCCGACGTTGAAACAGCTGAAGTCTTGGTGTTAACCATCAGTAGTTGTGAAACTACTGAAGGTCATGGTTTTGACATCAAATGATGTAAACTAAGGACTTGTTGTTTGTCATCAGTAGTTGTGAAACTACTGAAGACAGTGGTTTTGTCATCAGTTTTTGTAAACAGCTGAAGACTTGGTGTTAATCTTCAGTAGTTGTAAACTACTAAAGACATAGTTTTGGCTTCAGTTGTTTTAATGAAACAGTAGTTGTATAAACGACTGAAGAGAAATTTTTCATCAGCTGTTTTTGTCAATTCATAGCTTTTTAGCTGTTTCAGTCTGACCTCCACACTTACTCATCAGACTTAGATCTGAGTTTCAGACGTTTCATTGGTCATCAGTACTTATCTGCATTTCTGACATCAGTAGTTGTAGCTACATCAGCTGTTGTGACTACATCAGCTGTTGTAACTACATAAGCTGTTTTAACAAATAAAGTACTTGAGTATTGAGAAGTTACTTAAGCTCCAATAGTTTTAAAAACTTTTGAAGGGAGGATAACTTCAGTACTTATATATGACAATAATTAACTAATGATCATCAGTACTTGTGAGCTGAGATCATCAGTAGTTGTCACTTATTCTAGCTGCAGCATACCAAGCCTTAGCACTAGGTTTTGGAAAGTTGTGCTATCCAAGGGCTTAGTGAAAATGTCTGCAAGCTCATCAGCACTAGGAACAAATTTTGGATCAATCAGACCTTTTTCAAAACACTCTCTAATAAAATGGTGTCTGATTTCAATATATTTAGTCCTAGAGTGCTGGACAGGATTCTTGACAATACAAAGAGCTGAAGAGCTGTCCATTAACAATGGGGTCTTAGTCTCTGTTATGCCATAATCCAACAATTGGTTTTGAAGCCAGAGTACCTGAGATGTACAGCTTGCAGCAGCAATGTACTATGCTTCAGCAGTTGATGTAGCAACTGAGGTCTGCTTCTTACTCTGCCAAGAAATCAAGCAGTTGCCTAAGAATTGGCATCCTCCTGAAGTGGACTTTCTTGTCAACTTACACCCTGCATAGTCACTGTCAGAAAAAGCAACTAATTTACCAAAATTTCTAGTGGAATACCATAAACCTAGAGATGGAGTGCCTTGCAGATATCTGAAGATCCTCTTGACTGCAATCAAATGAGACTCCTTAGGTGCAGCCTGAAATCTAGCACAAACACATGTAGCAAACATAATATCTGGTCTAGAAGCTGTTAAGTACATCAAGGACCCAATCATACATCTGTAAAGTGTTTTATCAACCACTTTACCTTTCTGATCTGTATCCAGTTGTGTGGTGTTGCACATGGGAGTAGAACAGGGCTTACAGTTTTGTAAATCAAACTTTTCCAAAAGATCTTTTGTGTATTTGGACTGATGAATGAAAATTCCATCAGCCTTTTGTTTGATTTGCAAACCCAGAAAGAACTGTAATTCTCCCATGGTACTCATTTCAAACTTCCTTTGCATTAATTTTGTAAAATCATCACATAACTGGGGATCAGAGGATGCAAATATAATATCATCAACATAAATTTGAACAAGTAGCTTATGTTGATCCACCTTCTTAATAAATAAGGTTTTATCTATGGAGCCTCTAGTGAAATTATTTTGCAGAAGAAAGTTAGATAATGTCTCATACCAGGCTCTAGGAGCTTGTTTCAACCCATAAAGAGCCTTATCAAGCTTGTATACCCATTCTGGGTGTTTATTATCCTCAAAACCTGGTGGTTGACACACATAAACTTCTTCTTTTATTTTACCATATAAAAATGCACTTTTAACATCCATTTGAAAAACTTTAAGATTGTCGAGTGCAACATAGGCTAAGAACAATCTAATTGCCTCCAGTCTGGCTACAGGGGCAAAGGTTCATCATAATCAATACCTTCTTCTTGTGCAAACCCCTGAACAACCAGTCTGGCCTTGTTCTTAACAATAAGCCCATTTTCATCTGTTTTTGTTGGACCAAAAGAACCAATGAGCCAAGATCAGAAAACCTCTAAGTCCCACATGATATCACAACAACTGCTGAAAGCTTCATCAGCAGTTCGACAAGTGCTGAAGACTTCAACAGGTGAAGACTAAAGTGCTGAAGCTCAACAGCTGAAGAACTCAAGTGCTGAAGCTGAACAGCTGAAGAACACAAGTGCTGAAGCTGAATAGCTGAAGAACACAAGTGCTGAAGCTGAAGACCAAAGTACTGAAGTACAACAGCTGAAGAGTCTACAAGTGCTGAAGATCAACAATTGGTGTACAAAGTCTGAAGGCAAAGACTGAAGACATCAGCTGATGATATCTACTGAAGTCATCAGCTGATGAAACGTCTGAAGTTCAAGTCTGAAGACCAAGTACTGAAGTTTCAGTAGTTTGTCACAACAGCTGAAGAGTACTTCTTCAGTAGTTGTGATATCAGTAGTTTTATGTTTTTACTTTCAGTAGTTTTGTAAAACGACTGAAGAGCTTGTTCTTCAGTCGTTTTAGTATCAGTAGTTTTATGTTTTTTTACTTTCAGTAGTTTTGTAAAACGACTGAAGAGCTTGTTCTTCAGTCGTTGTAGTATCAGTAGTTTTATGTTTTTCAGTAGTTGTAGTAACTGATAACACTTAGTATTTTTGTAAGAAGATGTCAGCTGTTTTGACATCTTCAGTAGTTGTGTTTCAGTTGGAATAATTCTGTTAGATGTCATTATCAAGTGACATCAGCAGACGTCACATCTCTTATATAAGAGGTGTCGACCTAATTGTAAGTGTGACATTCCGTTACCACGAAAGTGAATATTGAATGAAATTTATCTGCAGAATTCTCTCTATCTATAACCGTTTTTGTTCTTCATTGAATATCTTTTCATTCTTGTGAATTGGCTAATTCATTGTTAGAATTCCGCTGCTATACTCTCTAATCAATCAAACGTAGATCACTGATCCTAACAAGTGGTATCAGAGCTGGTTAATCATTGATCGATCTAACAATTGATCACTGAAACTGCTAATTGATATCTATGTTTGATTGAATTAGCATATTCGCAAGAACTGGTTATAGATTATTGAATTTCTGACGCTTTCGTTCATTTATTCTGAGATCTCTCTTGGTTCAATTGGTTGTTGTGTTTTGTTCTAAATCTGTTATAGCTTAATTGAATTTGATTGAATCTGAGATGACTACTCCTTCTAATGATCCACACAATACCGGTTCCTCAACCAAGCCTCCGATGCTGGTTAGGACCGAGTATAACATATGGCAGCGAAGAATGCTTCATCACCTGTCTGTTAATAGTTCAGGTTATTGGACATCTGTGGTACATGGACCACATAAGCCTATGGTGAACAATCCGGAAACCAATCAAATGGTTCCGAAGAAGAAGGAACAATACTCTGATGAAGATCGGAAACTGTTTGAGATTGATGCTAAAGCCCATGGAATTCTGGCCATGGCACTGCCTAATGAAATCTATTCAGGGCTTATGCATCATGAAAATGCTCATGATCTCTGGAATGCCCTGAAGGAACAATTAGGTGGCACAGATGAGGTCTTAGCAAACAACAGAGAAATCCTTGCCCAACAATATGAGACATTCTCTCATAGAAAGGGTGAGACACTGACTCAACAGTTTGAGCGTTTTTCCTGCTTGATCTCTGAGCTGAAATTGGTGAAACAGGAATACACCAATAGCCAAATGAACAAAAAGTTCCCCAGATCACTGCCTGAGAGATGGGACACATACACTATTGTCCTACGCTCCAGTGCAAATCTGGATAGCCTATCTCTCACCCAACTTCATGTGAAACTGCTTACATTCGAAAGAGAGATAGAGCAGAAAAGGAAACTGTCCTCATCAGGAAAGCTCACTGATGACTTTGTACCAGGGAATACTGCCTTGGTTGGTCATGAGTCAGAATATGCTGCATCTGAAAGCAATTATGATGAGCATATTTATTTCTCTTCAAATAGTTCTGATCATGCATTTGTTGGTATTGAGAGTCATTCTGGCAGTAATAGTGACAATCTATGCTTTATCATGGATGATTTGAAAGGAATAGCTGATGATGATCTAGAAGAGATGGATATTCTGAGCCAAATGGCATTGATTAATATCATATCTCAGAAGTTCTATAAGAGAACTGGCAGGAAATTTCCTGGACTCTCTGGCAAAACCAAAGTTGGTTTTGACAAGAGTAAGTTGAGGTGTCACAAATGCCAAAGGCTGGGACACTTTGCAAGAGAGTGTAGATCAACTGGATCTAACTCTTCTGCACCCTTTGTGATTTTTCCTAGTACTAGTCCACAAAACAGAGGGCAACATCCTGCTGGTACTGGTCATTATTCACATCCTAGGTCTCCTGCATACTTTGTTCCACAGGGTCAAATGTCATATCCTTATCCCTGCTATTATATGCCTCAATCAAATCCTGTTCAAGCTCCAATTGCTCAACAACCATAAGCATTGCCTGAACCACAACCTTCCCAATCTCGTCAACAAACTCAACCTCAACAACACAGCTTCTTCACCCCAGGAGTTGTTGACTGGAGCAGTTTACCAGATGACTTGTCTGGCCATGAACAACTGTTCTCAGGTGCTGGTCAATATGGTGGTGAAAGTCCCTTTGGAAATCTAGCTCTTATGGCTTTGGATTCTGCTGATACTTCATCCACTAATGCCTCTACACCAAAGGTATCACAGGTATCCTCTGAGGCAAAAGCCAAATTATGTTCTGAAACATGCATAGCAGCATTTGCATCTATTAGAGAAGCAAATGTAGCTTTGATTAACAAGAACATTGAGCTAGAACAAATAATTTCCAAAAGCAAAGCTGAATTTGAGTCTGTGCTTAATGATAAGAATGATGAGATTTACAAACTTAAATGCCAAATAAGTGATGATAAGGCTAGGGAAGAGATACTTCTAGAGAAGTATAAAGATCTCAAGGAAACCCTTGCAGTCACCCAGGTAGAGTGTGATCGATGGGTACAATCATGCAAAGGTTTTGAAATGCTTCTTAGTAAGCAATCTGCTTCCAATGTGAAGTTTGGCATTGGTGACAATCACACTGCTCCACCTACAGATTTTACTCCTAGAGCAGAGGTAGAATCTGATGGTGAGAGTAATAACCAATCCATTTCCTCATGTGATCTACTTTCTGATTCAGCACTATCAGAAGTAGAAGTCAACACTAAGCCCTCTCAGAACCTATCAGCTGATGTTGATGGTTCCACTGCTGACACTCACATGATCAATGAGTTGATCAACTCAGGAGTTAATTCTGAAAGTCCTGAAAGGACTAGAGAGCAGGATTTAACACCTGAAGTTCAAACTCCAACTACTGCCAGTACTAAAAAGAAGAAAACTGTCAGTAGAAAGAGTTTGAAGACTACTAAAGAGGAAGTCAAGAAAGCAAACAATGCTTCCAAAGCACTGAAGAGCAAGTCTTCGGTTGTTTCATCCTCTTTAGTTGATGTCAACATAAGATGAAGAAGACACCATGTGAAGTATGTGGTTTGTTCAATCATCTTACAAATGATTGCTGGTACAAAAGAGGATCCAAACTCAAACATAAAGAGGAAATTAAAGAGAAAATTGTTAAAATGAAAACTGAGTTTGAGACCACATTTGTATCAGCAACATCAAATCCTGTAACCCATAAGTCCACAAAGAAATCCAAAAAGGAAGGGGTTAAACAGGTAACAGCTGAGATTGCTCAGAAGAAGAAGGTGCAACATAGGAACTTATCAAACTCCACTGGCAATGTGTCTGATGAGCTGAAAGCTTTATCACAAAATCAGACACAGCTGGTTATGATGGTTCAACATCTATTGGGAAGAGTTAACCAATTAGATGTTCCTATGTTGAAACCACAGAAAAGGAGGTCCAAGCCAAAGGATTCCTCTTCTTCACCATCTTCTTCCTCTCAGGCTGTTGTTTCCAACAAATCTGTTAGTTTACCATCTGTTGATGAGACCAGGCCCAAAACCAAAAAGTTTTGGGTCTCCAAAACTAACTGATTGTTTATTATTGCAGGGTTCTTCAACATGCCAAAGTAGCATCTGGTATGTAGACAGTGGGGGATCTATGCACATGATTGGGAACAACTCTCT
This sequence comes from Flaveria trinervia, assembly GCA_025506515.1. NCBI lineage: Eukaryota > Viridiplantae > Streptophyta > Magnoliopsida > Asterales > Asteraceae > Flaveria > Flaveria trinervia. Next base: position 17,829,442 of record CM046458.1, on the reverse strand, counting down.
TCTTCATGACTACTCTCAAGGAAAGAAGGGGTTTGTTTCTTTTGGCAATGATGCTAGGGGTTACATCATTGGCAACGGCTTTGTCTCCAATGGAGAAATAAAGTTTGATGATGTTAATCATGTGGAAAATCTCAAGTACAATCTCTTGAGTGTCAGTCAAATGTGTGATAAAGGCCATGTTGCTCTTTTCACCAGTCAGAACTGTAGGATTCTGTCATCCAAAGTTCTGCATTTGATTGATAAGGTGTTGGATGATCACACTCTCCTGAGAGCCAACAGGACAGGAAGAGTGTATGCCTTAGATCTTTCCAAGAAAATAGATCTCAAAGGTAATCCTTGCCTATTTTCCAAAGCCTCTTCTCAAGAATCTAAACTGTGGCACAGAAGGCTGGGTCATGTTAATTTCAAAAACATGAATCAGCTAATCCACAATAGTTTAGTTAGAGGCTTACCAATAAAGGAGTTCCACTGTGATGAAACCTGCACTGCTTGTTTAAAAGGAAACAGCACAAAGTCTCATTCCCTCATATTGAAGAGCCTAAGTCCACTGCCTGCTTGCAATTACTGCATATGGATCTATTTGGTCCTGTGAGATCAATGAGCATGGCAAAGAAGAAATACTGTCTGGTAATTGTGGATGATTACTCTAGATTTGTATGGACTTTCTTTCTACATTCAAAGGATGAGGTTGCTCAGAAGATTATTCACTTTGTGTTGTATGTTGAGAAGCAGTATTCCCTTCCAGTCAAGTGTATTAGGAGTGACAATGGAACTGAATTCAGAAACCATACACTTGATGACTTCTATCTCTCAAAGGGAATCAAAAGGCAGTTTAGCATACCAAGGACTCCAGAACAAAATGGAGTAGTGGAGAGAAAGAACAGGACCCTAATTGAAGCTGCAAGGTCCATGCTGGCTGACTCTGGTTTGCCACTGACCTTTTGGGCTGAAGCTGTTAACACAGCTTGCTATGTGCAGAATAGAGTCTTAGTAAATCAGAGGTTGATGAAGACTCCATATGAAGTTCTCCATCACTTGGCTCCTCTAATTTCTTTTTTCAAAGCATTTGGGTGTCCCTGTTTTATTCTCAACACAAAGGATCAACTCCAAAAATTTGATCCTAAGGTGGATGCAGGGTATTTTGTTTGTTATTCATCAACTTGCAAGGCATACAGAGTTTTCAACTGCAGAACAAAGATAGTTGAAGAGTCTTTGCATGTGAAGTTTAATGAATCTCCTATGGACAAGATTCCACAAAACCCTGTGGAGTTGTTTGATTTGGACATACTGCAATATGTTCCTTATCAACCTCCAGCTGTTGCAGATCATGTGGATAAATTATCTTCTGCAGCATGTCTTCCACCTGGTGGTATTGATGATGATGATGATAATATTATTACTCACCTATTCAAATTTAGTGACCAACTGCCTGTGTCTGCTAAATTTGATGTTCCTGTAGCTTCAGCAGTTCCATCCACAACAAATGCTGATGAGATCTCTGATTCCTCTACATCTTTTGAGTTACCATCTAATTCTTGGTTTCAAGAGTTTGCATCAACATCTGCTGCTGTTGAAGGTCCTACAAACACTTGCACCGATCTCATTGTTTATCAAGAACTGAAGAATCACCCAATGTCTCTGATTATTGGTGATATCAATGCTGGTGTCTCAACAAGAAGTCAATTGTCTAACTTCTGCTTCTATGCTCTTTTCATCAGTCAGCTAGAGCCAAAGAACTACCATGTTGCTTTGAGAGACAATGGATGGGTTGAAGCCATGCAGCTTGAGCTACTTCAGTTCAAGAAACAGCAAGTGTGGGAACGGGTTCCTCTTCCCCCAGGTAAGTGTGCAATAGGTACTAAATGGGTGTTTAGGAATAAAACTGATGAAAATGGGCTTATTGTTAAGAACAAGGCTAGACTGGTTGTACAGGGGTTTTCACAAGAAGAAGGTAAAATCGACTGAAGAGCTTGTTCTTCAGTCGTTGTAGTATTAGTAGTTTTATGTTTTTTTACTTTCAGTAGTTTTGTAAAACGACTGAAGAGCTTGTTCTTCAGTCGTTGTAGTATCAGTAGTTTTATGTTTTTCAGTAGTTGTAGTAACTGATAACAGTTAGTATTTTTGTAAGAAGATGTCAGCTGTTTTGACATCTTCAGTAGTTGTGTTTCAGTTGGAATAATTCTGTTAGATGTCACTATCAAGTGACATCAGCAGACGTCACATCTCTTATATAAGAGGTGTCGACCTAATTGTAAGTGTGACATTCCGTTACCACGAAAGTGAATATTGAATGAAATTTAGCTGCAGAATTCTCTCTATCTATAACCGTTTTTGTTCTTCATTGAATATCTTTTCATTCTTGTGAATTGGCTAATTCATTGTTAGAATTCCGCTGCTATACTCTCTAATCAATCAAACGTAGATCACTGATCCTAACAATTTTATTCCTAAACACCCATTTAGTGCCTATTGCACACTTACCTGGAGGTAGAGGAACCAGTTCCCACACTTGCTGTTTCTTGAACTGAAGAAGCTCAAGCTGCATGGCTTCAACCCATCCATTGTCCCTTAAAGCAATGTGATAGTTCTTTGTCTCTTGCTGACTGATGAAGAGAGCATAGAAGCAGAAGTTTGACAATTGACTTCTTGTTGACACGCCAGCATTGATATCACCAATGATTTGAGACATATGGTGATTCTTCAGATCTTGGTACACAATAAGATCTGTGCAAGTGTTTGTAGCAGGCTCAACAGCAACAGATGGTGGTGGTGAAGCATTTCCTTGAAACCAATCAGTAGATGGTAATTCAAAGGAAGTTGAAGTTGTAGAAATCTCATCAGAATTTGTTGTGGATTGTGCTACTGGAGCTAGAGGAACATCAGGTCTAGCTGAATCAGGCAGTTGATCACTAAACTTGAAAAGGTGATTACTGATATCATCAGCATCATCAGTAACACCAGATGGATGAATAGCTACAGAAGATGATGGATTCATATGATCTGCAACAGTAGGCGGTTGATAAGGAACATATTGCAGAATGTCCAGATCCAACAACTCCACAGGGTTTTGTGGAATTGTATCCTTAGGGGATTCATTGAACTTCACATGCAAGGTTTCTTCAACTATCTTTGTCCGACAGTTGAATACTCTGTAAGCCTTGCAAGTGGATGAATACCCAACAAAATACCCTGCATCCACCTTAGAATCAAACCTTTGGAGTTGATCCTTTGTGTTGAGAATGTAACAGGGACACCCAAATGCTCTAAATAAAATCAAAAAGGCTAAATGATGTAAAACTTCATAAGGAGTTTTCATCAACCTCTGATTTACTAAGGCTCTATTCTGTACATAGCAAGCTGTATTGACAGCTTCAGCCCAAAAAGTCAATGGCAGTCCAGAATTAGCCAACATGGACCTTGCAGCTTCAATAAGGGTCCTGTTCTTTCTCTCCACTACTACATTTTGTTCAGGAGTTCTTGGAATGCTAAACTGCCTCTTGATTCCCTTTGAGAGGTAGAACTCATCAAGTGTATTGTTTTTGAATTCTGTTCCAGTATCACTTCTAATACACTTGACTGAGAGAGAATACTGCTTCTCAACATACAACACAAAGTTGATAATCTTCTGAGCTGCCTCATCCTTTGAATGCAAGAAGAAAGTCCATACAAATCTGGAGTAATCATCCACAATTACCAGACAGTATTTCTTCTTAGCCATACTCATCACTCTCACAGGACAAAGAGATCCATGTGAAGAAGCTGTAAGCAGGCAGTGGACTTAGGTTCTTCTATGGAGGAAAATGAAGCTTTGTGCTGTTTTCCTTTTAAACAAGCAGTGCAGTTATCTTCACATTTGAACTCCTTCATAGGCAGTCCCCTTACTAAACCATGGTTTATCAGCTGATTTATGTTTTTGAGATTAACATGACCCAACCTTCTATGCCATAGAGTAGATTCTTGAGGGGAAGCCTTGGAAAATAGGCAAGGATGGCCTTTGAGATCTATTTTCTTGGAAAGATCTAAGGCATACACTCTTCCGGTCCTGTTGGCCTTTAGGGAGAGTGTATTCATCCAACACCTTATCAATCAATCTTAGAACTTTGGATGACAGAATCCGACAGTTCTGACTGGTGAAAAGAGCAACATGGCCTTTGTCAAACATTTGACTGACACTAAAGAGGTTGTACTTGAGATTTTCCACATGGTTAACATCATCAAACTTTATTTCCCCATTGGAAACAACGCCTTTGCCGATGATGTAACACTTTGCATCATTGCCAAATGACACAAACCCCTTCCTTCCTTGAGAGTAGTCATTAAGAAGTGATCTGTTTCCTGTCATATGCATGGATCCTCCACTGTCTACATACCAGATGCCTCTGTGGCATGTTGAAGAACCCTGCAAAACACAACAAATTAGTTAGATTTTGAGACCCAAACCTTTTTGGTTTTGGGCCTGTTCTCATCAACAGATGGTAAACTAACAGGTTTGTTGGAAACAACAGCCTGAGAGGAAGAAGGTGGTGAAGAAGAGGAATCCTTTGGCTTGGACCTCCTTTTCTGTGGTTTCAACATAGGAACATCTAATTGGTTAACTCTTCCCAATAGATGTTGAACCATCATAACCAGCTGTGTCTGATTTTGTGATAAAGCTTTCAGCTCTCCAGACACATTGGCATTGGAGTTTGATAAGTTCCTATGTTGCACCTTCTTCTTTTGAGCAATCTCAGCTGTTACCTATTTAACCCCTTCCTTTTTGGATTTCTTTTTGGACTTAAGGGTTACAGGATTTGATGTTGCTGGTACAAATGTGGCTTCAAACTCAGTTTTCATTTTAACCATTTTCTTTTTAATTTCCTCTTTATGTTTGAGTTTGGATCCGCTTTTGTACCAACAATCATCTGTAAGATGATTGAATAGACCACATATTTCACATGGTTTCTTCTTCATCTTATGTTGATCATCAACTAAAGAGAATGAAACTACTGAAAACTTGTTCTTCAGCAGTTTGGAAGCACTATTTGCTTTCTTGACTTCCTCTTTAGTAGTCTTCAAACCTTTCTACTGACAGTTTTCTTCTCTTCAGTGCTGACAGTAGTTGGAGTTTGAACTTCAGGTGTTAAATCTTGCTCTCCAGTCCTTTCAGGACTTCCAGAAATAACTCCTGAGTTGAACAACTCTTTGATCATGTGAGTGTCAGTATTTGAACCATCAAGATCAGCTGATAGGTTCAACGAGGGAATAATACTAACTTCAACTTCTGATGGTGCTCTATGAGAAAGTGAATCACATGATGAGGTGGATTGGTTATTGCTTTCTCCATCAGATTTCACTTCTGCTCTTGAAGCAAAATCTGTAGGAGGAGCAGTGTGATTATAACCAATGCCAAACTTCACATTGGAAGCTAATTGCTTACTAAGAAGCATTTCAAAACCTTTGCATGATTGTACCCATCGATCATACTCAACTTGGGTCACTGCAAGTTTTTCTTTGAGACTCCTGTGGTCTTCCAGAATAACCTCTAGCTTGGCCTTTTCATCATTTAATTAGCATTTAATCTTATAAATCTCATCACTTTTACTGTTAAGAGCAGACTCATACTCAGCTTTTCTTTTGGAAATGGTTTTCTCAAACTCAAGTTTTTGATTTATTAATGCTACATTTGCCTCTCTGATAGAGACAAAGGTAGCAATGCATGATTCAGAACATAACTTGGCTTTAGCTTCTGAAGATACATGAGTTACATGTGAAGATGATGCAGTTGAGCAGGAGCCCTCAGTAGACTCCAGGGCCATGAGAGCAAGATTTCCAAAAGGGTGTTCACCACCATGTTGACTAGCACCAGCATAGTATTGCTCAGTGTGACCAGACAAGTTATCAGGTAAGCTACTCCAGTCAACGACTCCAGGTGTGAAGAAGCTGTGATGAGGTTGTGATTGAGATGGAGATGGTTGAGGTTGTGGTAGTGCATGAGGTTGTGGTACTATAGGAGCTTGAACTTGATTTGACTGTGGCATATAATAGCGGGGATAAGGATATGGCATTTTACCCTGAGGAACAAAATATGCAGGAGATTGAGGGTGTGATGAATGACTAGAACCAGCAGAATGTTGCCCTTTGGATTGTGAATTGTTATTTGGAAAAGTCAAAAAGGGTGCAGAGGTGTTAGATCCATTTGATCTACACTCTCTTGCAAAGTGTCCAAGCCTATGGCATTTGTGACACTTCAACTTGCTCTTGTCAAAACCGACTTTGGTTTTGTCAGAGAGTCCAGGAAATTTCCTGCCAGTTCTCTTGTAGAATTTCTGAGATCTGATATTGATCAAGGCCATTTGGCTCAAAATATCCATCTCTTCTAAATCATCATCAGCAATGCCCTTCAAATCATCCATGATAAAGCATAGATTGTCACTATTATTACCAGAATGACAATCAACACTCACAAAGGCATGATTAGAATTGTTTGAGGTGAAATCAATATGCTCATCATAGTGGCAATCTGATCCTGCATACTCTGACTCATGACTTACCAAGGCAGTGTTTCCTGGTACAAAGTCATCAGCGAGCTTTCTAGATGATGACAGTTTTCGTTTCTGTTCTATCTCTCTCTCAAATGTGAGCAATTTCCCATGGAGTTGGGTGAGAGATAGTTTGTCCAAATTTGCACTGGAGCGTAGGACAATAGTATATGTGTCCCATCTCTCAGGCAGTGATCTGAGAAATCTGTTATTCATCTGGCTATTGGTGTACTCATGTTTGACCATTTTTAATTCAGAGATCAAACAAGAGAACCGCTCAAACTGTTGAGTCAGTGTCTCACCCTTCTTATGAGAGAATGTCTCATATTGTTGGGTAAAGATTTCTCTATTATTTGCCAAGACCTCATCTGTTCCTCCAAATTGTTCTTTCAAGGCATTCCAGAGGTCATGGGCAGTTTCATAATGCATTAGCCCAGAATAGATTTCATTGGGCAGTGCCATGGCCAGAATTCCATGGGCTTTTGCATCAATCTCAAACAATTTCTTATCCTCATCTGAGTATTGCTCCCTCCTCTTCGGAACCATTTGATTGGTTTCCGGGTTATTCACCATAGGCTTGTGTGGACCATGTACCACTGATGTCCAACAACCTGAGCTGTTAACAGACAGGTGATGGAGCATTCGTCGTTTCCATATGTTATACTCACTCCAAACCAGCATTGGAGGCTTGGTTGAGGAACCAGTATTGTGAGGATCATTGGAAGGAGTAGTCATTTTAGGTCCAAATACAATTTAATTCAAGCTTTTAAAAGATTTTACACAGACCACAACAGACTCAATGAAAACCAAGAATAAATCTCAGGATGAATGGCCAAAAACACAGAAAATTCAATCTCTATAACCGTTTCTTGCAAAAATGCTAATTCAATCAAACTTGGATCTTGGATAGCAGTTTCAATGATCAATTACTAGATCGATCAATGATTAACCTGCTCTGATACCATTTGACAGGATCAGTGATCTCAAGTTTGATGGATTAGAGTGTAACGCAGCGGAATAAGATCAAGAATTAGACAAATTATAACAAGAATTTGATATTCGTATGCATTAAGAACAAATACGGTTGTAACGAGAGAATATATTTATGTGAAAAGGAATGTTTCAATTATATCAAATGTTTCTGCTCAATCATTCACCGATTACAATTAGGTTGACACTCCTTATATAGAGTGCAATCACTGCTGATATCACGGGATAGTGACATCTGGCAGATTTATTACAAAAATAACTAAAACTTAACAAACTACTGAAATGTTCACAACTACTGAAAACATATCATAGTGCTAAGTACAAAACATAAAACTACTGATAAGAAACTACTGAAACTACAACGACTGAAGAACACGCTCTTCAGTCATTTCATAAAACTACTGAAAAGAAAAACATAAAACTACTGAAAAGAAAACCCGTCACAACTACTGAAGAAGACCTCTTTAGCTGTTGTGACAACGTCTGATACTTGGTCTTCAGTACTTATCTTCAGCACTTGTCTTCAGACTTTGTCTTCAGTACTTGTCTTCAGATTTTGTCTTCAGTACTTGTCTTCAGACTTTGTCTTCAGTACTTGTCTTCAGAATTTGTCTTCAGCACTTGTGTCTTCAGATTTTGTCTTCAGTACTTGTCTTCAGACTTTGTCTTCAGTACTTGTCTTCAGACTTTGTCTTCAGCACTTGTGTCTTCAGACTGTCTTCAGCACTTGTGTCTTCAGACTTTGTAATCAGTTGTTGTCTTCAACTGTTGTGGACTTCAGCAATTGTTGTGACGTCTGTGGGACTTAAAGGTTTTTCTGATCAGGCTCATTGGTTCTTTTGGTCCAACAAAGAGAGACCAACGATTTTATTATTTATCTGAATCCTCAATAGATGTTGATGAGATGACTCGACCAATTCATTACCAAAAATCACCCAAATCACCTCCATCTAAATCACCATTCAGAGGGAAATACCAGGGGGTGACTATCATGAATAGGAACGGGATACCCAAGACCATCATGGCTTGGGTTCCTTATTCTAATTAGTTCTTTTTGTTGTAGGTTCATCCACACAGGTCTAATAGCCTATGTATGGAGACAGTGGATGCTCCCGACACATGACTGGAGATTGTTCCCTCCTTCATGATTTCAAGTACATACGGGGAACTACTGTGGCATTCGGTGGAGATTCAGAAGGTGGTAGGATTACATGAGAAGGATCTATGACAAATGGGATGCTGAGCTTTGATAGAGTGAATTACTGTGAACAACTGAATTTCAATATGCTAAGTGTGTCTCAGATCTGCGACAAAAAATATTCCACTCACTTTACAGACACTCACTGCTACATTCTGAAACCTAGATTTCAGATTCTTGAAGAATGGGTTGTCTTAAAACCTCCGAGAAAGAATAACACATATGTCTTAAACCTGTGTTCTGCATCACCTGAGGAAGAAACATGTCTTTTGTCTAAAGCATCATTTGATGAGTCACAGCTTTGGCATAGACGTTTGGGGCACACTAACTTTAAAAATATGAACAAGTTAGTCAAAGGAAACCATGTAATTGGTCTTCCTCAAAAGGAATTCAATTTTCTTGATCAATGCTCGGAGTGCCTTAAAGGAAAACAACACAAATCGTCTCACAAAACCAAGCTGGTGAATACTAACAATACTCCATTGAAGTTACTTCACATGGATCTTTTTGGACCAACTCATGTAATGAGTATGGGAAAGAAACAATATTGTTTAGTGATCATTGATGACTTTTCTCGATTCACATGGGTGTTCTTCCTACTTCATAAAAATGAAGCATCCCAAATCACTCAAGAATTTATCACTAAAATAGAAAATCAACTTGATCTCAAAGTCAAAATAATAAGAAGTGATAATGGTACGGAGTTCAAAAATGAAAATATGAGTTCCTTTTGTGCAACCAAAGGCATTGCTCATCAATTCAGTGCAGCTAGAACTCCTCAACAAAATGGGGTAGCTGAAAGGCGAAATAGAACACTGATTGAAGCAGCACGAACTATGCTAGCCGATGCTAAACTGCCAATCACCTTCTGGGCTGAAGCAGTTAACACATCGTGCTTTGTGCAAAATCGAACTCTGATTGTTAAAGAAAGTGACATGACACCTTATGAACTGATATTTCAAAAGAAACCATTTATTGGATTCTTCAAATCATTTGGTTACCCGTGATCATTTGTGAAAATTTTAATCTAAGTCTGATGAAGGATTTTTTGTAGGTTATTCTTTCGTCTCAAAGGCTTATAGAGTGTTCAATCCTAGACTAAACATTATTGATGAATCCACAAATGTTCAATTCAAGGAACATTCGTTTTCCAAATCTACAAATGGTCCTGATTGGTTGTTTGATATTGACACTTTTACTAAATCATTTGACCAATTTCACTTGTCTGATGTAGGAAATATACATTCAGGTGATACTTCATCAACTGTAGAAAGAAAAGAAAATTATCCATTGATTCCGCCTACATCTGATGAACATATGAATGAAGATGTTCCTCTTCAAGCTAATCCCATCAGACACTTGTCACAAAACCTTAGTGTTTCTTCTGAAGAAGGTCCCAGCCTGGTACCATCTCACTCAGATGACTTGTCACGTGAGATCATAAATCAAAAACAGGCTTCTCATCCAGAAGAAACTCAAGGCACTTCAAATGATGCAAGCAACCTCAGTGCTGCTGAAGATGTAGCAGTTACTGAAACAGAAATTGACAATCTTCATAATTCAACAACAATACAAGATGATTGTGCCTCTGACCATAATGAACTGAATGTCTCCAATCTTGATGTAACTATTGCTGGTGACACCATTCCAACCACAAGAATACACAAGATTCATCCAGCTGAAACCATTATTAGTGATCTTAATGAGAGGGTGATAAGAAGCAAGTCAAGTATTGCAAACATCTGTTTGTTCTCATGCTTTCTATGTCAAACAATACCCAAAAACATCAAAGAGGCGCTTCAAGACAATAGTTGGATTGAAGCAATGCAGGAAGAATTGCTCCAATTCAAGAAACAAGAAGTATGGCAGCTGGTAGATCTTCCCGAAGGACAATACCCTATCGGTACCAGATGGTTGTACAGGAACAAGACTGATGATAGAGGGATAGTCATCAAAAATAAATCAAGACTAGTGGCACAGGGATACACTCAGGAAGAAGGAATTGACTACGACGAGGTGCTTGCTCCTGTTGCCAGACTAGAAGCAATCAGAATCTTTCTCGCATATTCTGCGTCCATAAAATTTACTGTTTATCAAATAGATGTAAAGTGTGTCTCCTTGTATGGAAAGATTGCTAAAGAAGTCTATGTTAGTCAACCACCTGGCTTTGAAGATCCAAATTTCCCTCACAGAGTGTACAAGCTTGACAAAGCTCTGTATGGTCTTCATCAAGCTCCAAGAAAGTGGAATGCGACTCTATCATCCTTTCTTCTTGATCATGGGTATGAAAGAGGAAAGATTGATTAGACTCTCTTCAGAAGAATAAGAGGAAAAGACATGCTGTTAGTCCAGATCTACGTGGATGACATTATATTTGGCTCGATAAACAAACAACTCTGCAAAGAATTTGAAGATCTTATGCATTCAAAGTTTCAAATGAGTGCTATGGGGGAACACACATTCTTTCTAGGAGTGCAAGTCCAGCAAACAACAGATGGAATCTTCATCAATCAATCAAAATATGTAGAAACCATGCTAAAGAAATTCCACTTTGCTGACTGTCAGTCTATCAGAACTCCTGTAGATACTAAAGTGAAGATTGGACCTGACCCTGAAGGCAAATCAGTGGATCAAACTCACTATCAATCAATGATAGGTTCACTTATGTATCTAACAGCCAGTAGGCCTGACATTATGTTTGATGTTTGTGTGTGTGCTAGATATCAAGCTGATCCAAAAGAATCACATGTGAACGCAGTCAAGAGGATATTCAGATATCTAAAGGGAAAACCAGCTCTCGGATTATGGTATCCTAAGGAAGAAGAATTTAATCTATATGCCTACACAGACAGTGATTATGGAGGATGCAACGTCAATAGAAAATCCACTTCTGGCGGTTGTCAATTTCTTGGTCCCAGACTAGTATCCTGGCAATGCAAGAAGTAGACAAATGTGTCTGTGTCCACAGCCAAAGCTGAGTATATTGCTGCTTTAGCATGTTGCTCTCAAGTTCTCTGAATTCAAAACCAGATGCTTGATTATGGTTTTAACTTTTTGCATACACCAATTTCTATTGACAACATAGCTGTTGTCTTTATAACTAATAATCTAGTTCAGCACTCAAAAACAAAACATATTGAAATTAGATATCATTTTTGAGAGACTATACTAAAAAAGGTTTAATCAAATTGATTCAAGTACCAACAGAAAATAAATTAGCTGATTTGTTTACCAAGGCATTTGAACCTAGTAGGTTTGAATTTCTGGTTCAGTCAATTGGCATGATTAACCTTGAGTAAAAATATGAAAAACATCAAAAATATTTTAAAACATCAGAAAAACCACAAAAAGAAATCAAGTCTTATGAATAAAGAATTTGGGAAATGATATAATTATAGTCGTTATATCATTCACTGTGCTTAATTTCAAAATGTAAAAGACTGAAATGACTTACCAGATATGTTGGTAGGCTCAACTTGGAAGAAAAGATACATGCAGTGATGAATTAAACACACATTCAATTATGAAACACTCATCACAAAGTACACGTATGTATTGGCTTATCTGAATGCATGTGTGTGTAGTAACCTAAACACACCAGGTAATGATACTTTATGAATCTCTTTCACCACATCATGTTTCATCTTTGTTTTGCTGAGCAAAGACCTGATGAAACTTGCACATAGTGCAGATGTCATGATCTAAAAGATTCCCAATGTGGAACACATCCAAAATTGGATAAATCAACAAAGTAATACATTCCAAGTGAATGAAAAAAAGAATCCTATCATGGATCACCTTCCAAAGTGAAGTGAAAAGAATCCCAATGAGGATCAACATGAAATAGGATAAAATTAAAAGAATCCCAATGAGGATCAGTGAACATGAGATTTCATGACTTAAGTAACCTGGTAAGAAAAGTTGTGACAAAGTTCTACCATGCATTGTATAAGGAGGGTTGATCATTTCATGCTTATGTGTGTGAGATACACATTGAATAATAAATCAACCAAAACATGATAAAAGTCATATGCATCAAAATATCAACCAGGTATGAGCTTAAGAGGACAAACATACCTCCAATCTTCAAGTTCATAATCATGTCCATTTAATCATAAAGGATGCACATGTGTAATGAAAGATTGATATGATCCCTACAAAGAGATCTTTCTTTTCATTATTAATATTAATCAAAATAATATTCAAAACTTTTAATCTTTAAAGTTTCTCTCCAAATGTGGACATAAACTTTAGGGGGAGTAATTTAAATTTTTTGAGTAAGTTACAAAAAGAATTTTAGTTGGTGTTGTTGCAATAAGTCATACCATTATATCTTAGTTTATGCAGATCTTAGAAGCATAACAAGCCCAAGATCTATCAAAATTAGGAAACTTGTATTAGTTGTAACATACAAGTCAATCCAAGCAAAAATTAACAACTTCAACAACCAACTTCATAAGAAAAATCAATCAAGGACACCTCTTCATAAGATGAATAATCAATTCAATCACATTAACTTTTGAATAAGTTCAAAAGGTAATGCAGGTAAGTGCATTAGTTAATGCGGGTGAAGGTAACCCATGCATACAACTAATGCGGGCAACAATAATTTTTGAAGTGCAACTAATGCGGACAATGATTTTACTCTACCGCATTAGTGTGTGAAGTGAATGTTAAGTTTACTCTACCGCATTTGATACAGTTAACAAATCGCATTCGATACAGTGAAGTGTTGACTTGTCAACCGCATTTGTAGTTGTACAAATGGAATTTGTTCTATCGCATTTGTTACTGTACATATTCGGATATGGTAAAACAAGCAATTCAACCGCATTTGTTACAATGTTCTTCCGCATTTACTACAACTCAAATACAGACATACAAAAAGTTCAAGTTTAAACTTCGGCATTTACAACACTACACATATGCGGAGAGAATAAAAATTGAAAAAACAAGAGTTCCGCATTAGTAACAGTAGTGTAATGCGGACAGTCAGTCAAAAATTAAACCTTCCGCATTAGCTACAGTCACAAATGCGGATGACCAAAAGAAGTCAAATGCGGACTGTCCATGTCAAAAGTTTGTCTTCCGCATTTGCTACAGTCAACAAATGCAGACAATCAAAATTAAACAAATTAACCTTCAGCATTTGATACAGTGTTGAATTTATTTGCTTGTAAACTTATAAAATTTCTCAAATTGTATTATTTGACTATTTAAAGGAATTCAAACGGGCCATTTAATACTTTTCAAACTTGAGAGAACTTATAGTGAGACGAGCGCAAAACTACAGTACACCACCATCAATCATCATCATCATCATCACAATCATTCAAAGATTTTGTTGTGTTTCATCCTTAAACATTCTTATCATCGATTCTAAACCACAGTTGTTTCAAAGATAAGGTATAATTTCAACACATTTTGAAACCAAAGCCTAAGTATCGGACTGTTACCCTAAATCAATCAATGAACCAGAAAATTATTAAGAACACCAAAATCAAACCTATTAATGTGATTTAATACACATTTTCGATCTCAATAAACATACAAATTGATTGGAATTCAACTGATATGAAAACCATGATAACCATGCTTACTGAAAAAAATAGAGCAATGTGAAAAAGAAAAATGTGAAACTAATCAAAGTCATATTAACAAATCAAAGTAAAGTTGAAGTCAAAATTGTTGACTAACACACATGTCTCTTGTGCAGATTACATGGCAAACCTTACATGGAGCAAGCTCCATAACGTCAGGGGTTACCTAAACCCTGATGTGCCTGAAGCCGAAGGTCTCAGAGATATGATAAGATTCTTATCTACCACAAGGGTAGCATTTGCCATGATAGTAAGACCAACAATCTACAAGAATCCCATCAGGTCATTCTGGAAATCAGCTGAAGTGGTTGAAGAGGATGGAGTAAAAAATCTATCTGGGAAGATCAACAATGAACTCACTCTGAGGATTACAGAAGAATCAGTTAGAAGATGTCTGCAATTCAATGATAATGCAGATGATCCTCTTGAATTGGATGATGAGGAAATAACTACATTTTTCTCTGAAATTGGTTATGAAGGGAGTTATGAAGCAAAACAGATAGTCAAAGGATTAGTGGATCTGCCTTGGAGATTCCTAATTCATATGTTCCAACATTGTCTGTCTAAAAGAAAAATAGGATGGAATGACATTCTAGTCCTCACATCTTCTGCAATCTGTGCTCTCAGCACCAACAGAAGGTTTAACATGTCTGCATATGTATTCAATGGCCTAATCTCCAACATTCAAGAAGGGTTGAGATACAAGTTTCTAATGTATCCCAGATTCATTTAATGTCTAATCAATGAATCATTTCATGACATTGTTTATGAAGTACCTGTACTTAACATTCCTTATTATGATGCAAGATCCTATAAGTACATCAAGAAGAAGGACCCAAGGAATTTCTACAGTGGTGCCCCTTCACCCCTTCTTCCTTGGATGCTTCAACAAATACACCAAGTAGGTCAAGCACAACCACCTCCACAACTAATAGCTCGACCAACTCCACAACCATCACCAATACCACCACCACAACCATCACTAATACCATCACCAATACCACCACCACAACCACCACCACAACCATCACCAATACCATCACCAATGCTATCACCACAACAGATACCACAACCGTCCACACAACCATCTCTTTAAACATTACCTCAACCATCATCACTTCCATCACCACAACAAACACCACCAATAACCACTCAACCTACACCTATATCACCATATCTTCAATCTCCAATACCACCACACCAATCACCGATTTCTCCTTACCAACCTATACCATCATCACTTGATCACCCTACTGAACCAGAAGGATCAACAAGTGCATCCAAATCATCCAAATCATCTTTTGATGAGGAGGATCATCATGATCAAACCAAAGCTGTGAAAGAACCTTCTAAGGCTGCTCCTTCAGAGAGCTATGCTAAATCAAACATAAATAGGCCTGATGAAAAGGATGAATTAATAATTGAGTTGTTACTTAAAGTAGAAAGGATGGAAAGAACTTTAAACAGGAGAGCAGGAATCATCAATGACAGAATCCTGGAACTGGATGAAAAAGAAAGTGAATTGAAAGATCTCAAAGAAAAATATGCAGTTGAAAGAAAAGAACAAGACAAAGAGATTGAAAATTCAAAAGCTGCATTGAAACACTCAAGAGAAGAAGTGAGTGGACATATAGATACTCTTGAAATACAAACTATTGCCATGGAGGAACAAGAAAACATCATAGAAGAACAAGCTGGTATTATCTCAAAACTAGAAAAGGAAATTGAGAGCAAGAACAAAAGAATATCCGAGCTTGAAATGATGATCAAAAGAACTGATGTGAAAGATGATGATGAGAAAGAAAAACAAGAAAAGATTGATGATAAGGACAAAAATTCAACAGATGAGAATGAAGAACAAGTAGATGATGAAGGTCAAACTGAGATCAAAGACCAGAGCCTTGACATGGTAGTGTATTCCGGAAACACTGGTTATTCAGACTCAGAAAAGGGTGAATTTGAAGAACTCTTCAGTGTTTTGGATAGTTTTGCTTCTGAACAATTCAACATTGATGATGATTTCTGGGAATTCATAAACAATCAAAGAACTGAAGGCAGAGCCTATTGTCTTTATTCCCAAATCACCAGTGCCTTTGGAAAAGGAACTAACTCTACAAATTGTCTCTGCCATATCATTAACTGAAGAACAAAAGGAAGAACTCAAAGAAAGATATGAACAAGAAAGGAAAGAAGAAATTGTAACTAAACAAAGTGAAATGAAAGATCAAGAGCCAAGTACACCTGAAAAGGTACCTGAACCAGAAGATCAAACTGAAACCTCTAGCACTCAACTTCAAACTTACTCACGAAAGAGGAAGTATTTGGCTAAAAAAGCTAAAGGCAAGAGACCAATAATTGAAGAAGAACCATCAAAGAAACAAAAAGATGACCCAAGAAGTTTAGCAGCAATTGCTGAATTTTTGGAAGAACATGAGCAGGCAAAAGCTCAGTTGAAAAAGTTGGCTAGAGCAATTGATTTAGAAGAAGGAGAAATTGCTGATGAATTTGAAGTTAAAAAGGATGTTCTCATGGACAGTCCTATTAAAGAAGAACAATCAATAGAAGACATGGTGACCAAAGCTCAAACTGATGACTTGATGATTAAAGCCATGTTTTTGATCAATCAAGGCTATGATCCTGATGAAGTGTTTGCAATGACTTATGAGAGAATGAAAGAGCAGGAAGAGAAAGTAAAATTGTTGCTTGATCCAAAAATAGACACTGAATATGAGAAGACAATGACAAGGACTCTCCAAAACATAAAGACTCATCCTTGAAGAAATCCACAAGGTATGAAATTCCACTGCCAGAAGAGGTCCCCTACAAAAGCTATCTCAAATGAAGAAATCAACCTCATCCCATGAATCATTATTTCCTGATCCTTATAACATGTCTGATAAGGAAATGAAGGAATATCTCTCAAGTCAGGGATTCACAAAAAGAAAGATTGCCAACATGAAGACAAATTCTTTAAGGGCTGCAACACTTCAACTGATCAATGAAAAGAAAGATAAACTCAAGAAACTGGAAGAAGAATTGACAAGGACCAAACTCAGAAGCAGAATGTCAGCTAAAGACATGTTGTTGAACATAAAAGACCAAGAACTACTTGCCCCAGTGCTCTACAAATACCCCGAATGGTTTGCAAAACCATCTCAGTTGAAGCTACAAGAAGGATTGACTACTGCTGAACTGATCAGAGGGGTGTCTACTCCCAAGGGGAAGATAGATTAGAAGATAATATCATGGAAGTATGATAGCACATGGAACATGTTCAAGGTGAAGAGAATCTAAGGGCTAGTACAATTCTTTACAGAGTACTCAGCTCTAGTAAATGCCCTTGAGATTCATGATTTGAAAGAGCTAGCTCAACTTGAACTAATCAATCATGCAGCTATGTTCAGGGGATATGAACTTGAGAACATACTTAAGATATTTAGAAGGACAAACAACTTCAATTCATTAAAGACAATTTGCTTAAGGAAAGATAAAACTTTTGTCAATCCCCTGCATAAGAAGAAAAAGGTGGAAGCAGAAGAAATTGTATTCCCTGATTTGAAGGTAAAGCCAACCCAGTCATTGAAGAGGAAAGTAGTATCTGGTACTCATTCTTCCAGTCCCATCTCAAATGTGTACTATGATGAGAAAACCTATGAGATGGTGATAGAAAGGAGGTAGGGAGGAAAAGAAGGAGCTGACATCAGACTATTTAGTGGATATGAAGTAAGATTACTTGATGAATCATACATCCACTACATCTATACTAGGCACTTTAGGGAAGTAAACAACAAATTAGGTGAACAAGACATGCACTTCTTTCTGAAATGCATCAAGTTGTTGAAACTGGCCTATGATAGAATTAAGATTAAAAGAGATAAAAGAAAGAAAGAAAAGCACCACTATAACTTGGAAACATTATTAAGCTTGAAGTGGATGTGGGAGGGATTTTATTGATTCATAGAGATGGTCTTTCCACAATCTCCATATGGGAACCTATTTCACTGAAAAAGTTACCAATAGAAGCCATCTACAACATGAGTAGAATGAAAATACATGTGTTGAGTAGAGACAGGATGTCAGAAGCAACTGATTTTGTAAACATGATCAAGGCCATTCTGGATCCCACCAAGCTGCATTCATACTACCTCCTGAAGACCCAACAGAATCTTCACAACATCAATCACCACCCAAACATTATGGAAAACTTGGCTGTATTATCCTTAGGGGGAGTATTGTTGGACCCTTGAAAGGATCATACATGCCAACTCAATTGGTGATTTAATGATTGTTCTGCTGAAATCCCTCAAGTCCAAGAAGAAATGCAGATGAAGAATCTGCTGAGAAGAATAAAGTATTGTCTCCCGCATTTGTCAATGCGGAAGACACAGGATAATACGGAAAAGTATTTGTTCTTCCGCATTGACAAATGCGGAAGACCAAAAGTAAATGCAGACAAGACTTTGCTCATTCGCATTGACAAATGCGGATGACCAACCAAATGCGCACAAGTATTTGTTCATCCGTATTAACCAATGCGGATGACCAACTTACTAATGCTGATCAAGATTATCTCATCCGAATTTGTCAATGCGGATGAACAAGCAGAGATGCGGATCAAGACTTAGACTAGTTTCCGATGTAATAGGTCAGGGGTAGTTTTGTCATTTTGTAAAGACATCTTGTCTTGTCTATAAATAGAATAGTTAACCTCGTACTGAGGTGACGGTTGATAGATAGAGAATTTTTGTTGTAATTATTCTCTGTAACTTATCATCTTTCAAATATTAATACAAACAGTATTTATGAGTAATTTTCTTGCTTGAATGTTCTTTGATTGTTTGTTTCCGTCACTCAATCATTGACTTGATTAACATATTCGATTCTCAGTAAGAATATCACTCTTACTCAAACCCAGTCACTCATTATGAGCTAAACTCCTTTTGATCATCCTAATCGGATGAAACTTATGTAATTTGTGATGAACTAATGGTGTGATAAATATTATGCTAATGTTATGGTGGTCTTGGGAAACTATTGATGGGTAGCATCTACATTTGAACGGAAAGTTATAAATTTATGGTTTGTGATTGTGATTGTCATACAAGGTTGAAAATCGTATGATTAACTTTCATTCGCGAAACTGGTCTTCATAATAATCCATGGCTAATGAACTAGAAATGGTTATTAAAAATCATATCACCTTAACTTTCTGATAATTTGCAGGTTCCCTTTTATTAGTTTGAGAAATCTTCAGTAATTGTTATGGCTTTCTAAAATTAATGGTATGTTAGGAAGGAACTTGATCAACTCTCTTTTTAACATTAAGTTATGTTTTTAGAAATCATATGTCAAATATGTCACAAAACATTTACCTACATTACTAGGGCTTTGATCTAAGCAGTAAAACTCAAACTGACATGATCCTAGTCACTATGGCAGCAGGATAGATGAGAAATCATGCCAGCTCATCTTTATAAACATTAAAATAATTACATTAATCCAGATCTTTAAATCACACCACCAATTCATCACGGTTACATAAGTGGAGTCTAATTAGGATGATAACTTCTAATCCCAGGTTTTAAATCCAAACGCATCAAATCTTAGTTACTTTATTTTTATCATTGTTTTTTAAACCCCAAAAAATCTTTCCAATGCAACTTATCATTTTCTTTAACAAAAACCAAATCTGATAGTCAAACGTCAAGTTTGTTGAGTAGGCTATTACCAACACTATATTAGCACACGACAGGTACACTTGCCTTTTGTGTGTGTGGTTTAGTACTTGTAATAACCAATTAAAACTAAATCTGTGCGTAAAATATTTATCAAAATAATATACTATCCGCATCCATCAAGTTTTTGGCGCCGTTGCGGGGGACACACGGCAGTTTGAAAGACAAACTAAATTTGTGACTATCTTGTATATAACTTGTTAATATATTTTTGTTCAAACTTCATTTTATTTTTCTTTGGTAGTTTGCCTTAGTTAGTTTAGCTACATTTTCCTGATCATTTTAAGCCTTAGTTAGTTTATGCTTCTTTAAGTTAGTGTATGTCCAACTGGTCTAGTCCTGAACTTGTTTCGCCTCTTTCGGAACCCGAATGACTTTTTCGTCAAAGATTGCACAAAAGATCAAAACAAGCAAGACCAGTCATTGAAGAAGACATTTTGGAAGGTACACCATCTAAGAAGACATAGCTAACCAAGACGAGGAAATAAAGATGACACACTATGCCACATCGTCACTAGATGGTTACGAGTCTAGTGTTGTCCAACCAGCAATAGCGGCCAACAATTTCGAGATAGAGTATTATCCAACTCGTAGAAAACTCTATTCAGTTCCATGGGTTACAAGACGAAGATCCTAATGCTCACATCTCATGATTCCTTTGTATTTGTGCTACGTTCAAAATCAATAACTGTTCAGACGACGCCATTCGACTAAGACTTTTTCTATTTTCACTTTGAGGCCGAGCCATCGACTGGCTTGATTACTTCCGCCTGGTTCCATAACCACATGGGCGGAAATGGCTGAACAATTCCTTTTGAAATACTTTCCACCCGATCGCACTACCAAATTAAGAAGCAACATCACAAGTATTCGCCAAGAAGACGATGAATCATTACACCCAACATGGGAGAGATATAAAAGTCTCCTTCAAAGATGCCCACATTACGGACTTGATCTGTGGCTGCGGTGTCAAACCTTTTACGATGCAATCAACGGAGCCCACAAGGAAGCGGTAGACCAAAGTGCGGGAGGAGATTTCGGAAGTGTAACACCAACAGAAGCATACCAAGCGTTAGAAAGAGCAGCGAAGAAGAGCTTTGCTTACAATCCCTTACGGACCAAACCCAGTTCTAAAGGTATTCATCAAGTAGACTCTAAAACCCTAATTGCCGCCCAATTAGAAGCTCTAACAAAAAAATTCAAACAATTGCAAAGCGAGCTAAAGAAAACTCCAACACGATGCAATACACGTGGAAGTTCACACAAGACCAACGAATGCCCACAAGGCATTATGATAGTTGAAGATGTTGACTATGTAGGAGGCCCAAACAACTCATACAACAACAACTCAAATTGGAGAAGCAACTCGAATTACAAAGATGCTAGTAATAACCAACAATCATCTGGATTCAACCGAAGGCCACCTTACCAACAATAGAAACCACCATACCAAGGTCCAAGAAACCAAGACCGTGGAGCATCATCAATGGAAGACTTATTGCAGCAGTTGTTGTTAGCCACACAAGCCACAGATGAGTACATCCGGAAATCTGATCGAAGAAATGAGGAGAGGTTCCAAAGAAACAAAACTGACATCAAAAGCAACAAAGCATCATTGCTGACCATAGAGCACCAAGTAGGTCAAATAGCAAAACAACTATCTGAAAGACCTCAAGGAGCTTTGCACAGCAACACTATGACAAACCCTAATGCTCAAGTCAAAGCCATCACCACCAGGAGTGGCAAAACCACTCAAGGTGATGCACCCACATTACAACCCATCCTTGAAGAAGTAGAAATTGAAAGTCCAAGTAATGCGAGTGATAAGCAAAAGCAAGCTATTGTTATTGAAGAACCAGACAAGAAATACGTTCCACCACCACCCTATGTTCAACCACCTCCATATCCAGGTCGTTTGAGACAACAAAGAATGGAGGCATAATATGGCAAATTCCTTGGGTTGTTCAAGCAACTCCACATCAATCTGCCTTGGTGGAGGCCTTAGCACAAATGCCAAACTACGCTAAGTTTCTAAAAGGTGTCTTGTCAAATGAAAAGAAACTGGAAGAGTTATCACACGTGGTTTTGAATGAGGAATGCTCTGTAGTTCTTCAAAACAAACTACCTCAAAAGATGATTGATCCATGAAGTTTCACCATACCTTGCCTAATAGGAAATCTTTCCGTCAATAACGCGTTAGCTGATTTAGGTGCAAGAATTAACCTTATGCCTTATGCGTTTTTGAAAAATTAAACCTAGGTGAACCTAGACCTACCCGTATGAGCATCCAGTTAGCTGACCGTTCTATCAAATATCCGAGGGGCATCATTGAAAATCTCTTAGTTAAAATTGACAAATCGTATTTCCTATTGATTTTGTGATCCTTGACATGGATAAGGACAAAAATGTTCCTCTTATCCTTGGTCAACCTTTCTTAGCACTGCTCAGGCCCTCATTGATGTTTGTACATGCAAACTCACGCTTAGAGTAGACGAGGAGGAAGTAACTTTCGATACAGGCCAATCCATGAAACACCCTCAGCATCATGATGACTAACTCTATTATGTTGATGCTTGCGATTCGATCATAAGTTGTTATTTGAAGAAAACTCTTCAAAATGAAGCTTGCAACACTCAATTAATAGAGGTCCAAATCACTGAACCCATATGTGAGAACCAAATCATTCCAGAACTTGAAGTTGATGAAACATCATTTCATCAAGAAGCATTTGATATCATTGAGCAAGATCTAGAACCGAAAGCCTAACCTTCTATCGAAGACCCTCCAGATTTAGAGCTCAAAGAACTTCCATCTCATCTCGAATACGCTTTTCTTGAAAACACATCTCAACTTCCTGTCATAATCTCATCTACCTTATTAATTGATGAGAAGAACAAGTTGCTCAATGTGCTTAAGGCATACAAACAAGCAATTGCATGGAAAATCATGGACATCAAGGGAATCAATCCATCCTTTTGCACTCATAAAATATTGATGGAGGAGAACATCAAATCCGTCATTCAACCACAATGACGTTTAAACCTGAGCATGCCAGAGGTTGTGAAGAAAGAAGTAATCAAACTGCTAGATGCCGGTTTGATTTACCCTATTTTTGATTCGCCTTGGGTCAATCATGTCCAAGTTGTTCCAAAGAAGGAGGAATGACTGTTGTAACTAACGAGAAGAATGAGCTTATTCCCACTTGTACGGTTACAAGATGGAAAGATCACTAACGAGAACAATGAGCAAACTCAATGACGCCACAAGGAAAGATCACTTCCCTCTTCCATTCATCGACCAAATGCTTGAGAGATTATCTGGAAAAATGTTCTATTGTTTCCTGGATGGTTTCCTAGGTTATTTTTAAATCCTTATTGCTCCTGAAGATCAAAGAAAACGACATTCACCTGTCCATATGGCACATTTGCTTATCGGCGAATGCCCTTTGGATTGTGTAATGCTCTTGCTACATTTCAAAGATGCATGATAGCAATTGTTCATGACATGATTTACACTCAATGGAATTTTTCATGGATGATTTCTCCATATTTGGAAACTCATTTGAGCAATGTCTTGAAACATTGGAAAAGATGCTAGTTAGATGTGAAGATTCTAACCTTGTTTTAAATTAGGAAAAGTGCCACTTAATGGTTACGGAAGGAATAGTGTTAGGACGCAAAATCTCTCGAGCAGGGCTTGAAGTCGATCAAGCCAAAGTCGACACTATTTCTAAACTTCCACATCCCACAACCGTGAAAGATATCAAAAGTATCCTAGGTCATGCAGGATTCTACCGTCATTTCATCAAAGATTTCTCAAAAATCGCTCGACCAATGACTCAACTTCTTGAGAAAGACGCTCAATTCGTATTTTTTGACGAATGCATTAGTGCATTCAATTTGCTTAAGGAGAGACTGGTAACTGCTCCAATCATGGTTTCCCCAGATTGGAGGCTACCATTTGAACTCATGTGCGACGCAAGCGATTTCACGGTAGGAGTCGTATTAGGACAAAGGAAAGACAAGAAATTTCACCCAATTCATTATGCGAGAAAAACCCTAAACGACGCACAAGAAAACTACACCACCACCAAAAAAGAACTTCTTGCGGTAGTTTTCGCATTTGACAAATTCCGTTCGTATCTAATCCTTTAAAAAACAATTGTTTACACGGATCATGTAGCCCTTTCATTATTTTTTCAACAAACAAGATGCAAAGCCGAGATTGATTTGTTGGATTCTCCTGCTTCAAGAATTTGACATCGAAATTCGTGATAAGAAAGGAGCGGAAAATCTAGCGGCAGATCATCTCTCGCGTCTTGAGGATTCAAGCCCTTCACAAACTGAGGAAGCCATAATAAAAGAAAATTGTCCTCACGAATTCCTTATGCACATTCAATCATTAATCGATGAACATCCTTGGTTTGCCGATTTTGCAAATTACTTAGCAAGCGGAATCCTTCTCAAAGGAATTACTTATCAGCAAAAAAAGAAATTCTTTACTGATATCAAACATTACTATTAGGAGGACCTATATCTGTTCAGAATCGGTGCAGACCAACTCATTCGAAGATGCATACACGGAAGTGAAGTAGAACAAATCCTAAGGCAATGTCATGAAAGACCCATAGGAGGACACCATGGAGCAACCTTAACAGCCAAGAAAGTATTTAACTCTAGATTTTACTGGCCCACGATCTTCAAAGATGCTCACAACATGGTACGCACCTGTGATGCATGTCAAAGAGCAACCAATATCTCAACACGGGATGAGATGCCTCAGAAACCAGTTCAAGTATGCGAGGTATTTGATATATGGGGTATTGATTTCATGGGGCCATTCCCGTGTCATTTGGCAATCGTTACATCTTAGTAGCAGTTGAAACGTTGTCAAATTCCTTAAGAAACTATTATCTCATTTTGGTACCCCTAAAGCTCTTATTAGTGACCTAGGAACTCATTTCTGTAACAATCAGCTCGAACAAGCAATGGTGCGCTATGGAGTTCACCATCGCTTTACAACTGCTTACAATCCACAAGCGAATAGGCAAGCCGAAGTCACTAACCGAAGCATCAAACGAATCCTTGAGAAAACTGTAGGTCAAAACCACAAGGACTGGTCTAGCAAGTTAGATGATGTATTACGGGCTTTTTGAATAGCCTATAAGACTCCCATCGGCACAACACCATTCAAACTAATCTATAGGAAGTCGTCTCATCTACTTGTGGAACTAGAGCACAAGGATTTTTGGGCACTTAAAGCAACAAACTTGGACCAAGGCCTTGTAGGAAAGAATTGATTCCTACAAATTCACAAATTGGAGGAATTGAGAGAACAAGCATACGAAAATGCTAGGGTTTACAAAGAAAAGACAAGGAAATTCCACGACACTCGATTAAAGAACACAAAATGATTTCATGTGGGAGAACATGTCTTACTGTACAACTCTCGTTTACGCTTGTTTCCCGGAAAACTGAAATCACATTGGTCTGGACCTTATACGATCAAAAACGTGTTTTTGAATGATGCCATTGAAATTTATAACCACGAAGGTTTAAGTTTCAAAGTGAATGGTCATCGTTTGAAACCGTACATCAATGGACCAACCATGATTCCCTCGAAGGAATTACACCCCCGCCCCAACGAAGACTAATTGTGGGGAAAGGTCATGCTGAAGACCCTTAGTTTTTTCTTCTTTTTTCTTTCTTCTTCTTTTTTCTTCTTCTCCCTCACGTTTTCTCTTGTAGCTTTCTTTATCTTTCTCCAATTGATCTTGCTCTTTGTTGAAGAGCCATAAGATCATATCATCATCATGGGAGAGATAGTTCTTCTAGAGAGAAACCCCTAGAGGTTAGGAATGTTATCCTTTCCCTCCTAAGCTGCAGATAAGCTTCTCTTTTCTTCCACTCCCTTTTCCTCCTCTAAGGCCATCCTTACTGCTTCTTCCCTTTGTTCAATCAGCAGCAAGGTTGCCTTTTCCATCTCAGTTAACTCCTTTAGTGGTAGCAGGAGCATATCTTCACTAACAGCTCCAAGCTTGATAAGTCTATCAATGATCTCCGCCATCTTTCTATTGTTGATAGCCTCTTGGTTGGTTGCAGCTGCTTTGCTACTTGCAGCTTGCAACTTCCTAGTTGGGAGTCTACCTTTCTTCTTAAGTTTTTCTAACCTTGCTTCCTCCTGAAGCTCTTCCTTGGTCATCTTCCTCTTTCCTTTGACATCTTCAGAAGTGCTAGACCTTGGGGGTTCTTGGATGGAAGTTTCAGGTTGAGAGATAGTAGTTGGAACTTGTTGTAGTGGTTTTGTTTGAGCTAAGGGTCGGTTGAGAAACTCCTCACTATTCACCTCATAAGCTAGCTCTAGAATTGCATATGTGATGATTAGATCCTCAGATAAGGAGACTAGTCCTTCCGCAGTTTCCATCTCAGCTTCAGAAGATTTGAGTTGTTCTTTCGAGGGTTTGACTTTGGCTTCGGAAGCCTGAGGGAATGCACTATCTGTCCTAATTATTTCAGTTACTGGGCCATCAGTCCTTATTTCCCCTTTGAAATCAATCTTAGTTTCCATGGGGGCCTTAGGTTGACCAACTTCTTCCACAGTGGTAGAAGGTTCATTTATCCTTTGAAGTTCTTCAACTCCAAAGTACATCATAGTTGCATCAAGGCTAGCTGATCTAAAGAAGATCCCATTAAGAACTTGGAGAAGATCTTGTTGACATCTCTAAGCATCATTGAGTCCATTTGTAGGACAACATGAGGACGTTCCGGAAAAACTATTGCTTTGGGAGCCAGGTATCTTGAAGTTAGAGAAATAAAGCTCGACTTTGTGGTTCCACATATGTTTGTCCCTGAACACTCTCTCTTTTTTCGGTAGCATCATCTTGAGAGCTAGACAAGCTAGAGGAAGAGGTTAATAAGACTGAATATGTACATGCCTGACAAATCTCTCAATCTGTTTCTCAGCTAGTTAAGCCTTGAGATTTTCAATCTGAAGTTGCTAAGTGGTAGACCTATCCTCTAAATTCTTAACCTTGATTCAAGATTTGAGACTTTAGAAAGTAGGTATTGAATGGTGAGTTTCAGACTTCCCTCATCTTCTTTTGAAGAATCATGGAGAGATGAGGTAATATACTTTGTATTCATCCTCACCACCCGAGATGTGGTTTCTTGGCACCCTGGTTTCCTATTCCGAACGATGTCTCTTTCAGAGGCATAAAAAGGCACAGTGCTGTAGATTCAGACTCAAAAATGTTACTACTGCCCTGAGATCCAATAAGGCTCCTTTAGTAGTGGCAGCTGAACTACATGAGTCCCCTCCATATCAGTGGGACTCACTTTAGTTGGTTTTTTCTAATGGAGATAGAGATAAGAGGTCCCTCTAGGCTCTGTTGATCCATAAGAGGGTATTGGGGATCAACTTCATTTCCATGAAGAGACATAATCTCCTCATTAGTTCTTATCAGTAGGTTATTAAATGATATGGAAGTTAAACCTATTTGGAACTTTGGTCAATATCTATTGGCATTGAGCCTTTGGTGGGGCTGTCCCTTTTTGGCTGCTCAGGGAAGTATAAAGACTTACCCTGAGGGCTTTCGGCTTGGGTTTTGGGCTCAAAGGATTGAGTTGAGGAGAGTCAATTTCCTTATTATGGTCAAATATGAAGGATGGTGAGACCTCAGACTGAGTGGGGGCCCATGTTCCCACTCTAGTCTTATTGGATTGAAAAGGCAGAGCTTGCTCAATAAGAGTAGATTGAACAAGGGTTCATTTGGATCGTCTCTGGTAGGTAGATTGATGGGGTGAGAAGGTAGGGTTGGCAATATGAGGGTAGCTTCTTGTGTGGGTTCATCACTTATAGAGTTAACAAGGATATCACTAGGAGCCATTGGCTCAATCATACCTAGAAGAAGATCAGTGTGTCTTTCAGTTTAGCTAGTGGATACTCTCTTCAAGACTTTAAAGATGGCCGGCCTTATTTGGGGAACTTGTAGGACAGCTTCATAGACAAGCTGACTCTGGTCTAGCTCATAGTTGAAGATATGCTAAAGGAACCTAGGATACATGAAGAATGTGTCCCTCTAGAGGTTCCCCATAAGGTTAGTCTACACAAACCTTGAGTAATTGAAGTGGAGGCTTTTCACCAACCTATGAACTAGGCATCCTAGTTCATATGGGATTTGATCCCATCCCCAGACTTATTAGACAGACAGTGGAGAACAACATGGAACAGGAACTTTTAGTTGAATGAGAAATTAAACTTGTAAATAGTAGATCTCCTCACATCTCCACCATATCCCATTTGGGTATATGTGTCATCTAGGTCTGACTTGGAGAACTTAGTAGGAGCGCCATCATCGTGAAGCTCTAGATGCTCCCTGATGAGTTGTTTAGAATGATCAACCCCTGGCCACAAATGCTAGACCTTATTACCCTAACCTAAATTAGGGTTTCAATCTGATTGTTGCTCCAAAATTCAGCCATATGATTTGAGTAAACGGTGATTAACAGTCAGAGCGGTGTAATAGGTATATTAGGTAAGAAAAGGGATGATATCTGAGAAGTCAGCATCCTTGGATGAATCAAGGAGTGCGACTTGGTTGTGCTGAGATTTCAGTGCCATTGTGAGTTTGAATCTAGGGGAATTGAAGGTGAAGAAGCTTTTGGTAGTAAATGTTAGGATCAGTGATCTATGTTTGATTGATTGACGAGTATTGTAGCGGAATTCAACCAATGAATTAGTCGATTCACAGAACAAAACATATTCAATAAGAACAAAGACGGTTATAGAGGGAGAGAGAATATCTGCAAATATTATTTCATTCAATATTTGCTTTCGTGGTAACAGAATGTCACACTTATGATTAGGTCGACACCTCTTATATAAGAGATGTGACGTCTGCTGATGTCACTTGATAGTGACATCTAACAGATTTATTCAACTGATACACAACTACTGAAGATGTCAAAACAGCTGACATCTTCTTCAAAAAATGCTAAGTGTTATCAGTTGTTACAACTACTGAGAAATATAAAACTACTGAATCTACAACGACTGAAGAACAAGCTCTTCAGTCGTTTTACAAAACTACTGAAACTAGAAATATAAAACTACTGATATCACAACTACTGAAGAAGTACTCTTCAGCAGTTGTGACAAACTACTGACGCTTCAGTACTTGATCTTCAGACTTTGACCTTAAGATGTTTCATCAGCTGATGACTTCAGTAGATATCATCATTTGATGTCTTCAGTCTTTGTCTTCAGACTTTGTACATCAGTTTGTCTTCAGCACTTGTAAACTCTTCAGATGTTGTACTTCAGTACTTTGGTCTTTCAGCTTCAGCACTTGTGTTCTTCAGCTGTTCAGCTTCAGTATTGTGTTCTTCAGCTGTTTAGCTTCAGTACTTGTGTTCTTCAGCTGTTGTACTTCAGTACTTGGTCTTTCAGCTTCAGCACTTGTGTCTTCAGCTGTTCAGCTTTAGTACTTGGGTCTTCAGTGTTCAGCTTCAGTACTTGTGTTCTTCAGCTTTCAGCTTCAGTACTTGTGTTCCTCAGCTGTTTAGCTCAGTACTTGTGTCGTTTCAGCTGTTGTACTTAGCACTTTAGTCTTCAGCTGTTGAAGTCTTCAGCACTTGATCTTCAGCTGTTGAAGTCTTCAGCACTTGTCAAATGCTGATGAAGCTTTCAGCAGTTGTTGTGATACCATGTGGGACTTAGAGGTTTTCTGATCATGGCTCATTGGTTCTTTTGGTCCAACAAACTCCCCCTGAACCAATGCAGCCAAAACCTCTAATTATTTATTATCCCACTTATTGTTGGCAAAAGATGGTTTTTTCCTTCTTGATCAGTAGAGAAGATGACCCACGTAAGCTCTGGCCTGGGAAGAAATCTCAGATATTTGTTTGGCAAGGTATGAATGGGAACTCTGTTTTGGGGAAACGGACACAGAGTTGTTATCCATTCATGGAATTTACTTCCCATAATGATCTGTATGACTCTCGAACATAGGCCTCAAGGAGAACAACTTGTTCCTCCTGGAGAGTTCTTCTACTCCTCCTTCGAAGAAGAACTCTGGACCATAGTACTCAGATAAGTACTTCATGGTCCTGCCATTTTTCAGCTCCACTGTAGTACCTCCCTATAGACAAATTCATCAGGATGGGTGCCTTCAAGGAGTAACTGGAGCTCATTCTCTTGATGTCTTCAAGCTTTTTTATATAATAACCCCTTTTTGATCATCTTGTTTTCCAGTAAAGCTTGAGGGGTCATCTTTGCTTGATGAGCTTTCTTGAATTCATCAATTATTTCCCAAGGTGAGACTACAATGGCCACATAATGGTAGAATCTATGTTTTCTAACCTGGCAATTGTATCTGTGTGGAATAGTTCTTTTATGGATTCTATAACTCACCTTGGGGTCTAGCCATACTCTCACTCTCTCCTTCTGATACTAAAATGTGTGCCTGAGAGGTGTACAGCCTCTGAGCATGCCCTTTCATGGCTTGTATTGATGATGACTGAGGAAATTCCTTGTCAACCATCTCAGTAGTTGCTCATCGTGCTTTTCTGCTGGTCTTCATCTTCTATCTGACTCTAACCATTTCCCTTGAGAGTCAGGTGTGATCATGGGTTGACTTCTGGGTTTTGGTAGCTTTAGAACAACAGAGAGTGGCAGACTATCATCTTCATCCTCTTCTTCTTCTTCTTCTTCCATCCTCAGCACCTTCTCCTCCTTCTAGGTGCATCACTGGATGATGGTTGGGTTGGTAAGGAATTGGTTTTGAAGAATGGGGATGTTGGATTTTGGCTTAGAGATTGGTTTGGAGATTTGAGGGGTAGGCAGTGTTTGAGTGGGTGGAAGGGAAGGTTGATCCAACATCTTTGTAGTAAGTTTAGCCTTTGTAGTTTTGCCATTCCAACCTTTTACCAGCCCCAGCCTCATCAAGGGCTTCAACATAATCCCCTTGTGGAATTGCTCAGACAGAAGATTCTGGTGGCTATAGCCAGAATACTGTCTCTGGTCCACGCGCGAATCTCCATTAAAGATCTTCCTAAGTATTTTGCAATGAAGCGGACCATGATCTCCAATCTCTCTTTTTCAAGTGCATCATACCCAGCCCATCGGGTTTGAATCTCTGCACTTCCAACCTCCTGATCTCACTATCCAATGTGGCGGTATCAAACCCTTGCCTGAAGAGTTGTTCAATATTTATCCGTGGATCGGCTGTGTGTATTATCAGCATATTTTACCAGCTCTTCCAAGGATTTGTCTTCAGCAGTAGGTGGATCATCAGCACTTTTCTTTCGTTTGTAAGTGAGCAGTGGTTGCTTTTCTTTCTCCTCCTCTTGGACTTGCTTTTGAGCCTTCTCTTCCTCTGTTCTTTCCTCTTCTTTTCTTTCACTGCAGTACTCTCCCCCTTTTTGGATGCATTGGAGGTAGGGGTTTGTACCGCAGAAAGTGTCTTTTGCACAGCAGCATCAATCAAGGTTGTAAAGTTGAGGAAAGCCTCTCATCAATGGCTTTAGTCACAATGTCAGTGATTATGGGTGTGATGAGAGGGAGGGAATTTTGAAGTACAACAACTATTGCTCAGGAGGGTTCTGTCCTGAGAAATAGTGCCTGAAGCAGAGGCAGGTGGCTGAGTTGGAGTGGCTCAGTGTTGGGGAACTTCAACTGAAGGTGCCATCTATGGGTTGGTAGAGGCAGATGGTCTTTCTCCTTGTGAGAGTTGGTCAAGTAGGTTTTGCAGCCTACTGACTTTCTCCTCAAGGATTGTGTTCTGGGCAAGAACATCGTAGAAAAAAGCCCAGGTCATCATCAGCGAAGCTGAATCATCTGACCTCCTGCTTGGAGCAGGATGTACATGCACTGGTGTAGACCAGTTGTTGCATGTGCCCCTTTTTCTTGGTACTGGGGACTTCCAGCCTCAGGACAATGTCCATCATCAGCTGTTGCTCTAGTGAGGTCTTAGCAATGTTACCAGCCTCATTCTGATCATGTGCTGATTCAGAAGAGGTGGCAGCCTCACTAGATATTCTAAGCTCCTTATCTACACCAGGAGATAGAAGTGGTAAAACCTGTGCTGTGGGTTCTTAATTGCACTGTGTTCCTCCCCCTCAATGGTAGAGGTGTTCCCAGTAGTAAGTGGTTTTTGGGGAGGGGGTGAGGAGTGCAGTTGAGTCAGCACTTGTGCAACTATTAAAGTTGGGCTGTGAGGGGCGGTTGTATGCGGTGAAGGGATAGAAGCAGTGTGCACCTGGGGAGGTTGGTGCTCTTCAATGGCAATCCCCTCAAGTGAGGAAGATCCCAGATGTGTAGGTACCCTTGTGTGGTTGCTGCAGGCTCCTGTTGAGAGGAATCCTGAGCGGCTATGGCTGGAAGAGTCCTTATATCCACTAGGGGGTTTGGACCAATGGATATCTCCTGCGTTTGTTGTTGCA
Organism: Flaveria trinervia; assembly: GCA_025506515.1. Classification (NCBI taxonomy): domain Eukaryota; kingdom Viridiplantae; phylum Streptophyta; class Magnoliopsida; order Asterales; family Asteraceae; genus Flaveria; species Flaveria trinervia. The sequence continues at coordinate 17,796,961 of CM046458.1, read as the reverse complement.
GGGGCATCATCAGGGGACTCAATTCCCTGAGTAGCCGTTTTGGGTTCTTTTTGGGGGTTTGGTGGGGACTTTTGATTTGGAGGTGGTGGCTGTGGGTTCCAGCTGCGTGGGTTTGCGCAGCTTGGCAGCCAAATTGAGTGTCTGGTCAAAGTTGTGCCGGGAGTATACTTCGGCAGAACAGCCGTAGCAGGGACTCCCAAGCCAACAAGTCCCTCAGCATTAAGCTGGTTTGTAATGATGGCCATTATGAACGTGGATATAGTATCCAACGGTTAGCAGTTAGTTTTTGAGCCATATCCTTGAGCTCCGAAAATATATTATTTCTGAAAAGTTAACGGTTGTTGCTCAAGAAAGAATACATTACCTGCTGCCACTTTGTCGACATTTGATCCCAAGACGAAGTCTTAGGAGCCAAACATACATTCACTATGTGAAAAATTAGGCGTTCAGCGTCATGGAAGTGTTTCTTCATGATAGTGGAGGCACTTAGATTGCCCTGATATCCATGTTGGGCAAAGGATAGATCTGTAGTGCCCTTGGATATCCAGCAGGAGGAATGGCATCATCCAGATTGAGAATTTGGCGGATTATTGCAGGGAGTGATGACCACTTCTTTTGTTGACGACCAACTCGAGAGATGGGGTGTTGTTCTCCCCAAGTGGGTAATGGTGACGTTCATCCCAAAACTGTTGGAGGGATTCGGCATGTAGAATGGGATTCAGAAGAAATGCCGTTTTGTATTGGGACTGAAACCATAAGATCGATAGCAGTATCGAACTTAGCCCAGACAGGCGATTTAGTAAGGTAGGCAACACAGTTGTGTCGCGGTTTAATTTGCATGGACGCCATTGAGAAGAGAGAAGTTTTGGAGAGGAACGTTAGGTTGAAGAAGATGAAGCTTTGAAGATTAGGTCAGGTCTATTTTATAGGGTACGGGTAAGAAAACGACTGAAGGATGTGGTGTTAGTCATCAGTAGTTTTAAACGACTGTTGACATGGTATTATCCTTTCAGACGTTGAAACAGCTGAAGTCGTGGTGTTAGGCATCAAAAGTTAGAAAACTACTGAAGACCGTGGTTTTGACTTCAGATGATTGAAACAACTGAGGACTTGGTGTTTGTCATCAGTAGGTGTGAAACTACTAAAGACAGTGGTTTTGTCATCAGCTGTTGTAAACAACTGAAGACTTGGTATTAGTCATCGTAGTATAAAAACTTGAAGACATGGTTTTGCTTCAGTTGTTTAGAATGAAACAGCAATGTTGAAATAACTGAAGAGAAAGTTCTCTTCAGTAGTGTCGTCAATTCATAGCCTTTCAGCTGTTTCATGCTGTCCTCAACACTTACTCATCAGACTTGCATCTGATTTTCAGGTGTTTCATAGACACATTAGTATTTATCGTTTATACTGATTTCAGTAGTTGTAACTACATCAGTAGTTTTAACTACATCAGTAGTTTGGAACAGATAAAGTACTTCAGTACTTGTGAGGCATTAAGCCATCAGTAGTTATAAAAACTACTGAAAGGAAAAGGACTCATCAGTACTTATATGTGACATGGGTACCAATGATCATCAGTAATTACTACTGAAATCATCAGTAGTTGTCACTTTCTAGCTGCAGCATACCAAGCCTTAACACAAGGTTTTGGAAAGTAGAACTATCCAAAGGCTTAGTCAAAATATCTGCAAGCTCACTCAGCACTAGGCCACAAACTTAGGATCAATCAGACCTTTTTCAAAACAATCCCGAATAAAATGATGTCTGATCTCTATAGTTTGGCCTAGAGTGCTGGACTGGATTTTTGAATACACAGAGTGATCACTATCCATTAACAATGGAGTCTTAGTCTCTGTAATGCCATAATCAGAAGTTGGTTCTGAAGCCAGAGTACCTGAGAGGTGCAAACTTGCAGCAGCAATGTACTCGGCCTCAGCAGTTGATGTAGCAACAGATGTTTGTTTCTTACTTGCCAAGAAATCAAACAATTGCCTAGGAATTGACAACACCAGAAGTGACTTTCTAGTTAACTTGCACCCTGCTAGTCACTATCTGAAAAAGCAACTAATTTGCAAGAGTGTCCAGTGGAATACCATAAACCCAGAGATTGTGTACCTTGCAAATAGCTAAAGATTCTCTTGACTGCAATCAAATGAGACTCTTTAGGAGCAGCCTAAAATCTAGCACAAACACATGTAGCAAACATAATATCTGGTCTAGAAGCTGTTAAATACATCAAGGACCCAATCATACATCTGTAAAGCGTTTCATCAACAACTTTACCTTTCGATCAGCATCCAATTGTGTGGTGTTGCACATGGGAGTAGAACAGGGCTTACAGTTTGTAAATCAAACTTAATCAAAAGATCTTTCGTATTTTTGACTGATGATAAGGTTCCATCAGCCTTTTGTTTGATTTGCAAGCCTAGAAAGAACTGAATTCTCCCATTGCAACTCATTTTAAACCTCTTTTTCATTAATGTTGTAAAATCATCACACAACTGGGGATCAGAGGATGCAAAAATAATATCATCAACATAATCTGAACAAGTAGCTTATGCTGATCCACCTTCTTAATAAACAAAGTTTTATCAATGGATCCTCTAGTGAAATTATTCCTAAGAAGAAAAGTAGAGAGTGTCTCATACCAGGCTCTAGGAGCTTGTTTCAACCCATAAAGAGCCTTATCAAGTTTGTACACCCATTCAGGATTTTAGTATCCTCAAGCCTGGTGGTGACACACATAAACTTCTTCCTTTATTTACCATATAAAAATGCACTTTTAACATCCTTTGAAAAACTTTAAGATTGTGGAATGCAGCATAGGCTAAGAACAATCTATTGCCTCTAGTCTGACTACAGGGGCAAATGTTTCATCATAGTCAATACCTTCTTCCTGTGAAAACCCCTGTACAACCAGTCTAGCCTTGTTCTTAACAATAAGCCCATTTTCATCGGTTTTATTCTAAACACCCATTTAGTGCCTATTGCACTTACACTACCTGGGGGAAGAGGAACAAGTTCCCACACTTGCTGTTTCTTAACTGAAGTAGCTCAAGCTGCATAGCTTCAACCCATCCATTGTCTCTCAAGCAACATGGTAGTTCTTTGGCTCTAGCTGACTGATGAAGAGAGCATAGAAGCAGAAGTTAGACAATTGACTTCTGGTTGAAACACCAGCATTGATATCACCAATAATCTGAGACATAGGGTGATTCTTCAGTTCTTGATAAACAATGAGATCTGTGCAAGTGTTTGTAGAACCTTCAGGCAGCAGCAGATGTTGATGTAGACTCTTGAAACCAAGAATTTGATGGTAACTCAAAGATGTAGAGGAAATAGAGATCTCATCATCAGCATTTGTGGTGGATGGAACTGCTGAAGCTACAGGAACATCAAGTTTAGCAGACACAGGCAGTTGGTCACTAAAATTGATAGGTGAGTATTGATATTATCATCATCATCAATACCACCAGGTGGAAGACATGCTGCAGAAGATGATTGAGCCACAGAATCTGCAACAGCTGGAGATGATAAGGAACATATGGCAGTATGTCCAAATCAAAAACAACTCCACAGGGTTTTGTGGAATCTGTCCAAAGGAGATTCATTAAACTTCACATGCAGAGTCTCTTCAACTATCTTTGTTCTGCAGTTGAAGACTCTGTATGCCTTGCAAGTAGATGAATAACAACAAAATACCCTGCATCCACCTTAGGATCAAATTTTTGGAGTTGATCCTTTGTGTTGAGAATAAAACAGGGACACCCAAATGCTTTGAAAAATGAAATTAGAGGAGCCAAGTGATGGAGAACTTCATATGGAGTCTTCATCAACCTCTGATTTACTAAGACTCTATTCTGCACATAGCAAGCTGTGTTAACAGCTTCAGCCCAAAGGTCAGTGGCAAACCAGAGTCAGCCAGCATGGACCTTGCAGCTTCAATTAGGGTCCTGTTGTTTCTCTCCACTACTCCATTTTGTTCTGGAGTCCTTGGTATGCTAAACTGCCTTTTGATTCCCTTTGAAGATAGAAGTTATCAAGTGTATGATTTCCTGAATTCAGTTCCATTGTCACTCCTAATACACTTGACTGGAAGGAATACTGCTTCTCAACATCCACACAAAGTGATATCTTCTGAGCAACCTCATCCTTTGAATGTAGAAAGAAAGTCCATACAAATCAGAGTAATCATCCACAATTACCAACAGTATTTCTTCTTTGCCATGCTCATCACTCTCCAGGACCCAAATAGATCCATATGCCAGTAATTGCAAGCAGCAGTGGACTTAGGTTCTTCAATAGGAGGAATGAGACTTTGTGCTGTTTTCCTTTTAAACAAGCAGTGCAGTTTCATCACGTAGAACTCCATTATTGGTAAGCCCTCTGACTAAACTATTGTGGGATAAGCTGATTCATGTTTTTGAAATTAACATGACCCAGCTTCTGTGCCACAGTTTAGATTCTTGAGAAGAGGCTTTGGAAAATAGGCAAGATTGCCTTTGAGATCTATTTTCTTGGAGAGATCTAAGGCATACACTCTTCCTGTCCTGTTGGCTCTCAGGAGAGTGTGATCATCTCACACCTTGTCAATCAAGTGCAAAACTTTGGATGACAGAATCCTACAGTTCTGACTGGTGAAAAGAGCAACATGGCCTTTATCACACATTTTGACTGACACTCAAGAGATTGTAGTTGAGATTTTCCATATGATTAACATCATCAAATTTGATTTCTCCATTGGAGACAACCATTACCAATGATGTAACCCCTAGCATCATTGCCAAAAGAAACAAATCCCTTCTTTCCTTGAGAGTAGTCATGAAGAAGAGAGCTGTTCCCAGTCATGTGCATAATCCCCCTGTGTCACATACCAGCTACTACTTGGCATGTTGGAGAACCCTGCAATAATAAACCAATCAGTTAGTTTTGGAGACCCAACCTTTTGGTTTGGGGCCTGGTCTCATCAATAGATGGTAAACTAACAGGTTTATTTGAAACAACAGCCTGAGAGGAAGAAGATGGTGAAGAAGAGGAATCCTTTGGCTTGGATCTCCTTTTTTCTGTGTTTCAACATAGGAGCATCTAGTTGGTTAACTCTACCCAAACGATGTTGAACCCATCATAACCAGCTGTGTCTGATTTTGTGATAAGCTTTCAGCTCATCAGACACATTGCCAGTGGAGTTTGATAAGTTCCTATGTTGCACCTTCTTCTTCTAAGCACTCTCAGCTGTCACCTGTTTAACCCCTTCCTTTTTGGATTTCTTTGAGGACTTAAGGGTTACAGATTTGATATTGCTGATACAAATGTGGTCTCAAACTCAGTTTTCATTTTTAACCATTTTCTCTTTAATTTCTTCTTTTTGTTTGAGTTTGGAACCTCTTTTGTACCAGCAATCATCTATAGATGATTGAATAAACCACATACTTCACATGGTTTCTTCTTCATAGGTTGATCATCAACTAAAGAGGGTGAAGCAACTGGAGACTTGCTCTTCAATGCTTTGGAAGCATTGTTTGCTTTCTTGACTGCCTCTTTAGTAGTCTTCAAACTCTTTCTACTGACAGTTTTCTTCTCTTCAGTACTGACAGCAGTTGGAGTTTGAACTTCAGGTGTTAAATCCGCTCTCTAGTCCTTTCAGGACTTTCAGAATTAACTCCTGAGTTGATCAACTCATTGATCATGTGAGTGTCAGCATTTGAACGATCAACATCAGCTGATAGGTTTAGAGAGGCTTGATGCTGACTTCTACTTCTGAGTGTGCTGTATCAGAAAGTAGATCACATGATGAGATGGATTGGTTATCACTCTCACCATCAGATTCTACCTCTGCTCTTGGAGTAAAATCTGTAGGTGGAGCAGTGTGATTGTAACCAATGCCAAACTTCACATTGGAAGCAAATTGCTTACTAAGAAGCATTTCAAAACCTTTGCATGATTGTACCCATCTATCACACTCTACCTGGGTAACTGCAAGGTTTCTTTGAGATCTTTATACTTCTCTAGAAGTATCTCTTCCCTAGCCTTATCATTAGTTATTTGGCATTTCAATTTGTAAATCTCATCATTTTTATCATTAATCACAGACTCAAATTCAGCTTTGTTTTTGGAAATTATTTCTTCTAGCTCAATGTTCTTGTTGATTAAAGCTACATTTGCTTCTCTAATAGATGCAAATGCTGCTATGCATGTGTCAGAACATAATTGGCTTTTGCCTCAGAGGATACCTGTGATACCTTTGGTGTAGAGGCATTAGAGGATGAAGTATCAGTAGAATCCAAAGCCATAAGAGCTAGATTTCCAAATGGACTGTCACCACCATGTTGACCAGCACCTGAGAACAGTTGTTCATGACCAGACATGTCATCTAGTAAACTGCTCCAGTCAACAACTCCTGGGGTGAAGAAGCTGTGTTGTTGAAGTTGAGTTTGTTGATGAGATTGGGAAGGCTGTGGTTCAGGCAATGCTTGTGGTTGTTGTGCAATTGGAGCTTGAACAGAATTTGGTGGAGGCACATAATAGCAGGGATAGGGATATTACATTTGACCCTGGGGAACAAAGTATGCAGGAGATCTAGGATGTGAATAATGACCAGAACCAGTAGGATGTTGCCCTCTGTTTTGTGGACTAGTACTAGGAAAAGTCACAAATGGTGCAGAAGAGTTAGATCCAGTTGATCTACACTCTCTTGCAAAGTGTCCTAGCCTTTGGCATTTGTGACACCTCAACTTACTGTTGTCAAAACCACTTTGGTTTTGCCAGAGAGTCCAGGAATTTCCTGCCAGTTCTCTTGTAGAACTTCTGAGATCTGATATTAATCAGTGCCATCTGGCTCAGAATATCCATCTCTTCTAGATCATCTTCAGCTATTCCTTTCAGATCATCCATGATGAAGCATAAATTGTCACTATTACTGGCAGAGTGACTCTCAATACCAACAAATGCATGATCAGAACTATTTGAAGAGAAATCAATATGCTCATCATAATTGTTTTCAGATGCAGCATATTCTAACTCATGACCAATCAAGGCAGTGTTGCCTGGTACGAAGTCATGAAGTTGGGTGAGAGATAGGCCTTCTAGATTTGCACTTTTCCTGATGAGGACAGCTTCCTCTTCTTCTCTATCTCTCTTTCAAATGTAAGCAGTTTCCCATGAAGTTGGGTGAGAGATAGGCCTTCTAGATTTGCACTGGAGCGTAGGACAATAGTGTATGTGTCCCATCTCTCAGGCAGTGATCTGAGGAATCTGTTGTTCATCTGGCTATTGGTGTATTCCTGTTTCACCATTTCCAGCTCAGATATCAAGTAGGAAAGCGCTCAAACTGTTGAGTCAGTGTCTCACCCTTTCTATGAGAGAATGTCTCATATTGTTGGGCAAGGATCTCTCTATTGTTTGCTAAGACCTCATCAGTGCCACCGAATTGTTCCTTCAGGGCATTCCAGAGATCATGAGCAGTTTCATGATGCATAAGCCCTGAATAGATTTCATTAGGCAGTGCCATGGCCAGAATTCCATGGGCTTTAGCATCAATCTCAATAGTTTCTGATCTTCATCAGTATTGTTCCTTCTTCTTCGGAACCATTTGATTGGTTTCCGGATTGTTCACCATAGGCTTATGGGTCCATGTACCACAGATGTCCAACAACCTGAACTGTTAACAGACAGGTGATGAAGCATTCTTCGTTACCATATGTTATACTCGGTCCTAACCAGCATCGGAGGCTTGGTTGGAACCGATATTGTGAGGATCATTAGAAGGAGTCGTCATCTCAGATTCAATCAAATTCAGTTAAGCTAAAACAGATTTAGAACAAAAACGCAACAACCAATTGAACCAGAAGATCTCAACAAATAAGAACGAAAGCGGCAGAAATTCAATAATCTATAACCAGTTCTTGCAAATACGCTAATTCAGTCAAACACAGATATCAATTAGCAGTTTCAATGATCAATTGTTAGATCGATCAATGATTAACTGGCTCTGATACCACTGTTAGGATCAGTGATCTATGTTTGATTGATTGACAAGTATTGCAGCGGAATTCAACCAATGAATTAGTCGATTCACAAGAACAAAACGATATTCAATTAAGAACAAAGACGGTTATAAGAGAGAGAATATCTGCAAATATATTTCATTCAATATTCGCTTTCGTGGTAACAGAATGTCACACTTATGATTAGGTCGACACCTCTATATAAAGATGTGACGTCTGCTGATGTCACTTGATAGTGACATCTAACAGATTTATTTCAACTGAAACACAACTACTGAAGATGTCAAAATAGCTGACATCTTCTTACAAAAAATGCTAAGTGTTATCAGTTGTTACAACCTGAGAAATATAAAACTACTGAAACTACAACGACTGAAGAACAAGCTCTTCAGTCGTTTTACAAAACTACTGAAACTAGAATATAAAACTACTGATATCACAACTACTGAAGAAGTACTCTTCAGCATTTGTGACACCTACTGACGCTTCAGTACTTGATCTTCAGACTTTGACCTTCAGATGTTTCATCAGCTGATGACTTCAGTAGATATCATCATCTGATGTCTTCAGTCTTTGTCTTCAGACTTTGTACATCAGTTGTTGATCTTCAGCACTTGTAAACTCTTCAGCTGTTGTACTTCAGTACTTGGTCTTTCAGCTTCAGCACTTGTGTTCTTCAGCTGTTCAGCTTCAGTACTTGTGTTCTTCAGCTGTTCAGCTTTAGTACTTGTGTTCTTCAGCTGTTGTACTTCAGTACTTTGGTCTTTCAGCTTCAGCACTTGTGTTCTTCAGCTGTTCAGCTTCAGTACTTGTGTTCTTCAGCTATTCAGCTTTAGTACTTGTGTTCTTCAGCTGTTCAGCTTTAGTACTTGTGTTCTTCAGCTGTTTAGCTTCAGTACTTGTTTTCTTCAGCTGTTGTACTTCAGCACTTTAGTTCTTCATGTTGAAGTCTTCAGCACTTGATCTTCAGCTGTTGAAGTCTTCAGCACTTGTCAAACTGCTGATGAAGATTTCAGCAGTTGTTGTGATACCATGTGGGACTTAGAGGTTTTCTGATCTTGGCTCATTGTTCTTTTGGTCCAACAGTAAATTTGGCATAAAGATTAAAGTGAAGAGTCAGGATTATTTAAATGGGTGAAATGGCGGTTTTAGGGGTTGGATAAGGTGAAAAGATGGTTTGGGGTAAGATGTGATAGGGTCGGTAAAATTAAAAACCATTTGAAAAATTCTGACATCATTGATAAAATCTTGCTTTTTACTGTGTGGGGCCCAAAGATTTCCGTTACACAGTAAGGTCTTCTTCCGAGTATAAAATATTTCCAAAGGTAATTTTCTTCCGAAGCCAATTTTATTTCTGAAGGTAAATTTCTTACTTTTGAGAGTAAAATGTGCTTTTTGAATGGAGAATTGTATATGCTTCAGAAGTGGATCTAATATGCAATCAATCATTTCTTTCGAGACTAAAAACTCTTCCGAGGAGAAACTTTTTCTTGGAGGAATTTTTCTTCGGAAGATATATATGACATCCCAATAAGATAGACTAATCAATGTTTATCATCCCAATAGCTATAATGAGATACTTAAATCTTAGTTCATCAAAGGCCTTGGTGAACAAGTCAGCATATTGTTCATTTGAGTCAACTTTGATTAGTTTGATCAGACTTTTCTCATGAATATCTCTAATGAAATGATACCTGATATCAATGTGCTTTGTCTTGGAATGCTTTACTGGATTTTTAGTTATGGAGATAGCATTGTTGTTGTCAATATGGATAGGAGTAATCATGAGGTTGAATCCGTAGTCTATCATCTGGTTAGAAATCCATATCAGTTGAGCATAACAACTAGTAGCAATAATGTATTCAGCTTCAGTAGTAGATGTTAAAATCCAGGATTGCTTCTTGCATTGCCATGAGATTATCCTTCGATTAAGAAATTGATATCCTCCTGATATGGATTTCTTGTTCATATTGCAGCCACCATAGTCACTATCTGAATAGCCATAGAGATTGAAATTAATGTTCCTTGGATATCATAGACCTAGTTGGTGCTCTTTTAAGGTATCTGAAGATTCTCTTGGTAGCAAGTAGGTGAGACACCTTTGGAGCAACCTGATATCTTGCATAGATGCAAGTTGCAAACATAATATCAAGTCTACTTGCTATGAGTTACATCAGAGAACCAATAATTGCCCTATACTGATGTTGATTAGTATCCTCCCCTTCAGACTCAGGACAAAGATTTTGGTTTCTGGGTATCGGTGTCTTGGCCGGTTTACGATCTTTCATCTCAAATATTTCTAAAATGTCATTTATGTGCTTAGATTGATTTATGAAGAACCCTTCCTACATCTGTTTCACCTAAATTCCAAGGAAAAAGTCCATTTTTTCCATGAAACTTATTTCAAACTTTTTCTTCATAATGCTCTCAAAGTCTTTACACATTTGATCATTTGAAGAACTAAATATGATGTAATCAACATAGGATTGGATGAGCAAAATGTCCTTTCCAGACTTACTTATGAAGAGAGTCTTACTAATTGTACCTCTAGCGTATCCATTCTTTAGGAGAAATTGAGACAAGGTTTCATACCACAGCCTAGGTGCTTGGTGCAGCCCATAAAGACCTTTATCCAACTTACACATATAGTTGAGGTGTTGTGGGCCTTCAAATCTTAGAGGCTAACACACGTAGACTTTCCTATGTATATCTCCATATAGAAAGGCACTTGATATCAAGCTAGTATATAGTAAAGTTCTTGGATGCAGCATAAGCAAGGAAGATCCTAACTGCCTCAAATTTTACAACTAGTGCAAAGACATCAGTATAATCGATTCCTTCCTCTTGAGTATATCCTTGAACTACTAGTCTTGCCTTGTTATTGATAATCAAGCCTCAATCGTCTTTTTTATTTCTAAATACCCATTTGGTGCCTATAGGTACTTAACCAGATGGTAGTGGACAGAGGTTCCAAACCTTTTGTCTCTTGAATTGAAGCAATTTCTCTTGTATTGATTTAACCCAACTACTATCTTTCAAGGCATCTTCTACCTTCTTGGGTTCCATCTATGAAAAAAAGCATAAGTACAGGCAGACCTTCCTATTATGAGTCTGTCCCCTTGTTCTCATACCATTAGAGACTTATCATATGATGTTCTTAGCTCGATAAGTGTTGCGAAATCTAAGCTTGGGAATCACCTCTAGTTGCAAAGATAGATCCAGATTGGACATATGTTGCTCAGGAGCTTGAACACTTGGTCCAGTTGATGTTTGACACTCATTCCATAAGGACTGATTGAATGATGGAGAAACATCATCAGTGTTGGTTGGCTGAGAAGTTGCATTAACAGTTACCTCTTCCTTCAGAATGCTACTTCCATCAGCTTGGTGTTGTTCGTTATCAGCTGATGAGTTGTGAGAGTCACTTTGCTAATAACTGGTTGAAGCTCCATTGGTTCCTAAGATAGTCATGCTGTCAGATCTACCAGTTGTGGGAGCTTGATGTTTAGATACTCTTAGAGAACTTTGAAAAGGTCTGGGCAACTCAAACAATTGATCATCATCAGAGTCACTTTGAGTTCTTGTTCCAGCTAAAACATTCTCACAAGATGGTTTAAAATAGTTTGGAAACAATTCTAAGTCAAAAATATGATCAGGTATATTCCCCCTAACACAAGTAGTGTGCTCATTAACAACAATGTTGGATGATTCCTCAAATTGTTGATTTTTAATGTTGTAAACACTATAAGCAATAGAGTTGGAGGAATATCCAACAAAGATAGCATCATCCGACTTTTCAATAAATTTTGCCAAATTGACTTTTGTCTTAAGTATGGTACACCTGCTACCAAAGGACCTTACAAAGCCAATGAACGGTGGCCTCTTGTTCCATAGCTCACAAGGGTTTTTCCATGTGCTTAACTACAAGAACCCTGTTCTGCACATAGCATGCAGTGCTGACTGCCTCCACCCAAAATGTTAGAGGCAGCTTTGAATCAGATAACATGGTCCGAGTAGCCTCAATAAGTTTCCTGTTCCTCCTCTCAACAACATTATTTGTTGAGGAGTTCTGGGAGCACTATATTGTCTGACAATGCGTTTTGAGTTATAGAATGAGTCAAGAAATTGATTCTTAAACTTAGTCCCTTGATCACTTCTAATTATCTTAACCTTGTGATCGATTTGATTTTCTATTTTAAGAATAAAAGATTTTAAAGTTTCAGTAGTTTCATCTTTAGTTCTTAAAAGGAATACCTATGTAAATCTTGTAAAATCAACAACAATCACAAGATAATATGATTTCCTTCCAATGCTCATTATATTGTGGGGCCAAAAGATCCATGTGCATAAGTGTAATGGAGTAGTGATAGAGTTAAGAACCTTGGATTTATGAGATGTCTTGTGTTGCTTCCCTTTCAGGCATGCAACACAATTATCTTTGCAGAAAAATTCCTTTTTAGGCAAACCATATACCAAATTGATTTTAACCAACTTATTCATTGATTTAAAAATTAACATGACATATCTTTTATGCCATAAGGTTGACTCATCACTATCAGCTTTGGAAAGAAAGCATGATACTTCACTAGTGGGGAATCATTGTTCATAACAGCTTGTACATATCCCCTTCCTGGGAGATCTAAGAAACACCAAATTTTGAGGAATTGTCATCTCGGGTTAAGGATAATGCAGTCATGTTCTGTAAAGAGTATTTGTTCCTTTTGATCACAAAACTGAGAAACACTTAATAGGTTGTGTTCAAGCTGTTTAACAAGTTTACTTTGTCAACTTTTAAATTACCATTGGATAAACTCCCTCTGCCAGAAATATATCCTATGGCCTCACCTCCAAATTGGACAGGACCTCCATCAAAATGTTGAAATTTTTAAAGGAGAGATTTGTTCCCAGTCATGTGCCAGGAGCATCCACTATCCACAATCCATACATTGTTATTCTTGTCATGTGGATGTCCCTGCACATAAGATGAGATGATTAGTTTTGATTGGAAACCCAAGCCTTGTTGGTCTTGGGCTTTTCGAATGATGAGGATGATATTGAACAAAAGTTTATGCATGGAGGTTCATTAGATGTTTGTGAAGAAGAGGCTAGGGCTGCTGCACCTTCTTTGATCTTCTATTCCATCCCTTGGTTGATCAATGAGGATTAGCTTGATGAAGCTTGAGCAACATGACATTCTTCCGAAGCTTCTTTCTTTTCGGAAGAGGTCTTCACCACATTTTCTTCTAAAATAGTCTTCTCTGGGATGGTTTCAAGGGACTCTCTTGTTTCTTTGAGTCTTGACAGCTTTAACATCCAAATCCATTTTCCCTTTGGAAGAAGGTCTTTCTTCCGAAAGCAACCATGCTTCAGAAACAAGTTTTCCCTTTTTCATCACTTGAACCATTTGATATGGTCCAAATGAGAAACCTTCCCTAACTCCTTCCTTTTTAACATTGTTTGCATAATATGTGCTAGCAAGATTGTAGTAACAATCTTTAGCCATGTGGTTTTGCTTACCACACATTATGCAGGCAATGTTAGTCTTCTAGCAAATTGAAAATTGATTTTCTTGTTCTTTTTTTCTTTATCTGTAATCTTTTTCTTTAACTTCTCATGCTTTTATGGACAGGAATGCTAGTATTACAAACCTTTCCTGAATCAAAGTTTCCTACCACTTGTAATCCAACTGATATGAACACACCCTTTTGTTTTGGGTCTATCTTTAACTTGGACTCAACCACTTTCTTGGCAGTTATTATGGCTGCCTTAGCTCAGCTTCTTCTGGCTTTGGTGGTAAGGGGTTGATCATCACCGGTAGGAGTGGGTAAAATTACCTAGTTCTTCCCTGCGATGGTCTCTAAACTAGCATCATTCTTTGACAATCACGTGAAGGTGGGTCAGTAGATGAAACCTCTTGCTCTTCACTACCACACCTTGGTTCTCTAATAGACTTATAAGAGTGTGGTGGAGCAATTTCATTTGTTCCCAACCCCTTTCGTTTTGATAACATAGTTTTGAGTGAGAGGATGATGCAAGTATGGCTTGGAAGTTTTACTCAGAAATAGCATGCTTCCTGGCTTGAGCCTCAGCAATTACTAGCTTGGCTTGAGCCTCAATCAATTTGGATATTAAATCCTTCATTTGAGCCCGTAACTAGTGTGTCCATGTTTTAAAGAGGATATTGTTTTTTCTAACTCCTCAATTTTATTTTGATATTCATATTCAGAATTTTTAAAATCAGCTTTTAAGATATTCAAGAACTCAATGTCAGATTTAGTTTCCTTATTAGTCCTGGTACATTTACCTTAGCAATACAGGCTGGAGTACAGAGATGTGTATATACCTTTGAGTTGTCTGTTCCAGCCATGAGTTCTTGAGCAGGGGTGGCATCTTGTGTAACATTTCGTATTTTCATTAACTAAAAGTTAACTTCGTTACTCTTACAAGGGTTATTATTGTTAATTTTGAAACTCATGTGTTGTTTGTGCTTTTTCATTATTGTCATTAGGTTAAAATAAATATTAAATAAAAATAATAAGGTTAATATTAATAAAAGTAATTATAATAATAAGTAATAATATTGAATAATAGTATTAGTAATAATAAGATTACTAATAATAAATATTAATAAACTTAACCATATTTAAATTAAAACTAAATTAAGTTTGAGGGTTAATTTGCCATTTAAGAAACTTGAATTAGAACTTTATGCATAAATTAATAGAAAATCAAAGTTAAGGGACCAAAGGTGTAATTTATCAAAAATCCAAACCCCCCTTCTCTCTCCCCGTGAATCCGGCGGCCGCCGCAGCCACCTCCGGCCGAGGTCCGGCGAGCCCCGAAATCGCCCAAAACCTCGGAATTTCGAACCCCAAATGATTCCAAACGTTTCCAGAACATGATTCGAACCTAAACGTAGTTTTAAATTGGGTTTAACTCGGTTATTAAGATGAACAAACTTGAAACCGAAACTCGAATCAATAATTTAACCGTTCAACAGTTAAAGCCTCATAATAATCTAATTAATCGAACACAAAATTTGTTTAACTATTCCTAAACTATCTAAACTTCCAATTTCGCCTGAAAAGAAATCGAACACCAGAATTCAACTCTCGAGCTCGTCGCGAACTATAGCTAGTCGAACTCAATCTTTTTCATAACCTCACCCTCAATTAACCGAGGGCTTTTGTTCGTTGGAGTCCTTAGAAGCTACCTGTGCAACGAATTTGATTATCATTAGCAAATTCTGGTCCATTGATTCGGCATAAACCACGCGTGTTCTTCGATTAGGATCGCCTGCAATTCGAATTGGTTCGGGTGAGTTACATACGTTGATATGCTCGATTAAGCATGGGAAACAAAAGCCCCATGGTTAATTTGGCTATCATCATCATTTAGATTATCAATTTGGCTCGAATCTAAACTAGGGTTCATCCAATTTGGGGGTTTTGCTTGGGTTAGGTTTAAAAGATATTAAAACGGAGATAAACCGCGGCTAAGGCCTTTGGTTTACTGGTTGTTGGCGTGGAGTGTGGACTTGAGGTCCCGGGTTCGAACCCGGGGACCCTCAATCCACCCCTTTTGTTTTCTTTCTAATTCTTTTAAAAAAATATATAAACTTCTATAAATGATTAAAAAAAATAAATTTATAAACTTTGTGTATTTTTCTAAAATCACTTTATTAATTTTATAAATTTATTTCCTGAATAATTTAAACATTTTATAAAACAATAGTAATATTTAGTTTTTTTTTTTAACTTTACATTATTCTTTTCTCAAATATTGTTTGTATGCTATTGTCTAAAACATTAGTATAAAAAAGAAACATATATTATCATTATTATAAAAGATTGTTTAAATTGATATTGAACCCTATTTCCCGTAAGTATTTTCGTTGCTTCATAATAAAACGCCCGGCTATTATATTTTATTTTCATGGAATAAAAAATAAAATCAACTATATCATTTTAAGGTATTTAATTGTTGAAACCCCAAAATATCAATTCAAACCCTAGTTTCCGTTGAATCGTTAAGCTCGTTAGTAAGCTTTAATCTTGTAAATATATATATTTAGGTGTCTTGTGACGATACACCTTGGAGCGACGCTTGTTATTATTCTTATTAATCGCCATTATATATTTATTGTCAAGTGAGTTTTCCTTGCCCTATTTTATTTTATTTCACACTACTTTGGGGTGAAACATGATTATCTATACATTGTACACTTATTAACGTTTGAGACTTGTAAGCACATGCAATTCATCTTATTATTATGTCATGGTTATTTGTGTATTGTAAGTGTTTATATGAGATACATAGTTTTGTTTACAATCATTAACTATTGCTAGGCTGGCGACGTCTTAGATCTTTGGGCCTGACAAGCCTATTTGGTGCTAAAGTCGATGTATTGCCGACTCCTAGGAGCCGTATGCTTGTGCACTAGGGAACCAAATACACTTAGCCAATCTTTTATACTTGTAATCAAGTCGAGGTTTGATTGTAACGTTATGTGTTCTATAACCTTACTAGCTTATAACCTATGACATGAATTGCTACTTGTAACCTTTTTCTTATTATGTATGAAAACCTTGGAAACTCACCAACTATTTTAGTTGACTCTTATTTTTATCATGTTTCAGGTCAACCTCAAGTTAAAGTGAACCTTTTGAAGCATGCTATAATCTAGGACTTGGACCTAGATAATGAAATAAAAAGTTACATTATATTATTTATGTTGAACTTATTTCTTGTATAAGACTTATGATTGTAATTTTTCCATTTCATGACTTATGATAATAATATTTACAATTTAATATAGCGTTATGTGGCTGTGAACAATCTTAACCCTCACATCTCGACGTTTCCACCGTCAAGGTTGGGGTGTGATATCTTGTACCATAAAGCTCCAATCAACTTCTTGAGCCACATCAACTGTCTTAGTCGACTTTCCAGTAGCTTTGGGTATTGTATGATGTGTGGAGGCATGAGTAGATCCTAGATTTTATTTGGGAGCTTTGCATTATCTAGCAAAATAACCCAGCTGGTTACAGTTGTAACACTTGTCCTTTGCTTTGTCGAACCCAAACTTGCTGCTAGTTGGTTTCGGAGGGAACTGCCTTCCAGTTCTTTTGAAGAACTTCTTCGACCTATAGGTTAACAAAGACATTTATGGACTATGTCCATATATTTTCAACATCATCTAGGCTGAAACACTCTAGATCTTCAAAGCAAAACTGAAAATCATTAGAGTGTCTGCTTCTTAAGACAAAAGCATAGCTGTCAGGAAAAGGACTTGGCTGAGCCTGTTAAGACCTTGGAGTCTCAGGAAATGTAATGTAAAGCCTAGAAGAACATGATGGCTACTAAGGATGTGTCAGGTACTGCTGAGGTTATGGGGGTCTTGAGCCTTCGGCAACCATGAGTGCGTTGCAAGTAAGAAGGCTTGAAGGTTTGCTCACTTGGAGGCCACTCTTGTTTTCCATCTCTACATGGTATCCATCTAGAATTCTATATAGTTCAATCATGTTAAGGGTCTTGATAGAGACACAATAGAACGTCTACTCATTGGGAAGTGCACTCATGAATTTCCTTGAGAGATCTCTCAATTCATGTGTTACTCCTACAACTGAAGGAGGAGATGAGATCCATGTACCTGAAGTATTGCTGGCTCAAGGTCTCTCCAGCAAAGTGAGTAAAGTTCTCAACTGTTGCTTCAGTGAATCTTTCTTTATGTCATTGGAGTTTGCGTACATATTGGTTAAGGCATCAAACAGTTCTTTAGTTGACTAGAAATGCTCAAACCCCACCATGATGAAGTTAGGTATAGCAATCATTAGGGCAGTCATGGCCTTGTCATAAATATCAAGTTGTTTGTGGTCTTCTTCAGAGTAATCTTCCATCGCCTTCTCTATCATTGCACCACCTCCAGCAGGTGCAACTACCTTTGGGTTGTAAGGCCATTGGCAACAGATCTCCACATTTGACTTTCTTGATATCTGATGAACCCTTCAATACATTTGCTCCATTGTATGAAGTTTTCTGGGGTGATGATAGGTTCTTTAGTCATCGTCCCCATTTCACATTCAGATTTCTAGTTAAGCACCATTTTGAGTGTAGTGAGTAGGTGAGTGAGAAAGAGGTTGATTAGGATGGTAAGATTACACAATCAAGAGCCTAAAAAGCTCTGATACCAATTGCAGGATCGGTTTTTGTACTCAACACAAGTATTCTCTCTCAAACTTACTAAGTTACACTCGGGTTTGTGATGAAGCAGAGTCCTTCTAAGAGTTGATGATAATATACTAAGTAAATCAAGACAAACACAAGAGAATAGTTTTCAAGATACTTGTATATATTCTTTCTCAACTCAAAGTATTACAAGTCTCTTTCAACCATGTTAGATTAGTTACAATGAGAAACTATATATACTACTACCTATAGCCGGATATACTTTGATACTAGTAGGAAACCATATACTAAAGCAAATACGACAAAGCTAAGTTAAGGTATCTTAGATAAAGTATTATCTAAGATATGATAGTCATGACATATCCATGACTTACCTTTTGTCACCAACTAAAGTTGGCAACTGTACAAACTGAAAATGGTGAACAGTGGAATAAAGTATGGTTAACTACATGGGTCTTATAGAAAACACCATGCAGTGTACCAGAGGTCTATAGTGGAGTGTCAGAGGGACCATACTTATGTCTATTGGTTCATAGTATCTACTTCCGAAGGTTAACTGGTTTTAGAAGAACTTGTTCTTCCGAAGCCACTTATACTTCGGAAGTGGATACTTCTTCGAGAATTCCTTGGGACTTTAAACTTTAGAAGTGTCGAAGCTTCAGAATAGCAGAGACTTTATCTTTATAAGTTGGAGTTTTCCTCCGAAAGTTGTTCTTGCACTTGACAACAGAGGAACTCCATTTGTCTTTGGAAGTCCCATTCTTAGCTTTGCACATCCTTTATTAGTTGTACAAAAAATAGTCAAAGTGTTTAGTGGTTGCACCAGCCTTTTTAAATCCAACATTATCCTTTTCTTTTTTGTCATCCACACACCTTTATGACTTAGGGTGGGGAGAGCTTTGGCCTTCATTGCATGGAGTAGCATCCATGCTCTAGCTAGAGAGATTTTGAGATACGCCTTTACCAGCAAGTGTTTCATTGAGGGAATGGATTTATGAAGTAGTTGTAGGTGTAGCAGGGCTTTCAGGCTCTATCAGTAGGCCTTCAGTCAATGTGTTACTTTTGAAGCTAATCTTAGGGTCTGCCTCAACATCTAATTGACCAATGACATTACCTGATTGCCTTTGTCTTCTTCTTAGGCTGAACTCCTCAGTAATCTTGTCTTGAATCCTTTGAGCCAACCTGCCAGCTTGTTTAGATTGGCTTGGATTGAAAAGTGGCATGTTGATAAGGTCAAGACCTTCTACTATCCTTGAATTCTTTGAAGAATAAGGGCTCTTCTATAAAATCATACCTTCACCCAATTATGTATTTAGAAGTGCCTTGAGGTGGGGATGATAGGAAAGGAGAGACAAACAAAGCAATGCCAAGAGCTCCGTCAATCAGCTATTCATCGATAGATGAAGCTAGTACTTGGAATACCTTCCTCAAAGAGACTTTGAATGAGAGAGTCTAGAGAGTCCACATCAATGTGAACCTGAGGAAGTTGCTAAATATGGACAATTGCAAGTGAGGATGGTGAATCCTCAATGTCCATACTCTATGAAGAACTCCTAAGTTTTGTGATTGTTATGACTTTCTCCATCTTTTTGCCAGCATCACCCTCTTGCATAGGTGAGCTAGGAGTTAGGTCAATTCCATCCATAGGTTCTTGTGTTCCTGGATGAGCTCTCTTTAAAGGTCTCCCAGCTTGTTTCTCCTGAAGATAAGATATCTCAAGTTGCTGATCATTGACCCTATTTTGTAAGGTGGTCACCTAAGATTCCAGATGACTAACCTTAGAGACTAGATAGGTGTATGTTTTTGTCAATTTCTACACTTTTAGTCTCAAATTCCCCCTTCTTCATCAAAAGAATCATTAGGGGATGAGATAATTAGACCAAAGTCCTTAGTCTCACCACCAGCATCATGTTCTTGGCTACTAGTTTTCCTCTTCTCACTAATAGCTTCAAAATAAGTGTCAATGGGCAAAGTTGCCATGGTTGAGGTCTTAATAATGTAATCACTTTCATAAGTGAGAGCCTCTTCCATATGGACCTCCTGAATAGGTTTAAGGAGATCCAACATAGTGGTAGGTGGATGATGTGGGCTAGGCAGGGGAGAGGCAATAACACTCATCTCTCTTTAAGTAGGGGAGGAGTAGAGAGACTCATGGTACTCACTAAATCCCAAGTCTTAATCATCATAGAAATCAAGGCTAGGAATTGGTTGGTTGAGGTCTAAAGGCTAGGGATGGTAGCTTTCGCCTAATGGTTTTTCACTTGAGTGTTGAGACTCAGAGTGAAGGCTTAAGGCTGTTAGGCTAATGAGTTCATCATGCTAAGCATGATGAACCTCAACATTGATTCTTGATGAGATAGGAGTGGTTTGCTCCTCAGGAGAAGTGGGGCTCAAGTGTACACTTCCTCCTGTGTGAGTAGTGATATGGTGGTCTGCACAAGATGAATAGCTAGTGAAAGGTTCATTTGGATTTTCTTTGGTAGGTATGGGTGATTTGAGACTGTTTAGGTGGTTGAGAGGTAGAAGGTGTGGGTTAAACACTAGCTTGTGTTTATAGGTTGTCACCTTGAGCAATAAGCTTTAAGATATTGGGGACAAGGGCTATTTCTACCCCAAAGAAGCCAACAATTGGCTTCTTCTAGATTTTAAAGATGTCAGGCTTTATCTGTCCTAATTTAAGGATATTATTTGTTTCACTTAATTGTTAGCCCAGTTCATTGTTAGGAACATATTGAACATATCTAGGAAACATATAATACTCTAAGGAGTCCATGTTTGCAAGTAAATTTGTATAAACAAACTGAAAGTACCTAAACTTGACCCCTTGAACCATTCCATGCACTATGAAGGAGAGATATTCAGGAATCTGGTCCCACCCCCACGTTTTGTTGGACAAGCTGTTGAAGGGATCGAGATCTAGTTTGATCAATTTAATTAGGATTTGCAGCGGAATAGCACACGAATTTGACAAATTTCTAGCAGAATAATATGAATATTCAATCAAACAGTAACGGTTATAGAGAGAGAGTTTTCTGCAAAAAGAATGTTTTCATTCATGCACAAGCTTCCCATGTGGGGAAATTAGGTCAACATTCCTTTTATAAGGAATGTGACATCAGCTGACGTCACTTGATAGTGACATCTAACTGATTTATACAAACAATTGAAAGTAAACTAAGCTACTGAAGATGTCCACAACAACTGAGGACCACCTTCACTAAAAGTAACATTACAACTACTGAAGTTATAACATCTGAAGTGTAAGAACTTCAGATATTTTACATAATATAAAACTACTGATTACAACTACTGAAATGAAAACCATCACAACTACTGAAGAAAACTACTTCAGCTGTTGTGACAACTTCTGAGAACTTGATCTTCAGACTTGTCTTCAGCTGTTGTCTTCAGACTTTGTCTTCAGCTGTTGTCTTTAGACTTTGTCTTCAGTAGTTGTCTTTAGACTTTGTCTTCAGACTTTGTCTTCAGCAGTTGTCTTCAGATTGTCTTCAGACTTTGTCTTCAGCTATTGTAGATCACTTCAGTTGTTTTGATGTCTGTGGGACTTAAAGGTTTTTCTGATCTGGCTCATTGGTTCTTTTGGTCCAACAAACTCCCCCTGAACCAATGCAGCCAAAACCTTTCAAATTATTGAGGTCCCACTATTGGCAGAAACAAAATCTGGATCAGCTCAGAATTCTTCAATATAAGCTCAGGCCAGGGAAGAGATTTCAGAAGGTTTGATTGGCAAGGGATGAATGGGAACTCTGTCTTGGGGAATTGGACACAAAGCTGTTACCCCATCCATGAAACCTACTTCCCAATGATAAGTCTGTAAGACTCTTTGACATAGGGCTCAAGGAAAACAACTTGTTCTTCCATTGTGAGTTCTTCAGCTCCACTTTCAAAGAAGAACTCAGGCCTATAGTACTCAGATAAGTACTTAATATGCTTTCCATTTTTCAGCTCCATAGTTGTTATCTCTCTGTATGCAAACTCATCAGGATGAGTGCCTTCAAACAATAACTGGAGCTCATTTCTTCTTATTTCTTCAAGCTTTTGTAGATTAACCACTTCTTTACCATTTTGTTTTCTAGTAAAGTTTGTGGAGTCATTTTAGACTTGTAAGCTCTCTGAAGTCATCAAGGTTTTCCCAGGGTGACACTACAATGGCCAGCATTATCACAGCATCTACAATCTTCTTTACTTGGCCATTCTATCAGCTTGGAATCTTCTTTTTGTGAATTCTGTCACTTACTCTGGGGTGAGGCCAAATTCTCACTCTCTCTTTCTGATATTGGAATGTAAATCTGAGGGCATACAACCTCTGAGCATGTTTCTTCATAGCTTGTATGGATGAAGACTTGGGAAACTCTTTATCAATCATCCTTAACAGCTGCTCATCATGTTGTTTGTGCTGTTATTCTTCTTCAAGTTTGACTTTTACCATTTTCCTTTGGAAGTCAGGTGTGATTGTTGTTGGTTGACTCCTAGGCTCAGGCATTTTTATTTTGAGAACAACAGAGATTGGCAGACTATCATCCTCATCATCTTTTTCTTCTTCCATCCTCAACACCCTTCTCTTCCTCTTAGGTGCATCATTGGTAGTGGGTTTAGTAGGTTTATTGGTAAAGGAGTTGGTTTTGAGGGTTGTGAGGGTGGTTGTTTTGGTTTGGGTGATTATTCAGGCTGCACTAGCATCTTGGACGTAAGTGAAGCTTTGGATAATTTTGCCATATCAGTCCTTTTCCCAGCACCAACTTCATGAAGAGCTTCTATGATCAATCCTTTGTTAAATACTTCAGAAGAACAGATTCTGGTGGTTATCTCCAAAATACTGTCTCTGGACCATGATTTTACTTCAATGATTGACCTTCCTAGATGTTTTGATATAAATCTTGCCATAGTTTCTAGCCTTTCCCTTTCTTCTCACTCCAACTTGCCCATCTTTGTTCAATCTCTTGAATCTCTAACCTTTGATTTCAGAGTCAAGTTTGGCAGTGTCAAATCCTTGTCTGAAGAGTTGATCAATAATCTTATCCATAGATCTGCTATGTTGCTCATCAGCTTCTTTGATCAATTCTTCTAATTTTTCTCACCTTCAGTCTTTTCAGAGCTTTTCTTCCTCTTGTAGGTGATCATTTCCTTTTCTTTCCTCTCTTTTTCTGCTTCCTCTTCAGCTCTTTTTCTTTTGTCTACTTTCACTGACTTAGACTCCCCCTTTTTGGTTACATTGGGTTTAGGGGTGTGAATGTCAGAAAGTCTCTTAGAAACAACACATCAACTAAAGATTGAAGATTTAGGAAAGTCTCTCATCAATGGCTTGATGTACAATGTTTGTGATTATGGAAGTGATGAGAGGTAAGGATGTTTGAAAGGCAGCAACCATTAGCTCAGAGGGGTTCTGTCCCTGAGAAATGACACCTGAAGCAGAGGCTGGTGGCAAATTTGTTAAGAGTGGCTCAGTTTTTGGTATAGTTTCAGGAGAAACTGCCATCTGTGGGTGAATGTGGGTAGATGGACTTGATTCTTGTGACATTTTGGCAAGCAGTTCTTGTAGTCTGCATACCTCAGTCTCAAGAATAGTATTGTGGGCTAGAACATCAAAGAAAAAGCCCAGGTCATCATCAGTCTGTGCTGAATCAGCTGACCTCCTGATGAAATCAGGATGAACATGTGTTGAGTGTAGATCAGTATTCACATGTGCCCCTATTTCTTGGAACTGGGGACTTCCTGCCTCAGGATGATGTCCTTCATTGGTAGTTGCCTATGGTGAGGACTTAGAAATGATACCATCTTCATCCTGATCATGTGCTGAACCAGGAGAAGAGGCAACCTCACCAGATGGTCTAATCTCCTCCTCTACATAGGGAGATTGAACTCTGTAATCCCTGTGCTGTGGGTTATCAGCCACATTATAATCCTCCCCCTCAACTGTTGAGGTTTTCCCAGTGGTAATAGGCTTCTGGGGAGGGGGTAGAGGAATGTAGTTGAGTCAGTACTTGTGCAATAACCATAGTTGGGCTTGTAGGTGTGGCTTCAGAGGGAGATAGGTGTAAAGAGGATTGCACCTGGGGTGAATGGTGCTCTTCAATGGAAATCCTCTCAAGTGAGAGAGATTCCAATAATGTGGTTTCCCTATTTTTGGTTGCATCAGGATCCTGTTGAGAGGATACCTGAGCGGTTTCAGCTGGTAGAGTCCTGGAAACTACAGGGGGATTACTACCCATAGTTTCATTCTGCTTTGTGTTGCAGGGGCATCATCAGGGGACTCAACTCCCTGAGTAGCCTTTTTGGTTTGTTTGGAATGAGGTTTGGAGGGGATTTGGATCTGGAGGATGAGGCTGTGGGTACCTTCTGCTTGGGTTTTAGCAGTTTGGCAGCCTCTTTGAGGTGTGGGTCAGAGTTGTGCCTTGAGTATACCTCTGGCAAAACTACCACAACAGGGACTCCAAGGCCAACAGGCCATCAGATTGTAACTGATTCATGATTATGGCCATAAGAAACCTTGGATATAATAGCCATCTGTTAGCTACAGGTTTCATTGCCAGATCTTTTAATTCTAAAATATAATTTCAAAAAAATTTAAGCTTTGGCTTTCAAGAATAGAATACAATACCTGCTGCCACCTGGATGACATTTGATCCCATGAAGAGGTTTTGGGGGCAAGGCAAACATTGATCATGTGGAAGATTAGGCGTTCAGCATCATGGAAGTGCTTCTTCAGAATGGTTGTAGCACTTAGGTTGCCCTCATATCCATGTTGATGAATGAGAGATCAATGGTGCCCTTCGGGTATTTGGTGAGAAAGGTAGCATCATTCAGATCTAGCGTTTGGCGAATGATAGCAGGAGTGACTACCACCTTCTTCTGGTTTACAAATGACTGGAGAGTGATCGTGACATCATTCTCACCAGTATGGATGGTGACATTTGTCCAGAATTGACAAAGAGTGTCTGGATAGATGGTTGGATTCAAAAGAAAAGCAGTTGATACGAGGAATCAAGCATCAGATCAATGGCATGATCAAACTTTGTCCAAAAGGCCGATTTTGTGAAGTAAGAAACACAGTTGTGTCGTGGTTTGATTTGCATGGTCGCCATTAATGGAAGATGAACGTTCGGAAATCGATTTATGAAAAGTTTGAAGTTAGGGTTAGGTATTTATAGGTTATGAAACGGCTGAAAGAAAAAAGCTGAAAGTTTTGGTTTAGTCATCAGTTGTTAGAAAACGACTGAAGACATGGTTTTAACTTTCAGATGTTGTAAACAACTGAAGACTTGGTGTTTGTCATCAGTAGTTGAAAACTACTGAAGACTGGTTTTGGCTTCAGTTGTTTGGAATGAAACAGCAGTGGTTGAAACAATTGAAGAGTAAAATTACTCATCGGTTGTTGTCGTCAATTCACATATCTCAGTTGTTTCATTTGACCTTAACACTTACTCAGCAGATTATCTGATTTTTAGATGTTTCATTGGTCATCAGTACTTATATGTTAGAACAGACTTCAGTAGTTGTAACCACATCAGTACTTTGCAACAAATAAAGTACTTCAGTACTTTAAGAAATTTAGTCTTCAGTAGTTATGAAAACTGCTGAGGATAAAATAACTTCAGTACTTATTTTGACAACGTATACTGATGCTCATCAGTACTTGTGAGCTGAGATCATCAGTAGTTGTCAATTATTCAAGCTACAGCATACCAAGCCTTAGCACTAGATTTTGGAAAGTTGCACTGTCCAAAGGCTTAGTAAATATATCTGCAAGCTCATAGCACTAGGAACAAACTTTGGATCAATCAGACCTTTTCATAACAATCCCTGATAAAATGATGTCTGATCTCAATATGTTTGGTCCTAGAATGCTGGACAGGATTCTTAACAATACAAAGAGCTGAAGCACTATCCATTAGTAAAGGAGTCTTAGTCTCTGTAATGTCATAATCCAGTAATTGATTCTGAAGCCAAAGTACCTGAGATGTACAACTTACAACAGCAATGTACTCTGCTTCAGCAGTGGATGTAGCAACAGAGGTTTGTTTCTTACTCTACCAAGAAACTAAACAGTTGCCTAGAAATTGGCATCCACCAGAGGTTGATTTTCTGGTTAATTTACACCGTGCATAGTCACTATCAGAGAAAGCAACTAATTTACAAGAGTGCCAGTGAATACCAAAGTCCTAGAGATTGAGTTCCTTGCAAATATCTAAAGATCCTTTTGACTGCAATCATATGGGATACCTTAGGTGCAGCCTGAAATCTAGCACAGACACAAGTTGCAAACATAATGTCTGGTCTAGAAGCTGTAAGGTACATCAAGGAACCAATCATACATCTGTAAAGAGTTTCATCAACTGCTTTACCTTTCTGATCAGCATCAGTTGTGTGGTGCTGCACATGGGAGTAGTAGAACAGGGCTTACAGTTTTGTAAATCAAACTTTTTCAATAAATCCTTTGTATATTTTGACTGAATGAAAGTTCCATCAGCCTTTTGTTTGATTTGCAACCCCAGAAAAAACTGTAATTCTCCCATGGCACTCATTTCAAACTTTTCTTGCATCAAATTAGTATAGGTGTCACACAACTGTGGATCAGAGGATGCAAAAATAATATCATCAACATAAATTTGAATAAGGGGCTTATGCATGCATACTTTATTAATGAACAAGGTTTTATCTATGGAGCCTCTAGTGAAATTATTTTGAAGAAGAAAGTTAGACAGTGTTTCATACCAGGCTCTGGGTGCTTGTTTTAGCCCATAAAGAGCCTTATCAAGCTTATACACCCAATCTGGATGTTTATGATCTTCAAAACCTGGTGGTTGGCACACATAAACTTCTTCTTTTATTTTACCATATAAGAATGCACTTTTGACATCCATTTGAAAAACTTTGAGATTATGAAAAGCAGCATAAGCTAAAAACAATCTAATTGCTTCCAGTCTGGCTACAGGGGCAAAGGTTTCTTCATAATCAATACCTTCTTCTTGTGAAAACCCCTGTACAATCAGTCTGGCCTTGTTCTTGACAATTTGGCCTTTTTCATCAGTTTTATTCCCAAACACCCATTTAGTGCCTATTGCACACTTACCTTGGGGTTGAGGAACCAGTTCCCACACTTGCTGCTTTTGAAACTGAAGAAGCTCAAGTTGCATAGCTTCAAACCATCCATTGTCTCTTAATGCAATATGATAGTTCTTTGGCTCTTGTGACTGATGAAGAGAACATAGAAGCAAAAGTTGGACAATTGACTTCTAGTTGAAACACCAGCATTGATGTCACCAATGATCTGAGATATGGGGTGATTCTTTAGTTCTTGATACTCAATAAGATCTGTGCAAGTGTTTGTTGGTGATTTAGCAGCAATAGATGGTGATCCAGATTCTTGAAATCTAGAATGAGATGACAATTCAAATGAAGTAGAGGATTCAGAGATCTTATCAGCATTTGTTGTGGATGGAACTGCTGAAGCTACAGGAACGTCAAGTTTAGTAGACTCAGGCAGTTGGTCACTAAAACTTGCATTTATACCAACAGATGGATAACAAGTGGCAGGAGATGATGGATTCACAGAATCTGCAACAGTTGGAGACTGATAAGGAACATATTGCAGTATGTCCAGATCAAGTAACTCCACAGGGTTTTGTGGGATTTTCTCCTTTGGAGATTCATTAAACTTTACGTGCATGGTTTCTTCTACAATCTTTGTTCTGCAATTAAAAACTCTGTATGCCTTGCAAGTAGATGAATACCCAACAAAGTACCCTGCATCCACCTTGATTCAAACTTCTGAAGTGGATCCATTGTGTTGAGAATATAAAAGGACACCCAAATGCTCTAAAGAAGCAAATTAGAGGAGCCGATGATGTAACACTTCATATGGAGTCTTCATCAACCTTTGATTTACCAATAGTCTATTTTGCACATAGCAAGCTGTGTTAACAGCTTCAGCCCAAAAGGTTAGTGGCAAACTAGAATCACCAACATTGACCTTGCAGCTTCAATAAGGGTCCTGTTCTTTCTCTCCACCACTCCATTTTGTTCAGGAGTTCTTGGAATGCTAAGCCTCTTGATTCCCTTAGAGATATAAAATTCATCAAGTGTGTGATTTCTAAATTTTGTGCCATTATCACTCCTCACACACTTGACAGAAAGAGAATATTGCTTTTCCACATGCAACACAAAGTAGATGATAATTTGACCAGCCTCATCTTTTGAATGTAAGAAGAAGGTCCATACAAATCTGGAATAATCATCCATAATTACCAGACAGTATTTTTTCTTTGCCATACTCATCACACTTACTGGACCAAAAAGATCCATATGCAGTAATTGCAAGCAGGCAGTGGACTTTGGTTCTTCTATTGGAAGGAATGATACTTTATGTTGCTTTCCTTTTAAACAAGCAGAGCAGTTGTCATCACATTTGAACTCCTTTAATGGCAGACCTCTCACTAAACCATGAAGGATCAGCTGGTTCATGTTTCTAAGATTCATATGACCATGCCTTCTGTGCCAAAGTTCAGATCCTGAGGAGAGGCCTTGGAGAACAGACATGGATGGCCTTTTAGATCAATTTTCTTTGATAAGTCTAAGGCATATACTCTTCCAATCCTGATGGCTTTTAGGAGAGTATGTTCATCCAATATCTTGTCAATCATACTCAAAACATTGAAAGATAGAATTCGACAGTTCTGACTGGTGAAAAGTGCAACATGCCCTTTATCACACATTTGACTAACACTCAACAAATTGTACTTTAGATTCTCCACATGGTTGACATCATCAAACCTTATTTCACCATTTGAAACAAAACCTTTGCCGATGATGTAACCCTTAGCATCATTACCAAAAGATACAAATCCCTTCTTTCCTTGAGAGTAGTCATGAAGAAGAGATCTGCTCCCAATCATATGCATTGATCCTCCACTCTCCACATACCAGATGCTTCTATGGCATGTTGAAGAACCCTGCATATCACAACAACTGCTTAGCTTTTGAGACCCAAACCATTTTGGTTTTGGGTCTATCTCATCAACATATTTTATACTAACTGATTTATCATGATTAACAACCTTTGAAGATGGAGATGGTGCTGAAAAGGATTCCTTGATTTTGGCTTAGTTTTCCTTTTCAGTGGTTTAATCACAGGTACATCTATTTGGTTAACTCTCCCCAACAGATGTGAACCCATTATAACAAGTTGTGTCTGATTGGTTGTTAAAGCCTTCAGTTCAGCAGACACATCAGTACTTGTTTGTGAATGGTTCCTGTGACACACCATGTCCTCCTTTTTGAAAGACACAGACTTAGTCTGTTGTTTTGATACTCCTTGAGGAATATTTTCAGCTGTTTTATGATAAAGCTCTTTCTTTTGTCTAGATTTTTGTGAAGACTTTGGTTTATCAGGTTAGATGTTTGTGGCACAAACTTGGTTTTAAATTCATCTTCCATTTTATTAATTTTCTTTTTAATGATTTTATCTTTGTTAAATTTGGAACCCTTTCGTACCAACATTCATCAGTGAGATGATTGAATAGACCACATATTTCACATGGCTTTTTCTTCATCTTCTGTTGATCAGCTGCTGAAGAAGATGAACTACTGAAGGTGTGCTCTTCAGTACTTTCTTCCTCTCAGTATTTATGTGAAGTACTGAAGGATTTGTAACAACTGAAGACTTTTTCTTTAGAAGTTTTCTATCAGTAATTTGGATTTCCTGCTAGATTCTTCAGCAGTTGTCAAACCATGTTTGGTTCCATTTGGTTTGAAATGTTCTTCAGGTGTTGTTACTTGCTCTTCAATACTTTGAGTACCTTGAGAGACAACACCTGAAGTGCTCAGCTTTTCTTTGATCATGTGTTCATTAATAGTAAGACCATCAATAGATTGATTAGCTGAGGTACTATTACTGACTTCATCCTCTGATTGTACATTATCACTTGAGGATGAGACACATGATGATGTGGTTTGGGAATTGATTTCACCCTCAGATTTTACTTCTGTCTTGGGAGTAAAATCTGTAGGAGGTTCAGTGTGATTATATCCAATCCCAAACTTCACATTTGAAGCAGTTTGCTTACTAAAAGCATTTCAAACCCCTTGCAAGATGTTACCTAGCATTCACACTCAACTTGAGTAGCTGCAAGTGTTTCTTTGAGACTCTTATGACTTTCTAAAATGACTTCTACCTTAGCCTTTTCATCAGTGACTTGGCATTTTAATTTGTAAATCTCATTATCTTTTTCTTTTAAACAGACTCAAACTCGGCTTTTCTTTTGGAAATCACTTTCTCTAGGTCAAGATTTTGATTATTAAAGCTACATTTGCTTCTCTAATTGAGGCAAAAGCAGCTATGCATGACTCAGAACACAACTTGGCCTTAGCCTCAGAAGATACTTGTGGTACCTGTGATGATGATGCATTTGAGCATGAACCATCAGTAGACTCAAGGCCATAAGAGCAAGATTTCCAAAAGGATTTTCACCACCATGTTGACCAGCACCAGAAAACACTTGTTCATAATAACCAGAAAGATCATCTGGTAAACTACTCCAGTCAACAACTCCAGGAGTGAAAAAGCTTTGATGTGATTGAGATTGAGATTGAGATTGTTGACTTGATTGAGATGGTTGAGGCTCAGGTAGCGCATGTGATTGTTGAGCTATAGGTACTGGAACCTGATTGGACTGAGGCATGTAAAAATAGGGATAAGGATATGGCATTTGACCTTGAGGAACAAAATATGCAGGAGATGATTGAATTTGTGAATGATGACTAGAACTGGTAGAATGTTGCCCTTTGTTTTGTGAATTATTGCCTGGAAAGGTCACAAAAGGTGCAGAAGAGTTAGATCCAGATGATCTACACTCTCTTGCGAAATGTCCAAGTCTATGGCACTTGTGACACCTCAACTTGCTCTTGTCAAAACCAACTTTGGTTTTTCCAGAGAGACCAGGAATTTTCTACCTGTCCTTTTGTAAAATTTTTGAGATCTGATATTAACTAATGCCATTTGGCTCAAAATATACATATCTTCCAAATCATCATCAGCAATTCCTTTCAAATCATCCATCAAAAAGCACAGATTGTCACTATTACCTCCTGAATTACTATCAGTACCAGCAAAAGCATGATCTCCACTGTTTGAAGAGAAATCAATATGCTCATCATAAGAACTTTCTGATGTAGCATATTTTGACCATGACCAACCAGAGCAGTATTCCCTGGTACAAAATCATCAGTGAGCTTCCCAGATGAAGTCAGTTTCCTTTTCTGTTCTATCTTTCTTTCAAATGTTAACAGTTTCCCATGAAGTTGGGTGAGAGATGGATTGTCTAGATTTACACTAGAGCGTAGGACAATAGTATATGTGTCCCATCTCTCAGGAAGGGATCTGAGAAATCTGTTGTTCATCAGACTGTTTGTATATTCATGTTTAACCATTTTCAACTCAGATATCAAACAGGAGAATCGCTCAAACTGTTGAGTCAGTGACTCACCATTTCTATGAGAGAATGTCTCATATTGCTGGGCAAGGATTTCTCTATTGTTTGCTAAGAGCTCATCAGTTCCTCGAAATTGTTCTTTCAGAGCAACCCAGAGGTCATGAGCAGATTCATGATGCATTAAGTCCAGAATAGATTTCATTAGGCAGTGCCATGGCCAGAATTCCATGGGCTTTAGCATCAATTTCAAACAGTTTCAGATCTTCATCTGAATATTGCTCTTTCTTCTTCAGAACCATTTCATTGGTCTCTGGATTACTCACCATAGGCTTATATGGTCCATGAACCACAAATTTCCAACAACCTGAACTGTTGACAGACAGGTGATGGAGCATTCGTCGTTGCCATATGTTGTACTCACTCCTAACAAGATCGGAGGCTTTGTTGATGAGCCAGTATTGTGAGGATCAGTGATTGATGTAGCCATTTCCACCAATTCAAGCAGGTTCAATGAGATTTTAACAGATCTAACTCAAAAACTCAACAACACAGTTTAAAACAAGAAGAATGTCAAATTAATTCATAGGAAGCAATAGAAAAACAAACTCTATAACCAATTCTTGCAAATTTGCTAATTCGATCAAACTTAGATATCAAAAGAACAGTTTCAATGATCATTGTTAAATCGATCAATGATTAACCTGCTCTGATACCATTTGAAGGGATCGAGATCTAGTTTGATCAATTAGATTAGGATTTGCAGCGGAATAGCACACGAATTAGACGAAATTCTAGCAAGAATAATATGAATATTCAATCAAACGGTAACGGTTATAGAGAGAGAGTTTTCTGCAAAAAGAATGTTTTCATTCATGCACAAGCTTCCCATATGGGGAAATTAGGTCAACAATCCTTTTATAAGGAATGTGACATTAGCTGACGTCTCTTGATAGTGACATCTAATTGATTTATACAAACAACTGAAAGTAAACTAAGCTACTGAAGATGTCCACAACAACTGAGGACACCTTCACTAAAAGTAACATTACAACTACTGAAGTTATCACATGTGAAGTGTAAGAACTTCATATGTTTTACATAATATAAAACTACTGAAATGAAAACCATCACAACTACTGAAGAGAACTACTTCAGCTGTTGAGACAACTTCTGAGAACTTGATCTTCAGACTTTGTCTTCAGCAGTTGTCTTCAGACTTTGTCTTCAGCTGTTGTCTTTAGACTTTGTCTTCAGACATTGTCTTCAGCTGTTGTCTTTAGACTTTGTCTTCAGACTTTGTCTTCAGCAGTGTCTTCAGACTTTGTCTTCAGACTTTATCTTCAGCAGTTGTCTTCAGACTTTCTCTTTAGACTTTGTCTTCAGCTGTTGTAGATCACTTCAGTTGTTTTGATGTCTGTGGGACTTAAAGGTTTTTCTAATCTGGCTCATTGGTTCTTTTGGTCCAACAGCTGTGGATGACCACATGTAGTGAGTACTTCCACTAGGATGAGACCTTCCCTTTCCTGAAGGTCTTTATAGAGAAATCCCCTTCATAGCCATCTGCTGAAAAGAGTGGTTAACAGCTTCCTTTGGGAAGGACAATTCACCTTCCTCATCATCCAGCTAAAGATAGTTGTTGATGATGGCTAGAGTGATGAAGATTGTTTTTCCCTACACTGTAGCAGACAATGCATTCTCTCCATCCATGATGACCTCCTGGCAGGTCTTCCAAAATTCAAGCAGATGATCCTCATAGAGAACATCAACAATTTTTAGGGAGGTGAAATAGTTGGATAGAGCTACAAAATGGCAAACCTTTGAGAAACTAGAATCTTTCTCATTGTTTGACAGAGCAACCTGATTGTGTTGCCTGTGAAGCTACATGAAGAAATCAGGGTTGTTTTCACGGTTTAGCCTGGCCATATGAGAAAGCTTTAGGGTTAAAAAAATAAAGAACAAAGGCGGTTTCTGGGTGAATTTAGGTTTACCAAAGGTATAAAGGTAGAAGAGAGTGAAAGAGGTGGGAACCGATGGGTATATATATGAAATGGATCTCAAACAAAGTTAATGAAGAGGATAAACATTGAAATCCGAATGTCAATCCGACCTCTGAAAAAGTGCTTTTTTTGCCCAAAAGTTAGTTTTCTTGGAAGTCTAAAATCTTCTGAAGGTAGTTTTACTTCGAAAGTTTTGATGAAAAACTTCCGAAGCCAAATTGGCTTCGGAAGATATTCCAAAGAGTTTAGAAAGTTTTGCTTTGAAAGTATTAATACTTGAAAGTTTTAATAAAAACTTCTAAGAGTTAATTGCTTTTGGAAGATAATTTTTCTTTAAAACACACAAGTATTTTAAGAAAAAGTTAAGCTTTAGAAGATATTTTGGAAAATTCTTCTAAAGGTAAATTTTCTTAAGTAGTTGTTTGTTTTGAAGACTTAAATTTCTTCCAAAGGTATATGGATATCTTTCAAAATATAAAGATCCAAATTTTCAAAAATCTAAGGAATGTCTTCTAAAAAGATTTTTCCTTCCTAAGTAAACAAGGGCTTGTAAAGATGATAAAATAGACAAGTTAGGATACACAAATTTTAAAAATAATATGATTAAGTTTTGAATAAAGCTTCTCAAAGTTAATCATCCCAAAGCTGAAAGAAGATATTTAAATCTCCGATCATCAAAAGCTTTAGTGAACAGATCATCATATTGTTTATTTGTATTAACTTTGACTAGTTTGATTAATCCCTTCTCAAAGTTATCTCTAATCAAATGATACCTAATATTGATGTGTTTTGTCCTTAAGTGCTACATAGGATTCTCTGTGATAGAGATAGCATTGTTGTTGTCTATGTGGATAGACGTCTTCTTGAAGTTGAATCCATAATCTAGCATCTTATTCTGAATCAAAAGCACTTGAGCACAGCAGCTTGCAGCAGCAATTTATTCAGCTTTAGCAGTTGATGTAAAGACATAGGATTGCTTCTTGCATTGCCATGAGACTACCCTTCCACCAAAGAATAAACATCTCCTTGATGTAGACTTTGCAGTCATGTTGCATCCACCATAGTCATTATCTATGTATGCATACTGATTGAAGTTAGAATTCTTTGGATACCAAAAGCCAAATGTTGAGTCAACTTTGAGGTGTCTTAAAATTCTTTTGACATTGATTAGGTGTGACGTCTTGAAGTTCTTAGATGTAGCAAAAGCTAAGAATATCCTAACAGCTTCCAGTCTTGAAATAGGAGCAAAAACATCTATGTAGTCAATTACTTCTTCTTATGTGTATTCTTGAACAATAGTCTTGCCTTGTTTTTGATGACAAGTCCTCTATCATCCTTCTTATTCCTAAAAACCCATTTGGTTCCTATAGTAGTCTTCCTTTGAGGAAGAGGACATAGGTCCCAAACCTTTTGCCTTTTGAATTGAAGCAGCTCCTCCTGCATAGCCTCAACCCAACTTCCATCCTTTAGAGTCTCATCAATCTTCTTAGGCTCTATTTGGACAAGAGTTAAGACAAACATTTGCATCATGGGTTTGTCCTCTTGTTTTTAGCCCTGAATCAACATCTCCAATTATGTTTGAGGTACGATGAGACTTGTGGATCCTTAGCTAAGGGATCATATCAAGTTGCTTAGATAGATCTAAATTATAGAAATTTAGATCTGGCATTGAAGTTTGTCCCACTATATCAGGATACTTATCAAGTGAAACTTGATCCAATGAGTGTGTGACATCATTAATGTTATCTTCAATGAGATGATTGTCAGCATCTGGAAATTCTTGATTACTGTCACCACCATCATTTTATCTTACATTTGAAGTTCCTGCATATGAGTTTTGTGCCTCTAAACTGGAAGTTGAAGGCATATAAGAAGTATCAGTTGAATTTGTCATTGTTGTGCTGATAGTTACTCCATGAGCAGGGTGAGTTACAACTGGGGCTGAAGTTGTATAGCTTGAAGGTCTTCTCAGCTCAAATCTTGGATTAGGATCACCTGTAGGTAGAATATCTATTGACCATGAAATATGCTCACAAAATTTGTTAAAACCATTGGTAACTAAATCAAAATAAAATAGCCAATCAGGACTAGAACCATTCACATTGGGAGTGTGCTCATTGAAAGTCACATAGGCTAACTCCTCAACTACTCTGGTTTTGAGATTGTATACCCTGTAAGCCTTGGCTTGAGAAGAGTATCCAATGAAGTGTCTATCATCTAATTTCTCAGCAAACTTGGAAATTTGATCTTTGGTATTCAAGATGGTGCAAGGACATCCAAATGACTCGAGAAAACCAATGAAAGGCTTCCTGCCAGAGTTCATAAGGAGTCTAACCATGTGTCTTAACAACTAAAAGTCTATTTTGCATATAGAAAGCAGTGTTCACTGCCTTTGCCCAGAAGGTGATAGGAAGCTTAGAGTCAGACAACATAGTTCTTGTAGCTTCAATAAGTGTCATCTTTCTTCTCTCAGCAAAACTATTTTGCTGAGGAGTCCTGGGAGCACTATATTGTCTTATAATACCCTTTTCATCATAAAATGTATCAAGGATTTGATTCTTGAATTCAGATCCTTGATCACATCTTATGGTTTCGACCTTCTGATCACATTGATTCTCAATCTTTAAGATGAAACTCTTTAGAATCTCATGAGTCTCATCCTTAGTCTAAGAAAGAAAACCCAAGTGAATCTTGTAAAGTTATCTGTGATCACCAAACCATAAGAGGTCCTTCCTAGACTCGTTACAATAGTGGGGCCAAAGAGATCCATATGTAATAAGTGTAAGGGAGTAGTGATGGAGTTTCTTTCCTTTGGCTTGTGAGGTACCTTGCGCTGCTTCCCTTTAAGGCATGCAACACAATGGTTATCACTTGTAAACTCTTTCTTTGGCATTCTAGTTACCAAATCATTCTTAATTAGTTTATTAATGTTCTTAAAGTTTACATGGCATATTCTTTTATGTTTGAGGAAATACTTATCACTATTTGGTTTAGATAGAAAGCATGAAACTTCTCCTAAGGGAGATGTTTCTAGCAAATCCATCTTGTACATGTTTCATTTCCTGGGGGCTCTGAGCAGGATGTGCTCATGAGGAATGACCACCCTAGGCTTGAGAACAATGCACTCATTTTCAATAAAGAGCATGTTATGACTCTGATAATAAAATTAAGATACCCTCAAAAGATGGTATCCAAGCACTTTGGCAAGTTTACCTTCTCAATGCGGAGCTTACTATTTATGACCTTGCCCTTCCAGTAATGTAACCACCAGCATCTCCCCAAAAAGAAATTGGTCCTCCATCAATCTTTTCAAACTTCTGGAGTAGTGACCTATTGCCTGTCATATGCCTGGAAAAGCCACTATCAATGATCCATACGTTTTTGTTTTTCTTTACCTGTCCCTACACAAAAGGGATGGTTAGTTACATTTGGAAACCAAGCCTTATTGTCTTGAGCTTATCAAAAGAAGTTGAAGGCAATGCAATAGTAATAGATCCTATAGTCATGTTTTGAGGATCATTTGCTGATGTTGGTGCAAAACTTTCAGTCACTTGGTCTTTCTTTGTCTTCTGCACCACCTTTCGAAGCTCAGACTTAACCTTCAACACTTCGGATGTTTTGCTGACTTCGGAAGTTTTGATAACTCGACCTTTGGAAGATCTTGCAAACACTATAGCAGACTTTAGTGCTTTGGAAGTATTCCCTTCTTCTGAGACCAAATTTTCTTACGAGACAATTTTCCACTTGCTTTCGTCTTCATTTTGGAGCTTCCGAAAGGAAAAGTTTTTCCTTCTGAAGCTTGCTTCCTTTTGAAACTCTTAGAAGTCTCTTTCTTGGTCATGTAGACAGTACCTTTTGGATTGTAAGGAAAATCCTTAGCAATTTGAGAGGTACTCCCACACATAACACAATCTATTTTCTTTTTCCTAAGAGCCTTATTTTGTGCACAAGGCTGAACTTGATCATTTTCCTTCTCCATCTTCATCTATGCAGATGCTATGGAAGTTCCTTTAGGGTGAGAACCTCCTTTGGAGCTGGATGGTTTAGGTTGTGTAGCAATGGTACACAACTCATTATCCTTCTTCTTGCTGGTGGGATGAGTTGAACATAAACTTGAACTCATGGTACTAGAGTTGAGTTAGTGTCTTCAGTCTTCACCACCTCAAAACCTGCAACGATAAAAACTTGTTTTTGCATAGAGTTGAAGGTGGCCTTGATCACTTGAGCCTTATTTGTTTTTCTCTTGCTTTTCCTAATCTAGTTCTTTCTTATAGACTTGGTCGTTCTAACTTTCTTACTCTCCTCAGAAGGATAGTGACCCTTCTTAGAATCCTCTTCTTCACTCTTCTCAGACGCATTCTTCACTATCTCTTCTTCATGCTCTTTTGCCAAGCGGTCTATGAGGGGAAGCTCATCTCACAAGTTTCACACCTAGGAGATCTTACAGACAAGATTTTGTGTGGAAGAGCTATCTAACTAGATCCCAGTCCTTGCTTATTCTAATAACAAACTTTTGCATGCAAAGATGAGGATATTATGTTCTTGAAAGTCTCTTTTTCAAGAACATATTTTTCTATCCTAGCTTTGCTGATCATAAGCGCAGCTTGTCATTCAATCAACTTAGTTATGAGATCTTTGATTTGAGTCCTGTAGTTTGTATGCTCATGTTTAAGAGTTGAAATGGTTTTCTCTAAGTCCTCTATCTTCAGGTTAAAATCCTTTTTAGCTCTTTTAAAATCAAATTTTAAGTTATTTAAGGAGTTAAGATCAGATCTCATCTCTAAGTTGTAGGACCTGTATCTATTAACTTTAGTAATGCATTCTAGTGTACAAAGATGTTCCAATACCTTTGCTTCATCATGGTTAGCCATTAATGCTTGGTTTGGAGATGCATCTTCAACCTGAAAGCTCCGGTCAAAGCCTCCTTCTTCAATAGCAAGTGCAGTTTGCTGCTTTGGCTTCTCATTCTGGGTGGCTTTCTCAGGGTTATTTGATCTGGTTGTGCTTGGCCACCATTTGTCCTTGGTACCTTGTAGTTCCTTGCAAATGACCTATTTGGTTACAGTTGTAACACTTAACTTTGATTTTGTCCAGTCCAAACTTTCCACTTGTTGCATTGCTTGGAAACTTCCTTCCTGTCCGCTTGTAGAACTTTTTGGATCTCTGAGTGAGAAGAGCCATTTGCTGGACTATTTCCATGTACTCCAGGTCATCTAGATGGATATAGTCCAAGTCTTCAAGGGTGAAGGGAAAGTTTCATATGCTCTCATCAGAAGACATAAAGGCATGTGAAAAGCTTGTCTCTTGGAATGGGCTTCATTGAGTGTAGCTTTCTCTTGGTGTCTCCGAGAAGGTGATGAAAGGACCCTTTTGTGAATTGTCAGGGTAGCATATAAGATGAGGTTGTGGTTCTATTCTATCCCTTTCAAGCACATGGAGGGCTGAACTTAGTTGATTGCTGGAGTTACCAGATGAACTTTGCATGTTCATCTCCATCTGGTATCCATTGAGAATACCATACAACTCTGTCAGGGTAAGAGTCTTAGGGTTCTCAATCCTCTTGATAACAACACAATAATGTGTCCATTTCCTAGGAAGAGAGGACATAAACTTCCTTACAATGTCCTTGTTTTCAAGAGTCACTCCAACATCCATTAGAGTGTCCACAATCTCAATATACCTAAAGTAGTGTTAAGTGTAACTCCAGGATAATCACACTTGAATCAAATCATGAAGATTATAGATCAAAATATGATAATCACAATTAAAACCCCTTTGAATTTCAATTAAATTGCAAAATATGTTTACAAGTAATCCCTCAATCTATTGGTCATTCAACCATCAACAACACTAATGATAATTAACCTATTTATAGTCTAGACTAATATTCACTAATTGCACTTAACTCCCTAGACATAGGCTAATTAATGCAAAATTACATATTAAGCATAAAAATGACTAAAAACAAGATAAAATATATTTTTTTCACACAAAATATATTTATTACAATGTAACTCCTAGTCATCTAAATCTTCAACGTCTCGTCTCGGTTCCTCGTCTCGAAAGTGTCGGGTTTGACTTTTGTTGACTTTGACCGTGAAGTTTACTTTTGATGACTTTCACGGTGTTGATAATATAGACTATCTTTTACAGCTCCAACAATACTCTCCCTTAGTCTATCATTATCAACATCTTCAAAGGAAATCAGCACCGAGAAGTCAACAATAGAAAGATCTTCAAATTGAAGCTTTTCGAATCTGATTAGAAAGATTATTCATCTCATAAGCTCTTCCTATTTATATGTTCCCCCTTTTCAAGTGCAAGCTTTATAAGGATATTGGAACAGCTTTCCCGAATCTCTAATCTTTAGTGCTTCAGAAGATGTAGGAGGAGGATTCCTAGCTCGATATCTTCTGCAAACATGAGAAACAGGTTCTCTGATCAAGTACACTACTCAACTGATGATCGGCCATCACTTAAAGCAAAAATCTGAAACACATTTTCAAACACAATATTGACATTTCAAATTAGACATTTCATTTTAACAAAATAAACTCATGTTTATCTGTGTGTGAAAAACAAGCGAACCCGTGTTCATTTGTATGCAATTTTTGTGAAATGCATGAAAAATGATAAAATTGAAACAACATAATATGGAAGACCTAAAAGAAATTGAAATGAAATTTTGTTATATATATTATATATATTAATATAACAAATTTTTTTATCTATTAATTTTTTTATATAACCGAGAACTGAGTCGATCATTAGATCACATCCTCAAGATATACGTTAGCACAAAGATGAACTGAATCATCGACAAGCAATGAGATCACACTGATAACTGAATCTAATCACAATCTTTGAATGAATTTTTAAATCCTCAAACAGATCAATAACGATTGCTGAAATGTTTGTCCACTTAAACCCATGCCTTATCTTTTTCAACAAGCAGCAAATGATTCATTAAGGTTCGATTAAATACTTTAGAATGCTAGGACCCCACAATCATTTGGAAAAAACCGTCACCTAACCTTAGGATTTCTTGAATTTTGTTATGATCTTTATAGAGCAAGGCTTGTGTATTAGTGTGCAAGTGATTATCAACAGAACATTTCATTCTGTGATGAATGCATCGTTTAGATGATTTGACACTACTTAGACTAAAATGGTGAGAGCTCCAGGTCTATACTCACATATAACAAAGGAGCTGACCATTTAATCATGTATCGATGAGAGCTCTAGGTCAGTACTATCGTACAGCAAAGGAGATCATCACTCCAGGTCAGTACTTCCGTACAGCAGAGGAGATTAGCACAAACACCAGAATATAAATACACCAAACATGGATCAAAGATATGGCTTATATGATTTGTATCATGGTGGGTGAAAGATCAATTCTCAATCCAATTTTTGTCAGGACTCAGTTTTCGTGTAGGCCGAAATGATTGCGTAAATCCAGACATCCTTAAATATTTAAATTTAAATCATTATGTTGTTGTCTACTTTATTCTTCAACTTGAGTCTACCAAGAATATCATTAAAGAATCTGTTTGATTTTCTTTCACTTGCAATTAAAAAATAAGATATAAATCAGATGTTGTAATCATTATGTTACTGTCATTTCTTATTTTATAAACACAAGTCATGCAAAAACAAGAATTTTAAGAAGATATGTAATCATTTCTCAATCATCTCGAATCAAGTTCCCAGTTCTTTTTTCATTTTTACTTACTATATACTCCCCCTAAAATTTTATTTTTGTAAACTTTTTTTTGTTTTGGTTTTTTATTATTTTTTATATTTTTTTGTTGTTTTTTTAGTTTTTTTAAAAATTTATTTTGCTTTTATAAAATTGTACAAAAATAGAAATTTACCAAAAAAAGGTCTTCCAACTACACTGATTATCAAGATAAGAAATGAATTATCAACAAAATATATAGTGATTGTGAAGTGAGAACTATGATTTTGCATATAAAAATCCAGATTGTGGATAAAATACCATGACCTTAACCTATTTGTTCTGCCTCAATTTGAATTAGAATCAATCTCTGTCAGTAAACCGAATTACTAATAGTCCTCCTGAATTATTCCTGCACTAATTAACAGATTAGTTTGAAAGGGGAACTCAGGCCATCGTAGTCATGCGTGTTCCTTTTGCATCAATATAAGAAACCTGTTTTGGCACACAACCATTTAAACAATCAGGGATATCTGTATCCTTCTTTTTAATTTGCCAAATTATTTTGGTTCAATTAATTTCGATTGAATGACTTAAATTTGGAAATCATTTTTTGTTTAAGACCGGAAGGAAAAGAATTTGGTTTTGAACCTTTGGTCATTTTCAACTTTGAATCATGTGAAACCGGCTTCACATGAAAAGGTTTGGATAGAGAGTTTTTCATCCAACGATTCAAAGATGTATGCTTTTTACCTCTTGAACCAGAGAAGCAACCTGTGTTGCCTTTACCATCTAGAACATTCTTTGTAGACTTGCATTTGGAGAAGGAATTCGTTTTGCCTTTACCAATCGAAGCAAGTCTTTAAGGGCACTTCTTTACCATATGACCTTCTTTTCCACACTCAAAACAAACCTTGAAGGGCTTTTGATGCTTGACTGACCCATGTGAAGCATTTGGAATTGAAGATTGCTTTGAGGTTGTGGCAGATTCTTGCTTGTTTTGGCGTTTGCTATGCGAAACAGGGGATGAGATCTTCATTGATTGACTTGGTTGTTTTGAAATGGAGAAGAGATCCGTATTTGTCTTGATTCAGCTTCTAGAAGCTTTTGTGACTTGACAATGTCAAGAGATATCTTGATCTGTGAGGAACCAACATGCTCCTCTATGATTGATTCATCATCTGAGCTTATCTAGTCTCGTATGCACAAATCTTTCTCCAACGGATCTTGATTGACACCTCCTATTGTGTCGGCTTTGATTATAGGATTCTGATTGCTTGATGATTCGACGACTATCCGTTCTTTTACAAACTTGACATGAACAAATGAATGAATATTACCCGTTTTGAAGGTTGGAGAAGCAAATGATATTGGTGTTGGAGCATCAGAAGTAGGATCATCATTAATCTTCTTATCAGACCCCTTCCTGGGGAATCCCAAACCTATAGGAGAATCCTACACATCTCTAACCTTTTTAAGATTGATGCTTCTTAAACCTGTATTTAAACAATTAGTTTCTGCAACTCCAATCAAATCATTTGTTGAATGAGGTCTAGGGATTGGTGAATAACATAAAGTAGAACGAGGTGGAACTGAATTAAATACAGTGTAGATACATGTGTCCCTAGTTAGGAGCTTAATGTAAAATGTCTTTTATGTCTTACTTATATGTAATTGAATGGGTATAAATGAAAATAAAATGTGTGGTTGATGCATATAATGTTTAATATTTCATTGTTTGTTGTGTGATAACGCATATGAAAGTAACTATATAGGTTTGTGGTTGTTTACATAATTTTTAGTCAATAATGATTGAGAAACACGTTCAAACTTAATATTGTGAAGTTCTCATGCGAATGGACCATACGCATGAAAACTTCATGCTAATGAACCAGTCACATGACTGAACCAGGAGACTAGATCAGTCACCTGATTGAGACATAAGATTGACTCAGTCGCACGACTGGACCTTCAGTTGTGTGGATGGATCAATCGCATGCGTTGCACGACTGAACCATGCTAATGGTCCAGTCGCACGAATGGAAAACCCTAACCTACAACTATAACCTAATTCGTGAAAAAAAACAATTCAAATACCTATACACACAATCGTACCCTAGCTGTCCAGAGACTCAAGAAGACCTGTTCCAAGTTCATAGATCACAATTGATCGTGTTGTAATCATTCATAGCGTTTCATTAATTGTTAGAGTTATCATAACTGTGTTTTCCCTGATTGGATCGCCAATCAAATAGGATTACGCACTATTTGAGTTGGTATACACGCAGAATCAGTTAGTAGTCCGTGTTGGGTTTTGCAACAAGTTAATCAAATCAAGTTAAACAATTTCA
The DNA here is from genome assembly GCA_025506515.1 of Flaveria trinervia. Lineage (NCBI taxonomy): Eukaryota > Viridiplantae > Streptophyta > Magnoliopsida > Asterales > Asteraceae > Flaveria > Flaveria trinervia. Next base: position 17,753,293 of record CM046458.1, on the reverse strand, counting down.
AACTTGTAAAACGTAGTGGAAATATGATTTAAACATGTTGTTACATTATGAAATTTTTCACCATTTAAAACATAAACAAAACTCAAGAATAAGGATCATATAAATATATGTGAAATAGTGTGTTATCAAACCAAAATCAACCGTAGGATGTTCAAAGATACAACCTTTCTTGCACAAGATGTTGTAGATGTATAAGAAGAAGAAGATAGTGTTCTTGAAAGTTCAGCCCCCAAGAGAGAAAGCCTCAAGTAGTGATACCCACAAGCTCTTCCAAACACCTAGCTAGTTAGGGAGCTCAACACCAAAACCTCTACAAATGTACCTTCAAAAACCGAATTTTCAGCCTTGTTTTTGAGCATCAAATCCGAATGAGAGAGTTCTTGCTTAAGTGTTGTAAGAGAGAAAAAATTTGAATGATGGAACAGTGTAAGAGAGGTGAAACTCTTGCAAAGACCAAGACAAAAAGGATGGTCCCAATGCCCCAAGGGCGGCCGAAATTTGCCTTCCAAAATGGGTTTCCCCCCATTTTAGATTTATAAAAAAGTTACACTCTTAGCCCTTAATTTTATAAAACTAAAACCTCTTTTCATTTTATAACAATAACACACTTTTATTTGCTATTATTTAACCAACTTAAATAATGAAACAAACAATTTCTCATGAACAAATTATCCACATAATGTTGTTCTTTTACAAAAGCAACATTTTAGAAAAACCCATTTTCTAAATTAGTGTCAGTATTTATTTGTTTGATCTTATCAATATATAAATATTAATTGGTGTTTCTATTGCTTGTTATTGGGTATGACCCGATTTGGATCATAACGTACTAACCACATCAATCTTGTATGTGTCTTGGGCATATAAGGTCCAACAATCTCCCACTTGCACAAGATTCATAGAAGATTGTTGCAAGCAATAAATACCGCCTAACAACGGTTTACTACCCTTAATACGTATGACTAAGTGGCATTCAATAAAATCATCTACTTCAAGTACCATACTGAAATGTTTTAGGTGAATCAATCATCTATCGTTTTGTCACAGATGTCATTTTAAATCCTAGAGACACAAAGTGATCATTCTCCATTGATTTAACTTTATCAGGACTTAGGCATCTTACTATCAACGAATAAGAGGGACAAATCCCATTTTGACAACATACGTCTCTCACAATTACCTTATATCATACCTGAACTCAGACTTATGTGCTACCATGTTTCAAAACAACAAAGGGCTAAGTCAAAGTATAATATTCGGTTAATATCAAGATCCAATATGTGTCTCAGGTCAGAGGATACCAAATGATGTTCGCCTTTACTTCAAATTACTTATGATCAAGCAGGAAGATTCCATGTAGTAATATTTGAGATGCAAGTCAGTCCAATATTTGCATCCTACAAATATCTATGAACTTTGGCAGCAACCTTTTGCTCTATATTCATCCATATGAATATCTACCAATCCAAGTTCATAATAGTATTATCTTCATACTTGTTCCCATAAGCATGAACAACTACGGACGTTCTAAGTAAACAATTTACACATGGATTTTAAAATGCAAAATAGAAATATTAGTTGAATCATTATAACCAAGTAATTCATTCAAGTAATAAAGGGTTACAATATCTTATTACAGAAATTAAAGATCAACAGTCACTAGAATATTGAAGCCCCATGGCATAAGCATGACTTTCATGCTTCGCCTTTTCAAAAAGCTTCGTGAGTGGATCCGCAATGTTTTGATCTGTGTGAACTTTGCGAATACATATCTTTCCCTTTTCAACTTCATCCCTTATGCAGTTGAATCTTTGTTCAATGTGCCTAGTCTTCTGATGTGCACGGGGTTCCTTGCTTTGAGCAATCGCACCCGCGTTATCACAAATAATTTCTAGGGGGTTCTGAATGGAAGGGACCGCCCCTAGATCAGCAATGAACTTTTTTAACCATGCAGCTTCCTGAGCTGCTAATGAAGCGACAATGTATTCTGACTCTGTAGTTGATAATGCCACCACATCTTGCTTAGAGCTCTTCCAAGAGATTGCTCCTCCATTCAAGATGAAAATGTACCCCGATTATGATCGTGAATCATCCCGATTAGTTTGGAAACTCACATCCGTGTAACACTTTACTACGAGTTCCACCTCACCAGATCCATAGATTAGGAACATATCTTTAGTCCTCCTTAGGTACTTAAGTATGTTCTTAACATCCATCCAATGACCGTTTCCAGGATTTTGTTGGTATCGACTTGTCATGCTCAGGGCGCATGACACGTCCGGTCTAGTGCATATCATTGCATACATGATGGATCCTATAGCAGACGCATATGGAATTCCCTTCATTTTGTCTTGCTCATCCTTTGAGCTTGGACATTGAGTCTTACTCAATATTGTTCCTCTTTGAATAGGTTGGTACCTTTCTTAGAGTTTTCCATCTTGAACCTTTTCAAGATCTTATCAATGTATGCACTTTGATTCAAACCTATCAACCGCCTTGATCTATCCTTATAGATCTTTATTCCTAAAATATAGGCGGCTTCACCAAGATCCTTAATGAAGAAACAACTTCCAAGCCAGGCTTTTACACACTCCATGGTTGGAATGTCATTCCCATATAATAGGATGTCATCGACATACAATACTAGGAAAGTGGTGATGCTCCAACTAGTCTTCTTATATACACATGCTTCATCAGCGTTTTTGATGAATCCAAATTTGATTATTTCTTCATCAAAACGGTGATCCCAACTCCTTGATGCTTACTTCAATCCATAGATTGATTTCTTTAACCTGCATACTTTGTTAGGATGTTTTGAGTTGACAAAACCTTCAGGCTGAACCATATAGACATCTTCCTTAAGATATCCAGTTAGAAAAGCGGTTTTGACATCCATTTGCCAAATCTCATAATCATAATGAGAAGCTATGTAAAATAATATCCTAATAGACTTTAGCATTGCAACTGGTGAGAAGGTCTCATCATAATCAACCCCTTGAGTTTGAGTGAAACCTTTTGCTACAAGTCTAGCTTTATAAGTATCGAAGTTTCCATGCATATTGGTTTTCTTCTTGAAAACCCACTTACTTCCAAGTTAAGAGGTAGTTCAACCAAGTCCCACACTTGGTTGTCATACATGGATTTCATCTCTACGTTCATCGCTTCAAGCCATTTGTCACAATCCAAATTGGACATTGCATCATGATACGTGGTTGGTTCATCGGAATCTACCACATAGCATCCATCTACGAAAAATCCATATCTTTCAAGTGGATTACTAATTCTACCAGATCTGCGAACGCTCTGTGTAGTTTGATCAACCACTTGATCATTCTCAACATCCTCGTGTTGAGTGCTAGTATCAACCAAACGTGTATCATTTTGTGGTTCTTGATCTTCCTCAAGATCCACAGTTCTACTGCTAGTTCCTTCCATAAGGAACTTAGCTTCTAAGAACTTAGCCTTCTTGGAAACAAACTCCTTTTGTTCCAATGGATCATAGAAATAATATCCCATAGAATCTCTGGGATATCCAATGAAGATACACTTAGTGGAACAACTTTCTAGCTTGTTGAGGTGGGAGTCTTAACATAAGGTCACAACCCCATACCTTTAAATATGATAGTGATGGAACCCTTCCATGCCATATTTAAAAGGTTTCATTTCCACTTTCTTGGTTGGGGCCATATTCAAAATACGGGCCGCAGAGAGCAAAGCCAAACCCCAAAATGATAGAGGCGATGAGCTTCTAGCCATCATAGATCGAACCATATCTAATAGAGTTCAATTTCTCCACTCGGAAACACCATTATGTTGTGGTGTTCCAGGTGGAGATAGTTGTGAGACAATACCACAACTTCTAAGATGATCTCTAAAAGCATCACTTAGGTATTCACCTCCTCTATCGGTGCGGAGAATTTTTATTTTCTTGTTGAGTTGATTTTCTACTCCATTTTGGAAGATTTTGAACATTTAAGCTTCATCTTTGTGTCTTAACAAGTACACATAACCATATCGACTATAGTCGTCGGTAAAGGTAATGAGGTATCTTTCATGGTACCTAGTCATTGGCTTAAAAGGACCACATACATCCGAATGTATGATGCCTAATAAATCTTTTGCCCGTTCGGATTTGCCACTAAAAATGCCTTAGTCATTTTACCTTGTAAATAAGATTCACATACATCGAATGAATCATATTCATTTGCTTTTAAAAGACTGTTCATTTGAAGTGTTTGTATGCGCTTCTTGTTTATATGACCAAGACGGCAATGCCAAAGATAGGTATCACTCAAATCCAATTGAGTTTCTTAGTGGTTGTTTGGTAGAACGAGCTATCATATAATGTGTTTTCACAAACCAATTCATAAATTCCATTAACACGAATAGCTTTAAAATAAAATGTTCCATTTAAGAAACATGAGTTTCATCTCAAAAAATGACAAAACATAACCATATTATCTTAGTTGGGCAGTAGAAATAATGTTCCTAGTCAAACTAGGAGCATACAAAATATTGTTCAGAATTGCTTCCAAACCATTTGGAAGCTTCAAGATGTAGACCCCTCGGCCTTCAACTTGAACCTTTGCCCCATTCCTCATGTAGAGGATTACATCCCCTTTATTGAAGTCCTTACTTCTTTTGAACTCCTGCATAAGTTGCAAATGTTAGTTCCACGTCCGGTATCCAATACCCATGTGTTAGAGGATATTAGATTTAGATCAATATGAATCATGAAAGTTGTACCTGCGGTTTGCCTGACATCCCTCTTTGCTTGCAACTCTTTGAGATGGACCGGGCAATTTCTTTCCCAATGTCCAATCCCCCCACACTTAAAGCATGGGTCATTTGAAGCAACCTTTTGCTTCTTCTCCGCTGGTTTTGGTGGTGGCGCTCTTACCACTCTCTTCCCTTCCCCTAACGTGCCTTTTATCCTTGGCAACATTTGCATAGGGTGCAGGGTGAGGCCCTTCTTGTTCCTACCTTCATTAATGGTGAGAACGGGTAAAACCCTTTTACCCATGGCCGCCTAGGTAGTTTTGAGCATAGAGTGAAGCTCACTTATGTTCTTGTCCCACCCGTTCATGTTATAGTTCATGACAAAGTTGTCAAACATTTTTGAAAAAGAGTTGAGGATCAAATCCACCTCAAAAAGCTCAGGAGCACCACTTCAAACTGCTTTTGTGTCAAGTTCAGCACTCCTCCGCAAGCCTCTACTTCATGATCTGAAACGTCTAGGTCATCTAGAACCCTATATATAGTACCTGAGTCAAATGCGATGAAGTTGAAGATCGAGAATCTCAGGAATATCATTGTGGAGGTTACAAAGGAGCATATGGACCTCTTACATGCAGTTGTTCATTCTTATGATGGACTAGTTGTAGGGAAGATTAGAAATTGCCATCTGGCTGATGAGGATTACGAGTAGGTGGACGAGAGTGAATTGGAAAGAATGGATATTATGTGGGCATTGGCAAGTACTGTCTGTAGAGCCAAGAAGTTTGTGAAGAAGATTGAACAGTACTTGATAGCTACTAAGGATGCTACTTTTGGTTTCGATAAAACCAAAGTTACCTATTTCAACTGTGGAGAAAAGGGGCACTTCAAACGTGAATGTGTAAAGCCCAAGAAGACAGGTAACGGTAATCCTTTCTCATCATTCAACCGTAAGATCCTACAAGTGAAGCTGCATCATCAAGCAAAGATCCTAAAGCTTTGACTGCATAAAATGATGAAGGTCAAGATTGGACCTTTCATTTTGTTTCCCCAGGTTAGTCCAACATTGCAAATGTTGAGGTTTTGGATGATGACACTACAAGTGAAGGTAATATAGCAGTTGAACTAGTAATGTCAGATCATGAAGATACTGCTACTGTGGTCATTCACCTAAATGAAGATGGTCCAAGAACAACATGTTCAAAAACACTAGCACCCGAGAAGTCAAACTCTACGATGATGGCTGATTCAATCGAATCCTCTCAGGGTGTCCGCTATAGTGCTTCTACAAATACCTGGATTGTTGATAGCAGAGCATCAAGGCATATGACTGGGAACTTGTCTCTTCTTTCAAACGTCAAACAAATTAAAGGAGGACACGTTTCGTTTGCTGGATATAAAGGAGGCTACATCACAGCTCAAGAAGAAGTTGGAAACAAGAAATGAAGTTTGATAAGGTAAACTATGTTCAACAACTTCCAAAATAACTTGCTTTCTGTATCTCAAATGTGTGACAAAGGCTTTAAGGTAGTCTTTGACAACAAGAAATGTTATATGTTGAAAAAGGATTATGTAATCCCGGAGGACCAAGTCTTAATGTCCGCTTAAGATATAATGATTTATATACCTGCTATGTAGTTACAGATGATTACTCAAGATTCTATTGGGTAATGTTTCTGAATCCAAATCAGAGACATTTGAATCATTCAAAGAATTGGTAACTACATTGGAGTCACTCTACAAGCTGAAGGTATGACAAGTTCGCTCAGACAACGGTACGGAGTTCAAGAACCATGGATGGAGGCATTTTGCAAAGAGAAAGGAATTATGCACCAGTTCACATTTGCCTACACTCCTCAAATGAATGGAGTTGCTGAGAGAAAGAATTGTAGCCTGATAGAGACAGCTCGGACGATGCTAGCAAACTCGAAACTCCCCATTCAATTTTGGAATGAGGCAGTTGCAATGCATGTTACACCCTAAATCGAGTCCTGGTGGTCAAGCGTCATGGTAAAACGTTTTATGAGTTACTACAATGACGTAAACCTAATCTAGAGTACCTCAAACCGTTTGAAGCACCATTTACTCTTCTGAAGAAAACTCAGTGAGGAAAGTTTAGTGAGAAGGATGAAGAAGGAATATTTCTAGGATACGACATACCTAATGAGAGAGTTTACAACAACTCAACGGGTCAAGTAGAAGTGTGGTGTAACATTGACGTTCAGAGATACACCACCCCCAACTGGCAAAGGACCCTCATTCTTCTTTGATTATGATGGATTCTTTAAGTCCTTCAACATCCTCTCTCCCCTCCTGAAGATGAGTTAGCAACCAAAATGATGTATGATGTCTTAAACACACCGTCACAAGACTCAACAACATCAGATTCACAAGGTGAGTCTTCCAGTCATACAGGGGGAACACTGGAAGTAAGTGACTCTTTCTCTGATGATGAAGATGTGGAGAACGTTCAGGTGGATCAGGAGGAACAGGTTCCGACTACTGCAAGGTCACAAGCATCCGATGTTGATGCCTCTAACACTTCGGAACCTCACACTCCCATTGCCTCAAATACTGAACCTGCAGTTCATAATCTGGATCATGAGGTAGTTGTACACATCACTCTTGGATCACGCTTAAATGTTTATTATCCTCTGGACAATGTTATTCGAGATGTAAGATCAAGAGTTCAAACAATAAATCAGCTATACTCCACTGATTATGCCTTGGTAATGGAAAAAGGATATCTTCACGATGGTGCGTATCAATGTTTTATGTCTCAATTTGAGCCAAAATATGTCAGTGAAAACCTGAACGATGAGGCATGGGTGAGTGCCATGCAAGAAAAACTTCTTTAGTTCAAGAGTTAGGTGTATGGACACCGGTGGATAGACCTAAAGGTGCTAAGGTCATTGGCACCAAATGGGTCTTGAAATGCAAGAAAGATGACCAAGGGGTCATAATCAGAAACAAGGCTCGACTTGTAGTTCAAGGATTTCGACAAGTGGAGGGGATTGATTACAATGAAGTCTTTGCACCTGTGGCGAGAATGGAAGCAATCCGTATCTTCCTAGCCTAGGCATCGTAGATAAAGATCAAAGTATATCAACTGGATGTAAAGAATTCGTTTCTTCATGATGAAATTCGGGAGATAGTTATGTCAGTCAACCCGAAGGGTTTGAGGTTTCGTATCATCGGGACATAGTTTACAAACTAGACAAGGCTCTCTATGGGCTCCATCAACCCCAAGAGCATGGTATGAAAAACTCTTGACTCATCTTGTGAAACATGGATTTCGTAGAGGAGTGATTGACTGTACACTGTTCATCGAAGAAAAGGATGGTGACTTACTGCTTGTTAAAATTTATGTTGATGACATAATCTTCAGTTCCAAAAATGAAGAACTATGTAAAGAATTTGAAGCATTTATGAAAGCTGAGTTTGAGATGAGTGCCATGGGAGAGATGAAGTTCTTTCTTGGGTTACAGGTGGATCAGACACCAAAAGGAATATTTCTACATCAGACCAAGTATGTAGGTGATATTCTAAGTCGGTTCGATATGGAGACTTCTTCGGTAGTTGGGACTCCAGTTGCTACAAACCATGACGTAGCACCCGACAAAAATGGTGATCTGGTGGACGCCACTATGTACAGAGGAATGATCGGATTCCTCATGTACCTCACTACCTCAAGACCTGATATCATGTACGCGATGTGTCTTTGTTCCAGATATCATGCAAAACTAAAAGTCAACCATCTCATAGGCGTCAAAAGGATATTTCATTATCTTAAGGGTGCTCCAACACTTGGATTGTGGTATCCTCATGACGATGACTTCGAGCTTACAGCGTACAGTGACTCGGATTATGGCGGCTGCAAAATGAACTACAAGTCAACGTCAGCAAGATGTCAATTCTTTGGGAGAAGATTAGTCACGTGGCAGTGTAAGAAGCAGACATCAGTTGCTCTGTCAACTTGTGAAGCTGAATAGGTTACTACTGCAAGCTGTTGTTCACAAATCATCTGGATTCAACAGCAAATGTGAAACTATAGTTTGAAATTCTCTAACACTCCTATATTTGTTGATAATTCAGCTGCTATGGCCGTAACTAAAAATCCGGTCCAACATCCTAACACCAAACATATCGGCATTAAATATCACTTTATACGTGATTGTTTTGAAAAGATTTAATCGATGTCGTTAAAATTAATACGGATTTTCAACGCGCTGACCTCTACACAAAAATCTTTTGATAAACCACGTTTTCTATATTTGTTAGAGGTCAACGGGGTTAAAAAGAAAAGTGAAGTGATTTCTGACAAAGATAGTACTTAGTCCGACAAGTAGATGTAAATTTTCTTTTAATTATTTTATTTTATTTTATTTTATTTCTTCGCCTATTAATATTCTAAACGCAAAAACTTTTTCGGTTTTAGAATCTTACGGGGAGAATAGGTTAAATTAGTATTAAATTACTTGTTTTAATTTTTGTACTAAAAAAACGAGGGAGGAGGACAGTCTAGCTAATAGAAATGAGATCGTATCTGTGATACTAATTCAATGTCTATGGAATATGATAGTAAACAGGAACAAAGAGTTTGGGACTTTAAATGAATGAAATTGTTGAAGATACAAAATTTGAAGTATAAGTTTGAGAAGTCTAAGCAACATAAAAGGAAAAATGATAGTAAACTAGCTGCTACTAAGGTAACACGGAGAAAGTACACCTAAACGTTGCTAGACCATTAGACGATGTGTCGGTAGATTCATCACAATAGATAAGTAGACCTCGTTGGTGAGTTCACATTCAAACTAAGTTGTTCAACAAGTTGTGGGTTATTATCTTATCTCTGGTTAACACAATCAACGAAGTTCCAATAAGGGGTGACGAGCAAAATAAACACCACAAATGTGTGCGAATGACTATAAAATGAGCAAAGCACATGAAAAATGAAAAAAATTAATGAAGCTAATAACCTATGTCGTTGGTGAGATCTATGCAAAAAGAATATAATTGCTCAAACAAGAAGATAGGTTATGTGCCTCTCTGCTGTGTGGTGGCAGTGACCTGAGGATAAGCATAACCTAAATATTCTAGAATTCATTGTTGTTTGCGCCTCTCTGTTGTGCTGTGGCACTGACCTGAGGCATAGCATCTCTTTGAAAGCTCTAGAATAGTTTCTTCTTCAATGCTACCCGTAGATCACTCGAAAATCTCCCGAGGAACGTTATATAAGTGAGGGATCCAAAAATGCTTGTTGAAATAATTAACCTTAAATCATCACCAATGTGTGTCAAAAATCTGTGTATGGATTTAAGAGGACAAGTATACTGACAATCATCGTGAGCTGCAACTCTCGAAAGTCAAAATCGTTGTGTGCATCTTGGAGTTCTAGTATGATTTCCTAAACTTGCTAATGGCTCTTGATGAAAACAAGAATCTAGCATCAAAAGGCTTTGGTAAAATGTCCCAAATTATTTGATAAACCTGTATGATTCCCTAATGAATCGTTCCAGTTATGATCAAAGTCACTAACACTATACTATCTAAGAAAAATCTGGTAGATACTTATCTTAGGATTTCAACCTCACACAAAATTACAAAATTGTGTTTTTAGCTTTGTTTTATTACTAGTTGTTTAATCTAGTTATTGTCAGTTAATTTAGTAGGTAAATGTCGGACTATGCATCAGAAGTCAATCTAGGAATCACTCACTAAAAGGTCATGTCTGAGTGACAAATGGGGATTTCAAATGTAAAAGGATCACGTTTGAGGTGACAAACTGTTTTGTTATTAAACGGATCACGTCTGAGATGATCATAGTTTTCTAAATTAAATGGTCATGTCTGAGATGATCAATGGTCAAAATGTATTATCAATAAGTAAAAAAGTTAAGTGTATGAATGTTCATAAAGTCAAACTGATAAGTATGAGTCATTCGCAGGACTGGACCATGCGTATGAGCCTAATCGCACGAATAAACCACAAGTATGGACCAGTAGTATGATTGGACCATCAGCATGGGTCAAGCCACATGATTGGTTTATCAGAATGAACCAATTACGCGAATGGAGGTGACCGAATGAGTCAGTCGCACGACTGAAACCTAGTCGGGCGATTGAAGGTGACCGACGGAGCCAATCGCACTACTAAGCTCCAATCGCATGAATGAAGAGTGTGAATGTATCCAGTCGCCCAACTGAAACCAGACTTAGTATAAATAGGGCTAAAGTCGGTCGCATATCTTCATCACCCCTTAATCGCCCTAAAATCACCCTAAAATCACCCGAACGTAGTGACACTCTGCCAAAATTTGATTAAATCGATTTCCGCTCACCACTGTGTTAGTGACGAGTTGTGACATCATCTACATGTAATTACCAACCCAAATCACATGAAATGCATGGTGAAACCTAACCCTTATAGGCCTAAACTTTTTAAAATCAAGAAATAAGGCAAAATAAAAGAACATAACACATAAGCGTGCAAATTGGTTAAATTGAAAGACTTAATGTGACAATTAAAGTCCCTGCGAGTCTAAAGAACCTAACCACAACATTTAGTTTCCATTTTTGACCTAGACTCAGGATTAACGGGTTGAATAGAGAAGTATACGACTAGTCACTCAGAATGAACTTCAATCGCATGATTGAATTGGGCGAATGACACAATCGGTCAAATGAACTAGGCGTATGAGCTTAGTCGCCCGATTGAACTCAGACGCAGGCTTAGTTGCCCGATTGAAGTTAGTCGCGTACTCAGTCACACAACTGAACTCAATCGTATGGTTCAATCGCACGATTGAACCAGACTGATTTCAAGATAGTTTAAGATTCAATAGTTTCTGTTATGGACAAATCTAATGTTTATGTATCTTGTGTTACAGAAACATGGTAGAGAAGTGGATCATTAACACCAAGCACAACATTTGTGCTCATCTGGATGTCATTACCAGTAATGCTGCAAATTTTGCTAACATCATTGCATTTCTGAGGAGATCTAGGATCTACCAGGCTATATCTGCACCATGCACACCCTACCGGTCTATACATCAGGCTTTCTAGGAAGGTGCATTAGTCAACCGATCCACAGAGCCTTACTGCATATGCAGCAACATTTTTGGGCATGAGATAGAGGTCACACCAGCTGACCTAGGATGAGTTCTAGCTCTGGGTGATGATGCTGCTCACCCAACCAAGTTACAACCCTTGACTATTCAGGGATGCTTCCTTAGGATAAAGTACTCTAGGGACATCAACGTAAGGGTGCTGAACAAAAGAAATCTGTGTCCCCAACTTAAGTACTTATCACACGTCATTCGCAAGTGCATTGCATCGAGGAGGGGTGGGTTTGATGATTTCTCTGACCAAATCCAGAATTCGTACATGGCACTGGTACTAAACCACCCCTTCAGCTTCTCCAATATGATCTTTGCATACATGATCGAGAACCTAGAGGCCAAAAGGAAAGAGAGCTTTTGTATGTACCTTCGATTCTTACAGTTGATTATAGATGAGAAGCTTCCATAACTGCCTAAGGAGAGTCATGATGCAGTCTCTTTCGAGGTCATGGATGACACCACCCTTGGAAGGATGAAGTTGTACAGGGCGAAGCAGGTGAAACCCCTTGTAAGGAGGTTGTTTGGGCATTTGGCCCGGGAAGACTACATGGCACCGGCAAGGAGGAAGTGGCGCCACGATGATAATGATTTGGATGTTGTGCAGATTGCTCTACCATTCGATGACTCGGATGATGATGAAAGTGGTGATGGTGGAGACACTGGCTTCACCCAATCTAGGGCCACCACCACAGATGTTACACCGCCACCATCCACTCACGGAGAAGCGGATACAACTGGATTCCATCAGGACTCCTGTCCTAATGAGGAGGAGGAGGATGATGAGGAACCTTTAGTTCGGACGGTCGGCAGCATGGTGGTTGCCACTGAACGAGGGATGAGGGTGGTAGGTGGACGCCAGGGTGAGTCTGGGAGGCTTCTACCGATCCATCTTACACCCCAGACTCACCCATCAGCCAGGGGTCTAAAGGCTTGAGGAGAAAGAGAATGGCTCACCCCTATGGCAAAATGGGGAAGAGGTAGAGATTCACATTGACTACATCTACTCCCACTGCTAGTGCCACCATTACAGCCACCACCACTACATCCATATCTACCACAGCTACCACCACAACCACTACTACCATACCCTACCACACTACCACACTACCCTCCCTTACCCACCACTATAGCCTACCTTTCGTCACCCACTCATATACCACCACCGACATTCACCACTGCCACCACTACCACCACCAGCCACCAAGTCGGACCATCATCCCACCCATCATTCACCATCGGATCATCTATGCCCCCCATTAGGGTAGAGGAACAGTTGTCAGCACTCAACCGAATGGTGCTGAAGTTGTTGGCTGCTGAGGAAGAGAGAGCTGCCCAACTACGTTAGCTTGTGGAGCTTATGTTACCCAAGCACAGCAGATCTCACAGCAAGCTCAGCAAATAGCCCAACTCCAGGAGCAAAACGACTATTGAGCTAAGAGGATTGGGGAGTTGGAGGCTCCAACAAGACCATCATGCTCAAGCCCAAGGGATCAAAGGATGAGCCACTCAAGATAAGAGAAAGAGATGATGATGATGATGAAGATGATAATAGTGATGATGATGAGGCCAGTGATGATGAAGAGACAAGGGACAGGCAGAAGGATGATAATGATGAAGAAGGAGATGCAACTGCATCTGCCTCAGCTCAGGGTCAAGAGAGACGTACAAAGAGAAATCAAGACCAAGGAGCTTCATCTGTTGTCCCACCTACTGACACGCCTGCTATTCAGGGCAAAAGTAATGATTAGATATTTATGTATTTGAAAACTTTGTACTTGAATCTTGTATTAATATTATGTAATTAATATGTATACATCTTTATCAAATGTGTGATTGTATTGATTACTTACTAAGAATTGATGTGTTACATGTTTAAACCAAGCTTATCAACCATCTCAGCAAGATGAGTATGATATTACTCCCCTTCAGCAAATGAAGTCTCAACTTACAATGATTCTTGATTTGCAAGGGATAGTTAGAAGGTCTGTAAGCTATACTCCTAAAGTAGGAGAAATCATTCATGACCTTACTGATGACCATCTTGTTGATATGTTCCGGCTCAACCCGGATGAATTTGTCAAGGACGCTCCTATTGTTGAAGTTACAAGTAATGATGAGCTCAATGGCATAGATGAAATAGAGATCGAAGACGTCACGGCTGACCATTATCCAAAGTATGCTGACAGAGATGAAATGTAGTCCCCAATCTAGGTGATACTCTCATTAGTGAAACGTTTGAAAAACTAGATCAGATGGAGCAAGAGTCCGAGAAGAATAAGGATCAAGCCCAAGCCTCAGACGCCAATGTCAACATCAAAAAGGCTGAATGGGCGGCCTGTTTTAGTGAGATCCAAGCCATGCGCACTACACAAAAGCCTAATGTCTACAACAAGTTGTACAAAGTCAAGAAACACTTAAAGGTGTCAGGCAAAATCAGCGCATGGGTTATTTTGAGGATCTTAATGTGGATGTTGTGAAGAGAGAAAAGGGTATAGAGTACTTTAGATTCCTACACGATCTAAAGACTCTACCTAGTTTTGAGCTCAACCAGCTAGCACGCCTAAAGTTGCTATATGCTAATACAAAGAAAATGTTAGGCTGGTTTGAGGCTGCTTTAAGGAAAGAGTACCACACCAAGTGGGTTAACTTCAGACCTCAACAACCGACGAGATACATCAGACGGTCTAAAGTTGATCCCATTACTACAAAGCCAATGATAGTGCTGAAGTGGGGTTCTTCGCGCACAATGTCAAGAATCCCTCTAAGGGAAATGCCATAGGACTTCACTCCACACTTCAAGTGGTGGTACTATGATTGGAGAATAGGTGAAGCGGTCATAGTCTTACAGAATGAGAGCCAAATGGATACTATCAGGGTATTTGACCCTCTGTGGGTGACAACTTGTCTGCTGATGATGTTTATACTTTATACAAGTAGCCACTATTCTATGTTTCACAAGACACTGTACAAGCCCTCCAGTTTCAAATGTTATAAGGCTCTGTTTTGCATTTGAGATACATTCCGGAGCTACAAAAGAGGAGAAGTACAAGAAGTTTGAAGTGCTGATGAAGAATGTCAGACAATAATGTAAACTTGGTCCAAGGGGGAGTTTGTAGATACATGTGTACCTAGTTTAGGAGCTTAATGTAAAATTTTTTCATGTCTTACATATATGTAATTGAATGGGTATAAATTAAATACAATGTGTGGTTGATGCATATAATGTTTAATATTTCATTTTTTATTGTGTGATAATGCATATGGAACTAACTATATAGGTTTGTGGTTGTTTAGATAATTCTCATTCAATAATGATTGAAAAACATGTTGAAACTTAATCCTGCGAAGTTCTCATGCGAATGGACCATCCTATGGACCATATGCATGAAAACTTCATGCTAATGAACCAGTCGCACGACTGAAACAGGAGACTAGATCAGTCGGACGATTGAGACATAAGGTTGACTCAGTCGCACGACCTTCAGTCGCACGGATGGATCAATTGCATGCTTCAGTTGCACGACTGAACCATGCTAATGGTCCAGTCGCACAACTAACCAGGCTAATGGTCCAGTCGCACAAATGGAAAACCCTAACCTATAAATACCAATTAATTCATGGAAAAACAAAACAATTCGAATACCTACGCACACAATCATATCCTAGTCGTCCAGAGACTCAAGAAGACATGTTCCAAGTTCATAGATCACAGTTGATCGTGTTCTAATCATTCATAACATTTCATTAATTGTTAGAGTGATCATAACTGTGTTCTCCCTAATTGGATCGCCAATCAAATAGGATTCCGCACTATTTGAGTTGGTATGCGCGCATAATCAGTTTGTACTCCATATGTAAATGGTCCTAACATATAGCTTCACCATCAGATTTATATCCAATCCCATGTTTTATCTGCACCCATTGTTGTTTAGCAATAAGCTCATCCTTTTTCATGAGTGAAAGGCTACATTTATCAAGCTTTGTTTGAAGCTGAGTTGTTTCAAATTGAGCTAAAACAGCCGTTTCTCTCAAAATATTAATTTCAACGTTACACTCCAAAATGGTTCTTCTTAAAAGATCATTTTCAGCCAATGCTTCATTAACTTTCCTTGCAAAAGCAATTTCATTTTTCTTTAATTCCTTATTGATTATTTTTAATTCTTTTTCATTTTCCAGTAACAATCTGTTTGCCTTATAAATGCCAAATAACTTGATTTTGCAAGATGAAGAACACATATCCTGAACAGTCTCATAAGGAATACCCATGATAGTTCATTCTGCAACTAAGCTCTTTTCACAGTTCCAAACCCTTGTGATTTTTTGTTGTTTCTCTTCTGTTACCTTCAGCATCTTCTCAGTCTCAAATTCTTTCTTTCTGTTATCAGCTTTTCCCACCTTATCATCATCGGTTCTCACATACTCCAGTTTACTATTATTGTCGACTCTTAAAGCTTGACAACTCTCTTCAAAAGTTTCTCTAAATTTAGAGTTTAAATCTAAATCAGTTCTCAATAACTTTATTTTTTCAATCATCTCTATTTTGTAATCAAGTATGCTTGTTACAGAAGAAACAAGATTAGTATTAAGCGGGTGGGTTTGATGTGGGAACACGACTTGCTGAAATTCGTTTCATTGGATATCCAGCTCGAGAGATTTTAGTATGTTGATCATATCCATAAGTTTTGTGTCGACATAACCTCTTTCTTGCTTCAGCATGTTAACTTGATGATTCCATGTAGACGGAAGAGAGTGAAGAAGCTTTTGAATTTTGTAAGGCCCCGTTCCCGGAGACCTCACAGTTGGTCATTCACAACATTAAATACATTAAACATTATAAATTTACAAGCTTAAGCAGCGGAATTATTTTAACAAAAGCCATTCATTTCATTCATTAAAAACACTCTTGTTGAGCAATACACTATTGTTTAACCGAATACAAAAAAATTGTTTAACTGCATTACAAAACAACAGCAATAACGAGTATGAGTGGATGCCAGTCTTTCCCTGCCGAGTAGCTTCACCGTCGTGCCATCCTCAGCAATGTTTACCTGCCAACTGAAAATGTATAAAAGTCAGCTTTGTTGAGTGAGTTCTAGTTTTAAAAGTAATAAAACGCTTTCTGTAAGGTATATATATATATATATATGAAAATACTCTTTTTATGAAATTTCATCTCTTTATATGTGAGCACGCATTAACTATACAACCAGATAATGCTTCTTCTCTTTACTGTATGCCTTGTTTATTCTGTAGTCTTTTATCTTTATCTTTCACTGTCTATGTGGACCAATGAGCAATACCCTAAACTATATGCGCGGGGGAAATGGTGTTGGGCCCTCTATTCCCTCAATGGGCTCTAAATACTATATACAAGGCTCGCCTAGCCACCTAGGGTACGCTGCAAAGGTCTGCCAATCTTATTGACTGGCCCCGTGTGCATAATAGGGTAGCTAACCCACATCACAGTTGACCTAATGACAACATGGTTGTATATCTCCTATATGCTTGCAAGACTTGTTAACATTTTATTTAAGTTTCATTTCTCTTCTTTATGGCTCTTTCACTTTATTATTAGTAATACTTTACGTTACGATAATAAACACACCATGTAAGTCATACACTAATAGCAATAATAATAATACGGAACAATCATAAAACAATCATAATCATGCATAAGACTAGCATTAATAATCCCTAGTCAAACCTTAGTCAAAACCTTAATAACACTGACTCCCAAAATTTTCGTAATTAATTCTAAGGGTTTAGGCGCATCGATACTATTTGGGGGCATGAGCCCTGTTTGGGTGTTTCGTCACTATGTAGGCGCATCAACCGACACTTAATAGATTTTAACACTTAGGCACATGACCATTCAGGTGCATGAACTATTCGGGTGTATGGTCCATTTGGACGCATGGAGACTTAGTGCATAGGCTATTCAGACGCATGAATACTTAGGCGCATGGGCTATTCAGACACATGGACACTATTGGGGCGCAAGGGCCTGCACTTAGTCGTCTGATTACAAATTCTAGGCGCATGAACCACTGTTCAAGCGCATGAGTTACACTTAACATTTCTAAGGCATTTCCAGGCACATGAGCCCTATTTAGGCGCATGAACCTTCTGCTCAACATGTTTCTAGTATATTTTCGAACCCAAACATTAAGCCTATTTGTTCTAAGCTTACCAAGGCTATTCTAAACATGAACAACCTATAAACATCTAAGGAACAACATCAAACATGCATAATACATACGGGTATACATACATAAACATAATAAAAGCCATTTTAATACATTTTCACCCCAAAGAGTTTAAAAAAGTAAAACCCGGGTATAGAAACTCACCCGGTGTAACTTTGGGTGTATCTTCCTTCTTACCCGTATGCAAATGAGTTCAAACACCTAGAAACCCACCAAACATACACACACGAACACACACACAAACACATAAGCACATAACCAAGACGAAACCCATCATGAACACTTAGAAACTTTGAATTCTTACCTTGAATTCAGCCTCTTCTTCTTCTTCTTCTACAAACCGAAAGTTTACGCTCTCACTCTCTCAAGAACCTATTGAAAAGGTGAAAAGTAACATGGTGTGGGCGGCCATGTTGTTTTTGTACCAACTTTTATTCTTTTGTCCTTTTGACACTTTTAACCCCTCAACTTAGGTTAAATTGCATTTTCTACTTTTATTCTTCAGTTCTTATCTTTCCTTTAAAAGAATAACCGGTGTTACAAATTTGTTCATGATTACTGAGATCAGTAACATGCTTCTTTAGATTATTCAACACCTTTAAGACTCGATCAATCAAATCCGTCAATTTTTCTTTCTTCATTGCTGCAAAAGAGTCAAACCGGTTTCTCTGTCGTTGTGAGATTATCTGATTTAAAGTCTTCTGAAGATGACATCATTTTAAAAATTTGAACAATTAAACGCCCCAAAATTATTTTTCCCAAAAATTGTAAAATAATTCTCCCCCAGGAAAATTATTATTTTAAATGTCACGCTAGAGAATATTTTTTTTAAATCTTATAAAATCGATGAAAATTTATTTATCAAGATGAACTCAAATAATCCTAACTAGGGGGGAAAAGTCATCTTTAACATTCGAATTTCGTTGAAGAAATGATAACTTCGCCGAAATTATAGTTTCGCAGAGCTAGTTTCGCTGGGCCGACAGTAGTTTTGCTTGAAATTTCGGTAGCAGTTTCGCTAGCCAAATGCCTAAAACAGATTAGTTTCCCCGACAATTTCGCACAATACAAGCTTGAACTTTCGTTCAAAGATACTTTTGACAACAATTTCTCTTGTAATATGCACATAAGCACTTTTGAACTTTCGTTCAAGATCACTACTTTCACTGAGATGGTGAAATTAACTACAAAGTGTAAAAAAACTTGTAGTTTTGCCGAAAGAACAGACAGTTTCGCCGGATGAATTGTAATTTCGCTAGACGAAGCTGAAAAGTTTTTTCAACACAAAATCAATCTGAAATCGCCCAAAACTCAATGGATATGAAACCTGATGATTAAAAGAGCTTTCCCAACCAATAACAAGCAAACTTCAATCAATTTCCATATCAATAACACTCAAATTTGATTTGAAATTGATGAAAATATGATGTTGAACAAAAATAACCAAAACCGCAACTTCTCTCTTAAAAATCTTCAAATCTTCAGTGAATTGATCCAAAATGGCTCTGATACCAAATTGTAACTACAGGATAATCACACTTGAATCAAATAATGAAGATTATAAATCAAAATATAATAATCACAATTAAAATCCCTTTGATCTTCAATTAGATTGCAAAATATGTTACAATTAATTCCTCAATCAATTGGTCATTCAACCATCAATAACACTAATGACAATTAACCTATTTATAGTCTAGACTAATATTCACTAGTTGCACTTAACTCCCTAGAATTAGGCTAATTAATGGAAAATTACATATTAAGCATAAAATGACTAAAAACAAGATAAAATATATTTTGTTCACACAAAATATATTTATTACAATATAACTCCTAGTCATCTAAATCTCAACGTCTCGTCTCGGTTCCTCGTCTCGAACGTGTCAGGTTTGACTTTTGTTGACTTTGACCGTGACGTGACTTTTGATGACTTTCACTGTGTTGATAATTAGACTATTTTTTACAGCTCCAACATTAAGTCATGGTTTCCCTTTTTTAAAGGTGAGTTTCTCAAACAACTATTTCAGAAGATCCTTCTTGTTCTCCTTAGCTTCAGTTGACCTTTCATATGTTAGCTTTAGTGCATCCCATGATTGTTTAGCTGTTTTGTACTTCTTGAAGCGTCTATATATGGAGTTTGGAAGAGCAAATTGAAGGGCTATAGATTGAGGTCTTGAGTCTGTGCTTTCTACTTCATGTACTTTTATCTTTTTTGTTTATATTAGGATGTGAGCTATAGCATGTCATAGTCACTAGTCAAAAGGCAAATCTGTCTTTTGACTTTACATTTGATTTTGTTATCTAGTTCAAATGTTTCGAGCTAGCCTTCAAAGCATGACCAGCTGTTGGATGTAGTATAAGTATCTTAGGTCTTTGTAACTTTAGAAATGTGCTTTTTACACTCATAAAAGAATTTGAGAGCAACATACAGCATTCTTGAAAACCATCTTACTTGTGTTGTTTGTTCTTTATTCTGTCATATTTTACCTGTGTTCTAAGTAACATCCTTATGTGTTAACCAGTTCCCTATTTGATCTGTTAAGTGTTCTAAACATCAACCTCCTCATTGTGTGTTTGTGTTGTAAATGACCAACCCTCCTAAACAGTTCTATAATATTTGGATTACATGCAAGTTTACATCTAGGATGTTGGACCTAGATTAAAAAAAGAGAATTGTTATCTTTATTTGATTTATATTTGAATGTAATGTAATGTTTAACTATTTATTATAAATAAAATTTACATTTAATATCACTTCAACATATTTAATCATCTTCTATAAGCAATTAATTCATATTCATGTGCCTTGATGATTTCACCTTGATGATTCCACATTTGTTAGGGTGTGAAATTTGGTTACCAATCAAATTAACGTGGAATTGAGGATCCTATGATTATAGCTAATGGAGGTTTGATACTCCACATCAACAAACATTACATGTGTCATTAAGGATAGGCGTAACGAGACCAAACAAATCTAGTTAATATTTAATTAGATTGAAGGAGCCAACATAAAGGTTCAAGATTCCAACATAAAAGGAGTAAAGAAAGATGTATGAAAACCTTGAGAGAAAGGAACACCATTCAATATCCCTCCCTACGAAACATTCTACCCTACAAAATATGATAAGGAAACTTTTTGCCCTCCACTATAAAATGGATGTCCCCACCATTACCCGTAATCCATGCTTGAACACTTAAGTCAATCCATCCATGAATATAAAGATCCCAGGAACCAATATGGAAAAGGTAAGGAGGAAGACAAATTGGTTGGAAAAAGGGTCAAGTTGATGGGGAAGGGTATTTGTCATTCATAGGAGAGGTGTCAAAGTGGGGAAAGAATTAATGAATGATAAAGGAGAGTTGACATGGATTGTTAAATAAAGTAAATTTTAAGTGTTGGTCCATTTGATCGATTTGCAGTACAAATAAGATGTTGAATCATTCAATATCAAATACAAACAATAGATAACAAGATGAAGAAGATTAAGAACAACCACAAATGTATCAAAGTATGAACAATGAGGATCAATACACTCAATAATACCAAACACAATATATATCTGTGAATAGACTGCTTACAAAGGTCACTTGAAACAATGATAAACGATTAGGGTTTTGCAAGGTTACCCAAAAATGAAAATGATCAAATCTATATATAGCAGTCTTAGTTTTGCAGACAGTTTCACCGCCAGCGAAACTGTATTGCCAAAATTATAGTTCGCCCAGCAGAAACAACAGTTTCGGTGGGTGAACAAAACAGTTGACTATGAGCGCTAGACTTCAAAACTAAACTAAATGAACTACATACAAAAGTAACTAAAATTAGACCTATTACAAAGTAATATAAACATAATCTAATCTAAGGTGAGTCTAACCTAACATGATCTTCAGTACTCCTCCTAGGTTGGACCTCACCACCTTGAGTTGTCTTGATTTGTATGTTTGTTATTACCATGCTTAATTCATTAGCAACAGATGCATTCAGATTTATTATCATATCTTCATCCATACCAGTTCTCTCTTCCCTCCTAGAAGACTCTATGAAGATTGGTGTTGTTGTTTAGATCTTCTCTCGGTTTCTCCTATATCAGCCTTCTCTTTCGATCTCTTTTCTTTTTCAACCCTTGCCTCCTCAGCCATCACATGTACTTCATCCTTAAAATCATAATCTTTCTTTTTTGCATATCTTTTCCTCTTTTTAATTGCATCAGTCTGTCGTGCCCTCGTCTCCTTAGCCCTTTTTGTTCTCAGATTCATCTACCCTCCTAATATAGTTTCACCTTTCTGGTGTACATGTTCTCCCAGAGGTGTGTAATTTTCCCACTGAAGTTGTAACGAATGGCGTAGTAGTCTGCGAAGATGCAAGTGATCATTTACACTAGCCTTTTTACCTCCCCGTGTTTTGGGATGTTAGGAATAAGATTATCAAAAATCATCTGTAAGAATCAAGTATAAAGCAGTCATTTATCCTTCTTTAACGCCATCACATTCTCCGTAATACAGGCACAAATTAGTCTTGCTATGTTTTTGCTCTCCCCCTGCAGCATATCACCATAGCTTTTGCCCATTCTAAGTTAAGCCCATCTCATCCATGTTTACGGTGATCTAAGCACATAATAAAGACATGAGCTATGTATCTACATTCCTTAAAGGGGAAGGACTTATTAATCTCCTTCCTAGTACCAAAAGGTGGTCCCTCATATCCCTTCGATCTGAGGGCCTTAAACACCTCCTGGTCTGATGAAGTAACCTCCTCTCATCTGTCTCCGTCTAACCTAACACCCACGATACAATCTCAGCAGTAATGGTCACCTCATTCTCCATCACTCTGGCTACGATCCTCTGTGTATTGCCTCTTGTATCATACTCAACAATTCGCCAAAAATCTCTTATGTGAAGGTCATAA
Organism: Flaveria trinervia; assembly: GCA_025506515.1. Lineage (NCBI taxonomy): Eukaryota > Viridiplantae > Streptophyta > Magnoliopsida > Asterales > Asteraceae > Flaveria > Flaveria trinervia. The sequence continues at coordinate 17,730,336 of CM046458.1, read as the reverse complement.
ATAGAAGTGGAATGAGATATCGCATAGGCTATAGGAGATCTCTGCAACCATCATATGCAATCTCTAAAACCAATCGCTTTAGGGTGAGTACCATCCAATATTGCGTAATGTTGTTCCTCTTGTCAAATTTCATATTCGCCATTTAATCTGAAGAACAGATGAAATGCATTAGAATAGTATATTAAATAATAATATTAAAGAAAAATAAGAAAAAGATAAAAATTACACAAAAACCAAATTAAATTCGCTTGACGAAATTATAGTTTCGCATGATGAATTTTAGTTTTGGCATGCGAAAGTGTAATTTCGGTAGCAGTTAGTTATTAATTTCGGCAATACAGTGAAGTAGATTCGACTGGCCGAAATTATAGTTTCGGCGCAGCACAACTAAAGTTTGGTCAGCGAAATTGTTAAGTTCGCCCGAACAGCATAACTCCACAGTTTTGCTGAAAAACTATGAACTTTCATTTAGTTTCGCTGGACTATCGGTACTTTTGCAATAAGAACTGTGAAGGTACCGAAAAGTCTCAATCAAAGATACTCACAATGTAGTCATTAAACCTATAAAAGACTAAAGTCCTGAGTTCAAAACTCACTTGCGAAGTGAATACAACAGTCAATCTATAAACAAAATCGCAGAAAAATAGAACCGCCTGAAAAATCTACGGTGAAACCATAAACCTCTGAAAACTCGAATGTGCGAAAATGAATGAATAATTTCACAAATTAAGTTATATAGCACATAGTTACGCAGGAAGCGAAACTATAGTTATGCCCAGCGAAGATGCAATTTCGCTAGACGAAACTCTGGACGAAACTAACCATGCCACTTGTGAAAGAACCAGCGAAGCTATAGTTTCGCAATGCGAAACTACTAGCGAAATTATAATTCGCTAGAAACCTAAAAATTAGAAAATTTGACTTTTTTTCCTTTTCTTTAAAAAAGATATAATAAAAATAAAAATAATTTAAAAAAATTAAAACAAATCAAAATAAAATTTGCTCCACAAAACCTCACCAATCTTCATGTATAATTTTGTTAAAACAAAATCAAACAATATAAAAGGACATGAACGAGAAGCTGAAAAGATCTTCCGAAGAGTCAAAGTTTAGTGGGATTGATGATATACTCATCCTTCTAAGTTAATGCCTTCTTCGTTTCAACAAGTGCACCATTGTTACTGTTATCATGTTTATATTTTTTTTAAGAACACATAGAATGACCCAGTCCCCATAGACATTTGGCAAAGAAACATATTTTGTCCTTATGATGTATTGAACAAATGACACACTCTGCATGACTCTTCCTTTCAGAAGCATCATAGGTCTTATTTCATAAGAAGCAAAGCCCTTATAAACATCAAATGATGTGAGCTCCAGGTCTATACTTACTTATAACAATGGAGTTGATCAATTGAGTCTTACAAATGAGAGCTTCAGGTCTATACTTACGTATAACAAAGAAGATCATCATATTGTGCTGATGAGAGCTCCAGGTCAGTACTATCGTAAAGCAGAGGAGATCATAACTCCAGGTCAATTTTCACACATAGTAGAGGAGATAAGCACCAAAAGGAATATATCAGGGAGCATCTTAGGTACAAAGATAAGAAAGCGTATAGCTTTTGAGATAGGGTGGAATGGTTTGACACAAAGATACTTTATATAAGAATAACTCAAACAAAGATCTCACATTCTCAACCCTTTTTAAACAAGGACTTGAATCTTTGTGAAAGCCAAAAATATCAAGGGGATTATCTGAGTCATGATGTTTCTTGCTCTATTAATTAAGCTACGAGTTTACTGTTCACTTTGCTTTCTTGTTGAACCTATCAAGCATATCCCACACAATCTATCAACTTCCTTTACATCGTCCAAGCTTCTCATTTTGTTCTACAAAGAAAAACAAGAAGAGCATCTAATATATTCTCCCCCATTTAGTTCATTTAGTTAAGTTTTGAAGTCCGGCGAAACTATGAGCAAATTTGTAGTTTCGCTCATAGTCTGCTGTTTTAGTTCACCCGGCAAAACTGTTGTTTCTGTCGAGTGAAACTACAGTTTCGGCAGTACAGTTTCACTGATAGTGAAACTGTCTACGAAACTAAGACTGCTATATATACATTTGATCATTTTCATTGTTGGGTAACCTTTCAAAACCCTAATCGATTATCATTGTTGCAAGTGACCTTTGTAAGCAGTCTATTCATAGAAATATAATTGTACTTTGTTATTATTGAGTGTATTGATCCTCATTGTTCTTACTTCGATACATTTTTGGTTGTTCTTAATCTTCTTCATCTTTGTTATCTATTGTTTGTATTTGATATTGAACGATTCAACATCTCATTTGTACTGCAAATTGTTCAAATAAACCAACAGTAAGATACATGAACAATGTACTAGTTAGGTTTAGTTTGAGTCAGTGAGATATGTAATATTCATCTATGTATAATAAAAATCATTATATATCCATTTATTGATTTCAAATTTTGAATTTTGATTACTCTTTTTAAAACCCTTTTATAGAATGTCAAAGAACAATGAAGTCGGGACTCTCTACACATTTAGAGGGAAAACTAAAATTTTCATAATAAAACCGAGGAAGAAACAAAGCACCTCAAAAAGCTGAATACAAATTGGTTTTGATTTTCAAAGGTTCATTGGTTTTTAATAATCAGGAACCGTTACTGATGGTTTGCCTAATGGTTTGAAATAAAAGCATTAAAATCAAATTGTGAACAACCTTATGCAATGAAGTGGTAGAATACGATAAGTTAAAGGAACGGAAGTAAAGCTACATATGAGATGTCGTGGGAGGAATTCAATGAAATAGTGATGAAGAAATATTACTCGATGAATGAGAGGAAGCAGATAAAGGGAAAGTTTGGAAATTTGAAAATGTTAGCAACTAATCACAAGGACTATAATACTAAATTCGTTGAGTACGCTAGGTTTGTGCTCCATCTAGAGACTCTCGAATAGAATATGACCAATCATTATATTTGGGTCCTAGAAAAGGAATATTGTAATGGTTTCCAGAGTACAACATTTAATTCAACTGTGAAGTTAGCTAGGATGATGATTGATGGTATGATTTGGACCCAAAATGAAAACAAGAAGGAAATAATAAAGATATGAGAGAATGAAGGTAGAATAGAAAGTCAAGGACCAACATAGGATGAGGATACACCCAAACCCCAAGTGTAAAGTATGTAGAAATAGACATACTAGTGTCTGCAAGTTCACCTCTCCCTATAGTATTTTTTGAAGTTCCCACACTTATTGTTAAGAACTATTATTGAAGGAAGGTGGTTACCTTTTTTTAACTACAATGAACAAGGACATTACATGTCAGAAGCCAATAAAGACAGGTAATGCAAATGGAGTTAAAACCAAGATTGATCTAAGAAGAAAGAAGATTGCATGAGCATTTTTCCTTAACACTCAAAAAGTTGCATAACTATCAGACATCATTATCGTTACGCATATACCTATGCTAAGGTTTTATTTGATTATGGTGAAAATCATAGTTTTATTGATTTTAAATTCTATAAGTAATTAAATGAACCTCTAGCAAAGATAGATAATCGTTACAAAGTCAAAACCTTGAATGGAGATATTATCAAGATCTATGAATCTTGGAAAATGATGGGATCACTCTTTATGATCATATGACACCCTAAATTATTCCCACATCAGCCATGGACAGGAGATATTACTAGTTCATAAGGAATGTCTAGCCTCTAATTTCAACAACGCGTGTTGGGCGCATTGGTGTGACACCCCAAAAAGTCAAAGCGAGTCATCAAGGATAATGGAGTTCATTAGTGGGTATTTAACAAAGGAAATATATGGATTATGGGCTAAATTAGGCTCATGGGCAAGGGCCTAAGTGATTAAGGGCCCATAATCAACCCTTTAACCCATCTAACCACCTATTATCTCCTTCATTTATAACCATAGCTTCCAAATTTGTAGAGAGAGAAAGTGAAGAAAACGCAATATTTGGAGCTTCAAAGGTTAAGGGATTGAAGATCTGGGTGTTGGAGCATCAAACCATAAGAAAGGAGAAACAAATCTAGGTAAGAATCGCCCTTTAAACCCTTCTGTAGATCAAACCCAGATTCTAGGGTTTTGGGTTTTGAAAAGTGGCAAAGAATCGCATAAAGGTCACATGTTTAGGTATGAAAACATGTTAAAAGCTTAGATATAGCCTCATGGATGATAAACTAAGATATTGGACGTAACAATTGCGATTTTGGGTTACAAGCAAAACTGATAAACTAAGATATTGGACGTAACTATTTTTATGCGATCTGCGAAACTTTATATGCATCCAGCAAAACTGTATATTCAAGCTGCGAAACTGTGGGTTTTCTGTGAAACTATAGTTCGCAACCATGGAATTCCAAGGAAAGTTGGGCGAAACCACCATGCGAAACTAGGAGTGATTCTGTCAGCAAAACTAGCAGCGAAACTGGTAGCGAAACTGGCAGCAAACTGCTTATCTGGCAGCAAATTTAGGCAGAAATTAAGCCCTTTAAGTGTTAACTTATATGCAGGCTGTGTAGTGTGATCCTAGCCTAGTAATCTTAGTTTAGAGGTTACTCTTGGTATCCAGGTGAGTTATAGATCCCCTTATTTGTAAGTTTTTCCATGTTTTGGGATTATTATGCATACTAAAATACGTTTTTAAATGACTGAGATTTTATGAGGTTTTACAAGAAGATTGATTTTTTTATAAGGAAATGTGTTATATAAATGTTTAAAAATAAAAAAATTTTGCGCTGACCTGTTAGCATGGCCCCATCCAGGGGCGTTGCCCCTTGGACCCCACTAGGGGCTGCTGCCCAGGACACCGCTATCAGGGGCTGCTGCCCCTGAACCCCCGTTGTCCCGCGAAGAGTCAGTTATGTTTTATGATGACTAGTACTTGGCTTGTCGTGTACTTATTAAGTTAAGTATTATATAATAAAGTGAAAGACGATATTAATGAAAAGTGAAACATAACGAATGTTATCCCTGTGCCCGTTTGATGATGAAAAGTCTTGCAAGCATTATGATAGACCTCACTTACGTGAGTCTGATGTATGATTATTGATCTGTATTCATGAGCGGCCTGCGTGCTTTGCAGTGTGGATCAACTGTCGAGGGTTAGCTACCATGATGATCTGTACCGAGAGGGATCACCATTTGTTGTCAATCAACATGGAGCTCTTGCCTTGTGCAATCTCATTTATGATGAAAATTAAAGATAATGAAACAATGAAAGATAATGAACATGCTTATTATGATGCACGAAATGTTATGTATTATGTTGTATGCGTGGTCATTATATGAATGATAAAGTTATATTTCTTATTTACCTAAAACTAGAACTCACTCAGCAAGGATGACTTTTATACATAATAGTTGGCAGGTAAATGATGCTGCTGAGGATGGCATAAGGTGGGAAGCTACTTGGATGGCAGTGGATGGCACTTATGATTATAAAATCTTTTATTGTAATTTAAGAACAAGTACTATGTTTTATTACAATTGAAGGACAAATGTATGGGTAAAATTTGGTTTCCAAGTTTTAAATGAATGTCTATTTAATTTCGCTGCAATGTGTTGGTTAGTAAAAATGATTTATGCTATGATTAACCAACTATGAGGTTTCTCTGGAACAGTGCCTTACAAGTGGTATCAGAGCCAGGTTTAAGAGAATTGGGTAAGTAATTCTGAAAACATAAACATAAACTGAAAATGGGACCGAATGAAGGAGCTAATCCAAGTAGCTACGTGCCATCAGGTAAAAGTTTTCAAGTGAAACTAGGATTATGTGCATGTGCTATGTGTTCTATGTGCTTCTAGATTTGAATACTGACATGTGTTAGGATAGTGATTGCTTGGAACAGGAGGGTAAGGTAAGTAGTTAATCACACTTGGCCACTATAATTAAGGACTTACCGTACTTGTAATGATCAGAGCAATTATCTTGAATAACCATTTTGGTGTTTGAATCTTATAGGAATTAGTTATGGCTGGTAGAAAATCAGGGAGGCCAACCCGAGGAGGTGCTCGTGGTGGGCGTACCATTGAGCCACTTGTCACCTTGAGCAAAGCTAAGGCTCCCGAGACGATTCACGAGGAGTCAGACCTCCATAGTCACCCGGAGGGTGAGGGATCAGCCATCCTCAAATCCACTATGAAGGAGGCTATCACTGACGAAGTCTATAATGTCATGCAAAATATCTTACCCTCGGTGGTGACAAGGTGATCAAAGCAGTCAAGGATGGAGAAGAAGCTGATAAAAAGGGGAAGAAAAATGTGAAGAATTCTAGAAGGTCCATCGGGAGGACATAGGAATCTGAAGAGGAGATATCAAACCCTAAGGTGGTAGTCCATGATGATGACAGTGATGAGGAGTCTAAGAGAGAGACGACTAGGGGGTGCAACTATGGGACATTTCAAAGGTGCAAGCTCTTGACCTTTGATGGTAACGGCAATGCTACTGCCGCTCATCGTTGGGTCAGAGATGGAAGCGGTATTGGAGATTAGGGAGTGCCGGGAAGATCAGAAAGTTAAGTTTGCCACTCATTCTTTCATGGACTCAGCATTGTGCTGGTGGGACAATATTGTCTAGGCTGAAGGAAAGCGATCGATAGCCAAAATGAAGTGGTCTGAGTTGAAGGAGTTGGTGTGGGAGGAGTATTGTCCCCATCGGGAATTAGACAATATTGAGAAGGAGTTCTTGTGTTTGGAGGCTGGGAACATGACTCATCAAGAGTATACCTCCAAGTTTAATGAACTTGCAAGACTTGTGCCTTACATAGTAACACCTGCATCCAAGAAGATCAAGAGATACATGCAGGGTTTGCCCGTGGATATCAGAAGGCACATGATTGCAGCTAGACCAGGCACGTTTAGGTCTGTGGTGGATTTAGCTGGGAGGTTGTACGATGAGAGAGACCCAATGCCTGTATAGAAGAAGTTGGAAAAATGTAGTGGGAACAAGAATGGAAATGGGAAGAGGTTCGGAGGTGATAACTTCAGGAGTGGAGAGAAGAGGATGAGAGTTGAGGATTAGTCAGGGAGGCGAGGAAATACAGGTGAAGGAGGTGCTTGTAGGAAATGTGAAAAAGGTCATTTGGGAGAGTGCAGAGTTGGGATTGGAAAATGTTTTATACGTGGGGGGCGAGGGCCACTATGCTAGGGATTGCAAGGCGGTGAACTGTTACCAGTATGGAGAGATGGGACATGTGGAGAGGGACTGCAAGAAAGGAAAAGCAGGGGATCAGGAACGGTTAAAGCTAGAGATAAGGGAAAGGGTGAGGGTTTGAAGGTGAAAGTGAGGGCATTCAACATAACTCGTGAGGAGGCCAGGACAGATGCAGAAGTAGTTTCAAGTATGTTTCTGGTAGACCATGAATATGCTTCTGTGCTCTTTGATTCTGGTGCTAGTAGGAGTTTTGTGTCTGCTGCCTTTTGTCGTTTGTTGCATGATAGAGTAGAAAGTTAGATGAGCCTTTCTATGTAGAAACAACCATTGGTAAGTCACTAAGGTAACTGAAGTGGTTGAGGATTCCTGATTGAGTTTGAAGATTGTAAGTTCCTGCTAGGTTGCATGGTATGGCCTTAGGAGGTTTTGATGTGGTGTAAGGCATGTATTGGTTAGCTAGCTATGAAGCCAATGTAGTATGTAGCAAGAAGGTAATTCATCTGACAACGCCCGATGGTAGATCTGTTACAATTCGTGAGGATAAGGTGTGTGTATGCTGAAGGTCGTGTCGATGATCACAGCTAAAAAGTATTTGTGACGTGGGTGTAGTGCTTACTTGGCCTATGTAAAAGACGTGGATGCGTTAGAGCCATAAATATCAGACGTGCCGGTAGTGCGTGAGTTTCCTGATGTCTTTCCTGAAGACCTGATTGGTCTGGCCCTGACTGCGAAATCGAATTCCAAATGATTTGCTACTTGGAGCACAGCCTGTCGCTAAAGTACCGTATCGATTAGCTCTTGCATAGATGGTAGAACTAAGGGACCAGTTCCAAGATTTATTGGATAAGGGCTTCATCTGACCGAGTATCTATCCATGGGGTGCTCCAGTTTTATTCGTCAAGAAGAAAGACGGTAGCATGCGGATGTGCATTGACTATCGCGAGCTCAATAAGCTGACCGTAAAGAATCAGTATCCGTTACAAAGGATCAATGACCTCTTCGATCAACTTCAGGGTGCCAGCTGGTTTTCAAGGATAGACTGGTGGTGTGGTTACCACAAATTGAAGGTGAAAGAACAAGACATTCCTAAGACAACATTCTGTGAGTGGTATGGACACTACGAATTTCTCGTCATGTCCTTTGGTTTAACTAACGCGCCAACCGCTTATATGGACCTTATGAATCGGGTATGTTGGCCGATGTTGGATAAATCGGTAATTGTGTTCATCGATAACATCTTGATTTATTCAAAAAGTGAAGAGGAACATGCCGATTATATTCGAGAAATATTGGAGACGCTCAGAAGCGAGAAGTATATGCTAAGTTCTCTAAACGCGTATTTTTGCTTCAAGAAGTTCAATTTCTGGGTCATGTGGTTAATCCCGAGGGTATTAGGGTGGACCCTGCGAAGGTTGAAGCGGTGATGCAATGGGAACCTCCAACGACGCCCTTTGAGATTCGTAGTTTCTTAGGCCTGGCAGGTTACTATACGAGGTTTATCCAGGAATTCTCCAAGATAGCTTCTCCTTTGACTAAGCTGACCAGGAATGACGTGAAGTATGAATGGGGTACGAATCAGGAGAACGGATTCCTAGAACTAAAGATGAGGTTAACTCAAGCCCCTGTCTTGACGTTACCTTAAGGGAAGGGGGACCTGGTAATATACTCGGATGCCTCGTATGCATGATTGGGTTGTGTGTTGATGCAACGAGGGAAGGTGATAGCCTATGCTTCAAGACATTTAAAGGTCCACGAGGCCAATTATCCTACCCATGATTTGGAGTTAGCTGCGGTGGTGTTTGCATTGAAGATTTGGAGGCACTACTTGTATGGGGTGAAGTGCACCATCTTCACTATTCATAAAAGTCTGAAGTATTTCTTTGAACAAAAGGAACTCAACATGAGGCAAAGGAGGTAGTTGGAACTTATCAAGGATTATGACTGCGAAATTCATTATCATCCAGGCAAAGCCAATGTAGTTGCTAACGCCCTTAGCCGGAAGGGACGACCCGAACTAATTCGGGTGAGGGCTTGCCAGATAATCATGACACCTGATGTTATGAAACAAGTGAGGGAGTTTCAGGATGAGACGTTGAGAGAGGACAGAGTTAACTCTGAAAGGATGAAAGGACAAGTTTCAGATTTGGGGGAAAACATCCTGGGAGTTAGAACGGGATCTAGGTGAGTGTGGATCCCACTCTATGGGGATCTAAAGGAGAAAATCATGGGTGAAGCTCACAAAACTCGATATTCGATTCACCCAGTGCCATGAAAATGTATCAGGATCTGAAGAAAGATTACTGGTGGTCGGGAATGAAGCGAGACGTGGCTAAGTACATTAGCAAGTGCCTGACTTGTCTGCAAGGGAAGGCAGAGCACCAAAAGCCATATGGGAAGATCCAGCCTTTGGATATCCCTGAATGGAAATGGGAACACATCACAATGGACATCATCACTAAGCTACCTCGCACGGCGAGAGGAATCAACCCGATCTGGGTGATTGTTGACCGTCTACCAAAGAGCACCCATTCCTACCAATTCGTGAAAAGATTTCCTCTAGGAGGTTGGCAGAGCTATTTATCAAGGAGATCATGGTTCGTCACGACGTGCCAGTGTCTATCGTTTTGGATAAGGACACGCGGTTTACGTCCAAGTTCTGGAAGAGGTTTCATGACTCAATGGGGACTAGACTGCATATTAGTATGACTTACCACCCCCAGATGGAGGGTCTGTCGGAAAGAACGATCCAGACTTTAGAAGACATGCTACGAGCCTGTGTAATCGACTTTGGAGGAAGTTGGGATAAGCTCTTACCATTGGCAGAATTCTCATATAATAATAGTTACCATGCGAGCATTGGTATGCCGCCTTAGGAGATGTTGTACGATAGGAAGAGCAGAACGCCCGTGTGTTGGGGTGACATCGGGCAAAAAGAATTGGGAAGTCTTGAAGTGATTGGTGTCACAACTGATTGTTGACCGTCTAACAAAGAGCACCCATTTCCTACCAATTCGTGAGAAGATTTCCTCTGGGAGGTTGGCAAAGCTATTTATCAAGGAGATCATGGTTTGTCACAGTGTGCCAGTGTCTATCATTTCGGATAAGGACACGCGGTTTACGTCTAAGTTCTGGAAGAGGTTTCACGACTCAATGGGGACTAGACTGCATATTAGTACGACTTACCATTAGAAGATATTGAAGTCAATGAATGACTGAACTATGTAGAGCAGCCGGTGGCCATCCTTGATTGGAAAGAGAAGCACTTACATAATAAAGTGGTTCTGCTAGTATGAGTATAGTGGAGATACTGAAAAGGATCAGAATCTACGTGGGAGACCGAGGAGGAGATGAGAAAATTTTATCCTCAATTGTTTGATGACTGACAGGTTTCGAGGACGAAACATAAATAAGTGGTGGAGACTTGTAACCCCGAAAAGTTAAAGCAAGTCATCAAGGATAATGGGCTTATTAGTGGGTATTTAACAAAGGAAGGCTATGGATTATGGGCTAAATTAGGCTCATGGGCAAGGGCCTATGTGATTAAAGGCCCATAATCAGCCCTTTAACCCATCTAACCAGCCATCATCTCCCTCATTTGAAACCCTAGCTCCCAAATTCGTAGAGAGAGAAAGTGAAGAAAACTCAGGATTTGGAGATTTAAAGGCTAAGGGATTGAAGATCTTGGTATTGGAGCATCAAACCATAAGATAAAGGAGAAACAAATCCTGGTAAGAATCAACCTTTAAACCCTTCTGTAGACCAAACCTAGATTCTAGGGTTTTGGGTTTTGTAAAGTTACAAGGAATCGCATAAAGGTCACATTTTTAGGTATGAAAACATATAAAAAGCTTAGATATAGCCTCATGGATGATAAATAAGAGATTGGACGTAAAAAATTGCAATTTTAGGTTAAAAACAGGCTGGTTCGTAATTTTTATGTGATCTGCGAAATTGTCTATGCATCCGGCGAAACTAAATATTCAAGCTGCAAAACTGTGTGGTTTTCTACGAAACTATAGTTTTACAGATGGTTTTGCTAAATCAATATTTCAGATTCATTGAGCTTGGATCTTAGGATTCATCTAGTTCAGATCTAGAAATCAAAATTAAGATGGGTGGACGTGTGTGAATCAAAGAACAAAGAGATGGATAATAATAATGTTATGATTTCATTGATGTTGATAAACGAGTTACAATGAGAATCATTGATGGCTGTTGAAATCAAACCCACCCAAAGGAGAGGATTTCTCCTTTGATGGTGATTTACACCATGAGAAACACACACACAAAAGCCACACCTGCATCAATGCACTAGTGGGTCTATTTATACTAATATTACAACATGACCTAATTTTGACTTTCTAATTGTCTTGATGTTGACTTTGTCATGTTGAATTGTCTTGTTTTGTTGTAATCAACTTGGTCTCTGAACTTGTACAATGAGATCTTCAGTGGATGTAATTATGATTCGGTAAGCTTCAGTTTATTCAATTGTTGAACCCAACAATACTCCCCCTAAACTGATGCTTGCCAAACCTTGAATTTGAAGATCTTCTCTGTCACATGTCTTCTTGATCAATTGATGTTCTGGCACAATTCATTGATGTTCTCCCCCTTAGATTAAGCTCCTCCTAAATATTTCTGACAGATGTTAGAATCGCTTAAGTATACCTCTTGGTATTGGATATGGGTTGTATCACTCTTGGATTACAGTTCATATCACAACTCAAGGATTAGTATGTATTAGGCATATGGTGAGGCTTTGAACTTCAATTATCTGCATCAGGAACATGAATTAATGTTGAAAACACTTCCACTCTTTTGAAATAACTTTATAAATGACATTCTTCTGATAATGAGTACTCCCTTGATTAAAGTCCGGCTAACACTCCGCTCAGTAGTCAGACACGGGTGCAAAACATCATCAGAAAAAATGTGAGCCCAAGTACTTCAAAAAGGGCATCTGATAGTTGTACAAGTCCCTGGATGAATTTGTGAAAAAGTGACCAAAGTTGATTTCTATACACTTTTTTTTCATGATCACAATGGACGTGCTTGTTGGTTGCAATCATCCATGTTCATGTTTTTCTATTTTTGAAGTCCTGTTCATCAACTGTTCATAAGCATTTCTTGCAACACATCCGCATTTGTTTGCAAAGCATCCACATTTGTTTGCAAGGCATCCGCATTTAATTTCAATGCATCCGCATTTAACTTCAAAGCATCCGCATTTGTGCTTAGAGTACCCGCATTTGTTTATAAGTCAACCGCATTTGGTGTCAAGGCATCCGCATTTGGTGACGAGTCATCCGCATTTGGTGACAAGTCATCCACATTTGTGACATGTCATCCACATTTGTGACAAGTCATCCGCATTTGTGACAATTCATCCGCATTTGTGACAAGTCATCCGCATTTGTGACAAGTCATCCGCATTTGTGACAAGTCATCGCATTTGTGACAAGTCATCCGCATTTGTTGCCAAGTCATCCGCATTTGGTGACAACTCATCCGCATTTGTGAATAACACATCCGCATTTGATGAAGATTCATCCGCATTTTTTTTTGTTCATCCGCATTTGTATTTGTTCATGCGCATTTCTTTTCAGACTTGAACAAAAACGATTTCACACTGTAGTGCAGGTCGGGAAATCAGCAGTAGCTTCCATTTCTTCATCTTTTCTTGTTTTTAATGATGATCGTGTTCAATTGCATCGAATTTTGAAGGAATAATCCAGTGAATGATTATATTTCTTCAAATCTACCATATTAGAACAGATCTATGATTTTTCTTCTTGATTTTTGAGATTAACAAATGTGTTTTCTTCTTTTTTGATTTTAATCTTGTTCAATTGCATCGAATTTTGAAGGAATAATCATGAGCATGTTCAAGGTTCTTCAAATCGTACCATAGTTGAACAGATTTGTTGGTTTTTCTTCTGATTTTGGGTATGAACAGGTGGGTTTTTGATGAACGGAGACTTTGTTTTTCATTTTTCTTCTTTTCTTCATTGTTCTTGACATCATTAAAGATGAAACCAGATTTGAAAACTAGAAAAATCCAGCAACCAACAGCTCTGATACCATTTTGCTAAATCAATATTTCAGATTCATTGAGCTTGGATCTTAGAATTCATCTAGTTCAGATCTAGAAATCAAAATTAAGATGGGTGGATGTGTGTGAATCAAAGAACAAAGAGATGGATAATAATAATGTTATGATTTCATTGATGTTGATAAACGAGTTACAATAAGAATCATTGATGGCTGGTGAAATCAAACCCACCCAAAGGAGAGGATTTCTCCTTTGATGGTGATTTACACCAGGAGAAACACACACACAAAAGCCACACCTGCATAAATGCACTAGTGGGTCTATTTATACTAAAATTACAACATGACCTAATTTTGACTTTCTAATTGTCTTGATGTTGACTTTGTCATGTTGAATTTTCTTGTTTTGTTGTAATCAACTTGGTCTCTGAACTTGTACAATGAGATCTTCAGTTGGATGTAATTATGATTCGGTAAGCTTCAGTTTATTCAATTGTTGAACCCAACAAATTTCACCATGGAATTGCAATGAAAGTTGAGCGAAACTGCCATGCAAAACTAGCGGTGAAACTATCACCGAAACTGGCAGCGAAACTGGCAGCGAAACTATCAGCGAAACTGGCAGCGAAACTGGCAGCGAAACTGGCAGCGAAACTGGCAGCGAAACTGGCAGCGAAACTGGCAGCGAAACTGGCAGCGAAACTGGCAGCGAAACTGGCAGCGAAACTGGCAGCGAAACTGGCAGCGAAACTGGCAGCGAAACTGGCAGCGAAACTGGCAGCGAAACTGGCAGCGAAACTGGCAGCGAAACTGGCAGCGAAACTGGCAGCGAAACTGCTTATCTGGTAGTGAAATTGGTAGCGAAATTAGGCAGAAATTAACACTTTAAGTGTTAACTTATCTGCAGGTTGTGTAGTGTGATCCTAGCCTAGTAATCTTAGTTTAGAGGTTACTCTCGGCATCCAAGTGAGTTCTAGATCCCCATATTTGTAAGTTTTCCATGTTTTGGGATTCTTATGCATACTAAAATATGTTTTTAAATGACCGAGATTTTATGAGGTTTTAACAAGAACATCAGTTTTTCTATGAGGAAATGTGTTATATAAATGTTTAAAAATAAAAAATTTTCTCGCTGACCTGGCAACACGGCCCCATCTAGGGTGTTGCCCCTTGCACCCCACTAGGGGCTGCTATCCCTAGGACACTGTTGTCAGGGGCTGCCGCCCCCGAACCCCCGTTGTCCCGCAAGTACTATGATAGACCTCACATACATGAGTATGATGTATGATGATTGATCCGTATTCATGAGCGGCTTGAATGCCTTGCAGTGTGGATCAACTATCGGGGGTTAGCTACCATGATGATATGTACCGACAGGGATCGACATTAGTTGTCGATCAACATGGAGCTCTTGCTTTGTGCAATCTCATGTATGATGAAAATGAAAGATAATGAAAGAATGAAAGATAATGAACATGCTTATTATGATGCAAGAAATGTTATGTATTATGTTGTATGCGTGGTCATTATATGAAGGATAAAGTTATATTTTCTTATTTACCTAAAACTAGAACTCACTCAGCATAGCTGACTTTTATGCATAATAGTTGGCACGTAAATGATGCTGCTGAGGATGGCACAAGGTGGGAAGCTACTTGGATGGCAGTGGATGGCACTTCTGATTATAAAATCTTTTATTGTAATTTAAGAACAAGTACTATATATTATTTACAAGTGAAGGACACATGTATGGGTACAATTTGGTTTCCAAGTTTTAAATGAATGTCTATTTAATTCTGCAACAATGTTTTGGTTATTAAAATGATTTTATGCTATGATTAACCAACTGTGAGGTTTCTCGGGAACGAGGCCTTACAATTGGTTATGGATGAGAGGAGAATTCCATAGTTCAATGTGCTCATGTGGTAGAAATCCAGGGATGGGTGACCTCCCTAAAAGTTTTCACCCGGGCAAGCAAAAGCAAATCCGTGAACTCCTCATGGATAAAGCGGACAATGTTATTAGTATGAGGGGTCAGGTCTAACAAAATGGTATCAGGGCCACTCTTGTGTCGTTCAGGATCTTGGACATACCTCATCAAGGATGTGACTTCTTGGGCTCATCGAGGACAATGAGTCCAAAGGGGGGGGGGTGATTATGACACCCTACATATATCCCACATCAGCTATGGACAGGAGAGATTCCTAGTTCATAAGGAATGTCCGGTCTCTAATATCAACAACGTATTTTGGGCGTATTAATTGTGGATGAGAGGACAACTCCAAAGTTAAGCTTGCTCAGGAGGCAGCAATCCAGAGATGGGTGACCTCCCTACGATGTTTTCACCCAGGCAACCAAAAGCAAATATGTGAGCTCCTCGTGGGGAAAGCGGCCAATATTGTTGGTGTGAGGGGTCAGGTGTTACAGAATGGTATCAGAGTCACTCATGTGTCATTCAGGATATGGGACATACCTCACTGAGGATGGTGACTTCTGGAGCTCATTGAGGACGATGAGTCGGAAGTCAGGGTAATTGAGACACCCAATATTAATCCCACATCAGTTGTGGGCAGGAGAGATTCATGATTCATAAGGAATGTCTTACCACTAATATCAACAACGCGTTTTAGGCGCATTGGTTGTGGATGAGAGAGAAGTCCACAGTTAAGCATGCTAAGGTGGCAGTAATATAGGGATGGGTGACCTCTCTGAGAAGTTTTCACTCAGGCAATTAAAAGCAAATCCATGAACTCGTCATGGGTAAAGATGATAATATTGTTGGTGTGAGGGGTCGGTTGTGATAATCATATGATATCTGTTAAACTCCTACATATGACATGAGCGGGATTGATGTTATCACCCACAAAGATGATACATCTAAAGGATCAATTATAAGAATTATTGGGAAAAGGTTTTTTCATAGCTAGTTTCTCACCATGGAGAGCTCCAATTTTATTTGTAAAAGAAGAAACATAGATCGATGAGAATATGTGTTGATTATCCTGAGCTGAATAAAGTAACAATAAAGAATCCATATACAATTCCTAGGATTGACTTTTGATCAACTCCAAGAAGCATGTTACTTTTCGAAAATAGATCGTCGGTCTGAATATATCATCAACTTTGTGTTCAAGAAGAAGATATCCGTAATAATGCTTTTCGAACAAGATATAGTCACTAAGAATTTACAATAATCTCATATGGTCTTACAAATGATGTGGCAACATTTATAGATATGATGACTCGTATGTGTAAATCTTATTTTAATATATTCATAATTATATTCATAAATGATACTCATCTATTCTAAAACCCGAGATAAGCATGCAAGTCATCTCAAAACTCTTCTTAAAATGCTAAGAATAGAGAAATAGTATGCTAAATTCTTAAAATATGAATTCTGGCTTTCAGATGTACCATCCTCTCGGTCAAGGAATTAATGCCAATTTTATTCTTGTAAACCTTAGCAAGATTAAAGTGACCACCAAGTGAGAGTTATGAAAAATTCATCTAATGTTTGTAGTTCTTTAGTTTGGAGGGATATTGTAATAGCCCATGTAAATTGTACGAAGAAATTGTCTGTATTGCCCTTGATGGGTTGCCCGTGTAAGGACTCATGGGTTTTTTCACCTGACTAGTTACCTACCCAGGAAAAACACGTCTTGATAGAGGAGGTTTCCACTCCCTTTATAAGGAAGGCTTCATTCACCCCCGTGACTATTGTCAGACTTACATTTGCACCCCCTTTATGGAGCCTAACATCCTCGTTGGCACATCTGTCTGGTCCCTGGCTCTAACACCAGTGATAACAACCCACATAAACCATACCAAGATATTGTTCCTTTTTCCCCTTATGGGTTGTCCATCCAGGACTTAGTATTGTTTTCACCCAATTAGTTGCTCGCCCAGGCAAAATGTGTCTTGTTAAAGGAGGTTTCCATCCCCTTATAAGTAAGGCTTCATTCACCCCTCAACCAATGTGGCACTTATAAATATTACCATCAATTCAATCAAAGTTTCTCTTAGATTTTAGTCCCTTTAAATTCGCTTACATAAAATTCAATCAAATTTTAATAGGGACCAAAACAAGGTGAAGCATTCTAGATGTTAAAGAAAACATTAACAAACAGATCAATATTGGCTTTACCAATTGGTATAGATGGTTTGTTGTATATTATGATGCCTATAGGTCTTGGTTGTGTGTTAATACAAAATGGCAAAGTTATGCATATGCGTCACATCAATTGATTGTCAATTAACAAAATTATGCTACTCATGATCTTGAGTTAAATTCCATATTTCAACATAAGATTATGGACACGCTACTTGTATGGCATCAAATTCACCATATATACAAACCAGAACAGTATAAAGTACATATTTGATCAAAACTAACTCAAAATGAATAGAAGAAGACGGATAGAGATCTTTTATGATTATGATTATGATTATGAAATTTACTATCATGAAGATTGATTAAACATAATGGCTAATGCCTTATGTAAAAACAAAAAAGAAAATCCAAACAAGAGTTTGTGCTCTAAGGCTAAATCTTCAAATTGATTTAATAAATCATTTGAGAATGATTAAAAGCTTTCTCTTGAGGAAATTAACAAAGAAGAATGAATAAAAGGAAAGAGTGATTAAATAAACAAACAAGATGATGAACTCTTGAAAATGAACAAAAGAATAAGGGTACAAGTTATTGTGGATCTAAGAGAAAGAATTGTTGACAAAGCTCATAAACCAAAGTATACGATGCATCCAGGAGGCTTAAGATGTATAAAAACTTGAATGAAAAAATTTTGGTTGATTGGGATGAAAAAATGTTATAGCCCTCTATGTTGCAAAATGCTTGAGTTGTTCATAGGTTAAAACATAGCACTACAAGTCTTCATACTTACTACATCAACTCGAGTTACTTGTATGGAAGTAAGAGATGATTATAATGGAATTTATCACAAAACTCCCAGAACCAGTCATTGGACTTACTAAGTCTAACCATTTCCTTCCTATGAAAGAAAGCCATAGCATAGATAGGTTGGAACCATTACATGTGAAAAAGATTGTAACCATTACATGGTGTGCCACTATTCATTGTGTAAGATAGAGATAGTAGTTTCATGTCTCAATTCTAGAAAAGTTTCCGAAAAGCATTAGGAACTCAATTGAACCTAAGCACTACATATCATCCTCAAACTAATGGACAAACTGAAAGGACAATCCAAACACTTGAAGACATGTTGCATGTGTGTGTTACTTTAGTGGATCATGGGTCTACAATCGACCATAAAATAAAGGCTAAGACTCTAAAAATTTCCGAACAAGTATGTGTTGTTTAAAGTTAAAGAAAGTCAAATATCTAGGCTATAATTAGTTCAGGAAATGATTGATAAGGTGTGTCAAATAAGGTGTCAAAAGAGTTATGCTGAACAAAGACTTACACTGTTAGAATTTAACTTTGATAAGGTATTGCTAAAAGTTTCACTATGAAAATGTATAGTAAGATTTAGTAAAAAAGGAAAGCTAAGTCCATTATTTGTAGGATCCTTCAAAATAGTAACAACAGTTGAAATGGCAACATATCAGCTTGAAATACCAAAGGAAATGAATGGAGTACACGATGTATTCCATGTATCAAACTTATAGTAGTATCTGTCTGACGAGTTCTTAGTTATGTCCTTACGAGATGTGAAAGTAAACGAAGAGCAGTAGTTCATTAAACAACCTCTTCAAATTGAAAACCATCAAACTAAGAAGTTTAAAAAGATGAAACTTGTGTTAGTAAAAGTTAAATAGAATTCCAAGCATGGACATGAATACAAAAAGGAATTAGAGACTAAAATGAAAAGATGAACCTACAATATCTCTCATAAATATTAAGAACGAGATGTTAAAGAACGTAGGAAGGATGTAGCACCTCTTATTTTTCCTAAATTATGTAGAGAAAATTATGAAAATTTTAAGCTCGAAGCGGGTCGCATCGCAAAGTGACGATGATGAGAATCACTTTGGTTTTGGATGCGAACTGCATCGACCAGACTAAGCAAGCTCTGGTTGGTCGATACAAAAGTGTTGACGAGGAACCCGTAATGACGTGGCTGATAACTAATGGTTAGTTTTTGACATGCGGTCATGATGTGAGTGGTATTGGATTAAGGATACAGGCCACATCGCCAAAAGTGGCTTGAGATCGATGAGTTAGGGGCACGTGTCATCCATTAAGAGCATCAACACAATGTAGTTCGCATCATTCTAGTAATACGGGGTACATCAATCTTAATAAGACCTTATATGAAGGGCACTCAAGTATTGTTGGATCAAGTAAGGCTGGTGCAACCAAAACTGACAATTTTTGGGCAACTGATTAAGAACTTCCAAAGGCAAATGCCAAACTTTCAAAAGTCAGGTCTGAAGGAGCTTCCGAAGAGAAACTCCAACTTCGAAGACAAAGTCTTCCTTCTTCCGAAGTTTCAACACTTAGAAGAATTAAAGACAAGACATTCAAAGTATGAAGACTTGAAGAATTTCTCAAGCCTCGGAAGAAGTAGCCTCTTCCGAAGTATAAATGGCTTCAAAAGAACAAGTTCTTTCGAAACCAGTTAACCTTCGGAAGAACCTACTATGAACCAATGGACATAAGTATGGTCCTTCTGACACTCCGCTGCAAATATCTGAGATACTACATGGTGCTTTTCCCACTCCCATGTAGTTGACCATACTTTATTCCATTGTTTATTCTATATCTGTTAGTACAGTTGTCAACTTTAGTTGGTGACAAAAGGTAAGTCATGCACACTTGATGACTACCAAATCTTAGATAATATTTTATCTAAGATACCATATCTTTAGCAATGTAGTATTAGCTTTAGTCATAGGTTTCCATTTGGTATCAAAGTATATTCGGCTGTAGGTAGTAGTATACAAAGTTTCTCAATGTAACTCATGTCACATGCTTGTAAGAGTCTGGTAATACTTTGAGTTAAGAAGTAATATATACAAGTATCTTGAAAATTATCTTCTTGTGTTTTGATTACTTAATATATTATTATCAACTCTTAGAGCGATTCTGGATCATCTAACCAAGTGGGATTAAGTGAGATTCGGAAATAACACTAGTGTTGAGTAACCAAAACCAATCCTGCAATTGGTATAAGAGCTTCTTAGGCACTAGATTGTGAGATCTTACCATCTAAATCAACCTTTTCTTCACTCATTCTTTCACCACACTCAAAATGACCCTCAACCAAAAATCTGAATGTGAGATGGGGACGATGACCACAACACCTATCATTACCCCTAAAAACTTCAGATCATGGAGCAGACGTATTGAAGGCTTCATCAGATACTAAGACGGAAAAGTGTGGCAATCTATCACCAATGGTCCTTACAAACCAAAGGTTGTAGCACTAGGTGGAAATAGTGCTATGATAGAGAAATTTGTAGAAGATTACTCTAATGAAGACCGCAAAAAGTTGGACATTGATAGCAATGTTATGACTATTTTGATGATTGTTATACGCAACTCCATTATGGTGGATTTTGAGCATTGCAAGTCAGCCAAAGACCTATTTGATGCTTGTCCCAAATGTACTCCAGCTTAAATAACTCTAAGAAAGATTCGTCGAAGCAAAAATTTGAGAAATTCACCTATATTACAGGAGAGACCCTTAGCCAACAATACCTCAGGTATATGGATCTTATCTCCTCCCTTCAGTCTATAGGAATATCTCTTTAATTGACAGATCTCTCTAGAAAGTTCATGAGTGCACTCCCAAATGTGTGGGTGTTCTACTATGTCTCTAACAAGAGAATAGAAAACTTGAACTACCTCACCATGACTGAACTATATGGCATCCTTGATGGATATCGTGTAGAGATAGGAAACAAGAAAGGCCACCAGGTGAGCAGACCCTTAAGCCTTCCTGCTAGCAATGCTTTAATGGTTGTTGAAGGCTTGGTACCCCAACTTTAGTAGTACATGACTTACTTCTAACAGCCATCTTGTTCTATTGAGCCATACATCACATTCCTTGAGACTCCAATGCCTCAATAGGCTTAGTCGATTCCTTTCCAGGACAATTGTGCCTTTGTCTCAGGAAATGGGCATTCCAGTGATTTTCAGTATTGCTTTGATGATCTAGAATGCTTCAGCCCAGATGATGTTCAATATGTGTATGTTGTCCAATAGATGGCTCTATAAACTTACAGGGCAAAGAAGTTCTTAAAGAAAACTAGAAGACAGTTTCCCCAGAACCCAACAAACAGCAAGCTTGGGTGGACAAGAAAGAAGCCAAATCTTACAACTGTAACCAACTTGGTCACCTTGCTTAGGAATGCAAGGCTCCAAAATCAAGTCTGGGAACCTCTCAGGCCTCTACACATCCCACCACACCTAAAGCTACCGGAAAGTCAACTGAACAACATACAACTACTATAGCTCAAGAAGTTGACTGGAGCTTCATGGTACAAGATGTGACTCCTTCTCAAGCATTGATGGCTGGAACTGATGACATCATGGTATTTGAATGCCTATGTACTCTAGCTTATATTGCTAAAGTTAAATTATATCAGGACTATAATATGGCAATTAAATATGATATTAGGTCTTTACATATTTTAAAATCTGATTTTAAAAGGGCTAAATCTGACTATCAAAAGAAAATTAAAGGGTTAGAGAAAACTATGTCCTTCTTAATCTATGAACATACCAACTACAAGACTCTAAACAAAGATTTAATCTCCAAATTGACTAAGGCCCAAGCCCAGCTTGTCGTAGCTGAGGCTCAAGCCAGGAAGCATTCTATTTCTGAGCAAAACTTACAAGCCATTCTTGTATCATCCTCTCACTCAAATCTTTGTTATCAAAATAAAGGTGCATTGGGAACCAATAAAATTGCTCTAGCATAATCTTATTTGTCTATTAGACAACCAAGGTGTGTGACAGGATCAGAGATCTCAAGTTTGATGGATTAGAGTGTAACACAACGGAATAAGAACAAGAATTAGACAAATTATAGCAAGAATTTGATATTCGTATGCATTATGAACAAATACGGTTGTAAAGAGAGAATATATTTCTGTGAAAAGGAATGTTTCAATAATATCAAATGTTTCTGCTCAATCATTCACTGATTACAATAAGGTTGACACTCCTTATATAGAGTGCAATCACTGCTGATATCACGGGATAGTGACATCTGGCAGATTTATTACAAAAATAACTAAAACTTAACAAACTACTGAAATGTTCACAACTACTGAGAACATATCAGAGTGCTAAGTATAACACATAAAACTACTGATACGAAACTACTGAAACTACAACGACTGAAGAACAAGCTCTTCAGTCGATTTACAACACTACAGAAAGGAAAACATAAAACTACTGAAAGAAAACGTCACAACTACTGAAGAAGACCTCTTCAGCTGTTGTGACAACGACTGATACTTTGTCTTCAACACTTGTGTCTTCAGACTTTTGTCTTCAGCTGTTGTGGACTTCAGCAGTTGTTGTGACATCTGTGGGACTTAAGGTTTTTCTGATCCGGCTCATTGGTTCTTTTGGTCCAACAAACTCCCCCTGAACCAATGCAGCCAAAACCTTAACTTTATTGAGGTCCCACTTATTGGTGGCAATAAGATTGGTCTTTTTCCTTCTTGATCAGCTAAGAAGATGACCCAATTAAGCACTGGCCTGGGAATAGATTTCTGAAATTTGGTTGGCATAGTATGGATAGGAGCCCTGACTTTGGGGAACTGGACACAGGGTTGTGGTCCTATCCATGAAATCTACTTCCCATGTATAAGCCTGTAGGATTCTCTGGTGTATGCTCTGAGAAACATAATTTGTTCTTCCATGGTAAGATTTTCAGCTCCACCATCAAACAATCCTTCACGCCCATACAGCTCTGGAATGTACTTAGCCTGTTTACCATTTTTGAGCTCAACTGTTGTGATCTGTCTGTATGCAAACTCATCTGGGTGAGTCCCTTCAAGTAACATACTGAGCTCATTTTGTTTGAAGTTCTCAAGCCTCTTGTAGTCTAACCCTTTTTAATTACTCTGTTCTCTAACATCTTTTGGGGTGGCTGTTTAGTTTCATAGGCCTTCTTGAAATCTTCTGCAATTTCCCAGAGTGATACTACAAGGACCACTATGATCTCTTCATCTACGATCCTTTTTACTTGGCCCTTGTATCTCGAAGGAATGTCTTTCTTCACAATTCTGTGAGCCACCCTAGGATCAGGCCATATTCTCACCTTTTCCTTTTGATATTGAAATGTGTTAGCAAGGGTGTACAATCTCAGAGCTTCCTTCTTCATATTGATTATTGATGAAGAAGCAACATAAGTTTTGTCTATGCTTTTCAGCATCTCATTATCATGAAGCTTTTGCTGCTGTTCTTCTTCTATCTTTACTCTCACAGCTTCCATCTGTGAGGTGGAAGTGATGGGCATAGGTTTGGCTTTAGGCAGAGTTAGGACTGTAGAAAGAGGCAGCCTATCTTCTTCCTCATCATCCTCTTCTTCTTCTTCTAGCCTTAACACCCTTCTCTTCTTCTTCTTGGGTGCATCATCGGCTGTTGGTTTTTAGGGTAAAGGAGTTGGTTTAGAGGGTTATGGTAGTGGTGATTTTGAAGTGGGAGTTTTGCAGGTTGTTCTAGCATTCTTGTAGTGAGTGAGGCTTTTGAGTGTTTTGCTAGTTCCTTTCTGTTCCCAGCACCTACCTCATTTAGTGCTTCAATCACCAATCCCTTAGTGTATGCTTCAGATGAACAGATCTTGGTGGTTATTGCCAAGATACTATCTCTGGTCCATGACTTAATCTCGATCAATGATCTCCCAAGGTACTTTGCAATGAATCTGATCATGATCTCTAGTCTTTCTCTTTCTAATGCATCATAACTTGCCCATCTTGAGTTAATTTCTTCAACTTCAAGTCTCCTAATGTCTGAGTCAAGCTGTGCAGTATCGAACCCCTGTCTATACAGTTGATCAATAATGGAGTCCATTGATTTACTTTGTGTAGCATCCGCCATTTTGATCATCTCATCGAGTTCGAGTTCTTTTTCTTTTCCTTCAACCTTCCTCTTCTTATATGTGACATGAAAGTCTTTGTGACTTTCACCCACTTGATCAATGTCAGCTCCTTCACAAACTCCCCTTCCTTCTCAGTCTCCTTTTCTTTCTTCCGCTCTATGCTCTTCCTCTTTGCTTTCACTGACTGACTCTCCCCCTTTTTGGTTGCATTGGTTGCAAGGGTTTGAGTAGCAGAAAGCCTTGTGCTCACAATCTCCTCCACCAGGGGTTGTATGATTGAGGGAAGCCTCTCATCCATGGTTTTGATCACAATGTCTGTGATCATTGGGGTGATGAGAGGTAGGGATTGCTGAAAGATAGCAGCTGTTTGCTCAGAGGGGTTCTGTCCCTGAGAAGCAGTGCCAGAAATAGAAGCTGGTGGCTCGGAAGTTTTGAGTGGCTGAGTGTGTGGGAGACCTTCAGGTGAAGGTGCCATCTGTGGGTTTATGTTGGTGGCAGATGGACTTGCTTTTGAGAGAATTGGTCAAGTAGTCTTTGTAGTTTACTGACTTCTTCCTCAAGAATTGTGTTCTGGGCCAGAACATCATAAAAGAAGCCCAGGTCATCATCAGCAGATGCTGAATCACCTGACCTCCTGCTTGTAGCAAGATGTACATGCACTGGGTGTAGACCAATTGTAGCATGTGCCCCTTTTTCTTGGAATTAGGGACTTCCAGCCTCAGGACGATGTCCTTCATCAGCTGTTGCCTCTGGTGAGGTCTTAGCTATGTTACCAGCCTCAGTCTGATCATGTGCTGATTCAGAAGAGGTGGCAGCCTCACCAGATGTTCTGGTCTCCATATCCACACTAGGAGATAGAACAGTTAAACCCTCGTGCTGGGGCCTGTCAGAAGCATGTTGATCCTCTTCCTCAATTGCTGTGGTTTTCCCTTTGTTGGTGTTTGTTGGGGAGGAGGAGAGGCATGCAGCTGAGTCAACACTTTGCAATAATGAGAGTAGGACTTTGTGGGGCGGTTGCAGTGGGAGATGGGGTAAACACAGTATGCACCTGGGGAGAATGGTGCTCTTCAATGGCAATCTCCTCAAATGAGGAAGATCCCAGATTAGTGGGTACCCCTTCTTTGGTTGCTGCAGGCTCTTTTTGAGAGGAATCCTGAGCGGCTGTGGCTGGTGAAGTCCTTGTATCCACTAGGGGGTTATAACCAGTGGATATAGCCTGCGTTTGTGTTGCAGGGGCATCCTTAGGGGACTCATTTTCCTGAGTAGCCTTTTTTGTCTTCTTTTTAGTGGGTTTGGTGGGGACTTTTGATTTGGAGGTGGTGGCTGTGGGTTCCAGCTGCGTGGGTTTGCGCAGCTTGGCAGCCATTTTTAGTGATTGGTCAGAGTTGTGCCGGGAGTATACTTCAGGCAATACAGCCGTAGCAGGGACTCCCAGGCCAAGAAGTCCCTCAGCTTGAAGCTGGTTTTCAATTATGGCCATTATGAATCGAGGATATAATATCCAACGGTTAGCAAGTTGTTTTTGGGCCATATCCTTGAGCTCTAAAAATAGTATTTTAGAAAAAATATAATGGTTGTTGCTCAAGGATGGAGTACAATACCTGTTGCCACCTTGTGGACATTTGATCCCATGATGAAGTCTTGGGGGCAAGGCAGACATTTACCAGGTGAAAGATGAGATGTTCGGCATCCTAGAATGTTTCTTCAATATGGTAGATGCACTCAGGTTACCCTGGTATCCATGCTGGGAAAATGATTGATCGATTGTGCCCTTTGGATAACCAGTCGGGAAAGTGGCATCATCCAGATTGAGAGTTTAGCGAAGAATGTCTGGAGTAATGACCACTTTTTGATGATGGACAAACGATTGAAGAGACTCTGTGTCATTCTCCTCAGAGACAAGAGTGACGTTTTTCCAGAATTGGTTAAGAGATTCGGCATATATGGTGGGATTTAACACAGAAAAGCCGTTTTGTAAGGTGACTGAACCATTAAATCAATGGCGTTGTGAAACTTGGTCCAGTATGGCGATTTTGTGAGATGTGCGACACTGTTGTGTCGAGGTTTTAGTTGCATGGTGGCCATTGATGAAGAGAGGTTACAGATTTTTTGAACGTTAGGTTTGAGAAGAGAAAAGTAAAAACTCTGAAGGTGGGATAAGGTATTTAAAGGGTAGGGTTAGAAAACGACTGAAGGTTTTGGTGTTAGTCATCAGTTGTTGAAACTACTGATGACGTGGTATTAACTTTCAGAGGTTTGGAATGACTGACCGTATTGGTGTGATCAGCAGTTGTTATAAAACAACTGAAAACTTGGTTTTAACCGTCAGACGTTGAAACAGCTGAAGTCTCTGATTTAGTCATCAGTAGTTATAAAACTACTGAAGATTTAGTCATGAGTAGTTCTAAAACTACTGAAGATTTAGTCATCAGTATTTGTAAAACTACTGAAGACAGTTTTGACTTCAGGTGATGAAACAACTGACTTGGTATTAGTCATCAGTAGTTGGGAAACTACTGAAGACTTTGGTTTTACCATCAATTGTTGTAAACAACTGAAGACTTGGTGTTAGTCATCAGTAGTTGTGAAACTACTGAAGACATGGTTTTGCTTTAGTTGTTTAGAAAGAAACAGCAGTTGGGAAACTACTGAAGACAAAAAGGCTCACCAGTAGTTGTCGTCAATTCATTGCTTTTCAGCTGTTTCATACTGTCCTCAACACGTACTCATCAGACGTTTTCATCTGTTTTCAGATGTTTCATAGGACATCAGTACGTATTTGTATTTCTGACAACAGTAGTTGTAGCTACATCAGCTGTTGTAACTACATCAATTGTTTTAACAAATAAAGTACCTGAGTACTGAGAAGTTAAGCTCTAGTAGTTTAAAGAAAACTTCCGGAGAGAAAATAATGTCAATACTTATATATATGACAATAATAAACTAATGATCATCAGTACTTGTGAGCTGAGATCACCAGTAGTTGTCACTTATTCTAGCTGCAGCATACCAAGCCTTAACACTAGGTTTTGGAAAGTTGTGATATCCAAGGGCTTAGTGAAAATGTCTGCAAGCTCATCAGCACTAGGAACAAATTTTGGATCAATCAGACCTTTTTCAAAACAATCTCTAATAAAATGGTGTCTGATTTCAATATGTTTAGTCCTAGAGTGCTGGACAGGATTCTTGACAATACAAAGAGCTGAAGAGCTGTCCATTACAATGGGGTCTTAGTCTCTGTTATGCCATAATCCAATAATTGGTTTTGAAGCCAGAGTACCTGAGATGTACAGCTTGCAGCAGCAATGTACTCTGCTTCAGCAGTTGATGTAGCAACTGAGGTCTGCTTCTTACTCTGCCAAGAAATCAAGCAGTTGCCTAAGAATTGGCATCCTCCAGAAGTGGACTTTCTTGTCAACTTACACCCTGCATAGTCACTGTCAGAAAAAGCAACCAATTTACCAGAATGTCTAGTAGAATACCATAAACCTAGAGATGGAGTGCCTTGCAAATATCTAAAGATCCTCTTGACTGCAATCAAATGAGACTCCTTAGGTGCAGCCTGAAATCTAGCACAAACACATGTAGCAAACATAATATCTGGTCTAGAAGCTGTTAAGTACATCAAGGACCCAATCATACATCTGTAAGTGTTTCATCAACCACTTTACCTTTCTGATCTGTATCCAGTTGTGTGGTGTTGCACATGGGAGTAGAATAGGGCTTACACTTTTGTAAATCAAACTTTTCCAAAAGATCTTTTGTGTATTTGGACTGATGAATGAAAATTCCATCAGCCTTTTGTTTGATTTGCAAACCCAGAAAGAACTGTAATTCTCCCATGGCACTTATTTCAAACTTCTGTTTCATCAACTTTGTAAAGGCATCACACAACTGTGGATCAGAGGATGCAAAAATAATATCATCTACATAAATTTGAACAAGTAGATTATGATGCCCACTTTCTTAATGAATAAAGTCTTATCTATGGAGCATCTAGTGAAATTTTTCCAGAAGAAAGTTTGATAATGTCTCATACCGGGCTCTAGGAGCTTGTTTCAACCCATAGAGAGCCTTATCAAGCTTATACACCCAATTAGGATGTTTATTGTCCTCAAAACCTGGTGGTTGACATACATAAACCTCTTCTTTAATTTTCCCATACAAAAATGCACTTTTGACATCCATTTGAAAACTTTAAGGTTGTGATAAGCAGCATAAGATAAAAAGAATCGAATTGCTTCCAGTCTGGCTACAGGGGCAAAGGTTTTATTATAATCAATGCCTTCCTCTTGTGAAAACCCCTGTACAACCAGTCTAGCCTTGTTCTTAACAATAAGCCCATTTTCATCAGTTTGTTCCTAAAACCCATTTAGTGCCTATTGCACACTTACCTGGAGGTAGAGGAACCGTTCCACACTTGCTGTTTCTTGAACTGAAGAAGCTCAAGCTGCATGGCTTCAACCCATCCATGTCCCTTAAAGCAATGTGATAGTTCTTTGGCCTTGCTGACTAATGAAGAGAGCATAGAAGCAGAAATAGACAATTGACTTCTTGTTGAAACGCTAGCATTGATATCAAATGATTTGGACATAGGGTGATTCTTAGATCTTGGTACACAATAAGATTTGTGCAAGTGTTTGTAGCAGGCTCAGCAGCAACAGATGGTGATGGTGAAGCATTCCTTGAAACCAATCAGTAGATGGTAATTCAAAGGAAGTTGAAGTTGTAGAAATCTCATCAGCATTGTTGTGGATTGTGCTACTGAAGCTGCAGGAACATCAGGTCTAGCTGAATCAGGTAGTTGATCACTAAACTTGAAAAGGTGATTACTCATCATCATCATCATCATCAGTAACACCAGATGGATGACTAGCTACAAAAAATGATGGATTCATATGATCTGCAACAGCAGGTGGTTGATGGAACATATTGGAGAATGTCCAGATCAAACAACTCCATAGGTTTTGTGGAATTGTATCCTTAGGGGATTCATTGAACTTCACATGCAAGGTTTCTTCAACTATCTTTGTCCAACAGTTGAATACTCTATAAGCCTTGCAAGTGGATGAATACCCAACAAATTCTGCATCCACCTTAGAATCAAACTTTTGGAGTTGATCCTGTGTTGAGAATGTAACAGGGACACCCAAATGCTCTAAAGAATGAAATCAAAGGGCTAAATGATGTAAAACTTCATAAGGGTTTTTCATCAACCTCTGATTTAAAGGCTCTTTTGTACATAGCAGGCTGTATTGACAGCTTCAGCCAAAAGGTCAGTGGCAGACCCCATAATCAGCCAACATGGACCTTGCAGCTTCAATGAGGGTCCTATTCTTTCTCTCCACTACTCCATATTGCTCGGAGTCCTGGGATGCTATACTGCCTCTTGATTCCCTTTGATAAGTAAAACTCATCAAGAGTGTGGTTTCTGAATTCAGTACCATTGTCACTCCTCACACACTTAACTGGTAGGGAATACTACTTCTCAACGTGTAACACAAAGTTCATAATGGACTGAGCAGCCTCATCCTTGAATGCAAGAAGAAGTCCATACATATCTAGAGTAATCATCCACAATTACCAGACAGTATTTATCTTTGCCATACTCATTACCTTCACAAGACCAAAAAGATCCATGTGCAGTAGTTGTAAGCAGGCATTAGACTTGGATTCTTCTATGGTTGGGAATGAAACTTTATGTTGTTTCCCTTTTAAGCATGCAGTGCAGATTTCATCATAATTGAACTCCTTTATTGGAAGACCTCTTACTAAACTCTGTGGATCAGCTGATTCATGTTTTTGAGATTAACATGACCCAACCTTCTATGCCACAGTTTAGATTCTTGGAGAGAGGCCTTGGAGAACAAGCATGGATGGCCTCTTAACTCAATTTTCTTTGACAGATCAAGGCATATACTCTTCCTATCCTGTTAGCCTTCAGGAGAGTATTATCATCCAGTACTTTGTCAATCAGGCTCAGAACCTTGGAAGACAGAATCCTACAGTTCTGGCTTGTGAAAAGAGCAACATGTCCTTTGTCACACATCTGACTGACACTCAACAGATTGTATTTGAGATTCTCCACATGGTTGACATCATCAAATCTAATATCTCCATTAGACACAAATCCCTTTCCAATGATGTACCTTTAGCATCATTTCCAAATGAGACAAATCCCTTCTTTCCCTGAGAGTAATCATGAAGAAGAGAGCTGCTCCCAGTCATGTGCATGGATCCTCCACTGTCCACATACCAGATGTTCTTTGGCATGCTGAAGAACCCTGCACAATCATAAGAAACTAGTTAGCTTTGGAGACCCAAACCTTTTTGGTTTTGGGACTGACTTTATCAACAGATTTAACCATAGCTGGTTTCTTATGATTAACAGCTGATGAGATGGAGATGGTGCTGAAATGATTTGGGCCTGGAATTCCTCTCCAGTGGTTTGATCACAGGGTTTCAAATTGGTTAACTCTCCCCAACAGATGCTGAACCATCATAACAAGCTGTGTGTCTGATTTGAAGCTCGAGCTTTCAATTCATTGACACTCCAGAGCTTGTTTTTGATGAGTTCCTGTGGACCCACCATTTCCTCCTTCTTAGGCTTCACAAACTTAGTCTTATGTTTATCATGAGGAACAATATCAGCTGTCTTCTGATAAACCGCATCCTTCTTAGTGGATTTGGGTAAGGCCTTGGTTTATCAGGTGAGATGATTGTGGTACAAACTTGGTCTCAAACTCAGTTTTCATTTTATTTATTCTAGTTTAATGAGCTCATCCCTTTGGAGCTTTAAACCTTTTTGTACCAACATTCATCAGATAGATGATTGAATTTACCACAAATTTCACATGGTTTATTCTTCATCTTGGACATCTTTACTGCTGAAGTGGAAACTACTGAAGGTGTGATCTTCAGTACTTTCCTCCTATCAGTACTAGGTACTAAAGGATTTGTAACAGCGAAGACTGGTAATTCAAAGGTTTTCCATCTGTCCTAATAGACTGTTTGATGGATTCCTCAGCAGTTGTTAGTCCTTGTATTTCAACTGATTTGAAATGCTTTTTAGATGTTGGGTCTCTTTCAGTACTTGACGTACATTGAGGAACAACATTGAAGTACTCAGCTTCATATGAGTCTCAGTAGTTAGACCATCAGTCAATTTATTTGTTGAGATCTTCACACTGGTTTCATTCTCTGATCTTAGATTATCATTGGAGAATGACTCACATGATAATGTGGTTTGGAGATTGCTTTCACTTTCATACTTAACTATGGAGTTAGGAGTAAAGTCTGTTGGTGGACCAGTATGGTTGTAACCAATGCCAAACTTCACATTTGAAGCAGTATGCTTGCTAAGAAGCATTTCAAATCCCTTGCATGATGAGACCCAATTCACACTCAACTTGGGTCACTGCAAGTTTTTCTTTGAGACTCTGTGGTCTTCCAGAATAAACTCTAGCTTGGGCTTTTCATCATTAATTGGCATTTAAGCTTATAAATCTCATCACTTTTACTGTTAAGAGCAGACTCATGCTCAGCGTTTCTTTTGAAAATGGTTTTCTAAAGCTCAAGTTTTTGATTTATTAATGCTACATTTGCCTCTCTAATAGAGACAAAGGCAGCTATGTATGATTCAGAACATAACTTGGATTTAGCCTCTGAAGATACCTGAGTTACCTGTGAGATAATGCATTTGAACAGGAACCCTCAGTAGACTCCAGGGCCATGAGAGCAAGATTTCCAAAAGGGTGTCACCACCATGTTGACTAGCACCAGCATAGTATTGCTCAGTGTGACGAGACAAGTTATCAGGTAAGCTACTCCAGTCAACGACTCCAGGTGTGAAGAAGCTGTGATGAGGTTGTGATTGAGATGGAGATGGTTGAGGTTCTGGTAGTGCATGAGATTGTGGTACTATAGGAGCTTGAACTATTTGATGACATGTGGCGGATAATAGCAGGGATAAGATGGCATTTGACCTGAGGAACAAAATATGCAGGAGATTGAGGGTGTGATGAATGACTAGAACCAGCAGAGTGTTGCCCTTTGAATTGTGAATTGTTATTTGGAAAAGTCAAAAAGGGTGCAGAAGTGTTAGATCCAGTTGATCTACACTCTCTTGCAAAGTGTCCAAGCCTGTGGCATTTGTGACACTTCAACTTGCTCTTGTCAAAACCGACTTTGTTTTGTCAGAGAGTCCAGGAAATTTCCTGCCAGTTCTCTTGCAGAATTTCTGAGATCTGATATTGATCAAGGCCATTTGGCTCAAAATATCCATCTCTTCTAAATCATCATCAGCAATGCCCTTCAAATCATCCATCATAAAGCATAAATTGTCACTATTATTACCAGAATGACAATCAACACTCACAAAGGCATGATTAGAATTGTTTGAGGTGAAATCAATATGCTCATCATATTGGCATTTTGATCCTGCATACTCTGACTCATAACTTACCAAGGCAGTGTTTCCTGGTACAAAATCATCAGTGAGCTTTCCAGACGATGACAGTTTTCGTTTCTGTTCTATCTCTCTCTCAAATGTGAGCAATTTCCCATGGAGTGGGTGAGAGATAGTTTGTCCAAATTGCACTGGAGCGTAGGACAATAGTATATGTGTCCCATCTCTCAGGCAGTGATTTGAGAAATCTGTTATTCATCTGGCTGTTTGTGTACTCATGTTTGACCATTTTTAATTCAGAGATCAAACAAGAGAACCGCTCAAACTTTGAGTCAGTGTCTCACCCTTCCTATGAGAGAATGTCTCATATTGTTGGGCAAGGATTTCTCTATTATATGCCAAGACCTGATCTGTTCCTCCAAATTGTTCTTTCAAGGCATTCCAGAGGTCATGGGCAGTTTCATAATGCATTAGCCCAGAATAGATTTCATTGGTAGTGCCATGGCCAGAATCCATGGGCTTTTGCATCAATCTCAAATAATTTCTTATCCTCATCTGAGTATTGCTCCCTCCTCTTCGGAACCATTTGATTGGTTTCCGGGTTATTCACCATAGGCTTGTGTGGACCATGTACCACTGATGTCCAACAACCTGAGCTGTTAACAGACAGGTGATGGAGAATTCGTCGTTGCCATATGTTGTACTCATTCCTAACCAGCATCGGAGGCTTGGTTGAGGAAACCAGTATTGTGAGGATCATTGGAAGGAGTAGTCATTTTAGGTCCAAATACAATTTAATTCAAGCTTTTAAAAGATTTTACACAAACCACAACAGTCTCAATGAAAACCAAGAATAAATCTCAGGATGAATGACCAAAAACACAGAAAATTCAATCTCTATAACCGTTTCTTGCAAAAATGCTAATTCAATCAAACTTGGATCTTGGATAGCAGTTTCAATGATTAATTATTAGATCGATCAATGATGAACAGGCTCTGATACCATTTGACAGGATCAGTGATCTCAAGTTTGATGGATTAGAGTGTAACACGGCGGAATAAGAACAAGAATTAGACAAATTATAGCAAGAATTTGATATTCGTATGCATTATGAACAAATACGGTTGTAAAGAGAGAATATATTTCTTTGAAAAGGAATGTTTCAATAATATCAAATGTTTCTGCTCAATCATTCACTGATTAGATAAGGTTGACAGTCCTTATATAGAGTGCAATCACTGCTGATATCAGGGATAGTGACATCTGGCAGATTTATTACAAAATAACTAAAACTTAACAAACTACTGAAATGTTCACAACTACTGAGAACATATCAGAGTGCTAAGAATAACACATAAAAACTACTGATACGAAACTACTGAAACTACAACGACTGAAGAACAAGCTCTTCAGTTGTTTTACAAAACTACAGAAAGGAAAACATAAAACTACTGAAAGAAAACCGTCACAACTACTGAAGAGACCTCTTCAGCTGTTGTGACAACGACTGATACTTTGTCTTCAGCACTTGTCTTCAGACTTTGTCTTCAGCACTTGTGTCTTCAGACTTTGTCTTCAGCTGTTGTGGACTTCAGCAGTTTTTGTGACGTCTGTGGGACTTAAGGTGTTTCTGATCCGGCTCATTGGTTCTTTTGGTCCAACAGTGTGGGACTAAAGAGGAAGAGGCTCCATCTGCTGACCCACCTTCCCATGAGTTAAAGAGTGATGCAACTATGGAGACCACCATCACAGGGAAGAAGCAGGTAAAATAACCCACTCTCACTAGAGATGATCAACCTCTGACACTAAATCCAGTAGAAATAGGGCTAAGGCAACCAGGAAAAACAACTAAGAAAGTGGTTGAATCCAAGTTGAAAACAGAACCAAAACAAAAGGGTGTGTTCATTTCAGGTGGTTGGAAACTCTGATCCTGGAAAAGTGTGTAGACTATTGACGAAGTCAAGAAAAGCAAGAAACAACAATCCTCATATCCTCAAAAGATTAACATTGCATT
Organism: Flaveria trinervia; assembly: GCA_025506515.1. Lineage (NCBI taxonomy): Eukaryota > Viridiplantae > Streptophyta > Magnoliopsida > Asterales > Asteraceae > Flaveria > Flaveria trinervia. The sequence goes on along the minus strand of CM046458.1, from coordinate 17,695,614 downwards.
AATAATGTGTGGGCTGTAAAACCATATGGCCAAATATTGTTATTACAATTCTACAAGCACATATTATATCAATAATGTTAAGAAAGAAGGAATCAATGAAGGTTTCACATTTGGACCTTATCACATGGTTCAAGTGATGAAAAAGGGAAAGCTTGTTATCGAAGCAAAGTTGCTTTCGGAAGAAAATCATTCTTCCGAAGGGAAAATAGCTTCGGAAGATAAAGCTAGGAAAACTCAAAAGAACAAGAGAGTACCCTTAAAATATTACAAGAAGAAGACTGCTTCAAAAGAAAAGGTGGTGAAGGCTTCTTCCGAAAATAAAGAAGCTTCGGAAGAATGCCTTGCTGATCAAGCTTCAACAGCTTATCTACAATGATCAACCAAGGGATGGAATGGAATATCAAAGAAGATGTTGCAGCACAAACCTCATCTTCACAAACATCTATTGAAACCCCCATGCATACACTTTGGTTCAATTAAATCCTCATTATTGGAGAAGCCCAAGACCAGTAAGGCTTGGGTTTCCAATAAAAACTAACTTTTTCACCTTATGGGTAGGGACATCCATATGATAAGAATAAAAATGTGTGGATTGTAGACGTGAATGCTCGAGGCACATGACTTGGAACGGATCTCTTCTTCAATAATTTCAACATTTTGATGGAGGTTTTGTTTAGTTTGGAGGTGAGGCTGGAGGATACATTTTTGGCAAAGGAAGTGTATCAAACTACAAGTTAAGAGACGATAAAGTACACTTTATCAAGCAGCTTGAACACAATCTATTAAGTGTTTCTTAGTTTTATTATCAAAAGCACCAAATGCATTTCACAGTACATGAGTGCATTATCCTCAAACTCGAGATGACATTCCTCAGGAATTGGTGCTTCTTAGATCTCCTAGGAAAGGGGATATGTACAAGTTGGATATGCACAATGCTTCTTCTATGGGTGAACTATCATGCTTCTTTCCAAAGCTGATGGTGATGAGTCAACTCTGTGGCATAAACGAATGTTTCATGTCAATTTTTAAAACATGAATAAACTGGTTAAAAATAACTTGGTACATGGGTTGCCTAAAAAGGAATTTTTCTACAAAGATAACTGCGTTGCATGTCTAAAAGGAAAGCAATATAGAGCATCTCATAAGTCCAAAGTAGTTAACTCTATCACCAATCCATTACACTTATTGCATATTGATCTATTTGGTCCCATAAGTATAATGAGCATTGGAAGGAAATCATACTGCCTTGTGATCGTTGATAATTTTACTAGATTCACATGGGTATTATTTTTAAGAACTAAAGATGATGCAGTTGAAACTCTAAAATCTTTCATTCTTAAAATAGAAAATCAAATTGATCACAATGTTAAAATAATTAGAAGTAATCATGGGACTGAGTTTAAAAATCAAATTCTTGACTCATTTTGTAACTCAAAAGGATTGCCAGACTACATAGTACTCCTAGAACTCCTCAACAAAATGGTGTTGTTGAGAGGATAATAGAACACTTATTAAGGTTGCTCAAACTATGTTAGCTAATTCAAAGTTGCCTCTAACATTCTGGGCAGAGGCATCAACACTAAATGCTATGTGCAAAACAGAGTTCTTGTAGTTAAGCCACATGAAAAACACCTTATGAGCTACGGAACAAGAGGCCAGCATTCATTGGCTTTCTAAGGTCCTTTGGTAGCAGGTGTACCATACTTAACACAACGGACAATTTGGCAAAATTTGCTAAAAAGTCGGATGATGCATCTTTGTTGGATATTCCTCTACCTCTATTGCTTATAGAGTTTATAACATTAAAAATCAATAATTTGAGGAACCATCCAATATTGTTATCAATGATTAGTTAGGGGAATGGCCCTGATCATATTTTTGATTAAGAATTGTTTCCAATTATTCTAAACATTCTTGTGAGAATGTTTTAGCTAGAACAGGTACTCAATGTGATTCTAATAATGATCAACTATTTGAGTTACCCGAACCTCATCCAAGTTCTCCAAGAATTGCTAAAAATCAAGCTCCCGTAATTATCCGATCTGATAGCATAACTATCTCAAGAGATAGTGGAGCTTCAACAAGTTTTCAACCTAGTGAGCCTCAAAACTCATCCAGTGACAATACACAACACCAAGTTCATGAAAGTAGCATTCTAAAGGAATAGTGTTGCCTCAGAGCAAATTGTTATTGATGTTTCATTCATTCAATCAATCCTCAATGAATGAGTATGAAACAACAACTGGTCCAAGTGGTCAAGTTTGAGAGCAAAATATGTCCAACTTGGATCTATCTTTTCAACAAGATGTGATCCTTAGGCTTAGGTTTCATAACACTCATCCAGCTGAGAACAACATTGGAAACGTCTTTGAAGGTGTGACAACAAGGGGACAAACTCATAATGAGAATGTCTTCCTGTACTCATGCTTTTTATCTCAGATGGACCCCAAGAAATTAGAAGAAGCCTTGGAATATAGTAGCAAGGTTGAATCAATGCAAGAAGAATTGCTTCAATTAAAAAGACAAAAGGTTTGGAACCTATGTCCGCTATCATCCGATCAAGTACCAATAGGCACCAAATGGGTTTTCAAGAACAAAAGAGATGATAAAGGCTTGATTATCAAGAACAAGGCAAAACTTGTAGTTCATGGATACACACAAGAGGAAGGAATTGATTACATTGATGTCTTTGTGCATTTTGCAAGACATGAGGCAGAAAGAATCTTTCTTGCTTATGTCGCATCCAAGAATTTTACTATCTACCAACTTGATGTCAAGTTTTCCTTTCTATATGGGAATATTGATAGGGGAATCTATGTATGCTAGCCTCCAGGATTTGAAAACCCATAGCACCCCAACTATATGTGCAAATTAGATAAAACTTTCTATGGGCTGCACCAAGCACCTAGGTTGTGGTATGAGACTCAGTCTCAATTTAGTCTGAAGAATGGTTGCACCAGAGGTACCATTGATAAGACCTTATTCATAAGGAAGCCTGGGAAAGATATCTTACTCCTACAAGTCTATGTTGATGACATCATATTTGGTTACTCAAATGACTAAATGTGTAAAGACATTAAGAGCATTATGAAGAACAATTTGAGATAAGTTCCATGGGGAAAATGGACTATTCCTTGGAATTTAGGTGAAACAAATAAAGGTAGGGTTCTTTATCAATCAATATAAATATGTATCTAACATTTTAGAAAGATTTGATATGAAGATAGTAAGCCAGCTAAGACACCTATACCTAGAAATCATAATTTTGTCCTGACTCTAAGGGGGAGGATACTGATCAACATCAGTATATGGAAATCATTGTTCTTTAATGTACCTCACATCAAGTAGACCTAATATCATGTTTGCAACTTGTATATGTGCAAGATATTAGGTTGCTCCAAAGGTGCTTCACCTAGTTGCTTCCAAGAAAATCCTTAGATACCTCAAAGGAGCACCTAAACTGGGTCTCTGATATCCTAGGAATAACAATTTCAATCTCTATGGTTATTTTGAAAGTGATTATGGTAGCTGCAACATTAACAAGAAATCAACATGAGGAGGATGTCAATTTCTTGGTGGAAGGATCATCTCATGGCAATGCAAGAAACAATCCTATGTTTCAACATCTAGTTCTAAAACTTAATACATTGCTATTCCTAGTTGTTGTGCTCAGCTGCTATGGATTCAAAACCAGATGATAGAGTATGGATTTAACTTCATGAATACCCCTATCCACATTGACTGACAGGATCAGTGATCACAAGTTTGACGTATCAGAATAAAAAGCAGCGGAATACAAACACGAATTAGACAAATTGTAGCAAGCAATCGATACTTGTAAGCGTTAAGATCGCATACGGTTATAGGGAGAGAATATGAATTTCTGATTTCTAGGAATGTTTATAGATGTAGAATATTTCTAATCGAATCAATCAATCATTCCATTCCATTGCTCATATCACCTACGATTACAATAGGTTGTCACTCCTTATATAGAGTGCAACAGTCACTGCTGTTATCACGGAAAGTGACAACTGGCAGATCCAATACAGAAATAACTAATTCTTAACAAACTACTGAAATGTTCACAACTACTGAGAACATATCAGCAAGTTAAGTACAAAATATAAAACTACTGAAACTACAACGACTGAAGAACAAGCTTTTCAGTCGTTTTTACAAAACTACTGAATCAAAGAAAATAAAACTACTGATATCACAACTACTGAAGAAGTACTCTTCAGCAGTTGTGACAAACTACTGAGGCTTCAGTACTTGATCTTCAGACTTTGACCTTCAGGCGTTTCATCAGCTGATGACTTCAGTAGATATCATCAGCTGATGTCTTCAGTCTTTGTCTTCAGACTTTGTACATCAGTTGTTGATCTTCAGCACTTGTGAACTCTTCAGCTGTTGTACTTCAGTACTTTGGTCTTTCAGCTTCAGCACTTGTGTTCTTCAGCTGTTGTACTTCAGCACTTTGGTTCTTCAGCTGTTAAGGTCTTCAGCACTTGATCTTCAGCTGTTGAAGTCTTCAGCACTTGTCAAACTACTGATGAGGCTTTCAGCAGTTGTTGTGATACCGTGTGGGACTTAGAGGTTTTCTGATCTTGGCTCATTGGTTCTTTTGGTCCAACAAACTCCCCCTGAACCAATGCAGCCAAAACCTCTAACTTATTTATACTCCCACTTATTGATGGCAAAAATGTTGGTCTTTTTCCTTCTTGATCAGTAGAGAAGATGACCCATGTACGCTCCGGCCTGGGAAGAAATCTCAAATATTTGTTTGGCAGAGTATGAATGGGAACTCTGTTTTGGGGAACTGGACACAGAGTTGTTCTCCCATTCATGAGATTTACTTCCCCATAATGAGTCTGTATGACTCACGAACATAGGCCTCAAGGAGAACAATTTGTTCCTCTTGAGAGAGTTCTTCAGCTCCTCCTTCGAAGAAGAACTCTGGACCATAGTACTCTGATAAGTACTTCATGGTCCTGCCATTTTTCAGCTCCACCGTAGTTACCTCCCTGTATACAAATTCATCAGGATGGTTGCCTTCAAGGAGTAACTGGAGCTCATTCTTTTGGATGTCTTCAAGCTTTTGTATAACAACCCCTTCTTAATCATCTTGTTTTCTAGTAAGGCTTGAGGTGTCTTCTTTGCTTGGTGAGCTTTCTTGAATTCATCAATGATTTCCCAAGGTGAGACTACAACGGCCAACATGATGGTAGATTCTATTGTTTTTCGTACTTGGCCGTTGTATCTGTGTGGGATAGTTCTTTTATGGATTCTAGAACTCACCCTGGGGTCTGGCCATACTCTCACTCTCTCCTTCTGATACTGAAAGGTGTGTCTGAGAGTGTACAGCCTTTGAGCATGCCCTTTCATGGCTTGAATAGATGATGACTGAGGAAATTCCTTGTCAACCATCTTCAACAGTTGCTCATCGTGCTGTTTCTGCTGTTCTTCTTCTTCTATCTTGACTCTGACCATTTCCCTTTGAGAGTCAGGTGTGATCATGGATTGACTCTGGGGTTTTGGTAGCTTCAGAACAGCAGAGAGTGGCAGACTATCATCTTCATCCTCTTCTTCTGCTTCTTCTTCCATCCTCAGCACCCTTCTCCTTCTACGGGGTACATCACTGGATGATGGTTGGGTTGGTGAAGGGATTGGTTTTGAAGAGAGAGGATGTTTGGATTTTGGCTTAGAGGTTGGTTGGGAGATTTGAAGGATAGGATCTGTTTGAGTGGGTGGAAGGGAAGGTTGATCTAGCATCCTTGTAGTTAATTTTGCTTTTGTAAGTTTAGCCATGTCTAACCTTTTGCCAGCCCCAGCCTCATCAAGGGCTTCCACAATGATCCCTTTGTTGAATTGCTCAGACAGACAGATTCTGGTGGCTATAACCAGAATGCTGTCCCTGGACCATGCGCGGATCTCCATTAATGATCTTCCCAAGTATTTTGCAATAAAGCGGATCATTATTTCCAACCTCTCTTTCTCAAGAGCATCGTACCCTGCCCATCGGGTTTGTATCTCTTGTACCTCTAACCTTCTGATCTCACTATCCAGTGTGGCTGTGTCAAACCCCTGCCTGAATAGTTGTTCAATTATTTTATCCATGGAGCGGCTGTGTGTGGTGTCAGCTTCTTTGACCAGCTCCTCCAAGGATTTTTCTTCAGCAGTATGATCATCAGCACTTCTCTTTCGCTTGTACGTGAGCAGAGGTTGCTTTTCTTGTTCCTCCTCTTCCTCAGATCTCTTCCTCTTTCTATCTTTCACTGCAGTACTCTCCCCCTTTTTGGTTGCATTGGAGGAAGGGGTTGGAGGAAGAGGTTGCTCTGATACCATTTGACAGGATCAGTGATCACAAGTTTGACGTATCAGAATATAAAGCAGCGGAATACAAACACGAATTAGACAAATTGTAGCAAGCAATCGATACTTGTAAGCGTTAAGATCGCATACGGTTATAGGGAGAGAATATGAATTTCTGATTTCTAGGAATGTTTATAGATGTAGAATATTTCTAATCGAATCAATCAATCATTCCATTCCATTGCTCATATCACCTCGATTACAATAGGTTGTCACTCCTTATATAGAGTGCAACAGTCACTGCTGTTATCACGGAAAGTGACAACTGGCAGATCCAATACAGAAATAACTAATTCTTAACAAACTACTGAAATGTTCACAACTACTGAGAACATATCAGCAAGTTAAGTACAAAATATAAAACTACTGAAACTACAACGACTGAAGAACAAGCTCTTCAGTCGTTTTTACAAAACTACTGAATCAAAGAAAATAAAACTACTGATATCACAACTACTGAAGAAGTACTCTTCAGCAGTTGTGACAACTACTGAGGCTTCAGTACTTGATCTTCAGACTTTGACCTTCAGGCGTTTCATCAGCTGATGACTTCAGTAGATATCATCAGCTGATGTCTTCAGTCTTTGTCTTCAGACTTTGTACATCAGTTGTTGATCTTCAGCACTTGTGAACTCTTCAGCTGTTGTACTTCAGTACTTTGGTCTTTCAGCTTCAGCACTTGTGTTCTTCAGCTGTTGTACTTCAGCACTTTGGTTCTTCAGCTATTAAGGTCTTCAGCACTTGATCTTCAGCTGTTGAAGTCTTCAGCACTTGTCAAACTACTGATGAGGCTTTCAGCAGTTGTTGTGATACCGTGTGGGACTTAGAGGTTTTCTGATCTTGGCTCATTGGTTCTTTTGGTCCAACATTGACAACAACAGTTATCTCCATTACAGAAAATCCTATCAAGCATTCCAAGACAAAACACATTGACATCAAGTATCATTTTCTAGAGATATTCAAGAAAAGAATCTGATTAAACTAATCAAAGTTGACTCAAATAAACAATATGCTGATTTGTTTACCAAATCATTTGATGAACAAAAATTCAAGTATCTTATTACAGCTATTGGCATGATAAACATTGATTAGTCCATCTTATTTGAAAACATTTTCGAAATATGTCTTGTCTTTCTAAAAAACAATCTAAGCCCTGTTACACAAGGCTTTTCTTCAAAATTCTAAGCTTCCAAAGCAAATGAAGAACTTAGACAATTTTGGTGTAGCTGATGAAGAACTTCTGATGGCAAATGCTAAGCTTCTGAAGGTCAAGTCTGAAGGAGCTTCCTAAGAGAAACTCCAACTTCCGAAGACAAATTCTTCCTTTTTCTGAAGTTTCAACACTTCGAAGAATTCAAGACAAGACTTCTGAAGTATGAAGACTTGAGGAATGGCTCAAGCCTCGGAAGAAGTAGCCTCTTCCGAAGTATAAGTGACTTTAGAAGAACAAGTTCTTTCGAAGCGAGTAAACCTTTGGAAGAACCTACTATGAACCAGTGGACATAAGTATGGTCCTTCTGACACTCCGCTACAAATCTCTAAGATATTACATGGTGCTTCTCCCACGCCCATGTAGTTGACCATACTTTATTCCATTGTTTATTCTTTATCAGTTAGTATAGTTGCCAACTTTAGTTGGTGATAAAAGGTAAGTAATGGACATGTCGTGTCTACGAAATCGTAGATAATATTTTATCTAAGATACCTTATCTTTAGCAGTGTAGTTTTTGCATTAGTTATAGGTTTCCAGCTGGTATCTAAGTATATCCAGCTGTAGGTAGTAGTATATATAATTTCTCAATGTAACTCATGTAACATTCTTGTAAAGTCTTGTAATACTTTGAGTTGAGAAGTAATATATACAAGTATCTAGAAAATTATCTTTTGTGTTTTGATTACTTAATATATTATTATCAACTCTTAAAAGGATTCTACATCATCTAACTGAGTGTGATTAAGTGAGATTGAGAGATAACACTAGTGTTGAGTGACCAAAATCGATCCTATAAGTATGCATATTTCTGCATCCAAAACCAATATCTCTCTCTATACCTAGCTCTTAAATCCTACCCTTAATCATGTTAGGACTATTTTAGGTTATTCCTGAGTAAATACATGTGGAGTTGAACTAGAATTCCCAAAACTCAAGTCTTAAAACAAGGTGTTGCTTATGTAGGAACCACCTTGCTAGATCTAAGATACTTAATTGCCTCATCTACACTCAATAACGTGAACACATGTATATTTATGAATAAAATGTTTACTATCTTGATTTGTGAGAATGGTATAAATAAAATGATTAATCTTTGAATTTTGACCACACATTCTATAATAAAAACATTTAGACCAGAAGTATATGCATAGTTTATCTATATTTATATCTTTATGATGTGTGAAAATCCTATACCACGACTGGTCAAGGGCACAACTTAGATTCTTGAAGTCCTCACTGAAAAAGGATTGCCAAAGCCGTATAACTATGGTATATATGGAGAATGAACTCTGTAGTTGATGTCAACTATGTATAACTATGGTATAAATGTATACTTTTCTATTGAAAATTATGATTTAAGATTTTGAATATCATTAAAGATTAAAATGTTTAAATGTGAATATGTGTATTCACCAGTTTTTGCTTATAAATATTTTCAAAACCTTTTATAGGCAAACATATGTGATAAATGTTAGATAGAGTTAGGGCCTAAAGAATTATAACTCCCAAGGTCCAGATAAGTTATACATATATGCTATGTGAATGCTGAAAATATTATGACTCTCTAGTATCTTATTTTAATGTGCTTGTATAAATATTATTGTTTGAAATAATCTGACAAAATTCTGATTGTAATATTTATATGATGAAATGTCTAATACTAATTCACAAGTTTGTTCATGTTAATCTTAGTGACTTCATTGCTTCCCTCACACATAATGTTAAGACCATCCCATACTCTTTTTGTTATGCTATACTTCTCCAATATTTTAAGCACGTCTAACTTCAAAGCTTGTATGAGTCGAGAGTATGATTTTAAATCAATCTTTATCTCCTTTTAATCTTCAAAACAAGGTATCGAATTAGGATCTACTATCTAACAGTATGATACTAAACAGCATCCAAGGTAGTAGAAATAAGGACCTCCACAGATATAAATCTAGTAATATGCATCAATACCAATTAGATAATTCATGAATCTTACTTTTCACTACTTAAATTCATATTATGTCTTAACATTGGTGGTTTTGGATTGTGATCTCTTTCAATTGAATTCAAATTATCCATGATTGTTTCTTGATTTAATTTGGTTTAGACAAGATTAGATTGATTTTAGACTTAATGCATTAATTTTAATTTATAATTTAAGTCTAAACGTCCAATTAGTCCTAAGTCCAAATAATCGTCAAGTGTCTAATATTAATACGGTGAATAGTCCTCTAAAACAAATGCTTATCAAACTAATATTGTAAACAGTGAAACAGAATAATACAATCAACAATTCTTCAAACAAATACAAGGAAAAGTGTCAGTCCTTAGCACTTCTATGAATAAAAAATACAATGAAAAATGTTAGGACCGTTTAGGTACGGAGTACTAACTGATTTACATGTATACTAAACCAAATAGTGCGGAATCCTATTTGATTGGCGATCCAATCAGTGAGAACGCAGGTATATTCAATCTAAGAATGAATCAAAATGTTAAGAACGATTGTAAGATGATTAACTGCGATCTATGAACTTGGAACAGGTTTTCTTGAGTCTCTGGACGGCTATGGTACGATTTTGTGCGTACGGGTTTGAATTGTTATGTTTTTCCATGAATTAAGTGGTATTTATAGGTTAGGGTTTTCTATTCATACGACTGAATCACTTACATGGTTCAGTCATGCGACTGAAGCATGCGGTTGATCCATTCGCATAACTAAAGGTACAGTGGTGTGACTGAGTCAATCTCATGTCACAATCGTGTGATTGATCCAGTCTCCTGGTTCAGTCATGCGACTAGTTCATTAGCATGAAGTATTTATGCGTATGGTCCATTAACATGGTCCATTCGCATGAGAACTTCACACGATTAAGTTTAAGAACGTTTCTCAATAATTATTGACTAAGAACTATGTAAACAACCACAAACCTATATAGTTAATTAAATATGTGTCATCACATAATAGAAAATGAAATATTCAACATTATAAGCATCACTAGCACATTACATTTCATTCATACCCATTCTGTTACATATACGTAACACATGAAAGACATATTACATTTGAGCTCCTAAACTAGGTACACATGTATCTACAAACTCCCCCTTGGACCTAGTGTATATCATTGTCTAACATTCTTCATCAGCTCTTCAAACTTCTGGTACTTCTCCTCTCTTGTAGCTCCAACATGTATCTCAAATCCGAAACAAAGCCTTATAACATTTTGAAACTGGAGGGCTTGTAGAATGTCTTGCGAATCATAAAACAGTGGCCACTTGTACAATGTGTATACATCGTGAGCAGACAAGTTATCACATTCGCTCAAATACCCGAATAGTATCCATTTAGCCCTCTTTTTGCAAGACTATAATAGCTTCACCTGTTCTCCAATCATAGTACCACCACTTAAAGTGTGGAGTGAAGTCCTGTGGCATTTCCCTTAGAGGGATTCTTCACATTGTGCGCGGAGGACTCCACTTCAGCATTATCTTTGCTTTCAAGTAATGGAATCAACTTCAGACCGTCTGATGTACCTCATCGGTTGTTGAGGTCTCAAGTTAACCCACCTGGTGTGGTACTCTTTTTTCAACGCAGCCTCAAACCAGCCGGACATTTTCTTTGGGTTAGCATATAGAAACTTCAGTTTGGCTAGCTGGTTGAGCTCAAAACCAGTGAGAGTCTTCAGATCATGTGGGAATCTAAAGTACTCTATTCCCTTCTCCCTCTTGATAGCATAGACATTTAGATCCTCAAAATATGCCCATACTACAATCTTTCCTCGCACCTTTAGATGCTTCTTCACTTTGTAGAGCTTGGTATAAGAACTCGGCTTTGGAGCAGTGTGTTGGGCTTGGATCTCTGCAAAACAAGCCGCCCATTCAACCTTTTTGATATTGACATCGGCGCCTGAGGCTTGGGCTTGATCCTTATTCTTCTTGAACTCTTGTTCCATCTGATCCTATTTTTCAAACGTATCACTAACAAGAGTGTCACCCAGATTGGGGACAACATTTCCCTCTCTGTCAGCATACTCTAGATAATGCTGGGTTGTGACATCTTCATTCTCTATTTCTTCCACATCATTAAGCTCGTCGTCACTAGCCACGTCAACAATAGAGGCATGTTTGACAATTTCATCCGGATTTAGCTGGAACATCACCTCAAGTTGCTCATCAGTAAGGTCATGAATTATTTCTCCTTCTTTCGGAGTATAACTCACAGACCTCCTAACAATACCTTTCAAATCAAGTATCATAGTGAATTGAGACTTGATTTGCTGTAGGGGAGCAACATGATACTCGTCTTGCTGAGATAGTTGATATGCTTGACTTAAACATTTAACACAACACCATTTGTCAATAATCAAAATAGTTAAATAGCAAATATATATAAACATTAAGTACATAAGTTTAATACATGATTCAATTACACAGGATTTAAATTTACATAAACATCTAAACATTACTTTTATCCTAAATCATGTGCTCTTCTGCAAGCGGGGCTGAGGACGAGGCCCCCTGATCCTGTGCCTTCTTGGAGTGTTTTTGTTGATGCATGTATGTCCCTAGATCATGATTTGAAATGTAATGAATCTTGTCTGTCTGAGTATGATGTAATTTGTATTGATTAATGAAATGACATAAATTGTTTGTTACTTGTGATGTTTAATATTTCATTAATGAGTCATGATTGAATTGATTGGGTTTATGATTGTTTGAATGGTTGCACATTATGTTATATTAATTAAAAATTCAAACTTAACTTAATGAAGTTCTCATGCGAATGGCTCATGCGAATGAACCATACGCATGAATAACTTCACACGATTGACTCAGTCGCACGACTGAACCAGGAGACTGGATCAGTCGTATGATTGTAACATAAGATTGGCTCAGTCGCACGACTGAACACTCAGTCGTACGAATGAATCACCACATGGTTCAATCGCACGACTGAACCAGACTAATGTTCAGTCGCACGATTGAATAATACCGACCTATAAATACAACTCAATTCGTGAAAAAGAGGGACTCTCAATCAATTACGATTCCATACGTACCCTAGCCATCCAGAAACCTCTCAATTCGTTCTCCAAGTTCATAGAACACATTAGATCGATTCCCAATCAATTTCTAACGTTAGTTTCAATTGTTGATTGATTCTTTGTGTGTTCTCACTGATTGGATCGCCAATCAAATAGGATTCCGCACTATTTGATCTGGTTTACACGTTAATGTCTAGGTATTTCGGTCAAATACCAGGTCCTAACGAGTGTTATCAGAGCTTTGACTCTTGATTACGTGTTGATTCAATCAAGATTGCATAAAAGTTTGTGTTTTTGCACTAAAAACGCAATCTTTGGCATCAAAAGTGATCTTCGAAGTTCCCTGCTCATCGAAGTTTGGTTTCTACGGACTTAGGCGATTAGAACTTGTGGAATTTCGAATCTTTACGGCTGAAACCCGTCAAACCTAGAAATTTTCGCAAAGCAGCAGCTTCAGTCGCACGAGTGACTCATTCGCACGACTGGACTCCATTCGCATTGCTCATATGCACGATTGGACATAGTCGCACCCTCATTCGGCCGACTGAACCGTTCGTTCGCATAGCTCATACGCACCAGATTCATTCGCCCGACTGAACCAATCGCCCAGTTCAGCCGCACGATTGAACCAGTCGCAGAGTTCATACGCACGATTAGATCATTCGCATCCTTCAGTCGCATCAGTGAAAGTTTGTTTGATTAGATTCTAAGTTTATTAGTCATGGAAGATCATATGTCAGCCTTACTACTGGGAAGGACTCAAGGATACAGAACCTGCTGTTGCTTGAGAGTGAGGTGGGTAATCACAATAAACCACCAACGCTTTTGACTTTAGATGAGTTTCCCCACTGGAAACAACGTTTTGAAATCTACCTTAATGGAGTAGATCCTAATCTTGGGAAGCCATTGAGATCGGTTATAGTACACCGGTGGGAGCTGATGGAGTTAAGCTAACATTAAGCGGGATGACAGACGCACAGAAAATAAAGTACAACGCAGAGAAAAGAGTTTATGCATTGATCCCTCAGTCTATCCCCAAAGACATATTCCACCAATATTCAGAGAACAAGCAGTCCAAGAAACTGTTGGATGAGATAGAGAAGAGATAAGATGGGAATGCGTCATTGAAGGCAATCAAGGCAAAGGAGTTAAAGAAGGAATTCGATAACTTCTCATCGATTGGTAATGAAAGTTTAGACGAAGTCATAGACAGATTCTACCACTTGATGAGCGAATTGCATACACATGGAGTGGAAACGACTATGGAAGAGAAGTAAGCAACTTCGCAGACGGATTGCCTGATAAGTGGGCAACATTCGTGTCTAACCTGAGACAGAATGGAATGCTTGTAAAGCTGGATATAAATGACTTCATTCTTAAGTTGCGAAAAGAAGCACTAAGGATGAAGTATAGAGCTTAGAAGTCTTCGTACACACAAAATCCAGCTTTATACAACGCCACGCCTCAAGCTAAGACATCTGGAGCACCACTCCAGACTGCTTTTGTGTCTAGCTCGTCAGGTCCTTCACATGCTTCTCCTTCTGGATCAGACACGTCTGGGTCGTCATGTACCCATTATATTGGATCAGAAGCAAGTGCTACCAAACTAAAGATCGAGAACCTCGGTAATGTGACCGTAGAAGTAGCTCGAGAGCATATGGATGTTTTAGCAGTAGTGGTTCATTCATATGATGGACTTGTTGCCGGAAGATTGGAAACTGCCATCTGGCAGATGAGGACTACGAGCAGGTGGATGAAATGGAGCTTGAGAGGATGGATATAATATGGGCCTTAGCTAGCGCTGTCCGAAGGGAGAAGAAGTTTGTTAAGAAGACTGGACAAAACATGATAGCTACTAAGGATACCACATTTGGCTTTGACAAGAGCAAAGTGACCTGCTTCAACTGTGGAGAGAAGGGGCACTTCAAAAGAGAATGTGTCAAGCCAAAGAAGACGGGTAATGGGAACCCGTTCTCGTCCTTTACTCGCCAAGACAAGCAAGCCTCCAGTTATACTTCATCAAACAAGGATCCAAAAGCTTTGACTGCTCATGATGATGAAGGACAGGATTGGAGTTTTAGGTTTGTCTCACCAGGAGAATCTAACATTGTCAGCGTTGAGGATATTGTTGATGATTCTGCGAGTGAAGGTGATCTAGCAGTTGAGATAGCAATGTCACATAGTAAAGAAACAACTGCAGCCGAGGTCAGTTACAAGCAAATGAGTAGATTTCCACGTCAGAGACAGAAAAGTCAGAATCACCAGAACCAGAGACATCTGATGCTGCACTAATGGCTAACTCTTCTGAACCAACTCAGGTAAGTACTACTGACCAAATGTTTAATAATCATGCTTGTTCTGATTGTGATACTTTTAGGAATAGAATAGATGGAAAATTTGCTAGGTTATTTGCAGGATCGTGTAAGGGCTTGAACACAATTACAACACAACAACACAATGAGAAGATTAACTAAACTTTAATCCAACAGTGAACTAGGTAACCAAAGGTGATACAAAGAACACAAGTAAAGCAAGAGACAAAACAAGAGAGTATAGTTTTCAAGGGAGCAGTATATTGCTTTCTCAAGTTCTTTTACAAGTGTTACAAAGCATATCGAAGATACAAGAAACTTGAAATACTTATACTACAACCTACAGCCGGCTATACTATGAAAGCCAGCTGGATACAATTGACTAGACACTAACAAAATCAATTGTAGAATCAAAAGGCATATCTGCCTTTTGACCTTGTGACTATGACATGCCATAGCTCACATCCTTATACATTACAAAAAGGATAAAGTACATAAAGTAGAAAGTTTCAGACTCAAGACCTCAATGTACAGTTACCAAAAGCATGGACCTTTTCACCAACTCTTGTAAGTTGGTGACTTATCAGAGACGCAGCGGAAAAGGTGCTTTATGGAACAGTACATCAGATAAAGCATGTGTACTAAAAGTCTTCGGAAGAAATCTGTCTTCATAGGGTGAAGCTTCAGAAGACTTTGTCTCTTGAAGCTTCGGAAGACTTCATGTTTGGCTTCGGAAGATATTGGTCTTGACTTCGGAAGATTTTACACTTAGAATGTTTTCTAATGTATTGTGTAAAACTTCCGAAGCATTCTTCACTTCAGTACTTAGTGCATGTTGCTGAGACACTTAGGCAGTTTTGGGTTGCATCAGACTTCAGGAATCCTTACAAACTCCCCCTAGGCTGATGCTACCAAAACACTTAGAAGATATTCAGATGTTGGTAGTCTTCAGTACAATCAAGACCATTCCTTTCTTCATTTGGTGGTCAGGATCATCAAGACTCTCATAGTATCTTCTCATTTCAAAGAGATCATGCAGAGGGAAGTTGATTATGTCTTGCCAGGAGTAGACATTCTCAACACCTTGATCTCTGACAACATGCCATCTTTCTGGATTGGTAGAATAAGTCCAGGACAAGATAGGTGTCTCAGTTGCTAGAGGAGCCACTTGCATAGGAGTTGATTGGGTTGCCTCATCATGCACTTCCTCAGGTTGATCTGATTCAGCCTGGGGTGTAGAGGTAGATGACTTTGGCTTCTTCTTTTTAGTCTTTGGTTTAGAAGCCATTTTCTTCTTCCTCTTTAATGTCTTTAACTGAGAAGACTGGTCTGCAGCACCATGTTGATCATCAGTGTCTTCTCAGTTGGGTGTTCCTCCCTCACAGGTTCAGAAGGAGAGGGAGTTTGACCCTGTCTTGGATCAGAAGATGAAGTTTGCTGAGGCTCAGCTGGAGGTTCTGGTTCAGGTGTCTCTGGTTGTTCAAACTTGACCTCCACTTCAGGTGGGACTTGACTTGAAAGAGAGTGCAAGTCAATCAATTCACCACTTTTAATCTTCTGCTTGATCACCCTTATATGCTCATCCATTGTAGATAGAGACATGGGACCAAGTCTCCTTCCGGAGAATCCATATGACTTCAAGAAGCTCATCATTCTTTGTCTGTCAGCAGACTTCTTTGCATTCTTTTGAATGATGACTCTTGACTTTGCAGCTTCTTCCCTTAGCTTCCTTTTGGTTGTTTTTCTTTCTTTGACTTGCTCAAGTTCAAGTTGCTTTAAGTATTCAAACTCAATGAAGTCATAGGACAAGGGAAGAAGTACATTTTCCTGATAGAAGCCTGTGGCACTCAGGTAGTTTATCATTTTGATTCTATCTTCTTCTTTATCTACCTGAGGTTCTTGTGGAGCCACACCTTCCTGTGCAGGATTTTCTTGAACTGGAGAGAGAGTGGGAGTATGCTTGTGAAGTCTTTTCTGTCTCCTCTCCTCTTTGAATTGGAGAAGTAACCTTGCATCCTCTTTCTCCTTTATCTCTCTTGACACTTCCATGTCAGCCAGTTCATTCAACTCTTCTAAGGGGAGGGAGATGATTTCATCAACATCATAGTTCCTTGTCTGTAAATAAGTAATCCTGACTGCCCTTAACTCATCATCTTTAGTATTTGGTCTGAGGGCAGCCCTGATTGCAGCTTGCATGAATTTAGATGACCCAGAAGAACTATCTCCCCTTAGCCTCCTTTTCCTCTCTCTCTCTTCCTCCTCAATTTCCTCAGGAGTCATTATCCTTTTCCCTTTGTCACCAACAGACCTTTGTGACTCAGGGTGGATTGAGGCTTGGCCTTCATTGCTTGGTGTAGCTTCCATGCTCTGGCCAGAGAGAGGCTGAGAAACACCTTCACCAGCAGGTGTCTCAGATGGAGTTTGGACCTCTGCAGCAGTTGTTGATGGTGAGACAAGGGTCTCAGGTTCTGCCACTGGGCCTTCAGCCAAGGTTTCCCCTATGAAACTAATCTTAGGGTCCACCTCAACATCCAGTTGACCGATGACATTGCCTGATTGCCTAAGTCTCCTTCTTAGAGAGAACTCTGCAAGGATCCTGTCTTGGATTCTTTGAGCCAGCCTGTCAGCTTGTCTTGATTTGCTTGGATTGACAAGTGGCATGTTGACTAAATCCAGTCCTTCATAGAAGCTCAGGCTTTTAAACTGAAAGACTTCTTGTTGGCCTTGAACTCTGTGAAGTATGAGGGCTCTTCTGTCATCATCATACCTCCATCTGATGATGTAGTTGCCAGTTCCATGTGGTGGTGATGAGACAGCCCTTGGTATACCTTCCTCAAAGAGACTCCTGATGATAGAGTCTATAGAGTCCACATTAATGTGAGTTTGAAGAAGTTGCTGAGAATGCACAACAGCAAGTGAGGATGGTGAGTCCTCTATGTCCATTCTCTTTGACCTGAGAAACCATGATGGTGCAGGGCATCCAAATGACCTGAGAAAACCAATGAAAGGTTTCCTCTTGTGCCAAAGTTCATAAGGAGTCTTACCATGTGTCTTAACTACTAAAACTCTGTTTTGCACATAGCAAGCAGTATTAACTGCCTCTGCCCAGAAGGTGATAGGCAGTTTAGAGTCAGACAACATAGTTCTTGCAGCTTCAATAAGTGTCCTGTTTCTCCTCTCAGCAACTCCGTTTTGCTGAGGAGTCCTGGGAGCACTGTATTGTCTTGTAATACCCTTTTCATCACAAAATGTATCAAGGATTTGGTTCTTGAATTCAGTTCCTTGATCACATCTTATGGTTTTGACCTTGTGATCACATTGATTCTCAATCTTAAGATGAAATTCTTTAGAATCTCAGGAGTCTCATCTTTAGTTCTAAGAAAGAAAACCCAAGTGAATATTGTAAAATCATCTGTGATCACTAGACAGTATAAGGTCCTTCCTAAACTCATTACACTGGTGGGGCCAAAGAGATCCATATGTAATAAGTGTAGGGGAGTAGTGATGGAGTTCTTTCCTTAGGCTTGTGAGATACCTTGTGTTGCTTCCCTTTCAGGCATGCACACAATGATCATCACTTGTAAACTCTTTCTTTGGCATTCGAGTTACCAGATCATGTCTGATTAATTTATTCATATTCTTAAAGTTTACATGGCACATTCTTTTATGCCATAGGAATGACTCATCACTATTTGCTTTAGATAGAAAGCATGAAACTTCTCCAGAGGGAGATGTTTCTTGCAAATCCATCTTGTACATGTTCCCTTTCCTGGGGGCTCTGAGCAGGATATGCTCATGAGAATGACCACTCCAGGCTTGAGAACAATGCACTCATGCTCATTGAAGAGCATGTTATGACTCTGATCACAAAATTGGGATACACTCAGAAGATTGTACCCAAGCTCCTTAACAAAGTTTACCTTCTCAATGCTGAGCTTACCATTTGTGACCTTGCCCCTTCCATAAATGTAACCACCTTCATCTCCTCCAAAAGCAACTGGTCCTCCATCAATTCTCTCAAAATTATGAAGTAAAGACCTATTGCCTGTCATGTGCCTGGAACAGCCACTGTCAATTATCCAGACATTCTTGTTTGTCTTGAGCTGTCCCTGCACAAAGAAAATGATTAGTTACATTTGGAAACCCAAGCCTTACTTGTCTTGGGTTCAGTAAGTGTAATAGAAGGTAATGCAACAATAATAGATCCTATGGTTGTACAGAGGGGATCTTCAGCTGTTGTTGATGGAGAAACCTCAGTCATTTGGTCTTTCTTAGACTTCCACACCACCTTTGGAGTCTTGGACTTGACCTTCAAAACCTTAGAAGCTTTTGGAGCTTCACAAGTTTTAATGACTGATACTTCGGAAGAGTCTACAGTCACTGCAGCAGGCTTTAGTGCTTCGGAAGAACTCCATTCTTCCGAGACCAACTTTGCTTCGAAGGTAATTTTCCATTTACCTTCTTCTTTGATTTGGAGCTTTCGAAGGAAACAGACTTTCCTTCCGAAGCTTTAGACTTCTTGAGATTCTTTGAAGTCTTTGTATTGGTCATGTGGATAGTACTTTTAGGATTGTATGGACAATCCTTGGCAATATGAGAAGTACTTTCACACATAACACACAACATTTTCTTCTTCAAAGAAATCTCCTTTTGAGAGCAAGACTGGCTTTGGTCACATCCCTTTTTCACCTTCATCTTGGTAGATGCAGATACGATTCCCTTGGCTGTGAACTGTTCTTGGAATTTGATGGTCCAGGCTATGCAGCAGTGGTACACCGCAGCTCAGTCTTCTTCTTTGTACTGAGATGATTTGAACATGAACCAGAACTCTTGGCTAAGAGCTTTGGTGGATGTCTTCAGTCCTTACAGCTTTGAAACCTGCAGAGATAAACACTTGTTTCTGCTTAGCATCAAAGGTAGCCTTGATTTCTTGAGCCTTCTTTGCTTTCCTTTTGCTCTTCCTGATCAAGTTCTTTCTCTTGGACTTGGTCATCACAGTTAATTTCTTCTCCTCAGAAGGATAGTGGCCCTTGGAGGAATCCTCTTCTTCACTCTTCTCAGAGGGATTCCTCACTATCACTTCTTCATCATCCTCACTTATTGGATCTATGAGAGGAAGCTCATCTTCACAAGTTCCACACCTAGGAGATCTTACAGACAAGATTGTGTGTGGAGGAGCTATCTCATTTGATCCCAGTCCCTGTCTATTTTGATAACAAACCTTATTGTGTAGGGATGAGGATATCATGTTCTTGAAGGTCTCTTCTTCAAGAACACTTTTCTCTGCCAGGGCTTTGCTGATCACAAGCTCAGCCTGGCACTTAGTCAACTTAGTGATGAGATCTTGGATCTGAGTTCTAAAATCTGTATGTTCATGTTTTAGTACTGAAATGTTTTCTCCAAGTCTTCTATCTTTAACTTGTAATCATTTTCAGACTTTCTAAAATCAGATTTTAATATGTTTAATGACTCAAGATCAGATCTCATCTCTAGGTTGTAGGACCTGTATCTATTTACTTTAGCAATGCATTCAGGGGAGCAAAGATGTTCTAATACCTTGGCTTCATCATGGTCAGCCATCAATGCTTGGTTTGGAGAAGCATCCTCCACCTGAAAACTCCAGTCAAATCCTCCCTCTTCAACAGCAACCGCAGCATGTTGCTTTGTCTTCTCAGCCTGAGGGGTATTGTTAGTGTAGTTTGGTCTGAGTTGTGTTTGACCCCCATTTGCTCTAGGTGCCTTACACTCCCTAGCAAAGTGACCCATAAGGTTACAATTGTAACACTTAACTTTGCTTTTATCCAGCCCAAACTTACCACTGGTAGCATTGCTTGGAAATCTTCTTCCTGTCCTCTTGTAGAACTTCTTGGCTCTGTGAGTGAGAGAGCCATCTGCTGAACTATCTCCATGTATTCCAGGTCATCTGGATGGATACAGTCTAGGTCTTCAAGAGTGAAGAGATAATTTCCACAGCTTTCATCTGCAGACACAAAGGCTTGAGAAGAACTTGTCTCTTGGAATGGGCTTCCTTGAGTAAAGTTCTCCCTTGGTGTCTCCGGGAAGGTGATGAAAGGACCCTTTTGTGAGTTGTCAGGGTAGCATAGGAGATGATGTTGGGGTTCTATGATGTCCCTTTCAACCACATGAAGGGCTGAACCCATTTGATTGTTAGTTTGCCAGATGAACCTTGTAAGTTCATCTCCATCTGGTATCCACTGAGAATCCCATATAACTCTGTCAGAGTAAGAGTTTTAAGGTTCTCGGTCCTCTTGATACCACACAATAGTGTGTCCATTGCCTAGGAAGTGAGGACATGAACTTCCTTACAATGTCTCTATTCTCAAGAGGACTCCTCCATCCACAAGGGTATCCACAATCTCAACATACCTGAAGTATTGTTGGGTCATGGTTTCACCTGCTTTAAAGGTGAAATTTTCAAACTGCTGCTTCAGAAGATCTTTCTTGTTCTCCTTGGCTTCAGAGGAGCCTTCATACATCAGCTTCAGTGCATCCCACAGCTGTTTAGCTGTCTTGCACTTCTTAAAACCTCTATACACAGAGTTTGGGATAGCAGTCTGAAGAGCAGTCATGGCCTTCCTGTCAATCTCTACTCTTTTCCTATCTTCATCTGAGTAGTTGGCCACATCTTTAGGAATCATACCAGCACCGGTAGCAGAGGGGGTGCTGGTATGAAAGGTCCATATTCAACAGATTCCCACATTCTTGAGTCAAGAGACCTGATGAAGCCTTCCATCCTCATGCACCAGGTGTCAAAGTCATCAAGAGTGATCAATGGGGATTTGTTCATGGTTCCAGTCTCCATATCAGTCTTTGAGATGGAAGCCATTTGAAAAGTTTAGTTTTTGTGTGTGTGAGGGATCTTAAGATGGTTAGATCTTATATCACGAGCCTGAGTGCTCTGATACCAATTGCAGGATCGTTTAAGGGCTTGAACACAATTACAACACAACAACACAATGAGAAGATTAACTAAACTTTAATCAAACAGTGAACTAGGTAACCAAGGTGATACAAAGAACACAAGTAAAGCAAGAGACAGAACAAGAGAGTATAGTTTTCAAGGGAGCAGTATATTGCTTTCTCATGTTCTTTTACAAGTGTTACAAAGCATATCGAAGATACAAGAACTTGAAATACTTATACTACACCTACAGCCGGCTATACTATGAAAGCCAGCTGGATACAATTGACTAGACACTAACAAAATCAATTATAGAATCAAAAGGCATATCTGCCTTTTGACCTTGTGACTATGACATGCCATAGCTCACATCCTTATACATTACAAAAGGATAAAGTACATAAAGTAGAAAGTTTCAGACTCAAGACCTCAATGTACAGTTACCAAAAGCATGGACCTTTTCACCAACTCTTGTAAGTTGGTGACTTATCAGAGACGCAGCGGAAAAGGTGCTTTATGGAACAGTACATCAGATAAAGCATGTGTACTAAAAGTCTTCGGAAGAAATCTGTCTTCATAGGGTGAAGCTTCAGAAGACTTTGTCTCTTGAAGCTTCAGAAGACTTCATGTTTGGCTTCGGAAGATATTGGTCTTGACTTCGGAAGATTTTACACTTAGAAGTTTTTTCTAATGTATTGTGTAAAACTTCCGAAGCATTCTTCACTTCAGTACTTAGTGCATGTTGCTGAGACACTTAGGCAGTTTTGGGTTGCATCAGACTTCAGGAATCCTTACATTATTAGATCATAATGATAACTTAGTAAAAGATTTACGACTGTGCACTGAGGCTAATAGAGTACTAAATAATGAGCATAGTTATAAAGAAAAGATAGACCTATTGACTAAACAACTTAGGGAAACCAAGTAGTGGCCTTTAACCAAGCAAATGACATTAGGTACTATCTCAACTCCCTAGAAAAAACTAAGAAGCAAAAGGCAGTTCTAGAAGTAGAAGTTAATTCATTAAAACAGCAACTGCATAGTTGGACTAGTTCTTCACACATAGTTCAACACTTAGTGAAAGAAAGGAATAACGGGGAGGGATTAGGCTACAAAGTGGTTCCACCACCACCTGAGACCTTGATGAATACTAAGTCTAGACTAGTAAATAATAACCCCATCAAGGATCATGTGGTGATTACTCCTCTTATTACTGATCCAAACACCTCATGTTCATCTACTGAATCTGGACAGAAACAAAAGGAGGCCACTTCAAAGGCAAAGGGTAAATTGCCTTGTGTTAATCTGGAAAATGAATTTGAAAAAGTTAACTTAAAGTCAGGGTCAAATAGAGTCAAATCAGAACCTAAGACTTCAAATGTTACTTTCTCACATGCTTCAAGTCAAAAACCAGTTAACCAAAAAGTGGAACATGTTAAACAGGTTAAAACAGTAAATTTTTTAAACCAGAGAAAACATCAAACATACAAGAGTCAAAACCTAAAGTGATTGATATTACTAGAGTGTCACGCACTTCTCCACAAAGAAAGTCTACTCATAAAGTTGATAGCAGGTCATGCTACAACTATGAAGAATGTGGACATATTGCTTCCTATTGTCCTTTCTATCAGACACCTAGGAAGAAGATTGATCTTCAGGACTCTAGACCTAGGTCTTCTAAGAGGAGTTCTCTAACTCCACCTAGAAGAGCTAGCGAACCTAAAGTCCAACCTGTAAGCCATACGACTGTTTGTCATAAACAGGCATTGCACAAATCTGGCTTATGAAAAGAAAAGTCAACCTACGTGTCTGATACTGATGACAAGAAGGAACCTGAGCTACCCTCACCCTCTAAGGGTCAATGGGTGGAGTTTATGATGTGTGATGCCTCTGGGAAACCCAAGACAGTAAAAGCTTGGGTTCCTAACCTAAACTAATTCATTTACTTTGTATGTGCAGGGTGTTCGATACAGTGCTGAGACTAACACGTGGATTATAGACAGCGAAGCATCCAGCCACATGACAGGAAATAGCGCCCTTTTATCAAACGTCAAACAAATAAAAGGAGGGCATGTTTCCTTTGCAGGAAACAAAGGAGGCTATATCACAGCTCAGGGAGAAGTGGGAAATCAGAAAGTTAAGTTTGATAAGGTGAACTACGTTCAACAACTTCAGAACAACTTACTTTTTGTTTCCCAAATCTGTGATAAAGGATTTAAAGTCATCTTCGACAACAAGAAGTGTTACATGCTGAAGAAAGAATATATGATCCCAGAGGACCAAGTTCTAATGACTGCTTCAAGATATAAAGACCTTTATGTCTTGGATCTGTCAACAGCTGCTACAACGGATCATGAGGTTCAGTGCTTTCTATCTAAAGCTACTGAGAAGGATTCAATCTCCTGGCATAGGAGAATGGGACACATTAGTCAAAGGAAGATGAATCATTTGATTCAGAAGGATTTTGTGAGAGGAGTAAATGTCAAGAACTTCCAACTTCCTGACTTTTGTGTAGCTTGCAAGAAAGGCAAACAGACAAAGAAGTCTCATAAGGAAAAGAAAGTTCATTCAATAGAACTTCCTCTTGAGCTTCTTCACATGGATCTGTTTGGTCCAGTTAGTACAAGGAGCATTGCAGGCGACGTGTACTGTTTTGTGGTCACTGATGACTACTCAAGGTTCACTTGGGTAATGTTTTTGAAATCCAAATCAGAAACATTGGAGACATTCAAGGAATTAGTAACCACACTGGAATCTCTCTACAAGCTAAAAGTTAGACAAGTACGCTCAGACAACAGGACAGAATTCAAGAATCAAGGGATGGAGGCATACTGCAAGGAAAAGGGAATTGTGCATCAATTCACTTCTGCTTACACACCTCAGATGAATGGCGTTGTTGAGAGAAAGAACAGGAGTTTGATAGAGACAGCACGGATTATGCTGGCAGACTCGAAACTGCCTATCCAATTCTGGAATGAGGCGGTGGCAAATGCGTGTTATACACTGAATCGAGTCCTAATAGTCAAGCGCCACGGAAAGACATGTTATGAGCTACTACAAAGACGCAAACCGAATTTGGAGTATCTTGAACCTTTTGGCGCGCCGTGTACACTTCTGAAGAAGACACAAGAAGGCAAATTCAGTGAGAAGGCAGATGAAGGAATTTTTCTAGGATACAACATACCGAACAAGCGAGTTTACAATAACTCAACGGGTCTTGTAGAAGTGTGGTGTAATGTCGACGTTCAGAGATATACCACACCACCTACAGGCAAAGGACCTGCATACTTCTTCGATTATGATGGATTCTTCAAGTCCTTCAACATCTCTCTCTCTCCCTAGGATGATGAGTTAGCTACTAGGATGATGTATGATATTCTAAATACACCATCTAGCACCCAGGGAGAATCATCTACTCAGTCAGGGGGGTAGTCGATGACAGTGACTCCTCCTCTGAAGATGAAACTGAAGCAGATACCAGAATAGTCAGGAGGAACAGGTTCCAGTTCCTGAAAGTCCACAAGCATCCATGAGTGATGCACCTTCGACTTCGGAACCTCAAACTCCATCTTCCTCAGATACAGAACAAAATGTTCACAATCTCGGTTCTGAGGTGGTTGTGCCTACTACTCCAGGATCACGACTAAACGTCTATCATCCCTTTGACAATGTTATTGGGGATGTCAAATCAGGAGTACAAACCCGAAATCAGCTATACTCAGCTGATTACGCCTCAGTTATGGAGAAAGGTTACATTCATGATGGTGCTTATCGATGTTTTCTTTCGCAGGTTGAGCCAAAATATATCAGTGAAGCACTAAATGATGAGGCGTGGGTGAGTGCCATGCAAGAAGAACTTCTGCAGTTTAAGAAGTTAGGTGTATGGACTCTGGTTGATAGACCTAAAGGTGCTAAAGTCATTGGCACCAAATGGGTACTAAAATGCAAGAAGGATGACCAAGGAGTCATTATCAGGAACAAAGCTCGACTGGTGGTTCAAGGTTTTCACCAAGTCGAGGGGATTGACTATAATGAGGTGTTTGCACCCATGGCAAGGATGGAAGCTATTCGTATCTTCCTTGCCTATGCATCGTACATGAAGATTTAAGTCTACCAATTAGATGTTAAGAGTGCATTCCTTCATGGGGAAATCAGGGAAACAGTCTATGTAAGTCAACCTGAGGGATTTGAAGACCCTTATCATTGGGATAGAGTTTACAAGCTCGACAAAGCTTTATATGGCTTCATCAAGCTCCTCGAGCTTGGTATGAGAAACTCTCGACTCATCTTGTGAAACATGGCTTTCGCAGGGGAGTCATTGACTGTACACTGTTTATTAAAGAAAAGGATGGTGACCTACTGCTTGTACAGATATATGTTGATGACATAATCTTCGGGTCAAAGAACGAAGAGTTTGCAAAGAGTTTGAAGCAGTGATGAAGAAAGAGTTTGAGATTAGTGCTATGGGGGAGATGAAGTTCTTTCTCGGGTTACAGGTGGATCAAACACCTAATGGGATCTTTCTACATCAGACCAAGTATGTAGGAGACATTCTCAGTCGCTTTGACATGGAGAATGCTTCTGCTGCTGGGACTCCACTTGCTACGAATCATGATATAGCACCTGATGAAAATGGAGATCTTGTAGATGCCACTATGTACCGAGGAATGATTGGATCCCTCATGTATCTCACTGCCTCAAGACCTGATATTATGTATGCTACATGTCTATGTTCTAGATATCAGGCTAAACCAAAGGTCAACCATCTGATCGGGGTCAATAGGATTTTTCGTTATCTGAAGGGTACACCCACACTTGGATTGTGGTATCCTCATGATGATGACTTTGAGCTTACCACGTATAGTGACTCGGATTACGGGGGATGCAAGATGAACTACAAGTCTACATCAGTGGGGTGTCAATTCTTTGGGAGAAGATTAGTTACCTGGCAGTGTAAGAAGCAGACATCGGTTGCATTATCAACCTGTGAAGTCGAATATGTTGCTGCTGCAAGTTGTTGTTCACAAATCATTTGGATTCACAGCAAATGCGGGATTACGGTTTAAAATTCTCATCTACTCCTATTTTTGTTGATAACTCTGCTGCAATTGCAGTAACTAAAAATCCGATTCAACATCCTAAGACCAAACACATCGGTATTAAATACCACTTCATAAGAGACTGTTTTGAAAAGAACTTAATTGATGTGGTTAAAATTAATACTGATTTTCAACGCGTTGACCTCTATACTAAAGCCTTTGATAAACCACGTTTTCAATATTTGCTAGAGGTCAACGGCGTTAAAAAGAAAAGTGAGGTAATTCCTGATGATAATAATGTGTAGTCCGATGTAGTTTAGTTAAAGTTTATTTTATTTTATGTTATCTGCTTTATTTTCGTCTGTTATATTTAAACTCATGTTATTTTGCTGTTTATTAAAATCCAAAAATAAATAAACCAGAAATGATTTTAGTATTTTTGGGGGAGAATATGTCAGCAAGTTAACATTAAAAAATATATATATATAATAATAAAATAAAATAAAATAAAATAAAATAAATGAGGGAGAAGGGTAACTAGCTGAAATAAGGTAGATGTGTCTGTAATACCGATTCAATACCTTTGGAAAATGATAGTACACAGGAACAAATCAAGAGGGACTTTAAAAATTTAAGTTTTGAAAAGATGCAAAAGTTCAAAGTATAAGTCTGTGTAGTCTAAGCAATATAAAAAGGGAAGATGATAGAAAACTGGCAACTCCTAAGGTGACACAAAGAAAGTAGACTTAGAGGCTGCTAGACCACAAATGATATGTTGGTAGATTCAACACAATAGACAATTAGACCTGATTGGTGATCTCAAGATCAAACTAAGTTGTTCAACTGACTGGGCTTCCATCTTATCACTGGTTAACACAATCAAATATATTCCAATAAGGGGTAATGAGCATTTAAATGCCACACAATGTGTGCGGATGACCATAATTAGAGCAAAGCAAAAAAAAATGAAAGACAAATGCAATAAGCTAATGACTTATGTTGTTGGTGCACATTGTGTAAAATAAAATAAGCTGCTCTAACAAGGAGATAGGTTGTGTGCCTCTTGCTGTGCGATGGCACTGACCTGAGGCTAAGCATAACCTAGATATTCTAGAATTCATTGTTGTTTGCCGCCTCTCTGTTGTGCGATGGCACTGACCTGAGGACAGGCTTCTCTTTGAAAGCCTAAGAATAGTCTTCTTGTAATAATACCCGTAGACCGCTCAAAAGCTTCTGAGGAATGTTGATTACCATATAAGTGTGGGATCCACAAATGTTAGTTGAAATAATTAAACCTAAATCAGTCACAGTGCTGTCAAAAGTCTGTGTATGGATTTAAGTGGACCAAAGATACTGACAATCTTAGTGGCTACATTCTCAGAGTTCAAATCAATGTGAAAATCTAAGAGTTCCAGTATGATTTCCTTAAGTTGCTAACGACTCTGGATGAACACCGAGAATTTAAGCATCAAAAAGTTTTAATAACAAGTCCCAAATGATTTGACTTACCTGTATGATTCCAAAATTGAATCGGTCCAGATATGATCAATCTAAGTTGAAGCTATCTACTCCCGAACCAAATCCCGTAGATATCAATCTCTGGATTTATCTCTCACAAAAAGCCAAAAATAAGTTTGTTTATGAATTAGTTTAAGGTTTTAAATTAGTTAGTTGTTTTTTAATTTTAATTGTAGGCGTTAGTTGGATTAATAGCTCACAAAAATCACTAGTTAGTTGGTTTTAAATCAGAAGAATCAAATCACTAAAGGGTCATGTCTGAGATGACCATATGTGCTTTGAAAGTTAAAATAGTCACGTTTGAAGTGACAAAGTGTTTTTAAAAGCGTCACGTCTGAGGTGACTAAGTGTTTAAAAGGATCAGTCTGAGGTGATCAAAATGTTTTCAAAATAAATGATCATGTCTGAGATGATCAAAGGCTCATAACGTTAATTTCATTAATTTAAAAGGGCTTAAATGTAAATTGGTATAAATGGTAGAAAATTAACTAAGTGTGACCCATTCGCACGATTGGACCATGAGAATGGACCAACCATGCGAATGGCTTCCACTAACACGAATGGCTCATGAGAATAGCCAATTCGACTGATTGGAAGAGGGTGAATGAGTCAGTCGACCGATTGAAACTCATTCGGTCAACTGAACATGCGAATGAAAGGCACGACTGAGCCAATCGACCGACTGAATCTCAGTCGGTCAAGTGCATGCGACTGGTTGGGCTAATCGTACGATTGAGCCTGAGTCGCCCGAATGAACTGGGAGACTGAGGCCAGTCGGCCGACTGGCCCAGCTTCAGTATTTAAAGGGCTCTGTCGATCGCATTTCACTCATCTCCCAAATCGCCCTTAAATCGCACTCCCTACCGTTACACTGCCAAAATTTATTAGCCCTAGTTTATCATTGCTTTTGATTCACTAACGTTCGCCATTCATATACAGGTAGATTGAAGTCTCTTCATTGAAATCAGAAGGATTGAACCATAATGTGGTGAATATTCGAACGAAAACAAGAAACAGACAGAACACGACCTAATAACCTACTTAAACTATGCAAAATGTTAAAATTAAGGTTAATAGGTTATTAGTAACAAAAATGCGAGTATATTGAACTGGTAATCCATGTTAAGTCACTTGTATTGATCAAGACTCGAACCACAGGCGACTGAACAACTGAGACAGGCGACTGGTCGTCCGGATGAACTTCAATCGCATGATTGAATCTAACGATTGAGTCCTTCGGCCGAATGAACCATACGATTGATCTTAGTCGGCCGACTGAACCATTCGCAGACTCAGTCAGCAGACTGAACCCAATTGCATGTCACATTGACCAAAATGAGTCCAGTCGCATGAAAGAACAGATGACTGACTTCAGTCGCATGATTCATTCGCACGAATGAATCAGAATGACTTTCAACTTTACACTTAGAACAGAATTTTCATGTCTTATGTACTAATGGTTCTATGTCTTGTGTGTTTCAGGTAAATGGCAGAAAGGTGGTCCATAAATCCAAAGCACAACATCTGTGCTCATTTGGATCACACCACCAGGAACGGGGCCGATTTTACTGACATTATAGCCTTTCTGAGACGGTCCCGGATTCATAAGGCTATCTCCACGCCTTGCACGCCATATAGATCACTCCATCCGGCATTTGGGAGAATGCCTCGGTGGACCGCTCTCGTGAGCCGTACTGTATTAGGAGCTCTATATGGGCCATGATATTGAGATCTCTGCTGCCGACATTCAGAGGGTCCTAGAGTTTGGGGACGACACTGATCATCCTACTAGAATACATCCGTTGACAGTGAGAGGATGCCTAAGGAAAAGTACGCTGGGGATATCAACTCAGGTGTGCTCAACAAGAGCAACCTGAGCCCCAGCAAGTACTTAGCACACGTGATCCTCAAGTGTGTTGCATCGAGGAGGGGTTGGTTTGACGACCTCTCAGACCAGATTCAAAATGCCTACGTGGCACATGGTTTTGAAAACCCCTTCAGTTTTTCCAGCATGATATTCTCCACTTAGTGGAGAACTTGGAGGCCAAGGGTAAAGAGGGGTTTTGTATGTACCCCAGATTCTTACAGCTCGTCTTCAACGAGAAGCTGCCACAGTTGCCCAAAGAGAATCATGACGCAGTGGCCTTAGAGATTATGGATGATACTACTCTGGGCAGGATGAGAGTTTACAGGGGAAAGCAGGTAAAGCCCCAAGTGACAGAGACTGATTGGCCACCTGGCCAACGAGAGGTATGTGGCGCCTGGCAGACGCAAATGGCGTCATGATGACAGCGACTCCGATGATGAGAGGTTGCCCCTACAGATATGGATTCTAATGATGATGATAGCGGCAACGCCGGGGATGAATGCCTGCTACACAAAGAGGCACTGAGTCAGATGTTATTCCCGGGGTCTGACACGGCCGGAGAGGTTGCTGAGACGGCCGTTTCCATCAGGAGTTCATTGTTGGTGATCAGGAGGAGGAGGAGTCGGATGAGGAGCCCTCACTAGGACTGTGGGAAGCAAAGTAGTTCCACAGAACACGAGCTTAGGGTGGTTGGTGAACACCCTCGGGACTCCACTGAGAGAGAGACTGGCCCGAGCTATGCTCGGGTTCAGTGCGCAGAGCTGCAGGGGGAGCATCCACTTCCACCGGGACTAGGAGGAAGAGGATGGCTCAACCCCACGGATGAAGAAGAAGAAGCGTCGCCTGACCTTCGTTACCACTGCTGCCACTACTTCCACCACCACAGCCACCACTACCACCTCCACTGACATACCACCCATCACCACAGCCACCACATCCACTACTGCTACCACAGCCACCAATACCTACCACCACTGTATCTTCATCCACCACCATACCACTCACACCTACATCACAGCACCTGCTTAGACCCATATTCACCACTGCTACTACCACCACCACCTCACATCATGCGGACCTTCAGCCCAGCCATCACATGTATATAGATCTACTCTACCTCACATCCGGGGTAGAGGAGCAACTGTCGGCGTAACCATATGGTGATGCGCCTGCTAGTGCAGATGAAGAGAAACCGGCGCAGATTCGCCAGTTGACAAATCTGACTGCTGCCCAGTCTCAGCAGATGGCAGAGCAGGCTCGGGTGATAGATCAGCAGGACCCAGCTAATCGATGCTAGGAGAGTAGGAGATGTGCCAACTCCAAGACCAGCAGGCCCAATCAGCACAACGTATAGAGGAGTTGGAGACGACCAACAAGACGATTATGCTGAGGTTAAAGGGGTCAAAGGATGAGCCTTTAAGATAAAGGAGGTGATGGGGATGATGGAGATGGTCATGATGAAGATGATGATGACGATGAGGAAGATGATGAGGGATGAAGAAGAGACAGAGGAAGAAAGGACAGAAGGTAGAGATGATGATGACGAAGCAGAAGGAGGGGATGCGGCTGCATCGGCCTCTGCTTCTGGTCAAGAGCGAAGATCGAAGAATCGACAGGATCAGCCATCTACCGTTCTTCTCCTCCTGAGCGACGAGCCCAGGATTCAAGACAAAAGTACATATTAGATGTCTAATGTATTTATTTATTTTGTGTTGAATCACAGAGTGAAAAAAAGGTGTTGAATTTATATATTAAGTTGATATAATTCTGTTTGATTACTTACTAATGGTTATGTGTTGAATGTTTAAATCAAACAGATCCAAACTTTCAAAGGGATGAGTTTGACATGGCTCCCCTTCAACAGGTCAAGACTCAACTAACATGACTCTTGATCTGCAAGGGATTGTAAGAAGGTCTGTGAGATATACCCCTGAAGAAGGGGAAATAATCATGACCTATCTAACGAGCAACTGACAGAGATGTTCAGACTCAATCCTGATGAAATTGTCAAGGATGCTCCAACAGTTGATTCAACTAGTGATGAAGAACTAAATGACGTTGATGAAGTTGTGGTTGAAGATATTACTGCAGAAGAGTACCCTCAGTACGCTGACAACAAGGGTAATGTGGTCCCCAATCTAGGTGAGTCCTAGTCAGTGATATGTTTGAGGTACTAGACAAGATGGAGCAGGAAACAGGAAAGACGAGGAACAGCCCAAGTCTCAAATGAGACGTAGACATTCGAAAGGCTGAGTGGGCGGCCTGTTTTGAAGAAGTTTAGAGCCCAGCGTGCTGCACCAAGAAAGATGCCTACACCAAGCTCTACAGAGTCAAGAAAACTATAAGGTGTCAGCCAGATTATTGCATGGGCTTATTTGATGATTAAGCGTATGCAGTTAGAGGGAACAGGGCATAGAGTACTTAGATTTCCACTGATTTGAAGACTCTACCTGGTTTTGAGCTCAACAGCTAGCTAGCTAAAGCTGCTGTATGCTGACCACGAAAAAATGTCAGGCTGGTTCGATGCTGCCTGAAGAGGAGTACCATAGTAGATGGGTTAACTTTAGACACAACATCCTACGAGATATATAAGGAAGGTCTGAGGTTGATGCCAGTACTGGCAAGCCAAGATTGTGTTGAAGTGGAGTCCTCCGCGCACTATGTTGAGAATCCCTCTCAGGAAATGCCACAGGACTTACTCCACACTCAAATGGTGGTTACTATGATGGAGGAACTGCTGAAGCTTCATAGTCTGAATAAAGAGGCCAGAATGGAACTATCAGGTATTCGACCGATGTGGCTATTTGTTAGGATCTCAGCCTCTTGGTTTAATCGATTGAACAGATATAGCAGCGGAATAGCTCAGAATTAGACAAATTAAACAAGAACATTCGATATAAAACGATAAAAGAATTTTGTTATAGAGAGAGAAATATCAGACAAAAGGAATATTGCATAAGATTGTCGGCCTCAAAGGCACGATTACAGTGTGAGTCATCTTTCCTTATAAAGGAAAGAATGACGTAGGCTGATGTCACCTGAAGTGACATGTAACCGTTTTTAACTACTGATGTTTAACAACTACTGAGATGTCAACAACTGACATCTTCTTACAAATTGTTCCTAGTGTTAAACATCTTAATTTACAACTACTGAAAACATAATACTACTGACACTACAACAACTGAAGAACAACCTCTTCAGTTGTTTACAAGTACTGAAAAGAAAAGTAAACAAACTACTGAAAGGAAAAGAAACTACTGAAGAAGAAAAACCATCACAACAAACTGAAGAAGCCCTCTTCAGCTGTTGTCATCAGCTGTTAACATCAGCTGATGTCTTCAGTACTTGAACATCAGACTTTGTCTTTCAGCTGTTGATCTTCAGTCTTTGTCTTCAGTACTTGTTGAAGTCTCAGACTTTAGATCTTCAGCTGTTGTCTCAGTCTTTGTCTTCAGTACTTCAGACGTACTTCAGCAGTTGTATTCTTCAGACTTTGTAGAACAGCTGATCAGGTCTTCTTCAGCTGTTGTGATGTCCTGTGGGACTTAGAGGTTTCTCTGATCAGGCTCATTGGTTCTTTTGGTCCAACAAACTCCCCTGAACCAATGCAGCCAAAACCTCTAAGTTATTGCGAGTCCCACTTATTTTGGCAGATAGATGGTCTTTTTCTCTTGATCAGATGAGAAGTGACCCTTTTTCAGCACGGCCTGGGAAGAAGTCTCTGATGATCTGTTTGCATGATATGGTGGGAGCTCTGTATTGGGACTTGGACACGAGCTGTTGCCCCAACCATGAGATCTACTTCTCGTGTATCAGCCTATATGATTCTGGTGTAAGCCCTTAAAACATGATTTGCTCATCCATTGTCAGCACCTCGGGACACCATCAAATAATCTTCTCGGCCATACACTTCAGATATGTACTTGGCCTGTTTCCATTCTTGAGCTCAACCGTGGTTATTTGTCTATAGCAAACTCATCTGGATGAGTCCCTTCTAAGAGCAGGTTGAGTCTTCTGTTTGAAGTTTTCAAGTCGTTTGTAAACCAATCCCTTCTTTATAATTTGTTCTCTAACATCTTTTGAGGTGGTTGTTTGGCTTCATAGGCTTTCTTGAACTCTTCAACAATTTCCCAAGGGGGACACTACAAGCACCACAGTGATGTCTTCGTCGACAACTCTCTTCACTTGGCCCTTGTATCTTGAAGGAATTTCTTTCTTGACAATACGGTGTGCCACCCTAGGATCAGGCCATATCCTTACTTT
Source organism: Flaveria trinervia (assembly GCA_025506515.1). Taxonomy (NCBI): domain Eukaryota; kingdom Viridiplantae; phylum Streptophyta; class Magnoliopsida; order Asterales; family Asteraceae; genus Flaveria; species Flaveria trinervia. Next base: position 17,661,066 of record CM046458.1, on the reverse strand, counting down.
CCCTTTGGTATTGAAAGGTATTAGCAAGGGTGTACAATCTTAATATTCTTTCTTCATGTTGATCATTGAAGAGGATGTAGCATGCTTTGTCAATGCTTTTCAGCATTTCCTCATCATGTTTTTGCATCTGTTCTCTTCAATCTTTATCATTACATCATGCATTGAGAAGCAGGAGTGATGGACATTGGTTTAGCCTTAGGCAAAGTAATAACTGCAGAGAGTGGCAGTCTGTCTTCATTCCTCTCTTCATCTTCATCAGCCTCAGTACCTTTCTTTTCTTTTGGCTAGGTACATCACTGGCAAGGGTTTTAGGGGTAAAGGATTTGGTTTTGTGGGTGTGGATGGTTGGTTAGAGGGTAAAGGAGTGTTTTAGGGGTTGTGGAGATAGTGATTTTGAGGATGAGGCTTTTCAGACTGTTTAGCATTTTGGCTGTAAGGGAGGCTTTGGTAAATTTTGTCAGTTCTTTTCGATCCCAACACCAGCTTCATTCAATACCTCAATCACTAAACCTTTGAGTATCTTCAGACGAACAAATCTGGTGGTTATTGCCAAGATGTTGTCCCTGGTCCAGGCCCTTATTTCATTAGAGATCTTCCCAAGTATTTAGCTATAAATCTGATCATTATCTCCAGCCTTTCTCTTTTAGGCATCATAGCTAGCCCATCTTGAATTGATCTCCTCTGTTTCCATCCTTTGATCTCGGAGTCTAGTTGTTGATGTCAAAAACCCTGCCTATACAACTGCTCAATGATTTTATCCATTGAACGGTTATGGTTGGCGTCAGCTTCTTTCACCATATCCTTCAGCTCCTTCTCCTTCTCAGACTCTCCTTTCTCTTTTGATATGTGACATGAAAGTCTTTGACTTTCATCACTTCAGCTCCCTTCACACTCTCCTTGCCTCTCAGTTAACTTCTCTGATTCTTATCCTTCTAAATCTATCCTTCCTTTTCCTTTAACTGAAGACTCTCCCCTTTTTGGTTGCATTGGGTGCAAGGGTTTGAGGCAGTAGAAGGGATTTAGTCACCAACCTCCACCAAGGGTTGTATTATTGTAGGAAGCCTCTCATCATGGCTTTGATCACAATATCGGTGATCATGGGAGTAATGAGAGGGAGGGATTTTGAAGGTTAGCAACTGATTGATCAGGATGGTTCTGTTCCGAGAATCAGTGCGAAAGCAGAGGCTGGTGGCTTGGAAGATATTGGCTCAGTGTGTAGGGGGACCTTCAGAAGAAGGTGCATCTGTGGGTGTATTGTGGTGGCAGATGGACTTGCATCCTGAGACATCTTGGCCAGCAGTTCTTGAGTCTGCTAACCTATCCTCTAGAATGGTGTTTTGAGCAACTACATCATAGAAGAACTCAGGTCATCATCAGGTGATATGAATCACCTGACCTCCTGACAGAGTCAGAATGAACATGCCTTGAGTGTAGATAAGTATAGCATGTGCCCCTTGTTCTCGGTTCTGGGGACTTCCAGCCTCAGGACTATGTCCTTCATCAGCGTTGCCACTGGTGAGGTCTTTAGAGATGTTACCAACTGCACCCTGGTCATTTGCGAGTCAGGAGCAGTGGCAGCCTCACCAGAAGTTCGCACCTCCTTATCTACACTAGAAGATGGAACATGATAACCTTGTGCTGTGGGTTGACAGAAGCATTGTGATCTCCCCTCAGGTGTTGAGGGTTATCCCAGTAGTATTGGTGTCTGGGGGGGGGGTGAGGAATGCAACTGCGTCAGCACTTTGCAACAATGATAGTAGGGCTTTGCGGGCGGGCGGTTGCATAAGGAAGAGGGTGTGGAAGCAGTGTGCACCCGGGACAAGTGGTGCTCTTCAATGGTAATCCCCTCAAGTGAGGAGGATCCCAGCAGTGTGGCTTCCCTTTGAGTGGTTGCATCAGGTTCCTTTGAGAGGAAACCTGAGCGGCTTCAGTTGGTGGAGTCATAGTCTCTACTGGGGGTTATTTCCAGCAGAGATAACCTGCGTTGGTGCAGCAGGAGCATCCACAGGGGACTCAATTCCTGAGTAGCTTTCTTAGGGATCTTCTTTGTGGGTTTGGAGGGGACTTTGGATGTGGAGGTGGAGGCTGTGGGTTCCAGCTGGTGGGTTTGCGCAGCTTGGCAGCCTGTTTGAGAGTTTGGTCAGTGTTGTGTCGGGAGTATACCCCGGCAATACAGCCAAAGCAGGGACTCCCAGACCAACTAGTCCCTCAGCAGAAGCTGATTCTCTATTATGGCCATTATAAACCGAGGATATAGTATCCACGGTTAGAAAGTGGTTTTGTGGCAATATCCTGAGTTCAAGAAAAATTATTTCAGAAAAGTTTAGTGGTTCTTGTTCAAGGATAAGAACAATACCTGTTGCCATCTGGAAGACAGTTGATCCCAAGAGGAAGTCTTCGGAGCCAGGCAAACATTACCATATGAAATATAATCGTTCAGCATCTGGAAAATGTTTCTTCAGGATGGTTGAAGCACTAAGATCACTGATATCCATGTTGTCCAAAGGAAAGATCACGTTGGCGCTTAGGATATCCAACAGGGTAGGCGCATCATATACAGTAATATCTGGCGGATGGGTAGCAGTAGAGATGACCACTTTATGAGAGTTGATGGACGAATGGATAGATTCCCATAACGGTCGCATTCGTCAAAACTGATGTAGCGAATCGCATAAATGATTGGATTTAAGAGAAAGCGTTTTCAGTGGGATTGGACCATAAGATCTATAGCATTATCAATTTGGTCCAAAGGGGCGATTTTGGGAGGTACGCGACACAGTTGTGTCGAGGCTTGAGTGCCCATGGTCGCCATTAATGAAGGTGAAAGGTTTTCAGAGCTTTTGAAATTTTAGGTCGTGAAAGATGAAAAACTCTGAAAGAGGTATCAGGTATATATAGGGTACGGATTATGAAACGACTGAGGTTTTGGTGTTAGTCATCAGTATTTGAAGCTACTGAGGACGTGGTATTAACTTTCAGAAGTTTGAACGACTGATGGTATTGGTGTGGTCAGCAGTTATAAACAACTGAGACATGGTGTTTACTATCAGACGTGAAACAACTGAAGTCTCTGATTTAGGCATCAGTAGTTTAAAAACTACTGAAGACAAGTTGGACTTCAGATGTTGAAACAACTGAGGACTTGGTATTAGTCATTAGTAGTTGTGAAACTACTGAAGACCGTGGTTTTGCCATATTGTTGTAAACAACTGAAGACTGGGTTAGTCATCAGTAGTTGTAAAACTACTGAAGACATGGTATTGCTTCAGTTGTTTATAAAGACAACAGAGTTTGTGAACTACTGAAGAGAGAGTACTCATCAGTAGTGTCGTCAATTCATAGCCTTTCAGCTGTTCATACTGTCCTCAACATTACTCATCAGCTTTTAGCTGTTTTCAGTTGTTTCATAGGACATCAGTACTTATCTGTTTCTACTGATTCAGTAGTTGTAACTACATCAGTAGTGTAGAACAGATAAAGTACAGTACTTAAGATTTAGCCTTCAGTAGTATAAAAACTACTGAGGGTAAAAAAACTCATCAGTACTTATATGTGACATGGTACCAATGATCATCAGTAATTACTGAGATCATCAGTAGTTGTCACTTATCTAGCTGAGCAGACCAAGCTTAACACAGGTGTGGAAAGTTGAACTATCCAAGGCTTAGTAAAAATGTCTGCAAGCATCAGCACTAGGCACAAACATAGGATAATTAGACCCTTTTCAAAAACAATCTCTTATAAAATGATGTCTAATTTCTATATGTTTGGTCCTAGAGTGCTGGACTGGATTTTTGACAATGCAAAGAGCTGAAGCACTATCCATAATAATGGAGTCTTAGTCTTGTAATGCCATAATCCAAAAGTTGATTCTGAAGCCAGAGTATTTGGGATGTACAACTTGCAGCAGCAATGTACTCGGCTTCAGCAGTGGATGTAGCAACAGATGTTTGTTTTACTCTGCCAAGAATCAAACAGTTGCCTAGGAATTGGCATCCACCAGAAGTTGATTCCTGGTCAACTTACACCCTGCATAGTCACTATCAGAGAACAGCAACTAATTTGCAAGAATGGCCAGTGGAATACCATAAGCCTAGAGATTGTGTGCCTTGCAGATATCTAAAGATCCTCTTGACTGCAATCAGATGAGACTCCTTAGGTGCAGCCTGAAATCTAGCACAACACATGTAGCAAACATAATATCTGGTCTAGAAGCTTGTTAAATACATCAGGAACCAATCATACATCTGTAAAGGGTTTCATCAAACCTTTACCTTTCTGATCAACATCCAATTGTGTGGTGTTGCACAGGGGAGTAGAACAGGGTTTACAGTTTGTAAATCCAAACTTATTCAAAAGATCTTTTGTGTATTTAGACTGATGAATGAAAATTCATCAGTTTTGTTTGATTTGCAAACCTAGAAAGAACTGTACTTCTCCCATTGCACTCATTTCAAACTTCTGTTGCATTAGGTTTGGAAATCATCACAAAATTGGGGATCAGAGGATGAAAATAATATCATCAACATTAAATTTGAACAAGTAGCTTATGCTGATCCACCTTCTTAAAATAAAGTTTTATCTATGGAGCCTCTAGTGAAATTATTCTGTAGAAGAAAGTTTGATAAAGGTCTCATACCAAGCTCTAGGTGCTTGTTTCAACCCATAAAGAGCTTTATCAAGCTTATATAACCCATTCTGGGTGCTTATTATCCTCAAAGCCTGGTGGTTGACACACACAAAACTTCTTCTTTATTGTACCATATAGAAAAGCACTTTTGACATCCATTTGGAAAACTTTAAGATTGTGGAGTGCAGCATAGGCTAAAAACAATCTAATTGCCTCCAGTCTGGCTACAGGGGCAAAGGTTTCATCATAATCAATACCTTCTTCTTGTGCAAACCCTGCACAACCAGTCTGGCCTGTTCTAACAATTAGCCCATTTTCATCAGTTTTATTCTAAACACCCATTTAGTGCCTATTGCACACTTACCTGGGGGTAGAGGAACAAGCTCCCACACTTGCTGTTTCTTGAACTGAAGAAGCTCAAGCTGCATGGCTTCAACCCATCCATTGTCTCTCAAAGCAACATGATAGTTCTTGGCTCTAGCTGACTGATGAAGAGAGCATAGAAGCAGAAATTGGACAACTGGCTTCTAGTTGAGACACCAGCATTGATCACCAAGGATTTGAGATATGGGTGATTTTTCAGCTCTTGGTAAACAATCAATCTGTGCAAGTGTTTGTAGGGTTTCAGCAGCAGCAGATGTTGATGCAGATTCTTGAAACCATGAAGATGGTGGCAACTCAAATGAAGTTGAGGATGCAGAAATCTCATCAGCATTTGTTGTGGATGGTGCGGCTGGAGCTACAGGAGCATCAGGTTTAGAGGACAGGCAGTTTGATCACTAAACCTGAAGAGGTGATTACTACTATCATCATCATCTTCAGTAGTAACACCAGGTGGTGAACTGTTGACAGGAGCAACAGCAGGAGATTGATAAGGAACATATTGCAGTATGTCCAAATCAAAGAGCTCCACAGGCTTTGTGGAATCTTGTCCTTTGGAGATTCATTGAACTTGACATGTAGAGTCTCTTCAACCATCTTTGTTCTGCAGTTGAAGACTCTGTATGCCTTGCAAGTGATGAATAACAACAAAGTACCCTGCATCCACCTTAGGATCAAATTCTGGAGCTGATCCTTTGTGTTGAGAATGAACAGGGACCCCAAATGCTCTAAAGAATGAAATGAGAGGGGCAAAATGATGTAGAACTTCATATGGAGTCTTCATCAACCTCTGATTTATTAGCACTCTTCTACACATAGCATGCTGTGGTTGACAGCTTCAGCCCAAAAGGTCAATGGCAGTCCAGAATCAGCCAACATAGACCTTGCAGCTTCAATGGGTTTCTTTCTCTCCACAACTCCATTCTGTTCAGGAGTTCTTGGAATACTAAACCTGTCTTTATTCCTTGGAAAGGTAGAAATCATCAAGTGTATTGTTCCTGAATTCTGTTCCATTGTCACTTCTATACACTTGACTGAGAGGGAATACTGCTTCTCAGCATACAACACAAAGTTTATGATCTTCTGTGCAGCTCATCCTTTGAATGTAGAAAGAAAGTCCATACAAATCTGGAGTAATCATCCCAAATTACCAGACAGTATTTCTTCTGTGCCATGCTCATCACTCTCACAGGACCAAAGAGATCCATGTGAAGAAGTTGTAAGCAGGCAGTGGACTTTGGTTCTTCATAGGTGGGAATGAAACCTTGTGCTGTTTTCCTTTCAAAACAAGCAGTGCAGTGTTTTCACACTTGAACTCCTTCATAGGCATTCCCCTTACTAAACTATGGTGTATCAGCTGATTCATGTTCTTGAAATTAACATGTCCAGCCTTCTATGCCATAGATTAGATTCTTGAGAGAGGCCTTGGAAATAGGCAAGGATGGCCTTTGAGATCAATTTTCTTGGAAAGATCTAAGGCATACACTCTTCATGTCCTGTTGGCCTTCAGGAGAGGTGAGCATCCAATACCTTGTCAATCAAACTCAGAACTTTGGATGACAGAATCCTGCAGTTCTGGCTTGTGAAAAGGGCAACATGGCTTTGTCACACAATGACTGACACTCAAAAGATTATACTTGAGATTTTCCACATGGTTGACATCATCAAACTTTATTTCCCCATGGAAAACAAAGCCTTTCCCGATGATAACCTCTTGCATCATTGCCAAAAGAAACAAATCCCTTCCTTCCTGGAGAGTAGTCATTAAGAAGTGAGTTGTTCCCAGTCATATGCATAGATCCCCCACTGTTCTACATACCAGATGCTACTTTGGCATGTTGAAGAAACCTGCATAAATAAACAATCAGTTAGTTTTGGAGACCTAACCCTTTTTGGTTTTGGGCCTGGTCTCATCAACAGATGGTAAACTAAGAGGTTTATTGGACACAATAGCTTGAGGTGAAGGAGATGGTGTAGAAGAGGAATCCTTCGGCTTGGATCTCCTTTTCTGGGGTTTCAAAACCAGGGCCATCAAGTGGGTTAACTCTTCCCAACAGATGTTGAACCATCATTACCAGCTGTGTCTGATTCTGGGAGAGAGCTTTCAGCTCTTCAGACACATTGGTATTGGTGTTTGATGATGAGTTCTTGTGTTGCACCATCTTCTTTTGAGCAACCTCAGCTATGGCTGTTGCACTCCTTCCTTTTAGATTTCTTTTGGTCATAGGAGTAACAGGATTTGATGCTGCTGGTACAACTTGGACCAACTCAGTTTTCATTTTAGCCAAGTTTTCTTTAATTTTCTCTTTTGTTTGAGTTTGGATCCCTTTTTGTACCAACAATCATCTGTGAGATGATTGAATAGACCACATATTTCACATGGTTGCTTCTTATCTACTGTTGATCATCAACTAAAGAAGATGAAACTACTGAGACTTGCTCTTCAGCAGTTTAGAAGCACTTTTTGCTTCTTGTCAACTTCCTTAGTAGGCTTCAAATCCTTCCTACTGACAGTTTTCTCTCTTCAGTGCTGTCAGTCATTAGGATTTGAACTCCAGATGTTATCCCCTGCTCTCCAGTACCTTGTACTTCTAGGGATAACACTTGGGTTGATACTCATTGATCATGTGGTGTCAGCAGTTGAACCATCAATTCAGCTGATTGGTTCACAGAGGGATTACTACTGACTTCAACTACTGATGGTGCTTTATCAAGTAGTGAATCACATGATGAGGTGGATTGGTCATTACTTTCTCCATCAGATTCTGCTCCTGCTCTTGAAGCAAAAACTGTAGGAGGAGCAGTGTGATTATAACCAATTCCAAACTTCACATGGAAGCTGTTTGCTTACTAAGAAGCATTTCAAAGCCCTTGCAAGATTGTACCCATCGTCACACTCTACCTGGGTGACAGCAAGAGTATCTTTGAGGCTTTGTACTTCTCTAGAGTACATCCTCCCTAGCCTTATCATCAGAAATTTGGCATTTTAATTTGTAAATCTCATCAGTTTTCTCTTTTGCACAGACTCCAACTCAGCTTTATTTTGGAAATTGTTTGTAGCTCTACATTTTTATTGATTAAAGCCACATTGCTTCTCTAATAGAGGCAAATGCTGATGCAAGTTTCAGAACATAATTTGGCCTTAGCCTCAGAGGATACCTGTGATACCTGTGTTGAAGAGGTACTGAGGAGGAATCCATCAGAGATCCAAAGCATGAGAGCTAGATTTCCAAAAGGATGCTCACCACCATGTTGACCACACCTGAGAACAGTTGTTCATTACCAGACACATCATCTGGTAAACTGCTCCAGTCAACAACTCCTGGTGTGAAGAAGTGTGGGTTGTGAGTTGATTAGGGTGATGAGATTGGGATGGTTGAGGCTCAGGGAGTGCATGTGGTTCTGAGCAGTGGGTGCTGAACCTGGCCTGGTTGTGGCATGTAATAGCAGGGGTATGGATATGGCATTGGCCCCTGTGGAACAAAATATGCAGGAGATTGTGGTTGATGATGATAACCAGAATTGACAGGTCTGTTGCCCCTCGTTTTGTTGACTATTGCCAGGGAAGTCACAAAAGGGTGCAGGAGAGTTAGATCCAGATGATCTACATTCTCTTGCAAAGTGCCCAAGCCTGTGGCATTTATGGCACTTCAACTTACTCTTGTCAAAACCAACTTTGGTTTTGCCAGAGAGTCCTGGGAATTTCCATCCAGTTCTTTTGTAGAACTTCTGAGATCTGATATTTATCAAGGCATTGGCTCAAAAATCCATCTCTTCTAAGTCATCATCAGCAATCCCTTGAGATCATCCATGATGAAACATAGATTGTCACTATTACTACCAGCAGAATAACTATCAACACTCACAAAGGCAGGCTCAGAAGTGTTTGTAGAGAAATCAATATGCTCATCATACTGGCTTTCAGATGACGCATATTCTGACTCTTGATGTCCAATCAGGGCAGTGTTCCCTTGGAACAATCCTCAGTGAGCTTGCCAGATGAAACCAATTTCCTTTTTGCTCTATCTCTCTCTCGAATGTAAGCAGTTTCCCATGAGTTGGGTGAGAGTAGGCGATCAAAATCAGCATTTGAGCGTAGAACAATGGTATATGGTTCCATCTCTCAGGCAGTGATCTTAGGAATCTATGGTTCATCTGACTCTTGGTATGTTCATGTTTAACCATTTTCAATTCAGAGATTAAACATGAAACCGCTCAAATTGTTGAGTCAGAGTCTCACCCTTTCTATGAGAGAAAGTCTCATATTGTTGGGCGAGGATTTCCCTGTTGTTTGCTAAAACCTCATCAGTACCGCCAAATTGTTCTTTGATGGCATTCCAGAGGTCATGTGAGCAGACTCACAATGCAGAAGCCACAGAGTAAATATCATTAGGAATAGCCATAGCCAAAATTCCATGGGCTTTTGCATCGATTTCAAACAACTTCTTGTCCTCATCGGAGTATTGCTCCTTCTTCTTTGAACCAACTGGTTTGTTTCCGGATCATTCACCATTGGCTTATGTGGTCCATGTACCACAGATGTCCAACAACCTGAGCTATTGACAGACAGGTGATGGAGCAATCTTCTCTGCCAAATGTTATACTCATTCCTCACCAAGATCGGAGGCTTGGTAGAGGATCCAGTATTGAAAGGATCATTCGAAGAAGTAGTCATTGTGGAAAATCAGACAGATTCAAGTAAATCACAATAAATTTAGCTTAGAACCACACAGAACCTCAAATAAAACGGCCAGAAGCGATACACTCTCAATCTCTATAACAGATCCTTGCGAATTTTGCTAATTCGATTAAACTTAGAGCGATTGAACAGTTTCAATGATCAATTGTTAGATCGATCAATGATTAACCTGCTCTGATACCATTTGTTAGGATCTCAGCTCTTGGTTTAATCGATTTCAATAGATATAGCAGCGGAATAGCTCAGAATGAGACAAATTCAAACAAGAACATTCGATATAAAACGATAAAAGAATTTTGTTATAGAGAGAGAAATATCCGACAAAAGGAATATTGCATTAAGATTGTCGGCCTCAAAGGCACGATTACAGTGAGTCATCTTTCCTTATAATGGAAAGAATGACGTAGGCTGATGTCACCTGAAAGTGACATGTACCGTTTTATAACTACTGATGTTTAACAACTACTGAAGATGTCAACAACTGACATCTTCTTACAAATGTTCCTAAGTGTTAAACATCTTATTTACAACTACTGAAAAACATAATACTACTGACACTACAACAACTGAAGAACAACCTTTTCAGTTGTTTACAAGTACTGAAAAGAAAGTAAACAAACTACTGAAAGGAAAGAAAACTACTGAAGAGAAAACCATCACAACAACTGAAGAAGCCCTCTTCAGCTGTTGTCATCAGCTATTAACATCAGCTGATGTCTTCAGTACTTGAACATCAGACTTTGTCTTTCAGCTGTTGATCTTCAGTCTTTGTCTTCAGTACTTGTTGAAGTCTTCAGACTTTAGATCTTCAGCTGTTGTCTCAGTCTTTGTCTTCAGTACTTGAGACGTACTTCAGCAGTTGTATTCTTCAGACTTTGTAGAACAGCTGATCAGGTCTTCTTCAGCTGTTGTGATGTCCTGTGGGACTTAGAGGTTTCTCTGATCAGGCTCATTGGTTCTTTTGGTCCAACACTAACCAACTTGTCTGCTAATGATGTCTATACATTATACAAGTGGCCACTGTTCTATGACGCACAAGACATTGTACAAGCCCTCCAGTTCCAAAACGTTATACAACTTTGTTTTGCGTTTGAGATTCACGCAGGAGTCACTAAGGAGGAGAAGTACAAGAAGTATAAGGAGGTTATGTAGAAGACAAGAGATTAGATAGATCTAGGTCCAAGGGGGAGTTTGTTGATGCATGTATGTCCCTAGATCATGATTTGAAATGTAATGAATCTTGTCTGTTTGAGTATGATGTAATTTGTATTGATTAATGAAATGACATAAATTGTTTGTTACTTGTGATGTTTAATATTTCATTAATGAGTCGTGATTGAATTGATTGGGTTTATGATTTTTGAATGGTTGCACACTATGTTATATTAATTAAAACATTCAAACTTAACTTAATGAAGTTCTCATGCGAATGGCTCATGCGAATGAACCATAGGCATGAATAACTTCACACGATTGACTCAGTCGCACGACTGAACCAGGAGACTGGATCGGTCGTACGATTGTAACATAAGATTGGCTCAGTCGCACGACTGAACACTCAGTCGTACGAATGAATCAACCGCATGGTTCTATCGCACGACTGAACCAGACTAATGGTTCAGTCGCACGATTGAATAATACCAACCTACAAATACAACTCAATTCGTGAAAAAGAGGGACTCTCAATCAATTACGATTCCAGACGTACCCTAGCCATCCAGAAACCTCTCAATTCGTTCTCCAAGTTCATAGAACACATTAGATCGATTCCCAATCAATTTCTAACGTTAGTTTCAATTCTTGATTGATTCTTCGTGTGTTCTCACTGATTGGATCGCCAATCAAATAGGATTCCGCACTATTTGATCTGGTTTACACGTTAATCTCTAGGTATTTCGGTCAAATACCAGGTCCTAACAGTTTTTCGTTGGCGTGTGTGGCATCTGATGCACCCGCATCATCTCCTTCCTCATCATCTCCTCCCTCTTCCTCTCCATCTCCATCATCACCTCCCTCTTCCTCTCCTGCTCCATCAACACCTCTTTCTTCTGTCTCATCCTCATCATCATCCTCATCCTCCACATCCACATCATCATCATTATCTCCCTCTCTGATCTTGAGAAGCTCATCTTTAGTGCATTTGAGCCTGAGCATGATGGTCTTGTTTGCAGTATCTACTTCCCAATCCTTTTAGCTAATTGGTCATTTCGCTCCTTGAGTTGGGCGATCTATTGAGCTTGCTGAGATATCTGCTGAGCTTGGGTAGCATTAAGCTCCACAGGCTGACGTAGTTGTGCAACTCTCTCTTCATAAGCCGCCAACAACTTCAACACCATTCGGTTAAGTGCTGATAGTTGTTCCTCCACCCCAATGGGGGGCAGAGATGATCCTGAAGTGAATTATGGGTGGGATGACGGTCCGACTTTTTGGCTGGTGGTGGTAGTGGTGGCAGTGGTGAATATGGGTGGTGGTAGTAGTGGTGGTGGGTGAGGTAGTGGTAGGTGGAGGTGTGGTAGAAATGGTGGGTGGTGTGGTAGAAATGGTGGGTGGTGTGGTTGTAGTGGTGGTGGGTGAGGTAGTGGTGCTGGTGGTAGCTGTGGTGGTAGTGGGGGAAGAGGCAGTGATCAATGTGTACCTCCGTCTCTTGGGCTTCATCTTGTGGGGCTAAGCCATCCTGTTTTTCCTCGAACCCCTCAAGGAGGATGCTCCCCCTAGGATGTTAGGCCGAGCTGGGGTGTAGGTAGGATCAGTCATAGTCTCCCCAGACTTGCCCGGGCATCCACTAACTACCTAAATCCCTCATTCGGTGGCAACCACCTTGCTGCCCACCGTACGAGTCAACGGCTCCTCATCATGCTCCTCTTCCTCATCAGGACAGAAATCCTGATGGAATCCAGCTGTATCAGCTTCTCCATGAGTGGGTGGTGGAGGTGTAACATCAGTAGTGGTGGCCCTAGATGGAGTGGGGCTAGTGTCTCCACCATCACCACTATCATCATCATCAGAAGCATCAGCAGGGAGCACAATCTACTCAGTGTCGGATCGCTATCACGTGGCGCTACTTTCTTCGTGACGGCGCCATGGGGCCACATGCCCAAACAGCCGCCTGATAGGGGGTTTCACCTGCTTCCCCCTGTACACCTTCATCCTGCCCAAGGTGGTAGCGTCCATCACCTCGAGCTCCACGGCATCCTCCTTCTCCTTTGGTAGTGAAGGGAGCTTTTGGTCAATAATCATCTACATAAAGCAAGGGTACATGCAAAAGCTCTCCTTGCCCTTCGCCTCGATGTTCTCCACCAGGTAGGTGAAGATCATCCTGGAGAAGCTGAACGGATGGTTCAACACCAATGCCACATAGGCGTTCTGAATCTGGTCCAACAACTCATCGAAGCCTCCCTTCCTTGAGGCAATGCTCTTCAGTAGCACATGAGCCAAGTACTTCAATTAGGGGCACAAGTTGCTCTTGCTCAGCACACCTGCATTGATAACCCCCGAGCACTTGGCCCGTAGAAAACAGCCTCGTACAGTCAGCGGGTGAAGTCGTATAGGACAGTCAGCATCGTCCCCAAACTCCAAAACTGTCATGAGATCTCCCTCAGTGATCTCTATCGCCTGACCAAAAAGGAGCTCCTGATAAAGTGGGGCTCCGAGGATCTGTCGACGACAGCAATTTCCCAGAAAGCCTGCTGAACTGAGCGGTATGGGGTGCACGGAGTCGATATAGCATGGAAGATCCTCGATCTCTGTAAGAATGTAATAGTGATAGAGAAATCAGCTGCGTTCCGGGAGGTCAGATCCAGATGAGCACAGATATTATGCTTCGTGCTCATAGTCCAACGACTCGCCATCTGTTACACATTGAAGATAAACGTTAGAGTGCATCACTGAGTAACAGTTGATACATCGGACTTGAAATCTTCTGTTCTGTCGTGCGAATGAACTGTGGGACTAAAATCTAGTAGTGTGAATGAGCTCATACACACGACTAAGCATGCGACTAGGCTTAGTCATATTCTATCCCATGCGTTTACACCAGTCGTGCCACTGAACTCATACGCATGGTTCAGTCATGCGATTAAGCCATTCGCCCATCATAATTATGCGATTGACATTCGTCAGGGTGTCCATTCGCATGACAGATTGTTTGTTCAATTCAAATTCAAATTTTGAGCAAAACTTAATGTTAGACGTTGTGGTTTGGCTCATTAGTCTTGCAAATGACCGACATAACACCTAATAACCTTAATTGAACAATGTACTTAGTTTTATTGGTTCTTAGGCAAACTAAGTCTTAGTTAAGTTTAGGGCTCAATTCAATCAATTTGGGGCATGCATTGATTGAACTTTTGGGTGAAAATCATTAAGCATTACCTGGATAAACACTCGCAATCGTTAGATCACAACAATCAGTAGTTTAGAATAGTCAAATGAAAATCGGGCAGCGTAACGGTACTTCATGCCAATTAGGTGTGATTTGGGGTGATGAATGTCTGCGACTGACTCCCCCTCTATTTATACTAGGGTTTCCTTTAGTTGTGCGACTGAACCCAGTCGCATACTTGATTCATGCGACTGAGGATCAGTCGTGCGACTGTCACAGTCGGTCACCTTCAGTCGTGTGACTAGATGTTAGTCGTGCGACTGTGTCATTCGATCACCTCCATTCATGCGATTGGTTCATTTTGTGAACCAACCGTGTGAGTGTACTCATGCTGATGGTCCAATCACACGTCTGGGCCATGCGTGTGGTTTAGTCATGCAATTGGGCTCATACGTATGGTCCAATCGTATGGCTAGTCCATACTCATGGTCCAGTCGTGCGAATGGGCTCATATGTATGCTCCAATCGTACGGTTGGTCCATACTCATGGTCCAGTCGTGCGAATGGGCTCATACGTATGATTTTGACTTTATGACCATTTGACACTTAATCGTTTTAGCTATTTATAAAACATTTCGAGCATTCAATCATCACAAACATGACCATTTTAACTTAGAGAACTTTTTATCACCTCAGATGTGATCCTTTTATCAGTAGAAACATTTTGTCACCTTAGACGTGACCCTTTTAAGAGTAGAAATATTTTTTTCACCTCAGACGTGACCCTTTTTACTGATTAAATCCCAGATAGAATTCCAATGCATAGTCTAACGTTAATAACTAAATAGATTAAAACTTGAACAATTAAACAACTAGAACTAAAAGAAAAAACTAAAACATATTTTGTGATTTTGTGTGAGGTGGAAATCCTAAGATAGATATCTAACAGATTTATTCTCGAACAGACAGCTTCAAGTTATTTTGACCATAACTGGAACGATTCATTATGAAATCATACAGGTAAATCAAATTATTCGGGACATATTACCAAAACCTTTTGATGCTAGATTCTTGTTTTCATCGAGAGTCATTAGCAAATCTAGGAAATCATACTTGTGCCACAAGATGCACACAGTGATTTTGACTTTCAAGAGTTGCAGCCACGATGATTGTCAGTATACTTGTCCTCTTAAATCCATACACAGACTTTTGACATAGATAGGTGATGATTTAAGATTTAATTATTTCAACAAGCATTTGTGGATCCCATGCTTATATGGTATCAACGTTCCTCAGGAGATTTTTGAGCGGTCTACGGGTAATATTTAAGAAGAAACTATTCTAGAGCTTTCAAAGAGATACTAAGCCTCAAGTCAGTGCCACCGCACAACAGAGAGGTGCAACCAACAATGAATTCTAGAATATTTAGGCTCTGCTTATCCTCAGGTCAGTGCCACCGCACAACAGAGAGGCACACAACCTATCTTTTTGTTTCAGCATTTTTATTCTTTTTGCATAAATCACACGAACAACATAGGTTATTAGCTTGATTACTTTTTGCATTTCTCATGTGCTTTGCTCATTTTATGGTCATCCGCACACATTTGTGGTGTTTATTTGTTAGGGAGGACAGTGTACTGGACGGAGTACTAACTGATCCACGTGTATACCGAATCAAATAGTGTGGAATCCTATTTGATTGGCGATCCAATCAGTGAAAAAGTTAACCCGAACGATATAAGATTAATCTAAATGTTAAGAACGAATAGAAATCGATCAAGAACGATCTATGAACTGGCTTTCTTGGGCGTTCTACACGGCTAGGGTACGCGTATGAGTCAAATTCTTCAAAGTGTTTCATTTTTCCACGAATTAAATGGTATTTATAGGTTAGGGTTACTCATTTGTGCGACTGGACCATTAGCATGGTTCAGTCGTGCGACTGAGTCATGTGGTTGATCCATTCGTATGACTCAGTGTTCAGTCATGTGACTGAATCAATCTCATGTCAAACTTGTGCGACTGATCCAGTCTCCTGGTTCAGTCGTGCAACTGGTTCATTAGCATGAAGTTGTTTATGCGTATGGTCCATTAGCATGGGTCATTCGCATGAGAACTTCATTTGACTAAGTTTGAATATGTTTCACAATCATTATTTGACTTAGATCTATTCAAACAATCACAAATCTATATAGTTAGTTCAATAAGCATTAACACATATAATCAATGAAATATTAAACATTATAAGCATAAACCATGTTAGGATTAGTGATCTAAGTTTGATTGATTAGGGAGTATTGCAGCGGAAATCGAACAATGAATTTAGACAATTCACAAGAATATAGTTGATATTCAAAGTAAGAACAAAAGATTATAGAAAGAATTCTGCAAATCAAAGATTTCATTCAATACGCGCTTTCATGGTGGCAAAATGTCACACTTAAAATCTGGTCAATCATCCCTTATATAGGAATGTCGTGGTGGAGCATTCCTTATATCGGAGATGTGACGTCTGCTGATGTCACTTGATAGTGACATCTAATAGAATAATTCAAACTAGTGAAAGTTAACACAACTACTGAAGATGTCAAAATAGCTGACATCTTCTTACAAAAATACTAAGTGTTAATTGTCACTACACTACTGAAAAGAAAACTACTGAAACTACAACGACTGAAGAACATGTTCTTCAGTCGTTTTACAAATACTGAAATAAAAAGAAAACTACTGAAAGGAAACCATCACAACAACTGAAGAATGCTTCTTCAGCTGTTGTAATAAGCTCTTAAGGCTTCAGTACTTGTATTTGAACTTCAGCTGTTGTCATCAGCTGATGTCTTCAGTCTTTGTACTTCAGCTGTTGATCTTCAATACTTTGTTCTTCAGCTGTTGTTCTTTAGACTTTGGTCTTCAGCTGTTGAGGTCTTCAGTACTTTAGTCTTCAGCTGTTGAAGTCTTCAGTCCTTTAGTCTTTAGCTGTTGATCTTCAGACTTTGGTCTTCAGCTGTTGAAGTCTTTAGTACTTTAGTCTTCAGCTGTTGAAGTCTTCAAACTTTGTCAAAATAGCTGATCAAGTCTTCAGTAGTTGTTGTGATGTCTGTAGGACATAGAGGTTTTTCTGATCAGGCTCATTGGTTCTTTTGGTCCAACAAACTCCCCCTGAACCAATGCAGCCAAAACCTCTAAACTTATTGAAGATGTCCCACTTATTATGGCAGAGAGATTTGGTCTTTTTGTCTTCTAGATCAGCTCAGAAGTGACCCATATAAGCACAGGCCTGGGAAGAAGTCGCAATGATCTGTTTGGCAAAGGATGAATGGGAACTCTATCTTGGGGAACTGGACACAGAGCTGTTACCCCATCCATGAGATCTACTTCCCAACAATGAGTCTGTATGACTCCTTGTATAGGCCTCAAGGAAGGTTATATGTTCCTCCATGGTAAGTTCTTCAGCTCCTCCTTCAAAAAGTGATTCTGGCCCATAATATTAAGATAGGTATTTGACCTGTTTCCCATTTTTGAGTTCCACAATTGTTATACTCTATAAGCAAATTCATCAGGGTGATTACCCTCTAAAAACAACTGGAGCTCATTCTTTCTGACTTCCTCAAGCCTCTTATATACTAACCCCTTCTTCACCATTTTATTTTCCAGCATCTTTTGTGGGGTCAGGTTAGCTTTATAGGCTTTCTTGAAGTCATCTAGGATTTTCCAGGGTGATACTACAAAGACCAGAGAGATCACTTCATCTACAATCTTCTTCACCTGGCCAATGTATCTCTGTGGAATGTTTTTCTTGTGAATCCTATGAGACACCCTGGGATCAGGCCAATCCTCACTCTTTCCTTTTGATATTGAAATGTATGTTTAAGAGTGTATAATCTGAGAGCATGCTTCTTCATGTTGATGATTGAAGATGTGGCAGCATATTCTTTGTCAACCCTCCTCAACAATTCCTCATCATGTTGTTTGTGAAGCTCTTCTTCTTCTAGCTTCACTTTCACAATTTGTCTTTGAGTTTCAGGAGTAATTGTTGGAGAGTGACTTGTGGCCTTCGGCAACTGTATAACAGCTGAGAGTGGCAGCCTATCTTCATCTTCATCATTATCTTCATCATCTTCTTCTAGCCTCAGTACCCTTCTCTTCCTCTTCTGGGGTACTTCATCGGCTACTGGTTTTGAGGGTAGAGGATTTGGTTTGGTGGGTTGTGGTTGTGGTGGTTTTGGTGTGGGAATGTTGACAGGCTGTTCTAGCATTCTGGATGTGAGGTCGGCTTTAGATTGCTTGACTAGTTCAGTCCTGCTCCCAGCACCAGCTTCGTTTAAGGCTTCAATAACCAATCCTTTTGTGTATACTTCAGACGAACAGATCTTGGTGGTTATTGTCAAGATGCTGTCCCTGGACCATGCCTTGATCTCAATCAATGATCTACCCAGATATTTCGCTATGAACCTGATCATGATCTCTAACCTTTCCCTTTCCAACACATAATAACTTGCCCATCTAGCTTGGATTTCTTCAATCTCTAGTCTTCTGATTTCTGAGTCAAGTATTTCAGTGTCGTGGCCTTGCCTAAACAACTGATCGATGATGTTATCCATTGATCGGTTGTGTTCAGCATCAGCCTTTTCACCATTGTCTCCAAGTCAGTCTCCTTCTCATTCTTCCTTTTCTTGTATGTGACATGAAAGTCTTTAGTACTTTCAGTCACTTTCTCCATGTCAGCATCCTTCACCTTCTCCTTTTCAGTTTCTTTCCTATCTGTCATCCTATTTCTTTTTGCTTTCACTGACTGAATCTCCCCCTTTTTGGTTGCATTGGTTGTAAGGGTTTGATTGTCAGAAAGCCTTTTGCTCACAGCATCCTCTATCATGGGTTGTATAACTGAGGGAAGCCTCTCATCAAGGGTTTTAAGGACCATATCAGTGATAGTTGATGTGATGAGAGGTAAGGAATGTTGAAAGATAACAACTATTTGCTAAGGGGGTTCTGTCCCTAAGAAATAGTGCCAGAAGCAGAGGCAGGTGGCTGAGTGTTTTGGAGTGGCTCAGTGTATGGGAGACCTTCAGAGGAAGGTGCCATATGTGGGTTATGAGGGGTAGATGGTCTTTGATCCTGAGAAAGGTTGGCAAGCAGCTCTTTGAGGCTGCTCACCTCATCCTCTAGGATGTTGTTTTGGGCTAAAACATCATAAAAGAATCCCAGGTCATCATCAGTGTTTACTGAATCACCTGACCTTCTAATAGAATCAGGATGAACATGCTCTGAGTGTAGATCAGTAGTAGCATGTGCCCCTTGGTCATGGTACTGGGGACTTCCTGCCTCAGGACATGTCCTTCATCAGTAGTTGCCTCTGGTGAGGTCTTATGAATGTTACCAACTTCAGCCTGATAATATGCTGAAGCAGGAGAAGTGGCAGCCTCACCAGAAATTTGAATCTCCGTTTCTACACTAGGAGATTGAATATGGTAACCCCTGTGTTGTGGGGTGTCAGAAGCACTTGGGTCCTCCCCCTCAATGGTTGGAGCTATCCCAGTTGTGATTGGTATCTGGGGAGTAGGTGAGGAGTGCAACTGAGTCAGCACTTTGGCAATTATGATGGTAGGACTTTGGGGGGCGGTTGCAGTGGGAGAGGGTGTGAAGGCAGTATGCACCCGGGGAGAGTGGTGCGTTTTAATGGCAACCTCCTCAAGTGAGGAAGGTTCTAGATGTATAGGTGCCCCAGAGATGTTAGGATCAGTGATCTAGGTTTGATTGATTAGGGAGTATTGCAGCGGAAATCGAACAATGAATTTAGACAATTCACAAGAATACAGTTGATATTCAAAGTAAGAACAAACGATTATAGAAAGAATTCTGCAAATCAAAGATTTCATTCAATACGCGCTTTCGTGGTGGCAAAATGTCACACTTACAATCAGGTCAATCATCATTTATATAGGAATGTCGTGGTGGAGCATTCCTTATATAGGAGATGTGACGTCTGCTGATGTCACTGGATAGTGACATCTAACAGAATTATTCAAACTACTGAAAGTTAACACAACTACTGAAGATGTCAAAACAGCTGACATCTTCTTACAAAAATACTAAGTGTTAACTGTCACTACAACTACTGAAAAGAAACTACTGAAACTACAATGACTGAAGAACATGCTCTTCAGTCGTTTTACA
The DNA here is from genome assembly GCA_025506515.1 of Flaveria trinervia. NCBI lineage: Eukaryota > Viridiplantae > Streptophyta > Magnoliopsida > Asterales > Asteraceae > Flaveria > Flaveria trinervia. The sequence goes on along the minus strand of CM046458.1, from coordinate 17,640,861 downwards.
AATACTGAAATAAAAAGAAAACTACTGAAAGGAAACCATCACAACAACTAAAGAATGCTTCTTCAGCTGTTGTAACAAGCTCTAAAGGCTTCAGTACTTGTATTTGAACTTCAGCTGTTGTCATCAGCTGATGTCTTCAGTCTTTGTACTTCAGCTGTTGATCTTCAGTACTTTGTTCTTCAGCTGTTGATCTTCAGACTTTGGTCTTCAGTTGTTGAGGTCTTCAGTACTTTAGTCTTCAGCTTTTGAAGTCTTCAGTACTTTAGTCTTCAGCTGTTGATCTTCAGACTTTGGTCTTCGGCTGTTGAAGTCTTCAGTACTTGATTCTTCAGGTGTTGAAGTCTTCAGACTTTGTCAAAACAGCTGGTCAAGTCTTCAGCAGTTGTTGTGATGTCTATAGGACTTAGAGGTTTTTCTGATCAGGCTCATTGGTTCTTTTTGTCCAACAAACCACACATTGTATTTCATTCAACCATCTAGTTACATATATGTAACACATGAAGACTTTTTACATTAAGCTCACAAACTAGGTACATATGTATCTACAAGCTCCCCCTTGGATCTAGTTTAATCTATTGTCTAACATTCTTCATCAGCTCTTCATATTTCTTGTACTTCTTCTCTCTTGTGACTCCTACATGTATTTCAAAAGCAAAGCAGAGTTGTATCACATTCCAGAATTGGAGAGCTTGTACAATATCCTGCACATCATAGAACAGTGGCCACTTGTATAAGGTGTAAACATCATCAGCTGACAAGTTAGTGAGCCACAGCCTAATAGTTTCCATATTTCCATTTCTGTTCAGAACTATGACCACCTCACTCGTTTGCTAGTCATAGTACCACTACTTAAAGTGTGGAGTGAAGTCCTAAGGCATTTCCCTTAGAGGGATTCTCGACATTATGCTCGGAGGACTCCACTTCAGCATAATCTTTGGCTTCCAAGTAATGGAATCAACTTCAAATCTTCTGATATACCTTGTCGGTGTTGAGGTTTGAAGTTGACCCACCTGGTGTGGTACTCTTTCTTCAAAGCAGCTTCAAACCAGCCAGACATCTTTCGAGGGTCAGCATATAATAGCTTCAACTTGGCCAGCTGGTTAAGCTCAAAACTGGGTAAAGTCTTTAGATCGTGTGGGAATCTGAAGTACTCTATGCCCTTTTCTCTCTTCACAACATATACATTTAGATCCTTAAAATAAGCCGATGCGATGATCTTGCCTGACACCTTTAAGTGTTTCTTGACTTTGTACACTTGGTGTAGGCATTTGGCTTTTGTGCAGTGCGCATGGCTCAGATCTCAGCAAAACATGCCGCCCATTCAGCCTTTTTGATGTTGACATCGGCGTCTAAGGCTTGGGCTTGATCTTTCTTCTTCTCCGACTCCTCCTCCATCTTATCCAGTGTTTCAAAAGTACCATTAACAAGGGAGTCACCTAGATTGGGGACTACATTTCCCTCATTGTTAGCATACTCTAGATAATGTTGTGTAGTGACGTCTTCAATCTTAATTTCATCCACATCGTTAAGCTCATCGTCACTATCTATGTCCACAGTAGGAGCATCCTTCACAATCTCATCAGGATTCAGGCGGAACATCTCAGCTAGTTGCCCCTTAGTAAGGTCGTGAATTATTTCTTCTTCTTTAGAAGTGTAACTTATAGAACTCCTGACGATCCCTTGCAGATCAAGTATCATTGTGAGTTGCTACTTGATCTGCTAAAGGGGAGCAACATCATATACATCTTGCTAAGATGTGTGATCTGCTTGATTTAAACATATAAACACATGATGCATCAGTAAATAATCAAGACATTAAACATTAAATATATATACATTAACATTCAAACACATAAGTTTAATACAATATTGAAATTGCACATGATTTAAATTACACAAAACTCTATGCATTACTTTTGTCTTGGATCATGTGTTCTTCTACTGTCGAGGCTGATGTCAAGGCACCTGGATCTTGAGTCTTTTTACTTAGCCTCTCATTAGCTTCCTGTGCACCCGAAGCAGATGACTCTCCTCCTCCTTTAGAGTCTCCTCCATTCTTATCATCACCTTCATCATCACCAGCATGATCATCATCATCACTATCATCATCATCACTATCATCGTTATCATCATTATCATCACCATCATCACCATTATCTCTATCTCCCTCTCTGATCTTTAGAGGTTCATCCTTTATGCCCTTAAGTTTGAGCAGGATAGTCCTCTTAGCATCCTCAAACTCCTCAATCTTCTTAGTAGATAAGACGTTTCGCTCCTTGAGTTGGGAAATCTCTAGACTCTAAGCAGCCATATGTTGAGCCTGCTCCTCAATCTGCTACGCCTTCTGAGATATCTATGTGATTGTGTAGCAGTAAGCTCCAATAACTATCTGAGCTGAGCAGTCTTCTCGTCATCGGCTGCTAGCAGCTTCAGCATCATACGGTTTAGTGCTGAGAGCTGTTCCTCTACCCTGTTGGGAGGTAGAGATGATCCTGATGGAAAGAGGGGTAAGATGATGGTCTTGCTTGATGGCTAGAGGTGGTGGTAGTGGTAGTGGTGTATATGGGAGGTGGTATGTGTGTGGGTGGTGATGGGTAAGCTGAAGTGGTGGTGGATGTGATGCGGGGAAGTGGTGTAGTGGCTGAGGTAGTGGTGGTGTGTGTGGTGGCAGTAGTGATGACAGGTGGAATGGTGGCAGTCGTGATGGGGGGAGAGGTAGATGTAGTGGGTGGTGTGGTAGAGGTGGTGGTTGTGGTGGTGGTGGTGATAAAGGTCATTCTCCTCTTCTTTGACTTCATCCCATGGGGCTGAGCCATCCTTTTCCTCCTCTTGCCTTTGGAAGTGGATGCTCCCCCTATGATGCTGCTCGACTGACCTGGTGAGTAGCTGGGGTCAGCTGCAGTCTCCCCAGATGTGCTAGGGTGTTCTCCAACCTCCCGAATGCCTCGGTTGGTGGCGCCCACCCTGCTTCCCACTGTCCTAGTGAGGGGCTCCTCATCACTCTCTTCCTCCTCATCGAGAGGACATAAATCCTGGTGAAAAATGGCAGTGGTGGCATCTGTATGAGTAGAGGGTGGAGATGTAGTATGTGTGGGGCTGGCCCTAGAAACAGCGAGGCCAAAATCTCCACTCGTGTCTCCGTCATCATCATCGGAGTCATCAGATGGAAGAGCAATCTGCTCAACATCTGAATCACTCTCCATGTGGCGCCACTTACTCCTCCTGGGCCAAATGCCCGATCAGTCTCTTTACAGGGGGTTTGACCTTGTTTCCCCTATAGACCTTCATGTGGCCTAGTGTCGTGTCATCCATCACCTCAAGTGACACCGCATCCTGGCTCTCCTTAAAAAAGAGAGGGCAGCTTCTCATCAATAATCATCTGAAGAAACCTCGGGTACATGCAAAATCCCTCTTTACCATTAGCCTCAAGATTCTCAATCAAGTATGAGAATATCATGCTCGAGAAGCTGAAGGGGTGGTTCAGCACTAGTGCCACGTAGGTATTCTGAATCTGGTCTAATAAATCATCAAAGCCACCCCTCCTCGAAGCTATGCACTTAAGTATCACATGTGCTAAGTACTTGTACTAGGGACATAGGTTGCTTTTGTTAAGCACCCCAACATTTATATCCCTAGAGTACTTAATCCTGAGGAAACATCCTCTCACAGTTAGAGGATGTAGTCTGGTCGGGTGATCAGCATCGTCACCCAGATTTAGTACTCGCCTAATATCTTCAGCAGTCACCTCGATAACCTGCCCAAAAATAGTACTCCAGATCTAGTAGAGCTCATGAGATCGATCAACCGATGCACCCTCCCAAAAGGCCTATTCTAAAGACCTGTAGGAAGTGCATGGTGTAGAGATTGCTCTATGGATCCATGACCTCTTCAGAAAAGCTATGATGCCAACAAACTCGGCACCGTTCCGAGTTGTGGCGTCCAGATGAGCACAAATATTGTGCTTTGTGTTTATGGTCCACCTATCAGCCATCAATCTGTAGCACAAGGAGCATACAAGTTAGTTCATCACACAACAGAAACCATTGATTATTAACCTGTTTAAGATTAGTCTGGTTCAATCGTGCGATTGAACCATATGACTGGGTTTAGTCGTTTGACCTAACTTGCGACTGGATACAATCTGGTGACTAATCATGCGATTGAGTTCAATCGGGTGATTGATCCTGTGATTGGTTCAGTCGACTGACGGACCTCATTCATATCATTCATTCGGCCGACTGAGTCATTCGTCCAGCTCAGTCGGGCGATTGTAGTTCATCCGGGTGTCCAGCCGCATGATCCACTGTTTGTTCGATTGAAATTTGAATTTTGACCAAATCTAAACATTAGACATCGTGGTTTGGTTCAATAGACTCGTAATAACCCTACTAAGTATCTTATCACTTTGATTTCAACATTTTACTTAGTTTTATTAGGTAATTTGTCCAACTTAAGTCTCGGTTCTTGTTAGGGCCGAATATCGTAATTTTGGAGTCAAATTGATTGAAATTTGGTTAGATGCATCGCATTGTACCTGTATAAACACCAGAAATCATCAGAATATCAAAATATGAGCCAAATTAGGTCAGAGGAAATTTCGGCGAAGTAACGGTATGTTGTGCGAATTTAGGGCGAATGAGGGGTGATGAGTTTATGCGATCGACTATGGCCCTATTTATACTGAATCAGGTTTCCATCGGGTGACTGGAGCCATTCGTTTCTTTCATTTGGGTGATTGAATCTCAGTCGTGCGATTGGTTCAATCGATCACTTTCAGTCGGCCTACTGGGATTCAGCCGGGCGACTAACTCATTGATTTGTTTGAGTTAACTTGTCAAACTTAACTTTTTGGTTCCCTACTTCCCCTTGAGCTGTGATTTACCCTCCTTTGTTTCCAGCAAAAGAAACATGACCTCCTTTGATTTGTTTGACGTTTGATGGGAGTGCCCGATTTCTAATCATGTGCCTTGATGCTTTGCTATCTACAATCCAAGTGTTTGTTTCAGCACTATAGCGAACACCCTGCACATTCAATTGAAAACATTAGTTAAGGTGAGGGACCCAAGCCTTAACCGGCTTGGGTGTCACAAAGGCATCACACATCATAAATTCTACCCATTGTCCATTAGAGGGTGAGGGAAGATCATTTGTGTTATTGTTCTCATTACCAGACATAGACTTTTCTTTCCATAAGCCAACTTTGTGTAAGGCTTGTTTGTGATAAACAGACGACTGGCTGATAGGTTGAACTTTAGGTTCACTGACTCTTTTTGGTAGAGTCATGGAGCTTTTTTTGGAAGAGCTTGCTTTAGTGTCATAAAGTTCAATCCTTTTCTTTGGTTTCTAATAATAAGGGCAATAAGACGCTATGTGCCCATACTTTCCACAGTTGTAGCATGATCTTCTTTCAACTTGACGATTTACTTGTTTCTGTGGAGAAGTATGTGACAAACGAGTGACTTATTCCGTTTGGGTTTTGACACTTCTTGTTTAGATATTTTATGTTGTTTAACAAAATTAATTGTTTGGACATTGTTAACATATTTTCCCTTTTGTTTATTTGGACTTAGACATGAAGCACGTGAATGGTTAATTTGTTTGGTATTTCTTGGTTCAGAAATCGACTTTGTTGAACCAGACTTCATTTTAACCTTTTCAAATTGTTCGTCCAAATTAACACAAGGAACTTTACCTTTTGATTTTGAAGTGGCATCCTTCTGTTTAGTGACAGATACATTTGGTTTACATGTGGAATCTGGATCACTTACAAGAGGAGTGGACACCACATGATCCTTGATTAGGTTATTATTTATTGGTCTACTTTTTGCAATCATCAAGGTCTCATGTGGTGGTGGAACCACATTATATCCCAAACCTTTCTCATTGTTGCGCTCTCTCACTAAGTGTTGGACAATGTGAGAAGAACTTGTCCAACTATGCAGTTTTTGCTTTAATGAGTTTACTTCTACTTCCAAAACTGCATTTTGTTTCTTAGTGTCTTCTAGGGAGTTTAGATAGAACTTAATGTCATTAGCTTGGTTAAAGGCTACAACTTCAGTTTTCATATGTTGTTTCTTCAAGAGTTCTATGTTTTCTTTGTAGTTGTGCTTATTTTGTTTTAAGACTCTATTGGCTTCAGTGCACAGTCGTAAATCATTTATTAAGTTATCATTATGGTCTAATAACCTAGCAAATTTTATATCAATGCTTTCCCTAAATTTATTACAATCTGAAGAGCATGATTATTGAAAAGTTGAGTAGTGGTACTTACCTGAGAGGGTGAGGTTGAATCAACCATCAAAGCAGTGTCTGACTTCTCTGTTTCGGGTGATTCTGGACTTGTTGGACTTTTCCCTTCTTCACGCAGGTGATCAACTACCGTTGCAGTTTCATCAACATTTGACATCGCGAGCTCCACTGCAATATCACCTTCACTTGCTGAGTCGTCATATAGATCCTCAACCCTAGCGATGTTGGATTCTCCCAGAGGCACAAACCGAAAGCTCCAATCTTGTCCTTCGTCATCATGAGCTGTTAAGGCTTTAGGATCCTTGCTCGACGAAGTAGAGCTGCTTGTGGGTTTATCCTGACGAGTGAAAGAGGAGAATGGATTCCCATTTCCCATCTTCTTGGGATTCACACATTCACGTTTGAAGTGCCCCTTTTCCCCACAATTGAAGTAGGTAACTTTTGTCTTGTCAAAGCCAAAAGCTGTGTCCTTAGTGGCAATAAGATTCTGTCCGGTCTTCTTGACAAACTTCTTTGCTCTCCGAACAGCACTTGCTAAGGCCCACATGATGTCCATTCTTTCTAACTCTATCTTGTCTACCTGCTCGTAGTCCTCGTCTGCCAAATGACAGTTCCTAATTTTCCCAGCAACTAGCCCATCATAGGAGTGGACAACAGCTGCTAAGAGATCCATGTGTTCCTTTGCTACCTCTACTATCTCATTCCCGAGATTCTCGGTCTTCTATTTTGTAGCATTTGCTTCAGGTGCTATGTATTGGGTACCAGATGACCCTGACGTGTCAGATCCTGAAGTAGTAGCTTGTGATGGACCAACTGAACTCGACACAAACGCCATTTGAAGTGGTGCTCCAGACGTTTTGGCTTGTGGAGTTGAGTTGTACAGTGCCGGATTCTGATCATATGAAGACTTTTGGGCCCTGTACTTTATCCTTAACTCTTCATCTCATAGTTTCAGAATGAAGTCGTTGATATCTAACCTCGCTAGCATATCATTCTGTCTGAGGTTGGAAACAAATGAACTCCACTTCTCGGGAAACCCATCTGCAAAGTTTGAAACTTTGTCTTCCATAGATGTAGTAACTCCATGAGTGTGCAACTCACTCATCGGATGGTAGAAACGATCAATGACATCATCCAAGCTCTCCTTTCCCATTGACGAGAAGTTATCAAACTCCTTCTTCAACGTGTTAGCCTTCAAAACTTTTGACAATGCATTTCCCTCATACCTCTTTTCCAATGCATCCCATAGCTTTTTAGCTTTCTTGTTCTCAAAAAATTGATGGAAGATGTCCTTAGAAGTTGACTGAGTCTGCATTGCATATACTTTCTTCTATGCATTGTACTTTAATTTTTGTCCATCAGTCATACCACTTAAGGTGAGTTTGACTCCATTTGCACCTACAGGCATGCTATATCCTGTCTCTATCGACTCCCACAGATTAGGATCTACTCCATTTAAGTAAATGTCAAACCGTTGCTTCCATTGTGGATAATCATCTAACGTTATTAGCTTAGGGGGCTTGTTATGATTTCCCACTTCATTTTCTAGAAGCAATAAATTTTGAATCCTAGAATCTCTTCCTGCGGTGAACACTGAATATTGATCCTCCATTACTATCAACTTTAATCTTGGGAACAAACTATTTAACTTGTGCGAATGAAGGTATGCGAATGAACACTTCGTACGATTGAACAATGCGGTTGACTCAGGCGTGCGAATGAGCAAATGCGGATGGCTCCATCGTGCGAATGGATATATGCAAATGAACAATTTGAATAGACAGTTTAGTCATACGAATGGATGTACGAATGAGTCCAATCATGCGTAAGAGGGATGCGTATGAATTCAGTCGTGCGATTGAGTCAATCGTGCAACTGAAGCTGCTGACACTTGAGAATTCGAATGTTTAAGGTATTTTGATGCAAAAACACGAATTTATCAAGAACCTTTATTGTTGTATGTCAGAAAAACGTTAACTTTACGATCTAGAGACGTCCAAAACAATGTTTGACACAAAAGGATTATGTCTTTGTGTGAAAAACACAATTTTTATATCAAAATTGATTGAATCACATGTAAATCAAGAGCCTTAGCTCTGATACCATTTGTTAGGGAGGACCATGTACTGGATGGAGTACTAACTGATCCACGTGTATACCAAATCAAATAGTGCAGAATCCTATTTGATTGGCGATCCAACCAGTGAGAAAGTTAACCCGATCCATATAAGATTAATCTAAACGTTAAGAACGAATAGCAAGCGATCAAGAACGATCTATGAATTTGGAATGGCTTTCTTGGGCGTCTGGATGGCTAGGGTACGTGTATGAGTCGAATTCTTCAAAGTGTTTCGTTTTTCCATGAATTAAGTGGTATTTAGAGGTTAGGGTTACTCATTCATTCGACCGAACCATTAGTATCATTTAGTCATGCGACTGAGTCATGCGGTTGATCCATTCGTACGACTGAGTGTTCAGTTATGCGATTGAGTCAATCTCATGTCAAACTTGTGTGACTGATCTAGTCTCCTGGTTCAGTCGTGCGACGGGTTCATTAGCATGAAGCTGTGCATATGTATGGTCCATTAGCATGGGCCATTCGCATGAGAACTTCATTTGACTAAGTTTGAATATGTTTCACAATCATTATTTGACTTAGATCTATTCAAACAATCACAAACCTATATAGTTAGTTCAATAAGCGTTAGCACACAATAATTATTGAAATATTAAACATTATAAGCATAAACCACACATTCTATTTCATTCAATCATCCAGTTACATATATGTAAGACATGAAAGACTTTTTACATTAAGCTTACAAACTAGGTACATACGTATCTACATTATTTTTGCTCGTCACCCCTTATTGGAACGTTGTTGATTGTGTTAACCAGGGATAAGATGATAACCCACTACTTGTTGAACAACTTAATTTGAACTTGAAATCACCAACGAGGTCTGCTATCTATTGTGTTGAATCAACCGACACATAATCAAATGGTCTAGCAACCTCTAGGTCTACTATCTCTGTGTTACCTTAGAGTAGCTAGTTTTACTATCATTTTTACTTTTATTGTTGCTTAGACTTCTCGGACTAATAATTTGAATTTTGCATTTTATAACAATTTCATCTTTTAAAGTCCCAAACTATTTGTTCATGTGTACTATCATTTTCTATAGTCATTGAATCAGTATCACAGACATGATCTCATTTCTCTTACCTATTCTCCCCCTAAAATTCTAAAACCGAAAAAGTTTTCGAGTTTTTGAATTTTTTAACACAGGAAATTAAAAGAAGAAAAATAAAGAAAATAAACACAAAGATGTCGGAATACACAATTTCATCCTCTGAAATTACATCACTTTTCTTTTTAACGCCGTTGACCTCTAACAGATATAGAAAACGTGGTTTATCAAAGGCTTTTGTGTAGAGATCAACGCGTTGAAAATCTGTATTTTTTTAACAACATCGATCAAATGCTTGTCAAAACAATCACGTATAAAGTGATATTTAATTCCGATGTGTTTGGTTTTAGGATGTTGGACCGGATTTTTAGTTACAGCTATTGCAGTAGAGTTATCAACTGCAGGATCGTTGAAGGGTGTAGAGTTACAACACAACAACACAAAGAGGAGATAAACTAGATTAACCAAGTGGTGATACTAAGAACACAAGTAATATATGAGACAGAACACAAAGAACACAAGTGTTTGGTTTTCAAGAATGTAGTATATTGCTTTCTCTATGTTCTATTACAAGTGTTACAAAAGCATACTCAAAAGATACAAGAACATAAGATACTTATACAACATCCTACAGCCGGCTATACTTTGAAAGCCAGCTGGATACAATTGACTAGACACACACAAAATCAATTGTAGAGTCAAAAGGCAGATTGCCTTTTGACTAGTGACTATGACATGCCATAGCTCACATCCTTATCTATTACAAAAAGGATAAAGTACATAAAGTAGAAAGTTACAGACTCAAGACCTCAATGTACAGTTACCAAAAGCATGGACCTTTTCACCAAACCATGTTAGTTGGTGACTTGCAGAGTTGCAGCGGAAAGGTGTCCAGCTTTATGGAACAGTACATCAGATAAGCATGTTACTAAAAGTCTTCGGAAGAAATCTGTCTTCATGAACTTGAAGCTTCGGAAGACTTTGTCTCAGAGGCTTTGGAAGACTTCATCTTTGGCTTCGGAAGACGTTGGTCTTGGCTTCGGAAGATTTCACACTTAGAGTATTTCTGTTGCACATGTGAAACTTCCGAAGCATTCTACTTTAATGCACTTGTGCAGAATGCAGGAAAGACTAAAGATGTTTAGGGTGCATCAGCCTCTTCATTAATCTCTACAAACTCCCCCTAGGCTGATGCTATCAAAACTTTTGAAAACTTCAGGTATTAACAGTCCTCATTAGGATGATCACTATTCCTTTCTTCATAAGATGATCAGGATCCTTCAGGCTGTAAAAGTGTCTTCTCATGTCAAAGAGGTCATGCAGAGGCAACTGAAACATATCTTGCCATGTATAGATGTCTTCAATGTCTTGATCTCTAATAACATGCCACCTTTCTGGATTTTTGGTGTATCTCCAAGACAAGATGGGTCTTCCTGATGCTAGAGGAGCTACTGAAGTTGTAGTTGATTGAGCTTCCTCTGGCTGCACATCCTCATGTTGTTCTAGTTCATCCTGAGGTTCAGAAGGGGATGCAGGCTTCTTCTTCTTCTTAGACTTTGGTTTAGAAGCCATCCTTTTCCTTCTCTTTCCAAATTTTAACTGAGAAGACTGGCCTGCAGCACCAGATTGATCTTCACTATCTTTTTCAGTTGAGACTTCCTCTCTCTCAGGTTCAGATGGAGAGGGAGGTTGACCCTACTGTGGATCAAAAGATGAAGCTTGCTGAGCATTAGCAGGAGGTCCGGTTGTGTTGTGTCTGTTTGTTCAACCTTAACCTCCACTTCAGGTGGGGCCTGACTTGGAGTGGAGTGTAAGTCAATGAGCTCTCCACTCTTAATCTTCTGCTTGATTACCCTAATATGCTCATCCATAGTGGATAGAGACATGGGTCCAAGTCTCCTTCCGAGAATCCATACAGCTTCAAGAAGCTCATCATCCTCTGCCTATCAGCAGACTTCTTCATGCTCTTTTGGATGATGGCTCTTGACTTTGTAGCTTCTTCCCTCAGCTTCTTCTTTGTTGTCTTTCTTTCCTTGACTAACTCAAGCTCAAGTTGTTTTAAATACTCAAACTCAATATAGTCATAAGGTAAGGGAAGGAGTGCATCTGCCTGATAAAGGCCTGTGGCACTCAGGTAGTTAATCATCTTGATTCTGTCTTCTTCCTTATCTACCTGAGGTTGTTGTTCAACCACATCCTCTTGTTCAGGACTTTCTTGAACTGGTGAGAGGGTAGGCATGCCTTTGTACAGTCTTTTCTTCTTCTCTCTTCTTTGACTTGTACTAGGAGTTCTGCATCTTCTGCCTCCTTCTTCTTTCTTGACCTTTCCAGATCAACCAGCTCATTCAATTCATCCAAGGGGAGAGAAATAACATTATCTATGTCATAGTTCCTAGTCTGCAGATAGTTGATCCTAACTGCCCTTAACTCATCATTCTGAGTATCTAGTCTGGGGGCAGCCCTGATTGCAGACTCCATGAGTCTTGGAGACTCAGTAGAGGAACTTTTTCCCCCATAGCCTCCTTTTCCTCTCTCTCTCTCTCTCCTCCTCCTCAATCTCCTCAGATGTCATCTTTCTTTTCCCTTTGTCACTCACAGACCTTTGTGACTCAGGGTGGAGAGAGTTTTGGCCTTCATTGCTCGTTGTAGCATCTGAGCTCAGGCCAGAGAGAGGTTGAGAAGCACATTCACCAGCAGGTGTCTCACAAGGAATATGGATCTCTGTAGCAGTTGGAGATGATGAGACAGGGCTCTCAAGTTCTGTCACTGGGCCTTCAATCAAGGTTTCCCCTATGAAGCTAATCTTAGGGTCTGCCTCAACATCCAGTTGACTGATGACATTGCCTGATTGCCTTAGTCTCCTTCTTAGGCTGAACTCTGCAATGATCCTGTCTTGGATTCTTTTAGCCAGTCTGTCAGCTTGTCTTGATTGGCTTGGTTTGACAAGTGGCATGTTGACTAGATCTAGACCTTCATAACAGTCCAAGTTCTGAAAATTGAAGACTTCTTGTTGTCCTTGAAATCTTATGATGATGAGGGCCTTCCTGTTGTTGTCATACCTCCACCCAAAAATGTGATTGAAGGATGGTGAAGGTGACATAGCCCTTGGTATCCCATCCTCAAACAGACTCTGTATGAAGGAGTCTGTGTAGTCCACATCAATGTGAACTAGAGGAGGTTACTGAGAATGCACAGTTGTAAGTGAGGATGGTGAGTCCTCAATGTCCATTCTCTCGGAGGAACTCCCAGGTTCTGTGGCTGTAATAACTTTCTCCCCCTTTTTGGTAGCATCACCCACTTGCATAGGTGAGCTGGAGGATAGGTGAACCACATCCACAGGTTCTTGGGTTCATGGTTGAGCTCTCCTTAAGGGTCAGTTTTTCCTTAAGATATGAAATCTCAAGTTGCTGATCATTGATCCTGTGTTGTAAGGTAGTCACCTGAGATTTAAGGTGACTGACTTTTGAGACTAGGTAAGTGCATGTTTTAGACAGTTTTTGCACTTTTAGTCTCAGATCCCCCTCATCCTCATCAGAAGAATCACCGGGGGTGGAGAAGATTGGACTAGAGTCCTTTCTCTCATGACCAGTTCTAAGTTCTTGGCTACTGGATTTCCTCTGCTAACTGGCAGTCTCAGTTGAGATGTTAGTGGGCTAAGTTGCCATGGTTAAGGTCTTAATGATGTAATCACTTTCAGAAGTGAGAGCCTCTTCCATATGGACATCCTGAACAGGTTCAGGAGTGTCCACCTCAGTTGTAGATGACTGATGTGGGATAGATGTAGGAGACTCAGTAGTACTCATCTCTCTTTGAGTAGAGGGAAAGAAGAGAGATTCATTATACTCACTGAAAGCTATATATTCATCAGTATAGAATTCAAGTTTGGGAATGGGTTGGTTGAGATCTATAGGCTGGGGATGGTAACTGTCCCCTGAAGGTTGATAACTTGAGTGTTGAGACTCAGAGTGATGGCTTAAGGCAGTAGGGCTAATGAGCTCATGAGGCTGAGCATGAGGAACCTCAGCACTGATTCTTGAAGAGATGGGAGTGGTCTGCACCTCATGAGAAATGGGAGTTCTAGTGTCCACTTCTTCCTGTATGGGTGAGTATATAGGGACCTCCATAGACTGAATAGTTTGAGCAGGGGTTCGTTTGTATTTTCTTTGGTAGGTGATGGAGATTTGAGGCTGTGTGGGTGGTTGGGAAGTAGCGGGTGTGGGTTCAACACTAGTTTGTGATGCTAGGTTGTCACCTTGAGCAATGAGCTCTAACATTTTTGGGACTAGGGCTGTTTCTACCCCAGAGAATCCAACAGTGGACTTTCTCAATATTTTAAAGATGTCGGGCTTCATCTGTCCCAATTTAAGAATGTTACTTGTTTCCCTTAACTGTGAGCCCAGTTCACAGTTAAGAATGAACTGGACATATCTAGGAAACATGTAATATTCTAAGGAGTCTAAATTAGCAAGCAAATTTGTATAAACAAAATGAGAGTACCTGAATTTGACCCCTTGAACCATTCCATGGACTATGAAGGAGAGATCTTCAGGAATCTGGTCCCATCCACCATGCTTGTTTGATAAGCTGTGGATGACCACATGGAGCAGGAATCTCCATTGGGATGAGACCTTCCCTTTCCCGAAGGTCTTTACAGAGAAATCGCCCTCATACCCCATCTGCTCAAAGGAATGATTAACAGCTTCCTTTGGGAAGAACACCTCACCTTCTTCATCATCCAGCTGAAGATGTCGGTTGATGATGGCTGGAGTGATGAAGATTGTTCTCCCCTGCACTGTAGCAGACAGTGCCTTTTCCCCATCCATAATGACCTCTTGGCAGGTCTTCCAGAATTCAAGAAACTGATCCTCATAGAGTGGAGGATCAATGGTGAGGGAGGTGAAGTAGTTTGACAGAGACAAGAAACGACAAACCTCTAAGAAATGAGGATCTTTCTCCGAGCATAATAGAGCAACTTGATTGTGTTTTCTGTGTAGCTGCATGGTAAAGTTGGGATCATTTCTGTGAGCAAGGTTGGCCATTTTGAAGTATCTTAAGGATGAAGGAAGAAGATAGAAAGAAATTTCAGAGAGAAATTTGGGTTTTTAGGTTTGGACGAAGAACAGATGATAGAAATAGGGGGAAACCGTTGGGTTTATATATGAGAAGGATTTCTTGATAAAGTTTAATGAAAGTGGATAAACTTTGTGTCAGGATTAGTGATCACAAGTTTGATGTAATAGCGCGTAACGCAACGGAATAAGAACAAGAATTAGACAAATTGTAGCAAGAATTTGATACTCATATGCATTAAGAACAAATACGGTTATAATGAGAGAATATATTTCTGTAACAAGGAATGTTTCAATAATATTGAATATTTCTTATCAAATCATTCATTTATTACAATAGGTTGACACTCTTTATATAGAGTACAATCGCTGCTGTTATCACGGGAAAGTGACAACTAGCAGATCTATTACAAAAATAACTAACTCTTAATGAACTACTGAAATGTTCACAACTACTGAGAACATATCAGAGTGTTAAGTACAAAATAAGAAACTACTGATAAGAAACTACTGAAACTACAACGATTGAAGAACAAGCTCTTCAGTCGTTTTACAAAACTACTGATAAATATAAAACTACTGATGAGCACAACAACTGAAGAAGTATTCTTCAGCTGTTGTGTCAAACTACTGAAAAGATAAAACATAAAACTACTGAAAGGTAAACCGTCACAACTACTAAAGAAGACCTCTTTAGCTGTTGTGACAACATCTGATACTTTGGTCTTCAGCACTTGTGTCTTCAGACTTGTCTTCAGCACTTGTCTTCAGACTTTGTCTTCAGCACTTGTCTTCAGACTTTGTCTTCAGCACTTGTGTCTTCAGACTTTGTCTTCAGCACTTGTGTCTTCAGACTTTGTCTTCAGCACTTGTCTTCAGACTTTGTCTTCAGCACTTGTGTCTTCAGACTTTGTCTTCAGCACTTGTGTCTTCAGACTTTGTCTTCAGCACTTGTGTCTTCAGACTTTGTCTTCAGCACTTGTGTCTTCAGACTTTGTCTTCAGCACTTGTGTCTTCAGACTTTGTCTTCAGCACTTGTCTTCAGACTTTGTAATCAGCTGTTGTCTTCAGCTGTTGTGGTCTTCAGTAGTTCTTGTGACGTCTGTGGGACTTAAAGGTTTTTCTGATCCGGCTCATTGGTTCTTTTGGTCCAACAAACTCCCCCTGAACCAATGCAGCAAAAACCTTTAACTTTATTGAGGTCCCAATTATTGTTGGCAAAATGGTTGGTCTTTTTCCTTCTTGATCAGTTGAGAAGATGACCCATATAAGCACTGGCCTGGAAATGAGTCTCTGATGATTTGGTTGGCAATGTATGGATGGGAGCTCTGTATTGGGGAATTGGACACTAAGTTGTTCCCCCATCCATGAGACTCACTTCCCATGTATAAGCCTGTAGGATTCTCTGGTGTATGCTCTGAGAAACATAATTTGTTCTTCCATGGTCAGGTTCTTGGCTTCACCATCAAACAATCCTTCACGCCCATACAGCTCTGAGATGTACTTGGCCTGTTTACCATTTTTGAGCTCAACTGTTGTAATCTGTCTGTATGCAAACTCATCAGGATGAGTCGCTTCAAGTAACAGACTGAGCTCATTTTGTTTGAAGTTCTCAAGCCTCTTGTAGACTAACCCCTTTTTAATAATTCTGTTCTCTAACATCTTTTGGGGTGGCTGTTTAGTCTCATAGGCCTTCTTGAAATCTTCTACAATCTCCCAGGGTGATACTACAAGGACCACTGTGATCTCTTCATCTACGATCCTTTTTACTTGGCCCTTGTATCTCGAAGGAATGTCTTTCTTTACAATCCTGTGAGCCACCCTAGGATCAGGCCATACTCTCACCTTTTCCTTCTGATATTGAAATGTGTTGGCAAGGGTTTACAACCTCAGAGCTTCTTTCTTCATACTTATTATTGATGAAGACGCAGCATAAGTTTTGTCGATGCTTTTCAACATCTCATCATCATGAAGCCTTTGCTGCTGCTCTTCTCCAATCTTTTCTCTCACAGTTTCTTTCTGTGAGGTGGGAGTGATGGGCATGGGTTTGGCTTTAGCCAATGTTAGGACTGCAGACAGAGGCAGCCTATCTTCTTCCACATCATCCTCTTCTAGCCTCAACACCCTTCTCTTCTTCTTCTTGGGTGCATCATCGGCTGTTGGTTTAGAGGGTAAGGGAGTTGGTTTTGTGGGTTGTGATTGTGGTTGTTTTGGAGAGGGAATGTTGACAGGCTGAGTTAGCATTTTGGAGGTGAGTGTTGCTTTTGAGTGTTTGGCTAGCTCAGTCCTACTCCCTGCTCCTGCTTCATTCAAAGCTTCGACTACTAACCCCTTAGTGTATGCCTCAGACGAACAGATCTTGGAGGTTATGGCCAAGATACTGTACCTGGTCCATGATTTAATCTCGATCAATGATCTCCCAAGATATTTTGCAATGAATCTAATCATGATCTCTAGTCTCTCTCTTTCTAATGCATCATAACTTGCCCATCTTGAGTTAATTTCTTCAACTTCAAGTCTCCTGATCACTGAGTCAAGTTATCAGTATCGAACCCTTGTCTATAGAGTTGATAAATAATGGCATCCATTGATTTACTGTGAGTAGCATCTGCCATTTTGATCATCTTATCGAGTTGGAGCTCTTTCTCTTTTCCTTCACCCTTCCTCTTCTTATATGTGACATGAAAGTCTTTGTGACTTTCACTCACTTGATCATTTTTGGTTCCCTTCACAGACTCCTCTTCCTCCTCAGTTTCCTTTTCTTTCAGTTTGCTCTTCCTCTTTGCTTTCACTGACTGACTCTCCCCCTTTTTGGTTGCATTGGTTGCAAGGGTTTATGTAGCAGAAAGCCTTGTGCTCACAATCTCCTCCACCAGGGGTTATATGATTGAGGGAAGCCTCTCATCCATGGTTTTGATCACAATGTATGTGATCATTGGGGTGATGAGAGGTAGGGTTTGCTGAAAGATAGCAACTGTTTGCTCAGAGGGGTTCTGTCCCTGAGAAGCAGTGCTAGAAACAGAGGCTGGTGGCTTTGGAGTTTTGAGTGGCTGAGTGTGTGGGAGACCTTCAGGTGAAGGTGCCATCTGTGGGTTTATGTTGGTGGCAGATGGACTTGCGTCTTGAGAGAATTGGTCAAGTAGTCTTTGAAGTCTACTGACTTCTTCCTCAAGAATTGTGTTCTGGGCCAGAACATCAAAAAGAAGCCCAGGTCATCATCAGCAGATGCTTAATCACCTGACCTCCTGCTCGTAGCAGGATGTACATGCACTGGGTGTAGACCAGTTTTAGCATGTGCCCCTTTTTCTTGGAACTGGGGACTTCCAGCCTCAGGACTATGTCCTTCATCAGTTGTTGCCTCTAGTGAGGTCTTAACTATGTTACCAGCCGCATTCTGATCATGTGTTGAGTCAGAAGAGGTGGCAGCCTCACTAGATGTTCTAATCTCCATATCCACACCAGGAGATCGAACATGTAAACCCCGGTGCTGTGGGTTGTCAGAAGCATGGTGATCCTCGTCCTCAATAGTTGTGGTTCTCCCCTTTGTTGGTGGTTGTTGGGGAGGAGGAGAGGCATGCAGCTGAGTTAGCACGTTTGCAATGATAGTGGTTGGACTTTGGGGGGCGGTTGCATTGGGAGATGGGGTAAAAGCAGTGTGCACCTGGGGAGAATGGTGCTCTTCAATGGAAATCTCCTCGAATGAGGAAGATCCCAGATGTGTGGGTACCCCTTCTGTGGTTGCTGCAGGCTCCTTTTGAGTGGAATCCTGAGCGGCTGGGGCTGGGAGAGTCCTTATATCCACTAGGGGGTTATAACCAGTGGATATAGCCTGCGTTTGTGTTGCAGGGGCATCCTCAGGGGACTCATTTCCCTGAGAAGCCTTTCTGGTCTTCTTTTTAGTGGGTTTGATGGGGACTTTGGATTTGGAGGTGGTGGTTGTGGGTTCCAGCTGCGTGGGTTTGCGCAGCTTGGCAGCCATTTTGAGTGATTGGTCAGAGTTGTGCCGGGAGTATACTTCAGGCAATACAGCCATAGCAGGGACTCCCAGGCCAACAAGTCCCTCAGCTTGAAGCTGGTTTTCAATTATGGCCATTATGAACCGAGGATATAATATCCAACGGTTAGCAGTTTGTTTTTGGGCCATATCCTTAAGCTCTATAAATAGTATTTCAAAAAAATTTAAAGGTCGTTGCTCAAGGATGGAGTACATTACCTGTTGCCACCTTGTGGACATTTGATCCCATGATGAAGTCTTGGGGTCAAGGCATACATTTACCATATGAAATATGAGACGTTCGACATCCGGGAAATGTTTCTTCAGTAAGGTAGATGCACTCAGGTTACCCTGGTATCCATGGGGGGCAAATGATTGATCTGTTGTGCCCTTTGGATAACCAGTTGGGAAAGTAGCATCATCCTGAGTCTACCGAGGGTTCCTGCTCAAATGCATCATCTTCACAGGTAACTCAGGTATCTTCAGAGGCTAAAGCCAAGTTATGTTCTGAATCATGCATTGCTGCCATTGTCTCCATTAGAGAGGCAAATGTAGCATTAATAAATCAAAAACTTGAGTTTGAGAAAACCATTTCCAAAAGAAAAGCTGAGTTTGAGTCTGCTCTTAATAGTAAAAATGATGAGATTTATAAGCTTAAATGCCAATTAAATGATGAAAAGGCTAAGCTAGAGGTTATTCTGGATGACCAGATAAGTCTCAAAGAAACCCTTGCAGTCACCCAGGTAGAGTGTGATCGATGGGTACAATCATGCAAAGGTTTTGAAATGCTTCTTAGTAAGCAATCTGCTTCCAATGTGAAGTTTGGTATTGGTTACAATCACACTGCTCCTCCTACAGATTTTGCTTCAAGAGCAGAAGTGAAATCTGATGGAGAAAGCAATAACCAATCCACCTCATCATGTGATTTACTTTTTGATAGAGCATCATCAAAAGTTGAAGTCAGCACTAAGCCCTCTCAGAACCCATCAGCTGAGGTTGATGGTTCTACTGCTGACAATCACATGATAAAAGAGATGATCAACTCAGGAGTTATTTCTGAAAGTCCTGAAAGGAGTGGAGAGCAAGATTTAACACCTGAAGTTCAAACTCTAACTACTGTCAGCACTGAAGAGAAGAAAACTGTCAGCAGAAAGAGTTTGAAGACTACTAAAGAGGAAGTCAAGAAAGCAAATAATGCTTCCAAAGTACTGAAGAGCAAGTCTTCAGTAGTTTCATCCTCTTTAGTTGATGATCATCATAAGATGAAGAAGAAACAATGTGAAGTATGTGGTTTGTTCAATCATCTTACAGATGATTGTTGGTACAAAAGGGGATCCAAACTCAAACATAAAGAAGAAATTCAAGAGAAAATGGTTAAAATGAAAACTGAGTTTGTAGCCAAATTTGTATCAGCAATATCAAATCCTGTAACCCTCAAGTCCAAACAGAAATCCAAAAAGGGAGGGGTTAAACATGTAACAGCTGAGATTGCTCAAAAGAAGAAGGTGCAACATAGGAACTTATCAAACTCCAAGGCCAATGTGTCTGAAGAGCTGAAAGCCTTATCCCAAAATCAGACACAGCTGGTTATGATGGTTCAACATCTATTGGGAAGAGTTAACCAATTAGATGTTCCTATGTTGAAACCACAGAAAAGGAGGTCCAAGCCAAAGGATTCCTTTTGTTCACCAGCTTCTTCCTCTCAGGCTGTTGTTTCCAACAAACATGTTAGTTTACCATCTGTTGATGAGAACAGGCCCATGACCAAAAAGGTTTGGGTCTCCAAATCTAACTAATTTGTTGTATTTTGGAGGGTTCTTCAACATACCTCAGGGGCATCTGGTATGTAGACAGTGGAGGATCCATGCATATGACTGGAAACAGATCACTTCTTAATGACTACTCTCAAGGAAGGAAGGGGTTTGTGTCATTTGGCAATGATGCAAAGGGTTACATCATCGGCAAAGGCTTTGTTTCCAATGGGGAAATAAAGTTTGATGATGTTAACCATGTGGAAAATCTCAAGTACAACCTCTTGAGTGTCAGTCAAATGTGTGACAAAGTCCATGTTGCTCTTTTCACCAGTCAGAACTGTCGGATTCTGTCAGCCAAAGTTCTAAATTTGATTGATAAGGTGTTGGATGAACACACTCTCCTAAAGGCCAACAGGACAGGAAGAGTGTATGCCTTAGATCTTTCCAAGTAAATAGATCTCAAAGGCCATCCTTGCCTATTTTCCAAGGCTTCCCCCCAAGAATCTATTCTATGGCATAGAAGGCTGGGTCATGTTAATCTCAAAAACATGAATCAGCTGATAAACCATGGTTTAGTAAGGGGACTGCCTATGAAGGAGTTCAAGTGTGAAGATAACTGCACTGCTTGTTTAAAAGGAAAACAGCACAAAGCTTCATTTCCCTCCATAGAAGAACCTAAGTCCACTGCTTGCTTACAGCTTCTTCACATGGATCTCTTTGGTCCTGTGAAAGTGATGAGTATGGCTAAGAAGAAATACTGTCTGGTAATTGTGGATGATTACTCCAGATTTGTATGGACTTTCTTCTTGCATTCAAAGGATGAGGCTGCACAGTCCATTATGAACTGTGTGTTACACGTTGAGAAGTAGTATTCCCGACCAGTTAAGTGTGTGAGAAGTGATAATGGTACTGAATTTAGAAACCACACACTTGATGAGTTTTACTTATCAAAGGGAATCAAGAGGCAGTATAGCATCCCAAGAACTCCTGAGCAAAATGGAGTAGTGGAGAGAAAGAACAGGACCCTTATTGAAGCTGCAAGGTCCATGTTGGCTGACTCTGGACTGCCAATGACTTTTTGGGCCGAAGCTGCCAATACAGCTTGCTATGTACAGAATAGAGTTCTAGTAAATCAGAGATTGATGAAGACTCCATATGAAGTTCTTCATCATTTGGCCCCTCTAATTTCATTCTTCAAAGCATTTGGGTGTCCTTGTTTCATTCTCAACACACGGGATCAACTCCAAAAATTTGATCCTAAGGTGGATGCAGGGTACTTTGTTGGTTATTCATCAACTTGCAAAGCATACAGAGTCTTCAACTGCAGAACAAAGATGGTTGAAGAGACTCTACATGTTAAGTTGAATGAATCTCCTAAGGACAAGATTCCACAAAGCCCTGTGGAGCTATTTGATTTGGACATACTGCAATATGTTCCTTATCAAACTCCTGCTGCTGCTCCTGTCAACAGTTCACCACCTAGTGGTACTGCTGGTGCTAATGATGATGATGATAGCAGTACTCACCTCTTCAGGTTTAGTGATCAACTGCCTGATTCAGCTAGACCTGATGTTCCTGTAGCTCCAGTAGCACCATCCACAACAAATGCTGATGAGATTTCTTCAAATTCAACTTCCTTTGAATTACCATCCACTGATTGGTTTCAAGGAAACGATTTACCATCACCATCTGTTGCTGCTGAACTTGCTACAAACACTTGCACAGATCTCATTGTGTATCAAGATCTAAAGAATCACCCTATGTCTCAAATCATTGGTGATATCACTGCTGGCGTATCAACAAGAAGTCAATTGTCAAATTTCTGCTTCTATGCTCTCTTCATCAGTCAGCAAGAGCCAAAGAATTATCACATTGCTTTAAAGAACAATGGATGGGTTGATGCCATGCAGCTTGAGCTTCTTCAGTTCAAGAAATAGCAAGTGTGGCAACTGGTTCCTCTACCTCCAGGTAAGTGTGCAATAGGCACTAAATGGGTGTTTAGGAACAAAACTGATGAAAATGGGCTCATTGTTAAGAACAAAGCCAGACTGGTTGTTCAGGGGTTTGCACAAGAAGAAGGTATTGATTATGATGAAACCTTTGCCCCTGTAGCCAGACTGGAAGCAATTCGACTGTTTTTAGCTTATGCTACTTATCAAAAACTTAAAGTTTTTCAAATGGATGTCAAAAGTGCATTTTTGTATGGGAAAATTAAAGAAGAGGTTTATGTATGTCAACCACCAGGCTTTGAGGACAATAAACATCCTAATTGGGTGTATAAGCTTGATAAGGCTCTTTATGGGTTGAAACAAGCTCCTAGAGCCTGGTATAAGACATTATCAAACTTTCTTCTGGAAAATGATTTCACTAGAGGCTCCATTGATAAGAGTTTATTCATTAAGAAAGCTGGGCAGCATAATCTACTTTTTCAAATTATGTAGATGATATTATTTTTGTGTCCTCTGATCCTTAGTTGTGTGATGCCTTTACAAAGTTGATGCAACAGAAGTTTGAAATGAGTGCCATGGGAGAATTACAGTTCTTTCTGGGTTTGCAAATCAAACAAAAGGCTGATGGAATTTTCATTCATCAGTCCAAATACACAAAAGATCTTTTGGAAAAGTTTGATTTACAAAACTGTAAGCCCTGTTCTACCCCCATGTGCAGCACCACACAACTGGATACAGATCAGAAAGGTAAAGTGGTTGAGGAAACACTTTACAGATGTATGATTGGGTCCTTGATGTATTTAACAGCTTCTAGACCAGATATTATGTTTGCTACATGTGTTTGTGCTAGATTTCAGGCTGCACCTAAAGAGTCTCATCTGATTATACTCAAGAGGATCTTTAGATATTTGCAAGGTACACAATCTCTAGGTTTATGGTATTCCACTGGGCACTCTTGTAAATTAGTTGCTTTCTCTGATAGTGACTATGCAGGGTGTAAGTTGACCCGGAAATCAACTTCTGGTGGATGTCAATTCCTAGGCAACTGTTTGATTTCTTGGCAGAGTAAGAAACAAACATCTGTTGCTACATCCACTGCTGAAGCCGAGTACATTGCTGCTGCAAGTTGTACATCCCAAGTACTCTGGCTTCAGAATCAACTTTTGGACTATGGCATTACAGAGACTAAGACTCCATTATTAATGGATAGTGCTTCAGCTCTTTGCATTGTCAAAAATCCAGTCCAGCACTCTAGGACCAAACATATCGAAATTAGGCATCATTTTATAAGAGATTGTTTTGAAAAGGGTCTAATTAATCCTATGTTTGTGCCTAGTGCTGATGAGTTTGCAGACATTTTTACTAAGCCTTTGGATAGTTCAACTTTCCACAACCTGGTGTTAAGGCTTGGTATGCTACAGCTAGAATAAGTGACAACTACTGATGATCTCAGTAATAAGTACTGGTGATCATTGGTAACCATGTCACATATAAGTACTAATGAGTTCTTTCACCCTCAGTAGTTTTATAACTACTGAAGGCTAAATGCCTCACAAGTACTGAAGTACTTTATCTGTTCTAAACTACTGATGTAGTTACAACTACTGAAATCAGTACAAACAGATAAGTACTGACGTCCTATGAAACACCTGAAAAGCAGATGCAAAGTCTGATCAGTAAGTGTTGAGGACAGTATGAAACAGCTGAAAAGCCAAGAATTGATGAAAACAGCTGATGAGTAATTTCTCTTCAGTTGTTTCTACAACTGCTGTTTCAAAACAACTGAAGCCAAAACCATGTCTTCAGTAGTTTACAATTACTGAAGACTAACACCAAGTCTTCAGCTGTTTACAACAACTACTGACAAAACCACTGTCTTCAGTAGTTTCACAACTACTGATGACTAATACCAAGTCTTCAGTTGTTTCATCACCTGAAGTCAAAATTGTCTTCAGTAGTTTTATAACTACTGATGACTAAATCAGAGACTTCCGCTGTTTCAACGTCTGACGGTTAATACCACGTCATCAGTAGTTTCAACAACTGATGACTCACACCAAAACCTTCAGTCGTTTTCTAACCCGACCCTTTAATACCTTATCCCACCTTTAGAGTTTTTATCTTCTCTTCTCAAACCTAACGTTGAAAAACTCTCTACCATCTCTTCATCAATGGCGACCTTGCAACTAAAACCACGACACAACTGTGTCGCACATCTCACCAAATCGCCATACTGGACCAAGTTTCACAACGCCATTGATTTAATGGTTCAGTCACCCTACAAAACGGCGTTTCTGGTAAACCCCACCATATATGCCGAATCCCTTACCCAATTCTGGACAAACGTCACCTTGGTCTCTGAGGAGAACGACATAGAGTCTCTTCAATCATTTGTCCATGGCCAAAAAGAGAAATGGCAGATGCTACTCGATGAGATGATCAAAATGGCAGATGCTACTCACAGTAAATCAATGGATGCCATTATTGATCAACTCTATAGACAAGGGTTCGATACTGCACAACTTGACTCAGAGATCAGGAGACTTGAAGTTGAAGAAATTAACTCAAGATGTGCAAGTTATGATGCATTAGAAAGAGAGAGACTAGAGATCATGAGCAGATTCATTGCAAAATATCTTGGGAGATCATTGATCGAGATTAAATCATGGACCAGGGACAGTATCTTGGCCATAAGCTCCAAGATCTGTTCGTCTGAGGCATACACTAAGGGGTTCGTAGTTGAAGCTTTGAATGAAGCAGGAGCAGGGAGCAGGACTGAGTTAGCCAAACACTCAAAAGCAACACTCACCTCCAAAATGCTAACTAAGCCTGTCAACATTCCCTCTCCAAAACAACCACAATCACAACCCACAAAACCAACTCCCTTACCCTCTAAACCAACAGCCGATGATGCACCCAAGAAGAAGAAGAGAAAGGTGTTGAGGCTAGAAGAGGATGATGTGGAAGAAGATAGGCTGCCTCTTTCTGCAGTCCTAACATTGGCTAAAGCCAAACCCATGCCCATCACTCCCAACTCACAGATGGAAACTGTGAGAGTAAAGATTGAAGAAGAGCAGCAGCAAAGGCTTCATGATGATGAGATGTTGAAAAGCATCGACAAAACTTATGTTGCGTCTTCATCAATAATAAGTATGAAGAAAGAAGCTCTAAGGTTGTAAACCCTTGCCAACACATTTCAATATCAGAAGGAAAAGGTGAGAGTATGGCCTGATCCTAGGGTGGCTCACAGGATTGTAAAGAAATACATTCCTTCGAAATACAAGGGCCAAGTAAAAAGGATTGTAGATGAAGAGATCACAGTGGTCCTTGTAGTATCACCCTGGGAGATTGTAGAAGATTTCAAGAAGGCCTATGAGACTAAACAGCCACCCCAAAAGATGTTAGAGAACAGAATTATTAAAAAGGGGTTAGTCTACAAGAGGCTTGAGAACTTCAAACAAAATGAGCTCAGTCTGTTACTTGAAGGGACTCATCCTGATGAGTTTGCATACAGGCAGATTACAACAGTTGAGCTCAAAAATGGTATACAGGCCAAGTACATCTCAGAGCTGTATGGGCGTGAAGGATTGTTTGATGGTGAAGCTGAGAACCTGACCATGGAAGAACAAATTATGTTTCTCAGAGCATACACCAGAGAATCCTACAGGCTTATACATGGGAAGTGAGTCTCATGGATGGGGGAATAGCTTAGTGTCCAATTCCCCAATACAGAGCTCCCATCCATACATTGCCAACCAAATCATCAGATACTCATTTCCAGGCCAGTGCTTATATGGGTCATCTTCTCAACTTTTCAAGAAGGAAAAAGACCAACCATTTTGCCAACAATAAGTGGGACCTCAATAAAGTTAAAAGTTTTGGCTGCATTGGTTCAGGGGGAGTTTGTTGGACCAAAAGAACCAATGAGCCGGATCAGAAAAATCTTTAAGTCCCACAGACGTCACAACAACTACTGAAGACCACAACAGCTGAAGACAACAACTGATTACAAAGTCTGAAGACAAGTGCTGAAGACAAAGTCTGAAGACAAGTGCTGAAGACAAAGTCCGAAGACACAAGTGCTGAAGACAAAGTCTGAAGACAAGTGCTGAAGACAAAGTCTGAAGACACAAGTGCTGAAGACAAAGTCTGAAGACACAAGTGCTGAAGACAAAGTCTGAAGACACAAGTGCTGAAGACCAAAGTATCAGACGTTGTCACAACAGCTGAAGAGGTCTTCTTCAGTAGTTGTGACGGTTTACCTTTCAGTAGTTTTATGTTTTATCTTTTCCGTAGTTTGACACAACAGCTGAAGAATACTTCTTCAGTTGTTGTGCTCATCAGTAGTTTTATATTTATCAGTAGTTTTGTAAAACGACTGAAGAGTTTGTTCTTCAGTCGTTGTAGTTTCAGTAGTTTCTTATCAGTAGTTTCTTATTTTGTACTTAACACTCTGATATGTTCTCAGTAGTTGTGAACGTTTCAGTAGTTTGTTAAGAGTTAGTTATTTTTGTAATAGATCTGCTAGTTGTCACTTTCCCGTGATAACAGCAGCGATTACACTCTATATAAGGAGTGTCAACTTATTGTAATAAGTGAATGATTTAATCAGAAATATTCTATATTATTGAAACATTCCTTGTTACAGAAATATATTCTCTCGTTATAACCGTATTTGTTCTTAATGCATACGAGTATCAAATTCTTGCTACAATTTGTCTAATTCTTGTTCTTATTCCGTTGCGTTACGCTCTATTACATCAAACTTGTGATCACTGATCCTATCAGTTATCTCTTATAAAATGATACCTGATATTGATGTGCTTTGTCCTTGAGTGCTGCACAGGGTTCTCTGTGATTGAGATAGCACTGTTGTTGTGTATGTGAATGGGAGTCTCCTTGAAGTTTAATCCATAGTCCAGCATCTGATTTTGAATCCAAAGTACTTGAGCACAGCAGCTTGCAGCAGCAATGTATTCAGCTTCAGCAGTTGATGCAGAGACACAGGATTGTTTCTTGCATTGCCATGAGACAACCCTTCCACCAAGAAATTGACATCCCCCAGATGTAGACTTTGCAGTCATGTTGCAACCACCGTAATCACTATCTGTATAGGCATACAGATTGAATTCAGAATTCTTGGGATACCATAGGCCAAGTGTTGATGCACCTTTGAGGTATCTTAGAATCCTCTTGACAGTGATAAGGTGAGACATATTAGGGTTGGCTTGATATCTTGCACAAATACATGTAGCAAAGATGATATCAGGCCTACTAGCAGTAAGATACATAAGATACCCAATCATAGCCCTGTATAAATGCTCATCTGCATACTCCCCCTCAAGATCAGGACCAAGAGAGTGGTTTCTGGCTATGGGTGTCTTAGCAATCTTACAGTCAGTCATATTAAACCTCTTGAGTATGTCCTGAACATACATTGAATGACTTATGAAGATGCCATCTTCAACTTGCTTCACTTGAATTCCCAGAAAGAAATTGAGTTCCTCTATGGCACTCATTTCAAATCTGTCTTTCATCAGCTTCTCAAAGTCTTTGCAGAGCTTTGGATTAGTTGAACCAAAGATGATGTCATTCATATATACTTGAACTAGCAATATGTGTTTTCCTTGTCCTTTGATGAAAAGAGTTCCATCTATAGTACCCCTCCTGTATCCATGTTTACAGAGATACTCAGATAGTGTCTCATACCACTTCCTGGGTGCCTGATGCAGCCCATAGAGAGCTTTGTCAAGCTTGTAGACATAATCAGGATGATCAGGATCTATAAAACCAGGTGGTTGTTTGACATAAACCTCTTCATCTATCACTCCATACAAAAAGGCACACTTCACATCAAGTTGAAAAACCTTGAAGTTCATGGATGCAGCAAATGCCAGGAATATCCTAACAGCTTCTAATCTTGCCACTGGAGCAAAGACATCAGTGTAGTCAATCCCTTCTTCTTGTGTGTATCCTTGAACAACCAGTCTAGCTTTGTTCTTGATGATGATGCCTCTATCATCTTTCTTGTTCCTAAACACCCATTTGGTTCTAATGGTAGTCTTCCCAGAAGGAAGAGGACAAAGGTTCCAAACTTTCTGCCTTTTGAATTGAAGTAGCTCTTGTTGCATAGCTTCAACCTAACTTCCATCCTTTAGAGCTTCATCAACTTTCTTTGGCTCTATCTGGGATATAAAACAAGAGTGAAGACAAACATTTGCTTCATAGGTTTGTCCTCTTGTCTTTACCCCTGAGACAACATCTCCAATGATCTTTGTGGTAGGGTGAGACTTGTGGATCCTAAGCTGAGGGATCACAGCAAGTTGTTGAGAAAGATCTAAATTTGAGAAATTTTGATCTGGCATAGATGTTTCTCCTACCACATCAGCACACTTTTCAAGTGAAACTTGATCCAAGCAGTGTGTGACATCATTGATGTTCTCATCTATGGTGTGGTTAGTGGAGTCAAGAAATTCTTGGTCATTGTCACCATCACCATTGTTGTCTTCCATAGTTGAGGTGTTCTTATCTGGTTGTAGAGCCTCTGAGCTGGAATTTGAAGGCATACCAGATGTATCAGCTGAATTTGTCATTGTTGGGCTGATAGAAACCTCATTTGCAGAAGTGGTTCCAACTGGAGCTGAAGATATATGTCTTGAAGATCTTCCTAGCTCAAATCTTGGATCAGGATCATCTGTATTCAAATTTTCTGCAGATCCTGAAACATTCTCACAAGATTTGTTAAAACAGTTGGTAACTAAATCAAGATCAAACAACCAATCCAGACCAGAACCAGTAACACAAGGTGTGTGTTCATTGAAAGTCACATTGGCTGACTCCTCAAAAATTCTAGTTCTGAGATTGTACACTCTATAAGCCTTAGCTTGGGAAGAGTATCCAATAAAGTGTCCATCATCTGATTTCTCAGCAAACTTGGCAATTTGATCTTTGGTATTCAAGATGGTGTAAGGACATCCAAATGACTTGAGAAAACCAATGACAGGTCTCCTCTTGTGCCAAAGTTCATAAGGAGTTTTGCCATGAGTCTTAACTACTAAAGCTCTGTTCTACACATAGCAGGCAGTGTTGATTGCCTCTGCCCAGATGGTGATGGGCAATTTAGAATCAGACAACATGGTTCTTGCAGCATCAATCAGTGTCCTGTTTCTCCTCTTAGCAACATCGTTTTGCTGAGGAGTCGTGGGAGCACTAAATTGTCTTGTAATACCCTTTTCATCACAGAATGTGTCAAGGATATGGTTCTTAAATTCGGTTCATTGATCACATCTTATGATCTTGACCTTGTGATCAGATTGATTCTCAATCTTCAAGATGAAATTTTTCAGAATCTCAGGAATCCCATCCTTAGTTCTAAGGAAGAAAACCCAAGTTAATCTTGTAAAGTCATCTGTGATCACTAGACAGTATAAGGTCCTTCCTAAACTCACTACACTAGTGGGGCCAAAAAGATCCATATGTAACAAGTGTAGGGGAGTAGTGATTGAGTTCTTTTCCTTAGACTTGTGAGATACCTTATGTTACTTCCCTTTCAGGCATGCAACACAGTGGACATCACTTGTAAACTCTTTCTTTCACATTCCAGTTACCAAGTCATGCTTAATTAACTTATTCATGTTCTTAAAGATTACATGGCACATTCTTTTATGCCATAGGAAAGACTCATCACTATTGGCTTTAGACAGAAAGCATGAAACTTCTCCAGAGGGAGAGGTTTCTTGCAAATCCATCTTGTACATGTTTCCTTTCCTGGGGGCTCTAAGCGGGATATGCTCATGAGGAATGACCACACCAGGCTTAAGAACAATGCACTCATGCTCAGTAAAGAGCATGTTATGACTCTAATCACAGAATTGAGATACACTTAGAATATTGTATCCAAGATCTTTAACAAAGTTTACCTTTTCAATGCTGAGCTTACCATTTGTGACCTTGCCCCTTCCAGAAATGTAACCACCTTCATCTCCTCCAAAAGCAACTGGTCCTTCATCAATCCTTTCAAAGTTCTGGAGTAGTGACCTATTGCTAGTCATGTGCCTGGAGCAGCCACTGTCTATGATCTAGACATTACTGTCTGTCTTCAGTTGTCCCTGCACAAAAGAGAATGATTAGTTACATCTGGAAACCCAAGCCTTGCTTGTCTTGGGCTCATTTGCAGAAGATAATTTAACTGTAATATATCCTATGGTTGTACTAAGAGGATCTTGAGCTGTTTTTGATTGACAAATCTCACTCACTTGGTCTTTCTTAGACGTCCACACCACCTTTGGAGTCTTGGACTTGTCCTTCAAAACTTTAGAAGCTTTTGGAGCTTCATAAGTTTTGATGACTAAACCTTCGGAAGATTCTGCAAACACTGCAGCAAACTTCAGTGCTTCGGAAGAACTCCTTTCTTCCGAGACCAAATATTCTTCCGAAGAGAATTTTCCACTTCCCTTCTTATTAGATTTGGAACTTCCGAAGGAAACTAGTTTTCCTGCTGAAGCTTGAATCTTCTTAGAACTCTTTGAAGCCTTTGTTTTCGCCATGTGGACAGTACCTTTAGGATTGAAGCGACAATCCTTTGCAATGTGAGTGGTGCTGTCACACATAACACAATTTATATTCTCCTTCACAAGAGCCTTGTCTTGAGAGTAAGACTGTCTTTGGTCACTTCCCTTCTCCACCTTCATCTTTGCAGATGCTGAGTTAGTCCTCTTAGGCTGAGGACTATGCTTGGAGATTGATGGTCCAGACTGTGCAGCAGTGATACACAGCAGATCAGTCTTCTTCTTGCTGCTGAGATGAGTTGAACAAGAACCAGAACTCTTAGCAGAGGAGTTTTGGTTGATGTCTTCAGTCCCTACCACTTTAAACCCTGCAGAAATAAAAACTTGTTTCTGCTTAGAGTCAAAAGTAGCCTTGATCTCTTGAGCCTTCCTTGCCTTTCTTTTGCTCTTTCTGATCAAGTTCTTTCTCATGGACTTGGTTATCACAGTCTTCATTTTCTCCTCAAAAGGATAGTGGCCCTTTTTGGAATCCTCCTCTTCACTCTTTGTAGAGGGATTCTTCACTATCTCAGCTTTATCCTCCTCACTCATAGGATCTATGAGAGGAAGCTCATCTTCACAAGTTCCACACCTAGGAGATCTTACTGACAAGATTGTGTCTGGAGGAGCTATCTTATTGGATCCCAGTCCCTGTCTGTTTTGATAGCACACTTTGTTTTGCAGGGATGAGGATATCATGTTCTTGAAGGTCTCCTCTTCAAGAACACTCTTTTCTGCCCTGGCTTTGCTGATCACAAGCTCAGCCTGGCACTCAGTTAACTTGGTTATGAGATCTTTAATTTGAGTCCTAAAATCTATGTTTTCATGTTTTAGAACTGAAATGGTCTTCTCTAGGTCCTCTCTTTTCAGCTTATAATCATTTTCAAACTTTCTAAAATCAGATTTTAAAATGTTTAAGGACTCAACATCATATCTCAGTTCCAAGTTATAAGACCTGTACATGTTAACTTTAGCAATGCATTCAGGAGTACAGAGATGTTCCAATACATTGGCTTCATCATGATCTGCCATAAGTGCTTGGTTTGGAGAAGCATCTTCCACCTGAAAGCACCAGTCAAAGCATCCTTCTTCAATAGCAACAACAGCTTGCTGCTTTGACTTCTCATTATGGAGAGCTTTGTCAGTGTAGTTTGGTCTGGATTGTGTTTGGCCATCATTTGTTCTGGGTCCCTTACACTCTCTGGCAATGTGGCCCATCAGGTTACATTGTAACACTTGACTTTGCGTTTGTCCAGTCCAAACTTTCCACTAGTTGCATTGCTTGGAAACTTCCTTCAAGTCCTCTTGTAGAACTTCTTGGCTCTGTGAGTGAGAAGAGCCATCTGCTGGACTATTTCCATGTATTCCAGATCATCTGGATGGATACAGTCCAGGTCTTCAAGAGTGAAAAGAAAGTTGCCACAGCTTTCATCAGAAGACACAAAAGCTTGAGAAGAGCTTGTCTTTTGGAATGGGCTTCCTTGAGTGTAGTTCTTCTTTGGTGTCTCTGGGAAGGTGATGAAAGGACCCTTGGGTGAGTTGTTAGGGTAGCATAAGAGATGATGTTTGGGTTCTATGTTGTCCCTTTCAACTACATGTAGGGCTAAACCCATTTGATTGTTGGAGTTGCCAGATGAACCTTGCATGTTCATTTCCATCTAGTATCCACTGAGAATCCCATACAACTCTGTCAGAGTAAGAGTTTTGAGATTTTTGGTTCTCTTGAACACCATACAGTAGTGTGTCCACTGCCTAGGAAGTGAGGACATGAACTTCCTTACAATGTCTCTGTTTTCAAGAGAAACTCCTCCATCCACTAGGGTATCCACAATCTCAACATACCTGAAGTACTGCTGAGTCATGGTTTCACCGTTTTGAAGGTGAAGTTTTGAAACTGCTGCTTCAGGAGATCCTTATTTTTCTCCTTGGCTTCAGAAGAACCCTCATACATCAGTTCAGTGCATCCCATAGCTGCTTGGCTGTTTTGCACTTCTTGAAACCTCTGTACACAGAGTTTGGAAGGGCAGCTTGAAGAGCTGTCATGGCTTTTCTGTCTATCTCTACTCTCTTCCTATCTTCATCAGAGTAGTTAGCCACATCTTTGGGAATCATACCAGCACTAGTAGCAGAAGGTGCGCTGGGTGTTGGACCAAAAGAACCAATGAGCCGGATCAGAAAAACCTTTATGTCCCACAGACGTCACAACAACTACTGCAGACCACAACAGCTGAAGACAACAGCTGATTACAAAGTCTGAACACAAGTACTGAAGACAAAGTCTGAAGACACAAAGTGCTGAAGACAAAGTCTGAAGACACAAGTGCTGAAGACAAAGTCTGAAGCCACAAGTGCTGAAGACAAAGTCTGAAGACACAAGTGCTGAAGACAAAGTCTGAAGACACAAGTGCTGAAGACAAAGTCTGAAGACACAAGTGCTGAAGACAAAGTCTGAAGACACAAGTGCTGAAGACAAAGTATCAGACGTTGTCACAACAGCTGAAGAGGTCTTCTTCAGTAGTTGTGATGGTTTACCTTTCAGTAGTTTTCGTTGTTTCAATATTTGTAAAACAACTGAAGAGTATGTTCTTCAGTTGTTATTGTTTCAGTAGTTTCTTTTCAGTAGTTGTAATAATAGTTAACACAACATTTTTGTAAGAAGATGTGAGTTGTTGACATCTTCAGTAGTTGTGTTAACTATCGGTAGTTTGTGATAAATTCTGTTAGATGTCACTATCAAGTGACATCAGCAGACGTCACATCTCTTATATAAGAGGTGTCGACCTAATTGTAATTGTGACATTCCGTTACCACGAAAGCGAATATTGAATGAAATATATCTGCAGAATTCTCTCTATCTATAATCGTTTTGTTCTTACATTGAATATCTTTTTGTTCTTGTGATTTGGCTAATTCATTGTTAGAATTCCGCTGCTATACTCTCTAATCAATCAAACGTAGGTCATTGATCCTAACAAGTGGTATCAGAGCTGGTTAATCATTGATTGATCTAACAATTGATCATTGAAACTGCTAATTGATATCTATGTTTGATTGAATTAGCAAATTTGCAAGAACTGGTTATAGATTATTGAATTTCTGACGCTTTCGTTCATTTATTTTGAGATCTCTCTTGGTTCAATTGGTTGTTGTGTTTTTGTTCTAAATCTGTTATAGCTTAATTGAATTTGATTGAATCTGAGATGACTACTCCTTCTAATGATCCTCACAATACTGGTTCCTCAACCAAGCCCCCGATGCTGGTTAGGACCGAGTATAACATATGGCAGCGAATAATGCTTCGTCACCTGTCTGTTAACAGTTGAGGTTGTTGGACATCTGTGGTACATGGACCACACAAGCCTATGGTGAACAATCCGGAAACCAGTCAAATGGTTCCGAAGAAGAAGGAACAATACTCTGATGAAGATCGGAAACTGTTTGAGATTGATGCTAAAGCCCATGGAATTCTGGCCATGGCACTGCCTAATTAAACCTATTGAGGGCTTATGCATCATGAAACTGCTCATGATCTCTGGAATGCCCTGAAGGAACAATTCGGTGGCACAGATGAGGTCTTAGCAAACAACAGAGAAATCCTTGCCCAACAATATGAGACATTCTCTCATAGAAAGGGTGAGACACTGACTCAACAGTTTGAGCGTTTTTCCTGCTTGATCTCTGTGCTGAAAATGGTGAAACAGGAATACACCAATAGCCAGATGAATAACAGGTTCCTCAGATCACTGCCTGAGAGATGGGACACATACTCTATTGTCCTACGCTCCAGTGCAAATCTGGATAGCCTATCTCTCACCCAACTTCATGGGAAATTGCTTACATTCGAAAGAGAGATAGAGCAGAAGAGGAAACTGTCCTCATCAGAAAGCTCACTGATGACTTTGTACCAGGGAATCCTGCCTTGGTTGGTCATGAGTCAGAATATGCTGCATCTGAAAGCAATTATGATGAGCATATTGATTTCTCTTCAAATAGTTCTGATCATGCATTTGTTGGTATTGAGAGTCATTCTGGCAGTAATAGTGACAATCTATGCTTCATCATGGATGATTTGAAAGGAATAGCTGATGATGATCTAGAAGAGACGGATATTCTGAGCCAAATGGCATTGATTAATATCAGATCTCAGAAGTTCTATAAGAGAACTGGCAGGAAATTTCCTGGACTCTCTGGCAAAACCAAAGTTGGTTTTGACAAGAGTAAGTTGAGGTGTCACAAATGCCAAAGGCTGGGACACTTTGCAAGAGAGTGTAGATCAAGTGGATCTAACTCTTCTGCACCCTTTGTGACTTTTCCTAGTACTAGTCCACAAAACAGAGGGCAACATCCTGCTGGTTCTGGTCATCATTCACATCCTAGGTCTCCGGCATACTTTGTCCCCCAGGGTCCAACGTCATATCCTTATCCCTGCTATTATATGCCTCAACCAAATCCTGTTGAAGCTCCAATTGCGCAACAACCACAAGCATTGCCTGAACCACAACCTTCCCAATCTCATCAACAAACTCAACCTCAACAACACAGCTTCTTCACCCGAGGAGTTGTTGACTGGAGTAGTTTACCAGATGATTTGTCTGGTCATGAACAACTGCTCACTGGTGCTGGTCAACATGGTGGTGACAGTCCTTTGGAAATCTAGCTCTTATGGCTTTGGATTCTGCGGATACTTCATCTACTAATGCCTCTACACCAAAGGTATCACAGGTATCCTCTGAGGCAAAAGCCAAATTATGATCTGAAACATGCATAGCAGCATTTGCATCTATTAGAGAAGAAAATGTACCTTTGATTAACAAGAACATTGAGCTAGAACAAACAATTTCCAAAAGAAAATCTGAATTTGAGTTTGTGCTTAATGAAAAGAATGATGAGATTTACAAACTTAAATGCCAAATCACAGATTATAAGGCTAGGGAAGAGGTACTTCTAGAGAAGTACAAAGATCTCAAAGAAACCCTTGCAGTCACCCAAGTAGAGTGTGATCGATAGGTACAATCATGCAAATGTTTTGAAATGCTTCTTAGTAAGCAATCTGCTTCCAATGTGAAATTCGGCATTGGTTACAATCACACTGCTCCACCTACATATTTTACTCCCAGAGCAGAGGTAGAATCTGATGGTGAGAGCAATAACCAATCCATTTCATCATGTGATCTACTTTCTGATTCAGCACCATCAGAAGTAGAAGTCAGCACTAAGCCCTCTCAGAACCTATCAGCTGATGTTGATGGTTCCACTGCTGACACTCACATGATCAAAGAGTTGATCAACTCAGGAGTTATTTCTAAAAGTCCTGAAAGGACTGGAGAGCAAGATTTAACACCTGAAGTTCAAACTCCAACTACTGTCAGTACTGAAAAGAAGAAAACTGTCAGTAGAAAGAGTTTGAAGACTACTAAAGAGGAAGTCAAGAAAGCAAACAATGCTTTCAAAGCACTGAAGAGCAAGTCTTCAGTAGTTTCATCCTCTTTAGTTGATGATCAACATAAGATGAAGAAGAAATCATGTGAAGTATGTGGTTTGTTCAATCATCTTACAGATGATTGCTGGTACAAAAGAGGATCCAAACTCAAACATAAAGAGGAAATTAAAGAGAAAATGGTTAAAATCAAAACTGAGTTTGAGACCACATTTGTATCAGCAACATAAAATCCTGTAACCCTTAAGTCTATAAAGAAATCCAAAAAGGAAGGGGTTAAACAGGTAACAGCTGAGATTGCTCAAAAGAAGAAGGTACAACATAGGAACTTATCAAACTCTAATGGCAATGTGTCTGATGAGCTGAAAGCTTTATCACAAAATCAGACACAGCTGGTTATGATGGTTCAACATCTATTGGGAAGAGTTAACCAATTAGATGTTCCTATGTTAAAACCACGGAAAAGGAGGTCCAAGCCAAAGGATTCCTCTTCTTCACCATCTTCTTCCTCTCAGGATGTTGTCCATCAAACCTGTTAGTTTACCATCTGTTGATGAGAACAGGCCCAAAACCAAAAAGGTTGGGTCTCCAAAACTAACTGATTGTTTATAATTGCAGGGTTCTTCAACCTGCCAAAGTAGCATCTGGTATGTAGACGGTGGGGGATCTATGCACATGACTGGGAACCGCTCTCTTCTTCATGACTACTCTCAAGGAAAGAAGGGGTTTGTTTCTTTTGGCAATGATGCTAGGGGTACATCTTTGGAAACGGCTTTGTCTCCAATGGAGAAATAAAGTTTGATGATGTTAATCATGTGGAAAATCTCAAGTACAATCTCTTGAGTGTCAGTCAAATGTGTGATAAAGGCCACGTTGCTCTTTTCACCAGTCAGAACTGTAGGATTCTGTCATCCAAAGTTCTGCATTTGATTGATAAGGTGTTGGATGATCACACTCTCCTGAGAGCCAACAGGACAGGAAGAGTGTATGCCTTAGATCTTTCAAGAAAATAGATCTCAGAGGCAATCCTTGCCTATTTTCCAAAGCCTCTTCTCAAGAATCTAAACTGTGGCACAGAAGGCTGGGTCATGTTAATTTCAACAATATGAATCAGCTGATCCACAATAGTTTAGTCAGAGGCTTACCAATAAAGGAGTTCCACTATGATGAAACCTGCACTGCTTGTTTAAAAGGAAAACAGCACAAAGTCTCATTCCCTCCTATTGAAGAGCCTAAGTCCACTGCTTGCTTGCAATTACTGCATATGGATCTATTTGGTCATGTGAGAGTGATGAGCATGGCAAAGAAGAAATACTGTCTGGTAATTGTGGATGATTACTCCAGATTTGTATGGACTTTCTTTCTACATTCAAAGGATGAGGTTGCTCAGAAGATTATTCACTTTGTGTTGTATGTTGAGAAGCAGTATTCCCTTCCAGTCAAGTGTATTAGGAGTGACAATGGAACTGAATTCAGAAACCATACACTTGATGACTTTTATCTTTCAAAGGGAATCAAAAGGCAGTTTAGCATACCAAGGACTCCAGAACAAAATGGAGTAGTGGAAAGAAAGAACAGGACCCTAATTGAAGCTGCAAGGTCCATGCTGGCTGACTCTGGTTTGCCACTGACCTTTTGGGCTGAAGCTGTTAACACAGCTTGCTATGTGCAGAATAGAGCCTTAGTAAATTAGAGGTTGATGAAGACTCCATATGAAATTCTCCATCACTTGGTCCTCTAATTTCATTTTTCAAAGCATTTGGGTGTCCCTGTTTTATTCTCAACACAAAGGATCAACTCCAAAAATTTGATCCTATGGTGGATGCAGGGTATTTTGTTGGTATTCATCTACTTGCAAGGCATACAGAGTCTTCAACTGCAGAACAAAGATAGTTGAAGAGACTTTGCATGTGAAGTTTAATGAATCTCCTATGGACAAGATTCCACAAAACCCTGTGGAGTTGTTTGATTTGGACATACTGCAATATGTTCCTTATCAACCTCAGCTGTTGTAGATCATGTGGATAAATCATCTTCTGCAGCATGTCTTCCACCTGGTGGTATTGATGATGATGATGATAATATCAATACTCACCTATTCAAGTTTAGTGACCAACTGCCTGTGTCTGCTAAATTTGATGTTCTTGTAGCTTCAGCAGTTCCATCCACAACAAATGCTGATGAGATCTCTGATTCCTCTACATCTTTTGGGTTACCATCTAATTCTGGTTTCAAGAGTCTGCATCAACATCTGCTGCTACTGAAGGTCCTACAAACACTTGCACAGATCTCATTGTTTATCAAGAACTGAAAAATCACCCAATGTCTCAGATTATTGGTGATATCAATGTTGGTGTTTCAACAAGAAGTCAATTGTCTAACTTCTGCTTCTATGCTCTCTTCATCAGTCAGCTAGAGCCAAAGAACTACCATGTTGCTTTGAGAGACAATGGATGGGTTGAAGCCATGCAGCTTGAGCTACTTCAGTTCAAGAAACAGCAAGTGTGGGAACTTGTTCCTCTTCCCCCAGGTAAGTGTGCAATAGGCACTAAATGGGGTTTAGGAATAAAACTGATGAAAATGGGCTTATTGTTAAGAACAAGGCTAGATTGGTTGTACAAGGGTTTTCACAAGAAGAAGGTATTGACTATGATGAAACCTTTGCCCCTGTAGCCAGACTAGAGGCAATCAGATTGGTTTTAGCCTATGCTGCATTCCACAATCTTAAAGTTTTTCAAATGAATGTCAAAAGTGCATTTCTATATGGTAAAATAAAGGAAGAAGTTTATGTGTGTCAACCACCAGGTTTTGAGGATAATAAACATCCTAAATGGGTGTATAAACTTGATAAGGCTCTTTATGGGTTGAAACAAGCTCTTAGAGCCTGGTATGAGACACTTTCCACTTTTCTTCTTAAGAATAATTTCACTAGAGGCTCCATTGATAAAACTTTGTTTATGATGAGAAGGTGGATCAGCATAAGCTACTTGTTCAGATTTATGTTGATGATATTATTTTTGCATCCTCTGATCCCCAGTTGTGTGATGATTTTACAACATTAATGAAAAAGAGGTTTGAAATGAGTGCAATGGGAGAATTACAGTTCTTTCTAGGCTTGCAAATTAAACAAAAGGCTGATGGAACCTTTATTCATCAGTCAAAATATACAAAAGATCTTTTGAATAAGTTTGATTTACGAAACTGTAAGCCCTGTTCTACTCCCTGTGCAACACCACACAACTGGATGCCGATCAGAAAGGTAAAGTTGTTGATGAACACTTTACAGATGTATGATTGGGTCCTTGATGTATTTAACAGCTTCTAGACCAGATATTATGTTTGCTACATGTGTTGTGCTAGATTTCAGGCTGCTCCTAAAGAGTCTCATTTGATTGCAGTCAAGAGAATCTTTAGATATTTGCAAGGTACACAATCTCTAGGTTTATGGTATTCCACTAGACACTCTTGCAAATTAGTTGCTTTTTCAGATAGTGACTATGCAAGGTGGAAGTTAACTAGAAAGTAAACTTCTGGTGGTTGTCAATTCCTAGGCAACTGTTTGATTTCTTGGCAGAGTAAGAAACAAACATCTGTTGCTACATCAACTGCTGAAGCCGAGTACATTGCTGCTGCAAGTTGCACTTCTCAGGTACTCTGGCTTCAGAACCAACTTCTGGATTATGGCATTACAGAGACTAAGACTCCATTATTAATGGATAGTGCTTCAGCTTTGTGTATTGTTAAAAATCCAGTCCAGCACTCTAGGACCAATCATATAGAGATCAGACATCACTTTATTCGGGATTGTTTTGACAAAGGTCTGATTGATCCTAAGTTTGTGCCTAGTGCTGATGAGCTTGCAGATATTTTTACTAAGCTTTTGGATAGTTCTACTTTCCAAAACCTTGTGTTAAGGCTTGGTATGCTGCAGCTAGAATAAGTGACAACTACTGATGATTTCAGTGAAAAGTACTGGTGATCATTGGTAACCATGTCACATATAAGTACTGATGAGTTCTTTCACCTTCAGTAGTTTTTATAACTACTGACAGCTAAATGCCTCACAAGTACTGAAGTACTTTATCTGTTCTAAACCACTGATGAAGTTACAACTACTGAAATCAGTACAAACAGATAAGTACTGACGTCCTATGAAACACCTGAAAAGCAGATGCAAAGTCTGATGAGTAAGTGTTGAGGACAGTATGAAACAGCTGAAAGGCTATGAATTGACGAAAACTACTGAAGAGAACTTTCTCTTCAGTTGTTTCTACGACTGCTGTTTCATCCTAAACAACGGATGACAAAACCATGTCTTCAGTAGTTTCACAACTACTGATGCCTAATACCAAGTCATCAGCTGTTTTCAACAACTGATGACAAAGCCATGTCTTCAGTAGTTTCACAACCACTGAAGACTAACACCAAGTCTTCAGCTATTTACAACTGCTGACAACACCAATGTCTTCAGTAGTTTCCCAACTACTGATGACTCATACCAAGTCTTCAGTTGTTTCATCATCTGAAGTCAAAACCATGGTCTTCAGTAGTTTTCTAACTGCT
Source organism: Flaveria trinervia (assembly GCA_025506515.1). Lineage (NCBI taxonomy): Eukaryota > Viridiplantae > Streptophyta > Magnoliopsida > Asterales > Asteraceae > Flaveria > Flaveria trinervia. Next base: position 17,600,110 of record CM046458.1, on the reverse strand, counting down.
GATGCCTAAAACCACGACTTCAGTTGTTTCAACGTCTGAAAGGGTAATACCATGTCAACAGTCGTTTAAAACTACTGATGACTAACACCAAACTCTTCAGTCGTTTTCTAACCCGTACCCTATAAATATCCCTGACCTAATCCTTCAGAGCCTCATCTTCTTCAAACCTAACGTTCATCTCTCCAAAACTTCTCTCTCATAAATGGCGTCCATGCAGCTCAAACCGCGACACAACTGTGTAGCTTACCTCACAAATCGCCATTATGGGCTAAGTTCGATAATGCTATTGATCTTATGGTCCAGTGACCCTACAAAACGGCCTTTCTTCTCAATCCAATCCTTGATGCCGAATCCCTTAACCAGTTTTGGATGAACGTCACCCTCACCACTGGGGAGAACAACACAGCGTCCCTTCGATCGGTCATCAACAACCACCAAGTGGTCATCACTCCCGATATACTTCGTCAAACCCTACACCTGGATGATGCCACTTCTCCTGCTGGATATCCAAAGGGCACAACTGATTTATCCTTTGCCCACCATGGATATCAGGGAAACCTTAGTGCCTCCACCATACTGAAGAAACATTTCCATGATGCTGAACGTCTCATATTTCACATGGTAAATGTCTGTTTGGCTCCTAAGACTTCCTCTTGGGATCAAATGTCTACAAGGTGGCAGCAGGTAATGTACTCCATCCTTGAGCAACAACCTTTAAATTTTTCGGAAATACTATATTCAGAGCTCAAGGATATGGCTCAAAAACAAACTGCTAACCATTGGATATTATATCCGCGGTTCATAATGGCCATAATTGCAAACCAGCTTCAAGCTGAGGGACTTGTTGGCCTGGGAGTCCCCACTATGGCTGTATTGCCTGAAGTATACTCCCGGCACAACTCTGACCAATCACTCAAAATGGCTGCCAAGCTGCACAAACCCACGCAGCTGGAACCCACAGCCACCACCTTCAAATCAAAAGTCCCCACCAAAACCACTAAAAAGAAAACCAAAAAGGCTACTCAGGGGAATGAGTCCCCTGAGGATGCCCCTGCAACCCAAACGCAGGCTATATCCACTGGTTATAACCCCCTAGTGGATATAAGGACTCTCCCAGCCACAGCCGCTCAGGATTCCTCTCAAATGGAGCCTGCAGCAACCTCAGAAGGGGTACCCACCAATCTGGGATCTTCCTCATTTGAGGAGATTGCCATTGAAGAGCACCATCCTCCCTAGGTGCAGACTGCTTTTACCCCATCTCCCCATGCAACCGCCCCCCAAAGTCCTACATTACTTGTTGCACAAGTGCTGACTCAGTTGCACTCCTCACCCCCTCCCCAGATACCAATTACTACTGGGAACACTTCTACCATTGAGGGGGAGGACCAAAGTGCAGCTTAGAACCCACAGCATAGGGGTTACCATGTTCCTTCTCCTAGTGTAGCAATGGAGATTGGAACTTCTGGTGAGGCTGCCACTTCTCCTGCGTCAGCATATGATCAGGTTGTAGTTGGTACCATTACTAATACCTTACCAGAGGCAACTGCTGATGACGGACATAGTCCTGAGGCAGGAAGTCCCCAGTTCCAAGATAAAGGGGCACATGCTACAACTGAGCTACACTCAGTGCATGTTCATCCTGATCCTATCAGGAGGTCAGGTGATTCAGTATCTACTGATGATGACCTGGGCTTCTTATACGATGTAATCGCCCAAAACACCATCCTGGAAGAGGAGGTGAGCAGACTCAAAGAGCTGCTTGCCAAAACTTCTAAGGAAAAAAGACCATCTGCCTTTACCACCTCACAGATGGCACCTTCATCTGAAGCTCTCCCACACACTGAGCCACTCCCAACAACTCAGCCACCTGCCTCTGCTTCTGGCACTATTTCTCAGGAACAGAACCCTCCTGAGCAAATAGTTGATATCCTTCAAAATTCCCTCCCTCTCATCACACCCATAATCACTGACATCGTGATCAAAGCCATTGATGAGAGGCTTTCCTCATTAATACACCCATTGATAGAGGAGGTTATGGGCAAACAACTTTCTGGCAATCAACCCCTTGCAACCAATGCAACCAAAAAGGGGGAGATTAAGTCAGTTAAAGGAAAAAGAAAAGGAGTACAGAGGAGAAAGAAAAGGAGAAAGAAACAGAAGGGAGAGTAGGAAAAGGAGTTGGAGTTGAATGTGGAGACCGATAAAGAGAAGGAAAAAGAGAAAGCCTTGGAGCTACTGATAAAAGAGGCTGATGCCGAACACAGCAGATCAATGGACAACATCATTGATCAGCTGTTTAGGCAAGGCCATGACACCGATAAACTTGACTCTGAGATTCGACGATTAGAGATTGAAGAAATCCAGAATAGATGGGCAAGTTATGAAGTGTTAGAAAGAGAAAGGCTTGAGATCATGATTAGATTTATTGCAAAATATCTTGGAAGATCAATGATCGAAATCAAAGCTTGGTCCAGGGACAGTATCTTGGCAATCACCACCAAGATCTGTTCGTCTGAAGCATATACTAAGGGACTTGTTATTGAAGCTTTGAATGAAGCAAAAGCAGGGAGCAGGACTGAGCTAGCCAAATACTCAAAAGCAACACTCACCTCCAAAATGCTAACTCAGCCTGTCAACATTCCCTCTCCAAAACAACCACAACCACAACCCACAAAACCAACTCCCTTACCATCTAAACCAACAGCCGATGATGCACCTAAGAAGAAGAAGAGAAGGGTGTTGAGGCTAGAAGAAGAAGAAGAAGAGGATGATGTGGAAGAAGATTGGCTGCCTCTGTCTGCAGTCCTAACATTGGCTAAAGCCAAACCCATGCCCATCACTCCCACCTCAATATGGAAGCTGTGAGAGTAAAGATTGAAGAAGAACAGCAGCAAAAGCTTCATGATGATGAAATGCTGAAAAGCATTGACAAAACTTATGCTGCTTCGTCATCAATTATTAGTATGAAGAAAGAAGCTCTGAGGTTGTACACCCTTGCCAACACATTTCAATATCAGAAGGAAAAGGTGAGAGTATGGCCTGATCCTAGGGTGGCTCATAGGATTGTAAAGAAAGACATTCCTTCGAGATACAAGGGCCAAGTTAAAAGGATCGTAGATGAAGAGATCACAGTGGTCCTTGTAGTATCACCCTGGGAGATTGTAGAAGACTTCAAGAAGGCCTATGAGACTAAACAACCACCCCAAAAGATGTTAGAGAATAGAATTATTAAAAAGGGGTTAGTCTACAAGAGGCTTGAGAACTTCAAACAAAATGAGCTCAGTCTGTTACTTGAAGGGACTCATCCTGATGAGTTTGCATACCGACAGATTACAACAGTTGAGCTCAAAAATGGTAAACAGGCCAAGTACATCTCAGAGCTGTATGGGCGAGAAGGATTGTTTGATGGTGAAGCCGAGAACCTGACCATGGAAGAACAAATTATGTTTCTCAGAGCATACACCAGAGAATCCTACAGGCTTATACATGGGAAGTGAGTCTCATGGATGGGGGAAGAGCTCAGTGTCCAATTCCCCAATACAGAGCTCCCATCCATACATTGCCAACCAAATCTTCAGAGACTCATTTCCAGGCCAGTGCTATATGGGTCATCTTCTCAACTGATCAAGAAGGAAAAAGACCAACCATTCTGCCAATAATAAGTGGGACCTCAATAAAGTTAATGGTTTTGGCTGCATTGGTTCAGGGGAGTTTGTTGGACCAAAAGAACCAATGAGCCGGATTAGAAAAACCTTTAAGTCCCATAGACGTCACAACAACTACTGAAGACCACAACAGCTGAAGACAACAGCTGATTACAAAGTCTGAACACAGTACTGAAGACAATGTCTGAAGACACAAGTGCTGAAGACAAAGTCTGAAGACACAAGTGCTGAAGACAAAGTCTGAAGACACAAGTGCTGAAGACAAAGTCTGAAGACACAAGTGCTGAAGACAAAGTTTGAAGACACAAGTGCTAAAGACAAAGTCTAAAGACACAAGTGCTGAAGATAAAGTCTGAAGACACAAGTGCTGAAGACAAAGTATCAGACGTTGTCACAACAGCTGAAGAGGTCTTCTTCAGTAGTTGTGATGGTTTACCTTTCAGTAGTTTTCGTTGTTTCAATATTTGTAAAACAACTGAAGAGTATGTTCTTCAGTTGTTATTGTTTCAGTAGTTTCTTTTTGGTAGTTGAAATAATAGTTAACACAACATTTTTGTAAGAAGATGTCAGCTGTTTGACATCTTCAGTAGTTGTGTTAACTATCAGTAGTTTGTGATAAATTCTGTTAGATGTCACTATCAAGTGACATCAGTAGACGTCACATATCTTATATAAGAGGTGTCGACCTAATTGTAATTGTGACATTCCGTTACCACGAAAGCGAATATTGAATGAATATATCTGCAGAATTCTCTCTATCTATAATCGTTTTGTTCTTACATTGAATATCTTTTTGTTCTTGTGATTTGGCTAATTCATTGTTAGAATTCCGCTACTATACTCTCTAATCAATCAAACGTAGATCATTGATCCTAACACTGGGTATGAAAGGTCCATTCTCAATAGACTCCCACATTCTTGAATCAAGAGACCTGATGAAACCTTCCATTCTTAAACACCAGGTGTCAAACTCGTCAAGAGTGATCAGTGGGGACTTGTTCATGGTTCTAGTTTCCATATCAGTTTTGAAAATGGCTGCCATTTGAAAAGTTTAGTATTTGTGTGTGTGTGGGATCTAAAGATGGTGAGATCTTATATCACGAGCCTGAAATGCTCTAATACCAAATGCAGGATGGTTGAAGGGTGTAGAGTTATAAGACAACAACACAAATAGGAGATAAACTAAACTTAGATCAAACACTAAACTGGATTAACCAAGTGGTGATACTAAGAACACAATTAATATATGAGACAGAACACAAAGAACACAAGTGTTTGGTTTTTCAAGAATGCAGTATATTGCCTTCTCTATGTTCTATTACAAGCGTTACAAAAGCATATTCGAAAGATACAAGAACATGAGATACTTATACAACATCCTACAGCCCAGCTATACTTTGAAAGCCAGCTGGATACAATTGACTAGACACACACAAGATCAATTGTAGAGTCAAAAGGCAGATTGCCTTTTGACTAGTGACTATGACATGCCATAGCTCACATCCTTATCTATTACAAAAAGGATAAAGTACATAAAGTAGAAAGTTACAGACTCAAGACCTCAATGTATAGTTACCAAAAGCATAGACCTTTTCACCAAACCATGTTAGTTGGTGACTTGCAGAGTTGCAGCGGAAAGGTGTCCAGCTTTATGAAACAGTACATCAGATAAAGCATGTTACTAAAAGTCTTCGAAAGAAATCTGTCTTCATGAATTTGAAGCTTCGGAAGACTTTGTCTCTGAGGCTTCGGAAGACTTCATCTTTGGCTTCGGAAGATGTTGGTCGAAGATGTTGGTCTTGGCTTCGAAAGATTTCACACTTAGAGTATTTCTGTTGCACATGTGAAACTTCCAAAGCATTCCACTTTAATGCACTTGTGTAGCATGCAGGAAAGACTAAAGATGTTTAGGTTGCATCAGCCTCTTCATGAATCTCAACATCAACATAAATATGAGTGTTAGACAATTGCAAACCGTAATCCCTCATTTGCTGTTGAATCCAGATGATTTGTGAACAGCAACTTGCAGCAGCAACATATTCAGTTTGACAGGTTGATAGAGTAACCGAGGTCTGCTTCTTACACTGCCAGGTGACTAGTCTTCTCCCGAAGAATTGACATCCCGCCGATGTTGACTTGTAATTCATTTTGCAACCGCCGTAATCTGAGTCACTATACACTGTGAGCTCGAAATCATCATCATGAGGATACCACAACCCGAGTGTTGGAGTACCCTTCAAATAACGAAATGTCCTTTAAACTCCGATGAGATGGTTGACCTTCGGTTTCGCCTGATATCTGGAGCATAAACACGTCACGTACATGATATTCGGTCGCGAGGCGGTGAGATACATGAGACATCCAATCATTCCTCGGTGCATGGTGGCATCAACCAGATCCCCACTTTCGTCGGGTGCCATATCATGGTTTGTAGCAAGTGGAGTCCCACCTGCCGAAGCATTCTCCATATCGAACCGACTGAGAATATCACCCACATACTTGGTTTTGATGTAAGAAAATTCCCTTAGGTGTCTGATCCACCTATAACCCTAGAAAAAACTTTATTTCTCCCATGGCACTCATCTCAAATTCCACCTTCATTACTACTTCAAATTCTTTACACAATTCTTCGTTTTTGGATCCGAAGATTATGTCATCAACATAAATTTGTACAACTAATAAGTCATCATCCTTCTCTTTGATAAACAATGTACAGTCAATCACTCCTCTTCGAAACTCGTGTTTCACAAGATGAGTTGAGAGCTTTTCATACCATGCTCTGGGGGCTTGGTGAAGCCCGTATAGAGCCTTGTCTAGCTTGTAAACTCTGTCCCGATAATACAGATCCTCAAATCCCTCGGTTTGACTGACATACACTGTCTCTTGGATTTCACCATGAAGGAATGCACTCTGCACATCAAGCTGATAGACTTTTATCTTCATATACGATGCATAGGATAGGAAGACACGGATGGTTTCCATTCTTGCCACTGGTGCAAAGACTTCATTGTAATCAATCCCCTCGACTAGTCGAAATCCTTGAACTACTAGTCGAGCCTTATTTCTGATAATGTCGCCTTGATCATCCTTCTTGCATTTTAAAACCCATTTAGTGCCAATGACCTTAGCACCTTTAGGTCTATCCACCAGAGTCCACACACCTAACTTCTTGAATTGAAGAAGTTCTTCTTGCATGGCACTCACCCAAGCCTTATCAATTAAGGCGTCACTTACATATTTTGGCTCAAACTGAGACATAAAACATCGATAAGCACCGTCATGAAGGTAGCCTTTTTCCATGACTGAGGCATAATCAGCTGAGTATAGCTAATTTCGTGTATGTACTCCCGATTGTACATCCCCTATGACATTGTCGAGAGGATGACAAACATTTAGTCCTGATCAAGGAGTGGTGGGTACAACTACCTCAATATCCAGATTGTGAACCACAGGTTCAAAACTGAGGCAGTGGGAGTATGGGGTTCCGAAGTGTTAGAGGCATCAACATCTGATGTGTGTGTACTTGTAGTAGTAGGAACATGTTCTCCTGATCCACCTGAACATTTTCCACTTCTTCATCGTTAGAAAAGGAGTCACTGACCTCCAGTGCTCCCCCTGAGTTATTAGAAGACTGGCCTTGTGAACCGAATGTTGTTGAGTCTAGGGGCGGTGTGACATCATACATCAGCTTTGTCGATAGCTCCGCATCAGAATGAGTGAGAGTAATGTTGAAGGACTTGAAGAATCCATCATAATCGAAAAAGAAGGGGGGTCCTTTTCCTGCAAGGGGGTGGTGAATCTCTGAACGTCGATGTTGCACCACACTTCTACTTGACTTGTTGAGTTGTTGTACACCCTCTTATTCGGTATGTTGTATCCTAGAAAAATACCTTCTTCAGCCTTTTCACTGAACTTTCATATCTGATGTTTCTTCAGCAGTGTACATGGTGCGCCAAATGGTTCAAGATACTCCAAATTAGGTTTACGTCGTTGGAGCAACTCGTAACACGTTTTACGATGTTGTTTAACCACTAAGACTCGATTCAGAGTGTAACATGCATTTGCTACTGCCTCATTCCAGATTTGGAGCAACTCGTAACATGTTTTACCATGTTGTTTAACCACTAAGACTCCAAATTAAGTTTGCGTCATTGGAGCAACTCGTAACACGTTTTACCATGTTGTTTCGAGTCTGCTAGCATCATCCGAGCTGTATCTATCAAGCTTATGTTCTTCCATTCAGCAACTCTGTTCATCTGTGGAGTGCAGGTAGAGGTGAACTGATGTACAATTCCCTTTTTTTTGCAGAATGCCTCCAACTACTGATTCTTGAATTTTGTACCATTGTCTGAGTGAATCTAACGTACTTTTAATTTATATAAAGATTCCAATGTGGTCATTAGCTGTTTGAACGAATCAAATGTTTCTGATTTGGATTCAGAAACATTACCCAAGGTAATCTGGAATAGTCATTGGAGACTACATAATAATACAGATCTCCAGCGATGCCCTTGGTGCTCAGAGGACCAACAGATCCGTATGTAGAAGTTCAAGAGGCAATTCAATAGAGTTGACGTTCTTTGCCTTGTGAGACTTCTTGGCCTGTTTCCCTTTCTTACATGCCACACAGAAATCTGGAAGTTAAAAGTTTTTGACATTAACTCGATTGACCAAATCATTTTGAATGAGATGATTCGTCTTCCTTGGATTTATGTGTCCCATTCTCCTATGCTAGGAGATGAATTCCTTCTCAGTTACCTTTGACAAGAAGCATTGGACTTGATGATCGGTTGTGGAGACCTTTGACAAATCCAAGACGTATAAGTCATTATACCTTGAAGCTGACATTAATATTTGGTCCTCAGGAATGATGTACTCTTTTTTCAGCACGTAGCACTTCTTGTTATCAAAAACAACCTTGAAACCTTTGTCACAAATCTAGGATACAGAAAGTAAGTTATTTTGTAGTTGTTGAACATAGTTGACCTTTTCAAACTTAACTTTCTAATTTCCCACTTCTCCCTATGCAGTGATGTAACCTCCTTTATTTCTAGCAAAAGAAACATGTCCTCGTTTAATCTGTTTGACGTTTGAGAGGAGTGAGAGGTTCCCGGTCATGTGCCTTGATGCTCCACTATCTGCAATCCAAGTGTTTGTGATAGCACTATAACGAACATCCTGCACGTTCAAAGGAAATTATTAGTGAAGGTTTGGCATCCAAGCCTTAACTGGCTTGGGTAACCCAGAGGAATCACACATCATAAATTTAACCCACTTTCTATTTGAGGGCGGATGGCATGTCATTTTTCTTACTGCCCTCAGTATTAGACATTGGATTTGACTTTTCTATCCACAAACAGTTTTGTGCAAGGCCTGTTTGTTATAAACAGACGACTGGTTTATGGTTTGAACTTTGGTTTCATTATTTCTTTTAGGTGGAGTACTAGAACTCCTTTTAGAAGAAATATGTTTAGTAACATGAAGTTCAATTTTCTTTCATGGTGTCTGATACTAAGGACAATTCGAACCAATGTGTCCTCTCTTTCCATAATTGTAGCACGATCCACCTTCTACAGGTTGGGAAAGATGTCTCTGTGGGGAAGTGTGTGAGAACAGTGTGACTTTGTGCTTGTTGGGTTTTAACTATTCTTTTTTAGATGTTTTAACTTCTTTAACAAAATTTACTTTTTGAACGGTTGTAACATCTTTTGTCTTTTGTTTGTTTAGACTATTACGTGGAGCACATGGTTGGGTACTTTGTTTAGTCTGTTTATGTTCAGAACTAGACGTGGTGGAAACTGACTCTACATTGACCTTTTTGAACTGTTTGTCCAAATTCACAATCGGCCTTTTTCCCTTAGATTTAAAAGTGTCCTCCTTTGGTTTAGTGACAGATTCCACCGTTTGACACATGGAATCTGGATCACTAACTAGAGGAGTGGTCACCACATGATCCTTAATAGGATTGTTATTTACTAGTCGACATTTAGTATTTAACAATATCTCATGTAGTGCTGGAACCACTTTGTAACCTAAGCCCTCCACATTATTTCGTTCTTTCACTAGGTTTTTAACTACGTGAGAAGAACTAGTCCAATTGTGCAGTTTTTGTTTTAATGAATTTACTTCGACTTCCAAAACTGCTTTTTCCTTTTTAGTTTCCTCAAGGGAGTTTAAATAGAACTTAATATCATTAGCTTGGTTAAAAGCCACAACTTCGGTTTCCCTTAGTTTTTATTTAACAGTTCTATTTTCTCTTTGTAACTGTGCTCATTTAGTTTTAAAATGCGATTTGCTTCTGTGCATAGTTGCAAGTCCTTTACTAAGCTATTGTTGTGATCTAATAACCTAGAAAATTTTAAATCTATGCTTTCCCTAAATTTATTACATTCATAACAAGCATGATTATCAACAGTTGGTCTTTAGTACTTACTGTGAAGATTCAGTTGAATCTGCCATCGGTGCAGAGGTTGACTTCTCAGCTGCTAGAGATTCTGAACATGTCGTTTTAGTATATTCTTCAATCAGGGGATTGACCACTTTTGCAGTGTCTTCAGTTTCTGACACTGCTAGTTCAACCGTGATATCCTCTTCGCTTTCAGTATCATCATCTAACACCTCGACAGTTGCAATGTTAGATTCTCCCAGAGGGACAAATTTGAAGGTCCAATCTTGTCCTTCGTCACCTTGAGCAGTCAAGGCCTTTGTCTCCATACTATACTAGGTAGCTCCACCTGTTGGTTTGTCCTGGTGGTTAAAAGTCGAGAACGGGTTACCGTTACCTATCTTCTTGGGCTTTACACACTCATGTTTAAGGTGCCCCTTCTCTCCGCAGTTGAAACATGTAACTATTGACTTATCGAAACCAAAAGTAGTGTCTTTAGTGGCTATCAAGTTCTGTCCCGTCTTCTTAACAAACATTTTAGCTCTACGCACAACACTTTCCAATGCCCACATTATGTGCATTCTTTCAAGCTCGTTCTCATCGACCTGTTCATAATCTTCATCTGCTAAGTGGCAGTTACCAATCTATCCTGCAACCAAACCATCATACGAGTGAACAACAGCTGCCAATAGATCCATATGTTCTTTAGCCACCTCCATAGTGATATTCCCGATGTTGTCGATCTTTAACTTGGTAGCATTAGCCTCAGGTGCAATATAATGGGTACTTGATGTCCCAGACTTGTCAGACCCTGAAGCTATAGTTAGTGAAGGAGCAGCTGAACTTAAGACAAATGCAGTCTGAAGGGGTGCTCCTGAACTGCCTGTTATGGAGGAGGCATTGTAGAGTGAAGGATTTTGGTCATACGTTCCTTTCTGCAACCTGTATTTCATCCTAAGTTCCTCCTCTCTCAATTTTAGGATGAAATCATTTATGTCTAATTTTCCCAATATATTGTTTTGTCTCAAATTAGATAGAAACGAATCCTATTTCTCTGGTAAGCCATCCACCAAGTTGGATACCTTGTCTTCCATCGACGTTGAGACTCCATGAATATACAGCTCACTCATGAGATGATAGAACCTGTTGATTACATCATCCAGACTTTCTTTACCCATTTAAGAGAAGTTGTCTAACTCCTTCTTCAAAGCTTTTGCCTTTAGCGCTTTTAACGAAGCATTTCCGTCATAGCGTTTTTCCAAGTCTATCTAAAGTTTCTTTGCCTGTTTATTCTAAAAAAATTGATGGAAAATATCCTTTGGAATATACTGAGTTAACAGGGCATAGACCTTCTTCTTTGCATTATATTTCGCCTTTTGGCTATCAGGCATCCCTCACAATGTCAATTTTACCCCATCTGCACCAACTGGTATGTCATATCCTGTTTTAATGGATTCCCAAATGTTGGGATCAACTCCATTGAGGTAGATCTCAAAATGTTGCTTCCATTGTGGGTAATCATCTAACGTTATTAGCTTAGGTGGTTTGTTATGATTCCTAGTCTCATTCTCCTGAAGCAAGAGGTTTAGATCCGTGTGTCTCTACCACCAGTGAACGCGGAGTATTGATCTTACATTTCTATTTACTTTGGATTTTAGAACAAAACTGTTGTAATTGTGCATATGAAAGAATGTGATTGGGCTATTCGTGCAATTGAACAATACGGATGGTTCAATCGTTCAACTGAACAAATGCGGATGGCTCAATCGGGCGATTGGACAGGTGCGGATGAACAATGCGAATAATGAGTTCAGTCGTACGAATGGTTGAAAGACTTAGCCAATCGTGTGTGTGAGAGGTGCGAATGGGTTTAGTCGTGCGATTGAGTCAATCGTGCGACTGAAGGTTGTTGTTTTTGCAAAAACGAAGGTTTTGAACACTTTAACGCAAAAACATGAATTTCTCACGAACCCTAATTGCCGTATGCCGAAAAACGTTAACTTTTGACCTGGAGACGTCGAAAACACTGTTTGACACAAAAAGATTAAGTTTTTGAGTGAAAAACGCGATTTTTATATCAAAATCCATTGAATCACACGCAAATCAACAGCCAAAGCTCTGATACCACTTGTTAGGACCGTTTAGGTATGGAGTACTAACTGATTTACATGTATACCAAACCAAATAGTGCGGAATCCTATTTGATTGGCGATCCAATTAGTGAGAACACAAGTATAGTCGATCTAAGAATGAATCAAAACGTTAAGAACGATTGTAAGATGATTAACTGCGATCTATGAACTTGGAACAAGTTTTTTGAGTCTCTAGACGGCTAGGGTACGATTTGGTACGTAGGGATTTGAATTGTTATGTTTTTCCATTAATTAAGTGGTATTTATAGGTTAGGGTTTTCCATTCGTACGACTGAACCACTTGCATGGTTCAGTCCTGCGACTGAAGCATGCGGTTGATCCATTCGCATGACTAAAGGTCCAGTCGTGCGACTGAGTCAATCTCATGTCACAATCGTGCGACTGATCCAGTCTCCTGGTTCAGTCGTACGACTGGTTCATTAGCATGAGGTATTCATGCGTATGGTCCATTAGCATGGTCCATTCGCATGAGAACTTCACATGATTAAGTTTAAGCACATTTCTCATCATTATTGACTAAGAACTATATAAACAACCACAAACCTATATAGTAATTCAATATGTGTTATCACACAATAAACAATGAAATATTAAACATTATAAGCATCACCAACACATTACATTTCATTCATACCCATTCTGTTACATATACGTAAGACATGAAAGACATTTTATGTAACACCCGGTTATTTATTATTTTGAAGTCGACGAAAGAAGAAAAGAAATAAAGTCCGAAGTCGAGGGATCAAACTCACCAACGAAGGAAAGACGGGTGAGAGGGGGTATATAAAAAGAGAGGGCAGCCCTTACCCTCTCCCCACACTTATATTTCAGCCAAACAAGAGAGGAGAAGAGAGAAAGGAAGAAAAGAGGAAGAAGTGTTGGTTCGGGTTGGTTCGAGTGGCCAAAATCATTGAGAAGCGAGTCAAATCGAAGCTCTCCTCGTTGTGGTAGTTTGTGTGAGTTCTAGGACCCCTCCTTTAAACATTTTGAACGATTTGGGGCTGGAAAACATCTGAAAATCAGGTTTTTGAGTGTGTGCATGTTTGACCTGTTTGTGTATGTGTATGTGTGTGTGATGCGTTTGATCCTTGTTTGTAAGCTTGTGTGTGCTTGAATGGTGTTTTGGTATGCATCCCTAAGGTTTAGGATGGTTGATTTGGGCTTAGAATGAGTTTGGATGAGCTTGAAGGTTGAAAATGGCAGATTAGGTTCGGGATGAACTGCATTCTGCACAAGCTAGGGCTAGGCAACCGAATGGAGGCCATACGGTCGAATGAGGTATGATTGGGGTTCATTCACACGATTAGGGTCCATTCACACGACTGAAAGTTCATTTGCACGATTGGGATCCCGATCGCATAATTGCTCATCCGCATTAGTTCCATTCGCATGAGATCCATCCGCATTACGTCCATTAGCACGATTGGGTATTCATTCGCATGAGTGTTCATCCGCTTTGGTTCATTCGTATGATGTTCAGTCGCATGGAGGCCATGCGACAGAAGGGTGTCCATACGCTCGAATAGGGTTGTTGCACCTGAAGGAAAGTGTAGTTTAACTTCCGACTTTCGGGGGAAAGTGCAGATGTAAGTTTTTGACGTAAGGTTCCCGTAAGTTCATGTAAGATGACTATTGAGTCCGTAGAGAGCATGTTGGGCATGATGACGATGATGTTGCATGATTATGCATGTTATGTATGTATGATGTTGCCATGTATGATGTTGATGCATGCGTATGTTATGTTCCTTGTTATGATGTATGTTTATCTTTCCGTGGCTTTACGCTGAATGTTAATGAATCAAATGAAGTATTATGTAACGTAAAGTGAAAGATAATGAGAAGAGGAACATGAAGTAAGAATGCATGCTTTAATGAAAGATGAAAGTAAAGAAAGTCTTGCAAGCATAGTATGTCGGGACACGCCATTAAAGGTGATAGCCCAACGGTGTGCAGGTTCGCTACCCCGGTAGGATGCACATTGGGGTCTTTCTTTGTGATTGACCATTTGTATAGCTCCATTGCTGAATGCCCTAGGTACTGTGATCAGAGGTGCGAGTACCTTTATAGCTGGCCTATGATAGGCCTAGGTCCAGTACCAGGAATAGCTGGCATTGCACATAGCAGTAGTATACCTAAACTCTACCCTAGGTGTTGTGATCAGAGGTGCGAGCACCGTTATAGCTGGTCTTTAATAGACCTAGGTTCAGCACCAGGAATAGCTAGGTAAAGTTTATGGTTAAGAAGAGGAAAGATATAATGATGAACAACAATGCAGATAATAATGAATATTATCTATGTGTACGTATGTTGTATGATCACACCAAAGTAAAGAACGGTCTTAATGAAAGAAAGTATGTTTTATTATAAAACTAGAACTCACTCAGCAACGCTGACTTTGATGTGTTTCTAGTTGGCAGGTAATGGTTGCTGAGGACGGCACGAGGTGGCTACTCAGCTCTTTTGGGATGGCATCCATATTTATAATACTTTTTTGATGTAATGCAACTAGGGTTTTGTAATTGAATTATGATGTATTATTTGTAAAAGTTTTTATAATAAAATGAGATGTCATTTTTGAATGTTTCCGCTGCAATATTTGTGTAAAAGAAATGTAATTATATGTTTTATGTGCAATGAGCATCCAACTGTAAGCGTCCCGGGAACGGGCCCTTACAAGTTGGTATGAGAGACAAAGTTTAAGTGAAATGGGTAAATTTTCAAAATAAACCTTAACTTAAACTAAGAATGGGACGGAAAGGGAAGGGATGCCAATCTAAGTAGTTGTGTGCCATTAGGTATTTTCATAAAGTTAACCGGTATTATGTGCGCATGTTGTGTGTTATGTGTTGTTTGTGGATTTAAATACCGATGTAGTCAGGGTAGGTGATGCTCGGGGTGTGAAGAGTAAAGTAAGTGGCTAATCACAACTAGCCACTACAATTAGGGACTTACTATACTTGACATAAACTGAGCTGGTCCCTTGAATGACCGTGTTGGCGTTTGAATCTTTCAGAGTGCGTGTGTATGGCCGATGGTAGATCTTCGAAAGCCTCTCGTGGTGGAGGTCACGGTGTTGAACCACAACCCAAGAAAGGGAGACCTGGAATGGAAAAGGTGGTTCCTGAAGATCCAGAGACCCCTCATTCGGAGGGTGGCGACGAGAGCGCCAATTTGAGAGCCTCAATAAAGGAGGCTGTTGTTGAAGAAGTTCATCAGGTCATGCAGACGATCTGACCGTCTGTAGTGACCGAAGTTATCAAGGCGGTACGGGAAGGGGGGAGGAAGGTGTTAGGACCTGGTATTTGAATGAAATACTGAATGATTAACGTGTAACCAAACCAAATAGTGTGGAATCCTATTTGATTGGCGATCCAATCAGTGAGAACACACTAAGAATCAATCAAGAATTGAATCTAACGTTAGAAGTCGATTGGGAACCGATCTAATGTGTTCTGTGAACATGGAGAACGAATTGAGAGGCTTCTGGACGGCTAGGGTACGTCTGGAATCATAATGAATGAAAGCTCTACATTTTTCCACTAATTGAGTTGTATTTATAGGTTAGTATTGTTCATTCGTGTGACTGAACCATTAGTATGGTTCAGTCGTGTGATTGAACCATGCAGTTGATTCATCCGCACGACTGAGTGTTCAGTCGTGCGACTGAGCCAATCATATGTTACAATCATACGACTGATCCAGTCTCCTGGTTCAGTCATGCGACTGAGTCATTCTTATGAAGTTATTCATGCATATGGTCCAATCGCATGGGTCATTTGCATGAGAACTTCATTTTGTTAAGTTTGAATGTATTAATTAATATAACATTATGTGTAACAATTCAAACAACCACAAACCTAATTAACCAATTCAACGTCGACCCATTAATGAAATATTAAACATTATAAATAGCAAACAAACAATATCATTTCATTAATCATTCCAATCATTACCTCCAAATCAGACAAACAAGATCTATTACATTCATATCATGATCTAGGGACATACATGTATCAACAAACTCCCCCTTGGACCTAGATCTCTCTAATCTCTTGTTTTCTACATAACCTCCTTGTATTTCTTGTACTTCTCCTCTTTTGTGACTCCCGTGTGAATCTCAAATGCGAAGCAGAGTCGTATAACGTTCTGGAACTGGAGGGCTTGTACAATATCTTGCGTATCATAGAACAGTGGCCACTTGTATAGCGTATAGACATCATTATCCGGCAAGTTAGTAAGCCACATTGGGTCGAATACCCTCATCGTATCCAGTTCTCCCTCTTTGCTTAGAACTATGACCATTTCAGCTGTTCTCCAATCGTAGTACCACCACTTAAAATGTGGAGTGAAGTCCTGTGGCATTTCCTTGAGTGGGTTTCTTGACATTGTGCGCGGAGGATTCCACTTCAACACTATCTTGGGCTTGCCAGTAATAGCATCAACCTCAGACCTTTTGATATACCTAGTAGGTTGTTGGGGTCTGAAGTTAACCCATCTGCTGTGGTACTCCTTCTTTAGGGCAGCCTCAAACCAGCCTGACATCTTCCTCGGTTCAGCATACAAAAGCTTTAGCTTAGCCAGCTGGTTGAGCTCAAAACCTGGTAGAGTCTTCAGATCATGTGGGAATCTGAAGTACTCTATGCCCTGTTCTCTCTTAACCGCATAAGCATTAAGATCCTCAAAATACGCCCATGCTATGATCCTTCCTGACACCTTGTGATGTTTCTTGACTCTTTGGAGTTTGGTGTAGGTATCCTTCTTTGGTGCAGCACGTTGGGCTCTAACTTCTTCAAAACATACAGCCCACTCAGCCTTTCGAATGTCGACATCATCATTTGAGGCTTGGGCTGTTCCTACTGCTTTCTCTGTTTCTTGCTCCATCTTGTTCAACACCTCAACAGTATCGCTGACAAGGGATTCACCCAGATTGGGGACCACATTACCCTCATTGTCAGCGTACTGAGGGTAATCCTCGGCAGTGATATCTTCGATCTCGACTTCATCAACATCGTTGAGCTCTTCGTCACTAGTCGAATCGCATGTCGGAGCATCTTTCACTATCTCAGCTGGATTTAGCTTGAAAAGCTCCGCGAGTTGCTCATTTGATAGGTCATGAATTATTTCCCCTTCTTCAGGGGTATAATTCACTGACCTCCTAACAATCCCTTACAGATCAAGAATCATTGTTAGCTGAGTCTTGACCTGCTGAAGGGGAGCAACATCAAACTCATCTCTTTGGTAATTTGGATATGTTTGATTTAAACATTCAACACATAAATCATTAGTAATTAATCAAATAGAAATGCATTAACTTAATATAAACATTCAATACATTGTTTTCAATGCAGGATTCAAATACAAAAGTAAATAAATACATAAACATCTACTCTTTACTTTTATCCTGTATCATCGTCTCGTCACTTGGAGGAGCAGAAGTAGAAGCAGGTTGGTCTTGTCTGTTCTTTGACCTTTTCTCTTGACCTGAAGTAGAGGCCAATGCAGCTGCATCCCCTCCTTCTGCTTCATCATCATCGTCCTTCTCCTCTGTCCTATCTCCCTCGGTTTCCTCATTCTCCTCTGTATCACTCTCATTATCCTCATTATCATCTTCATCACCGTCCCCTTCCTTGATCTTCAAGGGATCCTCCTTAGATCCTTTCAGCTTTAACATGATAGTCTTCTTTGCATCCTCCAACTCCTCTATCTTCTTGCTTGATGTGACATTATGTGCTTGGAGTTGGGCTATCTTAGTGCTCTGAGCAGCCATCTGTTGGGCCTGCTCCTCGATAACTCGAGTCTGCTCTGCAATCTGGTGAGATTGTGCAGCAATCAGGTCAGTAAGCTGGAGATCTGGGCTGCCTTCTCCTCATCTGCAGCCAGTAAGCACATCACCATCCTGTTCAGCGCAGACAGTTGTTCCTCTACCTCTATTGGAGGTAGAGGTGATCCATAAGTATGTGAGGGATGGGTTGAGGGTCCTGCTTGGTGTGAAGTGGTGGTGGTGGTGGCTGTATTGAAGATAGGTATGTGAAATGGTGGAGGTGATGTGGGAGTAAAGGATATGGTGGGGGGATGGAATCTGTACTGTGGTGGAGGTATGGTGGTGGCTGTGGTAGCTGTGGTGGATGTGGTGGTTATGGTGGTGGATGGTATCTGTACTGTGGTGGGAGGTATGGTGGTGGTTGTGGTAGCTGTGGTGGATGTGGTGGAAGTAGAGGCTATGGTGGTAACGAAGGTCAACCGACGCTTCTTCTTCGTCTGACCATGGGACTTAGCCATCCTCTTTCTCCTCGTCCCCGCTGAGGTGGATGCTCCCCCTACAACCCTGTCTGCTGACCCCGGTGCATAACTTGGGTCAGTATCAGTCTCTCCTGAGTCTCTCGGGTGTTCACCAACCACCCTTAGCCCATGTTCTGTGGGAACAACTTTGCTTTCCACAGTTCACGTTAGGGGCTCCTCATCCGACTCCGCCTCCTCCTCCGACTCCTCCTCCTCCTCCGCACCATGAACAAAATCCTGATGAAATCCAGCTGACTCGGCTACTTCTCCAGCCGTGACGGACACTGGACGTACAACATCAGACACAGTGCCTCTACGTGGAATAGGCATACCGTCTCCAGCATCCCCACTGTCATCATCATCCAAGTCATGAGTGGGTAGAGCAATCTGCTCCACATCAGAGTCACTATCATCGTGGCGCCACTTTCTCTTTGCTGGCAACACGTAGTTCTCCCGGGCCAGATGCTCAAACAACCTCCTGACAGGGGGTTTCACTTGCTTTCCCCTATACACCTTCATCCTCCCCAAGGTAGTGTCATCCATCACCTCGAGGACTACCGCATCCTCCTTCTCTTTCGGCAGGGAGGGAAGCTTCTGATCTATAACCATCTGCATAAACCTCAGGTACATACAAAAGCCTTCCTTCCCTTTCCCCTCGATGTTCTCCACCAGGTAGGTGAAGATCATCTTGGAGAAGCTGAACGGGTGGTTCAGCACCAACGCAACATACGCGTTCTGTATCTGGTCGGATAGCTCGTCAAAACCTCCCTTCCTGGAAGCTATGCACTTAAGCAGCACGTGTGCAAGATACTTAAACTGGGGACAGAGGTTACTCTTGTTGAGTACCCCAGCATTGATGTCCCCAGAGTACTTGGCTCTAAGAAAGCATCCTCTTACTGTGAGGGGGTGTAATCGAGTCGGACAATCAGTGTCATCCCCCAACTGTAATACGATCCTTAGATCCTCTTCTGAGATCGTAATAGCCTCTCCAAAGATGGTACTTCTTATGCAATGAGGCTCAGACGATCTATCAACTGTAGCGCCTTCCCAGAAGGCCTGCTGAATGGATTGATAAGGAGTACAAGGAGTAGATATGGCATGTGCAATCCTCGATCTCAGTAGAAATGTGATGATGCCAGAGAAATCAGCAGCGTTTCTGGATGTCAAGTCCGGATGAGCACATATATTGTGCTTCGTGCTCATAATCCATCGACTCGCCATCTGTTACACAAGACAGTAAACATTAGTACCATTGGCTAAGAAAGTCATGAAACACTTAAACTTGAAGAAAATCTTTCTGTCATGCGATTGAGATTGTGCGACTGAGATCAGTCGTGCAATTGAACAGTGCGAATGGGGTTCAGTCATGCTACTGATCCCATGCGTACCACTGAGTGTGCGACTGGGCTCATAGTATATAACCTCATGCGGTTACACCAGTCGTGCGGCTGAACTTCATACGCATGGTTCAGTCGTGCGTTTAAGCAGTTCGCACCCTTCAGTCGTGCGACTGAAGTTCATCAATCTGTCCATTCGCATGATGTACTGACTGTTCGATTCAAATTCACTTTTTCACCATTTTTGAGTTTTAGACATCGTTATCTGGTTCATTTGACTCGCAATACATTCTTATAACACCTAACATCTTTACTTTCTTTTGTTTGAGTCATTTAGTTAGGTGATTTAGTCACTTAAGTCTCGGTTCTTTTGCGAGTTCGAATGTACTGAATTTGCATCAAATTCAAAGTTATGGGAGTGCTTCTTTACCGTATATTACCTGTAGAGTCGATGTATATGGTCAGTAATCAAAACGGGGGGATTTAGAGATCAAACGAAATTGGGCAGAGTGGCGTTAAGTCGTGCGATTCAGGGTTAATTTGAGGGTGGTGAGTCTCTGCGACCGACTCCCCCTCTATTTATACTAACCCTAGATTCAATCGTGCGACTGAGCTCATACGCACCTTTCAGTCGTGCGAGTGGGACTCAGTCGTGCGATTGGTTCAGTCGTCCTTCTTCAGTCGTCCGACTGGATCTCAGTCGTGCGACTGACTCACTCGTCCGCCCTTAAGCGTCCGACTGGGCCAATCGTATGGGCCATTCGGTTGGATGGTCAATATTCATCGTCCATTCGTACGAATGGCTTCCATTCGTATGATTGGTCCATTCGTGCGAATGGGACATACTTATTAAATTTTCTACCAATTCGAATATTTAACATTTAAAACTCCTTTAAGTGTAGTAATTAACGTTATGAGCATTTGATCATCTCAGACATGATCGTTTTGACTTGAAAACTTTTTGATCACCTCAGACGTGACTGTTTTAAACTTTTAAACCACATGTGGTCATCTCAGACATGACCCTTTTAGTGAGTTGATCCCTTACTGATTTTCCTGATGTAGTCAGACTAACAAACAAACTAAAACGACTGACTAAATTAGAAAATTTAAACTAAAGAATGAAAAATAAGAGTTGTTTTTTCCTTTTGTGAGAGCTAAATCCTAAGATGGAAATCTACTGGATTTGGTTCCGGAATAGACAGCTTCAACTTAGATTGACCAGACCTAGACCAATTCAATTTTGGAATCATACTGGCAAGTCAAATCATTTTGGACTTGTTATCAAAATCTTTTGATGCTCGATTCTTGGTGTTCATCCAGAGTCGTTAGCAACTTTTAGGAAATCATACTGGAACTCTTAGATTACCACATTGATTTGAACTTTCAAGAATTGCAGCCATAATGATTGTCAATATGTTTGTCCACTCAAATCCATACATAGACTTTTGACACAAACTAGTGATTGTTTTAGGTTTAATTATTTCAACTAACATTTGTGGATCCCACACTTATATGGTAATCAACATTCCTCAGGAGCTTTTGAGCGGTCTACGGGTATTATTACAAGGAGAGACTATTCTTAGAGCTTTCAAAGAGAAGCCAGTCCTCAGGTCAGTGCCATCGCACAGCAGAGAGGCAGCAAACAACAATGAATTCTAGAATATCTAGGTTATGCTTATCCTCAGGCCAGTGCCATCGCACAGCAGAGAGGCACACAACCTATCTCCTTGTTAGAGCAGCTTAATATTGTTTTGCACAAAATGCACCAACAACATAAGTCATTAGCTTTATAGCATTTTTCTTTCATCTTTTCTTGCTTTGCTCTATTTATGGTCATCCGCACACATTTGTGGCGTTTACATGCTCATTTCCCTTCCATTGAATATTGTTGACTGTGTTAACTAGTGATAAGATGGAAGCCCACAGTTAGTTGAACAACTTTGTTTGATCTTGAAATCACCAGTCAAGTCTAATCATCTATTGTGTTGAATCTATCGACATATCATTTTTGGTCTAGCAACCTCTAGGTCTACTCTTGTTGTGTTGCCTTAGGAGTTACCAGTTTTTCTATCATCTTCCCTTTTATATTGCTTAGACTACACAGACTTATACTTTGAATCGTTGCATCTTTTCTAAATTTAAATTTTACAGTCCCTTTTGATTTGTTCCTGTATACTATCATTTTCCACAGGGTTTGAATCGGTATCACAGTTACAGTCTACCTTATATTAGTTATCCACTCCTTCTCCCTCGTTTTATTTTTTTCTTTTTTTTTAAATGTTACTTGCTGACAATTCTCCCCCTAAAATACTAAAATCATAAATGGTTTAATTATTTTAGGATTTTTAATAAACAGCAACATAACATGAGTTTAAATTAAACAGACTAAAATAAACAAATAAAATAAAAAATAAAATAGAAAACTTTAACTAAACTACATCAGACTACACATTATCATCATCAGGAATAACCACACTTTTCTTTTTAACGCCGTTGACCTCTAGCAAATATTGAAACGTGGTTTATCAAAGGCTTTAGTATAGAGGTCAGCGCGTTGAAAATCAGTATTAATTTTTACCACATCAATTAAGTTCTTTTCAAAACAGTCTCTTATGAAATGGTATTTAATACCGATATGTTTGGTCTTAGGATGTTGGACCGGATTTTTAGTTACTGCAATTGCAGCAGAGTTATCAACACAAATTGGAGTAGAGGAGAACTTTAAACCGTAATCCCGCATTTGTTGTTGAATCCAGATGATTTGTGAACAACAACTTGCAGCAGCAACATATTCGGCTTCACATGTTGACAATGCAACCGATGTCTGCTTCTTACACTGCCAAGTAACTAGTCTTCTCCCAAAGAATTGACACCCTACGGATGTAGACTTATAATTCATCTTGCAGCCCCCGTAATCCGAGTCACTATACGCCATGAGCTCAAAGTCATCATCATGAGGATACCACAACCCAAGTGTGGGTGTACCCTTCAGATAACAAAATATCCTCTTGACCCCGATCAGATGGTTGACCTTAGGCTTAGCCTGATATCTAGAACATAAACATGTAGCATACATGATATCCGGTCTTGAGGCAGTGAGATACATGAGGGATCCAATCATTCCTCAGTACATTGTGGCATCTACAAGATCTCCATTTTCATCAGGTGCTATATCGTGATTCGTAGCAAGTGGAGTCCCAGCAGCAAAAGCATTCTCCATGTCAAAACGACTGAGAATGTCTCCTACATACTTGGTCTGATGTAGAAATATCCCGTTTGGAGTCTGATCGACTTGTAACCCGAGAAAGAACTTCATCTCCCCCATAGCACTCATCTCAAATTCTTTCTTCATAACTGCTTCAAACTCTTTGCATAACTCTTCGTTCTTTGAACCGAAGATTATGTCATCAACATAGATCTGTACGAGCAGTAGGTCGCCACCTTTTTCTTTGATGAACAGTGTGCAGTCAATGACTCCCCTGCAAAAGCCGTGTTTCACAAGATGAGTCGAGAGTTTCTCATACCAAGATCTTGGAGCTTGATGAAGCCCGTAGAAAGCCTTGTCGAGTTTGTAAACTCTATCCCTATGATAAGGATCTTCAAATCCCTCGGGTTGACTGACATAGACTGTTTCTCTGTTTTCCCCATGAAGGAATGCACTCTTCACATCTAATGGTAGACTTTAATCTTCATGTACGATGCATAGGCAAGGAAGATGCGAATGGCTTCCATCCTTGCCACGGGTGCAAACACTTCATTATAGTCAATTCCCTCCACTTGGCAAAATCCTTGAACCACCAATCGAGCCTTGTTTCTGATAATGACCCCTTGGTCATCCTTCTTGCATTTCAAACCCATTTGGTGACAATGACCTTAGCACCTTTAGGTCTATCAACCAGAGTCCATACACCTAACTTCTTGAACTGAAGAAGTTCTTCTTGCATGGCACTCACCCACGCCTCATCATTTAGTGCATCACTGACGTATTTTGGCTCAAACTGTGAGACAAAACACCGATAAGCACCATCATGAATATATCCCTTTTCCATAACTGAGGCGTAATTAGCTGAGTATAGCTGATTTTGGGTTTGTACTCCTGATCTGACATTCCCAATGACATTGTTTAGGGGATGATAGACGTTTAGTCGTGATCTTGGAGTAGTAGGAATAGCTACCTCAGAGCCAAGATTATGAACATTTGGTTCTGCAGCTGAGGTAGTTGGAGTTTGAGGCTCTGAAGTCAAAGGTGCATCACTGGTAGATTGTTGTGGACTTTCCGGAACTGGAACCTGTTCCTCCTGACTGTTCTGGTCATCTTCTTCAGCTTCATCTTCAGAGGAGGAGTCACTGTCATCGATTACTCCCCCTGACTGAGTAGATGATCCTCCCTGTGAGCTAGATGTTGGAGTATTCAAGATATCATACATCATCCGTGTAGCTAACTCGCCATCCGAGGGAGAGAGAGGGATGTTGAAGGACTTGAAGAATCCATCATAGTCGAAAAAGTAGGCGGGTCCTTTTCCAGTAGGTGGTGTGATATATCTCTGAACATCAACATTACACCACACTTCTATTAGACCCGTTGAGTTGTTGTAAATTTGCTTGTTCGGTATGTTGTATCCTAGAAAGATTCCTTCATGTGCCTTCTCGCTGAATTTACCTTCTTGTGTCTTCTTCAGAAGTGTGCATGGCGTGCCAAATGGTTCGAGATACTCCAAATTCGGTTTGCGTCTTTGTAGTAGCTCGTAACATGTCTTTCCGTGGCGCTTGACTATCAGGACTCGATTCAGTGTATAACATGCATTCGCCACTGCCTCATTCCAGAATTGGATAGGTAGTTTTGAGTCTGCCAGCATAGTCCGTGCTGTCTCTATCAAGCTTCTATTCTTTCTCTCAGCAACGCCATTCATCTGAGGCATGTAGGCAGAAGTGAATTGATGCACAATTCCCTTTTCCTTGCAGTATGCCTCCATCCACTGGTTCTTGAATTCTGTTCCGTTGTCTGAGCGTATTGTCTAACCTTCAGCTTGTAGAGAGATTCCAGTGTGGTTACCAACTCCTTGAATGACTCAAATGTTCTGATTTGGATTTCAGAAACATTACCCAAGTGAACCTTGAGTAGTCATCAGTGATCACAAAACAGTACAAGTCGCCTGCAATGCTCTTTGTACTGACTGGATCAAACAGATCCATGTGAAGAAGTTCAAGAGGAAGTTCTATCGAATGAACTTTCTTTTCCGTATGAGACTTCTTCGTCTGTTTGCCTTTCTTGCAAGCTACATAAAAGTCAGGAAGCTGGAGGTTCTTGACATTAACTCCTCTCACCAGATCGTTCTGAATCAAGTGATTCATCTTCCTTTGACTAATGCGTCCCATTCTCCTATGCCAGGAGATGGAATCCTTTTCAGTAGCTTTAGATAGAAAACACTGAACCTCATGATCCGTTGTAGAAGCTGTTGACAGATCCAAAACATAAAGGTCTTTATATCTTGAAGCAGTCATCAGAACTTGGTTCTCTGGGATCACGTAGTCTTTCTTTAGCACCTAACACTTCTTATTGTCGAAGATGACTTTAAATCCCTTATCACATATTTGGGAAACAGAAAGTAAGTTATTTTGTAGTTGTTGAACGTAGTTCACCTTATCAAACTTAACTTTCTGATTCCCCACTTCTCCCTGGGCTGTGATATAGCCTCCCTTGTTTCCAGCAAATGAAACATGACCTCCGTTTGATAAAAGAGCCCTGTTTCCTGTCATGTGCCTGGATTCTCCGCTGTCTACAATCCACGTGTTAGTTTCAGCATTGTATCGAACACCATGCACATACCAAGTAAAGAATTAGTTTGGGTCAGGAACCCAAGCCTTTACTGGCTTGGGTTTCCCCGAGGCATCACACATCATAAATTCCACCCATTGACCCTTATAGGATGAGGGTAGCGCAGGTTCCTTCTTGTCATCATTATCAGACACAGAGGATGTCTTCTCCTTCCATAATCCAGATTTGTGCAAGGCCTGTTTGTGATCAGCAGTCGACTGACTTACAGGTTGAATTTTAGGTTCACTAGTTCTTCTAGGTAGAGTCAGAGAATTCCTCTTAGAAGACCTAGGCTTTGAAACCTGAGGTTCAATCTTCTTCCTAGGTGTCTGATAGAAATGAAAATAGGAGGCAATGTGTCCATATTCACCACAGTTGTAGCACGACCTGCTATCAACTTTATGATTAAACTTTCTTTGTGGAGAAGTGTGTGACACTCTAGTAACATCACTCACTCTAGATTTTGACTCTGGTTCTTTGGATGTTCTCTGGTTTAACAAAGTTAACTGTTTTAACCTGTTTAACATTTTTTTCTTTTGGTTACTTGGTTTTTGACTTAAAATATGTGAACGATTAACTTAGAAGTCTTTTAGGTTCTGATTTGACTCTGTTTGACTCTGACTTTAAGTTAACTTTTTCAAATTCCTTTTCCAGATTAACACAAGGCAATTTACCCTTTGCTTTTGAAATGGCCTCCTTTTGTTTGTCTCCAGTGTCACTAGATGAACATAAGGAATCTGGATAACTAACAAGAGGAGTAGACACCACATGATCTTTGATGGGATTATTATTTATTTGTCTAGTCTTAGGGGTTGTTTGGCAACATCTGATTGAATAAGTGCTGAATAAATAAAAGGGTCTGAACCAGTAAGAGGTCTGAACCAGTAAGAGGTCTGAACCAATAAGTGTGTTTGGTTGTAAAAAACAATAAAATAAAACAATATTATCCCAATAATCAATATTATCCCAAACCACTTCACAAACACCTACAATTCCAAGTCGGTGCTGACTAGAGTGGGCCAACCTCACAAAATCACTCTTCAATTCCATTTCTTCACTTCATCTTCCCCAATCCCCAAACACCATTTCTGTTTCCACACAAACCCTTCCACCACCGCCACCACCGCTTCTTGTCCCTCTTCATCATCCTCACCATCTCATCCCCTTCCACCACCACCTCCACCACCACCACCACCCCAAACGCCGTCGCAACACAACTCCCCTTCGACGCCGTTGCCCTCCTCAAATTCAAACTCAAAGCCGACGTCGGAAACAAGCTCCTCTACAACCTCAACGAGCGCTTCGACTACTGCCAATGGCGAGGAGTCAAGTGCGTCCAAGGTCGAGTCGTTCGTCTCGTCCTCCAGAGCTGCGGCCTCACCGGCACCTTTGCTGGTGACACATTGTCGCGTCTTGACCAGCTTTGAGTCCTCAGCCTCCGGATCTTCTCCACCGCCCGTCGCCGACCACCACCCGTCACAGACCACAGATCTGACTCGGGTCAGATGCAAGCTCACGTCTAACCGAATAAGAGGTTCTGTCAGACCACTTTCTCATTAAGAGGTATCTAACCAAACGCACTTATCTGACCCATGTCTGACCGAGTCAGACATAAGGTCTGACCAGCCTCATTAAGAGGCAAACAAACAGCCCCTTAGTGTTCATCAAAGTCTCAGGTGGTGGTGGAACCACTTTATAACCCAATCCCTCCCCGTTGTTCCTTTCTCTCACTATGTATTGGACTATGTGTGAGGAACTAGTCCAACTGTGCAGTTTCTGTTTTAATGAATTTACTTCTACTTCTAGAACTGCCTTTTGCTTCTTAGTGTCTTCTAGGGAGTTTAGATAATACCTAATGTCATTAGCTTGGTTAAAAGCAACTACTTCGGTTTCCCTAAGCTGTTTAGTCAAAAGGTCTATCTTTTATTTATAACTCTACTCATTTAGTTTTAATACCCTATTAGCCTCAGTGCACAGTTTCAAATCTTTTACTAAGTTATTATTATGATCTAATAACCTAGCAAATTTTTCATCTATGCTATTCCTAAAAGTATCACAATCAGAACAAGCATGATTATCAAACATTTGGTCAGTAGTACTTACCTGAGTTGATTCAGAAGAGTTAGCCATCAACGCAGCATCAGATGTCTCCGGTTCTGGTGATTCCGTCTTTTATAGTCTCTGACGTGGTAGTCTCCTCTTTAGGCTTGTAACTGACCTCGGTAGCAGTTGGTTCTTCACTATGTGACATCGCTATCTCAACTGCTAGATCTCCTTCACTAGCGGAATGATTGTCAATATCTTCTACACTTGCAATGTTTGATTCCCCTGGTGAGACAAACCTAAAGCTCCAATCCTGTCCTTCATCATCATGAGCAGTCAAGGCTTTTGGATCCTTGCTTGATGAAGTAGAATTGGTACCTTGCTTGTCTTGACGGTGAAGGACGAGAACGGGTTCCCGTTACCCGTCTTCTTAGGCTTGACACGTTCTCTTTTGAAGTGCCCCTTCTCTCCACAATTGAAGCAGGTCACTTTGCTCTTGTCAAAGCCAAATGTGGAATCCTTAGTAGCTACCAAGTTCTGTCCGGTTTGTTTTACAAACTTCTTTGCCCTCCGGACAGCACTAGCTAAGGCCCACATTATGTCCATCCTCTCAAGCTCCATTTCGTCCACCTGCTCGTAGTCCTCGTCTGCAAGATGGCAGTTTCCAATATTCCCAGCAACAAGTTCATCATAAGAATGAACCACTGCAGCCAAAAGATCCATGTGTTCTCGAGCTACTTCCACAGTCACATTACCGAGATTCTCGGTCTTCAGTTTAGTAGCACTTGCTTCGGATCCAATATAGTGGGTACAAGAAGGTCCCGTCGTGTCTGATCCTAAAGGAGACGCATGTGAAGGACCCGATGAGCTAGACACAAATGCAGTCTGGAGAGGTGCTCCAGATGTCTTAGTTTGAGGCGTGGCATTGTACAAAGCTGGATTTTGATTGTACGAAGACTTCTGAGCTCTGTACTTCATCCTAAGTGCCTCTTCTCGCAACTTAAGAATGAAGTCATTAATATCCAGTTTTGCCAGCATTCCATTCTGTCTAAGGTTAGACAGGAATGAAGCCCATTTTTCAGGCAATCCGTCTGCAAAGTTCGTAACTTTCTCTTCCATGGTAGTAGCCACCCCATGTGTATGCAGTTCACTCATCAGATGGTAGAATCTATCTATAACATCGTCTAAACTCTCGTTTCCCATCGATGAGAAGTTATCAAATTCCTTCTTTAACTCCTTAGCCTTCATTGCCTTTAATGAAGCATTCCGTCATACCTCTTTTCGAGCTAATCCCAAAGTTTCTTGGACTGCTTATTCTCTGAGTACTGGTGGAATATGTCTTTAGGAATAGACTGCATAATCAATGCATAAACTTTTTTCTCTGCATTATATTTAACTTTCTGGACGTCCATCATCCCTCCTAACGTTAGCTTAACTCCATCAGCTCCCACCGGTGTACTATATCCAATCTCGATGGCTTCCCACAGATTCGGATCCACTCCATTGAGGTAGATCTCAAAACGTTGTTTCCAGTGGGGAAACTCATCTAACATCAAGAGCTTTGGTGGTTTATTATGATTACCCACCTCACTATCAAGCAATAGCAAGTTCTGTATCCTAGAGTCCTTCCCAGTAATAAAGGCTGACATTAATCTTCCATGGCGAATAACTTTAAGTCTAATAAAACAAAACTGTCACTGGTGCGACTGAAGGTTGCGAATGGTCTAGTCGTGCGTATGAACTCTGTGACTGGTTCAATCGTGCGGCTGAACTAAGCGATTGGCTCAGTCGTGTGAATGAATCTGATGCGTATGAGCAATGCAAACGAACGGTTAAATCGTACGAATGGAGATGCGACTAGGTCCAATCGTGCATTTGGATTATGCGAATGAATTCCAGTCGTGCGAATGGACTCTCGTGCGACTGAAGCTGCTTTTTTGCGAAATTTTCTAGGTTAAACGTGTTTCAGCCGTAAAAATTCGAATTTTCGCAAGGTCTAATCGCCTAAGTCCGTAGAAACCAAACTTTGATGAGCAGGGAACGCCCAAGATCACTTTTGACACCAAAAATTGCGTTTTAATGCAAAAACACAAATTTTTTATCAATCTTGATCGAATCACACGTAATCAAGAGCCAATGCTCTGATACCACTTGTTAGGACCTGGTATTTGAACGAAATAACGAATGATTAACGTGTAACCAAACCAAATAGTGCGGAATCCTATTTGATTGGCGATCCAATCAGTGAGAACACACTAAGAATCAATCAAGAATTGAATCTAACGTTAGAAGTCGATTGGGAACCGATCTAATGTGTTCTGTGAACTTGGAGAACGAATTGAGAGGCTTCTGGATGGCTAGGGTACGTCTGGAATCATAATGAATGAAAGCTCTACATTTTTCCACTAATTGAGTTGTATTTATAGGTTAGTATTGTTCATTCTTGCGACTGAACCATTAGTATGGTTCAGTCGTGCGATTGAACCATGCAGTTGATTCATCCGCACGACTGAGTGTTCAGTCGTGCGACTGAGCCAATCTTATGTTACAATCATACGACTGATCCAGTCTTCTGGTTCAGTCATGCGACTGAGTCATTTGTATGAAGTTATTCATGCATATGCTCCAATCGCATGGGTCATTTGCATGAGAACTTCATTTTGTTAAGTTTGAATGTATTAATTAATATAACATTATGTGTAACAATTCAAACAACCACAAACCTAATTAACCAATTCAACATCGACTCATTAATGAAATATTAAACGTTATAAATAACAAACAAACAATATCATTTCATTAATCATTCCAATCATTACCTCAGAATCAGACAGACAAGATCTATTACATTCATATCATGATCTAGGGACATACATGTATCAACAGAAGGAAAGAAGTAGACCTATGGGCGAAAGGAGACAGCCCGAGACTGAGATGGTTTTGTCTGACGACAACGAAGAAAAGGAGGAAGAAGAGCCTGCGCCGGAGGCGGCACGAGGCTGTAACTATGGGGCATTTATGAGATGCAAGCCCCCTACTTTTGATGGTAATGGCACTGTTGGTGCTGCTCACCGATGGGCGAGGGAAATGGAGGTTGTTCTCGATATCAGTGAGTGCCGGGAGGACCAGAAAGTGAAGTTCGCTACCCACTCTTTTGTGGACTCGGCTCTGTGCTTGTGGGACAATATAGTCCAAGCCAAGGGTAGAAGGGCCATTAGGAGGATGAGATGGCCCAAACTGAAAAAGTTGGTGATTGAGGAGTTTTGTCCTCATCGGGATATGGACAAGGTTGAGAGAGAATTCCTGCAGCTGGAGGCGGGAACGATAACACACCAAGAGTACACCACAAAGTTCAATGAAATGGCACGTCTGGTGCCGGATCAAGTGACGCCTCTATCACAGAAGATTAAAAGGTACATCCAGGGTTTACCAGCAGACATTTGCAGGCACATGATTGCCCCCCGACCAAGCACGTTTAGGTTAGTGGTGGATTTAGCAGAGAGATTGTATGATGAGAGGACTGTGGTGGTGGTGACTGAAGGTAGTCGGAAGGGTGGAGGTGATAGAAACTGGAATGGAAAGAGGTTTGGTCGGGGTGGTGCCTCGACGAGGCAAGGGTGGATGACCATCGTGTGGTCACATCGAATGCGGGGTCGAAAAGGTGTGGCAAGTGTCGAAGAGAGCATACGGGAGAATGCAGGTGGGGATTTAACGGGTGCTTCAAATGTGGGAAGGCAGGGAATATAGCCAAGGATTGTCGTAGGGTCCGGTGGTTTAACTATGGTGAAGAGGGTCACATGAGTAGGGACTATAAGAAGCCAAGGGCTAAGGGTTCAGGGAAGAAGATGACTGGGGGAGAAGGACCAAGGGCGAGTGCCAGGGCGTTCACGATGACACAGAGGAGGCTAGGACGAACCCTGATGTTGTGTGCGGTACGATTATAGTAAATCAAACTTTAGCTTATGTGTTGTTCGATTCTGATGCTAGTAAAAGTTTTATTTCTGCTGCTTTCTATGCTAAGCTGCCTGTTAGTAGTAGACGTTTTGAGGCGCCTTTTGATGTAGATACCATAGGTAAGTCTACCGGGATTTCAGAAATGATAGAAGACTGTGATGTGGAGCTAGAAGGTCATAAGTTTCCTGTTAGACCGTTCGTGATGACCTTAGGTGGTTTCGATTTGGTTCTTGGAATGGATTGGTTGGTGGACTCCGAGGCGAAAATTATGTGTCGTAAGAAAATGATTCGTTTGACAGCTCCTGACGGGAGTTTGGTAACTGTTTATGGGGATCGGGTTACTACGATCGCGAAGGTAATCTCAATGGCGGTGGCGGGAAAGTGTATGAGGCGTGGATGTAGTGCCTATTTGGCCTATGTAAAGGATGTGGATACGCCAGCACCACAACTGTCTGATTTACCGGTTGTGTGTGACTTTTTGGATGTGTTCCCAGAAGACTTACCAGGAGTGCCAACTGACAGAGAGATTGAGTTCCAGATTGATCTGATACCAGGTGCCCAACCTGTTGCCAAGGCACCGTATCGGTTGGATCCGATTGAGATGAAGGAGTTGATGGAGCAGTTGCAAGAGCTACTGGATAAGGGGTTCATCAGACCGAGTCTCTCTCCTTGGGGTGCTTCGGTCCTGTTTGTGAAGAAGAAAGACAGTAGCATGAGGATGTGCATTGACTACCGAGAGCTGAACAAGTTGGCGGTGAAGAACCGATACCCCATACCAAGAATAGATGATTTGTTCGATTAGCTTCAAGGTGCCAATTGGTTTTCAAGGATAGATCTTCGATCGGGTTACCATCAGTTGAAGGTGAAGGAGCAAGATATCCCTAAAACAGCTTTTCGCACGAGCTATGGTCACTATGAGGTTCTTGTCATGTCTTTTGTTTTGACCATTGCGCCAGCTGCTTTTATGGATCTGATGAACCATGTGTGTCGGCCTACGTTGGATAAATCAGTGATTGTGTTTATTGATGATATCCTGATTTATTTGAAGAGCGAGATTGAGCATGCCGGTCACATTCGGGAGGTTTTGGAGACACTGAGAAAGGAGAAGTTGTACGCCAAGTTCTCTAAGTGTGCATCTTGGTTGCGCGAAGTTCAGTTCTTGGGTCATGTGGTGAATCCTGATGGGATCATGGTGGACCCGGCAAAGGTGGAGGTGGTGATGCAATGGAAGTCTCCTAAGACGCCATCCGAGATTCGTAGCTTCTTGGGTTTGGCGGGCTATTATAGAAGGTTTATCCAAGACTTTTCTAAGATTGCTTCTCCACTAACCAAGTTGACCGGAAGGATATGAAGTTTGTATGGGGTCATGCGCAAAAGAAGGCATTCGAAGAATTGAAGGCGAGGTTGACTCAAGCTCATGTTCTGTCATTACCCGATGGAAGCAAAGATCTGGTGGTTTATTCTTATGCTTCCTATTCGGGGTTAGGTTGTGTATTAATGCAAAGAGGGAAGGTTATAGCCTATGCATCCCGAAAGTTGAAGGTTCATGAGGTCAATTATGCTACCCATGACTTGGAGCTAGCAGCCGTGGTCTTTGCGCTAAAGATTTGGCGGCACTATCGTTACGGGACGAAGTGCACCATCTTTACTAACCATAAGAGCTTGATGTACTTCTTCAAGCAAAAAGATTTGAACATGAGGCAGAGGAGATGGTTAGAACTTATCAAGGATTATGATTGTGAGATCCATTACCATCCGGGCAAAGCCAACGTGATGGCTAATGCCCTTAGTCGGAAAGAGAGGCCCGAACCGATTCGGGTGAAAGTATATCAGCTGATCATGACCTCTGATGTGATGGAGCAAGTCAAAGAGTTTCAAGATGAGGCACTGAAAGAGGATCATCTTACTTCTGAGAGAATGAGAGGTCTGGTCGCAGAATTGGGTGAAAACACGCTTGGTGTTAGAACACGATTCGGGAGAACAGGGATTCCTCATCTTGGGGATCTACGGGTGAAGATTTTAGATGAAGCTCACAAGACTCGATACTCCATTCATCCAGGTGCCACAAAGATGTATCAAGACATGAAGAAAGATTATTGGTGGCCGGGTATGAAACACGACATGGTGGAGTATGTGAATAAATGCCTTACTTGTCTATAGGTGAAGGCCGAGCATCAGAAGCCGTATGGGAAGATCCAACCTTTGGATATACCAGAATGGAAGTGGGAGCACATCACCATGGATTTCATCACGAAGCTTCCACATACTCCGAAAGGGTATGATGCTATATGGGTGATTGTTGATCATCTGACGAAGAATGCTCACTTCCTACCGATCCACGAGATATATTCATCTAAGAGGTTGGCAGACTTGTTCATCAAGGAGATTGTAACTCGTCACGGTGTGCCGGTGTCGATTGTATCTGATCGTGACACCCGGTTTACCTCCAAATTTTGGAAGAAATTCCACGACACCATAGGGACGAGGTTACATATTAGTACGGCTTATCATCCCCAAACTGATGGTCAGTCAGAAAGGAGCATTCAGACATTGGAAGACATGCTTCGAGCATGTGTGATTGTTTTTGGGGAATGTTGGGATGACCACCTACCGTTAGCTGAATTCTCATACAACAACAGCTATCATGCCAGCATTGGTATGCCACCATATGAGATGCTATATGGTAGAAGATGCAGAACACCCGTTTGTTGGGGTGATATTAGTCAGAAGGAGTTGGGGAGCGTCAAGGTGATCAAAGCTACGACTGAGAAGCTTGAAAGGATCAAAGCCTTCATGAAGGCAACCAAAGATAGACAAAAGCCGTATGCCGATAAACGACGCAGGCCGATTGAGTTCTAGGTGGGTGACCGGGTTATGTTGAAGGTCTCACCTTGGAAGGGTATCATTTTTTTTCGAAAGCGGGGCAAGTTGAGCCCGGGATACGTAGGCCCTTTCCAAATCGTTGCTTGAGTAGGAGAGGTGGCCTATAGACTAGAGTTACCAGAGGAGTTAAGTGGAATTCACTTGACATTCCATGTGTCTCATCTAAGGAAGTGCTTGGCAGATGAAGACATGATTGTTCCACTGGAGGATATCAAAGTAGACGAACGGCTCAATTATGTGGAGCAACCAATGGCAATCATAGACCGAAAAGAGAAGAGGCTGAGAAATAAAGTGGTTTCTCTTGTGCGTGTACAGTGGAAGCACAGGAACGGGTCCGAGTCAACATGGGAGACTGAGGAAAAAATGAGACAGCATTATCCACATTTGTTCGAGGAAAACAGGTTTCGGGGATGAAACCTATTTAAGGGGGGTGGATTTGTAACACCCGGTTATTTATTATTTTGAAGTTGACGAAAGAAAAAAAGAAATAAAGTCCAAAGTCGAGGGATCAAACTTTCCAACGAAAGAAAGACATGTGAGGGGGTATATAAAGGGAAATGACAGCCCTTACCCTCTCCCCACACTCATATTTCAGCCAAACAAGAGAGGAGAAGAGAGAAAGGAAGAAAAGAGGAAGAAGTGTTGGTTCGGGTTGGTTCGAGTGGCCAAAATCGTAGAGAAGCGAGTCAAATTGAAGCTCTCCTCGTTATGGTCATTTGTGTGAGTTCTACGACCCATCCTTCAAACGTTTTTGAACGATTTGGGGCTGGAAAACATCTGAAAATCAGGTTTTTGAGTGTGTGCATGTTTGACCCATTTGTGTATGTGTATGTGTATGTGTGTGATGCGTTTGAGCCTTGTTTGTGAGCTTGTGTATGATTGAATGGTGTTGTGGTATGCATCCTAAGGTTTAGGATGGTTATTTTGGGCATAGAATGAGTTTGGATGAGCTTGGAGGTCGAAAATGGCAAATTAGGTTCGGGATGAACTGCATTCTGCACCATCTAGGGCTAGGCGATCGAATGGAGGCCATACGGCCGAATGAGGTGTGATTAGGGTTCATTCGCATGATTGGGGTCCATTCGCACGACTGAGAGTTCATTCGCATGATTGGGATCCCAATCGCATAATTGCTCATCCGCATTAGTTCCATTTGCATGAGATCCATCCGCATTACGTCCATTCGCATGATTGGGTGTTCATTCACATGAGTGTTCATCCACATGAGTGTTCATCCGCATTGGTTCATTCGTATGATGTTCAGTCGCATGGAGGCCATGCGACTAAAGGGTGTCCATACGCCCAAATAGGGTTGTTGCACCCGAAGGAAAGTGTAGTTTAACTTCCGACTTTCGGGGGAAAGTGCAGATGTAAGTTTTTGACGTAAGGTTCTCGTAAGTTCATGTAAGATGACGATTGAGGCCTTAGAGAGCATGTTGGGCATGAAGACGATGATGTCA
Organism: Flaveria trinervia; assembly: GCA_025506515.1. Lineage (NCBI taxonomy): Eukaryota > Viridiplantae > Streptophyta > Magnoliopsida > Asterales > Asteraceae > Flaveria > Flaveria trinervia. The sequence continues at coordinate 17,564,130 of CM046458.1, read as the reverse complement.
CATGATTATGCATGTTATGTATGTATGATGTTACCATGTATGATGTTGATGCTTGTGTATGTTATGTTCCTGTTATGATGTATGTTTATCCTTCAGTGGCTTTACGCTGAATGTTAATGAATCAAATGAAGTATTATGTAACGTAAAGTGAAAGATAATAAAAAGAGAAACATGAAGTAAGAATGCATGCATTAATGAAAAATTAAAGTAAAGAAAGTCTTGCAAGCATAGTATGTCTGGAAACGCCATTAAAGGTGTTAGCCCAACGGTGTGCGGGTTCACTACCCTGGTAGGATGCACATTGGGGTCTTTCTTTGTGATTGACCATTTGTATAGCTCCATTGATGCATGCCCTAGGTATTGTGATCAGAGGTGCGAGCACCGTTATAGCTGGCCTATGATAGGCCTAGGTCCAGTACCAGGAATAGCTGGGCATTGCACATAGCAGTGGTATACCTAAACTCTACCCTAGGTGCTGTGATCAGAGGTGTGAGCACTATTATAGCTGGTCTTTGATAGACCTAGGTCCAGCACCAGGAATAGCTGGGTAAATTTATGGTAAGAAGAGAAAAGATATAATGATGAACGAACGATGCAGAAAATAATGAATATTATCTATGTGTACGTATGTTGTATGATCACACGAAAGTAAAGAACGGTTTTAATGAAAGAAAGTATGTTTTATTACAAAACTAGAACTCACTCAGCAACACTGACTTTGATGTGTTTCCAGTTGGCAGGTAATGGTTGCTGAGGATGGCACGAGGCGACTACTCAGCTCTTTTAGGATGGCATCCATATTTATAATACTTTTTTGATGTAATGCAACTGGGGTTTTATAACTGAATTATGATGTATTATTTTGTAAAAGTTTTTATAATGAAATGAGATGTTATTTTTGAATGTTTCTGCTGCAATATTTGTGTAAAAGGAATGTAATTATATGTTTTATGTGCAATGAGGATCCAGCTGTAAGCATCCCGGGAACGGGACCTTACATTTTACATTTGAGCTCCTAAACTAGGTACACATGTATCTACAAAAAATGTATTCAAAAAAATATGATAAACAGATAATTCAACAAATGCAATGAATAGTGAAATTCAAGGCAAAGGCGATGAATAGTAGTCCACAGTAGCGAATGTGATGAATAGTGTTCAAGCTGAATGCAATAAAATAGTGTTTCATTCTGCTTGTCTGATTTTGATGAATGGTTTGATGTTTTCACTCAAAGTTGTCGTAAAACATTTCGATTAGAAACTCTTAACTGATCTCATGTCATTTTGCTCATTATTAATTCGTAATTGATGATTTGATTTTGGGTTTGATTTAAGTTTGATCCATGTAACAGTATCTTCAAATAATGATGAATTTGAAGTGTAAATTGATTCAAATAGGCTAATTCTGTTTTGATGACAAATCGATTGTTTGAAACACAATTATAAGCAAACTAAACACTAGTTCGGCCAATAATCATTGAGAAACAGTGGATTCTACTTGATTTCGAGAGCCAAAGCTCTAATACCAATTGACTGACTTAGAATTAACAAGGATTGAATATATTGATGGACTTATATGATAATTGTAGCAAAAATAAAATAATCAATGATCAAAACAAATAGAAATGCTTATTATGTGGATTGTATATTTATAATAACACTTAATAGTACAATCAGGAATTTCTATGTAATCAGGGTATAAAAGTTGTGTGAGAGTTATGAGAGTTATAAAATTGAGACAAACTTTATCTACTTACAGGTCAGATAAAATAATCTGTACAATGACTTTATACTCTGACATATAATCGAGTAATTTGAGTACAACGTACAAACTAATTGTATCTATATAATGTTTTTTTTTCTTCAGCAACATTTGTTATTTATATATCTAAATTTATCTTTGGGAATGTACACAGTCTTGGCCGCATTGGTTAACTTAGGCATAAATATTTGTTTGTGTTCACCCGAATTAGTCTATGCAGGTAGACAAATGATCATCCGCATTTGTTTTTGTTCACACGCAAAAACAAATGCGGCTAAACAATACTTAGCTTGTTTTTATTGTTCGTATTTCTTCACACTTCATCTGCATTCATCAACACTTGGGATATTTCAACCAAAACAAATTATATCACTATGTGAATTGGCATAGAGATCCTTTCAGGGCCCAACATTATGCATTTATGGGATAATGTTATGATATTGATTGTTCTTAACATTTGTATTTGTGTCGGGTGATATGATAATCTATTGACAGAAAATTCCTGTAAAAATTCTCTTAAACCCCCTCCCCCCCCCCCCCCCCCCGCGCAATGTGTTTTGACAATCCCATCCATCGCATCTTCGTGTTTGCAGGAATGGGACAAGTACTTACTTATACGTAACTTAGTCATATATATATATATGTATATATATATATGTGTGTGTGTATATATATATATATTTATATTTACAAACTATTCTATATTTTTATATATTCAACCGATGTAATACAAGAGGTATTACACTAGTATGTATATATACATATATACGTACAACATATGGCTTTTTTGTATGAATGGAACTTTTTCTATAAATCTCTATCTCAAAAAAAATGTCTAACAGAAATATCCAGAAATCTATATCTAGAAATAACATGACTAAGAGAAATCACACGAATAAATTCTTTTTGACTCTGGCTCTTCAAATGACTCAATAAGATAAGCTCCAATTGCATCATAGGCATTACAAAAAACGGGTTCTTTTTTGTATACTTATAGTTATTATCTTCATTTTGATAGTTTCTACGTTTACATGGATTATACAATCATATGGGAGGAGTTTTTTCCAAAAGCGTATAGGAGAAAAACTTATTTAGCAAAAGGGTTTGTATTTAAAACTTTATTAATCTCTCTCGTTATCATAATGGATTAAAAAAGGGAGATTTTATCAAAATAGTATTAGTAACAAAAGTTAAGAATAAACTTTCTAATTGTATATTTTTTATTTTATTTATATTTTATATGTTTTCTTAAAACTTTTTAAAACATTTTCTAAAGAGAAATGTTGTAGTCTTTCATAAAATTATTCCAAAAAGTTAAGCAAACAATTTCTAATTTTGTGAAAGAAGATTTTTTGAAACTCTTTTAAGTTCTTTTTTACACATTTACTTAAAACTTTATTAAAAAAATTTCTAAAAAAAACCTTATAGTCTTTCATAATGATATTTAATAGAATGTTAAGAAAGCAATCATTTTATTTTATAGAACTAGTTTTAACACAAACTAAAACAAAGTCAATTATTGAAAGTTAAAACTTGGGTGTAAACGAGCCAAGTCAAGCCCAAGCTCAACTAGGCTCGAGCCATGTTGTTTATGACTTAAGAGAGCTCAAGTAGCTCAATTGAAATATGTTTGCGAGTCGATCACACGTAGCTCATGAGTTAATTTGGTTCTTTCACACCCTTAAATAAAACAAAAGAATAATGATTAAAGAACAAGTAATTTAAAAAGACATTTTAAAAATTTTATATCTTTTAAAACTAAAAACAATAACGTTTGTAACTTCTTATAAAAAGTTACATATATATAATGACAAAATACTACAACTTTATCTATTTTAAAAGAGTGTTTTAAAACAACTTTCAAGAAGACATAGAAAAGAAAAAATTCATTAAGCAAAACCTTTTTATAAAACTAGAATTTTTTACTTAACCTCTTTTATAAGTAACATTATTTTAAATAGAAACACTCTCTAACTAATAAGATTATGGCTGAGAATAGAAACTTTTAAATACCATGATAAATAATTTTGCAACCATCCAATTTAGTAAATAAGTTTTGCATCTATGCTCTTTTGGGTAAAAACTCCTAATGGGAGTAGGATCTTATGTAAATTTTATTTTCTATAAAATCGGAGAATCCAATAAAAATATTATCATGTGCATTAAATGATAATTACTCACTAAGTGTAAATTAAAAATTTGTTAAAATAGTTTGTTTGTTTGTTAGTTACTAACTACATGCTAATAATTAATATTTGATTTTATGTTTTCTTTTTAACTGATTAATCAATTTAATTTCATTAGTATTTTTCTCAAGCATATTGTTCAACCATTATCTAAAGTTAGAACATATATAAATCGATGAAGAAGAACTCATTAAAAGTTGGATACGAACCAAGGTTGAAAAAAAAGAGCAGGGAAACCTTTAATAATATCATGTGCATAAAATGACAACTACTGTTGGACCAAAAGAACCAATGAGCCAGATCAGAAAAACCTTTAAGTCTCACAGACATCATAACAACTGAAGTGGTCTACAACAGCTGAAAAAAAAAGTCTGAAGACAATAGCTGAAGACAAGGTCTGAAGACAAGGTCTGAAGACAAGGTCTGAAGACAAGGTCTGAAGACAAGGTCTGAAGACAAGGTCTGAAGACAAGGTCTGAAGACAAAATCTGAAGACAACGGCTGAAGACAAAGTCTGAAGACAACTGCTGAAGACAAAGTCTGAAGACAACAGCTGAAGACAAAGTCTGAAGACAACAGCTAAAGACAAAGTCTGAAGACAACTGCTCAAGACAAAGTCTGAAGACCAAGTACTCACAAGTTGTCACAACAGCTGAAGTAGTTCTTTTCAGTAGTTGTGATGGTCTACTTTTCAATAGTTTGTAATCAGTAGTTTTATTTTATGTAAAAACTCTGAAGTTCTTACACTTCAGATGTTATAACTTCAGTAGTTGTAATTTTAGCTTGTACTTAACTTTTTGTGAAGGTGTCCTTAGTTGTTGTGGACATCTTCAGTAGTTTAGTCTACTTTTAGTTGTTTGTATAAATCAGTTAGCTGTCACTATCAAGCTGATGTCACATTCCTTTATAAAAGGAATGTTGACCTAATTTCTTTGTAGCCGAAGCTTGTGCGTGAATGAAAATATTCTCTTTGCAGAAAACTGTCTCTCTCTATAACCGTCACTGTTTGATTGAATATTCATATTATTCTTGCTTAAATTTCGTCTAATTCTTGTTCTATTCCGCTGCAAATCTTAATCTAATTGATCAAACTAGATCCCGATCCTTTCATCTACTCATTAAGGGTAAATTTTAAAAAAATCGTTAAAATAATTTGTTGTGTTAGTTACTAACTACATGCCAACAATTAAAATTTGATTTTGTGCTTTCCTTCTCAAGGGATTAATTAATTTGATTTCATCAATATTTTTCTCAATCATATTGTTCAACCATTGTCTGAAAATAAAACATGTAAAGATCTACAAAGAAGATGAACATATTAAACGCTGGATACGAACGATTGTTGGAAAACAAAAGCAGGCTAGGCAAACCTTAAAAATATCATATGCATTAAAGACGACTACACATTAAAGGTAAATTAAAAAATTCATTAAAGTATTTTGTTATGTTAGTTACTAGCTACATGCTAACGGTTATTTGATTTTATGCTTTTATTTTCAATTGATTAATCAATTTGATTTCATCAATATTTTTCTCAATTATATTGTTCAACCATTATATGACGTTAGAACATGTATAGATCGATGAAGAAGACGAACATATTAAATGTTGAATACGGACCAATGTTGGGGGAAAAGAAAAGCACACAAACATGTGCATCAAATGACAACTACTCATTAAGGGTAAATAAAAAAAATTCATTAAAGTAGTTTGTTGTGTTAGTTACCAACTACATGCTAACAATTAATATTTGATTTTATGCTTTTCTTTTCAACTGGTTAATCAATTTGATTTCATCAATACTCTTTTCAACCGTTATCTGAAGTTAGAATATGTATAGATCAATGAAGAAATGAATGTATAAAATGTTAGACACGAACACAGGTTGGGGCAGTCAAAAAAAACAAACACAAGTTGGGAAAAAAAAGCCGGCAGAACTTAAAAATAGTTTGAAAGGATTAAAAAGTAAAAATAACTAGAAAAATATGAAGATGGGTTTCGAGCCCACGCCCTCCACTTTACATGGGCGTGCAACACCACATGGACAATTATAAAATATTCAGTAACTTTTTCTTATTTAAATTTAAAAAGTTATATTTACCGTAGAAACCGACCTACATTTTGATTGATAAAGAAATTAACTTATGTAAAACATATTTTGAAATAGTTCAATAAGTTTACTTAAATTAAAATATTTTCTATAACTTACATAAAGTAGAAGAAACTATCTATATTTATACTACTATATAAAGCATAACCTTGGGACACAAATGTAATTTCACAAAAATTTAGGACACCTAATATGTAACACCCGGATTTTTTTTAAAAACAGTCAAGATATAAGAATAAAAGCAAAAAAGATAATAAAATCCAAGAGGAGGAACTAAAAGTGTCCAAAAATGACAAAACTTTCAAAAGTTGGTGTAAAGGTGAGTATGGCCGCCCACCCTCACCTCACTTCACCATTTGTCTCGGTACTAGAGAGAGAGAGAGTAGAGAACACTCTCGGATTGAAGAGGAAGAGGAAGAAGGAAAGTGAATTCAAGGTAAGAATTCAAGGTTTTTATGTTTTTATGTCGGGTTTTATCCCGGTTATGTGTTTGTATGCTTATGGGTTGTGTTTGTGCTCGTGTGTGTATGTTTTTGGATGTTGTTACTAGGTGTTTTGAACTCTTTGCAAGAGGGTTAAAAGGAACACCCAAGTTGCACCAGGTGAGTTCTAGACCCCGGTTTTTACATGTTTTAAACTATCTTAGGGCAGAAAACGTACTAAAATGATATTTTACATAGTTTATATGTGAATACCCGTATGTATTGTGTATGTTGGATGTTGGTTCTTGGATGTTTATAGGTTATTCATGTTTAGAATAGCCACATTATGCTTAAAACCGATGGTTTGATGATTAGGATTGAAAATATCCTATAAACATGTTTTACAGAATGCACATGCGCCTAGATAAGTGTTCATACGTCTGAAATTGCCTTAGAAAGAATTAAGTCTAAGTCATGCGCCTAAACAGTACCTCATGCGCCCTAAAATTTGCCTTAGAAATGTTTAAGTTCAGCCCATGTGCCTGAACAGTGGCCCATTGTTGGACCAAAAGAACCAATGAGCCAAGATCAGAAAACCTCTAAGTCCCACATGATATCACAACAACTGCTGAAGGCTTCATCAGCAGTTCGACAAGTGCTGAAGACTTCAACAGCTGAAGATCAAGTACTGAAGACTTCAACAGCTGAAGACTAAAGTGCTGAAGCTCAACAGCTGAAGAACACAAGTGCTGAAACTGAAGACCAAAGTACTGAAGTACAACAGCTGAAGAGTCTACAAGTGCTGAAGATCAACAACTGGTGTACAAAGTCTGAAGACATCAGCTCATGACATCTACTGAAGTCATCAGCTGATGAAACATCTAAAGTTCAAGTCTGAAGACCAAGTATTGAAGTTTCAGTAGTTTGTCACAACAGCTGAAGAGTACTTCTTCAGTAGTTGTGATATCAGTAGTTTTATGTTTTTACTTTCAGTAGTTTTGTAAAACGACTGAAGAGCTTGTTCTTCAGTCGTTGTAGTGTCAGTAGTTTTATGTTTTTCAGTAGTTGTAGTAACTGATAACACTTGGTATTTTTGTAAGAAGATGTCAGCTGTTTTGACATCTTCAGTAGTTGTGTTTCAGTTGGAATAATCCTGTTAGATGTCACTATCAAGCGACATCAACAGACGTCACATCTCTTATATAAGAGGTGTCGACCTAATTGTAAGTGTGACATTCCGTTACCACGAAAGCGAATATTGAATGAAATTTATTTGCAGAATTCTCTCTATCTATAACCGTTTTTGTTCTTCATTGAATATCTTTTCGTTCTTGTGAATTGACTAATTCATTGTTAGAATTCCGCTGCTATACTCTCTAATCAATCAACGTAGATCACTGATCCTAACAAGTGGTATCAGAGCTGGTTAATCATTGATCGATCTAACAATTGATCATTGAAACTGCTAATTGATATCTATGTTTGATTGAATTAGCATAGTCGCAAGAACTGGTTATAGATTATTGAATTTCTGATGCTTTCATTCATTTATTCTGAGATCTCTTTTGGTTCAGTTGGTTGTTGTGTTTTGTTCTAAATCTGTTTTAGCTTAATTGAATTTGATTGAATCTGAGATGACTACTCCTTCTAATGATCCTCACAATACTGGTTCCTCAACCAAGCCCCCATGCTGGTTAGGACCGAGTATAACATATGGCAACGAAGAATGCTTCATCACCTGTCTGTTAACAGTTCAGGTTGTTGGACATCTGTGGTACATGGACCACATAAGCCTATGGTGAACAATCCGGAAACCAATCAAATGGTTCCGAAGAAGAAGGAACAATACTCTGATGAAGATCGGAAACTGTTTGAGATTGATGCTAAAGCCCATGGAATTCTGGCCATGGCACTGCCTAATGAAATCTATTCAAGGCTTATACATCATGAACTGCTCATGATCTCTGGAATGCCCTGAAGGAACAATTCGGTGGCACAGATGAGGTCTTAGCAAACAACAGAGAAATCCTTGCCCAACAATATGAGACATTCTCTCATAGAAAGGTGAGACACTGACTCAACAGTTTGAGCGTTTTTCCTGCTTGATCTCTGAGTTGAAAATGGTGAAACAGGAATACACCAATAGCCAGATGGACAACAGGTTCCTCAGATCACTGCCTGAGAGATGGGACACATACACCCACTTCATGGGAAACTGCTTACATTCGAAAGAAAGATAGAGCAGAAGAGGAAACTGTCCTCATCAGGAAAGCTCACTGATGACTTTGTACCAGAGAATACTGCCTTGGTTGGTCATGAGTCAGAATATGCTGCATCTGAAAGCAATTATGATGAGCATATTGATTTCTCTTCAAATAGTTCTGATCATGCATTCGTTGGTATTGAGAGTCATTCTGGCAGTAATAGTGACAATCTATGCTTCATCATGGATGATTTGAAAGGAATAGCTGATGATGATCTAGAAGAGATGGATATTCTGAGCCAAATGGCATTGATTAATATCAAATGGCATTGATTAATATCAGATCTCAGAAGTTCTATAAGAGAACTGGCAGGAAATTTCCTGGACTCTCTGGCAAAACCAAAGTTGGTTTTGACAAGAGTAAGTTGAGGTGTCACAAATGCCAAAGGCTGGGACACTTTGCAAGAGAGTGTAGATCAACTGGATCTAACTCTTCTGCACCCTTTGTGACTTTTCCTAGTACTAGTCCACAAAACAGAGGGCAACATCCTGCTGGTTCTAGTCATCATTCACATCCTAGGTCTCCTGCATACTTTGTTCCACAGGGTCAAATGTCATATCCTTATCCCTACTATTATATGCCTCAACCAAATCCTGTTCAAGCTCCAATTGCAACAACAACCACAAGCATTGCCTGAACCACAACCTTCCCAATCTCATCAACAAACTCAACCTCAACAACATAGCTTCTTCACCCCAGGAGTTGTTGACTGGAGCAGTTTACCAGATGATTTTTCTGGTCATGAACAACTGTTCACTGGTGCTGGTCAACATGGTGGTGACAGTCCCTTGGAAATCTAGCTCTTATGGCTTTGGATTCTGCTGATACTTCATCCACTAATGCCTCTACACCAAAGGTATCACAGGTATCCTCTGAGGCAAAAGCCAAACTATGTTCTGAATCATGCATAGCCGCATTTGCATCTATTAGAGAAGCAAATGTAGCTTTAATCAACAAGAACGTTGAGCTAGAACAAATAATTTCCAAAAGCAAAGCTGAATTTGAGTCTGTGCTTAATGATAAGAATGATGAGATTTACAAACTTAATTGTCAAATAACTGATGATAAGGCTAGGGAAGAGATACTTCTAGAGAAGTATAAAGATCTCAAAGAAACCCTTGCAGTCACCCAAGTAGAGTGTGATTGATGGGTACAATCATGCAAAGGTTTTGAAATGCTTCTTAGTAAGCAATCTGCTTCCAATGTGAAGTTTGGCATTGGTTACAATCACACTGCTCCACCTACAGATTTTACTCTCCAGAGCAGAGGTAGAATCTGATGGTGAGAGTAATAACCAATCCATTTCATCATGTGATCTACTTTCTGATTCAGCACTATCAGAAGTAGAAGTCAACACTAAGCCCTCTCAGAACCTATCACTGATGTTGATGGTTCCACTGCTGGCACTCACATGATCAATGAGTTGATCAACTCCGGAGTTAATTCTAAAAGTCCTGAAAGGACTAGAGAGCAAGATTTTACACCTGAAGTTCAAACTCCAACTACTGCCAGTACTGAAGAAGAAAACTGTCAGTAGAAAGAGTTTGAAGACTACTAAAGAGGAAGTCAAGAAAGCAAACAATGCTTCCAAAGCACTGAAGAGCAAGTCTTCAGTTGTTTCATCCTCTTTAGTTGATGATCAACATAAGATGAAGAAGAACCATGTGAAGTATGTGGTTTGTTCAATCATCTTACAGATGATTGCTAGTACAAAAGAGGATCCAAACTCAAACATAAAGAGAATTAAAGACAAATTGGTTAAAATGAAAACTGAGTTTGAGACCACATTTGTATCAGCAACATCAAATCCTGTAACCCTTAAGTCCATAAAGAAATCCAAAAAGGAAGGGGTTAAACAGGTAACAACTGAGATTGCTCAGAAGAAGAGGGGTGCAACATAGGAACTTATCAAACTCCACTGGCAATGTGTCTGATGAGCTAAAAGCTTTATCACAAAATCAGACACAGCTGGTTATGATGGTTCAACATCTATTGGGAAGAGTTAACCAATTAGATGCTCCTATGTTGAAACCACAGAAAAGGAGGTCCAAGCCAAAGGATTCCTCTTCTTCACATCTTCTTCCTCTCAGGCTGTTGTTTCCAAAAACCTGTTAGTTTACCATATGTTGATGAGACCAGGCCCAAAACCAAAAAGGTTTGGGTCTCCAAAACTAACTGAATGTTGATAATTGCAGGGTTCTTCAACATGCCAAAGTAGCATCTGGTATGTAGACAGTGGGGGATCTATGCACATGACTGGGAACAGCTCTCTTCTTCATGACTACTCTCAAGAAAGAAGGGGTTTGTTTTTTTGGCAATGATGCTAGGGGTTACATCATTGGCAACGGCTTTCTCTCCAATGGAGAAATAAAGTTTGATGATGTTAATCATGGGAAATCTCAAGTACAATCTCTGAGTGTCAGTCAAATGTGTGATAAAGGCCATGTTGCTCTTTTCACCAGTCAGAACTGTAGGATTCTGTCATCCAAAGTTCTGCATTGATTGATAAGGTGTTGGATGATCACACTCTCCTGAGAGCCAACAGGACAGGAAGAGTGTATGCCTTAGATCTTTCCAAGAAAATAGATCTCAAAGGCAATCCTTGCCTATTTTCCAAAGCTCTTCTCAAGAATCTAAACTGCGGCACAGAAGGCTGGGTCATGTTAATTTCAAAAAATGAATCAGCTAATCCACAATAGTTTAGTTAGAGGCTTACCAATAAAGGAGTTCCACTGTGATGAAACCTGCACTGCTTGTTTAAAAAAAACAGCACAAAGTCTCATTCCCTCCTATTGAAGAGCCTAAGTCCACTGCCTGCTTGCAATTACTACATATGGATCTATTTGGTCCAGTGAGAGTAATGAGCATGGCAAAGAAGAAATACTGTCTGGTAATTGTGGATGATTACTCCAGATTTGTATGGACTTTCTTTCTACATTCAAAGGATGAGGTTGCTCAGAAGATTATTCACTTTGTGTGTATGTTGAGAAGCAGTATTCCCTTCCAGTCAAGTGTATTAGGAGTGACAATGGAACTGAATTCAGAAACCATACACTTGATAACTTCTATCTTTCAAAGGGAATCAAAAGGTAGTTTAGCATACCAAGGACTCCGAACAAAATGGAGTAGTGGAGAGAAAGAACAGGACCCTAATTGAAGCTGCAAGGTCCATGCTGGCTGACTCTGGTTTGCCACTGACCTTTGGGCTGAAGCTGTTAACACAGCTTGCTATGTGCAGAATAGAGTATTAGTAAATCAGAGGTTGATGAAGACTCCATATGAAGTTCTCCATCACTTGGTTCCTCTAATTTCATTTTTCAAAGCATTGGGTGTCCCTGTTTTATTCTCAACACAAGGATCAACTCCATAAATTTGATTCTAAGGTGGATGCAGGTATTTGTTGGTTATTATTCTACTTGCAAGGCATACAGAGTCTTCAACTGCAGAACAAAGATAGTTGAAGAGACTTTGCGTGTGAAGTTTAATGAATCTCCTACGGACAAGATTCCACAAAACCCTGTGGAGTTGTTTGATTTGAACATACTGCAATATGTTCCTTATCAACCTCCAGCTGTTGCAGATCATGTGGATAAATCATCTTCTGCAGCATGTCTTCCACCTGGTGGTATTGATGATGATGATGATGATAAATCAATACTCACTCTATTCAAGTTAGTGACCAACTGCCTGTGTTTGCTAAATTTGATGTTCCTGTAGCTTCAGCAGTTCCATCCACAACAAATGCTGATGAGATCTCTGATTCCTCTACATCTTTTGAGTTACCATCTAATTCTTGGTTTCAAGAGTCTGCATCAACATCTGCTGCTGCTGAAGGTTCTACAAACACTTGCACAGATCTCATTGTTTATCAAGAACTGAAGAATCACCCATGTCTTAGATTATTGGTGATATCAATGCTGGTGTTTCAACAAGAAGTCAATTGTCTAACTTCTGCTTCTATGCTCTCTTCATCAGTCAGCTAGAGCCAAGGAACTACCATGTTGCTTTGAGAGACAATGGATGGGTTGAAGCCATGCAGCTTGAGTTACTTCAGTTCAAGAAACAGCAAGTGTGGGAACTGGTTCCTCTTCCCCCAGGTAAGTGTGCAATAGGCACTAAATGGGTGTTTAGGAATAAAACTGATGAAAATGGGCTTATTGTTAAGAACAAGGCTAGACTAGTTGTACAGGGGTTTTCACAAGAAGAAGGTATGGACTATGATGAAACCTTTGCCCCTGTAGCCAGACTAGAGGCAATCAGATTGTTTTTAGCCTATGCTGCATTTCACAATCTTAAAGTTTTTCAAATGGATGTCAAAAGTGCATTTTTATATGGTAAAATAAAGGAAGAAGTTTATGTGTGTCAACCACCAGGTTTTGAGGATAATAAACATCCTGAATGGGTGTATAAACTTGATAAGGCTCTTTATGGTTGAAACAAGCTCCTAGAGCCTGGTATGAGACACTTTCCACTTTTCTTCTTAAGAATAATTTCACTAGAGGCTCCATTGATAAAACTTTGTTTATTAAGAAGGTGGATCAGCATAAGCTACTTGTTCAGATTTATGTGATGATATCATTTTTGCATCCTCTGATCCCCAGTTGTGTGATGATTTTACAACATTAATGAAAAAGAGGTTTGAAATGAGTGCAATGGGAGAATTACAGTTCTTTCTAGGATTGCAAATTAAACAAAAGGCTGATGGAACCTTTATTCATCAGTCAAAATATACAAAAGATCTTTTGAATAAGTTTGATTTACAAAACGTAAGCCCTGTTCTACTCCCATGTGCAACACCACACAACTGGATGCTGATCAAAAGGTAAAGCTGTTGATAAAACACTTAACAGATGTATGATTGGGTCCTTGATGTATTTAACAGCTTCTAGACCAGATATATGTTTGCTACATGTGTTTGTGCTAGATTTCAGGCTGCTCCTAAAGAGTCTCATTTGATTGCAGTCAAGAGAATCTTTAGATATTTGCAAGGTACATAATCTCTGGGTTTATGGTATTCCACTGGACACTCTTGCAAATTAGTTGCTTTTTCAGATAGTGACTATGCAGGGTGCAAGTTAACTAGAAAGTCAACTTCTGGTGGTTGTCAATTCCTAGGCAACTATTTGATTTCTTGGCAGAGTAAGAAACAAACATCTGTTGCTACATCAACTGCTGAAGCCGAGTACATTGCTGCTGCAAGTTGCACTTCTCAGGTACTCTGGCTTCAGAACCCACTTGGATTATGGCATTACAGAGACTAAGACTCCATTATTAATGGATAGTGCTTCAGCTTTGTGTATTGTCAAAAATCCAGCCCAGCACTCTAGGACCAAACACATAGAGATCAGACATCACTTTATTCGGGATCGTTTTGACAAAGGTCTGATTGATCCTAAGTTTGTGCGTAGTGCTGATGAGCTTGCAGATATTTTTACTAAGCCTTTGGATAGTTCTACTTTCCAAAACCTTGTGTTAGGCTTGGTATGCTGCAGCTAGAATAAGTGACAACTACTGATGATTTAGTAAAAAGTACTGGTGATCATTGGTAACCATGTCACATATAAGTACTGATGAGTCCTTTCACCTTTAGTAGTTTTTTAACTACTGATGGCTAATGCCTCACATGTACTGAAGTACTTTATCTATTCTAAACTACTGATGTAGTTACAACTACTGCTGTAGTTACAACTACTAAAATCAATACAAACAGATAGTACTGACGTCCTATGAAACACCTGAAAAGCAGATGCAAAGTCTGATGAGTAAGTGTTGAGGACAGTATGAAACAGCTGACAGGCTATGAATTGATGAAAACTACTGAAGAGAACTTTCTCTTCAGTTGTTTCTACAAATGCTGTTTCATTCAAACAACTGAAGCAAAACCATGTCTTCAGTAGTTTTATAACTACTGATGACTAACACCAAGTCTTCAGCTGTTTACAACAACTGATGACAAAACCACTGTCTTTAGTAGTTTCACAACTACTGATGACAAATACCAAGTCCTCAGTTGTTTCATCATCTGAAGTCAAAACCATGGTCTTCAGTAGTTTTCTAACTGCTGATGCCTAAAACCACGACTTTAGCTGTTTCAACGTCTGATAAGGTAATACCATGTCAACAGTCGGTTTAAAACTACTAATGACTAACACCAAACCCTTCAGTCATTTTCTCACCCCTACCCTATAAATACCTGTCCTCTTCTCTAATGTTTCATTAGCCGTTATTTTCTGAACTTCTCTCTCTCAACATGGCGACCATGAGTTTGAAACCACGACATAACTGCGTTGCTTACCTTACAAAGTAGGCTTTCTGGAACAAATATGATAATGCCATTGACTTAATGGTGGATTCCCCATATCGCACAACCTTTCTCTTGAATCCGACCATCTACCCTGAATCCCTCAGTCAATTCTGGTCAAATGCTTTTGTTCATACAGATGAGTCTACCGCCAGATCTCTGTTCGGTCCCTTGTCAACCAGAAACCAGTGGTCATTACAGCCGACATCATTCGTCAGGCATTACACTTACACGACTCCACCGCTGTGACTGAATACCCAAAGGGCATAATAGATATGTCATTTATCAATCATGGGTATGAAGGTGATCTTCGGGCTACAACCGTTCTAAAGAACATTTCCATGACGCTGAGAAAGATATTTTTCACATGGTAAATGTCTGCTTAGCCTCCAAGACATCTTCTTGGGATCAAATGTCATCCCAATGGCAACAGGTATTGTATTCTATTCTACACCACCAACCGCTAAATTTTTCTGAAATCGTGTTTCTAGAAATAAAGAACTGGCTCAGAAACCTGTGGCAAACCGATGGCCATTATATCCTAGGTTTCTGATGGCCATTATTTTAGATGAATTAAAATCTGATGGCCTTGTTGCCTTGGAGTCCCTGCACCAGCTATTTTGGCTGAGGTATACTCCAGGCATAACTCAGACCTTACACTCAAAGAAGCTGCCCGAATGCTAAAACCCAAGCACAGGGAACCCACAGCTTCCTCCACCAGAACCAAAGTCCCCACTAAATCAAAACCAAAACACCCCAAAACAGCTATTCAGGGAGATGAGTCCCCTGAGATGCTCCTGTACCACCAACGCAGGATATACTTGCTGGCTTAAACCCCCCAGCAGTATCAGAGACTCTACCAGCCATAGCCGCTCAGGATTCCTCTCAAAAGGAGCCTGCAACCACCACACAAGGGGTACCACACATCTGGGATCTTCCTCACTTGAGGAGATTGCCATTGAAGAGCACCATCCTCCCCAGGTGCACACTGCTTCTACCCCATCTCCCCATGCAACCGCCCCCCAAAGTCCAACCATAATTATTGCAAACGTGCTGACTCAGTTGCATGCCTCTCCTCCTCCCCAACAACCACCAACAAAGGGGAGAACCACAGATATTGAGGAAGAGGATCATCATGCTTCTGACAACCCACAGCACCGGGGTTTACAAGTTCTATCTTATAGTCTGGATAGGGAGATTAGAACATCTAGTGAGGCTGCCACCTCTTCTGCATCAGCACATGATCAGAATGAGGCTGGTAACATTGCTAAGACCTCACTAGAGGCAACAGCTGATGAAGGACATAGTCCTGAGGCTGGAAGTCCCCAGTTCCAAGAAAAGGGGGCACATGCTAAAACTGGTCTACACCCGTGCATGTACATCCTGCTACAAGCAGGAGGTCAGGTGATTCAGCATCTGCTGATGATGTGACCTGGGCTTTTCTATGATGTTCTAGCCCACAACACCATCCTGGAGGCTGAGGTAAGCAGACTACAAGAACTGCTTGCCAAGAAGTCTCAGGATGTAAGTCCATCTGCCCCCACCACCCACAGATGGCACCTTCATTGAAGGTCCCCCAAACACTTTACCCCTCTCCACTGCCCTGAGCCTCCAACCTCTGCTTTTGGCACTATCTCTCCGGGACAAAACCCCCCTGAGCGGATGGTTGTTGTATTCCAACAATCCCTACCTCTCATCACTCCCATCATCATGACATTGTTTATAAAGCCATTGATGAGAGGATCTCCTCAAGTCTACAACCACTCATTGATGATGCTGCTGTGCACAAGAAACTTTCTGTGGTACAAACCCCTGCCACCAATGCATCCAAAAAGGGGAGAGTACTGCAGTGAAAGAAAAGAAAAGAAAAGACTGATGATGAGAAGGCACAAGAGAAAACCCAGGAGTTGGAAAAGGAAAAGGAACAACAACTGATCAGTTACAAAAGAAAGAAAAGTGTTGGTGATCAATCGAATGCTGAAGAAAAATCCTTGGAGAGCTGGTAAAAGATGCAGATGATACACACAGCCGATCCATGGACAAAATCATTGAGCAACTATTCAAGCAAGGCTTTGATACAGCCACACTAGACAGTGAGATCAGGAAGTTGGAAGTAGAGGAAATTCAAAACAGATGGGCTGGATACGATGTGCTGGAGAAAGAGAGATTGGAGATCATGATTCGATTCATAGCCAATACTTAGAAAGATCACTGATGGAGATTCGTTCATGGACCAGAGACAGCATTCTGGCTATAGCCACCAGAATCTGTTTGTCTGAGCAATTTCATAAGGGGATAATCATTGAAGCACTTGATGAGGCGGGGCTGGAAAAAGGTTTGAAATGGCAAGACTCACAAAAGCCAAACTCACAACCAAAATGCTTGAACAACCTTCCCAATCACCCACTCAAAAACAACCTACCCCTCAAATCTCCAAACCAATCTCAAAATCCAAATCCAAACATCCTCAATCTTCAAACCAATTCCTTTACCACAAAAACCAACCCAACCATCATCCAGTGATGCACCTAGAAGGAGGAGAAGGGTGCTGAGGATAAGAAGATGAAGAATAAGAGGATGAAGATGATAGTCTGCCACTCTCTGCTATCCTAAAGCTACCAGAACCCAGGAGTCAACTCATGATCACACCTGACTCTCAAAGGGAAACGGTTAGAGTCAAATAGAGAGAAGAACAGCAGAAGCAGCACGATGAGCAACTACTGAAGATGGTTGACAAGGAATTTCCTCAGTCATCATCTATACAAGCCATGAAAGGGCATGCTCAGAGGCTGTACACTCTCAGACACACATTTCAGTATCAGAAGGAGAGAGTGAGAGTATGGCCAGACCCCAAGGTGAGTTCTAGAATCCACAAAAGATCCATTCCACACAGATACAATGGCCAGGTTAGAAAAACAATAAACTCTACAATCATGTTGGCCATTGTAGTCTCACCATGGGAAATAATCGATGAATTCAAGAAGGCTCATCAATCAAAAATGACCCCTCAAGCCTTACTGGAAAACAAGATGATCAAAAAGGGGTTATTATATAAGAAGCTTGAAGATATTAAGAAGAATGAGCTCCAGTTACTCCTTGAGGGCACTCATCCTGATGAATTTGTCTATAGGGAGGTAACTACTGTGGAGTTGAAGAATGGCAGGACTGTAAAGTACTTATCTGAGTACTATGGTCCAGAGTTCTTCTTTGAAGGAGGAGTAGAAGAACTCTCCAAGGAGGAACAGGTTGTTCTCCTTGAGGCCTATGTTCGAGAGTCGTACAGACTCATCATGGGAAGTAGATCTCATGAATGGGATAACACTCTGTGTCCAGTTCCCCAAAACAGAGTTCCATTCATACCTTGCCAAACAAATCTCTGAGATTTCTTCCCAGGCCAGTGCTTATATGGGTCATCTTCTCAACTGATCAAGAAGGAAAAGGACCAACCATTCTGCCAATAATAAGTGGGAAAATAAATCAATTAGAGGTTTTGGCTGCATTGGTTCAGGGGGAGTTTGTTGGACCAAAAGAACAATGAGCCAAGATCAGAAAACCTCTAAGTCCCACATGATATCACAACAACTGCTGAAGGCTTCATCAGCAGTTCGACAAGTGCTGAGACTTCAACAGCTGAAGATCAAGTACTGAAGAGTTCAACAGCTGAAGACTAAAGTGCTAAAGCTCAACAGCTGAAGAACACAAGTGCTGAAGCTGAAGACCAAAGTACTGAAGTACAACAGCTGAGAGAGTCTACAAGTGCTGAAGATCAACAACTGGTGTACAAAGTCTGAAGACAAAGACTGAAGACATCAGCTGATGACATCTACTGAAGTCATCAGCTGATGAACACGTCTGAAGTTCAAGTCTGAAGACCAAGTACTGAAGTTTCAGTAGTTTGTCACAACAGCTGAAGAGTACTCTTCAGTAGTTGTGATATCTTAGTTTTTATGTTTTTACTTTCAGTAGTTTTGTAAAACGACTGAAGAGCTTGTTCTTCAGTCGTTGTAGTGTCAGTAGTTTTATGTTTTTCAGTAGTTGTAGTAACTGATAACACTTGGTATTTTTGTAAGAAGATGTCAGCTGTTTTGACATCTTCAGTAGTTGTGTTTCAGTTGAATAATTCTGTTAGATGTCACTATCAAGTGACATCAGCAGACGTCACATCTCTTATATAAGAGTGTGTCGACCTAATTGTAAGTGTGACATTCCTTTACCATGAAAGCGAATATTGAATGAAATTTATTTGCAGAATTCTCTCTATCTATAACCGTTTTTGTTCTTCATTGAATATCTTTTCGTTCTTGTGAATTGACTAATTGATTGTTAGAATTCCGCTGCTATACTCTCTAGTCAATCAAACGTAGATCACTGATCCTAACACCCATGCACCTAGAAATGTTAGTCGGATGACTAAGGGTAGGGCCATGGCGCCCCAACAGTGCCCATGCGCCAAGTGCCCCTGCGCCTAAGTGCTCATGCGTCTGAATAGTATCCATGCGCCTAGATTGGGCTGGAATTTACTAAGTGTTCAGACGTCTAGAGTGTCCCATGCCTCTGAACAGTACCCATACGCCTGAATGTGGCCCATGCGCCTAAGTGTTCTCCATACGCCTGAATAGTGCCCATGCGCCTAGGACTTAGAATATTTTTCTGATTTCTGGGGAAAATGTGTAAAGTATGCTTTGACTTGAGAAATTTCCGGGGGACTATAAGTGACTTTTGGGGGTCATAGATAGTTTGATGGGCATGTTATGGATGATGATGATGATGATGATGTGCATGACTATGCATGATGTATGTTATGTTTGTATGATGCCCTGTGATGATGTATGAATGGTATGTTATGTTATGTTCCTATGATGATGAATGTTTATCTTTCCATGGTTTTACGTGTTATGTTAATGAATGAACCGAAAGTATTATGTAACGTAAAGTGAAAGATAATGAAAGAGGAACATGATGAATGAATGCATGCATTAACGAACGAATGAACGTAAAAAGTCTTGCAAGCAAATGTATGGAGGTCCACACACGATGAAGGGTGTTAGCTCAACTGTGTGCGGGTTAGCTACCCCAGAAGGATGCACACTGGGGTCCAATCCTTGTGATTGACCATATGTATGGGATCCTTCCCGCTTTCCCCAGGTACTGGAGTCAGCTTCGTGCACAATGTTCGGGGTCTATAAAAGGCCTCAGGCCCAGTTACCAGCTTCGTGCACAATGTTCGGGGTATAGCACATGGCATTGATCCGGAATGAAAAGAAAAGATGAATGGTGAATGTACTTTCCCTAGGTACTGGAGTCAGCTTCATGCACAATGTTCAGGGTCTATGATAGACCTCAGGCCCAGTAACCAGCTTCGTGCACAATGTTCGGGGTAATGTACATGTCACAAGATGTAACGAATGAACGAAGATTAACGAACGTAATGGAAGATAATAATGATATTATCTGTATGTACGTATGATGTATGATCGCGAATGAATAAAACGTATAGTATGGACTCTGTAAAGAAATAAATAACGATTTATGTATGTTTTATTATAAAGCTAGTAATCACTTAGCGACGCTGACTTCTATACGTTTTCAGTTGGCAGGTAAACGTTGCTGAGGATGGCAGGTAAACGTTGCTGAGGATGGCACGAGGCGGCTACTTAGCTCTTTTGGATGGCATCCATTTAATTAAGGCTTTTGTGATGTAATAAAAACAATGTAATATTGTAACCAAAAAACGATGCATTATTTTGCAAAAGTTTTAGAATGAAATGAAATGTGATTTATTTTATATTTTCCGCTGCAATGTTTTGATGAATAAATGTAAAGTATATGTTTTACGTGCGATGAATCACCAGCTGTAAGCGTCCCGGGAACGGGGCATTACATAATATAACTTCTTAAACATCAGGTACAAGTGTTCTATGCAATCGTTTATACTTTTTCCATCATTTAATTAACTTCTAATTAATACATTAACTAATTCATATTATTAACACATGTAAAAGACTTTACATTCACACTTAAATCTTATTTTGAATAATTAACTATATAGAAGTAGTAATACTTATCTATATTAATAATAATAATAATAATAATATATTATTATTATTATTATTACTATTATTATTATATTATTAATAATAATAATAACAAAATTTATAAATAAGTAATATATTATTTAAATACTTGACTATTTAATTATTAAATACTTTTATACTAACAATGATAATAATAATCAATATCAATATTATTTTTACTATTATATAAAACATTTGAGAATGACACACTTGTAATACTACTCAAAATTTAAGACACCTAATATAATATTTTTAAACATAAGGTACAAGTGCTATATATAACAGTTTCTAATTTGGCCCTAATTTGATAGTTTTTAAAGTTTTTGTAAGGATTCATAAATGGTTGATGCAACTGCAGGACCGGTGAAGGGGTCAATTACAATATAACAACACAAAGAGGAGATTAACTAAAACTTAATCAAACAGTAAGACTGGATTAACCACAATAAGATACTCAGAACACAAGTAATGCAAGAGACAAAACACAAGTATATGGTTTTCAAGAATGCAGTATATTGCTTTCTCTATATTCTATTACAAGTGTTACAAAGCATAATGGAAAGATACAAGAACATGAGAAACTTATACTACATCCTACAGCCGGCCATACTTTGAAAGCCAGCTAGATACAATTGACTAGACACAAAACAAAATCAATTGTAGAGTCAAAAGACAGATTGCCTTTTGACTATTGACTATGACATGTCATAGCTCACATCCTTATCTATTACAAAAAGGATAAAGTACATGAAGTAGAAAGTTTACAGACTCAATACCTCAATGTACAGTTACAAAAGCATGGAGCTTTTCACTAACTCATGTAAGTTGGTGACTTTACAGAGATGCAGCGGAAAGGTGACCAGCTTTATGGAACAGTACATCGGATAAAGCATGTGTCAAAGTCTTCGAAAGAAATCTGTCTTCATGAGTTGAAGCTTCGGAAGAATTTTTCTCTGAGGCTTCGGAATAATTCATATTTGGCTTCAGAAGATACTGGTCTTGGCTTCGGAAGATTTCATACTTAGAATATTTATGTTGCATGTGTGAAACTTCCTAAGCATTCTTCTTTATAGCACGTGTGCAGCATGTGGGAGAGACTTTAGATGTTTAGGTTGCATTAGCCACTTCATTAATCTCTACAACTCCCCTTAGGCTGATGCTACCAAAACACTTAGTAGACTTCAGATATCAACAGTCCTCATTAGGATGATCACCAATCCTTTCTTCATAAGATGATCAGGATCCTTCAGACTGTCAAAATGTCTTCTCATATCAAAGAGTTCATGCAGAGGCAACTGAAACATATCTTGCCATGTGTAAATGTCTTCAGTGCCTTCATCTCTAATGACATGCCATCTTTCTGGATTGTGGTGTATGTCCAAGACAAGATAGGTCTTCCTGATGCTAGAAGAGCTGTTTGAATTGGAGTTAATGTAGCATCCTCTGGCTGCACAACCTGAGGATGTTCTGACTCATCATGGGGTTTAGAAGAGGGTGTAGTCTTCTTCTTCTTTGGCTTTGGTTTAGAAGCCATCCTCTTCTTTCTCTTTGTAGATTTTAACTGAGAAGACTGGCCTGCAGTACCAGATTAATCTTCATTGTCTTTCTTAGTTGGGACTTCCTCTCTCTCAGGCTCAAAAGGAGAAGGAGTTTGACCTTATTGTTGATCAGAAGGTGAAGCTTGCTGAGTTTCAACAGGAGGTCCAGGTTGTGTTATATCTGGTTGTTCAACCTTAACCTCCACTTCAGGTGGACCTTGACTTGGAGTGGAGTGTAAGTCAGTGAGCTCTCCACTTTTGATCTTCTGCTTGATCACCCTAATATGCTCATCCATAGTGGATAGAGACATGGGGCCAAGTCTCCTTTCGGAGA
This sequence comes from Flaveria trinervia, assembly GCA_025506515.1. NCBI lineage: Eukaryota > Viridiplantae > Streptophyta > Magnoliopsida > Asterales > Asteraceae > Flaveria > Flaveria trinervia. The sequence goes on along the minus strand of CM046458.1, from coordinate 17,541,140 downwards.
ATCCATATAGCTTCAAGAAGCTCATCATCCTCTGCCTATCAATAGACTTCTTCATGCTCTTTTGGATGATAGCTCTTGATTTTGCAGCTTCTTCCCTTAGCTTCTTCTTAGTTGTCTTTCTGTCCTTGACTATCTCAAGTTCAAGTTGTTTTAAGTACCCAAACTCAACATAGTCATAGGACAAGGGAAGAAGTGCATCTGCCTGATAGAATCCTGTGGCACTCAGGTAGTTGATCATCTTGATTCTATCTTCTTCTTTGTCTACCTGAGGTTCTTGTTGAACCACATCTTCTTGTATAGGACTTTCCTGAACCGGGGAGAGGGTAGGCATATCCTTATACAGTCTTTTAATTCTTCTATCTTCTTTGACTTGTATTAGAAGTTCTGCATCTTCTGCCTCCTTCTTCTCCTTTGACCTTTCCAGGTCACCAGTTCATTCAACTCATCTAAGGGGAGAGAGATGACACTGTCTATGTCATAGTTCCTTGTCTGCAGATAATTTATCCTGACTGCCCTTAACTCATCATTCTGAGTATCTGGTCTGGGGGCAGCCCTGATAGTATACTCCATGAGTCTTGAAGACTCAGCAAAGGAACTTTCTCCTCTCAGCCTCCTTTTCCTCTCTCTCTCCTCCTCCTTAATCTCCTTAGATGTCATCTTTCTTTTCCCTTTGTCACTCACAGACCTTTGTGACTCAAGGTGGTGAGAGCTTTGGCTTTCATTGCTTGATACAGCTTCTGAGCTCTGGCCAAAGAGAGGTTCAGAAGCACCTTCACCAGCAGGTGTCTCAGAAGGAATGTGGATCTCTGCAGCAGTTGATGATGATAAGACAGGGGTCTTAGGTTCTGCCCCTGGCCTTCAGTCAAGGTTTCCCCTATGAAACTAATCTTAGGGTCTGCCTCAACATCTAGTTGACCGATGGCATTGCCTGATTGCCTAAGTCTCCTTCTTAAGCTGAACTCTACAATGATCATGTCTTGAATTCTTTGAGCCAGTCTATCAGCTTGTCTTGATTTGCTTGGGTTAACAAGTGGCATGTTGACTAAATCCAGACCTTCATAGTAGTCCAAAGTCTAAACATTGAAGACTTCTTGTTGTCCTTGAACTCTTATGATGATTAGGGCTTTCCTGATATTGTCATACCTCCACCCAATGATGTGATTGGAAGATGGTGAAGATGACTGTAACATATCGTATTTTTGTTAATTATAAAAGTTAGTTTCGTTTATTCTTTCAAGGGCCATTGTTGTCAAATTTGAAATTTATGGGGGAATTAAGCTTATTTTCCTAGTTGTTATTAAAATGTAATGTATGAAAGCTAATAATTAAAATATTACAGTAAAAATGATTATGATAATACTAATAATGGTAACAATAATAATAAGGTATAATAATGATAATAATACTAGTAATACTAACTAAAATAATAATAACAACAACAACAATAATAATAATAATATTAATAATAATAATAATAACTAAAATGCTAGTAGTATAAAAAAATTATTAATAATTTATAAAAGTTTTTTGATTAAAACTTTAAGTTTATCTAAGTCAAGGGGGAAGTTTTGTTAATTTTTGAAACTTTAAATAAGAGTTTGAAGTATAAAATGATTCCAAAATAAACTAGAGGGACCATTTGTGTAATTATTAAAAACCCACCCAACACCCTTTCTCTCTCCCCGTGAATCCGGCGGCCGCCGCGACCACCTCTGGCCGAGGTCCGGCGAGCCCGAAATCGCCTATAACCGCCAAAATTGGATGCCAAATCAATTTCCATTCGCATCCTAAAACCGATTCAAACACTTTATGAGCCTTAAATCGTGATTAAAGGGGGTCGATTGGGCTTGAAGACGGTCGACATCAACACGTTAAGGATTTAGGTTATTAGTAATGGTGACCTAGACTATAGCTTATGCATGAACCTCATAGGATAATATTTATATTCTTGGAAATATATATATATGTTACATACTACATAATTCTATACCTTACTTATGTGCAACTTGATGCCTTAGCATAGGTTGCCTTGTAATTGTATAAACTTTGTTACTTGTCTCCCTAAACTTAACTTTGACTCATTGACTCTCCCCAACAAATGAAACTTCTTAATCTATTCTCGTCAACACGTGGAATCGTATACTTATGCTTAAGAATTGAATCTTTAGACTTATGTCTAATCTATGTAAATCTCATCATGGTTTTGATTTCATGAACCTAGAAATTTGTGTGACACATGGAAACCTATATTCTGGATTTCCTGGCAAAAGGCCCTCGGGCTAAGGCAAGCATATCGCATAAATCCTACGGGACTAGTTATGCTTACCTGGGGATTTCTGGGATGAGTGATAAACCATGATCAACATACACAAATTTCTAAGGCGAGTGGGTCAACTTACCTTGACGTGTCAACGTTTCCAAATGGTAATGCGTTACCAAATGGAACCATTCCATGTGCCTTACAACTTTTTGCCTTATCCTTGTTGAACATTAATCCTTGTTATTCCAGTTCTCATATCTAACTTATTTGTATATTCCAGCATGTCTCGTCATCATGGAAAACGTGGAAGTTCCGATCGTAAGTTAGCCGCCATGATTGCTCGACAAATGGCTGTTGTCATCCCGACCATGGTTGCTGAACTTAATAGCACCTTAATGACCAACGCTAGGAACAATGGAAATGGTCATGGAGAGAATAGCAACAACCAAAACGGGAACAATCAACACGGGAATAATCAAACTTGCACCTTCAAACACTTCAGCTCTTGCAAGCCCACTAGTTTTAGTGGCAAGGAAGGAGCCACTGGTCTTCTTGAGTGGTTCGAAAGCATGGAGAATACCTTTATCAATTGTGAGTGTCCCGATGCACTCAAGGTTCGTTATGCCACTAGTATGCTCCAACAAAGGGCTCTTACCTGGTGGAATAGCGAGAAGAGAAACCGTGGTCCTGAAGTTGTGCTAGCACCTACCTGGGAAGAGTTCAAGAACATCGCCATCGCAAAGTTCTGCCCAAGAAGTGAATTGCAAAAGTTGGAAAAAGATTTTTGGAACTTCAAGCAAGGTGATCATTTGGCCTACTCAACTAGGCATCATGAGTTGAGTATATTGCTGCCTCACATGGTCGACACTGTCCCCCGCAACATCGAGAAGTTCATTAAGGGTGTACCACCCCAAATCCAAGATACTGTGGTGGGTAGCCGACCCACAACCTTGGAAGAAGCCATTACTATCACCGCTCAACTCACCGAGAACCATATACGAGCGGGCACCATGTCTATGAAGGGTGCAAAGAAAGTAGAGAAGACGGCTACCAAGACTGTTAAGGAGACCAAAGCTGAACCGTCTTACAACAACAACAACCACAAAAAGCGCAAGTTCACACCGGCACGCAACTATGCTGTGGCTGCACCCAAACAACCCCAAAGACAACTGGTACCTGCGGCTGTACCTGTGGCACAAGTGTCTGGGGTTAGGGCTTATGCTGGTCCTCAGCCTATGTGCAACACGTGTAGGTATCACCATCCGGGGAATCAACCATGCTGCATTTGCACCTTATGCGGTAAATACGGTCATTTGGTGGCGACTTGCCACCGTGCACCTAACAATGCCGCTGTGGTCACAAACCGTGTTTGCTACAACTGTGGGGAACCTGGTCATTTTCGCCCACAATGCCCTCGTCTTGTGGGTAATGTTCCACAAGCCCGAGGACGTTCTTTCAACATCAACGCTAACCAAGCACAAGCAAACAACGATATGGTGAATGGTACGTTAACTCACCTTTAACTTTTGTGATCCGATTCATTTCATACTTTACCTGTAACGTTAAATACCTTAAAAAAATTGAACATGTATGTTCCTTGTTAACAAAACTTATGCCTATGTCCTATTTGATTCTGGAGCCGATAAAAGTTTTGTTTCATTAGAGTTTGAACCCATACTTTCTAAGCCACATACAAAACTAGAAAGACCTCTTACTGTTGAAGTGATCGATGGAGAACCGATCACCGTTGACGTCATCATTCGTAATTGCATCTTAAGTCTTGACACACATGATTTTCTTATCGATCTTATCCCTATGAAACTTGGAAGCTTCGACGTCATCATTGGTATGGATTGGTTAGCCAAACACCATGCCGAGATCATTTGTTTCGAGAAGTGCATCCGTATACCGTTACCTTCTGGTGATACCTTGAAGGCTGGGGATGGTAACTGTCCCCTAAAGGTTGATCACTTGAGTGTTGAGACTCAGAGTGATGGCTTAAGGCAACTGGGCTAATGAGCTCATCAGGCTAAGCATGAGGAACCTTAGCACTGATTCTTGAAGAAATGGGAGTGGTCTGTTCCTCAGGAGAAGTGGGAGCTCCAGTGTCCACTTCTGCCTGTAAAGGTAAGTGTATGGGGACCTCCACGGACTGAATAGTGTAAGCAGAGGTTAGTTTGGATTTTCTTTAGAAAGTGAGGGTAATTTGAGGCTGTGTGGGTTCAACACTAGCTTGTGTTGCTAGGTTGTCACCTTGAGCAATGAGCTCTAACATTTTTGGGACTAGGGTTGTTTCTACCCCAGAGAAACCAACAGTGGGCTTTCTCAGTATTTTAAAGATGTCGGGCTTCATCTGTCCCAATTTAAGAATGTTACCTATTTCCCTTAACTGTGAGCTCAGTTCACAGTTAAAAATATACTGGACATATCTAGGAAACATGTAATATTCTAAGGAGTCGAAATTGGCAAGTAAATTGGTATAAACAAACTGAGAATACCTGAACTTGACCGTCTGAATCATTCCATGGATGATGAAGGAGAGATCCTCAGGAATCTGGTCTGATCCACCATGCTTGTTTGATAAGTGTGGATGACCACATGGAGCAGGAATCTCCACTGGGATGAGACCTTCCCTTTCCTAAATGTCTTCATAGAGAAATCTCCCTCATATCCGTTCTGCTCAAAGGAATGATTAACATATTCCTTTAGGAAGAACACCTCATCTTCTTCATCATCCAGCTGAAGATGCCTATTGATGATGGCCGGAGTGATGAAGATTGTTCTCCCCTGCATTGTGGCAGACAGTGCCTTCTCCCCGTCCATAATGACCTCTTGGCAGGTCTTCCAGAAATCAAGCAGCTGATCCTCATAGAGAGGAGGATCAATGGTCAGGGAGTTGAAGTAGTTGGATAAAGCTAAGAATCGACAAACCTCTGAGAAATTAGGATCTTTCTCAGAGCTTAACAGAGCAACTTGATTATGCTGCCTGTGTAGCTGCATGGTAAAGTTGGGATCATTTCTATGAGCAAGGTTGGTCATTTTGAGGTAGCTTAAACATGAAGAAAGAAGGACGAAAGAAATTTCTGAGAGAAATTGGGTTTTTAGGTTTGGAGGAAGAATAGATAATAGAAAGAGGGGGAAACCGTTGGGTTTATATGTGAGAGGGATTTCAGATAAACTTTGAAATCCAGATGTCGGTACCACCTTTGAAAAAGTAGTTTACTTTTGCTCAAAAGGTAGTTTTCTTGGAAGTCAAAAAGCTTCCGAAGGTTGATTATCTTCGCAAGTTTTAATTAAAAAAGCTTCCGAAGCTAAAATGACTTCGGAAGATTTTCGTGAGAGTTTTTGAAAATCTTGCTTCGGAAGTAAATGGTCCTTGAAAATAAATAAGTGTCTAAGACAAGTATTTAAGCTTCGGAAGATACATCTAAGAACTCTTCCAAAGGTAAATTTCTTAGACAGTTATTTATTTTGAAGGCATGATTTGCTTCCGAAGTTAATGCATAACTTCCGAAGTATCAGAAATTTTCAAAAATCTAAGGAAAGTCTTAAAAAAGAAACTTTAATCCAAAGAAAACATGAGCTTATGAAAGAGATTAACTAGACAACTTAGGACACACATATTTTAAGAAATAATAAGAATTAGTTTTAAGAAAAACCTACTCAAAGTTGATCATCCCAATAGCTGATATTAGATATTTAAATCTTTGTTCATCAAAAGCCTTTGTAAACAGATCAGCATATTGTTCATATGTGTCAACTTTGACTAGTTTAATTAATCCCTTTTCATAGTTATCTCTTATTAAATGATACCTGATATTGATGTGTTTGGTCTTTAAGTGCTACACAAGATTCTCTATGATTGAGATAGCACTGTTGTTGTCTATAAGAATGGGAGTCTCCTTGAAGTTTAACCCCTAGTCTAGCATCTGATTCTGAATCCAAAGCACTTGAGCACAGTAGCTTGCAGCAGCAATGTATTCAGCTTCAGCAGTTGATGTAGAGACACAAGATTGTTTCTTGCATTGCCATGAGACAACCCTTCCACCAAGGAACTGACATCCCCCAGATGTAGACTTTGCAGTCATGTTGCAACCACCATAATCACTATTTGTATAAGCATACAGATTAAAGTCAGGATTCTTAGGGTACCATAAACCAAGTGTTGAAGCACTCTTGAGGTATCTTAGAATCCTATTGACAATGATGAGGTGAGACATCTTAGGATTGGCTTGATATCTTGCACAGATGCATGTAACAAACATAATATTAGGCTTGCTAGCAGTAAGATACATAAGAGACCCAATCATAGCCTTGTATAGGTGCTCATCTACACACTCCCCCTCAAGATCAGGTCCAAGGGAGTGGTTTCTAGCTATGGGTGTTTTAGCAATCTTGCAATCAGTCATGTTGAACCTCTTGAGTATGTCATGAACATACTTTGACTGACTTATGAAGATGCCATCTTCAACTTGCTTCACTTGAATTCCCAGAAAGAATTGAGTTCTGCCGTGACACTCATTTCAAATCTGTCTTTCATCAGTTTATTAAACTCTTTACAGAGCTTTGGATTAGTTGAACCAAAGATGATGTCATCCACATACACTTGAACTAGCAATATGTCATTTGCATGTCCTTTGATGAAGAGAGTTCCATCTATAGTACGTCTCTTGTATCTATGTTTACAAAGATACTCAAACAGTCTCATACCATTTCCTGGGTGCCTGATGCAGCCCATAAAGAACTTTGTCAAACTTGCAGACATAATCAGGATGATCAGGATCTACAAAACCAGGTGACTGTTTGACATATACCTCTTCATCAATCACTCCATACAAAAAGGCACACTTCACATCGAGCTAAAAGACCTTGAAGTTCTTGGATGCAGCAAATACTAGGAATATCCTAACAGCTTCTAATCTTGCTACTGGAGCAAAGACATCAATGTAGTCAATCCCTTCTTCTTGTGTGTATCCTTGAACAACTAGTCTAGATTGTTCTTAATGATGATGCCTCTATCATCTTTCTTGTTCCTAAACACCCATTTGGTTCCAATGGTAGTCTTCCCATAAGGAAGAGGACAAAGGTTCCAAACTTTCTGCCTTTTGAATTGAAGCAGCTCTTGTTGCATAGCTTCAACCCAACTTCCATCCTTTAGAGCCTCATCAACTTTCTTTGGCTCTATCCGGGATAAGAAACAAGAGTGAAGGCAAACATTTGCTTCATGGGTTTGTCCTCTTGTCCTTACCCCTGTGACAACATCTCCAATGATGTTTGTGGTGGGGTAAGACTTGTGGATCCTAAGTTGAGGGATCACAGCAAGTGGCTGAGAATGATCTGAATTGGAGAAATTTAGATCTAGCTTAGATGTTTCTCCCTCCACTTCAACACACTTTTCAAGAAAACTTGATCCAAGCAATGTGTGACATCATTGATGTTCTCATCTATGGTGTGGTTAGAGGCATCAACAAATTCTTGATCACTATCACCACCACCATTGTTGTCTTCCACAATTGAGATGTTCTTATCTGGTTGTGGAGCCTCTGAGCTAGAATTTGAAGGCACCTAGATGTATCAGGTGAGTTTGTCATTGTAGTGTTGATAGAAACCTCATTAGCAGAAGTAGTTCCAACTGGAGCTAAAGATATATGAATTGAAGGTCTTCTTAGCTCAAATCTTGGATCAAGATCACCTTTATTTAAATTTTCTGCAGATCCTGAAACATTCTCACAAGATTTGTTAAAACAGTTGGTAACTAAGTCAAGATCAAATAACCAATCAGGATCAGAACCAGCTGCACAGGGTGTGTGTTCATTGAAACTCACATTGGCTGGCTCTTCAACAAGTTTAGTTCTGAGATTGTACACTCTGCCTTAGCTTGAGAAGAGTATCCAAGAAGTGTCCATCATCTAATTTCTCAGCAAACTTGGCAATTTGATCTTTGGTATTCAAGATGGTGCAAGGACATCCAAATGACCTGAGAAAACCAATGAAAGGTTTCCTCTTGTGCCAAAGTTCATAAGGAGTCTTGCCATGAGTCTTAACTACTAAAACTCTGTTCTACACATAGCAGGCAGTGTTGACTGCCTCTGCCCAGAAGGTGATGGGTAGCTTAGAGTCAAACAGCATGGTTCTTGCAGCTTCAATCAATATCTTGTTTCTCCTCTTAGCAACACCATTCCGCTGAGGAGTCCTGGGAGCACTATATTGTCTTGTAATACCCTTTTCATCACATAATGTATCAAGGAATTGGTTCTTAAATTTAGTTCCTTTATCACATCTTATGATCTTGACCTTATGATCATATTGATTCTCAATCTTTAAGATGAAATTCTTCAGAATCTCAGGAGTCTCATCCTTAGTTCTAAGGAAGAAAACCCAAGTGAATCTTGTAAAGTCATCTGTGATCACTAAATAATAAGAGGTCCTTCCTAGACTCATTACACTGGTGGGGCCAAAAAGATCCATATGTAACAAGTGTAGTGATGGAGTTCCTTTCCTTAGGCCTGTGAGATACCTTGTGTTGCTTCCCTTTCAGGCATGCAACACAATGATCAACACTTGTAAACTCTTTCTTTGGCATTCCTGTTACCAAATCATTTTTAATTTATTTATTCATGTTTTTAAAGTTTACATGGCACAATCTTTTATGCCATAGGAACGACTCATCACTATTTGCTTTAGACAGAAAGCATAAAACTTCTCCAGAGGGAGATGTTTCTTGCAAATCCATCTTGCACATGTTCCCTTTCCTGGGGGCTCTAAGCAGGATATGTTCATAAGGAATGACCACACCAGGATTGAGAACAATGCACTCATGCTCAGTAAAGAGCATGTTATGACTCTGATCACAAAAATGGGATACACTCAAAAGATTGTGCCCAAACTCTTTGACAAAGTTTACCTTTTCAATGCTGAGCTTACCATTTGTGACCTTGACCCTTCCAGAAATGTAACCACCTTCATCTCCTCCAAAGGCAACTGGTCCTCCATCAATTCTTTCAAAGTTCTGGAGTAGTGACCTATTGCCTGTCATGTGCCTGGAACAACTACTATCAATGATCCAGACATTTTTGATTGACTTGAGCTGTCCCCGCACAAAGAAGTTGATTAGTTACATTTGGAAACCCAAACCTTTCTTGTCTTGGACTTAGAAACAGAAGGTAATGCAACAGTAATAGATCTTATGGTTGTGCTAAAAGGATCTTGAGTTGTTTTTGATAGAGAATTCTCAGTCACTTGGTCTTTCTTAGACTTCCACACCACCTTTGGTGTCTTGGACTTGACCTTCAAAACATCAGAAGCTTTTGGAACTTCGGAAGTTTTGATGACTGAACCTTCGGAAGATTCTGCAAAAACTGCAGCAGACTTCAGTGCTTTAGAAGAACTCCTTTCTTCCGAGACCAACTTCTCTTCCGAGGGTAATTTTCCACTTGCCTTCTTAGACTTGGAGCTTCCGAAGGAAACAGGTTTTCCTTCCAAAGCTTGAATCTTCTTGAGACCCTTTGAAATCTTTGTCTTGGTCATATGGATAGTACCTTTAGGATTGTGGACAATCCTTAGCAATGAGTGATATTTTCACACATGACACGCATCATTTTCTTCTTCACAAGAGTCTTCTGCTGGGAACAAGACTGTCTTTGGTCCATCCCTTCTCTATTTTCATCTTTGAAGATGCTGAGACAGTCCTTTTGGGCTGAGAACTATTTTTGGAGTTTGATGGTCCAGGCTGTGCAGCAGTGGTACAGAGCAGATCAGTCTTCTTCTGTTACTGAGATGAGTTGAGCAAGAACCAGAACTCTTAGCAGAAGAGTTTTGGTTGATGTATTCAGTCCTTACTACTTTGAATCTTGCAGATATGAAAACTTGTTTCTGCTTAGAGTCAAAAGTAGTCTTGATCTCTTGAGCCTCCTTGCCTTTCTTTTGCTCTTTCTGATCAAGTTCTTTGTCATGGACTTGGTCATCATAGTCTTTTTCTTCTCCTCAGAAGGATAGTAGCCCTTCTTGGAATCCTCCTCTCACTCTTCTTAGAGGAATTCTTCACTATCTCTTCTTTATCCTCTTCACTCATAGGATCTATGAGAGGAAGCTCATCTTCATAAGTTCCACACCTAGGAGATCTTAAAGACAAGATTGTATGTGGAGGAGTTATCTCATTGGATCCCAGTCCCTGCCTATTTTGATAGCACACTTTGTTGTTCAAGGATGAAGATATCATTTTCTTGAAGGTCTCTTCTTTAAGAACACTCTTTTCTGCCCTGGCTTTGCTGATCACAAGCTCAGCCTGGCACTCAATTAGCTTGGTTATGAGATCTTTGATTTGAGTCCTAAAATACGTGTCTCATGTTTTAGAACTGAAATGGTTTTCTCAAGGTCCTTTATCTTCAGTTTACAATCATTTTCAATCTTTCTAAAATTAGATTTTAATATGTTTAAGGACTCAAGGTCAGATCTCATCTCCAAGTTATAGGACCTGTATCTATTGACTTTAGCAATGCATTCAGGAGTACAAAAATGTTCCAATACCTTGGCTTCATCATGGTCTGCCATCAATGCTTGGTTTGGAAAAGCATCTTCCACCTGAAAGCTCCAATTAAAGCCTCCTTCTTCAATAGCAACGGCAGCCTACTGCTTTGACTTCTCATTCTGGAGAGCTTTGTCAGCGTAGTTACGTCTGGACTGTGTTTGGCCACCATTTGTTTTAGGTGCCTTACACTCTCTGGCAAAGTGGCCCATTAAGTTACAGTTGTAACACTTGACTTTGCCTTTGTCCAGGCCAAACTTTCCACTGGTTGCATTGCTTGGAAACTTCCTTCCAGTCCTCTTGTAGAACTTCATGGCTCTGTGAGTGAGAAGAGCCATCTGCTGGACTATTTCCACGTATTCCAGATCATCTGGATTAATACAGTCCAGGTCTTCAATAGTGAAAAGAGAGTTGCCACAACTTTCATCAGAAGACACAAAAGCTTGAGAAGAGCTTGTCTCTTGGAATAGGCTTCCTTGAGTGTAGTTCTCCCTTGGTGTCTCTGGGAACGTGATAAAAGGACCCTTTGGTGAGTTGTTAATATAGCATATGAGATGATGTTTGGGTTCTATGCTATCCCTTTCAACCACATGTAGGCTGAACCCATTTGATTGTTGGAGTTGCCAGATGAACCTTGCATGTTCATCTCCATCTGGTAGCCACTGAGAATCCCATATAACTCTGTCAGAGTAAGAGTTTTGAGATTTTCAGTCCTCTTGATCACCACACAGTAGTGTGTCCACTGCCTAGGAAGTGAGGACATGAACTTCTTTACAATGTCTCTATTCTCAAGAGAAACTCCTCCATCCATAAGGGTATTCACAATCTCAACATACCTAAAGTATTGCTGAGTCATGGTTTCACCTGTTTTGAAGGTGAAGTTTTCAAACTGCTGCTTCAGGAGATCCTTCTTGTTCTCCTTGGCTTTAGAGGAACCCTCATACATCAGTTTCAGTGCATCCCACAGCTGCTTAGCTGTTTTGCACTTCTTGAAACCTCTATACACAGAGTTTGGAAGGGCGGTTTGAAGGGCTATCATGGCTTTTCTGTCAATCTCTACTCTCTTCCTATCTTCATCAGAGTAGTTAGCCACATCCTTAGGGATCATACCAGCACCATAGAAGAAGGGGTGCTAGGTATGAAAGGTCCATTCTCAATAGACTCCCACATTCTTGAATCAAGAGACCTGATGAAACCTTCCATTCTCAAACACCAGGTATCAAACTCATTAAGAGTGATCAGTGGGGACTTGTTCATGGTTCCAGTTTCCATATCGGTCTTGGAAATGGGTGCCATTTGAAAAGTTTAGTATTTGTGTGTGTGAGGGATCTTAAGATGGTGAGATCTTATATCAAGAGCCTGAAATGCTCTGATACCAAATGCAGGATCGGTGAAGGGGTCAATTACAACACAACAACACAAAGAGGAGATTAACTAAAACTTAATCAAACAGTAAGACTGGATTAACCATAATAAAAATACTAAGAACACAAGTAATGCAAGACACAGAACACAAGTATATGGTTTTCAAGAATGCAGTATATTGCTTTCTTTATGTTCTATTACAAGTGTTACAAAGCGTAATGGAAAGATACAAGAACATGAGATACTTATACTACATCCTATAGCCAGCCATACTTTGAAGCCAGCTGGATGCAATTGACTAGACACAAAACAAAATCAATTGTTAAGTCAAAAGGCAGATTGCCTTTTGACTAGTAACAATGACATGCCATAGCTCACATCCTTATCTATTACAAAAAGGATAAAGTACATGAAGTAGAAAGTTTACAGACTCGAGACCTCAATGTACAGTTACCAAAAGCATGGACCTTTTTACCAACTCATGTAAGTTGCTGACTTTACAGAGATGCAACGGAAAGGTGACTAGCTTTATGGAACAGTTTATCAGATAAAGCATGTGTCAAAAGTCTTCGGAAGAAATCTGTCTTCATGAGTTGAAGCTTTGGAAGACTTTGTCTCTAAGGCTACGGAAGACTTCATATTTGTCTTCAGAAGATATTGGTCTTGGCTTCAGAAGATTTCACACTTAGAATATTTCTGTTGCATGTGTGAAACTTCCTAAGCATTCTTCTTCATAGCACTTGTGCAGCATGTGGGAGAGACTTTAGATGTTTAGGTTGTATCAACCTCATCATTATCTCTGCAGCAACCCAAAACATCCAAATTCTTTCCTGCATGCATGCCAGAATTACTGAAGTAGAATACTCCGGAAGATTCACACTCTGCCTTAGAAAATATTCTAAGTATGAAATCTTCTGAAGCCAAAACAAAAATCTTCTAAAGCCAAACATGAAGTCTTCCAAAGTTTAATACACAAAGTCTTCCTACTCCAGTTTATGAAGACAGATTTCTTCTAGAGACTTTTGAGTACATGCTTTATCTGATGTACCTTTTACCATAAAGTTGGATCACCTTTCCATTGCAACTCTGTTTGACTCACCAACTTTCACAAGTTGGTGAAAGGTCCATACTTTTGGTAAACTATACATTGAGGTATTGAATCTGTTACTTTCTACTTTATGTACTTTTATCTTTTTTGTAATATATTAGGATATGAGCTATGGCATGTCATAGTCACTAGTCAAAAGGCAATCTGTATTTTGACTCTACATTGATTTTGTTGTTGTCTTGATCATGTACCCAGCTGGCCTTCAAAGTATGGTTGGGTGTACGATGTAGTATAAAGTATCTTGGATCCCTTTGTAATCTTTAATCATTTTATGCTTTGTAAACACTTGTAAGGAACTTGAGAGAAATATACAACATTCTTGAAAACCAAACACGTATGTTATTGTTATTGTTCTTGTTTTATCTTTTTATTACTTATGTTACTTAGTATCATTGTGTGACTGGTTGCTAGTTCCCCATATGATCTGTTAAGTGTTCTAACTCACTCTCCTTATAGTGTTGTTGTGTTTTAAGTGACCATCCCTTAATCGGTCCTATAGTTTTATATATAAGTCTTCGATTTAAGTCAAAATTTATTTTAATCAACTTATAACAGAGCTCGTGAATTATAATAAAGTCACCATATAAGAATTTGTCAATTTTTCTTATTTGTTTTGAGGTATATTTTTTATTATTTTTTGGTTGTATTTATTATCAGTGTTTTGCACTAAATGTTTATCGGGTGGTTAGTACTAACGTATAAATCATCATATTAAATCTTTCAACTTTTATAACCCAAAAACTATCATTACGACATTCATGTATGTAAGGATTCAAATAAGTCTAATGCAGTCAAAATATTCAAAGCATCCAAAGTCTCTCTGCATGTATGCACTTAAGTACTAAAGTAGAAATGCTTCGGAAGTTTTACATCTTACATGAGAATATTTGAAGTGTAAAATCTTCCGAAGCCAAGACCAATATCTTCCGAAGCCAAATATGAAGTCTTCCGAAGCTTAAAAGATAAAATCTTCTGAAGCCAGTTTATGAAGATAGATTTCTTCCGAAAACTTTTATGTACATGCTATTATCTGATGTATTTTTCCATAAAGCTGGACCACCTTTCCGCTACAACTTTGTTTGACTCACCAACTTTCATAAATTGGTGAAAAGGTCTATGCTATTGGTAACTGTACATTGAGGTCTTGAGTCTGAGCTTTCTACTTTGTGTACTTTATATTTTGTAATATATTAGGATGTGAGCTATGACATTTCATAGTCACAAGTCAAAAGGCAATCTGTATTTTGACTCTACATTGATTTTGTTGTTGTCTTGATCATGTACCCAGCTGGCCTTCAAAGTATGGTTGGGTGTACGATGTAGTATAAAGTATCTTGGATCCCTTTGTAATCTTTAATCATTTTATGCTTTGTAAACACTTGTAAGGAACTTGAGAGAAATATACAACATTCTTGAAAACCAAACACGTATGTTATTGTTATTGTTCTTGTTTTATCTTTTTATTACTTATGTTACTTAGTATCATTGTGTGACTGGTTGCTAGTTCCCCATATGATCTGTTAAGTGTTCTAACTCACTCTCCTTATAGTGTTGTTGTGTTTTAAGTGACCATCCCTTAATCGGTCCTATAGTTTTATATATAAGTCTTCGATTTAAGTCAAAATTTATTTTAATCAACTTATAACAGAGCTCGTGAATTATAATAAAGTCACCATATAAGAATTTGTCATTTTTCTTATTTGTTTTGAGGTATATATTTTTTATTATTTTTTGGTTGTATTTATTATCAGTGTTTTGCACTAAATGTTTATCGGGTGGTTAGTACTAACGTATAAATCATCATATTAAATCTTTCAACTTTTATAACCCAAAAACTATCATTACGACATTCATGTATGTAAGGATTCAAATAAGTCTAATGCAGTCAAAATATTCAAAGCATCCAAAGTCTCTCTGCATGTATGCACTTAAGTACTAAAGTAGAAATGCTTCGGAAGTTTTACATCTTACATGAGAAATATTTGAAGTGTAAAATCTTCCGAAGCCAAGACCAATATCTTCCGAAGCCAAATATGAAGTCTTCCGAAGCTTAAAAGATAAAATCTTCTGAAGCCAGTTTATGAAGATAGATTTCTTCCGAAAACTTTTATGTACATGCTATTATCTGATGTATTTTTCCATAAAGCTGGACCACCTTTCCGCTACAACTTTGTTTGACTCACCAACTTTCATAAATTGGTGAAAAGGTCTATGCTATTGGTAACTGTACATTGAGGTCTTGAGTCTGAGCTTTCTACTTTGTGTACTTTATATTTTGTAATATATTAGGATGTGAGCTATGACATTTCATAGTCACAAGTCAAAAGGCAATCTGCCTTTTGACTCTACATTTGATTTTGTTGTCTAGTCTTATGTATCCAGTTGGCTTTCAAAGTACGGTCGGCTGTAGGATGTAGTATATGTATCTCAAGTACTTATAACTTTCAAATATGCTTTGTAACACTTTGTATAAAACTTGAGAAGCAATATACAACATTCTTGAAAACCAAATACTTGTGTTGTTTGCTATCTTGTTATGTCTCTCACTTACTTATGTTCTTAGCATCTCTTACTTTAGTTAACCAGTTCCCTATTTGACCTGTTAAGTATTCTAAAAAACTCTCCTCAATTGTGTTATTGTGTTGTAAAGTGCATCAACCCTTCTAACGGTCCTACATTTGGTATCAGAGCATTTCAGGCTCTTGATATAAGATCTCACAATCTTAAGATCCCTCACACACACAAAACACTTAACAACTCAAATGGCAGCTATCACTAAGGCTGATATGAAAACTAGAACTATGAAAAAGTCTCCACTAATAACTCCTGAAGACTTTGATACTTGGTGTCAAAGAATGGAAGGCTTATCAAGTTTGAAGACCCTAGGATGTGGGACTTTGTTGTTGAAGACCTTCCATACTAAGCGCCTCATCTACTACTGGTGGTGGTATGATTCCAAAGGTTGTGGCTGATTCTGTGATAAAGATAGAAAGAGAATAGAGATTGATCAAAAAGCCATGACAACCCTTCAAATTGCTCTTCCAAACTCCATCTACCGAAGCTTCAAGAAGTGCAAGACTGCCAAGCAACTATGGGAAGCATTGAAGCTTATGTATGGGGGTTCTACTGAAGCCAAGGAGAACAAGAAGGATCTCCTCATGTAGCAGTTTGGAAACTTCACCTTTAAAACAGGTAAGACCATGACTCAACAATACTTCAGGTATGTTGAGATTGTGGATACTCTAATAGATGTTGGAGTAACTCTTAAGAACAAAGACATTGTGAGAAAATTTATGTCCTCTCTTCCTAGACAATGGACACATTACTGTGTTGTTATCAAGAGACTGAGAACCTTAAGACTCTTACTCTAACTGAGTTGTATAGTATTCTCAGTGGATACCAGATCGAGATGAACATGCAAAACTCATCTGGTAATTCTAGCAATCAAATGGGTTCAGACCTTCATGTGACTTAAAAGGATAGCATAGAACCTCAACATCATCTCATATGCTATCCTGACAACTCACAAGAGGGTCCATTCATCACCTTCCCAGAGACTCCAAGAGAAAGTTACACTCAACGAAGTCCTTTCCAAGAGACAAGTTCTTCTCATGCCTTTGATTCTGCTGATGAATCCACAGATAACTTTCTCTTCACCCTGAGGACTTGGACTGTATCCATCCAGATGATCTGGAGTATATGGAGATAGTTCAGCAGATGGATCTTCTTACTCATAGAGCCAAGAAGTTCTACAAGAGGACAGGGTGGAAGTTTCCTAGCAATGCAGCCAGTAGAAAGTTTGGTCTGGATTAGAGAAGGTAAAGTGTTACAACTATAGCCAGATGGGACACTTTGCTAGAGAATGCAACACACCAAGAACAAATGGTTGCCAGACTTGAGCCAAACCACACTACACTAAGAGAGCTCCCTAGAATGAGAAGCCAAAGAAGTAAGCTACAGTTGTTGTTGAAGAACGAGGCTTTGACTTGAGCTTTTAGGTGGAAGATGCATCTCCAAATCAAGCACTCATAGCTGACCACGATGAAGCCAAGGTATTGGAACATCTTTGCACTCCTGAATGTATTGCTAAAGTTAATTGATACATGTCCTACAACTTAGAGATGAGATCTGATCTTGAGTCCTTGAATATCTTAAAATCTTATTTCAAACTGATTGAAAATAATTATAAGTTAAAAATAGAGGACTTAAAGAAAACTATTTTAGTTCTTAAACACGAGCACACCAATTATAGGACTCAGATCAAGGATCTCATAACCAAGTTGACTGAATGCCAGGCAGAGCTTGTGATCAGCAAAGCCAGGACAGAAAAATGTGTTCTTGAAGAAGAGACCTTCAAGAACATGATATCCTCATCCTTGCATGCAAAAGTTTTTTATCAAAATAAGCAAGGACTGGGATCTTGTGAGATAGCTCCTCCACACACAGTCTTGTCTATAAGATCTCCTAGGTGTGAAACTTGTGAAGATGAGCTTCCCCTTATAGACCCCTTGAGTGAAGAGGATGAAGAGGATATGATGAAGACGTATCTGAGAAGAGTGAAGAAGAGAATTCTAAGAAGGGTCATCATCCCTCTAAGGAGAATAAAGCTATTGGGATGAACAAGTTCAAAAGAAAGAACTTGATCAGAAAGAGCAAGAGAAATGCAAAGAAGGCACAAGAGATCAAGGCCACTTTTAACTCTACATAGAAACAAGTCTTTATTTCTGCATAATTTGAAGTGGTTAAAGTTGAGGACACAAACTTGACTCCAACAACAAGAGTTCTAGCTCATGTTAAAATCATCCCATCATCAAGTAGAATGTTGATAAGTTATGCACCATTGTTGGCAAGATGAACCATCAAGCTCCAAAGGTCGTTCTAATCCCACAAGAATTACCACATCATCTGAAAAAGATGAAAATGGAGAGTGAAAGGGACAAAGTTCAACCTTGTTTTCACAAAAAGACTCCTAGAAGGAAGAAAATGGATTGTGTTATGTGTGGGAGTACCTCTCACTTTGCTAAGGATTGTGTTTACAATCCAAAGAGTACTCTCCACATTACAAAGAAAGAAACTTCTAAGAGACTGGAGAAGAAGAAGAAAGCTTCCGAAGGAAAATCTCTTACCTTCGGAAGCTCCAAAATGAAGATGAAGACAAGTGGAAATCTGCCTTTAGAAGAAACTTTGTCTCGGATGGAAGGAATACTTCCAAAGTACTAAAGCCTGCTGTAGTGAAAGCAAGATCTTTCGAAGGCCCAGTCATCAAAACTTCCAAAGTCAACAAAACTTTTGAAGTATTGAAGGTCAAGTCTAAGCTTCCAAAGGTGGTGTGGAAGTCAAAGAAAGACCAAGTGGCTAAAAGTTTTTCATCAACTTTAGCAGATGATCCCTCCAGCATGACTATAGGATCAATTACTATTGCATTGTCTTCAACTTCTTTTGATAAGCCTAAGATCAATGAGGCTTGGTTTCCAAATGTAACTAATCACATCTTTTGTGCAAGAACAACTCAAGACAAACAGAAATGTATGGATCATGATAGTGGTTGTTCCAGGCACATGACAGGCAATAGGTCACTACTCCAAAAGTTTGAAAGAATAGATGGATGACCAGTTTCTTTTGGAGGAGATGTAGGATGTTACCATTGCAGGAAGGGGCAAGGTCACAAATGGTAAGCTCAGCATTAAAAAGGTAAATTTTGCAAAGGAGTTTGGGTACAATCTTCTGAGTATATCCCAATTTTGTGATCAGAGTCATAACATTCTCTTTACTGAGCATGAGTTCATTTTTCTCAAGCCCGGGGTGGCCATTCCTCATGAGCATCTTCTGCTCAGAGCCCCTAGGAGAGGGAACATGTACAAGATGGATTTGCAAGAAACATCTCTCTTAGGAGAAGTTTCATGGTTTCTATCTAAAGCAAATAGTGATGAGTCTTTCCTCTAGCATAGAAGAATGTGCCATGTAAACTTTAAGAACATGACTATACTTATTAAGAATGATTTGGCAACTGCAATACCAAAGAAATAGTTTACAAGTGATGATCATTATGTGGCTATGCCTGAAAGGGAAGCAACACAAAGTATCTCATAAGCCAAAGGAAAGAAACTCCATCACTACTCCCCTACACTTGTTACATACGGATCTCTTTGGCCCCACCGATGTAATGAGTCTAGGAAGGACCTCTTACTGTTTAGTGATCACAGATGACTTTACAAGGTTTGCATGGATCTTCTTCCTTAGAAATAAGATGAGACTCCTAAGATTCTAAAGAGTTTCATCTTAAAGATTGAGAATCAATGTGATCACAAGGTCAAAACTATCATAGGTCATCAAGGAACTGAATTCTAAAACCAAATCCTTGATACATTTTGTGATGAAAAGGGTATTACAAGACAATATAGTGCTCCCAAGACTCCTCAGCAAAATGGTGTTGCTGAGAGGAGAAACAGGACACTTATTGAAGCTGCAAGAACTATGTGTGACTCTAAACTGCCCATCACCTTTTGGGCTAAGGCAGTCAATACTGCCTGTTATGTGCAAAACAGAGTTTTAGTGGTTAAGACTCTGGAACAAGAGGAAACCTTTCATTAGTTTTCTCAGATCATTTGGATGTCCTTGCACCATCTTGAATACCAAAGATCAAATCACCAAGTTTGCTAAGAAATCAGATGATGGACACTTTATTGGATACTCTTCCCAAGCTAAGGCTTATAGAATATACAATCTCAAAACTAAAATTCTTGAAGAGCCAGCCAATGTGACTTTCAATGAGCACACTCCCAGTGTGAAAGGTTCTGGTCCTGATTTGCTATTTGATCTTGATTTAGTTACCAACTGTTTTAACAAATCTTGTGAGCATGTTTTAGGGTCTATAGGCATATTACCTACAAGCGATCCTAATCCAAGATTTGAGCTAAGAAGATCTTCAAGCTATAAACCTTCAGCTCCAGTGGTAACAAATCCTATAAATGATGCTTCTACCAGCACATCAATGACAAATCCTTTTAATGCTTCTAGAGTGCCTTCAAATTCCAGCTAAGAGGCACATAACTTAGAAGAAAGAGCTTCAAATAGTGGAGAACATGGTGGTGGTGATAGTGATCAGGAATTTCTTGATATTGATAACTACTCTATTGATGACAACATCAATGATATCACACACTGATTGGATCAAGTTAATCTTGATAAGTGTGTTGATGTGGAGGGTGAATCCTCATTGCCAAATCTAAATTTTTTTAATTTGGATCTGTCTAAGCAACTTGCTGTGATCCCTCAGCTAAGGATCCACAAGTCTCATCCTTCCACAAACATCATTGGAGATGTTGATACAAGGGTAATAACAAGAGAACAAACCCATGATGCAAATTTTGTCTTCACTCTTGTTTCTTGTCCCAGACTGAGCCAAAGAAAATTGATAAGGCTCTAAAGCATGGAAGTTGGGATGAAGCTATGCAAGAGGAGCTGCTTCAATTCAAAAGGTAGAAGGTTGGAACCTATATCCTCTTTCTAATAGGAAGACTACTATAGGAACTAAATAGGTGTTCAGAAATAAGAAAGAAGATAAAGGACTAGTCATCAAGAACAAGGCGAGACTAGTTGTTCAAGGATATACTCAAGAAGAAGGAATTGACTACACAGATGTCTTTGCTCCTGTAGCAAGACTTGAAGCTGTCAGGATATTCCTAGCTTTTGCTACATCCAAGAACTCCAAGGTCTATCAGCTTGATGTCAAGTGTGCTTTTCTTTATGGGGTGATTGATGAAGAGGTGTATGTCAAACAACCACCTGGGTATGTAGATCCTGATCATCCTGATTATGTCTGCAAGCTTGATAAGGCTCTTTATGGGCTGCACCAAGCACCAAGAAAGTGGTATGAGACCCTATCATAATATCTTTGTCAGCATGGATACCAGAGGGGTACCATTGATGGAACTCTCTTCATCAAAGGAACAGGAAATGACATTATTCTAGTTCAAGTCTATGTGGATGACATTATCTTTAGGTCAACTAATTCAAAGTACTGCAAAGACTTTAAAAAGCTGATGAAAGACAGGTTTAAAATGAGTGCCAAGGGGAACTCAATTCCTTTCTAGGAATTCAAGTGAAGCAAGTTGACAATGGCATCTTCATAAGTTAGTCAAATTATGTTTAAGACATACTTAAAATATTTAGCATGACTAATTGTAAGGTTGGTACGACACCCATAGCCAGAAACCACTCCCTTGGACCTGATCTTGGGGGAATGTGTTGATGAGCATCTCTTCAGGGTAGTGATTGGGTCTCTTGTATACCTTATAGCTAGTAGGCCTGATATCTTGTTGGTACATGTATTTGTGTAAGATATCAAGCCAACCCAAAGATGTCACACCTAAGCACTGTCAAAAGAATTCTAAGATATCTCAATGGTGATCCATCACTTGGCCTTGGTATCCAAAGAACTCTGACTTCAATCTGTATGCCTATACCGTCAATGACTCTGGTGGCTGCAACATGACTGCAAAGTCTACATCAGGGGGATGTCAATTTCTTGGTGGAAGGATAGTCTCCTGGCAATGTAAAAAACAATCCTATGTATCTACATCAACTACAAAGGCTAAATACATTGCTACTGCAAGCTATTGTGCTCAAATGCTTTGGATTCAAAATCAAATGCTGGACTATGGATTCAACTTGAACGAGATACCCATCCACATAGGCAACAACAGTGCTATCTCAATCACAGAAAATCCTGTGTAGCACTCAAGGACAAAGCACATCAATATCAGGTATCATTTGATTAGAGATAACTTTGAAAGTGATTAATTAAACTAGTTAAGGTTAACACAAATGAACAATATGTTGATTTGTTCACCCAAGCTTTTGATGAACATAGATTCGAATATCTTGTATCAGCTATTGGGATGATTAACTTTGAGTAGCTTTTCTTAAAACTTAATCATATTATTTCTAAAACCTATGTGTCCTAAGTTATCTATTTTATCACTTTCATAAGCCCATGTTCTCTTTGGAAGTAAAATATTTTTAAAACGCATTCCGTAGATTTTTGAAAATTTTGATCTCCTTATCCTTTGGAAGATTTAAAATTACATTCGGGAGAAACTTATGACTTAGCAAACAAAGATCCACTTAAGTAGTTTTACCTTCGAAAGAAATTTCTAAAATATCATCCGAAGCTTAAACTCAAATAAATACATGTATGTTTTATATAACAAATTTTCTTCATAGAATAAGTATTCTGAGTTCTAAATCTCTTCCGAAGAAAAATTCTCAAAAATCTTTGAAATATCTTCCGAAGTCAATTTGCCTTCAGAAGCTTTTCTTCAAGAACTTCCGAAAAATAACCTTACGAAGATTTCTCGACTTCCAAGAAAAGAAAACTACTTTTTCAGAGGTGGGACCGAATTCCAGATTTCAAAGTTTATCCTTTTTCATTAACTTTGTCTTAGATCCTTTTCATATATAAACCCAACAGTTCCCCCCTCGTTCATTATCTTCTTCATTTTTTCTCTAACCTAAATTTTCCTAAACCGCCTTTGTTCTTCATCTTCCTTCACCTTAAGATGCTCAAAATGGCAAATTTGAATCTCCTACACAACCCTAGTTTCTCCATGCAACTTCACATGCAACACAATTAGGTTGATCTATTGAACTCTGAGAAAGATGATAGTTTCTCACATGTTTGTCGTTTTCTAACTCTATCAAACTACTTCACCTCCCTTACCATTGATCCTACTCTTTATGAGGATCACATGCTTGAATTTTGGAAGACCTGTCAAGAGGTCATTATGGATGGGGAGAAGGCACTGTCTGCCACAGTGCTGGGGAGGACAATCTTTATCACTCTGGCCATCATCAACAATCACCTTTAGCTAGATGATGAAAAAGGTGAATTGTTCTTCCCAAAGGGGGCTGTAAACCATTCCTTTGAGCAGATGGGCTACGAGGGAGATTTCTCTGTAAAGACTTTCAGGAAAGGGAAGGTCTCATCCCAGTGGAAATACCTGCTTCATGTGGTTATCCATAGCTTATTCAACAAGCATGGACGATGGGACCAGATTCCTGAGGATCTCTCTTTCATAGTACATGGAATGGTTAGGGGGTCAAGTTCAGGTACTCTCAATTTTTTATGCAAATTTACTTGCAAACATAGAGTCCTTAGAGCATTACATATTTCCTAGATATGTTCAATACATTCTCAACTGTGAATTGAGCTCAAAGTTCAGGAAAACAGGTAATATTTTAAATTAGGACAGATGAACCCGACATCTTTAAAAACTTGAAGAAGCCAACTGTCGGTTTCTTAGGGGTAGAAACAACCCTTGTCCTCAACATGTTAGAGCTCATTGCTCAAGGTGACAACCTAGCAACACAAGCTACTATTGAACCCACACCTTCTACCTCCCAACCACCAAAAAGACCTCAAATCACCCACACTTACAAAACAAAATCCAAACAAACCCCTACATAAGCTATGAGTCTGTGCAGGCCCCCACACACTCACCCATACATGAGGAGTGGATATTAGAGCTCCCACTTCTCTTGAGGAGCAAACCACTCCTATTCTTCAAAGATCAGTGTTGAAGTTCCTCAAGCTCAGCCTATTGATCTCATAAGCCCAACTGGCATAAGCCTTCACTCTAAGACTCTACACTTAGATAAACAGCCTTTAGGGGACGGTTACCATCCCCAGCCTCTAGAATTAAATCACCTAATTCCAAACCTTGACTTCTATTTTGATTAACATTTAGGTTTCAGTGAGTACCATGAGTCTCTCTACTCCTCCCCTACTCAAAGAGATATGAGTGCTCCTAAGTCACCTATGTCTAGCCTACATCACTCACCTATTACTGAGGTGGATACTTCTGAACCTGTTCAGAATATCCATATGGAAGAGGCTCTCACTTCAACAAGTGATTACATCATTCAGACCTCAACCATGGCAACTCAGCCCATTGACACTTCAGCT
Organism: Flaveria trinervia; assembly: GCA_025506515.1. Lineage (NCBI taxonomy): Eukaryota > Viridiplantae > Streptophyta > Magnoliopsida > Asterales > Asteraceae > Flaveria > Flaveria trinervia. The sequence goes on along the minus strand of CM046458.1, from coordinate 17,516,917 downwards.
AAAGTTATCACTGAGCAAAGGAAGACCACAACTAAGAACTTTATGATGGTGGTGAGAGAGAAGAATTTGGTCAAATTATCTCATGCCCCCATGATTCTTGAAGATGAGGGGAATTTGAGGCTAAAGGTGCAAAAACTATCAAAAACATGAACCTACTTAGTCTCCAAGGTTACTCATCTTGAAGATCAAGTGACCACCTTGCATAACAATGTTTGTGATCAACAACTTGAGATATCTTATCTTAAGGAACAACTAGCTGGGAGACCTTTAAGAATAGCTCAACCAAGAACACAAAAACCTATGAATGTGATTGATCTAACCTCACATCTATGCAAGTGAATGATGCTACAAAAAAGGGGAGAAATTCATCACAGACACAGAACTTGGGAGTTCCTCACAAAGCAATGACATTAAGGATTCACCATCCTCACTTGCAACTGTCCATACTCAATAACTTCCTTAAGTTCACATTGGTATGGACTCTATAGACTCCTTCATTCAAAGTCTTTTTAAGGAATGTATACCAAGGGCAGTGTTATCTCCACCTCAAGGAACTTCCAACTACATCATACGGTGGATGTATGATGCAAACAGAAGAGCCCTGATTCTTCAAAGAGTTCAAGGGAAAAGAAATCTTTAGCTTTCAAACCTTGAACTACTATGAAGGACTTGACCTGATTAATATGCTAGTTGTAAATCCAAGCCAATATAGACAAGCTAACTAGCTGGCACAAAGGATTCAGGATAGAATTACTGAAGAGTTCAGTCTTAGAAGGAGACAAAGGCAATAAGGTAATAATATTGGTCAACTGGATGTTAAGGCAGACCCTAAGATTAGCTTCGAGGGGGAACCTTGATTGAAGGCCTAGTGGTAGAACCTGAGAGCCATGTCGCACCTACAACTACTTAGCAATTCATTCCTACAGTGAAGCACCTACTGGTGAAGGTGTATCACAACCTCTCTCTAGTCAGAGCTTGGATGCTACACCAAGCAATGAAAGTCAAAGCTCTCTCCACCCTAAGTCACAAAGGTCTATGAGTGACAAAGGGAAAAGGAAATGAGTTTTGAGGAGATTGAGGAAGAGGAGAGAGAGAGGAAGAGGAAACTAAGAGGAGAATGTTCCTCTGGGTCTGCAGGATTCATGGAAGCTGCAATTAGGACTGCCCCCAAACCAAACACTCAAGATGATGAATTGAGGGTAGTCAAAGATTACTTATCTACAAACAAAGAACTATGACATTGATGAGATTATATTTCTCCCCTTAGAGGAGCATAATGAACGCTAGCATTGAATTGTCAAGAGAGAGGAAGGAAGCAGAGGATGCAGAGTTACTTCTCCAAATCATAAAGGAGAGAAGACAAAAGAGATTGTACAATAACATTCTCACTCTCTCCCCAGTTCAAGAAAAGTCTTGCATAAGAGGCTATGGGTCCACAAGAACCTCAAGTAGACAAAGAGACTGATATCATCAATATGATCAACTACCTGAGTGCCACAGGCCTATACCAGGCATCTGCACTCATTCCTTGTCCTTTGAGTACATAGAGTTTGAGTATCTCAAACAACTTGAGCTGAAGTACTTAAAGAACAAAAAGCAACTAAGAGAGATGATGGAAGATGTTGCAAGGTCAAGAGCCATCATCCAAAAGAGCATGAAGAAGTTTGCTGATAGACAAAGGATTATGAGCTTCTTCAAGCTATATGGATTCTCTGGAAGGATACTTGGCCCTTTGTCTCTATCTACAATGGATGAGCACATTAGGGTAATCAAGAAGAAGATCAAAAGAGGAGAGCTACTTGACTTACACTCCCCTCCAAGTGAAGTTCCTCCTGAAGGGAAGTTAAGGTTGAACAACCTAAGACAAAACAACCTAAACCTCCTGCTGAGCCTCAACAAACTTCATCTTTTGATCCACAGCTAGGTTAAACTCCCTCTCCTTCTGAACCTGTAAGGGAGGACACCCAACTGAGCAAGACAAGACTGATCAAGAAGGTGCTGCAAACTAGTCTTCTCAGTTGAAGTAATCAAAGAGGAGGAAGAGGATGGCTTCTAGACCACAGAAAAAGAAGAAAAAGAAGTCTAAACCATTCAACTCCATACCTCAAGGTGAGTCAGATCAACCAGAGGAAGTGCATGAAGAGGTAGCCCAATCAACTCCAATTCAAGTGGCTTTTCTTGCTTCTGAGACCCATCTTATCCTGGACCTTCACAACTAATCCAGAAAGATGGCATGTAATCGGAGATCAAGGGGGTTGAATGAATATATATGGAAAGATTTATTCAACCTACCTCTGCATGATCTCTTTGAGATAAGAAGATACTAAGAAAGTATGAGTGATCCTGACCATCTAATGAAGAAATGCATGGTCATCATCATGATGAGGACTATCAACTGATGAATATCTTCAAATGTTTTGCTAGCATCAGCCTAGGAGGATTTGTAAGGATTTCAATAAGTCTGATGCAATCAAAACATTCAAAGCATCCAAAGTCTCTCTTCATGTATGCACTAAAGTACTGAAGTAGAATGCTTCAGAAGTTTTACATCTTACATGAGAAACATTCTTAGTGTTAAATCTTCTGAAGCCAAGACCAATATTTTCCGAAGCCAAATATGAAGTCTTCCGAATCTTCAAAGACAAAGTCTTCGAAACCATTTTATGAAGACAGATTTCTTCCGAAGACTTTTATGTACATGTTATTATATGATGTGCTTCTCTATAAAATTGGACCACCTTTCTGCCGCAACTCTGTTTGACTCACCAACTTTCACAAATCGGTGAAAAGGTCCATGATTTTGGTAAACTATACATTGAGGTCTTGAATCTGAGCTTTCTACTTTATGTACATTATCCTTTTTATAATATATTAGGATGTGAGTTATGGCATGTCATAGTGACAAGTCATTGAGGTATTCATATCTTGTTCTGTCTCTTACTTATTGTGTTCTTAGCATCTCTTACTTTAGTTAATCAGTTCCCTATTTGATCTGTTAAGTGTTCTAAAAACTCTCCTCAATTGTATTGTTGTGTTGTAAAGTGCATCAACCTTCTAACAGTCGTGCAACGTATACACTAAACCATACCGCAGCAAAGTGCGGGTCTAATCCGGTAGTACTATATAAAGCATTTAAAAGGGAAACCATAGTAATTTACTTAAAATTTAAAACACCTAAGACAACTTTTTAAGCATAGAATATAAGTGCATTATAAATTGCCCTTAATTAAAACTTATTCTAACTCAAATACTAATTGATACATGTTAAATATTAAATTCATTACATTAAGTAATATCTTATTTACACTATTTTAGATTAACATTTATAATTACATTTACTATTATATTTTTATAACTAAATATACTTTAAATTAAGTATTAACTATACTATTATGTTAAATATTTAAGGATATAATTGTAATTGTATTCAAAGTTTAAGACATCTAATATCGTTTCTTTTTCATATTGAGTATCTACTAAATTTTTTTTGTTTTTCAAATAACAAATTAAACTCATGGGTTATTGCCGTCAGAAACGCCGGTTCCCTACTAGTATATTATAAAAGTAAGTATATTATAAAAGTAAGTATATTATAAAAGTAAGTATATTATAAAAGTAAAAGGACAAAATAAACATAAAACAAAATTGATTTTGAATGGGGAAGAAAAAGGCTGATTGTTACGAGGGAGAACAAAGACTAACGAGAGAAAAGGTATGGAATCATAATAGGGGGTTGATATAGCAACGTGAGGTGTGTTTTGTTCTCCACCACCTAAATTTAATGTATGTATTATAATCTTTTATTATTTTAACAACCTTAATTGGAATAATAAGTTTTGTTATAATATATGGGGTTGATATAGCAACCCTAACTGGAATCACCAAATTGTATTTATTTATTTCTTTTTTTATTTAAACATTTGTCTTTTAGGTATAGAAAAATAAGTTTATACTCTTTTAAGAATCTATACTATAAAATAAATAAAAATTTTAGAGAGACAAATGTATTTTCCGGTGCATCATTATCATTATTTTCTTGTGTCTCTCTACTATTAAATGACGAAACATACGTCACTCTCTAGTTACTTGTATCTTTATTTTCCTTCTTTTTTTACAAATAATGATATTAAAAATAATTATTGGATATTTACAAATTTTTTAAATTAAACCTTTGTTTGTCATCAATGAATTTGCTCAATGTTTTATAATTTCTAAAACACCATAACTAGTTACTATTTTTTATTCAACTCATCTAGTACATGAGTTTTCTAAGCTGGTTGGTTTTATATAAACAATTTATGTGATATATAACCACTCTTATTTGTATATGAACGGGAGTCTTGTTAGACTGTTCAACTGCTTACTAATTTATTATTGTTTTGACTAAAAAATTTGGTTATTATTTTATCTAGCTTTTTTATACGTAACACGTTAATTGTTTATAACATCCACACAAAAGTCTAGTTAATTGATCTGTCATGCATTATAATTATTCGTTTGGATTTGTTTATATATAATAAATAAGTAATCATTGTCCATTTATCACAGTTCTTTGAGTTATAATTCTTAGCTTAAAAAATCGGAAAAACAAATAACTTTCGGTTCGTTTAAAATAAAACCTAAAATTTAATAACTTGAAATTATAACTTCATTTATCTAAAAATCATAAGATATATAGAAACAATATTATATATATAATTATGTGGATCTTTTTAATAGGAAAACAAATAAAAAATACTTAAGATTTAATATAAGTGATTAACTACCTAGACTACGGTATTTCTAAAATTTTAGATACCAACATTATGGTAAAAATAATAAAAAATTTAAAACATGAATGCCGGCATGTCAAGCCACGAGTTGGCTCAATTTTTTTACAAGTCAAGCTAAGATGTCTCGTTTAACTCAAAACCCAACATGTCCTCAATTTGAATCGATTCGGCTCATTACCGGGCAAGAACCTGGCTTTCCACTTTTCAGTGCATTAATAGAGGTGCATTGTAAAGTCTCGTTCCCGAAAAGTCTCACAGTTGGTTAATCATAGTGTTAGGGACTGTGTACTGGACGAAGTACTAACTGATTACGTGTATACCAACTCAAATAGTGCGGAATCCTATTTGATTGGCGATCCAATCAGTGAGAACGTTAACCCGATCGATATAAAAATAAACTAAACGTTAAGAACGAATATGAATCGATCAAGAATGATCTATGAACTTGGATTGGCTTTCTTGGACGTTCTGGACGGCTAGGGTACGAGTAGGAGTCAAAATATTGAAAGTCTTGCGTTTCTCAACGAATTAAGTGGTATTTATAGGTTAGGGTTAGTCAATCGTATGACTGGACCATTAGCATGGTTTAGTCGTGCGACTAAAGCATGTGACGGAGTCAATCACACGACTGAAGGTTTAGTCATACGACTGAGTCATCCGTATGTCTCAGTCGTGCGACTGATCCAGTCTCCTGGTTCAATCGTGCGACTGGTCCATTAGCATGAAGTCTTCATGCGTATGGTCCATTAGCATGGCCCATTCGCATTAAACCTTCATATGACTAAGTTTGAATATGTTTCTCAATCATTACTTGACTAAGATCTATTCAAACCACCTCAAACCTATGTAGTTGGTTCAATATGCGTTAATAAATGATAAACATTAAAACATACACTGAAACATTAAACATTAAGATCAACAACCACATATTATAATTCATTCAACTCATTCGTTTCATACATTTGGGACATGACAGAATGTTACATTAATATCGTAAACTAGATACATAGTATCAACAAACTCCCCCTGGACCTAGTTTCCTTCATCATCTGGCATCCTTCATTAGCTCGTCAAACTTCATGGCTCTCCCCGACTGTGACTCCAGCATGTATCTCGAACGCAAAACAGAGTCTTATCACGTTCTGAAACTGGAGGGCCTGTACATAATCCTGCGGATCATAGAATAATGGCCACCTGTATAATGTATAAACATCACTAGCTGACAAGTTGGTTAGCCACATGGGTCAAATACCGGATGGTCTCCATTTGGTGCTCTTTCTGTAATACTATGACCGCTTCTCATGTTCTCCAGTCATAATACCACCACTTGAAGTGGGGAGTGAAGTCTTGTGGCATTTCCCTCATGGGGATCTTTGACATAGTGCGCGGAGGACTCCACTTCAGCACCACTTGGGTTCCCAGCCCTTGGGTCCATCTCCAACCTTCGAATGTACCTCGTAGGTTGTTGAGGCTTGAAATTAACCCATCGAGTGTGGTATTCTTTCTTCAACACAGCTTCAAACAAGCCTGATATCTTCCTGGGGTCAGCATACAGCAGGTTCAAGCATGCCAACTAGTTTAGCTCAAAACTAGGGAGAGTCTTCAGATCATGTGGAAATCTGAAGTACTCTATTCCTTTCCCCCTCTTCACCACATACACATTTAGATCCTCAAAGTAAGCCCATGCTATAATCTCTGCAAAACAAGCCGCCCATTCAACCTTTTTGTTCTCAACATCAGCATCCGAGGCTTGGGCTGGCTTTCTGATTTTTCGGTTTCCTTTCCATCGTATCCAATTTAACATACATATCAATGCCGAGTGAGGTATCTCCAAAATCAGGAACCACATTTCCCTCTCGATCAGTATATTCCGAATAGTGTTATGATATGATGTCTTTAATCTCTATCTCATCAACATCGTTTAGCTCGTCATCACTAACAACATCGACAGTAAGGGCATCCTTAACCAATTCATCCGGGTTTAACTGGAACATTTCTGCGAGTTGCTCATCAGTGAGGTTGTGAATAATTTCTCCTTCTTCGAGAGTATAACTTACTTACCTCCTGACAATCCTTGCAGATCAAGTATCATGTGAGTTGAGACTTGATCTGCTGAAGGGAGCAACATCGTATTCATCTTGTTGATATTGTGGATCTACTTGATTTAAAACATGTAACACACATTCATTAGTAAATAATCAAGACTGTTAAATAATCAAATATATACATAAACATTCATTACATAAGTTTTTAATACATGATTCAGTTACACAAAAGTTCAAAATACAAAAACATCTAAGCATTACTTTGATCTTGAATCATGTGTTCTTCAGCTCGGGGCTGAGGACGAAGCACCTTGATCCCGTGCTTCTTAATCGTCGTCACTTGCTTGAGTAGCAGCCGATGCAGCAGCATCATCACCTCCTTATCATCTCTGCTTTCATCTCCCCATATCATCATCTCCACTATTCATTAGAATCATCACTATCATCATCATCATCCTCTTTGATCTTTAGAGGCTCTTCTTTTGATCCCTTAAGCTTGAGCATGATAGATCTGTTAGAAGACTCCAACTCTTCAATCTTCTTTGCTGATTCGGCTTTATGCTCTTTGAGTTGGGCGATCTCCTCTGCCTACTGAGAGATCTGTTGTGATTGTGCCGCAGTTAGCTCCATCAGCTGTCGTAGTTGTGCAGTCATCTCGTCATCGGCAGCTAATAGCTTCAGCACCACACGATTTAGTGTCGACAACTATTCCTCTACCCCATTGGGAGGTAGAGGTGATCCAGTGGTGAATGTGGTATGGGATGAGGGACTAGCTTGGTGGCTGGTGGTGGTAGTCGTGGCTGTGGTGAGTATGGGTGGAGGTAGATGAGTGGGTGGCGGTGGGTAGGCTGTAGTGGTGGTGGAAGTGGTGTAGATAGGTGGTGGAGTGGCTGTAGTGGTGATGGTGGGTGAAGTAGTAGTAGTGGTGATAGTGGATGAGATAGTAGTAGTGTTTGTGGATGGAATAGAGGTAGTGGTGGCTATGGTGGTGGTACTGATGAATGTCATCCTCCTCCTCTTCGTCTTCATCCCTGGGGCTAAGCCATCCTTTTTCTTCTCATGCCCCTTGAGGAGGATGCTCCCCCTGGGACAGTGCTGGGCTGATCATGTGTGTAACTGGGATCTGCAGCAGTCTCCACAGACTCGCTAGGGCGTCTACCAACCTTCCGAATACCTCGTTCAGTGGCAACCACCCTGTTGCCCACCGTCCTGGTCAATGGCTCCTCATCACTCTCTTCCTCCTCATCAGGAAGGCAGAAATCTTGATGGAAACTGGCTGTGGTGGCATCTCCATGAGTGGGTGATGGAGGTGTAACATGTGTAGTGGTGGCCCTAGAAGCAGCAGGGACAAAGTCTCCACTAGTGTCACCGTCATCATCATCGGAGTCATCAGATGAAAGGCTTTCGCAAGGAAGCATCTCGAAAGTTCCGCAATCTATGGTTCAGAAATGGCCGGATTAGCAGGAGGAAGGGCGGCCCCGGCGCCACTTACGTCTTGCCAGTGCCACATAATCCTCCTAGGCCAGGTGCCCGAATAGTCTCCTCATAGGGGGTTTAACTTGCTTTCCCCTGTAGACCTTCATTCTCCCGAGAGTGGTGTCATCCATAATCTCGAGAGATACTGCATTGTGGCTCTCCTTGGGTAGCGAACGAAGCTTCTCATCTATAATGATCTATAAGAATCTTGGGTACATATAGAAGCCTTCCTTTCCTTTGGCATCAAGGTTCTCGATCAGGTATGAAAAATCATGTTGAGAAGCTGATGGGGTGATTCAGCACTAGTGCCACGTAGGCATTCGGGATTTGGTCAAATAAGTCATCAAATCCACCCATTTTTGATGTAATGCACTTGAGGATGACATGTGCTAAGTACTTGAACTGGGGACACAAGTTGCTTTTGTTAGCACACCTACGTTGATGTCCCCTAAGTACTTCATCCTTAGAAAACATCCCCTCATAGTCAGCAGGTGTAACCTGGTTGGGTGAGCAGCAACATCACCCAGGTCCAGTACACGTCGAAGGTCTACCGCTGTCACCTCTATCTCTTGACCAAAGATGGTGCTCCAAATGCAATAGGGCTCACTAGATCAGTCAACCAATGCACCCTCCCAGAAGGCCTGCTGTATAGACCTGTAGGGAGTGCATGGTGTAGATATCGCTCTGTATATCCTTGATCTCTTTAGGAAAGCAATGATGCCAGCAAACTCGGCAGCGTTCCGAGTGGTGGCGTCCAAATGAACACAAATATTATGCTTGGTGTTTATGGTCCACGATCAGCAATAAATCTGTAACACAAGACACATACATATTAGATCAGCACGTAACATAAAGCAATTCACTTTAAACTGTTTGAGATCAGTCTGGTTCAATCGTGCGATTGAATCATATGACTGAGTTCAGTCGGTTGACTTATCATGCGATTGAGTTCAATCGGGAAACTGATTCAGCGACTGAGTTCAGTCGGCTGACTGAGCCAGCGACTGAGTTCAGTCGGGTGACTGAGCCTGTGACTGGGTTTAGTCGGGCGACTGAGCTCATACGCCTCGTTTAATCGGCCGACTGAGTCATTCGCCCAACTCAGTTGTGCGATTGAAGTTCATCAGGGTGACCAATCGCATGACAGACTGTCTGTTCGATTCAAATTCAAATTTTGAGCAAATATTAATATTAGACATCGTGGTTGGGCTTATTAGACTCGCAATCACCCTACTTAGCACCTAATAGCCTTGATTTCAACAATTTACTTAGTTTTATTAGTTTATTAATCCAACTAAGTCTCGGTTCTATGTTAGGGCGAATTCAGTAATTTAGGGCATAAGTCGACTGCGATTTGGGTAGATTGCACCGCATTGTACTTGTATAAACACCAGCAAACATCAGCACACAGCAATTTGTAGTTCAACAAGGTCAATTGACAATCGGGCAGTATAACGACACTATCGGGCGATTTTAGGGCGCATGGGGAGTGATGAGCATATGCGATCGACTATACCCTATTTTATACTGTATCTGGTTTTAATTGGGCGATTGGATCTCAGTTGTGCAATTAGTTCAGTCGGTCACATTCAGTCGGCCGACTGGGTGTCAGTCGGGCGACTGACTCATTCGGACAACTCCATTCATGCGACTGGCTCAACTTGTAAGCCATTTGTATGAATGGTTCATACTCATGCTCCATTCGGTTGACTAGTGCATAAGTATGGTCCAATCGTATGACTGGTCCACACTATGGTCCAGTCGTGCGAATGGATCATACTCGGATTTGACTTATGACCATTTGGCACTTAATCCCTTTTAACTTTTTATTAAACATTTTGAGCATTCGATCATTTCAGATTGATCATTTTAACTTTGAAAACTTTTGATCACCTCAGTCATGATCCTTTTAAACAAAACATATTTTGTCACCTCAGACGTGAGCCATTTAACATTTGAAAACAAGTTTAGTCACCTCAGACGTGACCCTTTTAATTGATTAAATCCCATATTGAATTCCACGGTATAGTCTGACATTAGAAACTAAATTGACTAAAAAATTTAGACAACTAAAATTAAAAGACAAAACTAAAAATGTTTTTGTGATTTCATGTGAGGTGAAAATCCTAAGATAGAAATCTAACAGATTTATTTCTTGAACAGGCAGCTTCAAGTTATTTTGACCATAAGTGGAACAATTCATTATGAAATCATACAGGTAATCAAATCATTCAGGATGTGTTACCAAAATCATTTGATGCTAGATTCTTGTTTTCGTCGAGAGTCATTAGCAAGTTTAGGAATCATACTAGTACTATAAAACGCACACATTGATTTGGACTTTCAAGAATTACAGCCACAATGAGTGTCAGTATACTTGTCCACTTAAATCCATACACAGACTTTTGACACAGATTGGTAATACATTAGTTAAATTATTTCGACAAGCATTTGTGGATCCCACGCTTATCTGGTAATCAACATTCCTCAGGAGATTTTTGAGCAGTCTTAGGGTAGTTTTCAAGAAGAAGAAACTATTCTGAGACCTTTCAGAGAGAAGCCAAGCCTTAGGTTAGTGCCATCACACAGCAGAGAGGCGGCAAACAACAATGAATTCTAGAATATATAGGTTATGCTTATCCTCAGGTCAGTGCCACGCAAGCAGAGAGGCACATAACCTATCTTCTTGTTTGAGCAATTTTATTCTTTTTGCACAGATCGCACCAACAACATAGGTTATTAGTTTGATTGCTTTTTGCATTTTTCATCATGTGCTTTGCTCATATCTTGGTCATCCGCACACATTTGTGGCGTTTATTTTGCTCGTCACCCCTTATTGGAACTCTGTTGATTGTGTTAAATAGGGATAAGATGATAACCCACAGCTTGTTGAACTACTTAGTTTGATCTTGAGATCACCAACAAGGTCTACTTATCTATTGTGTTGAATCTACCGACACATCATCCAATGGTCTAGCAACCTCTAGGTCTACTTTCTCTGTGTTACCTTAGTAGCAGCTGGTTTTACTATCATTTTTCCTTTTATATTGCTCAGACTTCTCAGACTTATACTTTGAATTTTGCATCTAATTCAAATTAATCTTTTAAAGTCCCAAATTCTTTGTTCCTGTGTACTATCATTTTCCATAGTCGTTGAATCAATATCTCATATACGATCTCATTTCTTTTAGCTTGCCTGTTCTCCTCCCCCGTTTTTTTTAATACTAACTTAACCTATTCTCCCCCTAAAATTCTAAAACCGTAAACAAGTGGCGTTTTAGGATTTTAATAGGCAAAGAAATAAAATCAATGAAATTAATTAAATAAAATAAAATCAAAGAAAATAAAAGAAAAATGGACTCGATACATTGGACTAGACATGTTCATCTTCTGGAATTACATCACTTTTCTTTTTAACGTTGTTGACCTCTAACAGATATAGAAAACATGGTTTATCAAATGTTTTTGTGTAGAACTCAGCGCGTTGGAAATCCGTATTTATTTTAACAACATCGATTAGATTCTTTTCAAAACAATCACGTATAAAGTGATATTTAATGTCGATGTGTTTGGTCTTAGGATGTTGGACAGGATTTTTAGTAAGGGCTATTGCAGCAGAATTATCAACAAATATAGGGGTGTTAGAAAATTTCAAACCGTAGTCCCTTATCTGCTGTTGAATCCAGATGATTTGAGAACAGCAGCTTGGCTCAGCAACATATTCAGCTTCCTAAGTTGACAACGCAACTGATGTCTGATTCTTACACTACCACGTGACTAATCTTCTCCCAAAGAATTGACAACCTGCTGAGGTAGATTTGTAGTTCATCTTGCAGCCGCCATAATCCGAGTCACTGTACGCGGTAAGCTCGAAGTCATCGTCATGAGATACCACAGCCCTATTATTGGTGTACCCTTCAGATAATGAAATATCTTTTTGACCCCTATAAGATGGTTAACTTTTGGTTTCCCCTGATATCTTGAACAAAGACATGTAGCATACATGATATCAGGTCTTTGAGGCAATGAGGTACATGAGTGATCCAATCATTCCTCGGTACATGGTGGCATCAACCAGATCACCATTCTACTCGGGTGCTACATCATGGTTTGTAGCAAGTGGAGTCCCAGCTACGGAAGCATTCTCCATGTCAAATCGACTGAGAATATCCCCTACATACTTGGTCTGATGTTGAAATATCCCCTTTGGTGTTTGATCCACCTGTAACTCGAGAAAGAACTTCATCTCTCCCATGGCACTCATTTCAAATTATGCCTTCATTACTGCTTCAAATTCTTTACATAAGTCCTCGTTCTTGGAACCGAAGATTATGTCATCAACATAAAATTGAACAAGCAGCAGATCACCATCCTTTTCTTTGATGAATAGTGTACAGTCAATCACACCTCTACGAAATCCGTGTTTCACAAGGTGAGTTGAGAGTTTTTCATACCATGCTCTCGGGGCTTGATGAAGCCCGTAGAGAGCCTTATCCAGTTTGTAAACTCTGTCCCAATGATATGGATCCTCAAATCCTTCGGGTTGACTGACATACACTGTTTCCCGGATTTCACCATGAAGAAATGCACTCTTTACATCCAGTTGATAGACTTTAATCTTCATATAAGAGGCATAGGCTAGGAAAATACGAATGGCTTCCATTCTTGCCACAGGTGCAAATATTTCATTGTAATCAATTCCCTCGACTTGTCGAAATCCTTGAACTACAAGTCGAGCCTTGTTCCTGATGATGACACCTTGGTCATCTTTCTTACATTTCAAGACCCATTTGGTGCCAATGACCTTAGCACCTTTAGGTCTATCTACCAATGTCCATACACCTAACTTCTTGAACTAAAGAAGTTCTTCTTGCATGGCACTCACCCATGCCTCATCATTTAGGGCTTCACTAACGTATTTTGGCTCAAATTGAGACACAAAACAGCGGTATGCACCATCATGAATATACCCTTTTTCCATTACCGAGGCATAATTAGCTTAATACAACTGATTTCTTGTTTGAACTCTCGATCTGACATCCCCAATGACATTTTCCAGAGGATGATAGACATTTAGATGTGATCCAGGAGTGGTGGGAACAACTACCTCTGAATCAAGATTATGAACGTTTGGTTCCGTATCTGAGGCAGTAGGAGTGTGAGGTTCTGAAGACTTAAAGGCATCTACGTCAGATGTTTGTGAACTTGCAGTAGTTGGAACCTATTGCTCCTGATTGTTCTAATCATTCTCCATGGCTTCATCGTTAGAGGAGGAGTCACTAACCTCGAGTGCTCCCCCTGAATGGTTAGGCGATTTATCTTGTGAATCAGATGATGTTGAGTCTTGTGATGGTGTGTTTAAGACATCATCGTCAGAAGTGGAGAGATAGATGTTGAAGGACTTAAAGAAGCCATCATAGTTGAAAAGGAATGCGGGTCCTTTTCCAACAGGAGGGGTAGTGTATCTCTGAACGTCCATGTTACACCACACTTCTACTTGACCCGTTGAGTTGTTGTACACTCTCTTATTCGGTACGTTGTATCCTAGAAAGATTCCCTCTTTAGCCTTCTCACTGAACTTGTCTTCCTAAGTTTTCTTAAGTAAGGTGCACGGTGCCCAAACGGTTCGAGATACTCTAGATTTGGTTTACGTCATTGAAGTAACTCATAATACGTCTTGCCATGATGTTTTACCACCAGTACTCAATTTAACATGTAACACGCATTGGCAACTGCCTCATTCCAAAATTGGATAGGCAGTTTCTAGTCTACTAGCATTGTCCGTGTTGTCTCTATTAAGCAGCGATTCTTTCTCTCAGCAACTTCGTTCATCTGAGGAGTGTAGACGGAAGTGAGCTAGTGCAAAATCCCTTTTCTTTGCAGAAAGCCACCATCCATTGGTTTTTGAACTCGGTTCCGTTGTCTGAGCGTACTTGTCTTACTTTCAGCTTGTAGAGAGACTCTAGTGTAGTTACCAATTCTTTGAATGACTCAAATGTTTCTGATTTTGATTTTAGAAACATCATCCAAGAGAATCTTGAGTAGTCATGTGTAACTACATAGCAGTATAAGTCGCCTACGATGCTTCTTGTACTGACTGGACCAAACAGATCCATGTGAAGAAGCTCAAGAGGCAGTTCAATGGAATGAACCTTCTTTTCTTTATGAGACTTCTTCGTATGTTTCCTTTCTTGCAAGCGACACAAAAATCTGGGAGTTGGAAGCGTTTGACATTTACTCCTCGCACTAGATCATTCTGGATCAAGTGGTTCATCTTCTGGATTGATGTGCCCCATTCTCCTATGCCAGGAGATTGAATCCTTCTCAGTAGCTTTTGACAAGAAGCATTGAACTTGATGATTCATTATGGAGGCCTTTGATAGATCCAAGACGTAAAGGTCATTATATCTTGAGGCTGACATTAAGACTTGGTCCTCCGGAGTCACATAGTCCTTTTTCAGGACATAGCACTTCTTATTGCCGAAAACTACCTTAAATCCTTTGTCACATATTGGGAAACATAAAGCAAATTATTTTGAAGTTGCTGAACATAGTTTACCTTGTCAAACTGCACTTTCTGATTCCCCACTTCCCCTTGAGCTGTGATATAACCTCCTTGTTTCAAGTAAAAGAAACATGACCTCTTTGATTTGTTTGACGTTTGACAGGAGTGCCAGATTCCCAGTTGTGCCTGGATGCTCTGCTATCTACAATCCAAGTGTTTGTTTTAGCACTATAGCGAACACTCTGCACATTCAATTGAAAACATTAGTTAGGGTTAGGGACCCAAGCCTTAACCGGCTTGGGTGACCCAGAGGCATCACACATCATAAATTCTACCCATTGTCCATTAGAGGGTGAGGGAAGATCATTTGTCTTCTTTTTCTTATTACCATACATTGAGTTAGACTTTTCTTTCCACAAGCCAGCTTTGTGTAAGGCTTGTTTGTGGTAAACAGACGATTGGCTAATGGGTTGAACTTTAGGTTCACTGACCCTTTTTGGTGGAGTCATGGATCTCCTTTTTGAAGAGCTTGTTTAGTGTCATAAAGCTCATTTTTTTCTTTGGTGTCTGATAATAAGGACAGTAAGACGCGATGTGTCCATACTTTCCACAGTTGTAGCAAGATCTACTTTCGACATGTTGGTGTAACTATTTCTATGGAGAAGTGTGTGACACACGTGTAACTTTATTCTGTTTGGGTTCTAACACTTGTTGTTTAGAGGTTTTACTTTGTTTAATCACATTTTCTTGAACCCTTTCAACATCTTTACCCTTGTGTTTACCTGGACTTGGACATGATGCACGTGTTTGGTTAACATGTATGGTCTTTTTAGGTTTAGATTTAGACGTGGTTGAACTTGACTTTATATTAACCTTTTCAAATTGTTCATCCAGATTAACAATAGGATTTTACCTTTTGATTTTGAAGTGGCCTCCTTTTGTTTAGTACCAGATTCATTTGGTTTACTTGTGGAATCTGGATCACTTACAAGAGGAGTGGACACCACATGATCCTTGATTGGATTGTTATTTATTGGTTTTCTTTTAGCATTCAACAAGGTCTCGTGTGGTGGTGGAACCACTTTATAACCCAATCCCTCCCCGTTGTTACGTTCTCCCACTAAGTGTTGGACAATGTGAGAAGAACTTGTCCAACTATACAGTTTTTGTTTTAATGAATTTACTTCTATTTCCAAAACTGCTTTTTGTTTCTTTGTTTCTTCTAGGAGTTTAGATAGAACTTAATGTCATTAGCTTGGTTAAAAGCTACACCTTCAGTTTTCCTAAGTTGTTTATTTAAAAGTACTATCTTTTCTTTATAATTGTGCTCATTTTGTTTTAAAACTCTATTTGCTTTTGTGCACAGTTGCAAGTCCTTTACTAAGCTATCATTATGATCTAATAAACTAGCAAATTTCAAATCAATGCTTTCCCTAAATTTATTACATTCAACACAAGCATGATTATTAAATAATTGATCTGTAGTACTTACTTGAGAGGATGTGGTCGAATCAGCCATCAAAGCAGAGTCTGACTTTTCTGCTACTGGTGATTCTAAACTTGTCGAACTTGTCATTTCCTCAGGTAGGTTATCAACCACAGTTGCTGTTTCTTCAATATTTGACATCGCGAGTTCTACTGCAATATCACCTTCGCTTGCTGAGTCGTCATCTGAATCCTCAACACTAGCGATGTTGGATTCTCCCGGGGACACAAACTGAAAGCTCCAATCTTGTCCTTCGTCATCCTGAGCGGTCAAGGACTTAGGATCCTTGCTTAACGAAGTAGGACTACTTGTGGGTTTATCCTGACGGTTGAAAGATGAGAATGGATTCCCATTTCCTGTCTTCTTGGGCTTCACACATTCACGTTTGAAGTGCCCCTTTTCCCCATAGTTGAAGCAGGTAACTTTGGTCTTGTCAAAACCAAAAGTTGTGTCCTTAGTGGCAATCAAGTTCCGTCCAGTCTTCTTGACAAACTTCTTAGCTCTCCGAACAGCACTTGCTAAGGCCCACATGATGTCCATTCTCTCCAGCTCTGTCTCATCTACCTGCTCGTAGTCCTCATCTGCCAGATGGCGGTTCCCAATCTTCCAGCAACTAGCCCGTCATATGAGT
Organism: Flaveria trinervia; assembly: GCA_025506515.1. Taxonomy (NCBI): domain Eukaryota; kingdom Viridiplantae; phylum Streptophyta; class Magnoliopsida; order Asterales; family Asteraceae; genus Flaveria; species Flaveria trinervia. Next base: position 17,500,002 of record CM046458.1, on the reverse strand, counting down.
GAACGACAGTTGCTAAGAGATCCATATGTTCTTTAGCACCTCTACAGTCACATTCCGAGATTCCCGGTCTTTAGTTTTGTAGCATTGGCTTTAGGTGCTATGTATTGGGTACAAGACGACCCTAACATGTCAGATCCTGTAGTTGCTTGAGATGGGGTAGTTGAACTCGACACAAATACCGTTTGAAGTGGCACTCCAGATGTTTTGGCTTGTGGAGTTGAGTTGTACAGAGACGGGTTCTGATCATAAGAAGACTTTTGAGCCGTGTATTTCATCCTCAACTCTTCCTCTCTCACCTTCAGAATGAAGTCGTTTATATCTAACTTCACCAGCATATCAATCTGTCTGAGGTTGGATACAAAAGAACCCACTTCTCTTGCAATCCATCTGCAAAGTTCAACACCTTGTCATCCATAGACGTTGTAACTCCATGAGTTTGTAGCTCACTCATCAAGTGGTAGAACTGATCGATGACATCATCCAAGCTTTCCTTACCCATTGACGAGAAGTTGTCGAACTCCTTCTTCAACGTTTTTTCCTTTAGAGCTTTTAATGACGCATTCCTATCATACCGTTTTTCCAATGCATCCCACAGCTTCTTTGCATGCTTGTTCTCAGAAAATTGATGGAAGATGTCCTTAGGAGTTGACTGAGTTAGCAATGCATATACTTTCTTCTTAGCATTGTATTTCACCTTTTGGCCATCAGTCATGCTACCCAAGGTAAGTTTGACTCCATCTGCACCTACAGACATGTCGTACCCTATCTCTATAGACTCCCACAGATTTGGATCTACTCCATTTAAGTAGATCTCGAATCTTTGTTTCCATTGGGGGTAATCATCTAACGTGAATAGCTTAGGGGGCTTTTTATGATTTGCAGCCACAATGATTGTCTATATACTTGTCCACTCAAATCCATACATAGACTTTTAACACAGATTGGTGATACATTAGGTTAAATTATTTCAACAAGCATTTGTGGATCCCATGCTTATGGTAATCAACATTCCTCAGGACATTTTTGAGCGTTCTACGGGTATTTTGACAAGAAGAAACTATTCTTAGAGCTTTCAAAGAGAAGCCAAGCCTCAGGTCAGTGCCACCGCACTGCACAACGTATTTAGGCGACTTGTTATGATTTCCCACTTCATTTTCCAGAAGCAATAGATTCTAGATCCTCGAATCCCTTCCTACAGTGAACGCCAAATATTGATCCTCCATTACAATCAACTTTAAAGTTTAGAACAAAGTGTTTTACTTGTGCGAATGAAGGAGTGCGATTGAACACTTCGTGCAATTGAACAATGTGGTTGACTCACACGTGCGAATGAGCAAGTGCGGATGGCTCAATCGTGCCAATGGGAAGGTGTGGATGAACAATGCGAATGGGAAGTTCAGTCGTACGAATAGGTGAACGACTGAGTCCAATCGTGCGTATGAGGGATGCGGATGGATTCAGTCGTGCGATTGAGTCAATCGTGCCACTGAAGCTGCTGAATTTTGAGAATTCGAAGGTTTAAGGTATTTTGACACAAAAACATGAATTTCTCAAGAACCCTAATTGTTGTATGCCGGAAAAATGTTAACTTTTTGACTTGGAGACATCAAAAACACTGTTTGACACAAAAAGATTGCGTTTTTAAGTGTAAAACACATATTTTATATCAAAATCAATTGAATCACACGTAAATCAAGAGCCAAAGCTCCAATACCAGTTGTTAGGGACCGTGTACTGGACGGAGTACTAACTGATTTACGTGTATACCAACTCAAATAGTGCGGAATCCTATTTGATTGGCTATCCAATCAGTGAGAATGTTAACCCAATCAATATAAAAATAAACTAAACGTTAAGAACGAATAGGAATCGATCAAGAACAATCTATGAACTCAGACTGGCTTTCTTGGACGTTCTAGATGGCTAGGGTACAAGTAGGAGTTGAAATATGGAAAGTCTTGCGTTTTTCCATGAATTAAGTGGTATTTATAGGATAGGGTTAGTCAATCGTATGACTGGACCATTAGCATGGTTCATTCGTGCGACTAAAGCATACGACTGAGTCAATCACACGACTGAAGTTTCAGTCTTGCGACTGAGTCATTCGTATATCTCAGTCGTGCGACTGGTCCATTAGCATGAAGTCTTCATGCGTATGGTCCATTAGCATGGCCTATTCGCATGAAACCTTCATACGACCAAGTTTGAATATGTTTCTCAATCATTACTTCACTAAGATCTATTCAAACCACCTAAAACCTATATAATTGGTTCAATATGCGTTAATAAATGATAAACATTAAAACATACACTGAAACATTAAACATTAAGATCAACAACCACATATTATGTTTCATTCAACTCATTTGTTTCATTACTTTAGGACATGATAGACATATTACATTAAGATCGTAAAATAGATACATATGTATCAACAACTCCCCCTTGGGTGTTCATCCGCATTCGCTCCATCTGCATGAGAGTCCATTCGCATGATTGGGTGTTCATTCGCATCAGTGTTCATCCACATTGGTTCATTCGCATGATATTCAGTCGCATGGAGGCCATGCGATTGAAGGGTATCCATACGCCCGAATAGGGCTGTTGCACCTTAGGAGAAGTGTAGTTTAACTTCTGACTTTCAGGGGAAAGTGCAGATGTAGTTTGACGTAAAGGTTCCCGTAAGTTCATGTATAATAATGATTGAGGCCTTAGAGAGCATGTTGGGCATGATGATGATGATGTTGCATGATTATGCATGTTATGTATGTATGATGTTGCCCTGTATGATGTTGATGCCTGTGTATGATATGTTCCTTATCATGATGTATGTTTATCTTTCCTATGGCTTTACGTGTCATGTTAATGAATGAATGAAGTATTATGGAACGTAAAGTGAAAGATAATGAAAGAGGAACATGAAGTAAGAATGCATGCATTAATGAACGATGAAGTAATGAAAGTCTTGCAAGCATTGTATGTCGGGACACGCCATTAAGGTGTTTGCCCAACGGTGTTGCGGGTTCGCACCAAATGGTCATAGTACCTAAGGCATGGAGTACTAACACGCAATGTTTCATGGATGATTAAGTGTAATTATATGTTTTATGTGCGATGAGGATCCAACTATAAGCGTCCCGGGAACGGGGCCTTACAAGTTGGTATCAGAGCCAAAGTTTAAGTGAAATGGGTACATTTTCAAAAAAATAAACCTTAACTTAAACTAAGAATGGGACGGAAAGGGAATGGGATGCCAATCTGAGTAGCTGCGTGCCATCAGGTATTTTCGTAAAGTTAACTGGTATTATGTGTGCATGTTATGTGTGTTGTGTTGTTTGTAGATTTAAATATTGATTTAGTCAGGATAGGTAATGCTCGGGGTGTGAAGAGTAAGTAAGTGGCTAATCACAACTGGCCACTGTAATTAGGGACTTACTATACTTGACATAAACTGAGTTGTTCCCTTGATGACCGTGTTGGTGTTTGAATCTTTTAGTGTGCGTGTGATGGCCGGTGGTAGATCTTCGAAAGCCTCTCGTAGTGGAGGTCACGGTACTGAACTGCGACCAAGAGAGGGAGACCCAGAGTTGAGAAGGTGGTTCATGAAGAACCAGAGACCCCTCATCCGGAGGGTGGCAACGAGAGCACCAATCTGAGAGCCTCAGTAAAGGAGGCTGTGGTGGAAGAACTTCATCAGGTCATGCAGACAATCTTACCGTCTGTGATGACCGAAGTGATTAAGGCAGTACGAGAAGGGGAAAGAATGGGAGAAACAGGTCCCCGGGAGGACAAGAGCAACTGAAGCTGGAAACGATTCTCTCTGATGATGAAGAGGAGGAAGAAGAAGAGCCTATGCTGGAGGCGGCACGAGGCTATAACTACGGGGCATTTATGAGATGCAAGCCCCCTACTTTTGATGGAAATGGCACTGCTACTGCTGCTCACCGGTGGGTGAGGTAAATGGAGGTTGTTCTTAATATCAGCGAGTGTCGGGAGGACCAAAAGGTGAAGTTAGCTACCCATTCATTTGTAGACTCAGCTCTGTGCTGGTGGGACAATATAGTCCAAGCCGAGGGTAGTAGGGCCATTGGGAGAATGAGATGGTTTGAACTGAAGAAGTTGGTGATTGAGGAGTTCTATCCTCACAACGAAATGGATAAGGTTGAGAGAGAGTTCCTGTAGCTAGAAGCGGGAACGATGACGCACCAACAGTATACCACCAAGTTCAACGAGATGGCATGTCTGGTGTCGGATCAGGTGACACCTTTATCTCGAAAGATCAAGAGGTATATTCAGGGTTTGACAGGGGACATTCGTAGGCACATGATCGTTGCCCAGCCGAGCACGTTTAGGTCGGCAGTGGATTTGGCAGGGAGACTGTATGATGAGAGACCGGTGGTGGTGACTGAAGGTGGCAAGAAGAGTGGTGGTGATCGAAACTGGCAGGGGAAGAGGTTTGGTCGGGGTGATGCCTCGACGAGTAATAAAAAGGCACAGGTGGATGATCGCCGTGTGGTCACATCAAGTGCAGGGTCGAAAAGGTGTGGCAAGTGTGGAAGGGAGCATAGTGGGGAATGCAGGTTTGGGTCGAACTTGTGCTTCAAATGTGGGAAGGCGGGGCACATGGCAAAGGACTATCGTATGGTCCGGTGTTATAACTGTGGTGAAGAGGGTCACATAAGTAGGGATTTCAAGAAACCGAGGGCTGAGGTTCCAGGGCGAAGAAGACGGGAGGTGAAGGACCGAGGGCGAGCCTAGGGCATTCACTATGACACAGGAGGAAGCTAGGATGAACCCTGATGTTTTGTCCGGTACGTTTCTAGTGAGCCAAACTTTAGCTTCTGTGTTGTTCGATTCTGGTGCTAGTAAAAGTTTTATTTCTGCTGCTTTCTGTGCTAAACTTCCTGTCAGTGTAACCATGTTGAGGCGCCCTTTGATGTAGAAACTATCATTGATAAGTCTACCAGGATTTCTGAGATGATCGAGGTTGTGATGTGGAACTTAAGGGTCATAAGTTTCCTGTTAGACCATTCGTGATGACCTTAGGTGGTTTTGATTTGGTTCTTGGGATGGATTGGTTAGCAGAATTCGAGGCTAACATTGTGTGTCACAAGAAGATTATTCGCTTGACAGCGCCTGATAGGAGTTCGGTGACGATTTATGGGGATCGGGTCACGACGATCCCGAAAGTGATCTCAATAGCGGTGGCGGGAAAGTGTATGAGGCGTGGGTGTAGTGCCTACTTGGCTTATGTAAAGGATGTGGATACGCCAACACCACAACTATTCGATGTACCAGTTGTGTGTGACTTTCCTGATGTGTTCCCAGAAGACTTATCAGGAGTGCCACCTGATAGAGAGATTGAGTTTCAGATTGATCTGATACCGGGTGCCCAGCTTGTTGCCAAGGCACCGTATCAGTTGGCTCTGACGGAAATGAAGGAATTGATGGAGCAGTTGCAAGAGCTGCTTGAGAAGGGGTTCATCAGACTGATTATCTCTCCTTCGGGTGCTCCGGTCTTGTTTGTGAAGAAGAAAGACGATAGTATGAGAAGGTGTATTGACTACTGTGAGTTGAACAAGTTGACGGTGAAGAACCGATACCCCTTACCAAGAATTGATGACTTGTTTGATCAGCTTCAAGGTGCCAGTTGGTTTTCAAGGATAGACCTTTACCATTAGTTGAAGGTGAAGGAGCAGGATATCCCTAAAACAGCTTTTCGCATGTGCTATGGTCACTAGGAGTTTCTTGTCATGTCATTTGGTTTGACCAATGCACCAACTGCTTTTTTGGATCTGATGAACCGTGTGTGTCGGCCGATGTTAGATAAATCAATGATTGTGTTCATTGATGATATCCTGATTTATTCGAAGAGCGAGATTGATCATGCTGGTCATATTCGGGAGGTTTTGGAGACATTGAGAAAGGAGAAGTTGTACGCCAAGTTCTCCAAGTGGGCATTTTGGTTGCGTGAAGTTCAGTTCTTAGGTCATGTGGTGAATCCTGATGGGATTATGGTGGACCCGGCTAAGGTGGAGGCAGTGATGCAATGGAAGTCTCCTAAGACGCCATCCGAGATTTGTAGCTTCTTGGGTTTGGCGGGCTACTATAGGAGGTTTATCCAAGACTTCTCTAAGATTGCTTCTCCACTGAAGAAGTTGACCCAGAAGGATGTGAAGTTTGCATGGGGTCAAGCTCAAGAGTAGGCGTACGAAGAATTGAAGGCAAGATTGACTCAAGCTCCTGTTCTGTCACTACCCGATGGAAGCGAAGACCGGGTGGTTTATTTTGATGCTTCCTATTCGGGGTTGGGGTGTGTGTTAATGCAGAGAGGAAAGGTTATAGCTTATGCATCATGACAGTTGAAAGTTCATGAGGTCAATTACCCTACTCACGACTTGGAGCTAGCAGCCGTGGTCTTTGCACTAAAGATTTGGAGGCACTATCTTTACGGGACGAAGTGCACCATCTTCACTGACCATAAGAGCCTGAAGTACTTCTTCAAGCAAAAAGATCTAAACATGAGGCAGAGGAGATGGTTAGAACTTATCAAGGATTATGATTGTGAGATCCATTACCATCCGGGCAAAGCCAACGTGGTGGCAGATGCCCATAGTCAAAAGGAGAGGCCCGAGCTGATTTGGGTGAAAGCTTATCAGTTGGTCATGACCTCCGATGTGATGAAGCAAGTCAAAGAGTTTCAAGATGAGGCGTTGAAAGAAGATCATCTTAACTCTAAAAGAATGAGAGGTCTGGTAGGGGAATTGGGTGAAAACACACTTGGTGTTAAAACCCGATTTGGACGGGTGTGGATTCCTCATTTTGGGGATCTATGAGTGACGATCATGGATGAAGCTCACAAGACTCGATACTCCATTCATCTAGGTGCCACGAAAATGTACCAAGACATGAAGAAGGATTACTGGTGGCCGGGTATGAAACGCGACGTGGTGGAGTATGTGAGGAAATGCCTTACTTGTCTACAGGTGAAGGCCGAGCATCAGAAGCCGTATAGGAAGATCCAACCTTTGGATATACGGGAATGGAAGTGGGAGCACATCACCATGCATTTCATTACGAAGTTGTCACATATTCCGAAAGGGTATGATGCCCTATGGGTGATTGTGGACCATCTGACAAAGAGTGCTCACTTCCTACCGATCCGCGAGACATATTCATCTAAAAGGTTGGCGGATCTATTCATCAAGGAAATTGTAACTCGTCATGGTGTGCCGGTGTTGAAGGTCTCACCTTGGAAGGGGATTATCCGATTTAGAAAGCGGGGAAATTTGAGCCCAAGGTACATAGGCCCTTTCCAAATCATTGCTCGAGTAAGAGAAGTGGCCTATAGATTAGAGTTACCAGATGAGTTAAGTGGAATTCACCCAACATGCCATGTACCTCATCTAAGGAAGTGCTTGGCGGATGAAGACATGATTGTTCCACTAGAGGATATCGATGTAGACGAAAGGCTCAATTTTGTGGAGCAACCAATGGCAATCATTGATCGAAAAGACAAAAGACTGAGAAATAAAGTGGTTCCTCTTGTGCGTGTACAGTGGAAACACAGGAAGGGATCTGAGTCAACGTGGGAGACTGAGGAAGAAATGAGACAGCATTATCCACGTTTATTCGAGGAATAATAGGTTTCGGGGACGAAACCTATTTAAGGGGGTGGACTTGTAACACCCGGTTATTTATCTATTTTGAAGTCGACGAAGGAAGAAAAGAAATAAAGTCCTAAGTCGAGGGACCAAACTTGCCAACGAAAGAAAGATAGGTGAGTGGGGGTATATAAAGGGAGAGGGCAGCCCTTACCCTCTCCCCACACCCACATTTTCAGCCAAAGAAAGAATAGAAGAGAGAAAGAAGAGTAAAAGGGAGAAAAGTTGGTTCGGTTTGCTCGAGTGAGCCAAAATCATTGAGAAACGGGTCAAATCGAAGCTCTTCTCATTATGGTCATTTGTATGAGTTCTAAGACCCTCCTTTAAATGTTTTTGAATGATTTTGTGGCTAGAACACATCTAAATTCGGATTTTTGAGTGTGTGCATGTTTGACCCGTTTGTGTTTGTGTATGTATGTGTCTGATTCGTTTGAACCTTGCTTGTGAGCTTGTCTATGCTTGAATGGTGTTGTGGTATGCATCCTTAAGTTTTAGGATGGTTGATTGGGCTTAGAATGAGTTCGGATGAGCTTGGAGGTCGAAAATGGCAGATTAGTTCAAGATGAACTGCATTCTGCACCAGCTAGGGCTAGGCGACCAAATGGAGGCCATACGGTCGAATGAGGTGCGATTGGGTTCATTTGCATGATTGAGAGTTCATTCGCACGATTGGGCCTAGTCGCATGGGGAGTCATACGACTGAGGGTCCAGTCGCATAAGTGCTCATCCGCATGAGAGTCCATTCGCATGATTGGGTGTTCATTCGCATGAGTGTTCATTCGCATTGGTTCATTCGCATGATTTTCAATCGCATGGGGGCCATGCGATTGAAGGGTGTCCATATGCCCGACTAGGGCTATTGCACCTGAGGAGAAGTGTAGTTTAACTTCTGACTTTTAGGGGAAAATGCAGATGTAAGTTTCGACGTAAAGGTTCCCGTAAGTTTATGTAAGATGATGATTGAGGCCTTAGAGAGCATGTTAGGCATGATGATGAAGTTGTTGCATGATTATGCATGCTATGTATGTATGATGTTGCCTTGTATGATGCTGATGCCTGTGTATGATATGTTCTTTATCATGATGTATGTTTATCTTTCCTATGGCTTTACGTGTCACGTTAATGAATGAATGAAGTATTATGTAATGTAAAGTGAAAGATAATGAAAGAGGAACATGAAGTAAAAATGCATGCATTAATGAACGATGAAGTATTGAAACTCTTGCAAGCACTGTATCTCAGGACACGCCATTAGTTGTTAGCCCAATGGTGTGCGGATTCACTACCCCGGTTGGATGCACATCGGGGTATTTCTTTGTGATTGACCATATGAATGAACATTGTTGCATGCCTTAGGTACTGTGACCATTTGGTGCCGAGCACCACAATGAAGGTCTTTTATAGGCTTAGGTCTAGTACCACAAGAATGAAGGGCATAGCATATGACAATGGTATACCTGAACTTTACCTTAGGTACTGTGACCATTTGGTGCCGAGCACCACCGATGAAGGTCTTTTATAGGCTTAGGTCCAGTACCACGAGAATGAAGGGTAAAAGTTCATAGTGATGACGAAAGGAAAAGATGTAATGATGAACGAACGAATGAATGACAAAAGTAAACGAACGATGAAGATAATGATTATTATCTATGGTGTGTACGTAGATGTATGATCGCATGAAAGAATAGAACGGTTTTAACGAAGAAAAGTATGTTTATTTTATAAAACTAGAACTCATTCAGCAACGCTGACTTTGATGTGTTCCAGTTGGCAGGTAAAATTGCTGAGGATGGAACGAGGCGGCTACTAGCTCTTTTGGAGGCATTCTTTGTTAATGTGTTTTGCATTGTAATGCGAATGATGATGTTTTGAAATGAACGCTTGTATTAACTTGCAAAAGCATTTACTAATGATATGAAAAGTTATTTTTATGTTTCCCGCTTCAAAGTTTCATGACTGAATTAAATGTAACTATGTTTTATGTCGATGAGGATCCAACTGAAGCGTCCCGGGAACGGGGCCTACACATGTTCTATGATTACATGAGAAACTATAATAGTACTACCTATAGCGGATATACTTGATGCAGCTATTATCCTCTAACTAAAGCAAATACTACAAAGCTATAGTTTAAGGTATCTTTGTTGGACCAAAAGAACCAATGAGCCAAGATCAGAAAACCTCTAAGTCCCACATAGTATCACAACAACTGCTGAAAGCTTCATCAGCAGTTTGACAAGTGCTGAAGACTTCAACAGCTGAAGATCAAGTGCTGAAGACTTCAACAGCTGAAGAACTAAAGTGCTGAAGTACAACAGCTGAAGAACACAAGTACTGAAGCTGAACAGCTGAAGAACACAAGTACTGAAGCTGAACAGCTGAAGAACACAAGTGCTGAAGCTGAAAGACCAAAGTACTGAAGTACAACAGCTGAAGAGTTTACAAGTGCTGAAGATCAACAACTGATGTACAAAGTCTGAAGACAAAGACTGAAGACATCAGCTGATGATATCTACTGAGTCATCAGCTGATGAAACATCTGAAGGTCAAAGTCTGAAGATCAAGTACTGAAGCCTCAGTAGTTTGTCACAACTGCTGAAGAGTACTTCTTCAGTAGTTGTGATATCAGTAGTTTTATATTTCTAGTTTCAGTAGTTTTGTAAAACGACTGAAGAGCTTGTTCTTCAGTCGTTGTAGTTTCAGTAGTTTTATATTTCAGTAGTTATAACAACTGATAACACTTAGAACTTTTTGTAAGAGATGTCAGCTGTTTTGACATCTTCAGTAGTTGTGTTTCAGTTGTAATAAATCTGTTAGATGTCACTATCAAGTGACATCAGCAGACGTCACATCTCTTATATAAGAGGTGTCGACCTAATCATAATTGTGACATTCTGTTACCACGAAAGCGAATATTGAATGAAATATATTTGCAGATATTCTCTCTCTCTATAACCGTCTTTGTTCTTTATTGAATATCGTTTTGTTCTTGTGAATCGACTAATTCATTGTTTGAATTCCGCTGCAATACTCTCAATCAATCAAACATAGATCACTGATCCTAACAAGTGGTATCAGAGCAAGGTTAATCATTGATCGATCTAACAATTGATCATTGAAACTGCTAATTGATATCTGTGTTTGATTGAATTAGCGTATTTGCAAGAACTGGTTATAGATCATTGAATTTCTGCCGCTTTCGTTCATTTATTTTGAGATCTTCTGGTTCAATTGGTTGTTGCGTGTTTGTTCTAAATCTGTTTTAGTTTAACTGAATTTGATTGAATCCGAAATGAGACGACTCCTTCTAATGATCCTCACAATACCGGTTCCTCAACCAAGCCTCCGATGCTGGTTAGGACCGAGTATAACATATGGCAACGAAGAATGCTTCATCACCTGTCTGTTAACAGTTCAGGTTGTTGGACATCTGTGGTACATGGACCACATAAGCCTATGGTGAACAATCCGAAAACCAATCAAATGGTTCCGAAGAAGAAGGAACAATACTCTGATGAAGATCGGAAACTATTTGAGATTGATGCTAAAGCCCATGGAATTCTGGCCATGGCACTGCCTAATGAAATCTATTCAGGGCTTATGCATCATGAAACTGCTCATGATCTCTGGAATGCCCTGAAGGAACAATTCGGTGGCACTGATGAGGTCTTAGCAAACAATAGAGAGATCCTTGCCCAACAATATGAGACATTCTCTCATAGAAAGGGTGAGACACTGACTCAACAGTTTGAGCGTTTTCCTGCTTGATATCTGAGCTGAAAATGGTGAAACAGGAATACACCAATAGCCAGATGAACAACAGATTCCTCAGATCACTGCCTGAGAGATGGGACACATACACTATTGTCCTACGCTCCAGTGCAAATCTAGAAGGCCTATCTCTCACCAACTTCATGGGAAACTGCTTACATTTGAAAGAGAGATAGAGCAGAAGAGGAAACTGTCCTCATCAGGAAAGCTCACTGATGACTTTGTACCAGGCAATACTGCCTTGGTTGGTCATGAGTCAGAATATGCTGCATCTGAAAGCAATTATGATGAGCATATAGATTCTCTTCAAATAGTTCTGATCATGCATTTGTTGGTATTGAGAGTCATTCTGGCAGTAATAGTGACAATTTATGCTTCATCATGGATGATCTGAAAGGAATAGCTGATGATGATCTAGAAGAGATGGATATTCTGAGCCAGATGGCACTGATTAATATCAGATCTCAGAAGTTCTACAAGAGAACTGGCAGGAAATTTCCTGGACTCTCTGGCAAAACCAAAGTTGGTTTTGACAAGAGTAAGTTGAGGTGTCACAAATGCCAAAGGCTAGGACACTTTGCAAGAGAGTGTAGATCAACTGGATCTAACTCTTCTGCACCCTTTGTGACTTTTCCTAGTACTAGTCCACAAAACAGAGGGCAACATCCTGCTGGTTCTGGTCATTATTCACATCCTAGATCTCCTGCATACTTTGTTCCCCAGGGTCAAATGTCATATCCTTATCCCTGCTATTATGTGCCTCAACCAAATTCTGTTCAAGCTCCAATTGCACAACAACCACAAGCATTGCCTGAACCACAGCCTTCCCAATCTCATCAACAAACTCAACCTCAACAACACAGCTTCTTCACCCCAGGAGTTGTTGACTGGAGCAGTTTACCAGATGACATGTCTGGTCATGAACAACTGTTCTCAGGTGCTGGTCAACACGGTGGTGACAGTCCATTTGGAAATCTAGCTCTTATGGCTTTGGATTCTGCTGATACTTCATCCTCTAATGCCTCTACACCAAAGGTATCACAGGTATCCTCTGAGGCAAAAGCCAAATTATGTTCTGACACATGCATAGCAGCATTTGCATCTATTAGAGAAGCAAATGTAGCTTTAATCAACAAGAACATTGAGCTAGAACAAATAATTTCCAAAAACAAAGCTGAATTTGAGTGTGTGCTTAATGATAAAAATGATGAGATTTACAAACTGAAATGCCAAATAACTTATGATAAGGCTAGGGAAGAGATACTTCTAGAGAAGTATAAAGATCTCAAAGAAACCCTTGCAGTTACCCAGGTAGAGTGTGATAGATGGGTACAATCATGCAAAGGTTTTGAAATGCTTCTTAGTAAGCAATCTGCTTCCAATGTGAAGTTTGGCATTGGTTACAATCACACTGCTCCACCTACAGATTTTACTCCAAGAGCAGAGGTAGAATCTGATGGTGAGAGTGATAACCAATCCATCTCATCATGTGATCTACTTCTGATACAGCACAATCAGAAGTAGCAGTCAGCATCAAGCCCTCTCTGAACCTATCAGCTGATGTGATGGTTCAAATGCTGACACTCACATGATCAATGAGTTGATCAACTCAGGAGTTAATTCTGAAAGTCCTGAAAGGACTAGAGAGCAGGATTTAACACTGAAGTTCAAACTCCAACTGCTGTCAGTACTGAAGAGAAGAAAACTGTCAGTAGAAAGAGTTTGAAGACTACTAAAGAGGCAGTCAAGAAAGCAAACAATGCTTCCAAAGCATTGAAGAGCAAGTCTCTAGTTGCTTCACCCTCTTTAGTTGATGATCAACCTAAGATGAAGAAGAAACCATGTGAAGTATGTGGTTTGTTCAATCATCTTACAGATGATTGCTGGTACAAAAGAGGTTCCAAACTCAAACAAAAAGAAGAAATTAAAGAGAAAATGGTAAAAATGAAAACTGAGTTTGAGACCACATTTGTATCAGCAACATCAAATCCTGTAACCCTTAAGTCCTCAAAGAAATCCAAAAAGGAAGGGGTTAAACAGGTGACAGCTGAGAGTGCTCAGAAGAAGAAGGTGCAACATAGGAACTTATCAAACTCCACTGGCAATGTGTCTGATGAGCTGAAAGCTTTATCACAAAATCAGACACAGCTGGTTATGATGGTTCAACATCTGTTGGGTAGAGTTAACCAACTAGATGCTCCTATGTTGAAACCACAGAAAAGGAGATCCAAGCCAAAGGATTCCTCTTCTTCACCATCTTCTTCCTCTCAGGCTGTTGTTTCAAATAAACCTGTTAGTTTACCATCTATTGATGAGACCAGGCCCAAAACCAAAAAGGTTTGGGTCTCTAAAACTAACTGATTGTTTATTTTTGCAGGGTTCTCCAACATGCCAAAGTAGCATCTGGTATGTAGACAGTGGGGGATCTATGCACATGACTGGGAACAGCTCTCTTCTTCATGACTACTCTCAAGGAAAGAAGGGATTTGTTTCTTTTGGCAATGATGCTAGGGGTTACATCATTGGTAAAGGCTTTGTCTCCAATGGAGAAATCAAATTTGATGATGTTAATCATGTGGAAAATCTCAAGTACAATCTCTTGAGTGTCAGTCAAATGTGTGATAAAGGCCATGTTGCTCTTTTCACCAGTCAGAACTGTAGGATTCTGTCATCCAAAGTTTTGCACTTGATTGACAAGGTGTTGGATGATCACACTCTCCTGAGAGCCAACAGGACAGGAAGAGTGTATGCCTTAGATCTTTCCAAGAAAATAGATCTCAAAGGCAATCCTTGCCTATTTTCCAAAGCCTCTTCTCAAGAATCTAAACTGTGGCACAGAAGGCTGGGTCATGTTAATTTCAAAAACATGAATCAGCTTATCCACAATAGTTTAGTCAGAGGCTTACCAATAAAGGAGTTCCACTGTGATGAAACCTGCACTGCTTGTTTAAAAGGAAAACAGCACAAAGTCTCATTCCCTCCTATTGAAGAACCTAAGTCCACTGCCTGCTTGCAATTACTGCATATGGATCTATTTGGTCCTGTGAGAGTGATGAGCATGGCAAAGAAGAAATACTGTCTGGTAATTGTGGATGATTACTCCAGATTTGTATGGACTTTCTTTCTACATTCAAAGGATGAGGTTGCTCAGAAGTTATTAACTTTGTGTTGTATATTGAGAAGCAGTATTCCCTTCCAGTCAAGTGTATCAGGAGTGATAATGGAACTGAATTCAGGAATCATACACTTGATGAATTCTATCTCTCAAAGGGAATCAAAAGGCAGTTTAGCATCCCCAGGACTCCAGAACAAAATGGAGTAGTGGAGAGAAAGAACAGGACCCTCATTGAAGCTGCAAGTCCATGCTGGCTGACTCTGGTTTGCCACTGACCTTTTGGGCTGAAGCTGTCAACACAGCTTGCTATGTGCAGAATAGAGTTTTAGTAAATCAGAGGTTGATGAAGACTCCATATGAAGTTCTCCATCATTTGGCCCTCTGATTTCATTTTTCAAAGCATTTGGATGTCCCTGTTTTATTCTCAACACAAAGGATCAACTCCATAAATTTGATCCTAAGGTGGATGCTGGGTATTTTGTTGGTTATTCATCTACTTGCAAGGCATACAGAGTCTTCAACTGCAGAACAAAGATAGTTGAAGAGACTCTGCATGTGAAGTTTAATGAATCTCCTTTGGACAAGATTCCACAAAACCCTGTGGAGTTGTTTGATTTGGACATACTGCAATATGTTCCTTATCAACCTCCAGCTGTTGCAGATCCTGTGGCTCAATCATCTTCTGCAGCATGTCTTCCACCTGGTGGTATTGATGATGATGATGATAATATCAATACTCACCTATTCAAGTTTAGTGACCAACTGCCTGTGTCTGCTAAACTTGATGTTCCTGTAGCTTCAGCAGTTCCATCCACAACAAATGCTGATGAGATCTCTGTTTCCTCTGCATCTTTTGAGTTACCATCAAATTCTTGGTTTCAAGAGTCTACATCAACATCTGCTGCTGCTGAAGGTTCTACAAACACTTGCACAGATCTCATTGTTTATCAAGAACTGAAGAATCACCCCATGTCTCAGATATTGGTGATATCAATGCTGGTGTTTCAACCAGAAGTCAATTGTCTAACTTCTGCTTCTATGCTCTCTTCATCAGTCAGCTAGAGCCAAAGAACTACCATGTTGCTTTGAGAGACAATGGATGGGTTGAAGCTATGCAGCTTGAGCTACTTCAGTTCAAGAAACAGCAAGTGTGGGAACTTGTTCCTCTTCCCCCAGGTAAGTGTGCAATAGGCACTAAATGGGTGTTTAGGAATAAAACCGATGAAAATGGGCTTATGTTAAGAACAAGGCTAGACTGGTTGTACAGGGGTTTTCACAAGAAGAAGGTATTGATTATGATGAAACCTTTGCCCCTGTAGCCAGACTAGAGGCAATCAGATTGTTCTTAGCCTATGCTGCATTCCACAATCTTAAAGTTTTTCAAATGGATGTTAAAAGTGCATTTTTATATGGTAAAATAAAGGAAGAAGTTTATGTGTGTCAACCACCAGGCTTTGAGGATAATAAACATCCTGAATGGGTGTACAAACTTGATAAGGCTCTTTATGGGTTGAAACAAGCTCCTAGAGCCTGGTATGAGACACTCTCTACTTTTCTTCTTAAGAATAATTTCACTAGAGGCTCCATTGATAAAACTTTGTTTATTAAGAAGGTGGATCAGCATAAGCTACTTGTTCAGATTTATGTTGATGATATTATTTTTGCATCCTCTGATCCCCAGTTGTGTGATGATTTTACAACATTAATGAAAAAGAGGTTTGAAATGAGTGCAATGGGAGAATTACAGTTCTTTCTAGGCTTGCAAATCAAACAAAAGGCTGATGGAACCTTTATTCATCAGTCAAAATATACAAGAATAAGTTTGATTTACAAAACTGTAAGCCCTGTTCTACTCCCATGTGCAACACCACACAACTGGATGCTGATCAGAAAGGTAAAGTTGTTGATGAAACGCTTTACAGATGTATGATTGGGTCCTTGATGTATCTAACAGCTTCTAGACCAGATATTATGTTTGCTACATGTGTTTGTGCTAGATTTCAGGCTGCTCCTAAAGAGTCTCATTTGATTACAGTCAAGAGAATCTTTAGATATTTGCAAGGTACACAATCTCTGGGTTATGGTATTCCACTGGACACTCTTGCAAATTAGTTGCTTTTTCAGATAGTGACTATGCAGGGTGCAAGTTAACTAGAAAGTCAACTTCTGGTGGTTGTCAATTCCTAGGCAACTGTTTGATTTCTTGGCAGAGTAAGAAACAAACATCTGTTGCTACATCAACTGCTGAGGCCGAGTACATTGCTGCTGCAAGTTGCACCTCTCAGGTACTCTGGCTTCAGAACCAACTTCTGGATTATGGCATTACAGAGACTAAGACTCCATTGTTAATGGATAGTGCTTCAGCTCTGTGTATTGTCAAAAATCCAGTCCAGCACTCTAGGACCAAACATATAGAGATCAGACATCATTTTATTCGGGATTGTTTTGAAAAAGGTCTGATTGATCCTAAGTTTGTGCCTAGTGCTGATGAGCTTGCAGATATTTTTACTAAGCCTTTGGATAGTTCTACTTTCCAAAACCTTGTGTTAAGGCTTGGTATGCTGCAGCTAGAATAAGTGACAACTACTGATGATTTCAGTAGTAATTACTGATGATCATTGGTACCCATGTCACATATAAGTACTGATGAGTCCTTTTCCTTCAGTAGTTTTATAACTACTGATGGCTAAATGCCTCACAAGTACTGAAGTACTTTATCTGTTCCAAACTACTGATGTAGTTAAAACTACTGATGTAGTTACAACTACTGAAATCAGTATAAACAGATAAGTACTGATGTCCTATGAAACACCTAAAAATCCGATGCAAAGTCTGATGAGTAAGTGTTGAGGACAGCATGAAACAGCTGAAAGGCTATGAATTGACGACAACTACTGAAGAGAACTTTCTCTTCAGTTGTTTCAACAACTGCTGTTTCATTCTAAACAACTGAAGCAAAACCATGTCTTCAGTAGTTTTATAACTACTGATGACTAATACCAAGTCTTCAGTTGTTTACAACAGCTGATGACAAAACCACTGTCTTCAGTAGTTTCACAACTACTGATGACAAACACCAAGTCCTCAGTTGTTTCAATCATCTGAAGTCAAAACCACGGTCTTCAGTAGTTTTCTAACTTCTGATGCCTAACACCACGACTTCAGCTGTTTCAACGTCTGAAAGGATAATACCATGTCAACAGTCGTTTAAAACTACTGATGACTAACACCACATCCTTCAGTCGTTTTCTTACCCGTACCCTATAAATATCCCTGACCTAATCCTTCAATGCTTCATCTTCTTCAAACCTAACGTTCCTCTCCAAAACTTCTCTCTTCTCAATGGCGTCCATGCAAATTAAACCGCGACACAACTGTGTTGCCTACCTTACTAAATCGCCTGTCTGGGCTAAGTTCGATACTGCTATCGATCTTATGGTTCAGTCCCAATACAAAACGGCATTTCTTTTGAATCCCATTCTACATGCCGAATCCCTCCAACAATTTTGGATGAACGTTACTATTACCACTGGGGAGAACAACACACCATCTCTCCAGTCGGTCGTTAACAACAAAGAAGTGGTCATCACTCCTGCAATAATCCGCCAAATTTTCTCTGGATGATGCTATTTCTCCTGCTGGATATCCCAAGGGCACCACAGATCTATCCTTTGCCCACATGGATATCAAGGCAATCTCAGTGCCTCCACTATCATGAAGAAACACTTCCATGACGCTGAACGCCTAATTTTTCACATGGTGAATGTATGTTTGGCTCCTAAGACTTCGTCTTGGGATCAAATGTCGACAAAGTGGCAGCAGGTAATGTATTCTATTCTTGAGCAACAACCGTTAAACTTTTCAGAAATAATATTTTCGGAGCTCAAGGATATGGCTCAAAAACTAACTGTTAACCGTTGGATACTATATCCACGGTTCATAATGGCCATCATTACAAACCAGCTTAATGCTGAGGGACTTGTTGGCTTGGGAGTCCCTGCTACGGCTGTTCTGCCGGAAGTATACTCCCGGCACAACTCTGACCAGACACTCAAATTGGCTGCCAAGCTGCGCAAACCCACGCAGCTGGAACCCACAGCCACCACCTCCAAATCAAAAGTCCCCACCAAACCCACCAAAAAGAAACCCAAAACGGCTACTCAGGGAATTGAGTCCCCTGAGGATGCCCCTGCAACACAAACGCAGGATATATCCACTAGTCCAAACCCCCTAGTGGATACAAGGACTCTTCCAGCCATAGCCGCTCAGGCTTCCTCTCAACAGGAGCCTGCAGCAACCACACAAGGGGTACCTACATATCTGGGATCTTCCTCACTTGAGGAGATTGCCATTGAAAAGCACCAACCTCCCCAGGTGCACACTGCTTCTATCCCTTCACCCCATCCAACCGCCCCTCACAGCCCAACTTTAATAGTTGCACAAGTGCTGACTCAACTGCACTCCTCACCCCCTCCCCAGAAACCACTTACTACTGGGAACACCTCTACAATTGAGGGGGAGGAACACAGTGCAATTGAGAACCCACAGCACAGGGGTTTACCACTTCTATCTCCTGGTGTAGATAAGGAGCTTAGAATATCTAGTGAGGCTGCCACCTCTTCTGAATCAGCACATGATCAGAATGAGGCTGGTAACATTGCTAAGACCTCACTAGAGGCAACAGCTGATGATGGACATTGTCCTGAGGCTGGAAGTCCCCAGTACCAAGCAAAAGGGGCACATGCAACAACTGGTCTACACCCAGTGCATGTAAATCCTGCTCCAAGCAGGAGGTCAGATGATTCAGCTTCGGCTGATGATGACCTGGGCTTTTTCTACGATGTTCTTGCCCAGAACACAATCCTTGAAGAGAAAGTCAGTAGGCTGCAAAACCTACTTGACCAACTCTCACAAGGAGAAAGACCATCTGCCTCCACCAACCCACAGATGGCACCTTCAGTTGAAGGTTCCCCAAACACTGAGCCACTCCAAACTCAACCACCTGCCTCTGCTTCAGGCCCTATTTCTCAGGAACAGAACCCTCCTGAGCAAATAGGTGTGTACTTCAAAATTCCTCCCTCTCATCACACCCATAATCACTGATTGTGACTAAAGCCATTGATGAGAGGCTTTCCTCAACTTTACAACCCTTGATTGATGCTGCTGTGCAAAAGACACTTTCTGCGGTACAAACCCCTTCCTCCAATGCATCCAAAAAGGGGGAGCGTACTGCAGTGAAAGAAAAGAAGAGGAAAAGAACAGAGGAAGAGAAGGAAGAGAAGCAAGCCCAAGAGGAGGAGAAAGAAAAGCAAACACTGCTCACTTACAAGCGAAAGAAAAGTGCTGATGATCATACTGCTGAAGACAAATCCTTGGAAGAGCTGGTAAAAGAAGCTGACCTACACACAGCCGATCCATGGATAAAATAATTGAACAACTCTTCAGGCAAGGGTTTGATACAGCCACATTGGATAGTGAGATCAGAAGGTTGGAAGTGCAAGAGATTCAAACCCGATGGGCTGGGTATGATGCTCTTGAAAAAGAGAGATTGGAGATCATGATCCGCTTCATTGCAAAATACTTAGGAAGATCTTTAATGGAGATTCGCGCGTGGACCAGGGACAGTATTCTGGCTATAGCCACCAGAATCTGTCTGTCTGAGCAATTCCACAAGGGGATTATTGTTGAAGCCCTTGATGAGGCTGGGGCTGGTAAAAGGTTGGAAATGGCTAAACTTACAAAGGCGAAACTTACTACAAAGATGCTGGATCAACCTTCCCTTCCACCCACTCAAACACAGCCTACCCCTCAAATCTCCAAACCAATCTCTAAGCCAAGTCCAAACATCCTCATTCTTCAAAACCAATTCCCTTACCAACCCAACCATCATCCAGTGATGCACCTAGAAGGAGGAGAAGGGTGCTGAGGATGGAAGAAGAAGAAGAAGAAGAGGATGAAGATGATAGTCTGCCACTCTCTGCTGTTCTAAAGCTACCAAAACCCAGAAGTCAACCCATGATCACACCTGACTCTCAAAGGGAAATGGTTAGAGTCAAGATAGAAGATGAAGAACAGCAGAAACAGCATGATGAGCAACTATTGAAGATGGTTGACAAGGAATTTCCTCAGTCATCATCTATACAAGCCATGAAAGGGCATGCTCAGAGGCTGTACACTCTCAGGCACACTTTTCAGTATCAGAAGGAGAGAGTGAGAGTATGGCCAGACCCCAGGGTGAGTTCTAGAATCCATAAAGGAACTATTCCACACAGATACAATGGCCAGGTTAGAAAAACAATAGATTCTACCATCATGTTGGCCATTGTAGTCACACTTGGGAAATCATTGATGAATTCAAGAAAGCTCATCAAGCAAAGATGACCCCTCAAGCTTACTAGAAAACAAGATGATTAAAAAGGGGTTGTTATATAAAAAGCTTGAAGACATCCAGAAGAATGAGCTCCAGTTACTCCTTGAAGGCACCCATCCTGATGAATTTGTCTATAGGGAGGTAACTACAGTGGAGCTTAAAAATGGCAGGACCATGAAGTACTTATCTGAGTACTATGGTCCAGAGTTCTTCTTCGAAGGAGGAGTAGAAGAACTCTCCAAGGAGGAACAAGTTGTTCTCCTTGAGGCCTATGTTCGAGAGTCATACAGACTCATTATGGGGAAGTAAATCTCATGAATGGGATAACAACTCTGTGTCCAGTTCCCCAAAACAGAGTTCCCATTCATACCTTGCCAAACAAATATCTGAGATTTCTTCCCAGGCCGGAGCTTACATGGGTCATCTTCTCTACTGATCAAGAAGGAAAAAGACCAACATTTTGCCAACAATAAGTGGGATAATAAATAAATTAGAGGTTTTGGCTGCATTGGTTCAGGGGGAGTTTGTTGGACCAAAAGAACCAATGAGCCAAGATCAGAAAACCTCTAAGTCCCACATGGTATCACAACAACTGCTGAAAGCTTCATCAGCAGTTTGACAAGTGCTGAAGACTTCAACAGCTGAAGATCAAGTGCTGAAGACTTCAACAGCTGAAGAACTAAAGTGCTGAAGTACAACAGCTGAAGAACACAAGTACTGAAGCTGAACAGCTGAAGAACACAAGTACTGAAGCTGAACAGCTGAAGAATACAAGTGCTGAAGTTGAAAGACCAAAGTACTGAAGTACAACAGCTGAAGAGTTTACAAGTGCTGAAGATCAACAACTGATGTACAAAGTCTGAAGACAAAGACTGAAGACATCAGCTGATGATATCTACTGAAGTCATCAGCTGATGAAACATCTGAAGGTCAAAGTCTGAAGATCAAGTACTGAAGCCTCAGTAGTTTGTCACAACTGCTGAAGAGTACTTCTTCAGTAGTTGTGATCAGTAGTTTTATATTTCTAGTTTCAGTAGTTTTGTAAAACGACTGAAGAGCTTGTTCTTCAGTCGTTGTAGTTTCAGTAGTTTTATATTTCAGTAATTATAACAACTGATAACACTTAGAACTTTTTGTAAGAAGATGTCAGCTGTTTTGACATCTTCAGTAGTTGTGTTTCAGTTGTAATAAATCTGTTAGATGTCACTATCAAGTGACATCAGCAGACGTCACATCTCTTATATAAGAGGTGTCGACCTAATCATAATTGTGACATTCTGTTACCACGAAAGCGAATATTGAATGAAATATATTTGCAGATATTCTCTCTCTCTATAACTTTGTTCTTTATTGAATATCATTTTGTTCTTGTGAATCGACTAATTCATTGTTTGAATTCCGCTGCAATACTCTTCAATCAATCAAACATAGATCACTGATCCTAACAATCTCGGATAAGACTTTATCTGAGATATGGTATTCAGGACATATCCCTGACTTACCTTTTGTCACCAACTAATGTTGGTAACTTGTACTAACATTAAAAGGTAAACAGTGGAATAAAGTATGGTCACCTACATGGCTCTTTGAGATAATGCCATGCTGTATCAGAGGTCTATAGCGGAGTGTCAGAGACCATACTTATGTCCACTGGTTCATAGCAGTGTCTTTCGAAGGTTAAATGGATTTGGAAGAACAAGTACTTCCGAAGCCACTTATACTTCGGAAGAGGCTGCTTCTTTCGAGGCTTGAGAACTTCTTCTTTCTTCGTACATCGGAAGTAGTCTTCTAATTTCTTCCTTTGAGATTTCATATTTGGAAGTGAATACTTTATCTTCGTAAGTAGAGCTTTTCCTTTGGAAGTGGAACTTTTACTTTGTCTTGGGAAGAACTCTACTTCCTTCGGAAGTTCCATACTTGGCTTCGGAAGCCTTTGTAAGCAGCACCAAAATTTGTCTAAGTGATTTGGTTTTGGTTGCACCAGCCTTCTTCTTGATCCAACAAACTCCCCCTAGGCTGATGCTACCAAAACCTCACTTGTTTCTGCTCCTCAAAACCTTCAGCACAAGAGAGAGTAAATACTTATCAGTCTCTTTGTTCTTCCCTATATGGTGCTGAGAAGTTTGTACAAATCTCTGGTTGACAGGATCTCCAGTCTGTCTCCTTGAATGATATGTACCTTTTATTGTGGCCCTCTGAAAAGAGTTGGTTGATGGGACTTATAATCGTATTCCCATCAAACTATAGGTTCCAATTTAGGACCTTCCACCATCTGTAGAAAGGATGTGCCCTTGGTGGGAGATCTATCCTTGTCTTCCTTTCTTCTTAATCTTAACTCTTCCTTAATCTTGGCTTTTGCTGTTAACTCAGCCAGATGAAGACTGCTGAGATGATTCTTGATGTGGGTAGCAGTTTCAGTGTTGGAAGGGTTAGAGAATGGTTTCTCTGCTAACTCTGCAATATCTAATCTGCTGGAGTGTAGCAGAGAGGTGGCATTCACCCTGTTAACTTCACTGTTCTCTCTTTCCATAACAAAGTTGTGAGTAGCTTCATCGAACCTCCACCGGAGTATATTCTTTCTAAGCACAAGAGACTGACTATGAATCTTGTCCTCTTTCCTTGTATCCAGTAAAGTCACCAGCTTCCTTCTTAGTTTCTTCTATTTATTATTTAATGATTCTGAGTTGATTCCTAGAAGTACTGCAGCCTGGTCCAATGTTCCTCTAGGTAGATCAAGAAATTGATCTCTTGTGAGGGAACGTGAAGATCCATCAACATAGGTTAGCTTGATGGAGTCTTCCTCACAGGAGATATCACTCAGGGTTGTGCAATTGATGAGCCTATTCTTGATGCTTTTAAACTCTTCTAGAGAGAGATGTTTGGAAGGCTGAGGGGATGGTTGAGAAGGTTGTGGGGTAGGATGTGGTGAGGTGGTTCGGGTAAGAGTTTTGGGTTGAAGGATGGGCAATTTTGGTGGTTGTGGTGACAAAATGGATGTAGATAAAGGTGTGGGTTCAGGAGTGTAAGGTTCAGTTTTGATGGTGAAGGGAGAGGAAATTGGTTCAAGTTGGGGTTGAGTGGTTAGTGTGAAGGTTATCCCTTGTACCCTTCTGTACATCTCTCTTCTTTTCCCTGAATGAATGTCAGCTTTGATCTCACTGACAATTCGTTGGAGTCTCCTTTCAGACATGGGACCCACTTGCCTTCCAGAGAAGCCGTGAGCCGGAGATAGTCTTTCAGCTAGGTTTTGTCACCTATCTTCCTAGTTGCAGATGCCCTTGCTTCTTCCTCTTTCTTTTTCTTCTCTTTCAACTTTTCTCTTGCAGCTCTTTTTCTTTCTTTCTCCATTTGATCCGGCACTTTGTTGACGAGCCAAAGGATTGTTTCATCATTGTGTGGAGAAAGTTCTTGAAGAGAGAAGCCTTTGGAGGTTAGGAAATCTATCCTTCCCTCCTGAGCTGCATGTCAGCTTCCCTCTGTTCCTTTTCCTTCTCTTCCTCTAAGGCCAACCTTACTGCTTCCTGCTGCAGCCTGGTTGCCTTTTCCAGTTCCACTAACTCCTCTAATGGTAGCAGGAGTGTTTCTTCATTGCCAGCTCCGAGCTGAATGAGCTGGTCAATGATCTCTTCTCTTTTTTTGTTGTCAACAGCCTCCTGGTTGGCTGCAGCTGCTTTTTTACTAGCAGCCAACAGCTTCCTAGTTGGAAGTCTCCCTTTTCTTTTTAGCTTTTCAATCTTCTCCTCTTCCTGAAGCTCTTCTGCAGTCATCTTCTATTTTCCTTTGGTATCTTTTGAAGAACTTGACTTTGGTGGTTCCTGGATAGTGGATTCTGATTGAGAGAGAGATAGAGAGGGTGTCTAGACAGGAGGTTGATCCAGAAAGTCCTCACTGTTCATCTCAAATGCCATTTCTAAGATTGCATCTTTGATGATAAGTTCCTCGGATATCTTAAACAGTCCTTCCGCAGCTTCCATTTCAGCTTCGGAAGATTCAGAAGTAAGAGGGAATGTAGATTTTGTCCTAACTGTTTCAGTTGCTGGACCATCAGTCCCTATTTCCCCTTTGAAATGAATCTCAGGTTCCATGTGGCCTTAGGTTGACTAACTTCTTGAACAGTGGTAGAAGGTGCAGTAAGCCTCTAAAGCTCTTCAGCTCCGAAGTAAATCATGGTAGCATCAAGACTTGGCTGATCATGAGCAGATCTCAACAAGAACTGAGAAAAGAAGCTGTAGAGATCTATGAGCATCCTTGAATCAATTGTTAGAGTGACTTGAGATGGCTCAGAAGAAGTTGTGATAGGAGCTGAATATTTAGAAGTTGAAGATTGGCTTTGTGGGTCCTCATATGTTTGTCTCTGAACACTCTCCCCTTTTGGTAGCATCATCTTGAGAGGTAGATGAGCTGGAGGAAGAGGTCAAGGAGACCTGAACAGGTACATGCCTAACAGATCTCTCAATCTGTTTCTCAGCTAGTTGAGCCTTGAGATTGTCAATCTCAAGTTGTTGAGTGGCGGACCTTTCTTCTAAAGTCCTAACCTTGGATTCAAGGTTTGAGACTTTAGATAGTAGGTCCTTAATGAAGAGTTTCATGCTTCCCTCATCTTCTTTTGAAGAATCACAGGGAGATGAGATAACATACCTAGTATGTTCAGCCTCACCACCAGATGTGGTTTCTTGGCACCCTGGTTTCCCTTGCTTAGTGATATCTCTTGCAGAGTCATCAAAAGGCATGATTGTCATAGATTCAGTCTCAAAATCGTTACCACTGTCCATAGGGTCCATTGAGGCACCTTCTATAGTGGCATCTGAATCTGCATGAGTCCCCTCCACATTAATGGGACTCATCTCAGTAATGGTTTTCTGATGGGGGCTAGAGATAAGAGGTCTCTCTAGGCTCTGTTGATTTGGAGAGGGTGTTGTGTATCAACATCATTGCCATGGAGAGATGTTATCTCTTCATCAGTTTTAAGGAGAAGGTCAGTGAAAGATAAGGAGGTTAAACCTACTGACTCGGGATCTTGGTCAATGTCTACAGGCATTGAGCCTCTGTTTGGGTTTTCCCTTATTGGCTGCTCAGAGGAGTGTAAAGACTCACCCTGAGGGCTTTCAGATTGGGTAATGGGCTCATGGGTTTGAGACTGAGGAGACTCAAGACCCATATTGAGGTCAATGGTGAAAGAAGGTGAGACCTCAGACTGAGTGGGAGCCCAATGTTCCACTCTAGCCTTTTTAGGTTGAACATGAGGAGCTTGTTCAATCAGAGTATATTGAACAAGGGTTTTTTTGGGGCATCTTGTGTAGGTAATGGTGATGGGAGGAGAAGGTAGTGTTGGCATTGTGGTTGCAGTTGCTGGTGTGGGTCCATCACCTGTGGGGTGAACAGGGATGTCACCAGGAGTGATGTGCTCAGTCATACTAGGAGGTAAAAAAGTGTACCTTCTAGTGAAGTTGGTGGATACCCTATTCAATATCTTGAAGATGGTTGGCCTCATGTAAGGGACAGATAGAGTGGCTGCACAAACAAGCCGACTCTTGTCCAGCTCACAGTTAATGATGTGTTGAAGAAATCTGGGATACATAAAGAATGTTTCCCTCTGAAGATTTCCAATGCAATTGAACAGCACAAATCTTGAGTAGTTGAAGCGTAGGCCTCGCACCAATCCATGAACTAGGCACCCTAGTTCATATGGGATTTGATCCCATCCCCCAGATTTTTTTGACAAACAGTGAAGGACAATATGCAGGAGGAACTTCCAGTTGTAGGAGAAGTTGAACTTGTATATGGTCGACCTGCTCATATATCCACCATATCCCATGAGGATGTATGTGTTGTCTAAATCTGCCTTGGGGAACTCAGTAGGGGCACCTTCATCATGAAGCTCAAGATGCTCCCTGATAAGTTGTTCAGAGGTGACCAACTCTTGGCCACAAATGTGGGATCATATTACACGAGCCCCATTTAGGGTTTTGACCTGACTATTTCCCCAAAATTCAGTCATATGGTTGAGGTAAACTGTGGGATTAACAGTCAAGGCAGTGTAGTAGGATGATTGGGTGAGGAAGGAGATGATTTCAGAGAAGTCTGTATCTCTTGAAGAATCAAGAAGTACGACTTGGTTGTGTTGAGGATTTAGGGCCATTGGGAAAGTGTGAAGGTAGAGCAATTTGAGTTTGGATGAATTTGGAAGCTAGGAAACTTTTAGGGCTGTAAAATTTGTGGTAAGAAGATGAAAGTGAATAGTCAGGATTATTTAAAAGAGGGTAGAATGGCGGTAAAGTGTTAGGATAAGGTGAAATGATGGTTTAGTGGATGAAGTGATAGGGGAGGTAAGGTTTAATTCAGTTAAATAATCTGACATCATTAACAAAATCTTTGCTTTTTATAGTGTGGGGCCCAAGAGATTTCTGTTACACAGTAAAATCTCTCTTCAGGATATAAAACATTTCCGAAGGTAATTTGTCTTCCGAAGGCAATTCCTACTTCCGAAGGTAAAAAGTAACTTTTGAGAGTAGAGATTGCTTTCTGAAGGGGGAGATTTTGTAAGCTTCGGAAGTAGATCTGATATGAAATCAATCGCTTCTTCGAGACTAAAAACTCTTCCAAGAAGAAAATTATCCTCGGGGAAATTTTGCTTCGGAAGATATGAAGATAACATCCGAGGGTTAATTTCTCTTCGGAAGAATTTATACTTAGAAAATTTCAGAGAGATCTTTTGTAACAGGGTATTGACATAAGACTTTACACATTAAAAGGTTTTCAAAAGAGGTAATATAATCAATGATTATCATCCCAATAGCTGTTATAAGATACTTAAATCTTTGTTCATCAAAAGCTTTGGTGAACAAATTGGCATATTGTTCATTTGAATCAACTTTGATTAGTTTAATTAGATTCTTTTCATGAATATCTCTAATGAAATGGTACCTAATATCAATGTGCTTTGTCTTGGAGTGCTTCACTGGATTTTCGGTGATGGAGATAGCACTGTTGTTGTCAATATGGTTAGGAGTACTCATAAGGTTGAATCCGTAGTCCAACATCTGATTTTGAATCCACAGCAGCTGAGCACAGCAACTGGCAGTAGCAATGTATTCAGCTTCAGCAGTTGATGTAGAGACACGGATTGTTTCTTGCATTGTCATAAGATGATCCTTCCACCAAGAAATTAACATCCTCTTGATGTTGACTTCTTGTCAATGTTGCAACCACCATAGTCACTGTCAGAGTATCCATAAAGATTAAAATCATTGTTTCTAGGATATTAGAGACCTAGTTTAGGTGCTCCTTTGAGGTATCTGTGGATTCTCTTGGCAGCAACTAATGAGACACCTTTGAAGCAGCCTAATATCTTGCACAGATACAAGTTGCAAACATAATATTAGGTCTACTGGCTATGAGATACATCAGAGAACTGATAATCACCCTATACTGATGTTGATTAGTATCCTCCCCCTTAAGGTCAGGACAAAGATTATGGTTTCTGGGTATGGGTGTCTTGCCTGCCTTGCAATCTTTCATCTTAAATCTTTCTAAGATGTAATTGACATACTTAGATTGATTAATGAAAAATCCTTCCTTTAGTTTCTTCACTTGAATTCCAAGGAAAAATCCATTTTCCCATGGAACTCATCTCAAACTTCTTCTTCATAATGCTTTCAAAGTCCTTACACATTTGGTCATTTGAAGAGCCAAATATGATGTCATCAACGTAGACTTGAACAAGCAAAATGCCTTTACCAGACTTCCTTATGAATAAATTCTTGTCATTGGTTCCTCTGGTGTAGCCATTCTTGAGGAGAAACTAAGACAAAGTCTCATACCACAGCCTTGGTGCTTGGCGCAGCCCATATAGAGCTTTATCCAAATTGCACACATAGTGAGGATGTTGTGGGTCTTCAAATCCTGGAGGTTGGCACACATAAACTTCCTTATCTATATCCCCATATAGAAAGGCACACTTGACATCAAGCTGGTAGATAGTAAAGTTCTTGGAAGCAGCATAAGCAAGGAAGATCCTAACTGCCTCAAGTCTTGCAATAGGTGCAAAGACATTAGTATAATCAATTCCTTCCTCTTGAGTGTATCCTTGAACTACTAGTCTTGCCTTGTTCTTGATGATCAAGCCTCGGTCATCTCTTTTGTTCCTGAAAACCATTTAGTGCCTATGGTACTTGACCAGATGGTAGCGGACATAGGTTCCAAACCTTCTGTCTTTTGAATTGAAGCAGCTCCTCTTGCATCAATTCAACCCAGCTACTATCCTTCAAGGCATTTTCACCTTCTTGGGTTCCATCTGGGATAAAAAGCATGAGTACAAGCAGACATTCCTATGATGAGTCTGCCCTCTTGCTCTCACACCTTTAGAGACATCCCCAATGATGTTCTCAGGTGGATGAGTATTGTGAATCCTTAGATGAGGGATCACTTCAAGTTACAAAGATAAGTCCAGATTAGACATATTTTGCTTAGGAATTGGAACACTTTGTCCAGCTGTTGTTTCAAGTTCATTCAATGAGGACTGATTGAATGAAAGAGATACATCATCAATTGTTGGTTGGGAAGTAGCATTAACAATCACATGTTTCTTCAAAATGCTACCTCCCTTAGCTTGGTGTTGTGTTGGATCACCTGATGAGTTTTGAGGATCAGCAGGTGATTCACTGGTTGAATTTTCACTATTCCTTGATATGGTTATACATTCTGATCTGTGAATAGTAGGAGCTTGATTTGTTGCATTTGGAGAACCTGGAAGAGGTTTGGGTAGCTCAAATAGTTGATTAGCATCAGTAGCAGCATCATTTTGAGCACCTATTCCAACTGAAACATTCTCACAAGAAGGTTTAGAATATTTGAAAACAATTCTAAATCAAAGATATGATCAAGGCCATTCCCCCTAACACAAGGAGTGTGATCATTAACAACTATATTGGATGACTCCTCAAATTGTTGATTCTTAATGTTGTATACTTTGTACGCTTTGGAGTTAGAAGAGTATCCAACAACGATAGCTTCATCCAACTTTTCAGCAAATTTTGCTAAATTGTCTTTTGTGTTAAGTATGGTACACCTGCTGCCAAAAGACCTCAGAAAGCCAATGAATGGTGGCCTCTTGTTCCATAGCTCGTAAGGTTTTTTTTCCATGTGGCTTAACTACAAGAACTCTGTTCTGCACATAGCATGCAGTGTTGACTGCCTCTGTCCAAAATGTTAGAGGTAGCTTGGAATCAGTTAACATAGTTCGAGCAGCCTCAATAAGTGTCTTGTTTCTCCTCTCAGCAACACCATTTTGTTGAGGAGTTTTGGGAGCACTATATTGTCTGGCAATCTCTTTTGAGTTATAGAATGAGTCAAGAATGAAATTCTTAAACTCAGTCCCTTGATCACTTCTAATAATCTTAACCATGTTATCAATTTCATTTTCTATTTTAAGAATAAAAGATTTTAATGTTTCAGCAGTTTCATCTTTAGTTCTTAAAAAGAATACCCATGTAAATCTTGTAATATCATCAACTATCACAAGGCAGTATGATTTCTTTCCAATGCTCGGTATACTTGTGGGACCAAAAAGATCCATGGGCAATAAGTGTAATGGAGTAGTGATGGAGTTAACCCTTTTGGATTTATGAGAGGGCCTGTGTTGTTTCCCTTTCAGGCATGCAACACAATTATCTTTGCAGAAAAGTTCCTTTTTAGGCAAACCATGTACCAAGTTATTTTTAGCTAATTTATTCATTGTCTAAAAATTTACATGACACATACGTTTATGCCAAAGTGTAGACTCATCACTATCAGCTTTGAAAGAAAGCATGATACTTCACCCATTGGAGAAGCATTGTTCATATCCAGCTTGTACATATCCCCTTTCCTGGGAGATCTAAGAAGCACCAATTCCGGAGGAATTTTCATCCTTGGTTTGAGGATAATGCACTCATGCTCTGTGAAAAGCATCTGGTGCTTTTGATCACAGAACTGAGAAACACTTAACAGATTGTGTTCAAGTTGTTTGACAAAGTTAACTTTGTCAACTTTTAACTTACCATTGGATATACTCCCTCTGCCAGAAATATATCCTCCGGCCTCACCTCCAAATTGGACAGGACCTCCATCATAGTGTTGAAACTGTTAAAAGGAGAGATTTGTTCCCTATCATGTGCCTGGAGCATCCACTGTCTACAACCCAGACATTGTTGTTCTTGTCATATGGATGTCCCTGCACATAAGATGAGATTATTAGTTTTCATTGGAGACCCAAGCCTTGTTGGTCTTGGGTTCCTCCAAAGATAGTGACATAATTGAACCAAAAGTTAGGCATAGGGGTTCAATGGATGTCTTTGAAGAAGAGGTTTGTGCTGCAGCATCTTTCTTGATCTTCCAATCCATCCTTTGGTTGATCGTGGAAGATGTACTTGTAGAAGCTTTTGCAGCATGGCATACTTCCGAAGCTTCTTTCTTTTCGGAAGAATCCTTCACCACCTTTTCTTCCAAAGCAGTCTTCTTCTGGGATGGTTTCGAGGAAAGTTTCTTTTTCTACAGAATTTTAACTGCTTTTGCTTCGGAAGCCATTTTCCCTTTGGAAGAAGGAGTTTCTTTTGAAGACAACTGGCTTCAGAAACTAGCTTTCCTTTTTTCATCACTTGGACCATCTGATAAGGTCCAAATGAGAAACCTTCCCTGACTCCTTCTTTTCTAACATTAGTTGCATAATGTGTGCTAGCAGGATTGTAGTAACAGTCTTTAGCAATGTGGTTTTGCAGACCACACATGATGCATGTAATGTTAGTCTTTTGGGAGCTTGTAGGTTGTTGTTTCTTAGTCTTTCTCTTTTTGTCTGCAACCTTTCCTTCAACTTCTGATCCTTTGGTAGGATAGGAGTGCTGGTATTACAATCCTTTCCTGAATCGGAAGTACCTATCACCTGGAATCCAACTGAGATAAAAACACCCTTTTGTTTTGGGTCAATCATCAGCTTAGACTCGGCACTTTCTTAGCAGTTCTTCTGGCAGCTTTAGCTCTGTTTCTGCGGGCTTTGGTGGTGAGGGTTTGATCTTCACTGGGAGAGGTGGGTGGATTTACCTGTTCCTTCCCTACGGTGGCCACTATTGTTGCATCATTCTTCAACTCATGTGAAGATGGGTCAAAAGTTGGGACCTCTTGCTCTTCAGTACCACATCTAGGTTGTCTTATGGACTCATAAGAATGTGGTGGAGCAATTTCATTGGTCCCCAACCCCCCTTTATTCTGATAACAGATTTTGGAGTGGGAGGATGATGCAATAATAGCTTGAAAGTTTTGCTCAGAAATAGCATACTTCCTGGCTTGAGCCTTAGCGGTGACAAGCTGGGCTTGAGCCTCAGACAATTTGGATATTAAATCCTTTATTTGAGTCTTGTAATTGGTGTGTTCATGTTTTAATAAGGAAACAGTTTTCTCTAACTCTTCAATTTTCTTTAGGTAGTCAGATTCTGCCCTTTTAAAATCAGATTTCAAAACATTTAAAGACTCAATATCAGATTTAATTTTCCTATTGTAGTCCTGATATAATTTAACCTTAGCTATACAGGCAGGAGTACAGAGATGTTCATATACTTGGTTGTCATATGTTCCAGCCATGAGAGCTTGAGCAGGAGTCACATCCTAATAATAAAGCTCCAGTCAACTTCTTGAGCCATTGCGGCTGTTTCAGTTGACTTTCTAGTGGGCTTTGATATAGAGGGATGTGTAGAGCCTGTGGGGTTCCTGGGTTGATCTGGGAGCCTTGCATTCCCTAGCAAAGTGACCAAGTTGGTTACAGTTGTAACATTTGGCCTTGGTCTTGTCAAACCCAAACTTGCTGGCAGTTGGGTTTTGAGGGAATTGCCTTCTAGTTCTCTTAAAGAACTTATTTGCTCTGTAGGTTAAAGGAGTCATCTATTGGACGATGTCCAAATACTCTACATCGTTTGGACTAAAACACTTCGGATCATCAAAACAATATTGAAAATCACCATAGTGCCCACTTCCTGAGACAAAGGCATAGTTGTCCTGAAAGAGTTATGCTGAGCCTGTTGAGACCTTGGAGTCTCAAGGAAAGTGATGTAAGTTCCAGAAGAGCAGGATGGTTATTGGTTGTATGTCAGGTTTTGCTGAGGTTGTGGGGGTACTGAGCCTTCAGCAACCATTAAAGCGTTACTAGCAGGATGACTCAAAGGTCTGCTTGTTTGGTGGCCCTTCTTACTTTCCATCTCCAACCGGTATCCATCAAGGATGCCAAAGAGTTCAGTCATGGTGAGAGTGTTCAAGTTCTTTGTTCTCTTGATAGAGACGCAGTAGAATGTCCACTCATTTGGAAGAGCACTCATGAACTTTCTTATGAGATCTCTGAGTTCAAGAGTGATCTTCATAGACTGAAGTGAAGAAATAAGATCCGTGTACCTGAAATACTGTTGGCTGAGGATCTCTCCAGCATTATAAGTGAATTTCACAAACTGCTGCTTCATTGAGTCCTCCTTGGAATCGTTGGAGCTTGAATACATCAGAGCAAGTGCATCAAACAATTCTTTAGCAGACTTACAATGCTCAAACCCCACCATGATGGAGTTGGGTATTGCAGTCATCAGAATAGTCATAGCATTGTTGTCGATGACCATTTTCTTTCGGTCCTTGTCAGAATAATCTTTAACAGCTTTTTCTATCATGGCATCGTTTCCACCAGGTGATGCCACCTTGGGTTTATATGGGCCGTTGATAATGATGGGAGCTTTGGTCATGGTTCCCATCTCTACTTTGGATTTGTTAAGAGCCATTTTTGTGAGAGTTATAAGGACGAGTGAAAAACAGGTTGATTTGGATGGTTAGATCTCACAATCAAGAGCCTATAAAGCTCTGATACCAATTATAGGATTGGTTTGTGTCACTAAACACTTGGTTTTCTCTCAAACTCACTTAAACACACTCTCGATGAAAGCAGAATCTTTAAAAGTTGAAACAATATAATAAATAATAACAAAACACATGAAGTAATTATCAAGGTACTTGCATATATTGCTTCTCAACTCAAATATTACAAGACTCTTACAAGCATGTTCTTATGAGTTACAATGAGAGACTATATATAATACTACCTACAGCCGGATATACTTTGATACCAGCTGGAATCCTCTAACTAAAGCAAATACTACAAAGCTATAGTTTAATGTATCTCAGATAAGACTTTATCTCAGATATGGTAGTCAGGACATGTCCCTGACTTACCTTTTGTCACCAACTAAAGTTGGTAACTTGTACTAACATAAAAGGTGAATAGTGGAATAAAGTATGGTCAACTACATGGCTCTTTGAGAAAAAGTCATGTTGTATCAGAGGTCTGCAGCAGAGTGTCAGAGACCATACTTATGTCCACTAGTTCATAGCAGTGTCTTCCAAAGGTTAAATGGCTTCGGAAGAACAAGTACTTCTGAAGCCGCTTATACTTCAGAAGAGGTTGCTTCTTCCGAGGCTTGAGAACTTCTTCTTTCTTCGTCTTCGGAAGTAGTCTTTTGATTTCTTCCTTTGAGACATCATCTTCGGAAGTGAATACTTTATCTTCAGAAGTGGAGCTTTGCCTTCGAAAGTGGAACTTGTACTTTGTCTTCGGAAGAACTCTACTTCCTTTGGAAGTTCCACACTTAGCTTTGGAAGCCTTTGTAAGCAGCACCAAAATTTGTCTAAGTGATTTGGTTTTGGTTGTATATCCTTCTTCTTGATCCAACAATCTCCCAGCTAGTTTTTACTTAAGATAAGATATCTCAAGTTGCTGATCATTGACCCTTTTTTGGAAGGTAGTCACCTGAGATTTAAGATGACTAACCTTGGAGACTAGGTAAGTGCATGTTTTTGACAGTTTTTGCACCTTTAGCCTCAAATTCCCCTCATCTTCATTAGAAGAATCATGGGGGGATGAGAGAATTGGACCAAAGTCTTGTCTCTCACCACCAGCATGAAGTTCTTGGCTATTGGTTTTCCTCTGATCAATGATAGCTTCAGTTGAAGTGTCAATGGGTTGAGTAGCCATGGTTGAGGTCCTAATGATGTAATCACTTGCTGAAGTGAGAGCCTCTTTCATATGGATATCCTAGAATAGGTTTAGAAGTATCCACCTCAGTGATAGGTGACTGATGTGGGCTAGACATAGGTGATTGAGGAGCACTCATCTCTCTTCGAGTAGGGAAGGGGAAAAGAGACTTATGGTACTCACTAAAGCCTAAATCTTCATCAGTATAGAAGTCAAGTTTAGGAATTGGTTGGTTTAGATCTAAAGGCTAGGGATGGTAGCTGTCCCCTAAAGGTTGTCCATCTGAGTGTAAAGACTCAGAGTGAAGGCTTAAGGTTGTTGGGCTTGTAAGTTCATCACTCTGAGCATGAGGAACCTCATGACTAATAGTTAAACTAATGGGAGTGGTTTGCTCCTCAAAAGAAGGGGGAGCTCTAGTTTCCACTTCTTCCTGTGTGGGTAGTGATATGGGGGCCTGCACAACCTTAGTAGCTTGTGCAGGGGTTCGTTTTGATCTTCTATGGTAGGTGAGGGTGATTTGGTGGTCTTTTTAAGTGGTTGAGAAGTAGAAGGTGTGGGTTCAACACGGGCTTGTGTTGTCAGGTTATCACCTTGAGCAATGAGCTCTAACATTTTTTGGACCAAGGTTGTTTCTACCCTAGAGAAACCAATAGTTGACTTCTTCAAGATTTTAAAAATGCCGGGCTTCATCTGTCCCAATTTAAGAATATTATTTGTTTCCCTCAACTGTGAGCCCAGTTCATAGTTGAGAATGTGTTGAACATATCTAGTAAACATGTAATATTCTAAGGAGTTTAAGTTAGCAAGCAGGTTTGTATAGACAAATTGAGAATACTTGAACTTGACCCTCTGAACCATCCCTTGAACTATGAAGGAGAGATCTTCAGGAATTTGGTCCCAACCCCCATGCTTGTTGGGTAAGCTGTGGATGACCACATGTTTTAAGTACTTTCACTGGGATGAGACCATCCCTTTCTTGAAGGTCACTACAGAGAAATCCCCTTCATAGCCCATCCGTTGGAAGGACTGGTTAATAACTTCTTTAGGAAAGGACAATTCACCTTCCTCATCATCCAGTTGAAGATAAGTGTTTATGATGGCTGGAGTGATGAAGATTGTCCTCCCGTACAGACAGTGCCTTCTCCCCATCTAGAATAACCTCTTGACAAGTTTTCCAGAAATCGAGCGTATGATACTCATAAAGAATAGAATCGATGGTAAGGGATGTAACATCTACCCACTTTGAAACTAAAACCCAAACCCGAATCCATTGGAGTCAATATTGGAAACCAAATTCATTTTGAGGTTATTTAATTTACTTTAATGTTTCAAATACAATAATTATGTCATTTTAATTTTTATTAGTGAATTTCTCTTTATAATCTTATAATGTCTCATAAATAATTTTATGAGACTTAAGCCATTTAAATTTTAATGTTTTACTAAGAGTTATAGAGTTTATTACTAGTTATGAGTTTTAGTTATAAAGTTATAATAAATATTTATATTATAATATTTTTATTAAAATTTATAAATATTTATAAATAATTATTTGAGTCATTATTCAAATTAGTTTTATAAGTCTAGGGTTTATTTTGTAATTACCGAAACTTAATTAAAAGTTTTTACATAAATAATAAACAATTTAAACATCAGGGACAAAAGTGTAACTTTACTTTAAAACCTAACCCAACCCCCGTGGGCCCTCCCTATTCTCCGGCCAACCGTTTCGGCCAGCTCCTGCGACCCCCTCCGCCTCATACCTATCTACTTGATTTCAATTCTAATTAACTGACCCTACTAGATTGCATCTCATATTCGAACATGACACCTACTTTAATTTGAATAAACGATCGGTTATGACTCACTCAAGTCGAAACCGAACCTCATTCATCGTATCAATCGGTTACAACTCGAATTTGAATAAATCATGTGTATTTGAATCTTGTATCAAATTAATGTAATTAATGTTTATATTTATTTTTGATGTTTACTGCTTTGATTGTTGATTAATGGTTCATGTGTTACATGTTTTAAATCAAGCAGATCCAAACTATCAAAGAGATGAATATGATGTTGCTCTCCTCCAACAGATTAAGACTCAGCTCACGATGATTCTTGATCTGCAGGGAATAGTCAGGAGATCAGTGAATTACACTCCTGAAGAAGGAGAGATAATTCATGATCTCACAGACGAGCAACTTGCAGAAATATTCCGACTCAATCAAGATGAAATCGTGAAAGATGCTCCAACAGTCCATGTGGAAAGTGACGACGAGCTCAACAACGTTGATGAGGGAGATTAAAGATGTCACGGATCAACACTATCCGGAGTACACTGACATTGAGGGTAATGTCATTTCCAATCTGGACGACAATCTTGTCAGTGAAACTTTTGAGACTCTGGATAAAATGGAAGAAGAGTCTGACAAGAAAGATGATACAGCCTAAGCCTCGGAAGTTAAAGTAAATATCAGAAAGGTTGAGTGGGCTGCATGCTTTGAAGATATACGAGCCCAACGCAGCGCTTCAACGTCAACTGTATACACCAAGATGTACAAAATGAAGAAACATCACAAGGTGTCGGGAAAAATCATTGCATGGGCGTATTTTGAAGATCACAACGTTTATGTAGTTAAACGTGAGAAGGGGATTGAGTACTTCAGGTTCCCACATGACCTGAAGACTCTTCGTGGATTTGAGCTAAACCAGTTAGCAAAGTTAAAATTGCTATACGCTAACCCACGCAAAATGTCAGGCTGGTTTGAAACTGCTCTAAAAAGAGAGTACCACACTAGATGGGTCAACTTCAAACCTCAGCAGCCAACGAGGTATCTCAGACGGTCTAAGGTTGATGCCATAACTGGAAAACTAAAAATAGTGCCGAAGTGGAGTCCTCCACGCACAATGTCTATGATCCCTCTATGGGAAATGCCACAGGACTTCACTCCACACTTCAATGGTGGTACTATGATTAAAGGATAGGAAAAGCAGTCATAGTTTTGAACAAGAATGGTGTAATGGAAACCATCGGGGTGTTTGACCCAATGTGGCTTACAAACTTGTCTGCAGATGATGTCTATACATTATACAAGTGGCCATAATTCTTTGACTCTCAAGATATTGTACAAGCTCTACAATTTCAGAATGTTGTAAGACTCTGTTTTGCTTTTCAGATACATGCCAGAGTCACTAGGGAAGAGAAGTACAAGAAGTTTGAGGAACTTATGAAGGATGTAAGACATTAGACGAAACTAGGTCCAAAGGGGAGTTTGTAGATACATGTGTCCCTAGTTTCTGAGCTTAATGTAATATGTTTGGTATTGTCTTACACATATGTAATTGTACGGGTACTTAATGAAATACAAGATGTGGTTGTGCTTATAATATAGAATATTTCATTGGTTGGTATGTAATAATACGTATTGAACTAACTATATAGGTTGTGGTTGTTTGAATAATATCTAAATCAATTAATGATTATGAAACATATTCAAACTTATTCATGTGAAGTTCTCATGCGATTGGCCCATGCTAATGGACCATACGCATGAACAACTTCATGCTAATGAACCAGTCATACGAATGGACTAGGAGACTGGATCAGTTGCATGATTGTAACATGAGATTGACTCAGTCACACAACTAAAAACTCAGTCGTGCAAATGGATCAACCGCATGACTCAATCTCACGACTGAACCAGGCAAATGGTCCAGTCGCACGATTGCGAAACCTTAACCTATAAATACCACTTAAATCGTGGAAAAACGAGACACTGTGAATAATTCGATACCCAGACGTACCCTAGCCGTCGAGAGACCTCCAGTAACCTGTTCCAACTTCATAGACCGCAGTAGATCGATTGCTAATCGTTCTTAACGTTTAGATTCAATCTTTAATTGATTCTACGTGCGTTCTCACTGATTGGATCGCCAATAAAATAGGATTCCACACTATTTGATTCGGTATATGCGTAAATCTGTTAGTATTCGACCACTACTCGATCCTAACAAATGGTATCAGAGCCTTGGCTCTAGATTTACGTGTGATTCAATCATTTTGATATAAAAATTGTGTTTTTACACTCAAAAACGCAATCTTTTGTGTCAAATCGGGTTTTAGATGTCTCCTGATCGTAAAGTTTAGTTTTTTCTGGCATGCGGCAATTAGGGTTAGCAAGAAATTCATGTTTTTGCGTTCAAACACCTTAAACCTACGAATTTTTGAAATCCATCAGGCCTAGTCGCACGATTGACTCAATCCCACGACTGAGTTCATACGCATCCCTGTACGCACAATTGGACTCATTCATACTTCCATTCGTATGGCTGAGAAGCCTATTCGCATTGTTCAACTGCATTAGTTCATTCGGCCGACTGAGTCATCCACATTAGTTCAGTCGCACGATTGAACCATCCGCATAGATCAATCGCCGAATAGCCCAATCGCACACCTTCATTTGTACTAATACAATAGTTTGGTTTAAAGTTAAAGTTAATAGAAATGGAAGACCAATACTCAACATTCACAGTAGGGAGAGACTCACGTATACAAAACTTATTGCTACTAGAGAATGAAGTGGGGAATCACAACAAGCCCCCAAAGCTAATCACGTTAGACGAATATCCACAATGGAAGCAACGTTTCGAGATCTACTTACATGGAGTATATCCCAATCTGTGGGAGTCTATAAAGACGAGGTACAGCATGCTTGTAGGAGCTGATGGTGTCAAACTTACACTAGGTGGCATGACTGATGGACAAAGAGTAAAGTACAATGCCAAAAAGAAAGTCTATACTTTGCTTACACAGTCAATTCCGAAGGATATTTTCCATCAATTCTTGGAATATACACAAGCAAAGAAGCTATGGGATGCATTGGAGAAAAGGTATGACGAAAATGCATCATTGAAGGCCATAAAGGCTAAGGCTTTAAAGAAGGAGTTTGACAACTTCTCCTCAATGGGAAAAGAAAGCCAATATGATGCTATCGATAGGTTCTACCACTTGATGAGTGAGATGCACACTCATGGAGTATCGACATCAATGGGTGACAAAGTGTCCAACTTTGCAGATGGGCTGCCAGAGAAATGGGTTTCATTTGTCTCCAATCTCAGACAGAATGGTATGCTAACGAAGTTAGATATCAATGACTTCATTCTGAAACTGAGAGAAGAAGAACTAAGGATGAAGTACAGAGCTCAAAAGGCTTCTTATGATCAGAATCCTGCACTGTACAACACGACTCCTCAAGTCAAAACATCTGGTGCACCTCTTCAGATAGCTTTTGTATCAAGATCGTCTGGTCCTTCACCAGCCTCTACTTCAGGGTCAGAAACGTCAGGGTCATCTGGTACCCAATACATTGCACCTGAAGCAAATGCAGCAAAGCTGAAGACCGAGAACTTCGGCAATGTGACAGTTGAGGTAGCTAAAGAGCACATGGATCTCTTAGCTGCTGTAGACCACTCCTATGATGGACTAATTTCTGGTAAAATTGGAAACTGCCATCTGGCAGATGAGGACTATGAGCAGGTGGATGAGACAGAGCTAGAACGGATGGATATCATGTAGGCCTTAGCAAGTGTTGTCCGACGTGCTAAGAAGTTTGTCAAGAAGACCGGACAGAACTTGGTTGCAACTAAGGACACAACCCTTGGCTTCGACAAGTCAAAGGTGACCTGCTTCAACTGTGGTGAGAAGGGACACTTCAAACGGGAGTGTGTGAAGCCCAAGAAGACTAGAAATAGGAACCCTTTCTTATCCTTTAATCGTCAGGATAAAGCCACTAGTAGTTCTACTTCATCAAGCAAGGATCCTAAAGCCTTGACTGCTCAGATGATGAAGGACAGGACTGGAGCTTTCGGTTTGTCTCACCAGGGGAATCCAACATCGCTAGCGTGGAGGATATAAATGACGATTCAGCTAGTGAAGGAGATATTGCAGTGGAACTTGCGATGTCCAATACTGATGAAACTGCAATAGTGGTCAACTACCTGCTTGAAGAAGGGAAAACTATGACAACGTCAGAATCACTAGCACCAGAAACACCAGACTCTGCATTGATGGGTGATTCATCAGAACCCGCTCAGGTAAGTACTACTGACCAATTTTTCAATAATCATGCTTGTTCTGATTGTAATAAATTTAGGGAAAGCATTGATTTAAAATTTGCTAGGTTATTAGATCATAATGATAACTTAGTAAAGGACTTGGAACTGTGCACTGAGGCTAACAGAGTGTTAAAACAAATGAGCATAGTTACAAAGAAAAGATAGACCTTTTGAACAAACAGCTTAGGGAAACTGAAGTAGTTGTCTTTAACCAAGCAAATAATATTAGGTACTATCTAAACTCCTTGTGGACACTAAGAAACAAAAGGCAGTTTTAGAAGTAGAAGTTAATCCCCTAAAACAAAAACTACATAGTTGGACAATTCTTCACACATAGTCCAAAACTTCGTGAGAGAGAGAGAAACAACGGGGAGGGATTGGGTTATAAAGTGGTTCCACCACCACATGAGATCTTGATGAACACAAAATGTAAACCAATTAATGATAATCCAATCAAGGATCATGTGGTGTCCACTCCTTTTGTAAGTGATCCAGATTCCACATGTTCATCAAATGAATCTGGTACTAAACAAAAGGAGGCCACTTCTAAGGCAAAAGGTAAAATGCCTTGTGTTAATCTGGACAAAGAGTTTGAAAGGGTTAGTATAAAGTCTGTTCAACAACCGTCAATCTGAACCTAAAAAGACCAGCAATGTTAACCAATCACGTGCATCATGTCAAAGTCCAGAAAATAGAAACGAAAAGGATGTTAAAGCAATTAACTATGTTAAACCAGACAAAACATCTAAACAAGCAGAGTCAAAACCCAAACAAAGTAAGGTCACCCGGGTGTCACATACATCTCCACAAAAACAGTTAAATTGTAAAGTCGAAAGCAAATCATGCTATAGTTGTGGAGAGTATGGACACATTGTGTCTCATTGTCCTTACTATCAGACACCGAGGAGGAAAGTTGAACTCCCTGAACAAAAACCTAACTCTTTTAAGAGAAACTTAGTGACACCACCCAAAAGAGATAGTGAACCTAAAGTTCAACATATTAGCCAGTCGTCTGTTTATCACAAATATGCCTTACACAAAGCTGGGTTATGGAAGGAAAAAATGACCTCATTGTCTGATAGTGAGAACAAGAAGACATCTAAGCTTCCCTCACCCTCAAATGGTCAATGAGTTACATTTATGATATGTGATGCCTCTGGGAAACCAAGCCAGTGAAGGCTTCGGTCCATAACCTGAACTAATGTTTTCAACTTGAATGTGCAGGGTGTTCGATATAGTGCTGAAACCAACATGTGGATTATAGACAGCAGAGCATCCGGGCACATGACAGGGAATAGGGATCTCTTATCAAACGTCAAACAGATAAAAGAAGGTCATGTTTTGTTTGCAGGAAACAAAGGCGGGTACATCACAGCTCAAGGGGAAGTAGGTAATCAGAAAGTGAAGTTTGACAAGGTAAACTACGTTCAACAACTTCAAAATAACTTGCTTTCTGTTCTCAAATTTGTGATAAAGACTTTAAGGTACTATTTGACAACAAGAAGTGCTATGTCCTAAAAAAGGACTACGTCATGTCGGAGGATCAAGTATTAATGTCTGCCTCAAGATATAAGGACCTTTATGTTTTGGATCTGTCAAAGGCCTCAACAACAGATCATGAAGTTCAGTGCTTCTTGTCAAAAGCTATAGAGAAGGAATCTATCTCCTGGCATAGGAGAATGGGACACATTAATCCTCGGAAGATGAATCACTTGATCCAGAATGATCTAGTGAGACGAGTTAACGTCAAAAACTTCTAACTTCCGAATTTCTGTGTTGCGTTCAAGAAAGGCAAACAGACAAAGAAGTCTCATAAGGAAAAGAAAATTCATTCTATCGAACTTCCTCTTGAACTTCTTCACATGGATCTGTTTGGTCCAGTTAGTACAAGAAGCATCATAGGTGACTTGTACTGCTACATAGTTACTGATGACTACTCAAGAATCACTTGGGTGATGTTTCTGAAATCCAAATCGGAAACATTTGAGTCATTCAAGGAATTAGTAACTACTCTGGAGTCTCTATATAAGTTGATGGTACGTCAAGTGCGTTCTGAAAATGGAACCAAGTTCAAGAATCAATGGATGGAGGCTTACTGCAAGGAAAAGGGAATTGTGCATTAGTTCACCTCCGCCTACACTCCTTAGATGAACGGCGTTGCTGAAAGGAAGAATCATAGCTTGATAGAAACAGCACGGACGATGCTAGTAGACTCAAAACTGCGTCTCCAATTCTGGAATGAAGCAGTTGCAAATGCATGTTATATGCTAAATCGGGTTCTGGTAGTTAAAGGCCATGGAAAGATGTGTTACGAGCTACTACAACGACATAAACCTAATCTAGAGTATCTCGAGCCGTTTGGCGCTCCGTGCACCCTACTGAAGAAGACTCAGGAGGAAAAATTTAGCGAGAAGGCTGATGAAGGTATATTTCTAGGATACAACATACCAAACAAGAGGGTCTACAACAACTCAACAGGTCAGGTAGAAGTGTGGTGTAGTGTGATGTTCAGAGATACACCACACCACCTGCTGGAAAAGGACCCGCCTTCTTTTTTTACTATGATGGATTCTTCAAGTCCTTCAACATACCACTCTCCACTTCTGATGATGAGTTAGCTACAAAGATGATGTATGATGTTCTAAACACACCAGCTCAAGAATCTACATCATCTGGACTACAAGGCGATTCATCTAACAACTCTGGGGGAGCACTTGAAGATAGTGACTCTTCCGCTGATGAAGAAGCTGTGAAGACTGATCAGAACAACCAGGAGCAACAGGTTCCCCCTACCGATAGTCCACAAGCATCTGACATTGATGCCTCTGCATCTTCGGAACCTCAGACTCCTACTGCATCAAATACTGAACCGAATGTTCATAATCTTGATTCTGAAGTAGTTGTTCCAACCACTCCTGGATCATGACTAAATGTCTATCATCCTTTGGATAATGTCATTGGAGATGTTAGATCAGAAGTTCAAACAAGAAATCAGTTGTATTCTGCTGATTATGCCTGAGTGATGGAAA
The DNA here is from genome assembly GCA_025506515.1 of Flaveria trinervia. NCBI lineage: Eukaryota > Viridiplantae > Streptophyta > Magnoliopsida > Asterales > Asteraceae > Flaveria > Flaveria trinervia. The sequence goes on along the minus strand of CM046458.1, from coordinate 17,455,910 downwards.
AGGGCTACCTTCATGATGGTGCATATTGTTTCTTTGTGTCTCAGTTCGAGCCAAAGTATGTTAGTGAAGCCCTGAATGATGAGGCATGGGTGAGTGCCATGCAAGAAGAACTTCTTCAGTTCAATAAGTTAGGTGTATGAACTCTGGTCGATAGACCTAAAGGTGCTAAGGTCATTGGCACAAAATGGGTCTTGAAAAGCAAGAAAGATGATCAAGGCGTGATCATCAGAAACAAGGCTCGACTTGTTGTTCAAGGATTTCGACAAGTCAATGGCATAGACTAAAATGGAGTGTTTGCACCCGTGCCAAGAATGGAAGCAATCTGTATCTTCCTTGCCTACGCATTGTGTATGAAGATTAAAGTTTATCAGCTTGATGTGAAGAGTGCATTCCTTCATGGTGAAATGAGAGAGACAGTGTACATTAGTCAACCCGAGGGATTTGAGGATCCATTTCATCGGGACAGAGTTTACAAACTCGACAAGGCTCTATATGGGCTTCATCAAGCTCCTAGAGCCTGGTATGAGAAACTCTCGACTCACCTTGTGAAACACAGTTTTCACAGAGGTGTCATTGATTGTACACTATTCATAAAAGAAAAGGATGGAGATTTACTACTTGTCCAAATCTATGTCGATGACATAATCTTCGGTTCAAAGAACGAAGATCTATGTAAAGAGTTTGAAGCAGTAATGAAGGCTGAGTTTGAAATGAGTACCATGGGAGAGATGAAATTCTTTCTCGGGTTACAGGTGGATCAGACACAAAAAGGGATTTTCTTACATTAGACCAAGTATGTAGGAGATATCCGCAGTCGGTTTGACATGGAGAATGCTTCCGCAGTTGGGACTCCACTTGCTACAAACCATGATGTAGCACCCGACGAGAATGGTGATGTGGTCGATGCCATAATGTACCGAGGAATGATTGGATCTCTCAAGTACCTCACTGCCTCAAGACCTGATATCATGTACGCGACATGTTTATGTTTAAGATATCAGGCAAAGCCAAAAGTTAACCATCAGATAGGGTCAAAAGGATCTTTCGTTATCTGAAGGGTACTCCAACACTTGGGTTGTGGTATCCTCGTGACGATGACTTCGAGCTGATAGCGTATAGTGACTCGGATTACGGTGGCTGCAAGATGAAGTACAAGTCTACATCAGCAGGATGTCAATTCTTTGGGAGGAGATTAGTGACCTGGCAGTGTAAAAAGCAGACCTCGGTTGCTTTGTCAACCTGTGAAGCGAATACGTTGCTGCTGCAAGTTGCTGTTCATAATCATATGGATTCAATAGCAAATGCAGGACTACAGTTTGAATTTCTCTTCTACTCCTATTTTTGTTGATAACTCTGCTGCAATTGCAGTAACTAAAAATCTAGTCCATCATCCTAAGACCAAACATATTGGCATAAAATATCACTTTATACGTGATTGCTTTGAAAGGAACCTAATCGATATGATTAAAATAAATACTGATTTTCAACGCGCTTACCTCTATACAAAGGCTTTTGATAAACCACATTTTCTATATTTGTTAGAGGTCAACGGCGTTAAAAAGAAAAGTGATGTAATTCCCGATGATGACCATGTGTAGTCCGATGCTTATTGTCCATTTTTTCTTTTAATTTTTATTTTATTTTATTTATCTATTTTATTTTAAGTAGTAAAATTAAATTGATGTTATTTTGTCACCTATTAAAATCATAGAAAGCGTAAAGCGGTTACGGTTTTAGAATTTGACAGGATCAGCGATCACAAGTTTGATGTATTAGAGTTCAAAGCAGCGGAATAAGAACAGGAATTTGACAAATTGTAGCAAGAGATCTATACTTGTATGCATTAAAAGTACACACGATTATAGTGAGAGAATATATTTCTGATTCATGGAATGTTTATAGATATGGAATAATTCTAATCAAATCATTCAAATCATTCATACAATTACAATAGGTTGTTACTCCTTATAGAGTGCAACAACCACTGCTGTTATCACGGAAAGTGACAACTGGCAGATCTATTATAAAAATAACTGAATCTTAACAAACTACTGAAATGTTCACACTACTGAGAACATATCAGAGTGTTAAGTACAGAATATAAAACTACTGATTAGAAACTACTGAAACTACAACGACTGAAGAACAAGCTCTTCAGTCGTTTTACAAAACTACTGAAACTAGAAATATAAAACTACTGATATCACAACTACTGAAGAAGTACTCTTCAGCAGTTGTGACAACTACTGACGCTTCAGTACTTGATCTTCAGACTTTGACCTTCAGATGTTTCATCAGCTGATGACTTCAGTAGATATCATCAGTTGATGTCTTCAGTCTTTGTCTTCAGACTTTGTACATCAGTTGTTGATCTTCAGCACTTGTAAACTCTTCAGCTGTTGTACTTCAGTACTTTGGTCTTTCAGCTTCAGCACTTGTGTTCTTCAGCTGTTCAGCTTCAGTACTTGTGTTCTTCAGCTGTTCAGCTTCAGTACTTGTGTTCTTCAGCTGTTGTACTTCAGCACTTTAGTTCTTCAGCTGTTGAAGTCTTCAGCACTTGATCTTCAGCTGTTGAAGTCTTCAGCACTTGTCAAACTGCTGATGAGGCTTTCAGCAGTTGTTGTGATACCATGTGGACTTAGAGGTTTTCTGATCTTGGCTCATTGGTTCTTTTGGTCCAACAAACTCCCCCTGAACCAATGCAGCCAAACCTCTAAATTATTTATTATCCCACTTATTGTTGGCAAAATGTTGGTCTTTTTCCTTCTTGATCAGTAGAGAAGATGACCCATGTAAGCTCCGGCCTGGGAAGAAATCTCAGATATTTGTTTGGCAGGGTATGAATGGGAACTCTGTTTTGGGGAACTGGACACAGAGTTGTTATCCCATTCATGAGATTTACTTCCCCATAATGAGTCTATATGACTCTCGAACATAGGCCTCAAGGAGAACAACTTGTTCCTCCTGAGAGAGTTCTTCTACTCCTCCTTCGAAGAAGAACTCTGGACCATAGTACTCTGATAAGTACTTCATGGTCCTGCCATTTTTCAGCTCCACCGTAGTTACCTCCCTATATACAAATTCATCAGGATGGTTGCCTTCAAGGAGTAACTGGAGCTATTCTTCTGGATGTCTTCAAGCTTTTTATATAACAACCCCTTCTTGATCATCTTGTTTTCTAGTAAAGCTTGAGGGGTCATCTTTGCTTGGTGAGCTTTCTTGAATTCATCAATGATTTCCCAAGTGAGACTACAATGGCCAACATGATGGTAGAATCTATTGTTTTTCTGACCTGGCCATTGTATCTGTGTGGAATAGTTCTTTTATGGATTCTAGAACTCACCCTGGGGTCTGGCCATATTCTCACTCTCTCCTTCTGATACTGAAAAGTGTGCCTGAGAGTGTACAGCCTTTGAGCATGCCCTTTCATCGCTTGAATAGATGATGACTGAGGAAATTCCTTGTCAACCATCTTCAACAGTTGCTCATCGTGCTGTTTCTGCTGTTCTTCTTCTTCTATCTTGACTCTGACCATTTCCCTTTGAGAGTCAGGTGTGATCATGGGTTTACTTCGGGGTTTTGGTAGCTTTAGAACAGCAGAGAGTGGCAGACTATCATCTTCATCCTCCTCTTCTTCTTCTTCTTCCATCCTTAGCACCCTTCTCCTCCTTCTAGGTGCATCACTGGATGATGGTTGGGTTGGTGAAGGAATTGGTTTTGAAGAATGAGGATGTTTGGATTTTGGCTTAGAGATTGGTTGGGAGATTTGAGGGGTAGGCTCTGTTTGAGTGGGTGGAAGGGAAGGTTGATCCAGCATCTTTGTAGTAAGTTTCGCCTTTGTGAGTTTAGCCATCTCCAACCTTTTACCAGCCCCAACCTCATCAAGGGCTTCCACAATAATCCCTTTGTTGAATTGCTCAGACAGACAGATTATGGTGGCTATAGCCAGAATGCTGTCCCTGGTCCACGCGCGAATCTCCATTAACGATCTTCCTAAGTATTTTGCAATGAAGCGGATCATTATTTCCAATCTCTCTTTTTCAAGAGCATCATACCCAGCCCATCGGGTTTGTATCTCTTGCACTTCCAACCTTCTGATCTCACTATCCAGTGTGGCTGTGTCAAACCCTTGCCTGAAGAGTTGTTCAATTATTTTATCCATGGATCGGCTGTGTGTAGTATCAGCTTCTTTTACCAGCTCCTCCAAGGATTTGTCTTCAGCAATATGATCATCAGCACTTTTCTTTCGCTTGTAAGTGAGCAGTGGTTTCTTTTCTTTCTCCTCCTCTTGGGCGTGCTTCTCTTCCTTCTTTTCCTCTGTTCTTTTCCTTTTCTTTTCTTTCACTGCAGTACTCTCCCCCTTTTTGGATGCATTGGAGGAAGGGGTTTGTACCGCAGAAAGTGTCTTTTGCACAGCAGCATCAATCAAGGGTTGTAAAGTTGAGGAAAGCCTCTCATCAATGGCTTTAGTCACAATATCAGTGATTATGGGTGTGATGAGAGGGAGGGAATTTTGAAGTACAGCACCTATTTGCTCAAGAGGGTTCTGTTCCTGAGAAATAGGGCCTGAAGTAGAGGCAGGTGGTTGAGTTTGGAGTGGCTCAGTGTTTGGGGAACCTTCAAGTGAAGGTGCCATCTGTGGGTTGGTAGAGGCAGATGGTCTTTCTCCTTGTGAGAGTTGGTCAAGTAGGTTTTGCATCCTACTGGCTTTCTCTTCAAGGATTGTGTTCTGGGCAAGAACATCGTAGAAAAAGCCCAGGTCATCATCAGCCGAAGCTGAATCATCTGAGCTCCTGCTTAGAGCAGGATTTACATGCACTGTGTGTAGACCAGTTGTTGCATGTGCCCCTTGTGCTTGGTACTGGGGACTTCCAGCCTCAGGACAATGTCCATCATCAGCTGTTGCCTCTAGTGAGGTCTTAGCAGTGTTACCAGCCTCATTCTGATCATGTGCTAATTCAGAAGAGGTGGCAGCCTCACTAGATATTCTAAGCTCCTTATCTACACCAGGAGATAGAAGTGGTAAACCCTTGTGCTGTGGGTTCTTAAGTGCACTGTGTTCCTCCCCCTCAATTGTAGAGGTGTTCCCAGTAGTAAGTGGTTTCTGGGGAGGGGGTGAGGAGTGCAGTTGAGTCAGCACTTGTGCAACTATTAAAGTTGGGCTGTGAGGGGCGGTTGTTTGGGGTGAAGGGATAGAAGCAGTGTGCACCTGGGGAGGTTGGTGCTTTTCAATGGCAATCTCCTCTAGTGAGGAAGATCCCAGATATGTAGGTACCCCTTGTGTGGTTGCTGCAGGCTCCTGTTGAGAGAAGCCTGAGCAGCTATGGCTGGAAGAGTCATTGTATCCACTAGGGGGTTTGGACTAGTGGATATATCCTGCGTTTGTGGTGCAGGGGCATCCTCAGGGGACTCAATTCCTGAGTAGCCGTTTTGGGTTTCTTTTTGGTGTGTTTGGTGGGGACTTTTGATTTGGAGGTGGTGGCTGTGGGTTCCAGCTGCGTGGGTTTTCGCAGCTTGGCAGCCATTTTGAGTGTCTGGTCAAGTTGTGCCGGGAGTATACTTCCGGCAGAACAGCCGTAGCAGGGACTCCCAAGCCAACAAGTCCCTCAGCATTAAGCTGGTTTGTAATGATGGCCATTATGAACCGTGGATATAGTATCCAGCGGTTGGCAGTTAGTTTTTGAGCCATATCCTTGAGCTCCGAAAATATTATTTTTGAAAAGTTTAGCGGTTGTTGCTCAAGAATAGAATACATTACCTGCTGCCATTTTGTCGACATTTGATCCCAAGACGACGTCTTAGGAGCCAAACATCATTCACCATGTGAAAAATTAGGCGTTCAGTGTCAGGAAAGTGTTCTTCATGATAGTGGAGGCACTGAGATTGCCTTGATATCCATGTTGGGCAAAGGATAGATCTGTGGTGCCCTTCGGATATCCAGCAGGAGATAGAGCATCATCCAGATGAAGAATTTGGCGGATAACTGCAGGAGTGATGACTACTTCTTTGTTGTTGACGACCGACTGGAGAGATGGTGTGTTGTGCTCCCCAGTGGTAATAGTAACGTTCATCCAAAATTGTTGAAGGGATTCGGCATGTAGTATGGGATTCAGAAGAATGCGTTTTGTATGGGACTGAACCATAAGATCGATAGCAGTATCGAACTTAGCCCAGATAGGCGATTTAGTAAGGTAGGCAACACAGTTGTGTCGCAGTTTAATTTGCATGGACGCCATTGAGAAGAGAGAAGTTTTGGAGAGGAACGTTAGGTTTGAAGAAGATGAAGCATTGAAGGCTTAGGTCAGGGATATTTATAGGGTACTGGTAAGAAAACGACTGAAGGATGTGGTGTTAGTCATCAGTAGTTTTAAACGACCGTTGACATGGTATTATCTTTTCAGACGTTGAAACAGCTGAAGTCGTGGTGTTAGGCATCAGAAGTTAGAAAACTACTGAAGACCGTGGTTTTGACTTCAGATGATTGAAACAACTGAGGACTTGGTGTTTGTCATCAGTAGTTATGAAACTACTGAGGACAGTGGTTTTGTCATCAGCTGTTGTAAACAATTGAAGACTTGGTATTAGTCATCAGTAGTTATAAACTACTGAAGACATGGTATTGCTTCAGTTGTTTAGAATGAAACAGCAGTTGTACAAACGACTGAAAAGAAATTCTCATCAGCTGTTTTCGTCAATTCTTAGCTTTTCAGCTGTTTCATACTGTCCTCAACACATTCATCAGTCTTTTTGGCGGATTTCAGTTGTTTCATAGGACATCAGTACTTATTGTTTACTGATTTCAGTAGTTGTAACTACATCAGTAGTTTTAACTACATCAGTAGTTTGGAATAGATAAGTACTTCAGTACTTATGACATTTAGCATTCAGTAGTTATAAAAAAACTACTGAAGGGAAAAGGACCCATCAGTACTTATATGTGACATGGGTACCAATGATCACCAGTAATACTACTGAAATCATCAGTAGTTGTCACTTATTCTAGTTGCAGCATACCAAGCCTTAACACCAGGTTTTGGAAAGTTAAACTATCCAAAGGCTTAGTAAAAATGTCTGCAAGCTCATCAGCACTAGGCACAAACTTAGGATCAATCAGACCTTTTTCAAAACAATCCCTTATAAAATGATGTCTGATCTCTATATGTTTGGTCCTAGAGTGCTGGACTGGATTTTTGACATACACAGAGCTGAAGCACTATCCATTAACAATGGAGTCTTAGTCTCTGTAATGCCATAATCCAGAAGTTGGTTCTGAAGCCAGAGTACCTGAGAGGTGCAACTTGCAGCAGCAATGTACTCTGCTTCAGCAGTTGATATAGCAACTGAGGTCTGTTTCTGCTCGCCAAGAAAGAAATCAAGCAGTTGCCTAGGAATTGACATCCACCAGTAGTTGATTTCTGGTCAATTACACCCTGCATAGTCACTATCAGAAAAAGCAACTAATTTACCAGAATGTCCAGTAGAATACCATAAACCTAGAGATGGAGTGCCTTGCAGATATCTAAAGATCCTCTTGACTGCAATCAGATGAGACTCTTTAGGTGCAGCCTGAAATCTAGCGCAAACACATGTAGCAAACATAATATCTGGTCTAGAAGCTGTTAAATACATCAAGGACCCAATCATACATCTGTAAAGTGTTTCATCAACCACTTTACCTTTCTGATCTGTATCCAGTTGTGGGTGCTGCACATGGGGGTAGAACAAGGCTTACAGTTTTGTAAATCAAACTTTTGCAAAAGATCTTTTGTGTATTTGACTGATGAATGAAAATTCCATCAGCCTTTTGTTGATTTGCAACCCCAGAAAGAACTGTAAATCTCCCATGGCACTCATTTCAAACTTCTGTTGCATCAACTTTGTAAAGGCATCACAACTTTGGATCAGAGGATGCAAAAATGATATCATCTACATAAATTTGAACAAGTAGATTATGCTGCCCAGCTTTCTTAATGAATAAAGTCTTATATATGAGCCTCTAGTGAAATTATTTTCCAGAAGAAAGTTTGATAATGTCTCATACCAGGCTCTAGGAGCTTGTTTTAACCATAAAGAGCCTTATCAAGCTTATACAACCAATTAGGATGTTTATTGTCCTCAAAGCCTAGAGGTTGACATACATAAACCTCTTCTTTAATTTTTCCATACAAAAATGCACTTTTGACATCCATTTGAAAAACTTTAAGGTTTTGATAAGCAGCATAAGCTAAAAACAATCGAATTGCTTCCGTCTGGCTACAGGGGCAAAGGTTTCATCTAATCATACCTTCTTCTTGTGCAAACCCCTGAACAACTAGTCTGGCCTTGTTCTAACAATAAGCCCATTTTCATCAGTTTTGTTCCTAAACACCCATTTAGTGCATATTGCACACTTACTTGGAGGTAGAGGAACCAGTTCCCACACTTGCTGTTTCTTGAACTGAAGAAGCTCAAGCTGCATGGCATCAACCCATCCATTGTCATTTAAGCAATGTGATAATTCTTTGGCTCTTGCTGACTGATGAAGAGAGCATAGAAGCAGAAATTTGACAATTGACTTCTTGTTGATACTCCAGCAGTGATATCACCAATGATTTGAGACATAGGGTGATTCTTCAGATCTTGATACACAATGAGATCTGTGCAAGTGTTTGTAGCAGGCTCAGCAGTAACAGATGGTGATGGTGAATCATTTCCTGAAACCAATCAGTGGATGGTAATTCAAAGGAAGTTGAATTCGAAGATATCTCATCAGCATTTGTTGTGGATGGTGCTACTGGAGCTACAGAAACATCAGGTCTAGCTGAATCAGGCAGTTGATCACTAAACCTGAAGAGGTGATTACTGCAATCATCATCATCATCAGCACCAGCAGTACCACCAGGTGGTGAACTGTTGACAGGAGCAACAGCAGGAGTTTGATAAGGAACATATTGCAGTATGTCCAAATCAAATAACTCCACAGGGCTTTGTGGAATCTTGTCCTTTGGAGATTCATTGAACTAAACATGTAGAGTTTCTTCAACCATCTTTGTCCTGCAGTTGAAGACTCTGTATGCCTTGCAAGTAGATGAATAACCAACAAAATACCCTGCATCCACCTTAGGATCAAATTTATGGAGTTGATCCTTTGTGTTGAGAATAAAACAGGGACACCCAAATGCTTTGAAAAATGAAATCAGAGGAGCCAATGATGGAGGACTTCATATGGAGTCTTCATCAACCTTGATTTACTAAAACTCTATTTTGCACATAGCAAGCTGTGTTGATAGCTTCAGCCCAAAAGGTCAGTGGCAAACCTGAGTCAGCCAGCATGGACCTTGCAGCTTCAATGAGGGTCCTGTTCTTTCTCTCCACTACTCCATTTTGTTCTGGAGTCCTGGGATGCTAAACTGCCTTTTGATCCCCTTTGAAAGATAAAAGTCATCAAGTGTATGATTTCTGAATTCAGTTCCATTGTCACTCCTAATACACTTGACTGGAAGGGAATACTGCTTCTCAATATACACACAAAGTGAATAATCTTCTGAGCAACCTCATCCTTTGAATGTAGAAAGAAAGTCCACACAAATCTGGAGTAATCATCCACAATTACCAGACAGTATTTCTTCTTTGCCATGCTCATTACTCTCACAGGACCAAATAGATCCATATGCAGTAATTGCAAGCAGGCAGTGGACTTAGGCACTTCAATAGGAGGGAATGAGACTTTGTGCGTTTTCCTTTTAACAAAGCAGTGCAGGTTCATCACAGTGAAACTCCTTTATTGGTAAGCCTCTGACTAAACTATTGTGGGTAAGTGATTCATGTTTTTGAGATTAACATGACCAAGCCTCTGTGCCACAGTTTAGATTCTTGAGAAGAGGCTTTGGAAAATAGGCAAGGATTGCCTTTGAGATCTATTTTCTTGGAAAGATCTAAGGCATACACTCTCATGTCCTGTTGGCTCTCAGGAGAGTGTGATCATCCAACACCTTGTCAATCAAGTGCAAAACTTTGGATGACAGAATCCTACAGTTTTGACTGGTGAAAAGAGCAACATGGCCTTTATCACACATTTGACTGACACTCAAGAGATTGTACTTGAGATTTTCCACATGATTAACATCATCAAATTTGATTTCTCCATTGAGACAAAACCCTTACCATTGATGTAACCCCTAGCATCATTGCCAAAAGAAACAAATCCTCTTTCTTGAGAGTAGTCATGAAGAAGAGAGCTGTTCCCAGTCATGTGCATAGATCCCCCACTGTCTACATACCAGATGCTACTTTGGCATGTTGAAGAACCCTGCAATAATAAAACATCAGTTAGTTTTCGAGACCCAAACCTTTTTGGCTTTGGGCCTGGTCTCATCAATAGATGGTAAACTGACAGGTTATTTGGAACAACAGCCTGAGAGGAAGAAGATGGTGTAGAAGAGGAGTCCTTTGGCTTGGACTCCTTTTCTGTGGTTTCAACATAGGAGCATCTAGTTGGTTACTCTACCCAACAGATGTTGAACCATCATGACCAGCTGTGTTTGATTTTGTGATAAAGCTTTCAGCTCATCAGACACATTGCCAGTGGAGTTTGATAAGTTCCTATGTTGCACCCTTCTTTGAGCACTCTCAGCTGTCACCTGTTTAACCCCTTCCTTTTTGATTTCTTTGAGGACTTAAGGGTTTACGGATTTGATGTTGCTGATACAAATGTGGTCTCAAACTCAGTTTTCATTTTTACCATTTTCTCATTAATTTCTTCTTTTTGTTTGAGTTGGAACCTCTTTTGTACCAGCAATCATCTGTAAGATGATTGAACAAACCACATACTTCACATGGTTCCTTCTTCATCTTAGGTTGATCATCAACTAAAGAGGGTGGGGTGAAGCAACTGAAGATGTTTATCAATGCTTTGGAAGCATTGTTTGCTTTCTTGACTGCCTCTTTAGTAGTCTTCAAACTCTTTCTACTGGCAGTTTTCTTCTCTTGTACTGACAGCAGTTGAAGTTTGAACTTCAGGTGTTAAACCTGCTCTCTAGTCCTTTCAGGACCTTCAGAATTAACTCCTGAGTTGATCAACTCATTGATCATGTGAGTGTCAGCATTTGAACCATCAACATCAGCTGATAGGTTCAAGAGGGCTTGATGCTGACTGCTACTTCTGATTGTGCTGTATCAGAAGGTAGATCACATGATGTGATGGATTGGTTATCACTCTCACCATCAGATTCTACTTCTGCTCTTGGAGTAAAATCTGTGTGGGTGGTGCAGTGTGATTGTAACCAATTCCAAACTTCACATTGGAAGCAGATTGCTTACTAAGAAGCATTTCAAAACCTTTGCATGATTGTACCCATCTATCACACTCTACCTGGGTAACTGCAAGGGTTTCTTTGAGATCTTTGTACTTCTCTAGAAGTTCCTCTTCTCTAGCCTTATCATCAATTATTTGGCATTTCAGTTTGTAAATCTCATCATTTTTATCTTTAAGTACAGACTCAAATCAGCTTTGTTTTTGGAAATTATTTGTTCTAGCTCAATGTACGTATTAATTAAAGCTACATTTGTTTCTCTAATGGAAGCAAATGCTGCTATGCATGGTTCAGAACATAATTGGCTTTTGCCTCAGAGGATACCTGTGATACCTGAGGTGTAGAGGCATTAGAAAATGAAGTATCAGCAGACTCCAAAGCCATAAGAGCTAGATTCCCAAAAGGACTGTCACCACCATGTTGACCAGCACCTGAGAACAGTTGGTCATGACCAGACATGTCATCTGGTAAACTGCTCCAGTCAACAACTCCTGGGGTGAAGAACCTGTGTTGTTGAGGTTGAGTTTGTTGATGAGATTGGGATGGCTGAGGTTCTGGTAGTGCATGAGGTTATGGTGCCATAGGAACTTGAACTTGATTTGACTGTGGCATGTAATAACAAGGGTAAGGATATGGCATTTGACCCTGAGGAACAAAATATGCCGGAGATTGTTGTTGCGGATGATGACTAGAAGTGACAGGATGTTGCCCTCTGTGTTGTTGACTATTGCCAGGAAAAGTCACAAAGGGTGCAGTGGAGTTAGATCCAGTTGATCTACACTCTCTTGCAAAGTGTCCAAGCCTTTGGCATTTGTGACACCTCAACTTGCTCTTGTCAAAACCAACTTTGGTTTTCCAGAGAGTCCTGGGAATTTTCTTCCAGTTCTTTTGTAGAACTTCTGAGATCTGATATTTATCAAGGCCATTTGGCTCAAAATATCCATCTCTTCTAAGTCGTCATCAGCAATCCCCTTGAGATCATCCATAATGAAGCATAAATTATCATTATTACACCCAGTAAACAGACCATCAACACTCACAAATGCAAAATCAGAAGTGTTTGAAGAGAAATTAATATGCTCATCATACCGGCATTCAGATGAAGGATATTCTGACTCATGACCAACCAAGGCAGTGTGTGCCTGGTTACAAAGTCTTCAATGAGCTTTCCAGATGAAGACAGCTTCTCTTCTGTTCTATCTCTCTCTCAAACGTGAGCAGTTTCCCATGGAGTTGGGTGAGAGATAGTTTGTCCAAACTTGCACTGGAGCGTAGGACAATAGTATATGTGTCCCATCTCTCAGGCAGTGATCTGAGAAATCTGTTATTCATCTGAATATTTGTGTACTCAAGTTTGACCATTTTAATTCAGAGATCAAACAAGAGAACCGCTCATATTGTTGAGTCAGTGTCTCACCCTTTCTATGAGAGAATGTCTCATATTGTTGGGCAAGGATTTCTCTATTATTTGCCAAGACCTCATCTGTTCCTCCAAATTGTTCTTTTAAGCATTCCAGAGGTCATGGAGCTTTTCATGATGCATTAGCCCAGAATAGATTTCATTGGCAGTGCCATAGCCAGAATTCCATGGGCTTTTGCATCAATTTCAAGCAAACTCTTATCCTCATCTGAGTATTGCTCCCTCCTCTTCGGAACCATTGATTGGTTTCCGGGTTATTCACCATAGGCTTGTGTGGACCATGTACCACTGATGTCCAACAACCTGCGCTGTTAACAGACAGGTGATGGAGCATTCGTCGTTGCCATATGTTATACTCATTCCTAACCAGCATTGGTGGCTTGGTTGAGGAACCAGTATTGTGAGGATCATTGGAGGGAGTAGTCATTTTCAGTTCAAAAACAATTTAATTCAAGCTTTTAAAAGTTTTACACAGACCACAACAAACTCAATGAAAACCAAGAAAAGATCTCAGGATGAATGACCAAAATACAGAAAATTCAATCTCTATAACCGTTTCTTGCAAAAACAAAAGCTAATTCAATCAAACTTAGATCTTGAATAGCAGTTTCAATGATCAATTATTAGATCGATCAACGATGAACCTGCTCTGATACCATTTGACAGGATCAGCGATCACAAGTTGATGTATTAGAGTTCAAAGCAGCGGAATAAGAACAGGAATTAGACAAATTGTAGCAAGAGATCTATACTTGTATGCATTAAAGTACACACGATTATAGTGAGAGAATATATTTTTGATTCATGGAATGTTTATAGATATGAATAATCTAATCAAATCATTCATACAATTACAATAGGTTGTTACTCCTTATATAGAGTGCAACAACAACTGCTGTTATCACGGAAAGTGACAACTGGCAGATCTATTACAAAAATAACTGAATCTTAACAAACCACTGAAATGTTCACAACTACTGAGAACATATCAGAGTGTTAAGTACAGAATATAAAACTACTGATTAGAAACTATTGAAACTACAACGACTGAAGAACAAGCTCTTCAGTCGTTTTACAAAACTACTGAAACTAGAAATATAAAACTACTGATATCACAACTACTGAATAAGTACTCTTCAGCAGTTGTGACAAACTACTGACGCTTCAGTACTTGATCTTCAGACTTTGACCTTCAGATGTTTCATCAGCTGATGACTTCAGTAGATATCATCAGCTGATGTCTTCAGTCTTTGTCTTCAGACTTTGTACATCAGTTGTTGATCTTCAGCACTTGTAAACTCTTCAGCTGTTGTACTTCAGTACTTTGGTCTTTCAGCTTCAGCACTTGTGTTCTTCAGCTGTTCAGCTTTAGTACTTGTGTTCTTCAGCTTTTCAGCTTCAGTACTTGTGTTCTTCAGCTGTTGTACTTCAGCACTTTAGTTCTTCAGCTGTTGAAGTCTTCAGCACTTGATCTTCAGCTGTTGAGTCTTCAGCACTTGTCAAACTGCTGATGAGGCTTTCAGCAGTTGTTGTGATACCATGTGGGACTTGAGGTTTTCTGATCTTGGCTCATTGGTTCTTTTGGTCCACAGAATTTTAGGGGGGGAATAGGTTAGTAGTAACATTAACAAAAAAACGAGGGAGGAGGAGAGGCTAGCGGATAGAAACTAGATCGTATCTGTGATATCGATTCAATGACTTTCAAAAATGATAGTACACAGGTACAAATCACTTGGGACTTTAAAAGATTAAATAAAATAAGATGCGAAGTTCAAAGTATAAGTCTATGTAGTCTGAGCAATATAAAAGGAAAAACGATAGTAAAACTAGCTACTACTAAGGTAACACAAAGAAAGTAGACTAGAGATTGTTAGGCCACAGATGATATGTCAGTAGATTCAACACAACAGATGATTAGACCTTGTTGGTGATCTCAAGAACAAACTAAGTTGTTCAACAAGCTGTGGGTTAACATCTTATCCCTGGTTAACACAATCAACAAAATTCCAATAAGGGGTGACGAGCAGAATGAGCGCCATAAATGTGAGCATAAGACCAAACTATGAGCAAAAGCAATCAAACTAATAACTTATGTTGTTGGTGAGAACTGTGCAAAAAGATTAAAATTGCTCAAACAAAAAGATAGGTTATATGCCTCTCTGCTGTGCGGTGGCACTGACCTGAGGATAAGCATAACCTATATATTCTAGACTTCATTGTTGTTTACCGCCTCTCTGCTGTGCGGTGGCACTGACCTGAGGATTGGCTTCTCTCTGAAAGTTCTAAGAATAGTTTGTTCTTGAAAACTACCTGAGACTGCTAAAAAAATCTCCTGAGAAATGTTGATTACCATATAAATGTGGGATCCACAAATGCTTGTTGAAATAATCAAACCTTAAACTATCACCAATCTGTGTCAAAAGACTGTGTATGGATTTAAGAGGACCAGTATACTGACAATCATCGTGGATACAATTCTTGAAAGTCCAAATCAATGTGAGGATCTAATAGTACTAGTATGATTTCCTAAACTTGTTAACGACTCTAGATGAAAAACAAGAATTAAGCATCAAAAGGTGTTGATAACATGTCCCGAATGATTTGACTTGCTTGTATGATTCCAAATTGAATTGGTCCATTTATGGTCAAAATAAATTGAAGCTGCCTATTACGGAACCAAATCCATTAGATTTCTATCTTAGGATTTACACCTCACACAAAACGTCAAAAACACGTTTTACTTTTGTATTTCAGTTTAAGTCTTTTAATTTTTAAATTTAGTCAATTTCAATGTGTTTGATATCGGACTACGCCATGGACTTCAATAGTGGATTTAATCATCTAAAAGGGTCACGTCTGAGGTGACCACACGTGTTTTCAAAGGTAAAATCAATCACGTCTGAGGTGACAAATTGCTTAAAAGGATCATGCCCGAGGTGGTCAAAAGTTTTTCAAGTTAAAATGATCATGTCTGAGAGGATCAAATGCTCATAAAGTTTAATCAAAAGTTAAAAATGGTTTAAGTGAGAAATGGTCATAAAGTCAATATCATGAGTATGATCCAATCGCACGACTGGACCATGAGTATGGACCAACCGTACGAATGGACCATACTCATGCACTAAATAGCCGAATGGCACATGAGTATGAACCATTCACCCGAATGACTTATCAGAATGAGCCATTCGACCGAATAGAACTGTGCAAATGAGTCAGTCGCCCGACTGAAATCCAGTCGGCCGACTGAATGTGATCAACCGAGCCAAACGCACGACTAAGGTCCATTCGCCCGAATGAACCAAGCGAATGGGTCCAGTCGGCCGATTGAAATCAGATTCAGTATAGATAGGGCCACAGTCGATCGCATTCTACTCATCACCCCCAATTGCCCAAATCGTACAACCTACCGTTACTCTACCAAAATTTCCTCTGACCCAAATACCTTGCTTATTCTCATATTTTGACATTCGTTGGTGTTTATATAGGTAAAATGTGGTGTGAACATGCCAAAAACTCCTTCGATTAGACTTAAAAATCAAGAAATTGGCCCTAACAAGACCCGACACCTTAAATGGACTAAAAACCTAACTAAACCAAGTAAAATGTTGAAATAAAGGTTATTAGGTTATTAGTATAAGGAATGCGAGTCTAAAGAACCATTACTCGACGTCTAATTTCAAGAATTGGTTCATTTTCGAATCTCAATCGACCAAACAGTGGGTCATGCGACTGGACACCAGGATGAACTCCAATCGCACGATTGAGCTGGTCGAATGGCTCAATTGGCCGCATGGATTATACGAATGAGCTCAATCAGCCTATTGAACCAATCACTGGCTCAGTCAACCGATTGAACTCGGTCACCTGCTCAGTCACCCGACTGAATCCAGTCGCATGCCAAGTCAACCGACTGAATACAGTCGCATGGTTCAATTGCATGAATGAACTAGAATGAATTCAACCAAGTTAATTGGAACTTATTTGTGTTGGGTGGTTATCTAATGTCTACGTGTCTTGTGTTACAGATTGATGGCGGACAGATGGTCCATCAACCCCAAGCACAACATATGTGCTCATTTAGATTCTACAACTCAAAATGGTGCCGAGTTTGCGGGGATCTTCGCTTTCCTCAAGCGATCCAGGATCCACAAGGCGATATCTACACCATGCACTCTCTACAGGTCTATTCAGCAGGCCTTCTAGGAGGAAGCATCGGTTGACCGCTCTCATGAGCCGTACAGCATCAGGAGCTCTATTTTTGGGATGGGTATTGAGATCACTGCCGAGGATATCAGGAGAGTACTTGGGTTGGGTGATGATGCAGACCACCCCACGAGACTTCACCCGCTGACTGTGAGATGGTGCTTCTTGAGGATGAAGTACGCTGGGGATATTAATGCAGGTGTGCTCAACAAGAGCAACCTATGCCCCCAGTACAAGTACTTGGCACATGTCATCCTCAAGTTCTTGGCGTCATGAACGGGTGGGTTTGATGATCTTTCAGACCAGATTCAAAATGCCTATGTGGCACTGGTACTGAACCACCCTTTCAGCTTTTCTAGCATGATATTCTCCTACTTGATAAAGTATTGGAGGTGAAGGGCAAAGAGGGCTTCTGCATGTACCCTAGTTTTTACAGATGATCTTTGATGAGAAGCTGCCCACACTGCCCAAGGAGAGCCACGACGTTGTGTCGTTGGAGATCATGGATGATACGACACTAGGTCGTATGAAGGTTTACCGGGGAAAGCAGGTCAAACCCCCGGTAAAGAGACTCATCGGCCATCTGGCCAAGGTGGACTACGTAGCGCCGGGGAGGCGTAAATGGCATCACGTAGACAGTGATTCGGATGTGAGCAGCTAGAGCTCCCTGAAGATGACTCCGACGACGACGACGACAGCGGTGATGATGGAGATGCAGGGCCCACTCAACTGAGGGCCCCCACTTCTGATTAGCATCTCCAGCATCCACCCAAGGTGGAACAGAGGCTGCACGGTTCCATCAGGACTTTTGTCTTGATGAGGAGGAGGAAACAAACGAGGAGCCCTTGACTCGGACTATAGGAGTATGGTGGTTGCCACTAACGAGGTATTCGGGAGGTTGGAGGATGCCCTGGCGAGTCTGGTGGAGGCTGACACTGATCCTACTTATGCTCCTGATCAGCCAGCAGTGTTCCAGGGGGAGCATCCACCTCAAGGGGCTCGAGGAAGAAAAGGATGGCTCAGCCCCATGGTTTGAAGAAGAAGAGGAGGAGGATGACTTTCATCACCACCACCACTACTACCACCACTTCCACCACTTCACCTACTACCACCACTACCACCATTCCATCCACCACCTAATCTACCACCTCACACACCACTACCACAACCACCACCACCACCTTCATCTATACCACCCCCAATCTTCACCACTCCACCACCACCTTCATCTATACCACCCCCAATCTTCACCACTACCACCACCACCACTAGCCACCATGAAAGACCATCATCTTACCCATCCTTCCCATCTGGATCCTCTCTACCTCCTAGTGAGGTAGAGGAACAGCTCTCGGCACTTAACCGCATGGTGCTGAAGCTGTTGGCCGCCGATGATGAGAAGACTGCCCAGATTCATCACTAGTCGAACTTACTGTTGCACAATCTCTGCAGATATCTCAGCAGGCACAGCTGATAGAGTAGCAGGCATAGCAGATGGCTTCTCAGAGCTCAGAGATGTCCCAACTCCAGGAGCAACATGTCCAATCAGCAAAACGGATAGAGGAGTTGGAGGCGACCAACAAGACCATCATGCTGAGGCTCAAAGGATCAAAGGGTGAGCCCTTAAAGATCAAAGAAGGAGATGGAGATGATGGTGATGATGATGACAGTGATGATGATGATGATGATGGTGATGATCAAGGGGAGGATACTGACGCGGTGATGATGATGTTGATGATGATGATGATGGATATGATGATACTTCTGCTGCGGGTGCCACATCTGCAAGTGAAAGGAGGACCAAGAGAGCTCAGGACCAAGGTGCCTCCACTTCAGCCCCGTCAGTAGAGGAGCACATGATACAAGACAAGAGTAATACGTAGTTGTTTATGTTATTTAAATCATGTGTATTTGAATCTTGTATCAAATTAATGTAATTAATGTTTATATTTATTGTTGATGTTATTGCTTTGATTGTTGAATAATGGTTGATGTGTACATGTTTTAAATTAAGCAAATCCAAACTATCAAAGAGATGAATATGATGTTGCTCCCCTCCAACATATCAAGACTCAGCTCACGATGATTCCTTATCTGCAGGGAATTGTCGGGAGATCGGTGAATTACACTCCTGAAGAAGGAGAGATACTTCATGATCTCACGAACGAGCAACTTGCAGAAATATTCCGACTCAATCCAGATGAGATCGTGAAAGATGCTCCAACAGTCCATGTGGAAAGTGACGACGAGCTTAACGACGTTGATGAGATCGAGATTAAAGATGTCACGGACCAACACTATCCGGAGTACACTGACATTGAGGGTAATGTCGTTCCCAGTCTGGGCGACAATCTTGTCAGTGAAACTTTTGAGACTCTGGATAAAATGGAAGAAGAGTCGGACAAGAAAGAAGATACAGCCCAAGCCTCGGAAGCTGAAGTAAACACCAGAAAGGCTGAGTGGGCTGCATGCTTTGAAGAAATACGAGCCCAACGTAGTGCTTCAAAAAACTATCTACACCAGTTGTACAAAGTGAAGAAACATCACAAGGTTTGGCAAAATCATACCATGGGCGTATTTTGAAGATCTCAACGTTTATGCAGTTAAACGTGAGAAGGGGATTGAGTAATTCAGGTTCCCACATGACCTGAAGACGCTTCCTGGATTTGAGCTAAACCAGTTAGCAAAGTTAAAATTGCTATACGCTGACCCACGCAAAATGTCAGGTTGGTTTGAAACTGCTCTAAAAAGAGTACCACATCAGATGGGTCAACTTCAAACCTCAGTAGCTAACGTGGTATCTCAGACGGTCTGAGGTTGATGCCATAACAGGAAAACCGAAAATAATGCCGAAGTGGACTCCTCCGCGCACAATGTCTAAGATCCCTCTACGGGAAATGCCATAGGACTTCACTCCACACTTCAAATGGTGGTACTATGATTGGAGGACAGGAGAGGCAGTCATAGTTTTGAACAAGAATGGTGTAATGGAAACCATCATGGTGTTTGACCCAATGTGGCTTACAAACTTGTCTGCAGATGGTGTCTATACATTATACAAGTGACCATTATTCTATGACTCTCAAGATATTGTACAAGCTCTACAATTTCAGAATGTTATAAGACTCTATTTTGCTTTTGAGATACATGCTGGAGTCACTAGAAAAGAGAAGTACAAGAAGTTTGAGGAACTTATGAAGGATGTAAGACATTAGACGAAACTAGGTCCAAAGGGGAGTTTGTAGATACATGTGTCCCTAGTTTCTGAGCTTAAGTAATATGTTTGGTATTGTCTTACACATATGTAATTGTACGGGTACTTAATGAAATACAAGATGTGGTTGTGCTTATAATATAGAATATTTCATTGGTGGTATGTAATATATGTATTGAACTAACTATATAGGTTGTGGTTGTTTGAATAATATCTAAATCAATTAATGATTATGAAACATATTCAAACTTATTCATGTGAAGTTCTCATGCGATTAGCCCATGCTAATGGACCATACGCATGAACAACTTCATGCTAATGAACCAGTCGTACGAATGGACTAGAAGACTGGATCAGTTGCATGATTGTAACATGAGATTGACTCAGTCACACAACTAAAACTCAGTCGTGCAAATGGATCACCCGCATGACTCAATCGCACGACTGAACCAGGCAAATGGTCTAGTCGCACGATTGCAAAACCTTAACCTATAAATACCACTTAAATCGTGGAAAAACGAGACACTGTGAATAATTCGATACCCAGACGTACCCTAGCCGTCGAGAGACCTCCAGTAACCTGTTCCAACTTCATACACCACAGTAGATCGATTGCTAATCGTTCTTAACGTTTAGATTCAATCTTTAATTGATTCTACGTACGTTCTCACTGATTGGATCGCCAATCAAATAGGATTCCGCACTATTTGATTCGGTATACGCGTAAATCTGTTAGTATTCGACCAGTACTCGATCCTAACAATAAAACATTATAAATCTATTTCCAAGTTTGAACTACAAGTTCTTCAAAATTAAACGTATAATATTTAAATCTATTTTTGACTCAAGACCAAATTCAATACAATCTATATAATTAATTAGTTTTATCAAGTTTTAATAATTAATTATTAGATTAATTACTTCTTTTCACATTTTATATTTAACTTTTATCATTATAAAAACCAAACTATATTTAATAATTCTATTATAATTGTTATTATTATTATATTATTATTATTATTATTATTATTATTATTATCATATATACAATCACCTAATCAAGCTATTATTTTTATCTAATCAATGTATATAGATTAAATTACACTATTTTATGTAAAACTATTTATCAAGCCCCAAGTCCCAATTGAATCCTTATCCATATTTAATTTTTAATCTATCATTATTCTAACCATAAGACACCAACTCTTAGGTTAAAACGTGAGGAATTATTGTTGTCCAATTAGCATTCTATCATACCAATCGCTTATATTTATCACGTGAGTATTCATAGCCCTTTTTATGTGATTTATGTTTTGGGGAAATCATGTGATTCAATATTCAATTATTGTTAATCATTGTTATTTTATTTCATTCTAAATTTAATTCAGTACATGCTATGTTATTACTTACAATTATATGTTCATAGTTAGATAAACAAGATGATCCAATCATTAATTCATGCAACCACGGTAACAATGATAGATCTATTGGTTTGACAAACCCACCCCATTTGTTTAGTCGCATGGTGATTGGAACCGGAATCATTCATTCTATAAGGCTTCGTCTGCGGAACGAGTCAAGTCAGTCATTAGGTTTGATTGTGTTGGTTTGTCATTTATGTTACACTATTGCATCATAAGTCTTGACATTGCCATGTGAATTGAATTGGTTACAATCATTTTAATCAATCTATATATGTATCAAACATGTGTTTACTCACCGACTAATTCATTATTGACTCGTTACTTTCTTACATGATTTCAGGATTGAAGATTAGTGGACTTCTACATGCACACTTTTGGGCTTAGTCAAAATGTTCAAAGACAAACCATGAGGAACCATAGAGCCGGCTTTCAACTTCAGCATCTTCTTCTCCCATCAACTCTGCGCCTGAAACATCTCAACTCACTCTTCAGATTGATCCAAGGATGCTCAGTGATCTCTACAGACTCTTCACCAAGTTTCTATTAAGATCTTCCTTTGAGCAGCCAAGCCATGATGCTGCAATGATCTACTTTGGAGCAGAAGAGCTTCAAAGGTTAACTGCACCTTCTACCACTGTGAAAGAAGTGGTCAACCTAAGGTCCTCATGGACCTAAGATTCAATTCGAAGGGGAAATAGGAACTGATGGCCCAACAACTGAAATAGTTGGGACAGAATCTGCATCTCCTTTAACTTCCGAAGCTGAAGTTAAAGCCTCGAAAGAACAAGCTGAATCTTTCGAAGCTGAAATGGAAGCTGCGGAAGGACTGTTCAAAATGTCCGAGGAACTGATCATCACAGATGCTATCCTGGAAATGGCATCTGAGGTGAGCAATGAGGACTTTCCAATTGCACCTCCATCTCAGACACCATCTCTGACTCTCTCACAATCAAAAACCTTTCTCTAAGAACCACCACAGTCAGGATCTTCAAAAGACAAAGGAAAAAGGAAGATGACTGCAAAAGAGCTTCAGGAAGAGGAGAAGATTGAGAAACTTAAGAAAAAAGGAAGACTTCAGACTGAGAAGTTGCTAGCTACCAGTACAAAAGCAGCTACTTCCAATCAGAAGGTTGTCATCAATAAAAGAAGAGAGCAGATCATTGACCAGCTCATTGAAATAGGAGCTGCCAATGAAGAAACACTCCTGCTACCATTAGAGGAGTTGGTGGATCTGGAGAAGGCAACTAGGCTGAGACTTGAAGAAGAAGCCAGGTTGGCCTTGGAGGTAAAGGAAGAGAAACAGAAGGAGGCTGAATTGCAGCTGAGGAGAGACAGGATAAACTTCCTACTCTCCAGAGGCTTTGATCTTCAAGAACTCTCTCCACACAACGATGATACGATCCTTTGGCTCTACAACAAAGAGCAGGATCAAATGGAGAAAGAAAGGAAGAAGGCTGCAAAAGAAAAGGTCAGAGAAAAGAAGAAGAAGGACGAAGAGGCTAGGGTCACTGCCTCCAAGAAGCTCACTAAGAAAGCCTGGATGAAGGACTATCTTTGGGTCATGGCTTCTCTGGTAGGCAGGTGGGTCCTATGTCTGAAAGGACACTCCAACGGATTGTCAGTGAAATTAAGGTTGACATCGGTTGGGGAAAAGGAAAGAGATGTATAGAAGAGTAAAAGAGATGACCTTCACTACTTCTACCCAACCACAACCTGAACCTTCACCCTCACCATTCACCATTAAACCTGAACATTTCACCAGGGAACCCACATCACTACCCTCACCTACTCCCTCACCTCAACCACCCAAACTTCCCATTATCCAACCCAAAACACTAGCCAGAACCTCTAAACCTAAACCTGCCCAATTACCATCCAAACCATCCCTTCAGCCTTCTCAACATCTCTCCCTTGAGGAGTTTAAGGCAATCAAGACGAAGCTCACTAATTGCACTACTTTGACCGAAGTCTCTTATGTAGAAGGCTCTGTTAACATCACCTATGTAGACGGATCTTCAAGTTCCCTCACAAGAGACATATTCCTTGATTTGCCTAGAGGAACTTTGGACCAGGCTGCAAGACTTTGGGCCTCAATTCAGAGTCTTTAAATGAGGAAGAAAAGAAGCTCAGAAGGAAACTGGTGACTCTACTGGATACAAGAAAAGAGGACAAGATTCCTAGTCAGTCTCTTGTGCCTAGAAGGAAGATAATCCAGTGGAGGTTCGATGAACCTTCTCACAACTTTTTTGTGGAAAGAGAGAATGGTGAAATCAACAGACTCAATGCACCTCTCTGTTACACTCCAGCAGATTCGATATTGCTGAGTTAGCAGAGAAGCCATTCTCCAACCCCTCCAACTCTGAAACTGCTACACTCATCAGAAATCATCTCAGCAATCTTCATCTAGCTGAGCTAACTTCAAAGGTAAAGATTAAAGAAGAGTTGAAGTTGAGAAGACAGGAAGACAAGAAAGATCTCCCACAAAGGTGCTTGTCACTTAAACACAGTGTTTTTCTCTCAAACTCACCTAGAATCACACTTGGGTATGATAAGAATCAATAAAAGTTGATCACAATATAGAAAGTAACTAAGAACATAGAAAGATAATTTTCAAGATACTTTGATATATTGATTCTTAACTCATATACAAGACTCTTACAAGCAGAAGATGATTATCTCACTTAGTTACAATGAGTTTCAAAGAGAACCTATATATAATACTATCTACAAGATCTCCCACCAAAGGTGCTGCCTTTCTACAGATGGTGGAAGGTCCTGAATTGGAACCTATAGTTCGATGGGATATGATTACAGTTCACATCAACTAACTCTTTTCAGAGGGCAACAACAAAGGGTACATGTTATCCAAGGTGACAGACTGGATTTCCTGTCTACCAAGGATCTGTACAAACTTCTCAGCACCACATCAGGGAAGAATAAGAGACAGACAAATATTTGCTCTCTTTGGTGCTAAAGTTTTGAGAAGTCGAGATAAGTGAAGTTTTGGTAGCATCAGCCTAGGGGGAGTTTGTTGGATCAAGAAGAAGGCTAATGCAACCAAAACTAGATCACTAAGTTATTTTGGTGCTGCATGCAAAGGCTTCTGAAGCTTATCATGGAACTTCTGAAGGTTGTAGAGTTCTTCTGAAGACAAAGGGAAAGACCAACTTCCGAAGACAGAACTCCACTTCCATAGTATGATGAAAAGAAGAAGTCTCCAAGCCTTGAAGAAGCAGCCTCTTCCGAAGTATAAAGTGGCTTCGGAAGTACTCACTCTTCCGAAGCCATTTAACTTTCGGAAGACACTGCTATAATCAGTGGACACGAGTATGGTCTCTGACACACCGCTGCAGACTTCTGATACAACATGGCTTCTTCCCAAAGAGTCATGTTGTTGACCATACTTTATTCAACTATTTACCTTTCATGATAGTACATGTTGCCAACTTCAGTTGGTGACAAAAGGTAAGTCAGGGACATGTCCTGACTACCAAATCTCAGATAAGACTTTATCCGAGATACCTTAAACTATAGTCTTGTAGTATAGGCTTTAGCTAAAGGATCCCAGCTAGTATCAAAGTATATCCGCTGTAGATAGTATTATATATAGGTTCTCTTTGAAACTCATTGTAACCAAGTGAGATAATCATCTTTTGCTTGTAAGAGTCTTGTATATGAGTTGAGAATCAATATATAAAAGTATCTTGAAAATTATCTTTCTGTGTTCTTAGTTACTTTCTATATTGTGATCAACTCTTATTGATTCTTATCATACCCAAGTGTGATTCTAGGTGAGTTTGAGAGAAAAACATTCTGTTTAAGTGACAAGCACCTTTGGTGGAGATCTTTCATTGTCTTCCTGTCTTCTCAACTTCAACTCTTCTTCAATCTTTGCCTTTGTATTAGCTTAGCTAGATGAAGACTACTGAGATGATTTCTGATGAGTGCAGCAGTTTCAGAGTTGAAGGGGTTGGAGAA
Source organism: Flaveria trinervia (assembly GCA_025506515.1). Classification (NCBI taxonomy): domain Eukaryota; kingdom Viridiplantae; phylum Streptophyta; class Magnoliopsida; order Asterales; family Asteraceae; genus Flaveria; species Flaveria trinervia. The sequence goes on along the minus strand of CM046458.1, from coordinate 17,430,380 downwards.
TGACTTCTCTGCTAACTCAGCAATGTCGAATTTGCTGGAGTGTAACAGAGAGGTTGCATTGAGTCTGTTGATTTCACCATTCTCTCTTTCCACAACAAAGTTGTGAGAAGGTTCATCGAACCTCCACTGGATTATCTTCCTTCTAGCACAAGAGACTGACTAGGAATCTTGTCCTCTTTTCTTGTATCCAGCAGAGTACCAGTTCCTTCTGAGCTTCTTTTCTTCCTCATTTAAAGAGTCTGAATTGAGGCCCAAAAGTCTTGCAGCCTGGTCCAAAGTTCCTCTAGGCAAATCAAGGAATCTGTCTCTTGTGAGGGAACTTGAATATCCGTCTACATAGGTGATGTTAACAGAGTCTTCTACACAAGAGACTTCGGTCAAAGTAGTGCAATTAGTGAGCTTCATCTTGATTGCCTTAAACTCCTCAAGGGAGAGATGTGAGAAGGCTGAAGGGATGGTTTGGATGGTAATTGGGCAAGTTTAGGTTCAGAGGTTCTGGCTAGTGTTTTGGGTTGGATAATGGGAAGTTTGGGTGGTTAAGGTGAGGGAGTAGGTGAGGGTAGTGATGTGGGTTCAGGGGTGAAAGGTTTAGGTTTAATGGTGAATGGTAAGGGTGAAGGTTCAGGTTGTGGTTGGGTAGAAGTAGTAAAGGTCATCCCTTTTACCCTTCTATACATCTCTTTTCTTTTCACCAACCGGATGTCAGCCTTAATTTCACTGACAATCCATTGGAGTGTCCTTTCAGACATAGGACCCACCTGCCTACCAGATAAGCCATGAGCCCGAAGATAGTCCTTCAACCAGGCTTTCTTAGTGAGCTTCTTCGAGGCAGTGACCCTAGCCTCTTTGTCCTTCTTCTCTTTTCTCTGACCTTTTCTTTTGCAGCCTTCTTCCTTTCTTTCTCCATTTGATCCTGCTCTTTGTTGTAGAGCCAGAGGATCGTATCTTCGTTGTGTGGAGAGAGTTCTTGAAGATCAAATCCTCTGGAGAGTAGGAAGTTTATCCTGTCTCTCCTCAACTGCAATTCACCCTCCTTCTGTTTCGCTTCCTCTACCTCCAAGGCCAACCTAGCTTCTTCTTCAAGTCTCAACCTGGTTGCCTTCTCCAGATCCACCAACTCCTATAATGGTAGCAGGAGTGTTTCTTCATTCGCAGCTCCCATTTCAATGAGCTGGTCAATGATCTGCTCTCTTCGTTTATTGATGACAACCTCCTGATTGGAAGCAGTTGCTTTTGTACTGGTAGCTAGCAACTTCTCAGTCTGAAGTCTTCCTTTCTTCTTAAGTTTCTCAATCTTCTCCTCTTCCTGAAGCTCTTCCGCAGTCATCTTCCTTTTTCCTTTGTCTTTTGAAGATCCTGATTGTGGTGGTTCTTGGAGAGAGGCGTCTGATTGTGAGAGAGTCAGAGATGGTGTCTGAGATGGAGGTGCAATTGGAAAGTCCTCACTGCTCACCTCAGATGCCATTTCCAGGATAGCATCTATGATGATCAGTTCCTTAGACATTTTGAACAGTCCTTCCGCAACTTCAATTTCAGCTTCGAAAGATTCAGCTTGTTCTTCCGAGGCTTTAACTTCAGCTTCAGAAGTTAAAGGAGATGCAGATTCTGTCCCAACTATTTCAGTGCTGGGCCATCAGTTCCTATTTCTCCTTCGAATTGAATCTTAGGTTCCATGAGGACCTTAGGTTCAACTTCTTCCATAGTGGTAGAAGGTGCAGTCAGCCTTTGAAGCTCTTCTGCTCCAAAGTAGATCATTGCAGCATCATGGCTTGGCTGCTCAAAGGAAGATCTTAAAAGAAACTTGGTGAAGAGTCTGTAGAGATCACTGAGCTTCCTTGGATCAATCTGAAGAGTGACTTGAGATGTTTCAGGCGCAGAGATGATGGGAGAAGAAGATGTTGAAGTTGAAAGTCGGCTCTGTGGTTCCTCATGTGTTTGTCTTTGAACATTCTCCCCCTTTTTGGTAGCGTCATCTTGAGAGCTAGATGAGCTGGAGGAGGAAGTCAGTGAGACCTGAATAGGTACATGCCTAACAGACCTCTCTGTCTGTTTCTCAGCTAGTTGAGCCTTGAGGTTGTCAATCTCAAGTTGCTGAGTGGCAGACCTTGCCTCTAAAGTCCTAACCAGAGATTCTAGGTTTGAGACTTTAGAAAGAAGATCTTGAATGAGGAGTTGCATGCTTCCCTCATCTTCTTTCGAAGAATCACGGGGAGATGAGGTAACATACCTAGTATGTTCAGCCTCACCACCTGATGTGGTTTCTTGGCACCCTGGTTTCCCATGCTCAATGATGTCTCTTTCAGAGTCATCAAAGGGCTCGATTGCTGTAGATTCAGTCTAGGAAATTTTACCACTGTCTACAAGGTCCATTAAGGCACCTTCTGTAATGGCAGCTGAATCTACATGAGTCCCCTCCACATCAGTGGGACTCACCTCAGGTTGTTGCTGATGGGGGCTAGAGATAAGGGATTTCTCCAGGCTCTGTTGATCTTGAAGTGGGTATTGTAGATCAACTTCATTGCCATGGAGAGATGTTATCTCTTCATCAGTTTTAAACAGAAGGTCAGTGAAAGATAGGAGGTAATCCTACTGACCGGGACTTTGGTCAATGTCTACAGGCATTGAGCCTCTGGTGGGGCTGTCCTTGTTGGCATCTCAGAAGAGTGTAAATACTCATTCTGAGGGCTGCTGGTTTGGGTGTCGGGCTCATGGGTTGAGACTGAGGAGACTCAAAACCTAAGTTGAGGTCAAAATAGAAGGATGGAGAGACCTCTGACTGAGTGGGAGCCCATGTTTCCACTCTAGTCTTTTTGGATTAAACAGGAGGGGCTTGTTCAATCAGAGTAGATTGAACAAGGGTTCGTTTGGGGGTCTTTGATAAGTGATGGTGATGGGTGGAGAAGGTAGTGTGGCATTATGGTGGAGGTTGCGGTGGTGTGGGTTCATCACCTGTGGGGTGAACAAGGATGTCTCAGGAGCTATGCGCTCAATCATACTGGAAGTAGAGTGGTGTACCTTCCAGTGAAGTTGGTGGATACCTTCTTCATGTCTTGAAGATGGTAGGCCGCATGTGGGGAACAGTCAGAGCAGCTGCACAGACAAGCATGCTCTGGTCCAACTCATAGTTGATTATGTGTTGAAGGAATCTAGGATACATGAAGAATGTCTCCCTTTGCAGATTCCCTATCAGATTTGAGAACACAAATCTGAGTAATTGAAGCGCAGGCCTCTCACCAGTCCATGAACTAAGCATCCTAGTTTAAGGGATTTGATCCCATCCTCCGGATTTGTTGGACAAGCAATGAAGAACAACATGCAGGAGGAACTTCCAATTGTAGGAGAAGTTGAACTTGTAAACAGTCGACCTGCTGATGTCTCCACCATATCCCATTAGGATATAAGTGCTATCCAAATCTTCCTTTGGGAATTCAGTAGGAGCTCCTTCATCGTGAAGCTCAAGGTGCTCCCTGATGAGTTGTTCAGTGATGATCAACTCCTGTCCACAGATGCTGGACCACAGTACACGAATCCCATTTAGGGTTTCGACCTGACCATTTTCCCAAAATTCTACCATTTGGTTGGAGTAAACTGGGGTTAACGGTAAGGGCAGTGTAGTAGGTTGATTGGGTGAGAAAGGAGATGATTTCAGAGAAGTCAGCATCTCTTGAAGAATCAAGAAGTGCGACTTGGTTGTGCTGAGGGTTGAGTGCCATTTGGAAAGATGAATGTGGATGATTTAGCTGGGGTGTAAAGTGGAGAGGAGAAATTTCTAGGGCAGTAAAATTTGCAGTAAGAAAATGAAATTGAGTAGTCGAGATATTTAAAAGATTGTGGAATGGCGGTAATGGGGGTTAGGATAAGGTGATGTGATGGTTTAGTGGATGAAATGACAGTGGCGGTAAGGTTAAAATCAGTTAAATAATCCGACATCATTAACAAAATCTTTGCTTTTTTAGTGTGGGGCCCAAGAGATTTACGTTACACAGTGAAATCTCTCTTCCGAGTGTAAAACATTTCCGAAGGTAACTTGTCTTCCGAAGGCAATTCTTACTTCTGAAGCCAAAACTTTGCTTCCGAAGGTTAGAGTTGCTTCCGAATAGAGAATTTGTAAGTTTCAGAAGTAGATCTGATATACAATCAATCGCTTCTTCCGAGGCCAAAAATTCTTCCGAGAAAAAAAGTTATCCTTTGAGAAATTTTGCTTCGGAAGATATGAGAATGTCTTCCGAAGGTTAATTTCTTCGGAAGGAATTTACACTTAGAAAATTTCAGAGAGAATTTCTTGTAACAGGGCTTAAATTTATTGACACAAGACTTACATATTAAAAAGGTTTTCAAAAGAGATCAAATTAATCAATGTTTATCATCCCAATAGCTGTTATGAGATACTTGAACCTTTGTTCATCAAAAGCTTTGGTAAACAGATCACATATGTTTATTTGAATCAACTTTGATTAACTTGATTAGATTTTTCTCATGAATGTCTCTAATGAAATGATACCTGATGTCAATATGCTTTTTTTGGAGTGCTTCACTGGATTTTCAGTAATGGAGATATCACTGTTGTTGTCAATATGGATAGGAGTACTCATAAAGTTAAATCCATAGTCTAACATCTGATTTTGAATCCATAGCATTGAGCACAGCAGCTAGCAGCAGCAATGTATTCAGCTTCAACAGTTGATGTAGAGACACAGGAATGTTTCTTGCATTGCCATGAGATGATCCTTCCACCAAGAAATTGACATCCTCCTGATGTTGATTTCTTGTCAACATTGCAGCCTCTATAGTCACTGTCAGAGTAACCATAAAGATTGAAATCCTTGTTTCTGGGATACCAGAGACCTAGTTTAGGTGCTCCTTTGAGGTATCTGAGGATTCTCTTAACAACAGCTTGGTGAGACACCTTTGGAGCAGACTGATATCTTGCACAAATGCAAGTAGCAAACATGATATCAGGTCTACTGGCTGTTAGATACATCAGAGAACCAATATTTTGCCCTATACTGATGTTGATCAGTATCCTCCCCTCAAGGTCAAGACAAAGATATGGTTTCTGGGTATGGGTGTCTGGGTGGCTTGCAATCCTTCATCTTAAATCTTTCTAAGATGTCAAAGACATATTTAGATTGATTAATGAAGAACCCTTCCTTCAGTTGCTTTACAAGAATTCCAAGGAAAAAGTCCATTTTTCCCATGGAGCTCATCTCAAACTTTTTCTTCATAATGCTCTCAAAGTCCTTGCACATTTGGTCATTTGAGGAACCAAATATGATGTCATCAACATAGACTTGTATGAGCAAAATTTCCTTCTAGATTTCTGATGAAGAGAGTCTTATCAATGGTACCTCTAGTGTAGCCATTCTTCAGAAGAAACTGAGACAAAGTCTCATACCACAGCCTAGGTGCTTGGTGCAGCCCATATAGAGCTTTATCCAATTTGCACACATAGTTGGGGTGTTGTGGATCTTCAAATCATGGAGGTTGGCATATATAGACTTCCCTATCTATATTCCCATATAGAAATGCACACTTGACATCAAGTTGGTATACTGTGAAGTCCTTGGATGCAGCATAAGCAAGGAAGATCCTAACTGCCTCAAGTCTTGCAACTGGTGCAAAGACATCAGTATAATCGATTCCTTCCTCTTGAGTGTATCCTTGAACTACAAGTCTTGCCTTATTCTTGATGATCAAGCCTCTATCATCTCTCTTGTTTCTGAAAACCATTTGGTGCCTATAGGTACTTGACCAGATGGTAGCGGACATAGGTTCCATACCTTCTGTCTCTTGAATTGAAGCAGCTCCTCTTGCATTGATTCAAGCCAGCTACTATCTTTCAAGGCATCTTCTACCTTCTTGGGTTCCATCTGAGATAGAAAGCATGAGTACAAGCAGACATTCCTTGATGAGTTTGTCCTCTTGTTCTCACACCCTCAGAGACATTCCTTATGATGTTCTCAGTTGGATGAGTGTTGTGAATCCTAACGAGGAATCACTTCCAGTTGCAGAGATAGATCCAAGTTAGACATATTCTGCTCAGGAACTGGAACACTCTGTCCAGCTGTTGTTTCAAAGTCATTCAATGGACTGATTGAATGAATGAGAAACATCATCAATAGTTGGTTGTGAAGTAGTATTAACAGTGCTTGTTCCTTTAAAATACTACTTCCTTCTGCCTAGTGTTGTGGTGGATCACTGATGTTTTGAGGCTCAGTAGGTGATTCACTTGTTGAGGCTTCACTATCCTTTGATATAGTTAAACTATCGGATCTGTGAATAGTGGAAGCTTGATGTATTGCAGCACTTGGAAAATTTGGTCTAGGCCTGGGAAGCTCAAACAGTTGATCATTAGCAGCAGCATCAGCATCATTTTGAGCACCTATCAACTGAAACATTCTCACAAGAGGGTTTAGAATAGTTTGGAAACAATTCTAAATCAAAGATGTGATCAGGTCCATTCCCCCTAACACAAGGAGTGTGCTCATTAAAACTATATTGGATGACTCCTCAAATTGTTGATTCTTAATGTTGTATACTCTGTAAGCTTTGGAGCTAGAAGAATATCCAACAAAGATAGCATCATCCGACTTTTCAGCAAATTTTGCTAAATTGTCCTTGTGTTAAGTATGGTACACCTGCTGCCAAAGGACCTTAGAAAGCCAATGAACGGTGGCCTCTTGTTCCATAGCTCATAAGGGGTTTTTCCATGTGGCTTAACTACAAGAACTCTGTTCTGCACATAGCATGCAGTGCTGACTGCCTCTGCCCAGAATGTTAGAGGTAGCTTTGAATCAGCTAACATAGTTCGAGCAGCCTCAATAAGTGTCCTATTCTTCCTCTAGCAACACCGTTTGTTGAGGAGTTCTGGGAGCACTATATTGTCTGGCAATCCCTTTTGAGTTACAGAATGAGTCAAGAACAAGTTCTTAAACTCAGTCCCTTGATCACATCTAATTATTTTAACCTTGTGATCAATTTGATTTTCTATTTTAAGAATAAAAGATTTTAATGTTTCAGCAGTTTCATCTTTAGTTCTTAAAAAAATACCCATGTAAATCTTGTAAAATCATCAACTATCACAAGGCAATATGATTTCCTTCCAATGCTCATTATACTTGTGGGACCAAAAAGATCCATGTGCAATAAGTGCAATGGAGTAGTGATAGAGTTAACACATTTGGATTTATGAGATGTCTATGTTGTTTCCCTTTCAGGCATGCAACACAGTTGTCTTTGCAGAAAAACTCCTTTTTAGGCAAACCATGTACCAAGTTATTTTTAGCCAATTTATTCATTGTCTTAAAATTTACATGACACATATGTTTATGCCACAGTGTTGACTCATCACTATCAGCTTTGGAAAAAAAGCAAGATACTTCACCCATTAGGGAAGCATTGTTATATCAAGCTTGTACATATCCCCTTTCCTGGGAGATCTAAGAAGCACCAATTCTAGAGGAATTGCCATCCCTGGTTTGAGGATAATGCACTCATGTTCTGTGAATAGCATTTGATGCTTTTGATCATAGAATTGAAAAACACTTAACAGATTGTGTTCAAGTTGTTTGAAAAATGGACTTTGTCAACTTTTAACTTACCATTGGATATACTCCCTCTGCCAGAAATATATCCTCCAGCCTCACCTCCAAATTGGATAGGACCTCCATCATAGTTCTAAAACTGTTGAAGTAGAGATTTGTTCCCTGTCATGTGCCTGGAGCATCCACTATCTACAATCCATACATTGTTGTTCTTGTCAAATGGACGTTCCTGCACAAAGATGAGATTTTAGTTTTGTTTGGAAACCAAGCCTTGCTGGTCTTGGTTCTTCCAGGATAATGACATGATTGAACCAATGATATGCATGTGGGTTCAATAGAGGTCTTTGAAGAAGAGTTTGGGCTGCAGCATCTTCCTTGATCTTCCATTCCACCCTTTGGCTGATCTTGGAGGATGAGCTTGTTGAAGCTTTTGCAGCATGGTCTTCTTCTGAAGCTTCTTTCTTTTCGGAAGAAATCCTCACCACCTTTTCTTCTGAAGCAGTCGTCTTCTGGGATGGTTTTAAGGGAGCTCTCATGTTCTTCCGAACCTTAGTAGCTTTTGCTTCCGAAGCCATTTTTCCTTCGGAAGAAGGAGTTTCTTCCGAACACAACTTGGCTTTGGAAACTAGCTTTCCCTTCTTCAACACTTGAACCGTATGGAAGGGTCCAAATGTGAAACCTTCCCTGACTCCTTCTTTTCTAACATTATTTGCATAATATGTGCTTGCAGGATTGTAGTAACAATCTTTTGCCATGTGATTTTGCAGGCCACACATGATGCATGCAATGTTAGTCTTTTGGGAAAGTGAGGGTTGCTGTTTCTTGGTTTTCCTTTCTTCGTCAGCAACTTTTCCCTTTAACTTCTAATCCTTTGGTAGGACAGGAATGCTGGTATTACATTCCTTTCCTGAATCAGAAGTACCTAACACTTGGAATCTAGCTGAGATAAAGACACCCTTCTGCTTGGGGTCAATTTTCAGTTTGGATTCAGCCAGTTTCTTAGCAGTTTTCCTAGAAGCTTTAGCTCCGCTTCTTCTGGCTTTAGTGGTTAGGATTTGATCATCACAGGAGGTGATGGGTGCATCTACGTGTTTATTCCCTGTGGTGGCCACTATTGGTGCCTCATCCTTCAACTCTGGAAAGAAAGGGTCAGCAGTTGGAACCTCTTGCTCTTCAGTACACATCTAGGCTGTCTAATAGACTCATAGGAATATGGTGGAGCAACTTCATTGGTTCCCAACCCTCCTTTGCTCTGATAATAAAACTTGGAATGGGAGGATGATGCAAGAATAGCTTGGAAGTTCTGCTCAGAGATAGCATGCTTCCTGGCCTGAGCCTCAGCAGTGACAAGCTGGGCTTGAGCCTCAGACAATTTGGATATCAGATCCTTGATTTGAGTCTTGTAGTTGGTGTGTTCATGTTGCAAAAGAGATACATTTTCTCTAACTCATCAATTTTCTTTTGATTGTCAGATTCAGCTCTTATAAAATCAGATTTTAGAATATTTAAAGACTCAATGTCAGATCTGATTTCCATATTGTAATCTTGATAGAGTTTAACTTTAGCTATACAGGCTGGAGTGCAGAGATGTTCATATACCTGGGCATCATCTGTTCCGGCCATGAGAGCTTGAGCAGGAGTCACATCCTGTACCATGAAGCTCCAGTCAACTTCTTGAGCCACTGTAGTTGTTTCAGTTGACCTCTCAGTGGGCTTTGAGGTTGAGGGATGTGTGGAGGCCTGTGGGGTTCCCGATTGTTCTTGGGAGCCTTGCATTCCCTTGCAAAGTGACCCAGTTGGTTACAGTTGTAACACTTTGCCTTGGTCTTGTCAAACCCGAACTTGCTGGTGTTGGGTTTTGAGGGAATGCCTTCCAGTTCTCTTAAAGAACTTCTTTCTCTGTAAGTTAAGAGAGCCATCTGCTGGACAATGTCCATGTACTCTACATCATCTAGGCTAAAACACTCAAGATCATCAAAGCAGTATGAAAATCTCCTGAGTGTCCACCTCCTGAAACAAAAGCACAACTTTCTTGAAGGAATTGTGTTGAGAATGTTCAGACCTTGGAGTCTCAGGATAAGTGATGTAAGGACCAGAAGAGCAGGATGGTTGCTGATATGCCAGGTAGCTAAGGTTGTGGGGTTAATGAGCCTTCAGCAACCATTAAAGCATTGCTAGCAGGAAGACTCATGGGTCTGCTTGTTTGGTGGCCTTCTTACTCTCCATCTCTAGACGATATCCATCAAGGATGCCGTAGAGCTCAGTCATGGAAAGAGTGTTCAAGTTTTCTGTTCTCTTGATAGAGACACAGTAGAATGTCCACTCATTTGAAGAGCACTCATGAACTTTCTGGTGAGAACTCTAAGTTCATGAGTGATCTTCACAGACTGAAGGAAGAGATAAGATCCATGCACCTGAAGTACTGCTGGCTGAGGGTCTCTCCAGCAATATGAGTGAAGTTCTTGAACTGCTGCTTCAGTGAGTCCTTCTTTGAGTTTTTGGAGTTGGAGTACATCTGGGCAAGTGCATCAAACAATTCTTTGGCAGTCTTGCAATGCTCGAACCCCACCATGATTGAGTTTGGTATTGCAGTCATGAGAATTGTCATAGCATTGCTGTCAATGTCTATCTTCTTCCTGTCTTCATCAGAATAGTCCTCGACAGCTTTCTCTATCATGGCACCATTTCCATCAGGTGAAGCCACCTTTGGCTTGTACGGTCCATTGACAATAGAGTTCCATATTTTGCTGTCTTGGTATCTAATGAAGCCTTCTATTCTTCTACTCCAAGACCTGAAGTTTTCAGGAGTAATGATGGGAGCTTTTGTCATTGTTCCCATCTCTACCTCGGATTTGTTAAGGGCCATTTGAGTGAGTGGGTGGTAGGGAGGAGTGAAAAACAGGTTGATTTGGATGGTTAGATCACGCAATCAAGAGCCTGAGATGCTCAGATACCAATTGCAGGATCGGTGTTTGTCACTTAAACACAATGTTTTTCTCTCAAACTCACCTAGAATCACACTCGGGTATGATAAGAACAATAAGAGTTGATCACAATATAGAAAGTAACTAAGAACACAGAAAGATAATTTTCAAGATACTTTTATATATTGATTCTCAACTCATATATAAGACTCTTACAAGCAGAAGATGATTATCTCACTTGGTTACCATGAGTTTCAAAGAGAACCTATATATAATACTATCTACAGCCGGATATACTTTGATACCAACTGGGATCCTTTAGCTAAAGCCTATTCTACAAGACTATAGTTTAAGGTATCTCGGATAAAGTCTTATCTGAGATTTGGTAGTCAGACATGTCCCTAACTTACCTTTTGTCACCAACTAAAGTTGGCAACATGTACTATCATGAAAGGTAAACAGTGGAATAAAGTATGGTCAACAACATGACTCTTTGGGAAGAAGCCATGTTGTATTAGAAATCTGCAGCGGAGTGTCGGAGACCATACTTGTGTCCACTGATTATAGCAGTGTCTTCCGAAGGTTAAATGGCTTCGGAAGAGTAAGTACTTCCGAAGCCACTTTATACTTCGGAAGAGATTGCTTCTTCCAAGGCTTGGAGACTTCTTCTTTTCATCATACTTCGGAAGTGGAGTTCTGTCTTCGGAAGTTGGTCTTTCCCTTTGTCTTCGGAAGAACTCTACAACCTTCGGAAGTTCCATGATAAGCTTCGGAAGCCTTTGCATGCAGCACCAAAATAACTTAAGTGATCTAGTTTTGGTTGCACTAGCCTTCTTCTTGATCCAACACAAAGTTAAATACAAAATTCATTATGTTGTTATTGATTGTATTGATTGATTAGTATTATTCAATGAAAATGACATATATTATTATTATTTTAATGTATTTATTACCATGTGCTATGAGTCATCGATTCACATTCGTCAGCCTTGATGATTCCGCCGTCAGTAGGGGTGTGACAGATTAGTATCAAAGCCATGGTTATAGGGAATTAGGTTATTAGAAATGGAATGACCTAGATTATAACTAAGTATTATTACACATGAGAGCTCTCATGTATTTTATATTCCTAGATAGTATCTTGTGTGCCTTATATGCTTACATATTATGTGATTATATGTCTTATGTGATTATTCTTACACCTTGGTTTCAATCTATGCACACATGATTCTCAAATCATATTTTAGCATTGTTCCTAAATCAAATGGTTTTTAATTTTTTGAGTTTTGAATTTGTTATTTGTGGTTTTCAAATCTTGTCAAGGTTTGTGTCTCATAATTGAAAACATGCAATATTGGGAGAGTTGGATGCATGTATCTCGATGTATTCTGTCTAGGCAAGGTATTCATATAAATTCAAATCAACCAATGGATTCATTTACCTTAACTGGGAACCCTTGAGGTGAGTGTCTGCTTATAGGTACGCATGTATTCATTAAGATTGTGGTTGACCAAATGCTTTGATTAGTCAACGTATTCACTTTGGTATGTGAACCAAACGTTTACACTCGAAACATTTCATTGTTATTTTGAATAATTATATCCTTGATGTTGTTTTATGAAATTTAAAAACTTATTATTTATTTCTCCTTAAGCGCCTTAATAATCGCTCTGAATGCCTTCCCCTCCGAACCACTCTCATTTTGAAAATCCGTTACATTTGATTCTCATGTTCTAAATCATATCATTAATCTTAACAAGTAGGATTTCCTATTAATTTTATACTAACGCACATGGAAGATGCCATAGTAAGCATGAATTGTTTATCTAAGAACCATGCTGAAGTTTTCTGCTTTGAGTAGATCATCTGGATTTATCTTTCATCCAAAAGTGTGCTAAACATCTTTTTCATGTTCATCAAATCGAGTTTGTATTAATCTTGTGCCTAGTGCTTTACCTATGACCAAAACCTTCCCATCTTCATGCACCAACTAAAATATAAAAGTTAGTTAGCCAAAAGTTTAATCAAATTGATGATTATATTCACTTTGTCAAGAACTTCCAATTATACTCATCTTGATGCATCAAACCCCTCTAATTAAATTTCAGGACGAATTTCCTAAAGTAGGGGAAACTGTAACATCTGCCCATTTTGAAACTAAAACCCAAACCCGTATCCATTTGAGTCAATATTGGAAACCAAATGCATTGAGGTTATTTATTTACTTTAATGTTTCAAATACAATAATTATGTCATTTTAATTTTTATTAGTGAATTTTTCTTTATAATCTTATAATGTCTCATAAATAATTTTATGAGACTTAAACCATTTAAGTTTTAATGATTTACTAAGAGTTATAGAGTTTATTACTAATTATGAGTTTTAGTTATAACTTTATAATAAATATTTATATTATAATGTTTTTATTAAGAGTTATAAATATTTATAAATAATATTTGAGACATTATTCAAATTAGTTTTATAAGTCCAGGGTTTATTTTGTAATTTCCGAAACTTAATTAAAAGCTTTTACATAAAATAATAAACAATTTAAACATTAGGGACCAAAAGTGTAACTTTGGTTTAAAACCTAACCCAACCCCCGTCGGCCCTCCCTGTTCTTCGGCCAACCGTTCCGGCCAGCTCCTGCGACCCCCTCCGCCACATACCTATCTACTCGATTTCAATTCTAATTAACTGACCTTACTTGATTGCATCTCATATTCAAACTCGACACCTACTTTAATTTGAATAAACGATCGGTTATGACTCACTCAAGTCAAAAACGAACCTCATTTATCATATTATTGGTTACAACTCGAATTGATTGAATCAAACTAACTGATCAACCAGAAACGCTACACTAATCAAATTTGATTCGAACACATAATCAATTTCACTCATAACAGTCCAATTACTCACCAAATTAAGTAGAAATGGCCGATTCAAAACCTTTACTTGTTAGGATCGTAACATACCGAATTCACCGTATATAAATGAGGGTAAACCTCATAATTTATCCCTTCGAATCTCCTATAATCTCAATTCCAGTAAGAAATACACACACACACAAGTATTGATCCTCGTCCTCGTCGCGAACTTTCTCTCATCTGTTCAACACCCATTCTGATTCAATCCAGGTAATTTCACACACTAACACACTTGATTTTGCATGAATAATCAAAGCCCTAAGGTTGATTTCATTATTATCATCGATGGGGTGTTCAATTGGGATCAAATCGAATTAGGGTTCATGTGTGTTTGGAGATATTTATTTAACTGTTTTTATTAATTTTTAACTATAAAATTTCAGATCCGGGCTTTAGCCCAATTAGTTAACTCCTAAAACATTCACAGGGGAACCCGGGTTCAAATCCGGGCAACCCCATTCCTTTTTTTTAAACACATTTTAAAAGCATTTTATTTAATTTCATAAATTACTTTAATAGTAAAATAATACTTTAAAAATATTATATTATTTAAAATTATTTCAAATCTCATTATTTAATATTTACAAATTAGGTAAAAGAATTTAATTTCCACTTTCTTTATTTAAAGGATTAAATGCTTGATAAAACATTATAAATCTATTTACAAGTTTTAAACTACAAGTTCTTCAAAAGTAAACGTATAATATTTAAATTTATTTTTGAATCAAGACCAAATACAAATACAATCTATATAACTAATTAGTTTTAAATAATTAATTATTAGATTAATTACTTCATTTTCACATTTCAATATTTCATTTTTATCATTATAAATACCTAACTGTATTCAATAATTCTATTATTATTATTATTATTATTATATTATTATTATTATTATCATATATACAATCACCTAATCAAGCTATTATATTTATCTAATCAATGTATATAGATTAAATTATACTATTTTATGTAAAACTATTTATCAAGCCCCAAGTCCCAATTGAAATCCATATCCATATTTAATTTTTAATCTATCATTATTCTAACCATAAGACACCAACTCTTAGGTTGAAACGTGAGGAATTATTGTTGTCCAATTTAGCATTCTATCATTACCAAATCGCTTATATTTATCACGTGAGTATTCATAGCCCTTTTTATGTGATTTATGTTTTGGGGAAATAATGTGATTCAATATTCAATTGTTTTTAATCATTGTTATTTTATTTCATTCTAAATTTTATTCAGTACATGCTATGTTATTACTTACAATTATATGTTCATAGTTAGATAAACAAGATGATCCAATCATTAATTCATGCAACCACGGTAACAATAATAGATCTATTGGTTGACAAACCCACCCCATTTGTTTAGTCGTGTGGTGATTGGAACCGGAATCATTCATTCTATAACGTTTTCATCTGCGGACCGAGTCAAGTCAGTCATTAGGTTTGATTGTGTTGGTGAACAGATGTAAGGCCTCGTTCCCGGAGATCTCATAATTGGTCATTCACAGCATTAAACACATTAAACATTATAAATTTACAAGCTTAAGCAGCGAAATTATTTTAACAAAAGCCATTCATTTCATTAAAACATTGTTGTTAAGCAATACATTATTGTTTAACCGAATACAAAAGAATTGTTTAATTGCATTACAAAACAACAGCAATCATAAGCATGAATGGATGTCAGTCTTTTCCTACCGAGTAGCTTCACCCTCGTGCCATCCTCAGCAATATTTACCTGCCAACTGAAAATGTATAAAAGTCAATGTTGCTAAGTGAGTTCTAGTTTTAAAAGTAATAAAATACTTTCTGTAGGTATACGTATGAAAATACTCTTTTTATGAAAACTTCATCTCTTTATACGTGAGCACACATTAACTATACAATCAGGTAATGCTTCATCTCTTTACTGTATGCCTCGTTTACTCTGTATTCCTTTTATCTTTATCTTTCATTGTCTATGTGGACCAATGAGCAATACCCTAAACTATGCGCGCGGGGGAAATGGTGTTGGGCCCTCTGTTCCCACAAGGGGCTCTACATACTGTATACAAGGCTGGCCCAGACACTTAGGGTACACTGCAAAGGTCCGCCAATCTCAGTTGACTGGCCCCGTGTGCATCTTAGGGTAGCTAACCCACATCACAGTTGAGCTAACGACCTCATGGTCGTGCACCTCCTATAAGCTTGCAAGACTTGTTAACGTTTTAAATTAGGTTCCACTTCTCTTCTTCATTGCTTTTTCACTTTATTATTAGTAATACTTTACGTTACGATAATAAACACACCACGTAAAGTCACATACTAATAGTAATAATATTAATAATAATATTAATAATAATATAATAATAATAATAATAATAATAATAATAAGGAACAATCATAATAATGCATGAAACCCAACATTAATAAGCCCTAGTCAAACCACGGTCAAAACCCTAAAAGCACAGACTCCTAAAAATTCTGTAATAAATTCCAAGTGTTAGGCGTTTTGACACTATTTGGGCGCATGAGCCCTGTTCGGGCATTTTGTCACTATGCAGGCGCATCAGCCAAGACTTAACCCTTTCAACACTTAGGCGCATGAGCTATTTCAGGCGCATGGATACTATTCGGGCGTATGGTCCATTCGGACGCATGGACACCTAGACGCATGAGCTATTCCGGCGTATGGAAACTTAGGCGCATGGGCCATTCGGACGTATGGGTACTATTTGGGCGCATGACCCTACACTTAGTCGTCCGACTAATATTCTAGGCGCATGAGGGCACTGTTCTGGCGCTTGAGTTACACTTAATCATTTCTAAGGCATTTCCAGGCGCATGGGCCTTCTATTCAACATATTTCTAGGATATTTCCGAACCCAAACATTAAGCCTAATTGTTCTAAGCTTAACAAGGCTATTCTAAGCATGAACAACTTATAAGCATCTAAGAAACATCATCAAACATGAATAATACATACGGGTATACATACATAAACATTGTAAAATCATTTAATACATTTTCAGCCCCAAGAAGAGTTTAAAACAAGTAAAACCGAGGTTTAGAAACTCACCTGGTGCAACTTTGGGTGTTTCTTCCTTCTAACCCGTATGCAACTAAGTTCAAACACCTAAAAACACACCAAAACACACACACACACGAACATGCACACAAGCACATAAGCATATAACCAAGACAAAACCCATCATAAACACTAAAAACTCCGAATTCTTACCTTGAATTCAGCCTTCTTCTTCAAAAACCGAGAGTGTTTCTGCTCTCTAAAATGACTGAAGATTTGGGTGTAGAAAAGGTGATGGGCGGCCATGCCACCTTTACACCAACCTTTTGTACTTTTGTCCCCTTTTACATTTTTAACCCTCAACTTGGGTTAAATTGCATTCTTACTTTCATTCTTCATTTCTTATTCTTCTTTTAAAAGAATAACCGGTGTTACAACAGATAAGCATATTGTTCATTTGTGTTAACCTTGACTAGTTTGATTAATTCATTTTCAAAGTTATCTCTATTTAAATGATACTTGATATTGATGTGTTTTTTCCTTGAGTGCTGCACAGGATTTTCTGTGATTGAGATAGCATTATTGTTGTCTATGTGGATGGGAGTCTCCTTGAAGTTGAATCCATAGTCTAGCATCTGATTTTGAATCCAAAGTACTTGAGCAAAGCAGCTTGTAGCAACAATGTATTTAGCCTCAACAGTTGATGCAGATACACAGGATTGTTTCTTATATTGCCAGGACACTATCCTTCCACCCAGAAATTGACATCCCCCAAATGTAGACTTTGTAGTCATGTTGCATCCACCATAGTCACTATCTGTATAAGCATACAAATTAAAGTCAGAGTTCTTTGGATACCAAAGGCCAAGTGTTGGACCACCTTTTAGGCATCTTAAAATTCTTTTGACGGTGATTAGGTGTGACATCTTTGGGTAGGCTTGATATCTTGCACAAATGCAATTAGCAAACATGATATCAAGCCTACTAGCTGTGAGGTACATAAGAGACCCAATCATTGCCCTGAAGAGATGCTCATCAACACACTCCCCATCAAGATCAGGCTCGAGAGAGTGGTTTCTGGCTATGGGTGTCTTAGCAACCTTACATTCAGTCATGTTAAACCTTTTAAGTATGTCTTGAACATACTTTGACTGATTTATGAAGATGTCATTGTCAACTTTCTTCACTTGAATTCCTAGAAAAAAATTGAGTTCTCCCATGGCACTCATTTCAAACTTGTCTTTCATCAGCTTTTCAAAGGCTTTGTAGTGCTTTGAATTAGTTGACCCAAAGATAATGTCATCTACATATACTTGAACTAGCATAATGTTATCTCATGTTCCTTTGATGAAGAGAGTTCCATTAATAGTACCCCTCTTATAGCCATGCTGACAAAGATACTATGATAGAGTTTTATACCACTTCTTTGGTTCTTGGTGCAACCCATAAAGAGCCTTATCAAGCTTGCAGACATAATCAGGATGATCAGAATCTGCAAATACCGGTGGTTGTTTGACATACACCTCTTGATCAATTACCCATAAAGAAAAGCACACTTAACATCAAGTTGATAAACCTTGAAGCTCTTGGATGCAGCGAAGCTAGGAATATCCTGACAGCTTCAAGTCTTGCTACAGGAGCAAAGACATTTGTGTAGTCAATTCCTTTGTCTTGAGTATATCCTTGAACAACTAGTCTGGCTTTATTCTTGATGACAAGTCCTCTATCATCCTTCTTATTCCTAAATACCCATTTGGTTCCTATAGTAGTCTTCCCATGAGGAAGAGGACATAGGTTTCAAACCTTCTGCCTTTTGAATTGAAGCAGCTCCTCTTGTATAGCTTCAACCCAACTTCCATCCTTTAGAGCCTCATCAATTTTCTTTGGCTCTATCTGGGACAAGAAACAAGAGTGAAGACAAACATTTGCATTATGGATTTGTCCTCTTGTTCTTACCCCTGTATCAACATCTCTAATATTATTTATGGAAGGGTGAGACTTGTGGATCCTTAGCTAAGGAATCACAGCAAGTTGCTTGGACCGATCTAAATTAGAGAAATTTTGATATGGCAAAGAGGGCTCACTCTCCACATTAGCACACATATCAAGATTAACTTGATCCAATGAGTGTGTGACATCATTGATGTTTTCATCAATGGAGTGATTTCCAGTATCAAGAAATTCCTTATCACTGTCATCACCACCATGCTTTCTAACATTTGAAGCTTCTTCTTCTGAGTTGTGTGCCTCCAAGCTGGAATTTGAAGGCACTCCAGAAACATTAGCAGGATTTATAATTGATGTGCTAGTAGAAGCATCATTTGTATGATTTGTTACCACTAGAGCTGAAGATGTGTAACCTGAAGGTCTTCTTAGCTCAAATCTTGGATCAGGATCACCTACAGGTAAATTTATGTAGACCTTGAAACATTCTCACAAGATTTGTTAAAACAGTTGGTAACTAAATCAAGATCAAATAGCCAATCAGGACCAGAACCAACCACACAGGGTGTGTGTTCATTGAAAGTCATGTTGGCTGACTCCTTAACAATTTTAGTTCTGAGATTGTATACTCTATAAGCCTTAGCTTAAGAAGAGTATCAATAAAGTTTCCATCATCTGATTTCTTAGCAAATTTGGAATTTGATCTTTGGTATTCAAGATGGTGCAAGGACATCCAAATGACCTGAGAAAACCAATGAAAGGTTTCCTCTTGTGCCAAAGTTCATAAGGAGTCTTGCCATGAGTCTTGACCATTAAAACTCTGTTCTGCACATAACAGACAATGTTGACTGCCTCTGCCCAGAAGGTGATGGACAGCTTAGAGCCAGACAACATGGTTCTGGTAGCTTCAATTAGTGTCCTGTTTCTCCTCTCAGCAACACCATTCTGCTGAGGAGTCCGGGGAGCACTGTATTGTCTTGTAATACCCTTTTCATCACAAAATGTATCAAGGATTTGGTTCTTAAATTTGGTTCCTTGATCACATCTTATGATCTTGACCTTGTGATCAGATTGATTCTCAATCTTTAAGATGAAATTCTTCAGAATCTTAGGAGTCTCATCCTTAGTTCTAAGGAAGAAGACCCAAGTAAATCTTGTAAAGTCATCTGTGATCACTAAACAGTAAGAGGTCATTCCTAGACTCATTACACTGGTGGGGCCAAAGAGATCCATATGTAACAAGTGTAGGGGTGTAGTGATGGAGTTTCTTTCCTTAGGCTTGTGAGATACCTTATGTTATTTCCCTTTCAGGCATGCAATACAATGATCATCACTTGTAAACTCTTTCTTTGGTATTCCAGTTACCAAATCATTCTTAATTAATTTATTTATGTTCTTAAAGTTTACATGGCACATTCTTTTATGCCATAGGAAAGACTCATCACTATTGGCTTTAGACAGAAAGCAAAAAACTTCTTCAGAGGAGATGTTTCTTGCAAATCCATCTTGTACATGTTCCCTTTCCTGGGGGCTCTAAGCAGGATATGCTCATGAGGAATGACCATACAAGGCTTGAGAACAATGCACTCATGCTCAGTAAAGAGCATGTTATGACTCTGATCACAAAATTGGGATACACTCAGAAGATTGTACCCGAGCTCTTTGACAAAGTTTACCTTTTCAATGCTGAGCTTACCATTTGTGACCATGCCCCTTCCTGAAATGTAACCACCTTCATCTCTTCCAAAAGCAACTAGTCCTCCATCAATCCTCTCAAAGTTTTGGAGTAGTGACCTATTGCCTGTCATGTGCCTGGAATAAACACTATCAATGATCCAGACATTCTTGTTTGTCTTGAGCTGTCCCTGCATAAAGAAAAGGATTAGTTACATTTGGAAACCCAAGCCTTGCTTGTCTTAGGCTCAGAAATAGAAGGTAATGCAATAGTATAGATCCTATGGTTGTGCTGAGAGGATCTTTAGCTATTGTTGATGAAGAATTCTCAATCACTAGATCTTTCTTAGACTTCCACACTACCTTTGGAGTCTGGACTTGACCTTCAAAACTTTGAAAGCTTTTGGAACATCGGAAGTTTTGATGACTGAACCTTCGGAAGATTCTGCAGACCCTACAGCAGACTTTAGTGCTTCGGAAGAACTCCTTTCTTCCGAGACCAACTTCTCTTCCGAGGGTAATTTTCCACTTGCCTTTTTCTTAGATTTGGAGCTTTCGAAGGAAACAGATTTTCCTTCCGAAGCTTGAATCTTCATGGAACTCTTTGAAGTCTTTGTCTTGGTCATATGGACAGTACCTTTAGGATTGTATGGACAATCCTTAGCAATGTGAGTGGTACTTTCACACATGACACACACTATTTTCTTCTTCACAAGCATCTTCTGCTAGGAACAAGACTATCTTTGGTCACATCCCTTCTCCACCTTCATTTTTGCAGATGCTGAGACAGTCCTTTTGGGCTGGGAACTATTCTTGGAGTTTGATGGTCCAGGCTGTACAGCAGTGGTACACAGCAGATCAGTCTTCTTCTTGCTACTAAGATGATTTGAACAAGAACTAGAACTCTAATAGCAGAAGAGTTTTGGTTGATGTCTTCAGTCCTTACTACTTCAAATCTTGCAGAGATGAAAACTTGTTTCTGCTTAGAGTCGATAGTAGCCTTGATCTCTTGAGCCTTCCTTTCTTTTCTTTTGCTCTTTCTGATCAAGTTCTTTCTCATGGACTTAGTCATCACAGTCTTCTTCTTCTCCTCAAAAGGATAGTGGCCCTTCTTAGAATCCTCCTCTTCACTTTTCTCAGAGGAATTCTTCATTATCTCTTCTTCATCCTCTTCACTCATAGGATCTATGAGATGAAGCTCATCTTTACAAGTTTCACACCTAGGAGGTCTTACAGACAAGATTGTGTGTGGAGGAGCTATCTCATTTGATCCCGGTCCCTGCCTGTTTTGATAGCACACCTTGTTGTGCAGGGATGAGGATATCATGTTCTTGAAGGTCTCTTCTTCAAGAACACTCTTTTCTGCCCTGGCTTTGCTGATCACAAGCTCAGCCTGACACTCATTCAACTTGGTTATGAGATCTTTGATTTGAGTCCTAAAATTTGTGTGTTCATGTTTTAGAACTGAAATGGTTTTCTCTAGGTCCTCTATCTTCAGTTTCTAATCATTTTCAGACTTTCTAAAATTAGATTTTAAAATGTTTAAGGACTCAAGATCAGATCTCATCTCCAAGTTAAAGGACCTGTATCTATTGACTTTAGCAATGCATTCAGGAGTACAGAGATGTTCCAATACCTTGGCTTCATCATGATCTGCCATCAATGCTTGGTTTGGAGAAGCATCTTCCACCTGAAAGCTCCAATCAAAGCCTCCTTCTTCAACAGCAACAGCAGCCTGCTGCTTTGACTTCTTATTCTGGAGAGCTTTGTCAGTGTAGTTAGGTCTGGACTGTCTTTGGCCATCATTTGTTTTAGGTGCCTTACACTCTCTGGCGAAGTGGCCCATTAAGTTACAGTTGTAACACTTGACTTTGCCTTTGTCCAGGCCAAACTTTTCACTGGTTGCATTGCTTGGAAACTTCCTTCCAGTCCTCTTATAGAACTTCTTGG
Source organism: Flaveria trinervia (assembly GCA_025506515.1). Taxonomy (NCBI): domain Eukaryota; kingdom Viridiplantae; phylum Streptophyta; class Magnoliopsida; order Asterales; family Asteraceae; genus Flaveria; species Flaveria trinervia. The sequence continues at coordinate 17,408,392 of CM046458.1, read as the reverse complement.
CTCTGTGAGTGAGAAGAGCCATCTGCTGGACTATTTCCATGTATTCCAGATCATCTGGATTAATACAGTCCAGGTCTTCAAGAGTGAAAAGAGAGTTGCCATAACTTTCATCAGAAGACATAAAAGTTTGATAAGAGCTTGTCTCTTGGAATGGGCTTCCTTGAGTGTAGTTCTCCCTTGGTGTCTCTGGGAACGTGATGAAAGGACCCTTTGGTGAGTTGTCAGTATAGCATATGAGATGATGTTTGGGTTCTATGCTATCCCTTTCAACCACATGTAAGCTGAACCCATTTGATTGTTAGAGTTGCCAGATGAACCTTGCATGTTCATCTCCATCTGGTAGCCACTGAGAATCCCATATAACTCTGTTAGAGTAAGAGTTTTGAGATTTTCAGTCCTCTTGATCACCACACAGTAGTGTGTCCACTGCCTAAGAAGTGAGGACATGAACTTCCTTACAATGTCTCTGTTCTCAAGAGAAACTCCTCCATCCACAAGGGTATTCACAATCTCAACATACCTGAAGTATTGCTGAGTCATGGTTTCACCTGTTTTGAAGGTGAAGTTTTCAAACTGCTGCTTTAGGAGATCCTTCTTGTTCTCCTTGGCTTTAGAGGAACCCTCATACATCAGTTTCAGTGCATCCCACAGCTGCTTAGCTGTTTTGCACTTCTTGAAACCTTTGTACACAGAGTTTGGAAGGGCAGTTTGAAGGGCTATCATGTCTTTTCTGTCAATCTCTACTCTCTTCCTATCGTCATCAGAGTAGTTAGCCACATCTTTGGGGATCATACCAGCACCAGTAGCAGAGGGGGTGCTAGGTATGAAAGGTCCATTTTCAATAGACTCCCATATTCTTGAATCAAGAGACCTGATAAAACCTTCCATTCTCAAACACCAGGTATCAAACTCATCAAGAGTGATCAGTGGGGACTTGTTCATGGTTCCAGTTTCCATATCAGTCTTAGAAATGGCTGCCATTTGAAAAGTTGAGTATTTGTGTATGTGAGGGATCTTAAGATGGTGAGATCTTATATCAAGAGCCTGGAAAGCTCTGATACCAAATGCAGGACCGGTGAAGGGGGTCACTTACAACACAACACAACAAAGAGGGGATTAACCAAACTTAATCAAATAGTAAACTGGATTAACCACAAATGAGATACTAAGAACACAAGTAATATAAGAGACAAAACAATAGAACAATAGTGTATGGTTTTCAAGAATGCAGTATATTGTTTTCTCTATGTTTTATTGCAAGTGTTACAAAGTATATTGGAAAGATACAAGAACATGAGATACTTATACTACATTCGACAACCGCCTATACTTAAAAGCCAGCTGGATACAATTGACTAGACACAAACAAAATCAATTGTAGAGTCAAAAGGCAGATTGCCTTTTAACTAGTGACTATGACATGCCATAGCTCACATCCTTATCTATTATAAAAAGGATAAAGTACATGAAGTAGAAAGTTACAGACTCAAGACCTCAATGTACAGTTACCAAAAGCATGGACCTTTTTACCAACTCATGTAAGTTGGTGACATTACAGAGATGCAGCGGAAAGGTGTCCAGCTTTACGGAAATGTACATCAGATAAAGCATGTGACAAAAGTCTTCAGAAGAAATTGTCTTCATGAATTGAAGCTTCGGAAGACTTTGTCTCTCAGGCTTTGGAAGACTTCATCTTTGGCTTCGGAAGATATTGGTCTTGGCTTCGGAAGATTTCACATTTAGAATTCTTTTCAGTTGCATGTGTGAAACTTCCTAAGCATTCTTCTTCAATGCACTTGTGCAGCATGCAGGATAGACTTTGGATGTTTGAGTTGCATCAGCCTCTTTATTAATCTCTATAGTTACAAAAGCATATTTGAAAGTTATAAGTACTTGAGATACTTATACTACATCCTACAGTCGTCTATACTTCGAAAGCGAGCTGAATACATTACAAAAGGATAAAGTACATAAATTAGAAAGCTCAGGCTCAAAACCTCAATGTATAGTATTCCAAAAGCATGGACCTTTTCACCAACTTGTGAAAGTTAGTGAGTCAAACAGAGTTGCAGCGGAAAGGTGGTCCAACTTTATGAAAAAGTACATCAAATAATAGCATGTATATAAAAGTCTTCGGAAGAAATCTGTCTTCATAAATTGGCTTCGGTTTGTCTCTGAAGCTTCGGAAGACTTCACATTTACCTTCGGAAGATTTTGGTCTTGGCTTCGGAAGATTTTACACTTGGGAGTATTTCTGATGTGAGGTGTAAAACTTCCGAAGCATTTCTACTTTAGTAACTTAGTGCATGCATGCATAGAGACTTTGAATGTTTTGAATGTTTTGACTGCATCAGACTTGTTGGAATCGTTACACTAACCCCCGAAAGTTGATTCACACTTCAAGGCACATAGCCCGCTCATGAATCCGAATCCATCATCATACATCAAACTCATATAAGTGAAGTCTATCATAGTGCTTACAAGACTTTTCATTATCAAAAGGGTCCATGGGTAATATTTGTTAAGTTTCACTTCTCATTAGTATTATCTTTCACTTTAATATATAAGACTTAACTTATTAAGTACATAGCATACCAAGTACAAGTAATCATAGAACATAATTGACCTTCAGTGGGACGGTGGGGGTTCGAGGGCGGTAGCCCCTGATAGCGGGGTCCTAAGGGAAGTAACCCCTAGTGGGGTCCAAGGGGCAACGCCCTTGGCTGAGGCCGGACTGACCTTTATATAACACATTTTGTTATAGAAAAAACGATCTTCTTATTAAAATCATAGTCATTTAAAATGTGTATTTAATATTCATAATAGCCCTAAAACATAGAAAACTCATAAATATGGGGATCTAGAACTCACCTGGATACCGTAAGTAGCTTCTAAACTAAACTTTCTAAGCTAGGATCACACTACATAGCCTGCAGATATGTTAACACTCGAAGAGGTTAATTTCTACCTAAATTCGCTGTTAGTTAAGTAGATTCACTGTCAGTTTAGCTATAATTTCGCAGAAAACTCACAGTTTCACAACTTGAACACCTAATTTCGTTGGATGCAAAGACAGTTTCGCAGAACACATAAAAATTACAAACCAGCGTGTTTTTAACCCAAAATTGCAACTTTTTACGTCCAAACCCTTAGTTTATCATCCATGAGACTATATCTAAGCTTTTTACATGATTTCATACATAAACTATGACTTTTATGTGATTCTTTGCAACTTTTCAAAACCCGAAACCCAAAACGATAGAATTCGGGTTTGATCTACAGAAACTTTTAAAGGTTGATTCTTACCTAGATTTTTTGCTTCTTTCTTATGGTTTGATGCTCAATCACCCAGATCTTTAATCTCTTAACCTTTGAAGATTCAAATCTTGAGTTTTCTTCACTTTCTCTCTCTACTTTCTCTCTAGAAATTGGTGGCTAAAGTTGCAAAGAGGAAGATGGTGGCTGATTAGGTTGGTTAAAGGGTTGATTATGAGCTCTTAATCACTTAGGCTCTTGTATATAAGCCTAAATTATCCCATAAGCCTAATTTAGCCCATAACCCATTTACTTCCTTTAATTTTTTTATTAAATACCCACTAATTAAGCTCATTAGCATTGATGACTCATTTTGACATTTCGGGGCGTTAAATGCACAAACTAGTTTTCAGTCAAAAAATCCAAACTGGTGTCAACCGGGTTCTGGGTCGAGTCCAACCCTGTTTCAAGAGGGCAAAATGGTAAAAGAAAATCAGGTTTAGACCGGGTCACGTTCGGGTCGGTTGGACAAAAAACAGGGTTGAACCCAGGTTGGGGGTGTGGAGAGGACAACCCGTTTGAACCCTAGGGGTTGAATCGGGGTTGGGTAGCTAACTGGTTGAACCCTGTTCAGATTCGGGTCGGATCGTCGAATCGGGTAACCAGGTTGGATAGCCCGTAGGTAATTGGGCCTGGGATTTTCCACACAATTCCTGTTTACGGATTGAACCGGGCCCGCGATTTGAAACGCTGGACCGGATTTGTTCTACACAGTATACTACTACGTCTATACTGTAGAATTCTGAAGTGAACAACATTGGAACCCTAATTCACCATTTGCATTTGTTGAGTTGAATTGTGAGTGAATAATCATTAATCAAAGATGATGAGAATGCGATTGACGTGGTTCACCTTGGGTTTTGCATCCACTGCTGCTGTCATGGCTAACTTCGTCTACAAAGACCTCTTGCTCGATCGTCACTCTCTTTCTTGTCAGGTACTTTCGTCATTAGATTCAAGTACATTTTAAGCAACTTTTTTCTGATTTCTTTCTTCTTATTTTCTGCAATTGTAGCTGAAGAATCAGTTTGATTCGTTGGAATCCCGTGTCTCAACTCTCGAATCAGTCTCACCAAAGGTACTATTCATTTGTTTGTTTGTTTTTCCATCTGTTTATTTATTTCGCCTTCTGTAGGTAGGGTATTTGAAACTACTTCATTTAAGCTGGTTACTTTGAAAAGCAAATTAGGGGTTGAATCCAAAATTTAAATCTTCTTGACTGTGATCTGTAATTGGGATCAAAAGGGGTTGAAGATTGAAGGATTTGATCATTCCAAAGTACTTTTGAGAGTGTCTTTGAGTTTTGGTGTCACTTGGGACCTGAAGTCATGACCCTTAGAATTTCCTTCTGTGTAGTTTGGGAAATAAGTTATTTGAGGTTTGTAGCTAGGATTTTTGGTTGCCTACTGCAAATGATAAGTAGTTGTAGGTTATGACATGAGAAATGGAAGAGTTAGAAGAAACTCCATTTAACCTCATTGTTTTAAAAAATAAAAAAATAAAAAAATAAAAAAAAAAAAAAAATAATAATAATAATAATAATAATAATAATAATAATAATAGGCTGTGAATCCACAATTTGAATTGATTTCACTCTGATCTGTAATGGGGTCAAAAGGGGTTAAATATTGAAGGATTTGATATCTCATAGTACTTTTATGAGTGTCTTTGAGTTTTGGTGACTAGTATGAACTTTGACCTGACTTAACACTTGGGAAGTTAAAGATATAACGTAGAAGAGATTAATATCTAGGCTTTTAGGATTCCTCTTTAGCCTTTATGTATGAACCAGAATCAATTATTATGATGTAGTATGTAAGTGTTGCCTTTAGCTTTTACACCATGTCATCATATATGTTCAACACCTTCCAGTAGTAATTATCTCCGTATTATCTTACCAAACAAATAAATATGAGTTTATATGTAAACTATAATAATAGATAATTTCATGCTAACGAGATTTTTTTAATGTCCATTAATGTCTTGTCTCCCAGGTGGCATGATGCTTAAGTTTAATGCTTCTCCTCTAATACATGTCTAGTTTAGGGTTGTCAATCGTGTTGGATGGGTTGGTGGACTTTAGGTCTTCTAATGATAATTATGAACAAAACTATAACAGCAAGAAAATAGTATAGTATAATGGAAAGTATGAGGATTGCCGTGAGTTTGACTCTTACAAAAAGAGTTGTTGACCTTTATAACACAAGGAAATCAAGGGATATATGTTTGTTCACATTCTAAATTTGTAATTATTCTACTGCTAAATCAATCAAATGACAGGAAACATATAATCAACTACTTATCCACTGGTTTCTCACTACAAGTAGAGTTCATTTTTGTGTTTGATGTCTTATAGATGCTTTGCTAGTTGCTTTTAACATCGGTTATGATAAAAATTGTCTTGTATGTAGATTATTTTTATTGCTATTTCAAGCCTTGAAAATTGCAGTAGATAACATAGTGCACATGGAAACAGACTTTTCAACATAAGAGGAAACTGAGAAATGGTAGGTTTAAATTCTGAAAACTCAAACTTGTATTACACCACTGTATGTTATTAAGGTTAGAGACAGAGATAGGGAACTGAACTCATATCAAAGTTTAGTAGTCTTACCGAATAATATAAATTACCACAAATTGTGAGCTCTATTTAAATACAACAAACGATGTGAACAGAAACTCGAAAGCAAAACCATTCACATATAAATACAAAAAATGGAAATTCTTGATGTACCAAAACTGAAGTGTAATTTTTTGACATGATTACAGTTTACTTATGAATAGGTAAGTTTGGGTTGTGATTCTTGCAGTTTAAAGTAGAAAATTAATATGGTATTAAAATATACATACTGCCTGTGATTAGTGTTACATTTTTTTTCAAAAGACTAAACATGGTAATTATGTATATTTCATTGTTTTGCAGGAGTAACAATTAAAAATTTGAAGACCCTGCTTTGTGTTGGTAGAGTTTGATTGTCATTTATCATTAGTTTGTAAGTTACTGATCTGCCAAGTGAACTTGTTAATAATTCTGGCCAAGTTATAAAAACAAGTGACATGATGATGAAGAAGTCATCCTCCAATATCTTACTGATTTCATCTCTTCTTCTTCTTCCATACTTAATGATACATGATTACATGCATAGTTCCACCACTCTGTCAAGATAACTAAAAAGTAACTTTTGCTCAAAATGACCAAGAAGGTTTTTTTTAACTTCTCTTAAACTGGCTCAAATGTTAAATCTTAAAAAATTCCTTGTGAAATCTAGAAATAAGATTGATCCTTGCCATCGAATCAAGTAGTGAAGTAGTTTTGTAGTGTATTGGCTCATGATGACCTGCATCGGAGTATTCATCATAACATTGGCATTGTTAGGTAATGCTGATGATCATTGATTTCTGATGTATGAAGATGGATTATGGGCATGTCGGTGATGTAATGTTATCCTCCTAAATTTCAGTGCCGTTTCATGAAACATGAACTTGTCATTGACATGGAATTCAAATATTTAGTGCATTTTTTATTTAGAGTTATGAGAGGTTGTTTCAAACTGTAGAATCAGTCGTATAGTAAAAAAAATGTATTATTAAGTCGTCGCTAAATATTGTTCTTATACATCTATGCATGTTGTCTACTAGAATATATGTGTCATGAGTTATGAGAGGTTGTTTCATCTTATATGGATCAAATAAAAAAACTCGTCAACAAGGAATCATGTCAAATGGGTTCAGCAAGTTCAAAGTCATCAAAATCTATAGTTTACATATCTCATTTAAGAGAGTGAACACTTCTTTGGTTCATTGTTGTTTTTTATGTGTGGTAATCCTTTCATAAATTGCATTTCTTATTACATGGACCATTGCGTGTGGGCCTTAAACTACCTTGGCGGCCAAAGCTTTTAGGATTTGTGATATATTTTTGTTTGAAGTATATTGTTAGTCATAATTGGTTGTGTTATTATTAATCTGTTATAAAGAGTTACAGACTATTAAAATATGCATTTACAGAGTTGAAAAATAAAGATCAGACCAACAACCATCCTCTTGTACCACCATAATCGTCAGTTTAACATGACTCATCGGCTGCGATGGTAGATCTAGCGGTACAGTTGCGGTGGTGGATCTGGCGGTATGGTGGCCTTGGTGGACTTGAGGTATGATAGATGAAACTTGATTTGTACAGTTGGAATATTGAGAAAAAACTTGATTTCTGTAGTTGGAGTCGACAGATTTATGTTGTTTTTTTCTTTTTTAAATAAGGGCCCATGTGTTACAGTAGCATAATACATTATTACATTACTATAAAATATTATTATGTTAATGTAGTCGTTCATGCTACATTAATGTAGAGTTTACAATTTGTTGTGGTTCGTCAAATCTGGTTGTTTACAATTAAGTTAGTTATAGATTTGTTGCTTTATGTATTGGGTCTCCGAGGTCTAATAAATATTTCATTGATTTGGTGGTTTTGAATAAAAAAAAGTTTGTTAAACTGGTCGTTACAGTGAGTCAAACTGTTCATTCTGCTAACGTAAGTATTTGTGTGGTGTAATTACGATACACCTGTAGTACTTTTGTTCATCACATCGATGTATATGTTCCTTACATGGGTTTTTTTTGGCAAGACTATAATAAAGTTAAAGTGAAAAATGTGATGAGTTTTATGGTGTAATGTTTATAAAAAATTAAAACAGCATAAAAATGTTATGAATATATAATAAATATATAGTTTTTTTTTAATTACATGGATTTAAACTAAAGGTGGCTCGATAAATCATTGTCACATGTATGACCAACCAAGAGCTTGTGTAATTTACTATTCATCCAGATGGTTTTTGTATAGTATATTTAATATAGGGGTATACTTTATAAATAGAAAATAAAATAGGTGATGTAAAATGTCTATTTTGTACTTTTCTCTTGATATAATATAGATAGACACATGGTAGTATCCTATTACATCAATAATATAGTGAGCTGGCTCAAATTAACTTGTTCGTAAAAGAACCAAGCTTAGCTTGTTAATATAAATTAGCATGTTTGACTTGGCTTGTAAAGAAGCTTAGCACAAGCCTCTCTGGCTCTACTCAAACTAGGGCTCAGTCCATTTACAACCTTACATACATAACCCTAATTATGATCGGAGATTCAAAAGAAACCACTCTAAATTACAGCGGTTGTTAATAGGATTGGCGGATATCCAAATAATAACTCTAAATTATAATTAGGGGTATTCAAATTCAGATTTTCAAATTTCGAATATTTGAAAATTTTGGATATTAAATTTCATTATCTGAATCTGAATCCAAAATTCAAACATCTAAAATTTCAGATTTGGATTGAATATCCAACGGATCCGAATTCTAAATAAATATTTATTTTTTAGTAATCTTTATAAAAAAGTTATATTTTTATTATAATTTTTTTGCAAACATCTGAAGTTCTATAGTAATATCCAAAATGCCCAAAATTATCCAAAATTTCTTAATAATATTTATCATTTAATAAGTTGTATAAAATATTTAGGATAATTCGGATATCCAAGTATCCGAAAATCCTCAAAAGTACTATCCAAATTTGAATCTAAATCCGAAATTTCATACATTTCGAATTCACATTTTGGATCTTTTGGACTCAGTTTCGAATACTGTTATATTTCTAAACACCCACCATTTGCCTTATATGACTTGATAAAAATATACATCACTTTCATTTTTCCTGTCAACTTTAAAATTTGAATAAATTGAAAAAAGAATACACATCATCTGTTATCAGCATCTATTCTTAACCCTGTAAATCTACACATAAACTAGTATTGATTTTATTAAATTCTTTGATTGCTTTTCTTTTACATTAATTTTTTGGGTTAAAAATATTGATTAATAGAAATGCATATGATAACTTTTTATACTATAATAGCAAACAGATATATTTATTAGAATCAAGAAAGCTTACAAGTGAAGAAAATAAACACCAGCAATGCAAGACCAAGGGCATACAAAGAGGGTTAATAGCAAAAGCTAGTCTCAAGGCAGATTAGGGGAATGGTGTATAATAAACTGTAGTAGCAGCACGCACAAGCACAAATAACATAGGATCCAACGAACAAACACTCATCATCCAGCCAAACACAAAACCAGAGAGATAACAAGTGCTCGATTGACGAAAAGATTCCCTGGCTCATAATTACAAGATCCCGATTTAAGAAGAAAACCAAAATGTGACACGACATGCCATTATTACCACTATTAATCACATGAAATCATAATCATCGTAACCATCGTAGCCAGCATTTACAACAGCTTCATCATCAGGCTTATCCACCAGTAGCTGTTTCTTCTTTCCCCCTACACAACATGAAAAATGTTCAAGATTAGCTAATTGCATGAGCTATAATATAACAAAAGTTATCATCTTCCAATTGCTGTTGATGATGGCAAAAGGTGGATCATTTGTTTCCTTGGTACTAGAGGTGGAATATCAAATCAAAACCAGTTACATATAAATTGGTTAATTTAGGGTGTCTTATTCTTATTGGGTCAAATGGGTTGAAAGTCATTTAATGCTTACTCAAATGCAGGGTGTTCATAAAACGTTGAAATCAACAAAACCATAGCAAATTGTCATGTTCAACCGGTTTGAGATTTATCCAAGTTGGCCACACAGTTCGTAACTTGGAACTAGTCGTTTAAACCGTATACATCGTTTAGACTTAATTGTTAATTTTTACTTATGTTGGAATTGCAAATATATGTATACGTATAGTATTCATGAACTATCATAATAAATTAATATACTTACTACAAACTACAAATCGTGAAATTAACAACAAATATGACATGTCCAAACCACAAAACTGAACCATTAGCACTGTCCTGAGCCAACCAATCCATCTAGTTTGGTTTGTGGTTTTCCAAAACAATAGTTGGCAGTCTACCCTAGATTTTCGTCAAAACCATCCAAACCTAATCATGAACACCCCTACTTGAACACACAAAACCTACATTTACGGTTGTAAACGAACCGAACATTCGGTGAACTATTCATGAACTATTCAATAGAACGTTCATTTATCACGTCCAGAACCGCTATAAAACACAAGAGCAATTGGCTAACTCCCAATGAATATATTTTATTATAACCAATAAAATTTGCTGAAAAACTTGATTACATTGAAACTCTAGCTCGGTTCATATAGACTAACCTAGACTCATTAGATTTTATATAGACTACCTAGACTCATTAGATTTCATATAGACTAACCTAGACTCATTAGACTACAACTTTAATTACATTAAAAATAATCAACTAGGTGTTAGGTATCTTTACGCATCGGAAATAAACACACTGTTATACGCACGCACATGAAAGCAATAAGAACACGAGAATTTACTGTGGTTCGGTCAAGATGACCTACGTCCACTCTCTGCAACTAGGTATCTTATTAACCTCAAGGGACAAGATTACAATACAATATGCTCAATATATAAAGATAAGTAAAGTTTAAAGAAGGGGACAAGATTACAATACAATATGCTCAATATATAAAGATAAGTAAAGTTTAAAGAAGCTTCAATGGGCCAGGCCCATAACTCCATGCAAAAGCCCAAAGACCTTCACACCTCAACAATCTCCTACTTGAAGGCTTGAGAATACTCCAGCTAGCTATCTAAGTACAAAGCAACCCTGTCATCCAGTATTATCAATAATCTTCAAATAACAAAAATCCTCCAAGCCTTCAATTCCAAAAAATAAGCTAAGACTTCAATCCAAATACCCTAGTTGCACAGACCCCTTGAAAGGGCCTGTTGAAGCTCCCCCAAGCTCCAACCCAGTCGTGGCAAATTTCACCAAACACCCATCCTCTGTCTCAATTGGTTTACACGGTCAACCAAATTCAAAGATACACCGAGAACCACTAACACTCCAAATTCAGCAAACAGTCACCAAAAGAGATTTTTTTAGTAGTAATTTTCAAAACCCGCCGATTCTTCTTGACTGTACCCAAAACATGCCCTATGCTCCCACTGTCACAAAATCTTTTGACTGGTTTAAGCTTATGACCCCATTCAACAACAATCTTTGCTCCAGACTTCATGTTTGCAAATGGACTTTCTTTGCAACAGATTTAGCAAACCCGACTTTGACTTGCTTAACCAGGTTGATCAATCCCTTGAAAGGTACCTCCACCATGTATAACGACCCTTATCACCAAGAGCAATCACTTAATTCCCATTGATTACCCTCTATTTACCACCACCAAACTTGACTTCCGATCATTATGCATCCAATTTACTTATAGAAATTAATTTCTTCTTCAAATCTAGAATCACCTTGACATTCTTCAAGTTCTATGTAGAGTCCAATGGAGTCACCAAATCAATATCACCCATGCCCATTACATCAAACATTCTACCATCAGCAAGATGTACCTTCCCAAAATCGCATGTTTTCAAATTCACCATCATTTCACCAATGTATACAGCGTGAAACGAAGAACCAAAATCCATGATCCTAAAATCCACATTGTTTTCAGCCTCAAGAATTAACACGTCACCATCGTTGACATCCTCATCAGCAGTGTTCAGACTTTTCTTTGGACATTGACTCTTAACATATCCATCCTCGTTGCAGATCCAGCACCTCACATTTTTCAGAGTCCGAGTTAAACTCTTTGCCCAACTCCTACCGCCTCTGCTATTCTCCCTTTCCCTACCAACATGTAACATCTCAGAAGATGATCCAACATTTGCACTTTTCAAAAGTGTGTCTTCACCTATCACAATGTCTCGGATCTTTTCAAATGCCATTTCATTAGCTCCCATAGAATTTGTAACTGCGGTTACAGGCCCAAACAAACTATCACGCAATGAAGATAGCAACACCAGATCATTAATGTGGGAGGTGATTGAGCTTCTTTCTTTCATTCTCGTCATGAACAATTCCCTCATCAAGAACATCTTGTTAGCTGCAGACGGCTTTTCATACATACTTGACAGAGCCAACATCATACCACTTGCAGTAGTTTCTTTCATGATATTAAAAGCAATTTTCTTTGTCAAAGATAACAGAATAGCTACTTTAGCTTTCTTGTACTTGGAATTCCAAACAGCTTCTTTAGCTTTCTCCATACTCCCCGGTTTCTTTTCCAGTACCATATTCAAATCTTTTTAACACAATAATGCCTATATTTGCATTTTCCACCAACCAAAATCAGTGCCAATGAACTTTTCGATCACAGTCTTCCCGTCTTCAACCATAATAGCAAAATAGAGACAAAAAAACAAAAGAAACAAGCACGCTGAGCAATTGATAACCCTAGGCGAGCGCAAGAACCCTAGATAACGGCAACAGAAACCCTAGATGGCGGCGGCAACGACAGCGGCAAAAACCCTAGATGGTGGCGGCGATGAAAATTTTCAAAGATCCTGATGCTCTGATACCAGCAAAAATAAACACATTGTTATACGCACGCACACAAAAACAATAAAAACACGAGAATTTTTAGTGGTTCAGTCATATGACCTACGTCCACTATTTGCAGTAAGTATTTTATTAAGCTCAAGGGACAAGATTACAATACAATGGCATGCTCTATATTTAAGATAATTAGGGTTTAAAGAAGCTTTAAAGGGCCAAGCCCATAACTCCATCCAAAAGCCCAAAGGTTTTCACACCTCAACACTATGGTCGCTGACGGACGAACATAAACTATTGAACAATTGATAATCCTGGACTTGTAAATTACCCGTTACACCCACCACTGACTTGTGGCTTGCAATCCGAATTTACCGTAATCGTTTGTGAAGAAGTCCAATGTTAAAGAATGAACATGAACAAGTCTTTGTTCAATTTGGTTATAGCCCTACCTACATTGTTTGATTAGGAATAGCTTGGTTTTTATAGTAAAAATACAAATTTTGTAATCATATTAAGCACATTTAGTTTTTGAAAAACTAGATGTACGCACTTGGACCCAGATTAAAAAGATTTAATTATTACATGTTAATATAGGTTACCCAACTAATTCATTTTTCACCTCCATTTGGAATGCAAGAGCATGTGCATTTTAATAGTTTAATAGTGTACATCAGCTTATTCAAGCATGTGCTTTTGGCAGTAGCTTAATCAGACATGCAAGCATTAAGTGGATCCAACCACTCTATTAGAAGCTCATTGTTGAACTAAGAATCTAAAAGGAAACATGATTTTCAAGGCCACTGAAACTATATGATAAGTTTCTGTCTTCTACAATGCGAATACTTCAATCTTGAATTAGAAGCATTAAACAAGCAGGCATAGGCTATAAAAAGCAAGTCAAGTAACTTATTGCTTTCCCTAGTCCAATAGAAAATTAAATTAGTGAGGCCAAAAATATCAGCTTTTTGATGTTGTCTCCTTTAACTTGAATCAATTGTTATTCCATCATGATTTTGCTTGGTGCTAATTTCAATTAACTAATGCATTATAACAACCTAGTATTATTTAATATCTAAACCTTTAGTTTGCCATATAGACTAAGGTCGATATATTTACCACTTAAATGTATAAAAATAGTACATATGCATTGTTCCACAATACCAACCTGTTTTCTTTTTCCCAGCAACAGCTTCTTTCTCTGCTTTTAATTTTTCATTTGCAATTGCACTGACAGAAGAAGCAACTTCTTTTGCATCAGCAGCTTTTAAGGAAGTCATTGACAATCTCATAACATGCTTAAGCAATCCAATATAATGAAAGCTTTTCTGCATATACAAGTCAACATAAGGCTTAGTTGTTTACTTGTTTAAAATATAAACCATCAAATGAGAATGTACAGCAAATTCAATACCTCATATGGCCGGAGTTTATTAGAAATGAGTTCTGCGTATTCGATAAAGTCATTCTCTGATTTTGGGATAAAATTATCAATGGTCTTGTCATCGCCTTTCTTACTGGCAAACAGTTCTGCTGTGTTCTTGTAATCAGCCTCTTCTACAAGCCTGAGAAGAATGGAACCCGCAATTAACTTCTTAAATCACATATAAAAAAATGAAAATGGACTACGCCACTGGCAGAGAAAAATCAAAACATCTTTAGACAAGAGCCCATAGTTACAAAAAAAAATTATTTGATTATATCCGACATTCCGACTCTACAATCAGATAGCAGTACATACACCTAACTCAATATTTGCAAGAGTATTCTCATCAGCTCAAGCTCAAAAACTTTTTTGTAACAAAAAAGGTGCCATAAGTTACACCAATCTATGGATAAATGGGTCGATTGAGTTACACTTCCTTATAATGTGTCAAATTTAAAATATTGGTAAAATAAGAACATGTCAATTGTGGCCCATATTGTATTCAAAATGCATAAAACCTCCTAAATAGTATTATCTCAAAACTTAAAGTATCATTGTACAAATAAAGTTCCACGTTCAAATTCAAAACATTCATTATCAGTGAACTTCAGGAAACGAAAGACAAAAGGTGTTTGTTGATTAAGGAATGACATTAGGTGTCAATACATGACATGACAAATAGTTGAATCAGGTGCCATTACATAGTACAATTATTTAGGCAGTTGAAGATAAAAGCAGTACTATTTTAATTTTTCAAAAATCAGGATCGTGAGTGAAAAACCAACAGAAGGTAATGCCAAAGCATGCGGAAAAAAAAACTGATGCCATGCACAAAATAACCAACTTGAAAGTAATTTCATTGCTTATTTGATTAATGGTTGATATCATGAAAAAAGTAAATCAGTCAATGGTTCATACCTTTGTTGTCTGAGCTTCTCTGCTAAAGGATCTAACAGCACCTCTTTTGCTACTTCAACAGCCTTCCCTTTTTCTTGGGCTGGTTTGGATTTCTTTGGGGCCTTCACAGGAGGAGGGGCTACTACTGGTGGCTGATAAACATATATAAAAAGAAAAGAACAGTAACAATGTCAAAAAATAAAAATAAAAAATGTACATTTCTAGTAAAATATGGCTGTTAAATAATAATATCATCCATATAAAGTTCTGTTTAATCAGATATGAAGAAGTAGATTGCATAATACAAAGATGATATTAAGCTTGAACCAGCTAAACTGGACATAAAAGAAGTAAAGAGTACCGGAGCAGGTTCATCTTCATCTTCCCATGAATCTTTAACTTCATTTTCATCAACATCTTCGTCATCCCACATGCTTTTAGGCTCCTTTTTAATAAGAGACGGAGCTGGCTCATCCTCTGATAGATTCAATTGGAAAGTTGAGACATGTGAGACAATGCATGCTATCAAAACAATACTTTTAGCTGTTTATACACAACAAGAAATCAAGTATACATGCTAGCAGAAAAAATATGTTTCAACTAATTTTAGACTAATTTAACAATTGTATTTTTCTGTGCTACCAATAATGATCAATCTCCCCATGTTATGATTCACAACGTTTTCCTAATTCCTATGCAGCTAAGTTAAGGGTAATGTTGATATTTCTTAAAAATCAACAATTCCCATCACTAATGACAGTTAGAAAAATTATGTAGGCACATATTGACCCATCAAATACTCATTTGCAATGATCACAACAGAAAAACAAACACTATTTGCTTGCACACCTACAAAACAACAAAAAGCTATAATATCATGGACCATTACAAAATGAAATTTGTAATAACTTTTGGATAGGATACCAGTATTCTAGAAAGTAAAGAGAAAGAAACAGCTAAATTGATCTTTCAGGCATTAAATAGTACATAGCAAATTTCTAAGAAAATATCTTCCTTAGGACCTTACCCATTGTGACACTCAATGGTTTATGACTACCTAAATAGATATGCACTATCAAACCATACAACAAAAGCTAACAAAAGCTCACAAAACATGAGCCTGGGCCCTAAGACGCAACCCAGCAAACCCATGTCGCCTCGCTTCAAAAGCACCACTTTAGGCTCTCAAGGCATTTTCAGACCAAGTGTCGACGAAATTATGGCCCCAAATCGTCTGAACAAGTCTTATTAATTACAAGGGCCCTGAACAAACCTTTAATTAACCTAAAACCAGTGTTGCAAGAATCGGATTAGTCGGGCGACTAATCCGTAATCAAAAGCTCCCCGCTTTGACTTTTGCGAACCAGCAACAATAATCGCTAATCGGTCAAATAGGTCAAATTGGGATAAATCGGCCCTCGTCGGCAAATAATCGGCCTCTAATCGGCGTTTTTCTAGATTCTGGCAACCTTCCAGCGACTTTTTGGCAAAGTCTAAAAATTCCGGCAAAAACTTCAAAATTTTGAAAAGACATGCGTGTGTGTGTATAACATTTTTATAGAATTAATATAAAAATGTGTGTAAATATATATTGATTTTAAAATTATATATAAAAATCCAAACCGATTAATCCCCATTACTCCTGATTAATCGCTAGTCAATACCCTACCACCCGACTAACGCTTAATGATTTTTTACAGCACCGCCTAAAACAGACTAAACTAGCCTATAATAAGCCAAAACATGTCCAAAAACCCCCAAAAATGATAACGTTTATATTATGTGTCTCGCGTTAAGAAGCCCTTGTTTTTAAGCGCCTTGCGCCTTCAAAAACCATGACATAATGCTTCGTTATCTTATTCTTTAGCGTCCATTTATTTCATATATTATTCTTTAGTATTCAAAATAAACATGTTAAAATATTTCCATTAATATTATTATAACTTTTTTGAATACCAAATGCCTTGGGTACGTGAAGCTCTCTGATTTGTGCCTTGCGCTTTTTAAAACTAAGCCACACCAGAAATTGGTTAAAAGTTCCAAACTATGAGCTATTCCAGGTCAAAGTTAGAAACACTGGAGTTAGTTAAGCACTAAAAAACTATTATAAAAAAAATGTATTTACAAGGCATCCAAAGAATGTATAACATATCAATAGCTTCTAAAAAGAATATGATTTTTACTTGCAACATATTGTTTCAATGTCAAACCTTTACACGCCCATAATCTTTTGGTGATTCAGGGGAAGTTCTAGTACCTTCACCTCTACCTACACTTTTGTCTCCCCTTAGACTTGAACCATCAACCACTCAGTCAGTAGACATCTTTTCAATACCTTGGTGTTGCTACCACTTAGGAGTTGTTTAATAACCTCTTAATTAAAAGGCTACATTTGAATCAGTCAGAGGTAGAGTGTGTTTGGTTCATTTAAAAGACACCTCTTAATGATTCATAGAGCCTCTTATTTGGTTAGGTTTTAGAAACATGCTGACTGGTTAAGAGGTTACCTTAGTCGGACCTCTTAAAGGCTTAGCACAAGGTTGCCAAACAACCCTTTAATAATTTCAAGGCTACCAGGTCTTTAGTAAAAGTTACTCAGTCAAGAAGCAAGCTTAAAGATAGGCTTAAAACAATCTAATTCTTATTTTCCATACTATGATGGATTCAAGGAACAATTGCAAAGTCAGATTCATGAACAATAACTTTAGCATAAACAATATAAAACATAGATAAAAAACAAGCAATATTAACTAAACAATGACTAGTCTATTAATAATGATAACCCGACATTAGAAACCAGATAGAGAGAGAGGTTTACCCCAATCCTCCATCTTCTTCAACTTTCCTTACTCTTGTACAAAAGTGTGATCTATAAAGGACGAGTCTGCAACGACTAAGGCCTGCTTAACGATTAAAAAAAAAGGTTACATGTAACTTAATATAATCAAGAAAGGTTTCCTTTCACAAGTAACAAACTTCGCGATACAAAATACAACTATCATCAATTATTGCCTCAATATCTAGTTGCAGCAGTGAAAAGCTAATTTACATTTGACCCAATTCTTACATGCTTATAACACCACCATCTAGATAACCTCATTCAGAAACAAAAATTAACCAGATGCCAAAAGAGGCCTCTCAGCTAGCCTCTCATAGTTTGTAGAGGCAGAATATCTTCTTACCCACAACCGATTTGTAGATAGAACTGTTAATTATTGTAAACCGTATTGCATAAACAATTTCCATAATCTAAGATTAGGGTTCAACATAATCTTCTCTTTATTTCATATATTATGATTTTAAGATGTGTAATGAAACATAATGCAGGACTATTCACTTTGTAAAGATAACAAAACACAAAATACAAAACACAAAACAACAGAACATAACTTGAACAGAGATTTAACAGTGGCTCCAGTAAAACTTGTTAGATTATCAAATAGTGTATCGTTGCTTCGAGTTTGTTACAGTGATTGAATAGCACAACAAGACATAAAGATAAAATAAATCGTACATAAAGATGATTTGGTGAAGGTGGCACTGTAACGATGGCGATAAGAGGTTTACGGCGAGGTTCCCAAGGCTGCGAAGAAGGTGAGTTGTTGAAGTTGGAACGCATTTTGATTTAAGCGTTAGGGTTTTAATGATTGGGTCGGGTACTACCCTCTTCACTAAACGGTTTTGGTAACGTTTTTAATGCTAATCTAATTCTAATAAACTTTTAGTTTTTACATGTTGTGAAGCCTTACAATCATTCTCAAAATCAATTTTCCGCCCACCTACATTCACCCGGATTTCAAACCTCACGGGTCATATAGCCCAACCCGAAATTCAAACTATTTTTTATTCAAATCGTCAAAACCCTAGATCTTCCTTATTGAATTCGATTTGATAAATAACGATGGTTTATTTAGGTAGTCTGTTACTCCCAGATTAAAAGGGGATTAAAGCTCTTCTTCATCATTTTAACTCTTCAATTTGTTGATTCAAAGTAGGTATGATGTCTTTTGGTTTTTCTGATCAATTGTTTCTTATTATCTGTGAATTGCAATTTTTGATTTTGTATTAATGCTAGTGATGGGTCAACCAATGTTGAGATGATATGTTAGTTGATCTTAATTAATTGATTAACTCATTGTTTTGTTATAATCATCTGTGATTAAGCATCAATCACCCGGATTCCAAACTTCGCGGTCATATAGCCCAACCTGATCATTGTTTTGTTTAACCACCCCTATTGTTTGTTAGCTTTTTTTATATTTCAAGAAGCAAACTAAAGTCGGAAAAGAATAAGCAGCAATTGTATAAATTCTCAAAACCCCTTTATTTGTATATATTTCTCAACCCATTTTATAGCCACTATTATCGTGGTGGTGAACCACCATAGATGTACCATGTTGTTTGTTTCCCTTGCTAGAACTCTCTTGAAACACCACTAAGAAACACAACCGCACCGTTGCTATTATCGTCTATGGCTACCAATGAGAATACGAGGGTCACGGCAGGTTGCGGCGCCACCGCTACATCTTGCCTAAAGTCTGAGGAGTTGGAAATTAGGGGATGGCTTCTACACTCTCTATGCCCCGAATTCTTATTAATCAAGTGTGATGCTCTTTAAGCCAGTATTGCATATCAAACTAGTACTTTCACAACATCAAAAATCCCTAAATAAATTCGTTTACACTTAACATAACTCCCTAAATAAATATTACTAAAAACATTTTATTATCAAATATGTTAATTTAAAATTGAATTTATGATTTGGGTCATAATTGGGCTTTGTTTATCAGTTAGGTCTTTATTAGGCCTAATGGGTTTGTTTGTGCATTAGATTGTGCTTTGTTAAGCTGGTACGTGCAGTCTGATATGTTTCCATGCCTTGATTCATGTATGCCTATAGTTTAATATTGATGTTTAAAACCTCTAACCGGGTTGGTTTTGGATTGTTACATTCTCTCATACTTAAAGAAACTTTGTCCTCGTTATTACTATACTATAATATTATTCTAAGCAGTGATTTGTTCCATTATGCTTAATGTCTACAGAAGTAATCAACCGAGTGACGGGGGTAGGAAGGAGACTAAGATCCTTCAATTAAGCTACAAGGACAATTAGTGTCATAAATGTTTCAAGAACTTAAGTCAAACAAGTTAGGAATGTTACGAGTAACTATTTAGATCTCATGAGATGAATATGATCTAAGAACTTATTACGTGGTCATATGTGGTTGAATTCAATATGAATTGATACAACATGCGTTCATTTAGACATTGAATAAGATCTCGATGATGTATATGTGCACAAATTCATCATAAGGAATATAGTTAGAACATGGTATCATATGTAATGGTAAAGTAGTTGTCGGATATTTCATTAAGAATGAAATGAAAGAGTAGGGTTATTACTGAAAGGTCTAGGTACATATGCCTAGACAAAAGGCTTAGGGAATCGATTTCAACCCCTCGAATGAGTTGTCTTATGATATAGAATCATAATTTTATTAATAATTTAAGCTTTACACCGCTGAGGACTTGGAGACTTTTAGGATAAGGCAACAGTTAATGTCTAAACAAAACCTATGGTTTAGATTGGCTAGTGATTAATTGGGAGTAGAAAGTCAAGTTGTAAGGATCCTTCTTGACCCTATGTTGGTACATGTAGAATATGTTAAAGAAAATATTTCTACTAACGTCATGTATTGCCAGTTTATCGAGAGATTTAGTCAGATTAACTAAGATTTAAGATTTTCATCAAACATGCAACTTCTTGTATTTTAATAATGATGGGTTTGAAATGAGCTGACACTAATTGCTTACCCGACAATGTAATGAACTTGCCATGAAAGTATTTTTATGGAAGTCGAATTCTCTAAGATCAGTTCTAGTTCCAAAGAGTCTATCCATAGGTAGCATTATCATATGGGTCCTTCACACTCATTTCAATGGAAATCTCTATTAAATGAACTTTAACAAATTTAGGCAATTGATGATAAGAAAATGTCTCATAATGGGGTCACGAGAAAAGATAAATACGTATTCGAATAAGATAACATGAAGAGTAGAAATAAAAGCATAAGGAGTTTAATCATTTAATCTCACGCAACATAGAGAAGGTTGAATTTGCATGGCACTTCTTAATGGCATAATCAAACATCATCTAGATGTATGCATACCATTACTTCTAGAATTAACACGTGGTAGCGGATAGCCTTATCTTATTCCTTTATTCTTTTTACGTGATTGATTTTAGTTAGCAGCACACACGCGCCATGTTACTTACCGGTGGAAAAAAAGTGTTCTCTCCACCTACCTTTGGCAACCACTAGTATTGTAGTTGGGAAGCGCTAAAGATTTTCTTGAGCCCCCCAAAAAGATGTTTGACTTGTCTGATTTCATAAAGAACATAACGTCTTGTGTTAGTTAAATTAATTATTAAAAAAATTTCTTACATATCTATCCTTCATGCTTCATCATTTCATTCTCCCTCGTGAACATTGCTAGTTGCTATATCACATTATTAAATTACTACAAACATTTCTTAAAGTTCCATTGTAGTAGATTTCTAATTTGGCCAAGCTTTTTATAAGACCTAATCTGAGCACTTTTTGCAATCTATAATCCATGTCTTGGTGAAAGTTTAGTCATGGTAAGTAGCTTCTAATTGACTCATATTTTTCAAAGGGAGTTGAATATCTTCTAACAAGGTGGGAAGACAGGATCTTTACTCCAAATCCTGGGTTAGGGCGTCAAGTTCCATTCTATAGAAAATTCAAAAAGAAACATTCTCTTATCCTAAAGTTAAGTTATCATAATACATTTCCTCTTTTATCTGGCTAGGCTTTCATTACCTTGTTGCAGTCACGCAACTGGGCTAATTCCTACAAACAAAGTCTTGAAGTTTCGTACCAATGCTTCTTAAAGAGCATCCTTTTAAAATAAGTCCTTCCAACTAAGATTACATTCTTCACCATGTAAAATTTTCCATTAGCATTAGCTCCAGCAATGTGAAAAGTTTTAGAATTTATGTACTAATTCAAGCTCATGTTCCGATGTGCTCCTTAAATTAAGGTGCCATGAGAAATGAACTTATGGCTACAATATAGTTTCGAAAGTAGGATGACCATAAATACGTTACCATGGCGTTAACAAAACTAAAAATGAGGGTTTTGGCAAGGGTCATGATATAAGAAGTGTTGTCCATCAATGTTTGTATTTTCATATCAAATTTGGGATGATGTTACCTATAGAAAGTTGTGAATCCAAGGATCGCAATCAGGAATTATCAGTGTTGGTCGTAGACAAGTCAACGTTTGCGGAATCAACGTTGCCTTGGTTTAATTGTTTTGTAGTAAAATTCAATATCAATAACGATTCAAAGAAACACACTAAAAGAAACACAATTAATGAATAATATGTATTTCATTAAAACATGTTAATGATTACAAATAATGAATGAATGATATAAAATTTTGTGATGAATGATGTGACGGCTGCTAGGGTTTGATTGTGAGATTTGATGTGATGTTTGCTATTTTTTTGGAATTGTCGAATTGCTATTGCTGTTGTTTTTGAAGCCGTGCCTGATTCGAAACCTAGGATCCATTTATATAGACAATGATGTTTCTGTTATAGGAAACACCGGATCTCTTGGGATTTGAAATGTTTTTGTTAAGGAATCATCAGATTTCTCGGGATTCACATAACTTCCTTGTTGACTTGTAACACTTGTATTATACAAGTGTTTGGACTCCGCAGGAATAGTGTCTTCCGTAGGAGTTTTGTTCTTCCGCATGTCTTGTTCTTCCGAGGCAATCTTTTTCTTCCGAAGATGTTTTGTTCTTCCGAGGAAATCTTGATCTTCCGAAACTGTTTTGTTCTTCCGAAGCTATCTTTGTCTTCCAAAGCAATCTTGTTCTTTCATCCTCAGTGTTGGTTGTTCATCCGCAGAAGATCTTTGGATGCATTTTACTTGTAAGAACCATATCTACTGAAGAACAAAATGTTCATCCGTAGATATTTCTTACACTTGGTCAATTTCAAAGATTGACCAAATATAATATTTGTACCTGCAACCATACATAAATCGACACACATATAAATGGGTTAACCTATATATATAATGAATACACAATAATTAATTACAGCCATTCATTACAAATATTAATTCAAGTACTTAGCCTATACAAAGTGGACTAGATCTACTGATCCTAGACCTAACAATACTCCCCTTTAGGCTTAGATACTTGTAATCAGTTCTTCAAAACTGAAAGCTCCTTTAATCTTGAAACCATTTTCTTGTTGAAATATGATATTGCATCCTTTTGATCATCGTATTTGTACTTGATCTCCATTCTGCATATCCTTTGAAGTGTCTCAAAACTCAACCCTAATACATCTTCTTCAGTGGTGAGGGTTTCTACAACACATTGGTTGTTAACAATCTCCAGTTCATCTTCTTCTGAGATTCTCAGTTATGTTATATCTTCAATGTTAGCTCCCTTCAGCATCCTAGCATTATATCTTCTTTTTTTGTATGCTTTGGCATGCAGCTTATCCACAACTTGTATCATATAAATGTATAAGCATAAATCATTCTGAGCTTTTTCATTTGTCAACTTTGGGAAGAATTTATCATGTAAGAATGATGTGTAGCTTGGATAAGCATTTTGATCTCTATAGGGTCGAAGATTCTTATTTTGTCACCTTTCCTACCATCAGCATTCCTCAACAACACCATTTCTTTTGTTTTCTCAACATATCCCCACTCAGTTTTGGGAATAATGTATTGATTTCCTCCAATGACTTTGATGGCTACTGTTTTCCTATTAGAACAACCAACTCTCCTTAGAGCTTCATCATCAACTAATGAGGAAGAGTTAGTGCTTGATCTTTTCTTTCTCTCTAATATTCTTTTGTGATCAATATCCTCTCTTTTTGCTTCTCTAATCACATCATCTTTGAATTTTGTCTTTAACTTTCCCACCAACACAGAGAAATCTCTTCCCCTTGAGTGAATCAGATAGTTAGACATTATAAGATTCTGCAGTTCCTTGATGTCTTTCTCATGAAGTCTCAGTACTACCTCTGTATCATGGAAATATTGAATTCTTCCAGAGTTTCTCTTTATAATTGCACAATCCCAGTCTGGATCAAATATCCAGGCCATAATCCTGTTCTCTTCTTCAGAACTAGGGGTTGTGATATGATCATATAGCTCTATGAGAGTTGATTTATGTTCAGTGATCTCTTTGAAAGTTGTCCCTAATGGCCACACATTCCCAGGAATGACTGCCCTTGGTTCTCTGATAAGTTTGTATTTGCCTTTGTGTTGATCTTTAGATTCAACAGTTATAGGATTAGCAGAGAGTTTGCTTTGTTGCTCAAATGATGGGTTTGGAGCTTCAGTTCTGAATCTGACTCCAGTATCAAATTCAACATTCATTACATGTTCCATCATTCTTCTTAGTTCACTAACACTTCTTCCTTTAAGCTCATAAGCCTTGTAATTATGTCCCTGAAGCCAACATACCATATTGTACTTGATGAGTTTAGCAGTGTCACAATGGCCTAGATCTTTCTTGATATTCTGAATGGCTTGAAAAGTGGTGAATGCTTCATAGTCACAATTTGGAATTATGAACCTAGCAAGCTCATACTCTTTCAGCACATCTTTCATCTCAGTCAAGTTCATTCTTTCAACCATGTCAAATAGGAACCCATGATTGATCAAGGTCATAAACCCAGATGACTCGGGCCTCTCTTCCATGATGTCTTTTGTTGTAAGAAGAACATCGGTCTTTGATTCTTCTTGAGCTTTGTTAGGTTCATCTTCAATCAACTCTTTCCATTCAGCATCACTCTCAGATTCATCAATAGCAGCTTGCTTTGATGTTGAATTTTCCATAGACGGAGTGTGCTCAAAAGATGTATGCCTTGACCGTTTAAGAGAATCTTCAACATTGATTACTTGAATCTTTGTTGAGCCCAAATACTTCCTCTTCCTTGAGTATTGAATGAGTTGCATAGAAGATTCAGTAGGTTTCTTTAGTTGGTTTGATTCAAGAGCACATATCTTCATCTTCAGTTCATTAATCTCTTCTTCTTTTCTTCTCAACAAAGCTGATTTATCATTGAGAGTGTCATTCATTTGATCAATTTTCACTATTAGCTTCTCATTTTCATCTTTCTCTTTCTTTACTGCTTCTTTGAGTTCAGAGTCTTGTTAAAGAAGGGCATCAATCACTTCATTATTGCACACGACATATTCTCTCAAGCTTTTGATTCTTGATTCTAGTTGCATCAGCATTTCATCCTTTCTTGCAATTATTCCTTTCAGCTCCTTAATCCTTTGCTTTCTGAAGTTGGACTTCACTACAAGCTTGTTGTACTCTGCCACCAAATAACTTTTGCTTAAAGGGATGTCATTATCACTCAGATCATCTTCATTGTATGCAATCAAATCAACATAGTTTGCTTCTTCTTCTCCTTCCTGATGTTGAGAAACAATCTCATCATCTTTTACTTCTTTATGGGCTACACTTGCTGAGCTTGAACTGCCATCAATAGCTTGATCTTTTGGTTCTTGATGTGGTTGTTGTTATTCTTTTTGATGATCAGTGATCGGAGATACTGGTTTAGTTTCATTTGAGAGT
Source organism: Flaveria trinervia (assembly GCA_025506515.1). NCBI lineage: Eukaryota > Viridiplantae > Streptophyta > Magnoliopsida > Asterales > Asteraceae > Flaveria > Flaveria trinervia. The sequence goes on along the minus strand of CM046458.1, from coordinate 17,382,686 downwards.
ACAGGGGATTTAGTTTTGGATAATGACAGTTGAACTGTACTTGCTTGTGAGGCTAACTCTATCTCCCCAGTGTAAATGCTCTCAGTGGCTGAATTTTCTAGATTTGGAGGTTGTTGATAAAGTTGCATTTGAAGCTAATTTGGTGATTGAGGGTGGATTGGAGAGATTGGTTCTGTGTTTTGCCTGGCTGGTGATTGTGGTTAGGATGGGGATGGATGAGGTTACTGATGTATGGGTGATATATCTGGTGAGTGAGTGTCCCAAACAAAGTTGGTTGGGGAGTTCTCTTGTTGATCTTCCCACACAAGCTCTTGAGGAATATTTGCGGTAACATCAACCACATGTGCAAACATGGGCATGTCTCCTCCTTCATATTTCCCAGATATTTTATTAGGTACTGATATGCTAAGGTGTGCTTGAACGAACACACCACCATCCACAGTAGTTCCAGGCTGATCAGCATTAATGATTGGTTGTAGAAACCTTGGAAATATATACATCTTATCAGCCTTTTGCACTTTGATATGATCACATAAGCAGTTGAAGATGTACTTTGAGTAATTGTAGGTTCTTCCCTCAAAAACACCAATAATCCCAGAAGAGATATGCCTTGAAAATCTGTCAAGACCAGATTTTCTGTTTGAGATGCACTTAAGATAAGTGTGGCAGAGAAATTTGTACAGCTTGCAGAGTCTTCCTTTCTTTATTTCTCCTTTCTCGAAATCACCATCATACCCCATCATGAGAAAAACTTTCTTTATGTATTCATTGTCGAATACATCAGGATGACCAGCTTCTACATCTCCCAACTCGAGAACCCTTCTTATTGTCTATTCATCGACTCTCAATCTTCGACTCTTCACATCAGCCATAATAACTTGGCCATCTTCTTCTATTTGTGCAGAGTTCCAGAAATCAGTGATGTGTGATTGATGAATCACAGGCTCTGCTGATAAGGCATAGAACAACCTAGACCTTCTTAGATATCGGATAATTTCTTGACACCCTTTTGAAACAGGATCGTCAGGGTTTAAGAAGGCACACACATTGTGTTCTCTCACAAATTGATTATCCATCTGTTCATAAGAAGAAGATTTCGTTAGAATCACATTATTGATATGAGAATACGAACAGTTGTGAGAATAGACAAGAATCAAATAGTTCATTCTTGAATATTACGACATGTTTTACCTTGAAAACAGCTGATTAAGAACACAGATATATGTTTGTTTAATGATTTTGATTTGGTAGAATTTGAATGTTATAAAAGGGGGAAAAGTTTGTTGAGAGTGTGTTTTTCTAGGTCTAAAAAGTGAACTGAAAAAGCGAATAATGATGTTTGAAGTCAAACAACATCATTTATACTCTCAGACACCTTAATTTTATCACATTAATGAAGTGGGACCCTCAACAAATTCTTTTGCAGATCATCTACGGATCCCATAAATCATCTGCGGATGACTTAACGACATCTGCTGATGAAATATAACATACATTTTCACAGATTACCAAACTATGAAATTAAACTATATTTAATGATCTTTGCTTATCCGTAGTTTACCAATCTATGGATAAACATTTAAAATTTCTGCTAATGTTTAAGATGGCACAGTGCTTTGAAGTATTGTTGTATGGTCCAAGTCCATTGCTTAGAACCATTTATTGCTATTGGACCTTGTTGACTTTGTATACATGACAATTTAGCACAAGAAAGTTAAAAAATGATTTTAAGGAAAATGTCATGTATCCAGGAGCTAAGATGTGCTCAGATTACAAAAATATTTAAATTGATAATGAAATAGACAAAACTGCTGATTGATAAACTTAACTTCATGTATTTCTACTCCCCCTAAATTTGTGATTAATGATGACATTAAGCATTTATCATAAATTTTTAAGAAGAATAACATGAGTTTCATTTAACTGTATGATGATGAGCAGACATATATACACATATGATGTGAACATACTATAATACTAAGCCTCTTCCTGATGAGTTATTTTGTTGAATTGATACCTGAACAAAGTTCTGATTGCAAGTATATGTCCACTTAAATCCATACAAGAGCTCATGTATCAACTAGGCATGTTGTTTATCATGTTTTCAGATTGATTTGGAAATATTGTCATGGGCTTCACATTTGTTTCACAAAGATTTTGTCCTCCCATTGCAAGTCAAATCATCATTTTTTCACACTTAAGGACTATGTACTTTAAGTTATAAGTTCTATCTTGAGATGCATTTGGCATCTCATTAATGCAATGATGTAAAAGCTCTAGATTAATATACAATTGATCACATAGGATTCTTTTGAGAGCTTAGATATGATCATCATCAGGTCACCAGGTCTTTACTCACGTAAAATAGAGGTGCCTTAACCAGGTCTTTGTTCACACAAAACAGAGGGAGTATGATTTGCAAAGATAGATATTATAAAGTGTTGGTATATAGTGTGTTTAGATGAGTGATTTGGTCACATCAGAATAAGACTCACTTTGTATTCTCAAAATGAAGTTTCCTACAAACAATCACTTAGCATTATGTTTGGCATGCACTCAGTGTAGTTTCCACTCAAGATGAATCTACTCACATATCAAGAAACTTGCTTAGATTTATTGTTAATTTATGAATTCAGGAATAAGCAAAGATATAGTGTACTATTATTTCCCATGCGTATGTCATGCGGAGGCATCATTACACACAATGTTTTGTTGTTCAATTGATTAATCTAAGTTAATCATGCCTAGAGACTCAATTAGAAAATTAAATTTGACTAAATCAAAGGCTTTAGTGAATAAATCAGCAAGCTGATTTGTTGTATCCACTTTGACTAACTTAATCAATCCTTTTTCTGAGCAATCTCTCAGAAAATGATATCTTATCTCAATATGTTTTGTTTTACTATGTTGCATAGGATTAGCAGTTATAAACATAGCAGCAGAATTGTCTATGTAAATTGAAGTTTGAAGAAAGTTGTAACCATAGTCAAGCAATTGGTTTTGCAACCAAAGGACTTGAGAGCAACCAGCTGAAGCAGTTATAAACATAGCAGCATAATTGTCTATGTAAATTGAAGTTTGAAGAAAGTTGTAACCATAGTCAAGCAATTGGTTTTGCAACCAAAGGACTTGAGAGCAACCAGCTGAAGCAGCTATGTACTCAGCCTCAGCTGTGGATACAGATACGTTTGTTTGTTTCTTGCACTGCCATGATACTAGTCTTGGTCCGATGAATTGACATCCACCAGTTGTTGATTTTCTGTTACTGTTACATCCACCATAGTCACTGTTTGAGTATGAGTAGAGTGTAAAGTCACCATCCTTTGGATACCAAAGACCAAGTCCTAGTTTTCCCTTGAGGTATCTGAAAATCCTTTTTACAACATTTAGATGAGACTCCCTTGGATCAGATTGGTACCTAGCACACACACAGCAAACATAATGTCAGGTCTACTGGCAGTTAGATACATAAGTCAACCTATCATTGATCTATATAATTTTTGATCAATAGATTTTCCTGAAGGATCAGGAACAATTTTGTCAATTATTGATGCTGGCTTGCATGAGGATACTTTAGCAAGATTGTATTTCTTCAAAATTTGATGTATGTATTTTTCTTGATTGATGAATATCCCATATGGTTTTTGATGAACTTGAAGACCAAGAAAGAAAGTTAATTCACCCATTGAACTCATCTAAAATTCAGATTTCATCAGCTCTTTGAAATTTACACACAATTTCTTGTTAGTTTAGCCAAATATAATGTCATCAACATATATTTGAACAACTAAGAGATCTTGATGTTCTTGTTTGAGAAAGAGTGTCTGATCAATGGTTCCTTTTTTGTAGCCATGCTTGAGCAAGAAAGATGATAGTGTTTCATACCACTTTCTTGGTGCTTGATGAAGACCATACAAGACTTTATCTAGTTTGTATACCCTATGAGGATAATGAGGATCTTCAAAACCAGGGGGTTGTGACACATACACTTCCTCATCAATCTTCCCATATAGGAATGCACACTTGACATCCATCTGATACACAGTGAACTTCTTATATGATGCATAAGCTAGAAACACTCTTATGGCCTCAATTCTTACAACTGGTGCAAAAACTTCATCATAGTCTATTCCTTCTTCTTGAGTGTATCCTTGTGCAATCAACCTTGCTTTGTTTCTTACAATAATCCCTCTATCATCCAGTTTGTTTTTGCATAGCCACCTTGTTCCAACAGGATGTTGACCTTCAGGTAAATCAACTAGAGACCATACCTTTTGCTTTCTAAATTGTTAAAGCTCTTCTTGCATAGCTTTAATCCAACTATTGTATTTTAAAGCAGCAGTGATGTTTGGAGGGACTACTTGAGAAAGAAAACAACTGAAGAGACAAAGGTTGGCAGTACCACTTTGGCTCCTTGTAGTTCTCTTTGTAGAATCTCCTATGATGTTGTTGACTGGATGAGTTTTATGGATTCTCATTGATGGAGTTGGTTCAACTGGCATAGATGATTCCAAGTTAGTCGTTTCCATTGCTTCAGACTGATCCAACCCAGGTTGAGAGTTTAGAAAATAGTCAAAACGTTCAACATGAGGAGAAGTATCCTGAGTGTCTCCTGTATGGGTTGTAGGAGCATCTCCATTATCTATTTGCTCTTCCATAGGAACTTCTTTGGAACCATTTTTCTCTTCCGCAGAAACTTCTCTGAAATCATTTTGCTCTTCCGTAGAAGTTACACGAACTTCTCCAGAATCATTTTGCTCTTTCGTAGGAGTTACATGAACTTCTCCGGATGATAAGTGAGGACTTGAAACATTTCCAATGTTTGTTGTATTCACTTGAGAGCATGGATCTGTTGAAGGGACAACATTCACATCTCTGGATGCACCATGTTCATTTCCACATGTAGTGTCTGCAGCTGCTACTAATGTGTTTCCACCCGAGGATGTGTGTATCCTTGGAGGATAGCAGATAATGTACTTTAGTCATATGAGGGGAACGAATGGATAACATACTTCATCAGATCTTTTAGTGTTCAAATGATCATAGTTAAATGATTTAGTTAGAGCATCTATATCAAACAACCATGATGAACCTTTAATGGACTTAGTAAATACAGGTTCATCAAATGATACATTAGGAGTTTCTTCCACAATGTTATGTTGTGGAATATAAATCCTATAAGATTTAGATGTTGAAGAGTATCCAACAAAGAAACCATCATATGCTTTTTCTGAAAATTTTCCGAGTGACTCTTTTATGTTTAAAACAAATACATGACATCCAAAGACTTTAAGATATCCTATGTATGGTTTTCTTTCAAACAAGAGCTCATAAGGAGTTTTGTTATGTTCTTTGACAATTAATGTTCTGTTTTGAACATTGCATGCAGTATTCACAGCCTCAGCCCAAAAAGTGATGGGCAATTGTGAATCAGCTAGCATTGTTCTGGCTTTTTCAATGAGAGTTCTGTTTCTTCTTTTAGCAACTCCATTTTGTTGTGGAGTTCTTAGTGCACCGAAATGCCTTGAAATACCTTTGCTCCTACAAAAGGAATCCATTACAAAATTGACAAATTCAGTACCATTGTCACTCTTAAAAATTTTAACTTTTGTATCAAGTTGATTCTCAATCTTGATCACAAAGTCCATTAATGTTTCTGATGTTTCACTTTTTGTTTTAAGAAAAATACCCATGTGAATCTTGTGAAATCATCAACTATCACCAAACAATATTGCCTTTTTCCAATGCGCATCACATTGGTAGGACCAAACAGATCCATGTGAAGCAATTTGAGTGGTGTAGTATTAGTATTGATAATTTTGGATTTATGTGACACTCTATGTTGTTTTCCTTTGTAATAAGAAGAACAGTGAGTTGAGTAATAAAACTCTTTGTTTGGCAATCCAATGACCAGGTCATTTTTCACCAATTTATTCATGTTCTTCATGTTAGAATGGACAAGCCTTTTATGCCATAATTGAGATACATCTTCTGATAGCTCAGATAGAAGGCATGTTTCATGTTTTGTGAGTGATGTATTGTTTATATCCAAAACATAAGTGTTTTCTTTTCTTGCTGCTTTGAGAAGGATCCATTCTTCTAGAACATTAAATCCTGGCTTAAGAATGTAACAATTAGTATTATCAAACGATATGGTATAATTTTGATCACAAATTTGAGACACCCTTAGTAAATTATACTGTAAATTTTCACAATAATTTACTTTCTCAAATTTGAGCACACCATTTGTTATCAATCCTTCACCAACAATTTTACCCTTTTTATCCCCACCAAATGCCACATAAGAAGCATTTTTATGTTGAAGTCATGAAGAAGTGAACAGTTTCCTGTCATATGCCTGGAACAACCACTGTCAACATACCACTTGTTGTCAGCTCTCCAATATTGTTCCTGCATTCAGAAATAAATCAGTTAGAATTGACACCAAAGTCTTAATGATTTTAGGTTTGTCAACAGTGTCTAAAATTGTTACTCCTTCATGAACAAATCTTGAAGTTTTAGTTTTAGTTTTGGTTGATTCATTCTGATTTTTTCAGATGAGGATGATTCTGTTGAATGGGATGTTGATGAACTAGGTTCTTATTTCTCAATTTCTTCTTGATTCAACTTAATTTTATTCATTTAAGACTTTGGTTTTGATAATGAAACTTTATGATTAAATGTCTCACAATTTTTTATTTTTGAATAAGGTATATGAATTCCCTTTTCAAATTTATCAAAGAATGCATCATCATCCTTTGTTTCCTTAACAGTCAAATCTACCCTTTTGTGAGGTGTTTTTGACTGCTGGAAAGTGGGTATTTTCTTCAGTGGATGAGCACTTGATGATGTTTTGTCGTTTGATTTTGACTTTGGTTTTAGTTCAGACTTCTTCAGTTTTGAACTCTTTTCACAATCAGTAGATTGAGTATCTGATTCAGACTTATCTGATTCTTTCTTCTTTGTGCCTTTTGTCTTGTTCTTTTTGTTGAAATAACATTCCTGAGTGGAATGGTTATTTTTGTTGCAGATGGCACAATGTTTGTTGAAGTAGCAATCAGTAGTCATGTGATTGTTCATATTGCAAATAGAGCAGTAGCTACTGAAGTAACAATCTTTAGTATTGTGATTTTCATGTCACACCATTTGCAATACTTTTCATCTAATTCTTTCTTCTTCAGCTTTGGATGTGCTTCTTTTTTATCCACTTTATTCATCTTTTGATTGTTTGTAGCTGAATTCCTCTTTCGTAGATCATCTACTGAATCATCATTGACTTCTGCTGAAGTTTTCTTATTCTGTAGATCTGGTATAGGAAAGAGGTTCTTCTTCCGTTGATGTTCTGCTGATGCCTTTTTCTTTTCTTTTCCTTGGATCTCTCTCTTTCCTCAGTAGAAGCGGATTTCTCATTTAGTTTCTTGAAGGAGGCTTGTTGCTGATTTAGTTCTTGAAGACCTTCATTCAACTGAGCTATTCTCTTACAAATGGTCTTCAGCATGTTTCTTTGTTTAGGAGGGTATGACAACTTTGTTTCTTCAAGCACTTTTGTTGCACCCTGAAAGGATCATACATGCCAACTCAATGGGTGAATTGATGATTGTTCAGCTGGAATCCCACAAGTCCAAGATGCAATGCGTATGAAGAAATACAAGAAAAATAACAAGTATTATCTTCCGCATTAGTCAATGCGGAAGACAAAAATTTGATGCGGACAAGTGTTTACTCTTCCGCATAACAAATGCAGAAGACACAATACTTATGCTGAACAAGATACTCTTCCGCATTGACTAATGCAGAAGAACAAAAGAAGATGCGGACAAGACTTTGATCATCCGCATTGACAAATGCGGATGACCAACCAAATGCGCACAAGTATTTGTTCATCCGCATTAACCAATGCGGATGACCAACTTACTAATGCTGATGATCAAGTGGAAATGCGGATCAAGATTATCTCATCCGCATTTGTCAATGCGGATGAACAAGCAGAGATGCGGATCAAGACTTAGACTAGTTTCTGATGTAATAGGTCAAGGGTAGTTTAGTCATTTTGTAAAGGCATCTTGTCTTGTCTATAAATAGAATAGTTTACCTCGTATTGAGGTGACGGTTGATAGATAGAGGATTTTGTTGTAATTATTCTCTGTAATTTGTCAACTTTCATATATCAATACAAACAGAATTTATGAGTAACTTTTCTTGCTTGATTGTTCTTCGATTGTTTGTTTCCGCCACTCAATCATTGACTTGATTATCATATTTGATTCTCAGTAAGAATATCACTCTCACTAAAACCCAGTAAATTGGTATCAGAGCTTTGGCTCTCGATTCTTTTTCAGATCTACGCACAGACTGAATAGAACTCGATTGATCTGATAATCAAGTTGCTAGTAGTAGATATCATCATCTCTACTTAGCAAACATCAAGAATACTCCGGTCAAACAGCAAGAGCACTCATTCTGAACCTCAACAGAACTGCTTGAACAAGTTGGACTCATCAAACATAATCAATCTTAAAATCAACTAAATCTATACTTACACAAATCAACATGGATTCTAACAGTTACTCTGAATTAGGTCATACACCTAAACCACCCATGCTTAAACACAAATCTGAGTTTAAACAATGGAGAATACGGTTTAGAAATTATATCACAGGTGTAGATCCTGACTTTTGGATCTCAATATGTAAGGGTCCACATATTCCTGTTACTTTATCAACAGCTCAAGCTGCATTGTACAAGACTGCCAGAATACCAATTGAAGACCTAACTCTGGATGAAGATGATTATAAGAAAATCAAAATTGATCTTAAAGCATACTCTATTTTGACTCAAGCACTCAAAATGGATGTGATGAAAAGATTGAAAAAATATGGAACTGCTAAAGCTGTTTGGGATGCTCTCAAAATTATGTGTGAAGGTAGTAGTGAAGTTGCTGAAATTAACAAAGACAAGCTGGTCAATCAGTACGAAACCTTCCATCACACCAAAGGAGAATCCATATCAAAACAACTGCATAGATTTGTACAGTTGGTCAATGACTTGGAAATTATGGGTGTGTCATACAACATTAAAGAAATCAATAAGAAAATGCTTCACAGTCTGCCTGAAAGCTGGAAGCAAAATGTCACAATGCTGAAAAATACTCTTGATCTTGAGAGTACCACTCTAGACATTATGATAGCCAAGATTGAAGCTTTGGAACTTGATGAACGAAGTAGAAATCTGAGTGGGCTAAGAGTGATTGAAGCCTACAAATTCCCTTCAGAATCACATCCTGTTGAAAATGCTTTCATCACAGAGGAAGATGACTTCATCTCATCAAGAGATCAAATGAACAATACTGGGTTCATTGCATCTCCATCATTCAATCACCATTCAACTTCAGCACAAGCTCTAAAAGTCTCACTGCACCTACAATCTCTCCAAAAGACTTAAAATCAGAAGAGCAAAAGGCAACCTACAATGCCTTTGTTGCAAGTTTTAAAGCATATCTTGGGGGAAGACTCACTTCTGCCCATTAATACAAGAAGATTTAGAAGAATTAGATCCTGATGATGTTGAGGAGATGGATCTACAGTGGTAAATGGCAATGATTGCCATGAGAGGAAAGAAATTCTTTAGAAAAGGAAGAAATTGAGCCTGAATGAGAACACAAAGCTTGGATATGACAAATCCAAGGTAAAATGCTTCAGCTGTGGAATGACTGGCCATTTCTCAAGAGAGTGCAATGCTCCTAAAAGAACCAACCATTCAAGGAACTCTCCTGGTCAATCATCCTCACAGCCTAATTCAAGCTATCACTCAACCAATCATCAACAACAGTACCATCATTCTCATCATCAACAAACATACCAGAATCAACCACAGCTGACAAATCAAGCCCATGCAAGCAATCAGCCTTCTGCCAGTGCCCTTGTGATAAGAAAAGATGGGATATGTGACTGGAGTGTGTATGCTGAGGAAGTCAAGCCTCAATTTCAGAATCATGCTCTCATGGCTCATATCAATGATGGACCATCTGCAATGCCTACTGAGGTAAAAACTAACCTTTGTAGTGAGAAATGCATAAATGAATTACAAGAGTATAGAGAACATAATCATAAACTGGTAGATAAAATAAAAGATGAAAAGGTGAAGTCAGAAATGATGAAGAGAGAACTAAAAAGTTTTGAAATCAAAATCAAATCTCTCATTTCTGACATAGAAAAATTGCATGGTGAGAAATACAATCTTGCAGCTGAAAATGAGCTACTTACTAAAAAGTTAGCTCAAGCTAAAGCTCAACAATCTATGACTGAAGTGAAACTTGAAAAGTTTCAAATGTCTTCAGTCAAGCTGCAAGAAATGCTGGATTCACAAAAGGATCCAAAGGACATGTCAGGGATTGGGTACAATTCATGTCCTCCACCATACAATGACAATTACATTGTCATGCCTGACTCTGTATCACTCTCTGAATCAATTTAACCTAAAATTATGAATCCTAAATCAGAAGTGAAACTAGTGACAAATCCTCAAAACAAACCTGATGTTTATTTTGAAACCAATGAGGACAAAATCAAGTTAAGACACCCAATCAAAATCAAAGAGTGTTCAGACAAGGCAGTGATTGTCAAAAACCCATCAAGCCCTGTAAAAGCAATTGTACCTTTTATAAAATTCATACCATCTGTTTTACAAGGGGAAAAGAATATGTCAAAACAGTGAAACCCACTACTGAGAGTAGTTCTGATAATGAGATTATATCTCCACAAAATTCAAGCAAATCAGAAAAGGTTTCACTGAAAAAGAAACCAACTGTAAAACTGAGTTCAACACACAAAACTTCATCAGACCCACAGTCATCCAAATTAAGGCAGGGAGTTGGGTTTGATATCTGTAATAAAGACATGTTGACCAGTTTGAGAAAGAGGTGAGAAGTAGGTTGAAGAAACATAAACAACCAGACAAATGAAGAAGAGTAGTATTGTGAAACAATCTACAAAAAGGGCTGATTCTGACTCATCACCTAAAGAAAAGAAAGTGACACATCAAAAGAAAGTATCAGTTGAGTCACTCAAAGAAAAATCTGATTCAAGAAACAAACAAATGTATTGTGATATTTGTGACATGTTCAATCACAAGACAGATAAATGCTTCTTCAATCAATATTGTTCTATCTGTGATATGAATAATCACTCCACCAAAAATTGTTATTTCAACAAGTATTGTTCAATCTGTGACATGAACAGTCACAATACATCTGATTGTTACTTCAATCAGAAGGGGCTGAGAATTCCACAAAACAAGCCCATCTCAAAAACATCTACTGTGATGCATTCTGTCAAACATCATATTCATAATAATCAATCTAGGACTTCTAGATCAACAAATGACAGAAATAACTCAAAGGATTTAAGAAAGGTCAAAGAAATCATCTCACAATGAAACACAAACTTGACCTTCCGAAGCAAAAACCAACTTTTGATAATGAAACTCGGGCTAAATTTTACAAAGAAATAGAAACCAATGATTTCATTATTCATCTGAATCCTCAGTAGATGTAGATGAGATGACTCAACCAATTCATTACCAAAAATCTCCCAAATCACCTCCATCTAAATCACCATTCAGAGGAAATACCAGGAGGTGACTATCATGAATAGGAAGGAAACCAAGACCATCATGGCTTGGGTTCCTTATTCTAATTAGTTCTTTTGTTTGTAGGTACATCCACACAGGTCTAATAGCCTATGGTATGTAGACAGTGGATGCTCCCGACACATGACTAGAGATCGTTCCCTCCTTCTTGATTTCAAGTACATAAAAGGGACTACTGTGGCATTCGGTGGAGATTCAGAAGGTGGCAGGATTACAGGAGAAGGATCTGTGACAAATGGGATGCTGAGCTTTGACAAAGTGAATTACTGTGAACAACTGAATTTCAATCTGCTAAGCGTGTCTTAGATCTGCGATAAAAAATATTCCACTCACTTTACAACACTCACTGCTACATACTGAAACCGGTTTCAGATTCCTGAAGAATGGATTTTTAATGACTCGAGGAAGAATAATACATATGTCTTAAACCTGTGTTCTGCGTCACCTAAGGAAGAAACATGTCTTTTGTCTAAAGCATCATTTTATGAGTCACAGCTTTGGCATAGACATTTGAGGCACACTAACTTTAAAAATATGAACAAGTTAGTCAAAGGAAACCATGTAATTGGTCTTCCTAAAAAAGAATTTAATTTTATTGATCAATGCTTAGCATGCCTGAAAGGAAAACAACACAAATCGTCTCATAAAACCAAGCTGGTGAACACTAACAATACTCCATTGAAGTTACTTCACATGGATCTCTCTAGACCAACTCATGTAATGAGTATGGGAAAGAAACAATATTGTTTAGTGATCATTGATGACTTTTCTCGATTCACATGGGTGTTCTTCCTACTTCATAAAAATGAAGCATCCCAGATCATTCAAGAATTTATCACTAAAATTGAAAATCAACTTGATCTCAAAGTAAAAATAATAAGAAGTGATAATGGTACAGAGTTCAAAAATGAATATGAGTTCCTTTTGTGCAACCAAAGGCATTGCTCATCAATTCAGTGTAGCTAGAACTCCTCAACAAAATGAGGTAGCTGAAAGGCGCAATAGAACACTGATTGAAGCAGCAAGAACCATGCTAGCCGATGCTAAACTGCCAATCACCTTCTGGGCAGAAGCAGTTAACACATCGTGGCTTTGTGCAAAATTGAACTCTGATTGTTAAAGAAAGTAACATGACACCTTATGAACTGATATTTCAAAGGAAACCAATCATTTGATTCTTCAAATCATTTGGTTGTCCAGTCTCAATATTAAACACCCGTGATCATTTGGGAAAATTTTCATCTAAGTCTGATGAAGGATATTTTGTAGGTTATTCTTCCGTCTCAAAGGCTTATAGAGTGCTCAATCCTAGACTGAACATTATTGATGAATCTACAAATGTTCAATTCAAGGAACATTCGTTTTCCAAATCTACAAATGGTCCTGATTGGTAGTTTGATATTGACACTTTTACTAAATCATTTGACCAATTTCACTTGTCTGATGCAGGAAATATACATTCAGGTGATACTTCATCAACTATAGAAAGAAAAGAAAATTATCCATCGATCCCACCTACATCTGATGAACATATGAATGAAGATGTTCCTCTTCAAACTGATCCCATCAGACACTTGTCATAAAACCTGAGTGTTTCTTCTGAAGAAGGTCCTAGCCTGGTACCATCTCACTCAGATTTGTCACATGAGATCAGAAATCAAAAACAGGTGTCTCATCCAGAAGAAACTCAAGGTACTTCAAATGATGCAAGCAACCTCAGTGCTTCTGAAGATGTAGCAGCTATTGAAACAGAAATTGACAATCTTCATAATTCAACAACAATACAAGATGATTGTGCCTCTGACCATAATGAACTGAATGTCTCCAATCTTGATGTAACTATTACGGGTGACATCATTCCCACCTCAAGAATACATAAGAATCATCTAGTTGAAACCATTATTGGTGATCTTAATGAAAGGGTGACAAGAAGCAAGTCAAGTATTGCAAACATCTGTTTGTTCTCATGCTTTCTATGTCAAAGTACCCAAAACATCAAAGAGGCGCTTCAAGACAATAGTTGGATTGAAGCAATGCAGGAAGAATTGCTCCAATTCAAGAAACAAGAAGTATGGCAGCTGGTAGATCTTCCCGAAGGACAATACCCTATCGGTACCAGATGGCTGTACAGGAACAAGACTGATGATAGAGGGATAGTCATCAGAAATAAAGCAAGACTAGTGGCACAGGGATACACTCAGGAAGAAGGAATTGACTACGACGAGATGCTTGCTCCTGTTGCCAGACTAGAAGCAATCAGAATCTTTCTCGCATATTCTGCGTCCATAAAATTTACTGTTTATCAAATAGATGTAAAGTGTGCCTTCTTGTATGGAAAGATTGCTGAAGAAGTCTATGTAAGTCAACCACCTGGCTTTGAAGATCCAAATTTCCCTCACAGAGTGTACAAGCTCGACAAAGCTCTGTATGGTCTTCATCAAGCTCCAAGAAAGTGGTATGAGACTCTATCATCCTTTCTTCTTAAACATGGGTATGAAAGAGGAAAGATTGATCAGACTCTCTTCAGAAGAATAAGAGGAAAAGACATGCTGTTAGTCCAGATCTACGTGGATGACATTATATTTGGCTCGACAAACAAACAACTCTGCAAAGAATTTGAAGATCTTATGCATTCAAAGTTTCAAATGAGTGCTATGGGGGAACTCACATTCTTTTTGGGAGTGCAAGTCCAGCAAACAGCAGATGGAATCTTCATCAATCAATCAAAATATGTAGATCCATGCTGAAGAAATTTCACTTTGCTGACTGTCAGTCTATCAGAACTCCTGTAGATACTAAAGTGAAGATTGGACCTGACCCTAAATGCAATTAGTGGATCAAACTCACTATCAATCAATGATAGGTTCACTTATATATCTAACAGCCAGTAGGCCTGACATTATGTTTGGTGTTTGTGTGTATGCTAGATATCAAGCTGATCCAAAAGAATCACATGTGAATGCAGTCAAGAGGATATTCAGATATCTGAAGAAACCAGCTCTCGGATTATGGTATCCAAAGGAAGGAGAATTTAATCTCTATGCCTACACAGACAGTGATTATGGAGGATGCAACTTCAACAGAAAATCCACTTCTAGCGGTTGTCAATTTCTTGGTCCCAGACTAGTATCCTGGCAATGCAAGAAGCAGACAATATGTCTGTGTCCACAGCCAAAGCTGAGTATATTACTGCTTCAGCATGTTGCTCTCAAGTTCTCTGGATTCAAAACCAGATGTTTGATTATGGTTTTAACTTTTTGTATACACCAATTTCTATTGACAACATAACTGCTGTCTTTATAACTAATAATCCAGTTCAGCACTCAAAAACAAAACATATTGAAATCAGATATCATTTTTTGAGAGACTATGCTGAAAAGGGTTTAATCAAATTGATTCAAGTACCAACAGAAAATCAATTAGCTGATTTGTTTACCAAGGCATTTGAACCTAGTAGGTTTGAATTTTTGGTTCAGTCAATTGGCATGATTAACCTTGAGTAAAACTTTGAAAAATATCAAAAATATTTTAAAAACATCAGAAAAACCACAAAAAGAAATCAAGTCTATGAAGAAAAGAATCTTGGGAAATGATATAATTACAGTCGTTATATCATTCACTGTGCTTAATTTCAAAATGTAAAAGACTGAAATGACTTACCGATCTGTTGGTAGGTTCAACTTGGAAGTAAAGATACATGCAGTGATGAATTAAAACATATTCAATTGTGAAACACTCATCACTAAGTACAGGTATGTATTGACTTATCTGAATGCATGTGTGTAGTAACCTAAACACACCAGGTAATGATACTTTATGAATTTCTTTCACCACATTATGTTTCATCTTTATTTTGCTGAGCAAAGACCTGATGAAACTTGCACATAGTGCAGATGTCATGATCCAAAAGATTCCAATGTGGAACACATCCAAAATTGGATGAATCAACAAAATAATACATTCCAAGTGAATGATCAAAAATCTCTTATCATGGATCACCTTCCAAAGTGAAGTGAAAAGAATCCCAATGTGGATCAACATGAAAAAGGATCAAACTAAAAGAATCCCAATGAGGATCAGTGAATATGAGATTTCATGACTTAAATAACCTGGTAAGAAAAGTTGTGACAAAGTTCTACCATGCATTGTATAAGGAGGGTTGATCATTCCATGCTTATGTGTGTGAGGTACACACTGAATAATAAATCAACCAAAACATGATAAAAGTCATTTGCATCAAAATATCAACCAGGTATGAACTTAAGAGGACAAACATACCTTCAATCTTCAAGTTCATAATCATGTCCATTTAATTATAAAGGATGCACATGTGTAATGTAAGATTGATATGATCCCAACAAAGAGATTTTTCTCTTCATTATTAATATTAATTAAAAAATATTATTCAAAACTTTTAAAATCTTTAAAGTTTCTCTCCAAATGTGGACATAAACTTTAGGGGGAGTAATTTAAAATTTTTGAGTAAGTTCAAAATTTTGTTTATTAACTCAATTTTGAAAAACAAAACAAAAGGAATTTTAGTTGGTGTTGTTGCAATAAGTCAACCATATTATATCTCAGCTTATGCAGATTCTTAGAAGCATGATAAGCCCAAGATCTATCAAAATTGGGAAACTTGTATTTGTTGTAACATACAAGTCAATCCAAGCAAAAATTGACAACTCCAACAGCCAACTTCATAAGAAAATCAATCAAGGACACCTCTTCATAAGATGAATAATCAATTCAATCACATTAACTTTTGATTAGTTTAAAAGATAATGCAGGTAAGTGCATTAGTTAATGCGGGTGAAGGTACCCCATGCATATAACTAATGCGGGTAACAATAATTTTGAAGTGCAACTAATGCGGGCAATGATTTTACTCTACCGCATTAGTGTGAAGTAATGTGAAGTTTGCTCTACCGCATTTACTACAACTCAAATGCGGACAACCAAAATGTCAAGTCTAACTTCCGCATTTGCAACAATATACAATACGGACAGCCAAAATTTCAAGTTTAACTTCCGCATTTGCAACAGTGCCCAAATGCGGATAGAATAAAATCAAACAAACGCATTTGTAACAGTAGAGTAATGCGGACAGTCAATCAAGAATTAAGTCTTCCGCATTAGCTACAATCACAAATGCGGATGACCAAAAGTAGTCAAATGCGGACTGTCAAGTCAAAAGTTTTTCTTCTGCATATGCTACAGTTAACAAATGCGGATCACCAAAATAAAAAAAAATTAACCTTCAGCATTTGCTACAGTGTTGACTGTATATGCTTGTAAACTTGTAAAAATTTTCAAATTGTATTATTTGACTATTTAAAGGAATTTGAACATGTCATTTAATACTTTTCAAATTTGAGAGAACTTATAGTGAGACGAGCGTAAAACTACAATACACCACCACCATTCATCATCATCATCATCACAAACATTCACAGATTTTGTTGTGTTTCATCTTTTAACATTCTTGTCATCGATTCAGAACAACAGTCATTTCGAAGATAAGGTATAACTTCAATAGATTTTGAAACCAAAACCTAAGTCTCGAACGGCTACCCTAAATCGAACGATGAACCAGAAAACTATTGAAGAACACCAAAATCTAAATCATTAAGTGATGTAATACATATTTTCGATGTCAATAAACATGTAAACTGATAGGAATTCAACTAATATTGAAACCCATGATAACTGTGTTTACTGAGAAAAACAGAGCAATGTGAAAAAAAAGTGTGAAACAAATCAAAGTCAAAATTAAAGTCAAAATTGTGAACTAACACACATGTCTCTTAGCAGATTACATGGCAAACCTCACATGGAGCAAGCTCCATAATGTTAGTGGTTATCTAAACCCTGATGTGCCTGAAGCAGAAGGTCTTAGAGATATGATAAGATTCCTATCTACCACAAGGGTAGCTTATGCTATAATAGTAAGACCAACAATCTATGAGAATCCCATCAGGTCTTTCTGGGAATCAGCTGAAGTAGTTGAAGAAAATGGAGTGAAAACTCTTATTGGCAAGATCAACACTGAACACACACTGAGAATCACAGAAGAATCAGTTAGAAGATGTCTTCAATTCAATGACAATGCAAATGATCCTCTTGAATTGGATGATGAGGAGATAACCACATTTTTCTCTGAAATTGGTTATGAAGGAAGCTATGAAGCCAAACAGATAGTCAAAGGATTAGTGGATCTGCCCTGGAGATTCCTAATTCATATGTTCCAACACTGTCTATCTAAAAGGAAAACAGGATGGAATGACATTCCAGTCCTCACATCTTCTGCCATCTGTGCTCTCTGCACCAACATAAGATTTAACATGTCAGCATATGTATTCAATGGCCTAATCTCAAACATTCAAGAAGGGTTGAGATACAAATTTCTAATGTACCCCAGATTTATTCAATGTCTAATCAATGAAACATTTCATGACATTGCTAATGAAGGACCAGTACTTAATATTCCTCATTATGATGCAAGATCCTATAAGTACATCAAAAAGAAGGACCCAAGGAACTTCTACAGTGGTGCCCCTTCACCCCTTCTTCCTTGGATGTTTGAACAAATACACCAAGCAGATCAAGCACAACCTCCTCCACAACCAATACCACAACCAATACCATCCCCTATACCACAACCAATAGCTCAACCATCACCTTTACCTTCACCAATACCATCACCTTTACCTTCACCAATACCATCACCTTTACCTTCACCAATACCATCACCTTTACCTTCACCAATACCATCACCTTTACCTTCACCAATACCATCACCTTCACCTTCACCAATACCATCACCTTTACCTTCACCAATACCATCATTTCCTCCACCACAACAAACACCACCTATGATCACTCAACCTACACCTACATCACCACATCATCAATCTCCTATATCACCACACCAATCTCCTATTCCTCCTTACCAACCATTACCATCATCAATTGATCACCCTGCTAAACCAGAAGGATCAACAAGTGCATCCAAATCATCCAAATCATCTTTGATGAGGAGGATCATCATGATCAAACCAGAGCTGTGAATGAACCTTCTGAGGCTGCTCCTTCTGAGAGCTATGCTGAATCAAACATCAATAGGCCTGATGAAAAAGATGAATTGATAACTGAGTTGTTACTCAAAGTAGAACGGATGGAAAGAACACTAAACAGGAGAGCAGGAATTATAAATGACAGAATTCTAGAACTCGATGAGAAAGAAGGAAATTGAAAGATCTCAAAGAAAAACATGCAGTTGAAAAAAATGGAACAAGCCAAAGAGATTGAAAATATAAAAGCTGCACTGAAAAACTCAAGAGAAGAAGTGAGTGGTCATATAGACACTCTTGAAATACAAACTATTGCCATGGAGGAACAAGAAAACATCATAGAGGAACAAGTTGATATCATCTCGAAACTGGAAAAGGAAATCGAGAGCAAGAACAAAAGAATATCTGAGCTTGAAATGATGATTAAAAGAACTGATGAGAAATGATGATGATGAAAAAGAAGAACAAAAGAATGATGATGAGAATGAAGAACAAGTGGATGATGAAAGTGAAACTGATGATAAAGACCAGAGCTTAGACATGGTAGTGTATTCTGGAAACACTGACCACTCAGACTCAGAAAAGGGTGAATTTGAAGAACTCTTTAGTGCTTTGGATAGTTTTGCTTCTGAACAATTCAGCATTGATGATGATTTTTGGGAGTTCATTAACAATCAAAGAACTGAGGCAGAGCCTTTGTGTTTCATTCCTAAATCACCAGTGCCATTGGAAAAGGAATTGTCTCTGCAAATTGTCCCTGCCATATCATTGACAGAAGAGCAAAAAGAGGAACTAAGAGAAAGATATGAACAAAAGGAAAGAAGAAACTGCACATGAACAAAGTGAAATGAAGGATCAAGAGCCAAGCACACTTGAAATGGTCCCTGAATCAAAAGATCAAACTAAACCTCTAGCCCACAACTTCAAACTTACTCACGAAAGAAGGTATTTGGCAGAAAAGGCTAAAGTCAAGAGGACAATAACTGAAGAAGAACCATCAAAGAAGCAAAAAGATGACCCAAGAAGTTTAGCACAATTGCTGAATTTTGGAAGAACATGAGCAGGCAGAAGCTCAGTTGAAAAAGTTGGCCAGAGCAATTGATTTAGAAGAAGGAGAAATTGCTGATGAAGATGAAGTGTTAAAGGATTTCTCATGGACAGTCCTCTTAAAGAAGAACAGTCAGTAGAAGAAATGGTAACCAAAGCTCAAACTGATGACTTGATGATTAAAGCCATGTTCTTGATCAATCAAGGCTATGATCCTGATGAGGTGTTTGCAATGACTTATGAGAAAATGAAAGAAGAGGAAGAGAAAGTGAAGCTGTTGCTTGATCTAACAATAGACACTGACTATGAGAAGACAATGTCAAAGGGCACTCCAATACTCAAAGACTCATCCTTGAAGAAACCCACAAGGTATGAACTTCCACTACCAAGAAGGGGTCCTCTACAAAAGCTTTCACAAATGAAGAAATATACCTCATCCCATGAATCATTATTTCCTGATCCTTATAACATGTCTGATAAGGAAATGAAGGAATACCTTTCAAGTCAGGGATTCACAAAAAGAAAGATTGCAAACATGAAGACAATTCATTAAGGGCTACCACTTTCAATTAATCAATGAAAAGAAAGACAAACTCAAGAAACTGGAAGAAGAGTTGACAAAAACCAAACCCAGAAACAGAATGTCAGCTGAAGACATGCTGCTGAACATAAAAGATCAAGAACTACTTGCCCCGGTACTCCACAAATATCCTGAATGGTTTGCAGAACCATCTCAGTTAAAGCTGCAGGAAGGACTGACCACTGCTGAACTGATCAGAGGGGTATCTACTCCAAAGGGAAAGATAGATCAGAAGATAATAGCGTGGAAGTATGATAGCACCTGGAACATGTTCATGGTGAAAAGAATCTCAGGGCTAGTACAATTCTTCACAGAGTACTCAGCTCTAGTAAATGCCCTTGAGATTCATGATTTGAAGGAACTAGCTCAACTTGAATTGATCAATCATGCAGCTATGTTCAGGGGATATGAATTTGAGAATATACTTAAGATGTTCAGAAGGACAAACAACTTCAATTCATTAAATACAATTTGCTTAAGAAAAGATAAAACATTTGTCAATCCCCAGGAAAAGAAAAAAAGGTGGAAGCAGAAGAAATAGTATTCCCTGAGTTGAAGGTGAAGCCAACAGAGTCTTTAAAGAGGAAAGTAGTGTCTGGTACTCATTCTTCCATCCTATCTCAAATGTGTACTATGATGAGAAAACATATGAGCTGGTGATAGAAAGGAAGTGGGGAGAAAAGAAGGAGCTGACATTAGACTTTTCAGTGGATATGAAGTGAGACTACTTGATGAATCATACATCCACTACATTTATACCAGGCACTTCAGGGAATTAAACAACAAATTGGGTGAACAAGACATGCATTTCTTTTGAAATGCATCAAGTTGTTGAAACTGGCCTATGACAGAATAAAGATTAAAAGAGATAAAAGAAAGAAGAAGAAAACACCACTGCAACTTGGAAACATTGTTAAGCTTGAAGTAGATGTGGGAGGGAGTTTATTGATTCATAGAGATGGTCTTTCAACAATCTCCATATGGGAACCGATTTCTCTGAAAAAGTTACCAATGGAAGCCATCTACAACATGAGCAAAATGAAAATACATGTGCTGAGTAGAGACAGGATGCCCGAAGCAACAGATTTTGTAAACATGATCAAGGCCATTCTGGATCCCACCAAAGCAAACATCATTCTACTACTTCTGAAGACCCAACTGAATCTTCATAACATCAATCACCTCCTAAACATTGAGGAAACTAGGCTGTATAATCCTTAGGGGGAGTATTATTGCACCCTGAAAGGATCATACATGCCAACTCAATGGGTGAATTGATCATTGTTCAGCTAGAATCCCACAAGTCCAAGATGCAATGCGGATGAAGAAATACAAGAAAAATAACAAGTATTATCTTCCGCATTAGTCAATGCGGAAGACAAAAATCTGATGCGGACAAGTGTTTACTCTTCCGCATTAACAAATGCGGAAGACACAATACTTATGCTGAACAAGATACTCTTCCGCATTGACTAATGCGGAAGAACAAAAGAAGATGCGGACAAGACTTTGATCATCCGCATTGACAAATGCGGATGACCAACCAAATTCGCACAAGTATTTGTTCATCCGCATTAACCAATGCAGATGACCAACTTACTAATGCTGATGATCAAGTGGAAATGCGGATCAAGATTATCTCATCCGCATTTGTCAATGCAGATGAACAAGCAGAGATGCGGATCAAGACTTAGACTAGTTTCTGATGTAATAGGTCAGGGGTAGTTTAGTCATTTTGTAAAGGTATCTTGTCTTGTCTATAAATAGAATAGTTTACCTCGTACTGAGGTGACGGTTGATAGATAGAGGATTTTGTTGTAATTATTCTCTGTAATTTGTCAACTTTCATATATCAATACAAACAGAATTTATGAGTAATTTTTCTTGCTTGATTGTTCTTCGATTGTTTGTTTCCGCCACTCAATCGTTGACTTGATTATCATATTCGATTCTCAGTAAGAATATCACTCTTACTAAAACCCAATCAACTTTTGGAATATTTGTTTCAAACACAACATTCTTACCCTTATTTAAAAGATCAGCATCATGTTCATCAGAATCATCCAAGTCATCCCATTCATCTAAGTTGATTCTGAATTAGATTGATTAATCATATCTGATTCAGAAGACTCAGTTTCATTCACCTTATTATCAATGTTTTGTTGATTTGAGCTAGTTCCTATATTGGTGCTAGGCACAAAATGTTTTGATAGATTATTTGTCATTGATTCAGGCAAAGAAACATAGTTATTGTTAACAGGTGGTGCCATAACATTGTATCCCAACCCAGACCTTTTCTTTGATTCAATGTGAGAATTTAGTAATTTCTCATATTGCTGAGATGATAGCTTAAACTTCTGAAGTTTTACTTCAGTTGATGCATGATCAACCATAGATTTGGTTAAGGAAGTGCAACCTGTGCATTCAAGCTGTAAATTTCAGAAACAATTTTGTCTAAATCCTTTTGCAAAGAGGTAATTTTAATTTGATATAGTTTATGTTCTCTTACATGAGATTCATTCAAAATCATTGTTTCTTTAACTTTATCAGCTAATTGTTGAGCATGAACTCTATATCTTTCTACTTCCTCAACACATATTGATGAACATAACCTGTCTCTTACATCACTTGCCATGGGTGGAACCTTGTTTTCCATGTGAGCCATTAGAGCTTGATTTTCTTCTAAGACTTCCTTCTCATACACATTCTAGTCATAGGTTCCATCTTGAAGAATGATCAGCCCAGAGTCTTTAGAGTTGCTGGTTTCTGCTGATGAATTGGTGGCTAGTGGGGATGAGTTGGTTGGTTGTGGCTGTCTAAAACATCTTTGAGTTGATGAGGGTTGTTTGGCCTGATGATTCTGATGTTGTGTTGTGTCAGAATTTTGTTGATTTCATTCTCTAGAAAAGCGTCCATAGAGATTGCACTTGAAGCATTTTACCTTTGACTTATACCCCTATACGTGATGATTTACTTGCAGCAACCAAATTCTTATTTCTTCTCAGATATTGTTTGGCTCTATATGCAATCATTGTCATTTGCCATTGTAAATCCATTTCCTCCACTACATCCGGAGGCAGTTCTTCCAAATCTTGTTGGCACATGTTGGCAGTGGGTAATGTACTTCCTAGGTATGCTTGAAAGCTTGAACTGAAGGCTGCAAAAGCTGCCTTCTATTCTTCAGAGTCTAGAATGACAGTGATAGACTCTGATTTGGTTTTTCAGATGATTTGTCTCTTTGATCATCAGTTCTTTCTTTCTCTTTTCTTGACTTACTTTGAGAAGATTTCTTAGGAGGTTTTGAAGCATAAAAACTTACTTCCTCTTCATCTTCACTCAAAGTACAAGAGTTATCACCATTATTACTGGACATGAAAGCACTTCCAGCACTTCTTGTTTCTTTAAAGTGATATGGTGATACATGAGTTCTTATACTCTTATTTCTTGATTTCTCATCCAGTTCAAGAGCCTCAACTTTAGCCACTAGAGTGTCTAGTCTGACTGCTTTGAGATCTATGGTATTCTTGAACATGGATACAGTCTGCTTCCAACTTTATGGTAAACTATGGAGCATTTTCTTGTTCAATTCCTCATTTGTATATTTCAACTCTAGAATGTTCATTTCTGTGACAAGTTGCATAAACCTGTACAGTTGTTGAGGAATTGATTCACCCTCAATATGATGAAAAGTTTCATATTGTGAATGAAGGGTGTCCTTCCTAATGCTTCGGATTTCATCACTCCCTTCACAGAGTGTATGAAGAATCTTCCACAAGGAATTTGCTGTTTTATAATTTTCACATCTGATTATATTTCTTTTGGCAAAGCCATACTACGCAAGCTATATGCTTTGATATCAACTTTAACCTTCTTAATATCATCAGGTGAAAGATCTTTTGTGCTTATGGGTTTATTGTTATCATTATAATCCAGCCCAAGGGTGGGTGGAATATAAGGACCTTCAGTTATCGAGACCCATAAGTCAGAATCTGTATAATTTATATGATTCCTAAACTTGATTTTCCATGATTTGAAGTCTGATTTTGTTTCTAACTTTGGTGGTTGGTAAGATGATCCACTGAAGTTGCTCATGATGTTAATTGATGAAAATGATTAACGGGATCTGCTATTCAATTGATTTGAATATAGATACAAGTTAATCTAATCGACTTCTGTTGAACGACAAACAAGTTTCACATAATTCCTTTTAAAGACAGTAGATTTAATCAATTAAAACTGACAATCTACAGAATTCAAAGCAATTAAACACAACTAACACTGATAGATCAATTGATCCGAATCAATGAGCACTTGGCTCTGGTACCACCTGTGAATCCAAGGATCACAATCAGGAATTATCAATGTTGGTCATAGACAAGTCAACGTTTGCGGAATCAACGTTACCTTGAAGCCGTGCCTGATTCGAATCCTAGGATCCATTTATATAGACAATGATGTTTCTATTATAGGTAACACTGGATCTTTTGGGATTTGAAATGTTTCTGTTAAGGAATCATCGGATTTCTTGGGATTCGTATAACTTCCTTGTTGACTTGTTGACTTGTAACACTTGTATTATACAAGTGCTTGGACTCCGCAGGAATAGTGTCTTCCGTAGGAGTTTTGTTCTTCCACAGGTCTTGTTCCTCCGAGGCAATCTTTTTCTTCCGAAGATGTTTTGTTCTTCCGAAGCAATCTTGATCTTTCGAAGATGTTTTGTTCTTCCGAAGCTATCTTTGTTTTCCGAAGCAATCTTGTTCTTTCATCCTCAGTGCTGGTTGTTCATCCGTAGAAGATCTTTGGATGCATTCTACTTGTAAGAACCATATCTACGGAAGAACAAAATGTTCATCCGTAGATGTTTCTTACACTTGGTCAATTTTAGAGATTGACCAAATATAATGTTTGTACATGCAACCATACATAAATTGACACACATATAAATGGGTTAACCTATATATATAATGAATACACAATAATGAATTACAACCATTCATTACATATATTAATTCAAGTACTAAGCCTATACAAAGTGGACTAGATCTACTGATCCTTGACCTAACAAAAGTACCTCCAATACTTTGGCTTTAGCTTCGTGAGGTTGGAATAAAGACGAGTATATTCTTTAGTAAATCTAGAACTTGGGGGGTCCACATATAACACGATTGATTTAGGAAGTATAATTATTACATTATAACCAGATCATACTTGCGAATAATGTTAGTGAATATTAATGGATTGCTAATGACAATGTCATTCATCGATAAGGTACACAAAAATATATATTGTAAGGCCCCGTTCCCGGGATGCTTACAGCTGGTAAATCATTGCACATAAAACATATATTTTCATTTCTCTTACATAAATATTGCAGCGGAAACATTCAAAAATGACATCTCATTTCATCATAAAAAATTTTGCAAAATAATAAATCATTAATCAGTTACAAAATACATTGTTGCATTACATCACAAAAGCATTAAATAAATGGATGTCATCCCAAAAGAGCTGAGTAGCCACCTCGTGCCATCCTCAGCAACACTACCTGCCAACTAGAAACACATAAAAGTCAGCGTTGCTGAGTGAGTTCTAGTTTTATAATAAAACATACTTTTCTTTCGTTAAAACCGTTCTTTACATTTATGCGTTCATACATCATACGTACACATAGATAATATCATTATTACCTTAGTTATTCGTTCTTTCGTCATTACATCTTTTCCTTTCATCAAAACCATGAACTTTACTCTTCATGCTCATGGTACTGGGCCTAAGCCTATCATAGACCTTCATTCACAGTGCCTAACACCTCTGGCCACAGTACCTAAGATAAAGTTTAGGTATACCATTGTCATGTGCTATGCCCTTCATGCTCATGGTACTAGACCTAAGCCTATCATAGACCTTCATTCATGGTGCCCAGCACCTCTGGCCATAGTACCTAAGGCAAGCAACAATGGTTCCATACAAATGGTCAATCATAAAGAAAGACCTCAATGTGCATCCTCCCGGGGTAGCAAACCCGCACACCGTTGGGCTAACCCCTTTTAATGGCGTGTCCCAACATACAAGGCTTGCAAGACTTCTTTACTTCATCATTCATTAATGCATGCATTCTTACTTCAGGTTCCTCTTTCATTATCTTGCGCTTTACGTTACATACTACTTTCATTTCATTCATTAACATAACATGTAAAGCCACAGGAAAGATAAACATACATCATAATAAGGAACATAACATACACAGTCATCATTATCATATAGGCAACATCATACATACATAACATGCATAATCATGCAACATCATCATCATGCCTAACATACTCTCTAAGGCCTCAACAGTCATCTCACATGAACTTACGGGAACTTTCACGCCAAAACTTACATCTGCACTTTCCCCCGAAAGTCAGTACATAAACTACACTTTCTCGGGTTCACCAGCCCTACTTGGGCGTATGGTCACCCTTCAGTCGCATGGCCTTCGGGCGACCGAACATCATGCGATTGGACCAATGTGGATGAACACCCATGCGGATGAACACCCAATCGTTAAACTAGTGCGTATGGACTCCATGCGAATGAGTCCTATGCGAATGGACCTAATGCGGATGAAACTAATGCGACTGGGCTCTCAGTCGTGCCTCAGTCGTACAAATGAACCCTTAGTCGTGCGAATGAACCCTTAGTTGTGCGAATGAACCTCAATCGGCCGTATGGCCTCCATTCTGTCACATAGCCCTAGCTGGTGCAGAATGCACTTCATCCCGAACCCAATCTGCCATTTTCGACCTCCAAGCTCAACTAAACCCATTCTAAGCCCAAATCAAGCATCCTAAAACTTAGGAATGCATACCACAACACCATTCAAGCACACACAATCCCAAACACAAGACCCAAACGAATCATACACATACCCACACATATACAAACGGGTCAAACACACACACACACACACTTCAAAAACCTGATTTAAGATGTGTTCCAGCCCTAAATCATTCAAAAACGTGTAAAAGAGGGGTCCTAGAACTCACACAAATGACCACAACGAGAAGAGCTTCGATTTGACCTGCTACTCGACGATTTCCATGCTCGAATCCACTCGAACCAAGCTCGAAACCCCTTTTTCTCCCTTTTCTCCTTCTCTTCTCCATTTTGGCTTAAATTTTTTTGGAGATGTGGGGAGGGTGTGGGCTGCCCTCCCCTCTTATTCTCCTTCTCTTTCGAACTTTCTCGCATTTTGGCAAGTTTGGTCCCCCGACTTTGGACTTTATTTCTTTTTCTTCTTTCGTCGGCTTCAAAGAAAATATCCGGGTGTTACAAGTCCACCCCCTTATATAGGTTCCGTCCCTGAAACCTATTATTCCTCGAACAAACATGGGTAATGCTATCTCATTATTTCCTCAGTCTCCCACGTTGACTTGGATCCTTTCCTCTGCTTCCACTGTACAGCACAAGAGGAACCACTTTATTTCTCAGCCTTTTTTCTTTTCGATCGATGATCGCCACTGGTTGCTCCACATAATTGAGCCGTTCATCTACTTCGATATCCTCCAGCGGAACAATCATATCTTCATCTACCAAGCACTTTCTTAGATGAGATACATGGAATGTCGGGTGAATTCCACTTAACTCATCCAGTAACTCCAGTCTATAGGCCACCTCTCCTACTCGAGCGATGATTCGGAAAGGGCCTATATACCTTGGGCTCAACTTGCCCTGCTTTTTGAATCGGATGATGCCCTTCCAAAGTGAGACCTTCAACATAACCCGGTCACCCGCTTGGAATTCAATCGGTCTACCTCGTTTATCAGCATACGACTTTTGTCTATCTTTGGCTGCCTTCATGAAGGCCTTGATCTTTTCGAGCTTTTCAGTTGTAGCCTCGATCACCTTGATGCTCCCTAGTTCTTTCTAACCACTATCACCCCAACAGACGGGCGTTCTGCATCTCCTACCGTATAGCATCTCATAAGGTGGCATACCATGCTGGCATGATAACTGTTGTTCTATGAGAATTCAGCTAACGGTAAGTGGTCATCCTAACTTCCCCTAAAATCAATAACACATGCCCGAAGCATGTCCTCCAATGTCTGAATTGTCCTCTCTAACTGATCATCAGTCTGGGGATGATAAGCCGTACTGATGTGTAACCTCATCCCCATCGCGTCGTGGAACTTCTTCCAAAATTTAGATGTAAACCGGGTGTCACGATTAGACACAATAGACACCGACACACCATGACGAGTTACAATTTCCCTGATAAACAGATCAGCCAACCTCTCGGATGAATATGTCTCGCCGATCAGTAGGAAGTTAGCACTCTTCATCAAATGGTCAACAATCACCCATATAGAATCATACCCCTTCAGAGTACGCGATAGCTTCGTAATGAAATCCATGGTGATGTGCTCCCATTTCCATTCCGGTAAATCCAGAGGTTGGACCTTCCTATTCGGCTTTTGATGCTCGGCCTTCACCTGTAGACAAGCAAGGCATTTACTCACATACTCCACCACGTCGCGTTTCATACCCGGCTACCAATAATCCTTCTTCATGTCTTGATACATCTTTTTGGCACAAGGATGAATGGAGTATAGAGTCTTGTGAGCCTCATCCATGATCTTCACCCATAGATCCCCAAAACGAGGAATCCACACCCGTTCAAATCGGGTTTTAACACCAAGTGTGTTTTCACCCAATTCTGCGACCAGACCTCTCATTCTTTCAGAGTTAAGATGATCTTCTTTCAATGCCTCATCTTGAAACTCCTTGACTTGCTTCATCACACCTGAGGTCATGATCAACTGATAGGCCTTCACCCGAATCGGCTCGGGCCTCTCTTTTTGGCTAAGGGCATCAGCCACCACGTTGGCTTTGCCCGGATGGTAATGGATCTTGCAATCATAGTCCTTTATAAGCTCCAACCATTGTCTCTGCCTCATGTTCAGATCTGTTGCTCAAAGAAGTACTTCAAGCTCTTGTGGTAAGTGAAAATTGTGCACTTCATCACGTAAAGATAATGCCTCCAAATCTTTAGTGCAAAGACCACGACTGCTAGCTCCAAGTCATGGGTAGGGTAGTTGACCTAATGAACCTTCAACTATCGGGATGCATAGGCTATAACCTTCCCCCTCTGCATTAACCACACCCCAACCCCGAGTAGGAAGCATCGGAATAAACCACTAGATCTTCGCTTCTATCGGGTAGTGATAGAATAGGAGCTCGAGTCAACCTCGCCTTCAATTCGTCGAATGCGTTCTCTTGAGCTTGACCCCATACAATCTTCAAATCCTTCCGGGTCAACTTAGTTAGTGGAGAAGAAATCTTAGAGAAGTCTTGGATAAATCTTCTATAGTAGCCCGCCAAACCCAAGAAGCTACGGATCTCGGATGGCGTCTTTGGAGATTTCCATTGCATCACTGCCTCCACCTTAGCCGAGTCTACCATAATTCCATCAGGATTCACCACATGACCTAAGAATTGAACCTCGTGTAACTAGAACGTGCACTTGGAGAACTTGGCGTACAACTTCTCCTTTCTCAACGTCTCCAGAACCTCTCGAATGTGACTGGCATGCTCAATCTCACTCGTCGAATAAATCAAGATATCATCAATAAACACAATCACTGATTTATCCGACATCGGCCGACACACCCAATTCATCAAATCCATAAAAGCAGTTGGCGCATTGGTCAATCCAAAAGCCCTGACAAGAAACTCATAGTGACCGTAGCATGTGCGGAAATCTGTTTTAGGGATATTCTGTTCCTTCACCTTCAACTGATGGTAGCCCGATCGAAGGTCTATCCTTGAAAACCAATAGGAACCTTGAAGCTGATCGAACAAATCATCAATTCTCGGTAAAGGGTATCGGTTCTTCACCGTCAACTTGTTCAGCTCACGGTAGTCGATACACATCCTCATACTGCCGTCTTTCTTCTTCACAAATAAGACCGGAGCACTCCAAGGAGAGATACTCGGTCTAATGAACCCCTTATCAAGCAGCTCTTGCAACTGCTCCATCAACTCTTTCATCTCCGTCGGAGCCAACCGATACGGTGCCTTGGCAACAGGTTGGGCACCCGGTATCAGATCGATCTGAAACTCGATCTCTCTATCAGGTGGCACTCCTAGTAAGTCTTCTGGAAACATGTTTGGAAAGTCACACACAACCGGTACATCAGATAGTTGTGGTGTTGGCGTATCCACATCCTTTGCATAATGTCACACCCCCCGCTTATAGCAGAAACACGAGGATGTAACGGACGGGATCGTCATAACACATTGTTAATTAATAGAGATGCATTAAATGATGAAAAGTCAATGTGTCATGATGTCACCGGACATAAATGGAGACTTGTGTCATGGTTAGTCAGTTCCACGACAAACATAGTCATACAAACCAAATGAGTAAAAATCCCACAACCCGGGAACAAGTAACCAAAATGTGAATAACAAACAAATGTCAAATGCATCCAAGTTTAAGATAATGTAAGACTAAGGTCAACGCTAAGGCCAGCTTCCCTAGCAATCCTCAATGATTATTACCTGAAAAGATATGCTCAAAATGGTCAGCATAATGTTGGTGAGTTCGCAGGTTTAAATAATAAACAAAACTTGATGCTATGTAAAGGTTTGGTAGGACATGAGTGCATACAGTTATAAGCAAGGAATATCACATGTAATCATGAGCATCACAACTAAGCCTACGGCGTACACAAAGAATTTTTCGGAACATATTCACCCTAGGGCCCGTCCATGGCCACTATCAGTCCCAACTAGTATGCTAACAAACAAGGGTGGGGGTGTCAACCCAATAGTACTATCAATATCTGTCCGTCGGCTCCAACACCGGAGTTAAATAGTTGTGAATACATAACCACAAAGACAAGTCATGCATGTACTAGATAAATACTTACAAAACAGTAAACACGACAGTCCCAAAAGAATAAATTCATAGCATAAAAAGGGTGAGCATACTTTTCCCCTTAGTTTATAAATATTTAAAATGAAAACGGGTCCGCGAAACTCACCTTGAATGAAACGAATTAAAATAGACAAAACTTCAAAGGATGATAGCAAACGACGATCAAACACCTATAATAGTTGTAACTAAGTTTTTAGTCATGTTCAACAAGAATAGATAAGTCCGGTCGATTTCGGTTCGGTTCGGGCCGACTTGGGTTCGATGTGCAACTCACACACACAATATAAATAATTCATACCACTCTACGCACTATGTTAGCAAAATAATAATAGTAATAATAATAATAATAATAATAATCATAATAATGATAATAATATAATAATATAATCCACAGTATATACACAAAAACATACACACATACCACACACACACACACACACACACACACAACACACACACACACATATATATATTATATATATATATATATATATATAATATATATAATATATATATATGCATACGACAGTACACACACACATATATACATATAATGTACAAAGCATACACACACGTATACACCAACAATACACGTACACGACTAGCGCAATCACTCGGTTACACGTGCTACACACACATGACACATACTTATGCATATATACATACGATCGTGTGTAAGTAAACACAGCAGCCTTCGGCTGTTGTGTTCATATTGGTACCCCAACATCCTCGCACACACAATCATATATATACATACATGCTCACCGATTAACACATACATAACACACACACACACTTTACACACACACTGCACACACACAACACACACACACACACGATACACACACTCACACACACACACCACACACACACACACACCCGATGCACACACACAACGCACAACACAAACACACACATAGATATTCATACATTATGCATCATTGCTATGCATATATACATACAGACACACAACTCAAACACACAATATATATACATACACGATCTGCACATATGCACGCATACAATATATACATACATATACAACCGCAACACACACACACACACCACACACACACACACTGCAGACACATAAAACATACATACGCGATGTATATACATGCCATACATGTATATGCACATCCCTGCCGTGTATATATATATACCCGAGGTGTACACACAGCAGCCGGAGGCTGCTGTGTTCGGTTCCTTTTGACAATCGATACACGATGTGGACACACACATATATACGTACACATACGGGATCACAAGAATCAAACCGAACAACCGAACCGGATGACAAACCGAAACGAAACAAAACGAGACGAAATGAGATTCATGATGATCGGTTACCTGCGAAACGACTAAACGGAAAGACGACGGCAACCGATGGCAGCTAACGGCGGCAAATGGGGCTTGAATGGGTGGTGCACGACGGAGGGTTCATGGCGGTAGGGTTCGGGAGGGTTTTCGACCGAGAAAGAAAATATATATATATATATATATATATTATATATATATATATATATATAATATTCATTTTACACTTAGGACCCTATACTTTAAATTAATTAATCCCTAAAGTTTGCTTTGTTTACAATTTAAACCCTAGACTTAATTATAATAGTAATAATATTATTATTATTAATAATAATTTTAATAGTAATACTAGTAATAATGGTAATAATATTAATAAAAAATCTATTATTAGTATTATATATTATTAGGGGTGACACGTAATGGAGATACGAATAGATTCGGTTCGAAAAAACGAATTAATTTTGCAAAATAATAAATGCATGAAAAGAGAATTAACGAATTCTGAGTCAATTGACGGACCTGATGGTGACGGATGTCATAGTATCCCCTAGTTGAGAGAATTTCGTCCCGAAATTCAGCTGGAGTTAGGTCCTGAGGTTGTATCCATGAATAAATACGGGTACTTGGATTTTATCTGGTCTTCCCATTCCCACGTAAACTCAGGCCCTCGCTTGGAGTTCCATCTCACCCTAACAAATGGAATCTTGCTGCGCTTCAATTGTTTCACCTATCGGTCCATGATTTCTATTGGCTCTTCCACAAAATGTAGTTTCTCGTCAATCTTGATTTCCTCAATCGGTACATGAAGTGATCCGTTGGCTAAGCACTTCTTAAGGTTTGATACATGAAATGTATCGTGTACAACACTAAGTTCTTGAGGTAACTTCAATCGATACACTACGGGACCAATTCTTTCAGTGATCTCGAATGGTCCAACATATCTTGGAGCCAATTTCCCTTTCTTTCCAAAGCGCACGATTCCCTTCCACGGAGAAACTTTCAATAAGACATGATCACCAACGTTGAACTCTAAGGGTTTGCGACGGTTATCAGCGTAGCTTTTCTATCGATCTCGAGCTGCCTTAAGCCTATCCTTGATTTGAAATAT
Organism: Flaveria trinervia; assembly: GCA_025506515.1. Classification (NCBI taxonomy): domain Eukaryota; kingdom Viridiplantae; phylum Streptophyta; class Magnoliopsida; order Asterales; family Asteraceae; genus Flaveria; species Flaveria trinervia. The sequence goes on along the minus strand of CM046458.1, from coordinate 17,348,991 downwards.
TTTGTCAGTCGTCTCTTCGATAATCTCCGGGCCTGTCAATTGGCTTTCACCTACTTCCGCCCAACACACCGGAGATCTACATTTCCTTCCATACAACGCCTCAAACGGAGCACATTTAATGCTCGTGTGGTAACTGTTGTTGTAAGAAAATTCGATCAATGGTAAGTGGGTATCCCAACTCCCACCAAAATCAATCACACATGCCCTAAGCATGTCCTCTAAGGTTTGTATCGTTCGTTCACTCTGACCGTCGGTTTGTGGATAATAGGCGGTACTTAAGTCTAAGCGAGTACCCATCGCCTTCTGTAGAGTCTGCCAAAACCGAGACATAAATCTATTGTCTTGATCGGATATTATAGACATAGGCACCCCATGCCTAGTCACTATGTCATTCACATATAACCTTGCTAACTTCTCCATTTTATAATCCTCGTGAATAGGCAAGAAATGAGCAGATTTCATCATTCGATCCACTATGACCCAAATTGAATCATGCCCACTACTTGTTCTAGGCAACTTAGTGATGAAATCCATTGTTATATTTTCCCACTTCCATTCGGGAATTTGCGGTTGTTGCAACAGACCTGACGGTTTTTGATGTTTGGCTTTGACTTTGGAACAAGTCAAGCATTCACTCACATACTTTGCAATATCCTTTTTCATGCGAGGCCACCAATACAACTCCTTAAGATCTTCATACATCTTGTCTGCACCACGATGAATAGAATACTTGGACTTGTGTGCTTTATTCATAACTAGGGTTCGAATATCACCCCACTTAGGTACCCATATACGATCCACAAAATACCGTACACCATCTTCTTTACAGTTCATCTGTTTGTCTAACCCTCGAAACCCTTCACGTGCAACATTTTCTTCCTTTAGTGCTTCACCCTGCGCCAATAGTATTTGCTCTTTCAATTTCGATTGAATAGTCATCCCTAATGCTCGTGCATGTAGGGGTTTAACACGCTCCTTCCTACTCAAGGCATTAGCTATTACGTTTGCTTTTCCTGGATGATATCGAATCTCACAGTCATAATCACTTAGGAGTTCTACCCATCTCCTTTGGCGCATATTCAGTTCCTTTTGATCATAGATGTGTTGAAGACTTTTATGATCAGTGTAGATGACACACTTAGTCCCATATAGATAATGCCTCCATATCTTTAGGGTGAACACCACTGCTCCTAATTCTAGATCATGTGTCGTATAGTTCTTTTCGTACACCTTAAGTTGACGTGAGGCATAAGCAATCACCTTATCCTTTTGCATAAGCACACAACCTAGGCCTTGATGTGATGCATCGCAAAACACCACAAAATCATTTGACCCATCAGGAAGGGTTAATATTGGTGCATTGCATAACCTTTCCTTCAACGTCTGAAACGCCTCCTCTTGTTTATGTCCCCAATCAAACTTCTTATCTTTTTGTGTTAACATCATCAACGGCCGAGCGATCTTAGAGAAGTTTGCGATGAATCGTCGATAGTAACCGGCCAATCCCAAAAATTGTTGTATCTCTGAGGGCGTCTTAGGGGCGTCCCACTTTTTAATTACTTCGATCTTTCCAGGATCAACGTGGATTCCCTTTTCATTGACCACGTGTCCCAAAAACTTCACTTCCCGCAACCAAAATTCACACTTCGAGAACTTGGCGTAAAGTTTCTTCTCCATCAACAATTTGAGTATCGCTCGAAGGTGCTGTTCGTGGTCTTCCTTTTCCCAAGAATAGATGAGTATATCATCTATAAACACAATCACAAACTTGTCCAGATAGGGTTTACACACCTGGTTCATAAGATCCATGAACATTGCTGGAGCATTGGTTATCCCAAACGGCATGACTAAGAACTCATAATGCCCATATCGGGTCCTGAATTCTGTCTTTGGTATGTCCGCCTCATGGACCCATAACTGGTGATAACCTGATCGGAGATCGATCTTAGAGAAATATGACGCTCCCTGCAATTGATCAAATAGATCATCGATCCTGGGAAGTGGATATCGATTTTTCACGGTCAGCTTATTCAACTCTCGATAGTCTATGCACATTTGAAACGTTCCATCCTTCTTCTTTACAAATAGTATCGGTGCTCCCCATGGCAAGTGACTTGGTCGTATGAAACCCTTATCTAGCAACTCTTGTAGTTGACTTGATAACTCTTGCATTTCCGATGGAGTTAACCGATATGGTGTCTATGCTATTGGTTTCACTCCAGGTACCAAGTCTATGCGGAATTCCACTTGTCGAGGAAGGGGTAAACCGAACAAATCATCAGGGAACCCTTTCGGGAAGTCTCGCACTACCGGAATGTCTTCCAGTTTCCCTTCCTCAGGTTTCTTCTCCACTACATGTGCTAGAAATGCATAACATTGCTTCAGCAGATAACGACGAGCTTTCATACATGAGATGATCTTTAGACTCCTTCCTGCTCATTCTCCTTGAATCTTGAGCACGTCACCATTAGGCATAGGGATCCGCACCACCTTCTCTAGGCAAATAATGTCAGCTCTACACTTCGACAACCAATCCATTCCCACTACCACATCGAAACTTCCCAATTCAAAAGGTATTAAGTCTATGTCAAAGGGATGATCTTCTAATGTAATCATGCACCCTCTAATTATTTCACTAGCTCTCATAAATTTACCGTTCGCCATTTCTACTGAGAAGCTAGTCTCTAAACAACTAGGGTTCAAACCAAGTAAGGGTACAAATTCGGCAGACACGAAGCTATTGTCTGCCCCGGTATCAAATAATACAGATGCAAAGTGATTATTGAGAAGGTACGTACCCGTAACAACATTTGGGTCCTGGCGCGCGTCGTTTGCACCAATCACAAACGCACGTCCTCGGGAAGCATTTCCTTGATTACCTTGCCCTTGATTACCAGTGATTGCCATCAGTTGATTTTGGTTATTCCCTTGTTGACCCGATGCCCGATTCAGTCTGGGGCACATATTCCGATAATGGTTGGGGCTCCCACACTCCTAGCAAACTCTAATGTTTCCAGTTGGATTGATTGCATTTATTGGTGCAACTAAGTTGGATGCCACTCTACAGTCCTTTGCAAGATGCCCCGGGCGCCTACAATTCTCACAAACCTGACACGACGCCGCAATAGGATGATGATAGTTACATTTCCCACACTTTGGATGTGGCCCAACATAGTCCTTTCTCCCTTGATTCACTGCCACAAAACCTCTAGTCACCTTCGCCTTTTTATCAAATCTTCCCCCTGGCTACCTGCTCGATTCCCCACATCTCTTCTTTTCTCACTACCTTTCCCTAGCACCCCAGTTCTTACCATCTCATCAGTTAGAGTGCCAGCCTTCAAATTGCACTCCGTATTGTTGGAGGTGCCGCAGCAGTGACCAGACCACGTATTTGAGGTACTAAACCCTAAATGTAACGCTCAATCCATTTTGATTCAGGTGTCACCAGGTGTGGCACCAGTCTTGCCAACTCGTGAAACCGGTTGGTGTAAGCAGCATGACCCGACCCTACCATCGCATGATTCCAGAATTCATGCTCCAACTTTTGCATCAAACTCTTTTGGCTTACAAGTCATGAACTCCTTGTAAGTACAACCAACTCTTCCTCCATTGCCATTCCTGTTGCACCCTGAAAGGATCATACATGCCAACTCAATGGGTGATTTGATGATTGCTCTACTGGAAGAGAGAAATAAAAAACTTCGAAATCAAAATTAAATCTCTGATCTCTAACATAGAAAAACTGCATGGTGAGAAGTACACTCTTGTAGCTGAGAATGAGCTACTTACTGAAAAGTTAGCTCAATCTAAGGCTCAACAATCTATGATTGAAATGAAACTTGAAAAGTTTCAAAAATCTTCAGTCAAGCTGCAAGAGATGCTTGATTCCCAAAAGGATCCAAAGGACATGTCAGGGATTGGGTATAATTTATGTCCTCCACCATACAATGACAACTACACTATCATGCCTGAATCAGCCTCACTCATTGAAGCAATTGAAACTAAAACTATGGAGCCTAAATCTGTAGTAAAACAGGTGACCAATCCTCAAAACAAACCTGATGTTTATATTGAAACAAATAAGGATAAAATCAAGTTAGGTCATCCAATCAAAATCAAAGAGTGTTCAGACAAGACAGTGAGTGTCATGAAACCATAAAGCCCTGTAAAAGTAATTGTCCCTTTTATAAAATTCATACCATCTGTTTTACAAGGTAAAAAGAAATATGTGAAGACAGTGAAACCCACTACTGAGAGTAGTTCTGATAATGAGATTATATCTCCAAAAAATTCAAGCAAATCAGAAAAGGTTTCACTGCAAAAGAAACAAATAGTAACACTGAGTTCAACACATAAAACATCATCAGACCCTCAGTCTTCAAGATTAAGGCAGGGAGTTGGGTTTGATATCTGTAACAAGGAACATGTTGACCAGTTTGAGAAAGAAGTAAGAAATGGGTTGAAGAAACAGAAACAACCCAGAAAATCAAACAAAGGTAGTGTTGTGAAACAAACTACAAAAAAGGCTGATTCTGATTCATCCCCTAAAGAAAAAAAAGTGACTCATCAAAAGAAAATATCAGTTGAGTCACACAAGGAAAAATCTGATTCAAGAAACAAACAAATGTATTGTGATATTTGGAAATGTTTAATCACAAGAAAGATGAATGTTTTTTTAATCAATATTGTTCTATCTGTGACATGAACTATCATTCCACCAAAAACTGCTATATCAACAAGTATTGTTAAGTCTGTGACATGAACAATCATAATACATCTGATTGTTACTTCAATCAAACGGGTTTGAGAATTCCCCAACACAAGCCCATCTCAAAAACATCCACTATGATGCATTCTGTCAGACCTCATTTTCACAATACTCAATATAGGACACCTAGATCAACAAATGACAGGAATAATTTGAAGGAATTGAGGAAGTGTCAAAGAAATCATCTCACAATGAAACACCAACTTGACCTTCCAAAACAAAAACCTACTTTTGATAATGAAAAACGGGCTAAATTTCTACAAAGAAACAAAGACCAACGATTTCACTACTCATCTGAATCCTCAGTAGATGTTAATGAGATGACTCAACCCATTCATTACCAAAAATCTCCCAGGACACCTCCATCTAAACCACAATTTAGAGGGAAATACCAGGAGGTCACCATCATGAATAGGAACCGGAAACCCAAGACCATCATTGCTTGGGTTCCTTATTCTAATTAGTTCTTTTTGCTTGCAGGTTCATCCACACAGGTCTAATAGCCTATGGTACGTAGACAGTGGATGCTCCCGACATATGACTGGAGATCATTCCCTCCTTCATGACTTCAAGCACATACAAGGAACCACTATGACATTTGGTGGAGATTCAGAGGGTGGTAGAATTACAGGAGAAGGATCTGTGACAAACGGGATGCTGAGCTTTGACAGAGTGAACTACTGGGAACAACTGAATTTCTATCTGCTAAGCGTGTCTCAGATCTGTGACAAGAAATATTCCACTCACTTTATAGACACTCATTGCTACATTCTGAAACCTGGATTTCAGATCTCTAAAGAATGGGTTGTCTTAAAGACACCAAGGAAGAATAATACATATGTATTAAACCTATGTTCTGCATTGCCTAAAGAAGAAACATGTCTTTTGTTTAAAGCATCGTTTGATGAGTCACAACTTTGGCATAGACGTTTGGGGCACACAAACTTTAAAAATATGAACAAGTTGGTCAAAGGAAACCATGTCATTGGTCTTCCTTAAAAAGAATTTAATTTTATTGATCAATGTTCAGCGTGCCTCAAAGGAAAACAACACAAATCGTCTCACAAAACCAAGCTTGTGAACACTAACAATACTCCATTGAAGCTACTTCACATGGATCTATTTGGACCAACTCATGTAATGAGTATGGGAATGAAACAGTATTGTTTAGTGATCATTGATGACTTTTCACAATTCACATGGGTGTTTTTCCTACTTTAAAAATGAGGCATCCCTAATCATACAAGAATTTATCACTAAAATTGAAAATCAACTTGATCTTAAGGTCAAAATAATAAGAAGTGATAATGGTACTTTGTTCAAAAATGAAAGTATGAGTTCCTTTTGTACAACCAAAGGCATTGCTCATCAATTCAGTGCAGCTAGAACTCCTCAACAAAATGGGGTAGCTGAAAGGCGAAATAGAACACTGATTGAAGCATCAAGAACGATGCTAGCCGATGCTAAACTACCAATCACCTTCTGGGCAGAAGTAGTTAACACATCGTGCTTTGTACAAAATCGAACTCTGATTGTTAAAGAAAGTAGCATGACACCTTATGAACTGCTCTTTCATAGGAAACCATTTATTGGATTCCTCTAATCATTTGGTAGTCCTGTCTCAATATTAAACACCCGAGACTATTTGGGAAAATTTTCATCCAAGTCTGATGAAGGATTCTTTGTAGGTTATTCTTCTGTTTCAAAGGCTTATAGAGTGTTCAATCCTAGATTGAACATTATTGATGAATCAACAAATATTCAATTCAAGGAACATTCATTTCCCAAACCTACAAATAGTCCCAACTGGTTGTTTGATATTGACACATTTTCAAAGTCATTTGATCAATTTCACTTGTCTGATGCAGGAAATCTACATTAAATGATACTTCATTAGCTGTAGAAAGAAGAGATGATTTTCCCTTGATTCCTCCTACATTGATGCACACATGAATGAAGATGTTCCTCTTCAAGCTGATCCCATCAGACAACCATCACAAAACCTTAGTGTTTCGTCTGAAGGAGGTCCTAGCCTGGTACCATCCACTCAGATGACTTGTCAAATGAGATCAGAAATCAAAAACAGGCTACTCCTCCAGTTGAAACACAAAGGAATCAAATGATGTAAGCAATCATAGTGCTACTGAAGCTGAAGCAGGAACTGAAACAGAGTATGACAATCTTCATAATTCAACAACAGTACTAGATGAGTGTGCCTCTAACCATAATGAACTGAATCTCTCCAATCTTGATGTAACTATTGCTGGTGACACCATTCCAATCACAAGAATACACAAGAATCATCCAGTTGAAACCATTATTGGTGATCTTAATGAGAGGGTGACAAGAAGCAAGTCCAGTATTGCAGACATCTGTTTGTTCTTATGCTTTCTATGTCAACCAGTACCTAAAAACATCAAAGAGGCACTTCAAGACAATAGCTGGATTGAAGCAATGCAGGAAGAATTGCTCCAATTCAAGAAGCAAGAAGTATGGCAACTAGTAGATCTTTGCGAAAGACAATACCCTATCGGTTCCAGATGGCTGTACAAGAACAAGACTGATGATAGAGGGATCATCATCATAAACAAAGCAAGACTAGTGGCATAGGGATACACTCAGGAAGAAGGAATCGACTATGACGAAGTGTTTGCACCTGTTGCCAGACTAGAAGCAATCAGAATCTTTCTTGCATATTCTGCATCCATGAAATTTACTATTTATCAAATGGATGTAAAGTGTGCCTTCCTGTATGGAAAGATTGCTGAGGAGGTCTATGTGAGTCAACCACCTGGCTTTGAAGATCCAGATTTCCCTCATAGAGTTTACAAGCTTGACAAAGCTCTATATGGTCTTCATCAAGCCCCAAGAAAGTGGTATGAGACTCTATCATCTTTTCTTCTTGAACATGGGTATGAAAGAGGAAAGATTGATCAGACTCTCTTCAGAAGAAAAAGAGGAAAAGATATGCTGTTAGTTCAGATCTATGTGGATGACATTATATTTGGCTTCACAAACAAGCAACTTAGTAAAGAATTTGAAGGCCTTATGCACTCAAAGTTCCAAATGTGTGCTATGGGGGAACTCACCTTCTTTCTAGGGGTGCAAGTCCAATAGACAGCAGACGGAATCTTCATCAATCAATCAAAATATGTAGAAACCATGTTGAAGAAATTTCACTTTGCTGATTGTCATCCATCAGGACTCCTATGGATACTAAAGTAAAGATTGGACCTGATCCTGAAGGCAAATCAGTGGATCGGACTCACTATCGATCAATGATCGGTTCACTTATGTATCTAACAGCCAGTAGGCCTGACATAATGTTGGTGTTTGTGTGTGTGCCAGATATCAAGCTGATCCAAAAGAATCACATGTGAATGCAGTGAAGAGGATATTTAGATATCTGAAGGGCAAACCAGCTCTTGGGTTATGGTATCCAAAGGAAGGAGAATTTATTTCTATACCTACACAGACAGTGATTATGGAGGATGCAACTTCAACAGAAAATCCACCTTTGGCGGTTGTCAATTTCTTGTCCAGACTAGTATCTTGGCAATGCAAGAAACAGACCAATGTATTAGTGTCCATAGTCGAAGTTGAGTATATTGCAGCATCAGCATGTTGCTCTTAAGTACTCTGGATTCAAAACCAGATGCTTGATTATGGTTTTAACTTCTTACACACGTCAATTTCTATTGATAACACAACAGCTGTTTTAATAACTAATAATCCATTTCAGCACTCAAAAACAAAACATATTGAGATTAGATATCACCTTTTGAGACACTGTGCTGAAAAAGGTTTAATCAAATTAATTCAAGTACCAACTGAAAATCAATTAGCTGATTTGTTTACTAAGGCATTCAAACCTAGTAGGTTTGAATTCCTGGTTCAGTCAATTTGCATGATTAACTTTGAGTAAAAACCGTGAAAAACATAAAAAACAATAAAAACATCAGAAAACCACAAAAAGAAAAAAAGTTTGATGAAGAAAAGAATTCTCTAGAAAATGATATAATTACAGTCGTTATATCATTCACTGTGCTTAATTTCAAAATGTGAAAGACTGAAATGACTTACCAGATATGTTGGTAGGCTTAACTTGGAAGAAAAGATACATGCAGTGATGAATTAAAGACTTATTCAATTGTGAAACACTCATCACAAAGTACAGGTATGTATTGGCTTATCTGAATGCATGTGTGTAGTAACCTAACACACAGGTAATGATATTTTATGAATCTCTTTCACCACATCATGTTCCATCTTTGTTTTGCTAAGCAAAGACCTAATGAAACTTGCACATAGTGCAGATGTTATGATCCAAAAGATTCCTAGTGTGGAACACATCCAAAATTGGATGAATCAACAAAAGTAATACATTCAAGTGAATGAACAAAAGAGTCCTATCATGGATCACCTTCCAAAGTGAAGTGAAAAGAATCCCAATGTGGATCATCATGAAAAAGGATCAAAGTAAAAGAATCCCAATGAGGATAAGTGAAAATGAGATTTCATAACTTAAGTGACCTAGTAAGAAAAGTTGTGAAAAAGTTCTACCGTTCATTGTACAAGGATGGTTGATCATTCCATGCTTGTGTGTGTGAGGTACACATTGAATAATTAAATCAACCAAAACATGATAAAAATCATTTGCATCAAAATATCAACCTGGTATGAGTTTAAGCGGACAAACATACCTTCAATCTTCAAGTTCATGAACATGTCCATTTAATCATAAAGGAAGCACAAGTGTAATGTAAGATTGATATGATCCCAACAAAAGAGATATTTCTCTCATTATTAATAAGCAATATAAAATTCAAAGTTCAAAATTTTTTAAATCTTTAAAGTTTCTATCCAAATGTGGATATAAACTTTAGGGGGAGTAATTTAAATTTTTGAGTAAGTCAAAATTTTTGTTTATTAACTTCACTTACCTTCAAAACAAAACAAAAAATTTTGGTGTTGTTGCAAAAAGTCATACCATTATACCTCAGCTTATGCAGATTCTTAGAAGCATGATAAGTCCAAAATCTATCAATATTAGGGAACTTGTATCACTTGTGACATACAAGTCAATCCAAGCAAGAATTGACAACTTCAACAGTCAACTTCATAAGAAAAATCAATCAAGGACAAGTCTTCATAAGATGAATAATCAATTCAAACACATTAACTTATGATTAAGTTCAAAAGTTAATGCAAGTAAGTGCATTGGTCAATGTGGGTGAAGGTAACCCATGCATATAACCAATGCGGGTAACAGTATATTTTCAAGTGCAACTAATGCGGAAAATGATTTTACTCTACCGCATTAGTATATTACAAGTATACATGAAATTTTGAAGTGTTAAAACCTATGCGGGAAAAGAATTTTTCTACCGCATTTGTCAATGCGGATAAAATAATTTCAAGCGTTCATCTGCATTTGTCAAATACGGATGGAATTTACACTTCCGCATTTGTTTTATCTATCCGCATTTGTGGATAAACATCTTCAATGCTCATGTATGATCAAGCAGAGATAATTAAGTAATCAATATCTTGTGAATGAATGATGATCAAGTAAATGTGGATTTGATTCTATCACATTTGCTACAGTTAGCAAATGCTGACAAATTTTATTCAACCGCATTTGCTACGGTGAGCAATGCTGAATAAGTTTTGTCAACCGCATTTGCTACAGTGAATAAATGCTGATGAACTTAGTTCTTCCGTATTTACAACCGTGAACAAATGCGGATAGAAAAATCAAAAGTAACAAAACTTCCGTATTTACAACAGTGACCAAATGCGGATAGTCAAAGTCCAAAGTTTGTCTTCTGTATTTGCTATAGTTAACAAATGCGGATGACCAAAAGTCAAAAAATTTACCCTTCCACATTTGCTATAGTGGTGACCGCATTGCTCTAAAACTTGTAAAATCTCTTGAAAGCCATTATTTGACTATTTAAAGGAATTTAGACGGGTCATTTAATACTTTTCAAATTTGAGAGACTTTATAATGAGACGAGCGCAAATACACAGTACACCATCTTTGATCATATTCATCATAAACAATCAAAGATTTTCATGTGATTCTACTCAATCTACTCTTGTTATCGATTCTGAAACCACATTTGTATCGAAAACAAGGTGAAATTTTCATAAAAATTTAATCAAGACCTAAGTTTCAGACTGTTAAACCTAAATCAAACAATGAACCAACTAATAATGAAGAACAAAAACATGTCTTATTGATGTAACATAATACACCTTTTCGACTTCAATGAGCATGCAAACCAACATAAATTCTTCTCATCATGAAAACTTTGATATTCATGTTTGTTGTAAGAACAGAGCATGATGAAAAATGAAAAATGTGTAACAAATCAATGAAACAACATCTCATTAATGGTTCTAACATAGAAACTGTGATTGTTGAATAACAAACTCACCATTTGCTATGACAACAATGACACATTAATGTCAAAAGTTCATCTGTGACCATTTAATGTCAAACTGATAAATGATACACATAAGTTTTCATAAAAAAAACTAACACACATGTCTCTTATGCAGATTACATGGAAAATATTCTTAGAGCAAGCTCCACAATGTCAGCTATTATTTAAACTCTGATGTGCCTGAAGCTGAAGGACTTAGAGATATGATCAGATTCTTATCTACCACAAGGGTAGCCTATGCTATCACTGTGAGACCCACCATCTATGAGAATCTCATCAGGTCCTTCTGGAACTCAGCTGAGGTAATTGAAGCTGATGGTGTTAGAACATTAACTGGGAGAATTAACAATGATCACACTCTAAGCATCACCGAGGATTCTGTTAGAAGATGCTTACAATTGGTGATGATGCTAATGCACCTATGGAGCTGTATGATGAAGAAATAACCACATTCTTTTCTGAAATTGGTTATGAAGGAGGATATGAAGCAAAACAAATTGTGAAAGGATTGGTTGATCTACCTTGGAGATTCCTAATTCATATGTTTCAGCACTGCCTATCCAAGAGAAAGATAGGATGAAATGACATTCCAGTCATCACATCCTCAGCAATCTGTGCCCTCTGCTCAAACATGTCTGCCTATGTCTTCAATGGCATGATTTCAAACATTCAAGAGGGGAGAAGATACAAGTTCCTGATGTATCCAAGATTTATTCAGTGCATGATAAATGAAGCCTTTCCAGATATTACAAATGAGGGACCAGTGCTTGATATTCCTCACTATGATGCAAGATCTTAAAAATACATTAAGAAGAGGGATCCAAGAAACTTTTACAGTGGGGTGCACTCACCTCTTCTTCCATGGATGATTCAGCAGATAAATCAAGAAGTTGAAGCACAAGAACAAGCTGCTGCACAACCATCACCACAATCATCACCACAACCTACGCGACAACCATCACCACAACCAACACCACAACCATCACCACAACCATCACCACAACCTACACCACAACCATCACCACAAACAATACCACAACTAACACCACAACCAACACCACAACCAACACCACAACAACCCCACAACCATCACCAATATCACCATACCAACTTTGCCAACCATGATTACACTGCTGAAGTTGGAGGATCAACTAGTGCTTTTAAAGCATCCAAATCATCTTTAGATGAGGGGAGATCATCATACTCAAATGCCTGCAAAGAGAGCAACTTCTGAGACTGCTCCCTCGGAAAGCTTTGCTGAATCCAATGAAAACAGGCCTGATGAAAAGATGAACTTATATCTGAGCTCCTACAAAAGGTGGAAAGGATGGAAAGGATTTTAAATAGGAGAGCTAGAATCATTGATGATAGGATTCTAGAGCTTGATGAAAAGGAGAAAGAATTAAAAGAGCTTAAGAAAAAACATGAAGCTGAAAAGAAGGAAGGAGAGAGAGAAGAAATTGAAAACTTAAAAGCTGTACTCAATCATTCAAGAGAAGAAGTGAGTGGCCATGTTGACACTCTTGCCATTCAAACCATAGCAATGGAAGAACAGAGAGAACATTATTGAAGATCAAGCTGAAATAATCTCTAATCTTGAAAATGAAATTCATAGCCAAAACAAAAGATCTCTGAACTTGAGCTGATAATTGAGATTCAAAGAAGTGTTGTGGCTGATGAAAGGAAAGATAAACAAGAAAAGGTTGATAATGATGAGAACCAGTCTGTCTCTAACAATGAAGAACAAGAAGAAGATACAAGTCAAACAAAGCATGAGGAACAAATTCTAGAAATGGTGCTTTATTATGGGCAATCAGAGGCCACTCAGACTGAGAAAAGAAAAATGAATTGAGAATTGATCAATGCTATGGATAGTTTTTCTTCAGAAGAATTCACAATAGATGAAGTTTTTTAGGACTTTGTTGCAGACCAAAAGATCACTTCTGAACCTATTGTAGTCATTCCCAAATCTCTTGTTCTTTGGAGAAAGAGTTGAGCATGCAGATTGTCCCTACTGTGTCACTGACTGAAGAACAGAAAGAAATATAAGAGAAATGTGTGAAAAGGAAAAAGAAAAAGAAACAGAAAAGGAAAAGGAAAAAAAGGAGGAAATAGAAGTGAATGTTCAAGAACAACCAAACTTGAAAAAATGTTTGAAGTGATTGAAAAGGCTGAAACTTCAAGTCCACAACTTCAAACATACTCAAGAAACAGAAAATATCTAGCTGAAAAGGCTAAGGGTAAAAGACCAGTGGTTGAAGAAGAAAGTGTTAAGAAACAGAAAGATGATTCAAAAAGCCTGCCAACAATAGCTGAATTTCTTGAAGAACATGAAGAGGCTGAAGCTCAATTAAAGAAACAAGCTGTTACTTTTGATCTAGAAGAAGGAGAGATAGCTGGAGGATATGATGCTGAAAAGGATGTTGATATGGATAGTCCATTGAAACCTAAAAAATCAGTTGAAGAAATGGTGTCAAAGGCTCAAACTGATGATTTAATGATAAAAACTATGTTTTTGATCAATCATGGGTATGATCCAGATGAAGTTTTTGGGATGACCTATGAAGGAATGAAGGAAGAGGAAGAAAAAGTGAAAAAGCTGCTGGATCCAAGTGTTGAAACCGAGTGTGAGAAATCAGTAATTAGAAAGGATTCTGTACTGAAATTGCCTCCCATGAAGAAATCAACTACAATTGAGTATGAAAGATCTTTTTCAAGGAAGGATCCTCTGCCTAAACTGTCATCTGTGAAGAAATCATCCCCAACTCCTGAACCACTATTTCCTGATCCTTATAGTATGTCAGATAAGGAAATGAAGGACTATCTTTCAAGCCAAGGGTTCACCAAAAGAAAATTGGCAAACATGAAGACTAACTCACTAAAAGCTACAACACTTAGGTTAATAAATGAAAAGAAAGAAAAGTTAAAGAAGTTAGAAGAAGAAGTGCTTAATCAAAAGCCAAGATCAAGAGTCTCTGCACAAGACATGCAACTTACTCATAAAGATCAAGACTATCTGGCACCTGTTATTCATAAATATCCAGAGTGGTTTGCTGAACCTCCAACTGAAATTTCAGGAAGGGTTGACACTGCTGAGATGATCAGAGGTGTATCTACTCCAAAAGGCAAAATAGACCAGAAAATTATTGCTTGGAAGTATGATAGTTCATGGAATATGTTTATGGTTAAAAGGATCTCTGGTCTAGTGTAATTTTTTATAGAGTACTCTGCTCTAGTAAATACACTTGAGATTCATGACCTAAAAGAACTGGCTAATCTGGAGCTGATCAACCGTAATGCCATGTTTAAAGGATATAAATTTGAAGGTTATACTAAAATGTTCAAGAGAACCAACAAGTTCAATTCACTAAAAGCAATGTATGGTAAAATACAAAACTTTCTAAAACTCTGGAGATGAAACAGACAAAACCAGCTGAAGAAGTAGTGTTTCTAGAACTTAGAATGAAACCTACTAAATCATTAAAAAGAAAAATGGTGGCTGGTACACATTCCTCAACACCAATCTCAAATTTTTATTATGATGAGAAGACTTATTAATTGGTGATTGAGAGGAAGTGGGGAGGCAAAGAAGGTGTTGAAATCAGATTGTTAGTGGCTATGAAGTGAGACTACTGGATCAATCATATATCCAATACATATACACAAGGCACTTCAGAGAGATATCAAACAAATTGGGTCAAGAAGATCTACATTTCTTTCTAAAGTGTATCAAAATATTGAAGATGGCTTATTATCAGATTAGTGCAAAGAGGGAGAAAAGGAAGAAGAAGAAGACACCTCTACAGTTGGGCAACATTGTCAAACTTGAAGTTGATGTAGATGGTTCTCTTTTGATTCACAGGGATGGGCTATCTACGGTGTCTATTTGGGAACCAATCTCACTAAAGAAACTACCACTTGAAGCCATTCATAATATGAGCAAAATGAAGATTCATGTACTAAGCAAGGATAAAATGTCAGATGCTCAAGATTTTGTTAACATGATCAAGGCAATTTTGAATCCAGGTCAAGCAAACCTTTTACACCACCAGAAGACCCAGCAGAATCATCACAACATCAATCACCTCCCAAACATTGAAGAAAACTAGGCTGTATAATCCTTAGGGGGAGTATTGTTACACCCTGAAAGGATCATACATGCCAACTCAATAGGTGATTTGATGATTGCTCTGCTGGAATCCCTTAAGTACAAGAAGAAATGCGGATGAAAATTCTGCTAAGAAAAAGAACAAGTGTTGTCTTCCGCATTTGTCAATGCGGAAGACATAATGCAAATACGGACAAGCATTTGCTCTTCCGCATTGACAAATGCAGAAGACTAAAAGTTAATGCGGACAAGACTTTGCTCATCCGCATTAGAAAAATGCGGATGACCGAACAAATGCGTATAAGTATTTGTTCATCCGCATTAACCAATGCGGATGACCAACATACTAATGCGGATGATCAGGTGAAGAAATGCTGATCAAGTTAATTATCCGCATTTGTCAATGCGGATGAACAAGCAAAGATGTGAATGAAGACTTAGACTAGTTCTGATGTAATAGTTCAGGGGTAGTTTAGTCATTTTGTAAAAGGCATCTTGTCTGCCTATAAATAGAATAGATAACCTCGTACTTGAGGTGACAGCAATAGACATAGAGAATTTTGTTGTAATTATTCTCTATAATTCATCAACTTTCATATATACAATACAAAAGCATTTATGAGTAATATTCTTGCATTGAATGTTCTTTGATTGTTTGTTTCCGCCATTCAATCACTGACTTGATTACCATATTCGATTCACAGTAAGAATCTCAATCTTACTCAACCGCAGTCAATTCCCATTCATGTTTCCATTATCATTCCCATTACCCATTCCACCTCCTTCTCCATTGTCATTCCCACCTCCATTTCCGTGTTCATTTTCATTATTCTCTTCATAACCGCCATTTTCATCATCATGTCCAGTATCCTCATTACCACCTCCATTGTTATGATTGATGATATTGTCACTCACCTATGCCACTATGGTTGGGATGAGTGCTGTCAGTTGTTGGGCAATCATGGCGGCTATATCAGGGTTTCCAGCTCCCTGGTTATTATCACCCTGCCCACCTTCATTTTCACCTACAGGTGCTTCACCCCTACCTCCTGCACCTCTTCCTCTACCTCTACCTCTACCTCTTGGAACAACACCACCACGACTAGCACTGAGAGTAATTCTTCTGGGCGGCATCTTTCTATTCAATATAAACAATATATAAGTTTCAATAATATCAGATGTCATCACAACTCAGTCCGTCTCATAAGGCATATCATTGCACACATAGTTTCCATAGTGGAATACCACAACCCCAAAACATAATGATATAAAATTCCATGCTCATAATCATAATGTCTCAACATGATAATAAGTAGCATAATATCCCAAACCGTGTGAAAACTCATAGTTTAACAAAGTCTGAAAATGAAATACAAAATAGCAAGAAAGATAAATCTTCTACTCCTTCAAAACCTCATCCATGCTCACATGCCTTCAGTCTTGCTCTTCATCATTGCCAGATGAGTTAGAAGGACATGGGGGCAGGTCAGAGTGGTCGCCCCACAAGCTAGCCTCATCTGCTGGCATACGAAACCTGATGCGAGTGGTCGAAATCACTCTCTTCCCAGCTGCCCTCAGCAACACCCGTCCAACACCGTTCTCTTGGTAAGGTCCTCTGGGGTAGCCGGGCACCCAAGGTCCTGCCACAGGGGAGTACCTTGCAATAGCTGGCCTAGCAGGCATCACGGGAGCAATTGGGACGGCATGAGCTTTTGTTGCAGCGGGAACAGCAGGTGCACTTGGTGCAACTGGGGCTTCAGATGCTGCAGGACCAGGTGGTTCAACACGGACGACAGGCAGACCTAAAACTACATGATCACCCGCCTCCTCTTTGTCAGATGACTCCTTTGCTGCCTCCTCAAGGTCGTACTTTGTGTCAAATGACATAGGCAACATATGGTCCGAAAGAACCTCTTCTGGATCCGACTCAGAGTCAGACAAATGAACTCGGGGCACTGCGGGAACGGAAGGTCCAGTTGAAGACATCCTATAAGGAAAATGTACTTTTCCTCAGATGAAGCAATCAAAAGATAAAGAATAGATAGATAGAATAGGGGGAACATACATGTAATATCGGATGCACACAAAACCCTAGTATGCATTCTACATGAAGGTTCCAAGGTTATAGTCTAGGTCGAGTGATCCACCTAATTCTCTATAACCAAGTGCTCTGATACCAATCTGTCACACCCCCGCTTATAGCGGAAACACGAGGATGTAACGGACAGGATCGTCATAACACATTGTTAATTAACAAAGATGCATTAAATGATTAAAAGTCAACGTGTCATGATGTCACCGGACACAAATGGAGACTTGTGTCATGGTTAGTCAGTTCCACGACAAACATAGTCATAAAACCAAATGAGTAAAAATCCCACAACCCAGGAACAAGTAACCAAAATGTGAATAACAAACAAATGTCAAATGCATCCAAGATTAAGATAATGTAAGACTAAGGTCAACGCTAAGGCCAGCTTCCCTAGCAATCATCAATGATTATTACCTGAAAAGATATGCTCAAAATGGTCAACATAATATTGGTGAGTTCGCAGGTTTAAATAATAAACAAAACTTGATGTTGTGTAAAGGTTTGGTAGGACATGAGTGCATACAGTTATAAGCAAGTAATATCACATGTAATCATGAGCATCACAACTAAGCCTACGGCGTACACAAAGAATTTGTCGGAACATATTCACCCTAGGGCCCGTCCCTGGCCACTGTTAGTACCAACTAGTATGTTAACAAACAAGGGTGGGGGTGTCAACCCAATAGTACTATCAATATTTGTCTGTCGGCTCCAACACCGGAGTTAAATAGTTGTGAATACAGAACCACAAAGAGAACTCATGCATGTACTAGATAAATACTTACAAAACAGTAAACACGACAGTCCCAAAAGAATTGAATAAATTGACAGCATAAAAAGGGTGAGCATACTTTTCCCCTAGTTTATAAATATTTAATATGAAAACGGGGCCGTGAAACTCACCTTGAATGAGACGAATTAAAATAGACAAAATTTCAAAGGATGATAGCAAACGACGATCAAACACCTAAAATAGTCGTAACTAAGTTTTTAGTCATGTTCAACGAGAATAGATAAGTCCGGTCGATTTCGGTTTGGTTCGGGTCGACACAGGCTCGAGGTGCAACTCACACACATAATAATATAATTCATACCACTCTACGCACTATGTGAGCAAAATAATAATAGTAATAATAATAATAATAATAATAATAATCATAATAATAATGATAATAAGAATAATAATATAATCCACACTATATAAACAAAAACATACACACATAACACACACACACACATATATATATGTATACGACTGTACATACACACATATATACATATAATGTACAAAGCATACATACACATATACACCAACAATACACGTACACGACTACCGCGATCACCTCAGTTACACATGCTACACACACAGGACACATACTTATGCATATATACATACGATCGTGTGTATCTACACATAGCAGCCTTCGGCTGTTGTGTTCATATTAGTACCCCAACATCCTCACACACACAATCATATATATATACATACATGCTCACCGATTCACACATACATAACACACACACTTAACACACACACTGCACACACACAACACACACACACGATACACACACTCACACACACACCACACGCACACCCACAAAACACACACACACACACCCGACGCACACACAAACACACACACAACACACACATAGATATGCATACATTATGCATCACTGCTATGCATATATACATACACACACAGCTCAAACACGAAATATATATACATACAGGATCTGCACATATGCACGCATACAATATATACATACATATACAACCACAAACACACACACACACACACACCACACGCACACCCACAAAACACACACACACACACCCGACGCACACACACAACACACAACACAAACACACACATAGATATGCATACATTATGCATCACTGCTATGCATATATACATACACACACAGCTCAAACACGAAATATATATACATACAGGATCTGCACATATGCACGCATACAATATATACATACATATACAACCACAAACACACAACACACACACACCACACACACACACACTACAGACACATAAAACATACATACGCGATGTATATACACGACATACATATATATGCACATCCCTGCCGTGTGTATATATATATACTAGCGGTGTACACACAGCAGCCGGAGGCTACTGTGTTCGGTTCCTTTCGACAATCGGCACACGATGCAGGACACACACATATACATACACATACGGGATCACACGAATCAAACTGAACAACCGAACTCTCACACCCCAACCTTGACGGCAGAAACGTCGAGATGTGAGGGTTAAGATTGTTCACAACCACATAACGCCATATTTAAATGTAAATATTAAAATTAAAAGTTTCAAAAGGAAATACAAACATAAGTCTCAAACATGAAATAAGTTCAAACATAAATCAAAACATAACATAACATTTTATTTATTTAACTAGGTCCAAGTCCTAGTTTTATTGCTAGCTTCAAAAGTCCACTTTAAACTAGGGGATTTCCTGAAACATGATAAAAATAAAAGGTCAACTAAAAATAGTTGGTGAGTTTCCAAGGTTTTCATACATAATATGATAAGGTTACAAGTAGCAATTCATGTCATAGGTCATAAGTTAGTAAGGTTATAGAACACATATCGTTACAACCAAACCTCGACTTGATTACAAGTATATAAGATTGGCTAAGTGTAATTGGTTCCCATGATAAACAAGCATACGTCATCAGGAGCCGGCAATACCTCGGCTTTAGTACCAAATAGGCTTGTCAGGCCCAAAGATCTAAGACGTCACCAGACTAGCAATAGTTAATGATTGAAAACAAAAATATGTATCTCACATAAACACTTACAACACACAAATAACCATGACAAAAATATAAATTGCAAGTGCTTACAAGTTTAAACATTTACAAGTGTATGAGAATAAGTATCATGTTTCACCCCAAATTAGTGTGAAAATATAAAAATGGGGAAAGGAAAACTCACATGGCAATAAGCATAAGAATGAAGATTAATAAGATAGATATTAAACGTTGTTCCAAGATAAATTGTCACAAGGCACCTAAATATATATTTTACAAGGTTTAGGTTAATAATAAGTTTAACTATTTAACGAGAACTAAGGTTGCAAGGGGAATTTGGGGTTTTGATAAAAACACCTTATTTTAATTTTAAAGAAAGAAACCAAAATGATACTAATTAAATAGTTTGTCATAAAGAAATATGTTTACAATAATCAACAAAGCTTAAATATATAAAGTGTAAATATCTTTTTATATACATTTGTAAAAATTATAGTTTTAAACAATAACATTTGAACTAAAAAATATTGTAGTGATATACATCATCATTATAGTCTATTTTATAGAAATATCCTAATTATAACCTTTGTTAAAAAGTTTTTAAGTAATTTATTTGATTATTTAAATCAAATAAAAGTTTAGAAAATTATTTGGTGACTATAAAATATTTAAAGTTTACAAAAATTATTTTTATGATTATTAAAAGTTTTCCATATTTATTTTAGTGGCTTAAAAGCCTTCAAAAAATACATGAGGGTGCCCGGGTTCGAACCCGGGACCTCATGTTTGCAGAGTATTAACTAGTGAACCAAGGCCTCAGCCGCGGTTCATATTGGTTTCTAAATATTATAAACCCGTTTAAAGAAAGTTCCCCAAACCTTAAGAACCCTAGAATCATTTGATTCCAAATCGATCCCCAATTCGATTATGAACATGAAATTAACCTTGGGCTTTTAATCCCCAAGTAAAACCAATCAGATCCATGTGTTTGATAACCCGATTTGAGATTGAATTGTTAGCGAGGAAGACGAAGAACAGTCACGAACTCATGGAGCTTGTTCGATGTTCAAAGGATGATTCCAACCAAATTCGTTGCACATGGAGCTTCTAATGGTGCACAAGATTAATAGCCCTCAAATAATTTTCGTTTATGAAGCTCGGAAGATAGTTTTTGTTCGAGTTGCAGGTCGTGGCTTCAAAGGGTAATTGGGGTGTAATTCGTGTGTGTTTCGGATGAAATTGGAAGTTGTATATGATTAAGGTAGAAAAACGTTTGTTCTGATTAAATTAATTGAACTATTATGGGTGTTTAAGGCTCGAACGGCTGCGGGGGTTTAACTCGCCAAGTAAATTCATGTGCCACGTTTATTCTCCCAACGAACCTTGATGATTGGGGTTGTTGTGGTTCTATTCTTCTTCATTATGCGGTCCATGATCTCAACAGGTTTCTCGACAAAATGCAATGACTCGTCAATCTAAATGTCTTCCAATGGAACATGCTGACTTTCATCAGCCAAGCACTTTCTCAAATTTGAGACGTGAAATACAGGGTGAACTCCACTAAGGTCGGAAGGTAACTCCAGTTTATAAGCCACTTTCCCAATCCTTTTCAGGATTTTGAAAGGTCCTACAAATCTTGGAGCCAGTTTGCCCTTCTTTCCAAAACGAACAACACCTTTCCACGGTGAGACCTTTAGAAGAACCATATCCCCAACTTGGAATTCCAATGGCTTACGTCGCTTGTCAGCATAGCTCTTTTGATGACTTCTCACCACTTCAAGGTTCTTACGGATAATAGAAACTTTATCGGTCGTCTCTTGCATAAGTTCAGGGCTAGTGATGAAGTTTTCACCAATGTCAGTCCAACAGATCGGTGAACGACATTTAGGACCATAAAGTGCTTCAAACGGTGCCATCTTGATACTCGAGTGATAACTATCATTATACGAAAATTCCGCGAGCGGTAGATGCGTATCCCAATCACCACCAAAGTCAAGAACACAAAGGCGTAACAAATCCTCCAAGGTTTGGATCATTCACTTGGTTTGACCATTATTTTGAGGATGGTAAGCCGTGCTTAGGTCCAATTGAGTACCCAAGAGTTCTTGCATAAACGACCAAAAATGCGAAGTGAAACGAGCGTCTCGGTCGAATATGATGTGCAGAGGTACCCCATGACGACTTACAATCTCATCAATGTATATACGAGCTAACCTTGATGTCTTGTAAGTGTCATGTATGGGTATAAAATGTGCCGATTTTGTTAATCAGTCAACGATCACCCATATGCTATCATGTCCTCGAGAGGTTCGGGGTAGCTTAGTTATGAAGTCCATGGATATGTGTTTCCACTTCCACATAGGGATCTCGGGTTGCTCAAGTAATCCACTTGGATATTGATGTTCGGCTTTAACCTTCATACACGTGAGGCACTTAGCCACATAAGTTGCTATATCCTTCTTCATCCTAGGCCACCAATATTGACCACGTAGGTCCATGTACAACTTATCAGAACCAGGATGAATAGAATAACGAGTTTGATGAGCTTCGTTCATGATAAAGGTATGAAGATTATTGTGATTTGGAACCCAAATTTGATTTGCGAAGTACATCAATCCATTGGGTTTCGTTTCCAATTGAGTTAAAAGATTAGGCTCTAGCTCATCCTTCATTCTTCCTTCTTGTTGCACCACTTGTTAAGCCTCCAAGATACTAGACTCGATGTCACTATCTACTCTCAAGTTTTGTAGTAGTACGGTAGTCTCGTTGACATCTAATTAGATCTCAGTATCGAACTCACCTAAAGTGTCAAACCATTGACATCGATCGCGAATTTCTTGGAATGAGATCATCTTGTTATGAGTCTTTCGACTTAGTGCATCGGCTACAACATTTGCTTTACCAGGATGGTAACGAATGTCATAATCGTAATCACTACTCAACTCCACCTAACGACGTTGTCTCATATTGAGATCTTTTTGATTGAAAACGTGTTGAAGGATTTTGTGATCGGTGTAGACTATACATTGCGTACCATATAGGTAGTGCCTCCAAATCTTCAAGGCAAAGACAATAGCACCAAGCTCAAGATCGTGTGTTGTGTAATTCATCTCGTGAACCTTCAATTGTATCGATGCATAAGCTATGAACTTCCCTCATTGCATGAGAACACAACCAAGGCCTTGTTTAGATGCATCACAATACACGGTGAAGTCGTCATTTCCATCGGGTAGGGTCAAGATAGGAGCATTGCACAACTTGTGCTTTAACACTTCAAAAGCTTCTTCTTGCTCAGAACCCCACTCAAATGGTTTATTCTTTTGTGTCAAAGTAGTGAGTGGCTTCGTGATCCTCAAGAAGTTGGAAATGAATCGCCGATAATAACCAGCAAGACCAAGAAAAGAACAAACTTCGGTAGGAGTTGTAGGAACACACCAATTCTTCACAGCTTCCACCTTTGCAGGGTCAACATGAATTCCTTGGCTATTCACCACATGTCCTAAAAATTGAACTTCCTCGAGCCAGAAGTCACACTTCGAGAACTTCGCTACAATTTCTCTTTCTTCAACAACTCAAGAACCAATCTCAAATGCAGTTCATGATCGGTGTTGGATTTGGAGTAGATGAGTATGTCATCAATGAAAATGATCACAAACTTGTCAAGATAAGGCTTGCATAATCGGTTCATGAGATCCATGAAGACAGCAGGAGCATTGGTTAAACCAAAAGGCATCACCATAAACTCATAGTGCCCATAACGAGTACGGAACGCGGTCTTTGGGATGTCATCATCATGAAATCGTAATTGATGATATCTAGAACGTAGATCAATCTTCGAGAATATAGCAGCTCCTTGAAGTTGATCAAACAAGTCATCGATGCGAGGAAGAGGATAACGATTCGGTAAGCTTGTTAAGCTCACGATAATCGATGCACATACGAAACGATCCATCTTTCTTCTTCACGAAAAGAACAGGTGCACCCCAAGGCGAAGAACTAGGACGGATGAAGCCCTTCTTGGATAGCTCTTGAAGTTGACTAGAGAGTTCTTACATTTCAGATGGTGCAAGTTGATATGGTGACTTAGCCACGGGGTTTGCTTCTGGTATCAAGTCAATTTTAAACTCAACTTCACGCACGGGAGGTAGACCACTAAGGTCATCGGGAAATACTTCAGGAAAGTCTCGTACGATAGGGACATCCTTAAGTTCTTTCCCTTTGACTTTCGTGTTGACCACGCAAGCCTAGAAAGCCATATACTTCTTGCTTAAGCATTTTCGGGCTTGAGTGCAAGACATGAGTTTAAGTCCTTTGGAAGATTTTTCACTGAACACCTTCAAAGTATCTCCAGAAGGTAACGGTATACGGATGCACTTCTCGAAACAAATGATATCGGCATTGTGTTTGGCTAACCAATCCATACCAATGATGACGTCGAAGCTTCCATGTTTCATAGGGATAAGATCGATAAGAAAATCATGTGTGTCAAGACTTAAGATGCAATCACGAATAATGACGTCAACGGTGATCGGTTCTCCATCGGCAACTTCAACGGTAAGAGGTCTTTCTAGTTTCGTATGTGGCTTAGCAAGTATGGGTTCAAACTCTAACGAAACAAAACTCTTATCGGCTCCAGAATCAAATATGACATAGGCATAAGTTTTATTAATAAGGAACATACCTGTTCAATTTTAAAGGTATTTAACGATACAGTTAACACATGAAAATAATTAGGTCACACAAGTCAAAGGTAAGTTAACATACCATTCACCACATCGTTGTTTGCTTGTGCTTGATTTGCGTTGATGTTGAAAGCACGTCCTCGGGCTTGTGGAACATTACCCACAGGACAAGGGCATTGCGGGCGAAAATGACCAGGTTCCCCACAGTTGTAGCAAACACGGTTTGTGACCATGGCGGCATTGTTAGGTTCACGGTGGCAAGTTGCCACCAAATGACAATATTTACCGCATAAGGTGCAGATACGGCACGGTTGATTCCCCGGATGATGATACCTACAAGTGTTGCACATAGGCTGAGGACCAGTATAAGCCCTATCCCCAGGCACTTGTGCCACAGGTGTAGCTGCAGGTACAAGTTGTCTTTGGGATTGTTTAGGTGCAGCCATGGCATAGTTGCGTGAAGGGGTAAACTTGCGCTTCTTGTTATTGTTGTTGTTGTGAGACGGTTCAGCTTTAGTCTCCTTAACGGCCTCGGTAGCCATCTTTTCAACCTTCTTTGCACCCTTCACAAACATGGTGCCCGCTCGTATATGGTTCTCGGTGAGTTAAGCGGTGATAGTGATGGCTTCTTCTAAGGTTGTGGGTCGGCTACCCACTACAACATCTTGGATTTGGGTGGTACACCCTTGATAAACTTCTTGATGTTGCGAGGACAGTGTCGACCATATGAGGCAACAGTATACTCAACTCATGATGCCTAGTTGAGTAGGCCAAATGATCACCATCATTTTGCTTCGAATTCCAGAATTCTTCTTCCAACTTTTGCAATTCACTTCTCGGGCAAAACTTCGCGATGGCGATGTTCTTGAACTCTTCCCAAGTAAGTGCCAGAATAGCATCGACTCCTCGATTTCTATTCTCACTATTCCACCAAGTAAGAGCCCTTTGTTGGAGCATGCTAGTGGCATAATGAACTTTGAGTGCCTCGGGACACTCACAGTTGACAAACGTGTTCTCCATGCTCTCGAACCACTCAAGAAGACCAGTGGCTCCTTCCTTGCCACTAAAACTAGTGGGCTTGCAAGAGCTAAAGTGCTTGAAAGTGCAGGTGGGGTTGTTGCGCCCTTGGTTAACACTATTTTCTCCTTGACCATTGTTGCTAGAGTTGGTCATTAAGGTGCTATTAAGTTCAGCAACCATGGTCGGGATGACAGCAGCCATTTGCCAGGCGATCATGGCAGCTAGCTTACGATCGGAACTTCCACGCTTTCCATGATGACGAGACATGATGGAATATGCAAAAATGAGTTAGACACGAGAAAGAGAATAACAAGGATTATAATTCAACAAGGATAAGGCAAGAGTTGTAAGCCACATGGAATGGTTCCATTTGGTAACGCATTACCATTTGGAAACATTGACACGTCAAGGTAAGTTGAGCCATTCGCCTTAGAAATTTGTGTATGTTGACCATAGTTTATCACTCATCCCAGAAATCCCCAGGTAAGCATAACTAGTCTCGTAGGATTTATGCGATATGCTTGCCTTAGCCCGAGGGCCTTTTTCCAGGAAATCCAGAATACAGGTGTCCATGTGTTACACAAATTTCTTAGGTTCATGAAATCAAGACCTTGATGAGATTTACATAGATTAGACATAAGTCCAAAGATCAAAGTCTTAAGCATAAGTATACAATTCCACGTGTCGTCGAGAATAAGATTAAGAAGTTTCATTTGTCGGGGAGAATCAAAGTGTCAAAGGTAAGTTTAGGAGACAAGTAACAAAGTTTAAACAATTACAAGGAAAACCTATGCTAAGGCATCAAGTTGCACATAAGTATGGCATAGCATAATGTAGCATGCAAACAATATATATGTTTCCAAGAATATAAATATTATTCTATGAGGTTCGTGCATAAGCTATAGTCTAGGTCACCATTTCTAATAACCTAAATCCCTATAGTTATGGGCTCTGATACCAATCTGTCACACCCCAACCTTGACGGCGGAAACGTCAAGATGTGAGGGTTAAGATTGTTCACAACCACATAACGCCATATTTAAATGTAAATATTAAAATTATAAGTTTCAAAAGGAAATACAAACATAGTCTCAAACATGAAATAAGTTCAAACATAAATCAAAACATAACATAACATTTTATTTATTAACTAGGTCCAAGTCCTAGTTTTATTGCAAGCTTCAAAAGTCACTTTAAACTTGGGGATTTCCTGAAACATGATAAAAATAAAAGGTCAACTAAAAATAGTTGGTGAGTTTCCAAGATTTTCATACATAATATGATAAGGTTACAAGTAGCAATTCATGTCATAGGTCATAAGTTAGTAAGGTTATAGAATACATATCGTTACAACCAAACCTCAACTTGATTACAAGTATATAAGATTGGCTAAGTGTAATTGGTTCCCATGATGAACAAGCATACGTCATCAGGAGCCGGCAATACCTCGGCTTTAGCATCAAATAGGCTTGTCAGGCCCAAAGATCTAAGAGGTCGCCAGGCTAGCAATAGTTAATGATTGCAAACAAAAATATGTATCTCATATAAACACTTACAACACACAAATAACCATGACAAAAATATGAATTGCAAGTGCTTACAAGTTTAAACGTTTACAAGTGTATGAGAATAAGTATCATGTTTTACCCCAAATTAGTGTGAAAATATAAAAAGGGGGCAAGGAAAACTCACATGGCAATAAGTATAAGAATGAAGATTAATAAGATTGATATTAAACATTGTTTCAAAATAAATCGTCACAAGACACCTAAATATATATTTTACAAGATTTAGGTTAATAATAAGTTTAACTATTTAACGAGAACTAAGGTTGCAAGGGGAATTTGGGGTTTTGATAAAAACACCTTATTTTAATTTTAAAGAAAGAAACAAAAATGATACTAATTAAATAGTTTGTCATAAAGGAATATGTTTACAATAATCAACAAAGTTTAAATATATAAAGTGTAAATATCTTTTTATATACATTTGTAAAAGTTATAGTTTTAAACAATAACATTTGAACTAAAAAAATTGTAGTGATATACATCATCATTTATAGTCTATTTTATAGAAATATCCTAATTATAACCTTTGTTAAAAAGTTTTTAAGTAAGTTATTTGATTATTTAAATCAAATAAAAATTTAGAAAATTATTTGGTGACTATAAAAATATTTAAAGTTTACAAAAATTATTTTTATGTTTATTAAAAATTTTCCATAATTATTTTAGTGGCTAAAAAGCCTTAAAAAATACATGAGGGTGCCCGGGTTCGAACCCGGGACCTCATGTTGAGAGATGCAGAGTATTAACCAGTGAACCAAGGCCTCAGCTGCGGTTCATATTGGTTTCTAAATATTATAAACCCGTTAAAGAAAGTTCCCTAAACCCTAAGAACCCTAGAATCATTTGATTCCAAATCGATCCCCAATTCGATTATGAACATGAAATTAACCTTGGGGCTTTAATTCCCCAAGTAAAACCAATCAGATCCATGTGTTTGATTACCCGATTTGAGATTGAATTGTTAGCGAGGAAGACGAAGAACAGTCACGAACTCGTGGAGCTTGTTCGATGTTCAAACGATGATTCCAACCAAATTCGTTGCACAGGGAGCTTCTAATGGTGCACAAGATTAAAAGCCCTCAAACAATTTTCGTTTATGAAGCTCGGAAGATAGTTCTTGTTTGAGTTGCAGGTCGCGGTTTCAAAGGGTAATCGGGGTGTAATTCGTGTGTGTTTCAGATGAAATTGGAAGTTGTATATGATTGAAGGTAGACAAACGTTTGATCTGATTAAATTAATTGAACTATTATGGTGTTTAAGGCTCGAATAGCTGTGGGGGTTTAACTCGCCGGTTACTCGATCGGTTGAGGGTCGTAACCGCCTCATAAACATGATTAAATGGTACAATCTCATTCGAAACCTGTACACGAATGAATTTGGAACGTTTTGGGACCATTTCCGCACGTTTTTGACAGGTTTTCAAGGTCACCGGTGTGTGACCGGAGTCTAGCTGGAACTTGGACGGAAAAACGTAGGAGCAGGGGGTTGGAGTTTTAAATTCGAATGTTACACTTTGGGCCCCTCGTTTATAAACTCTTTATTATTTTATGCAGAAACATCTATTTTAAGTTTATAAATTATCAAAACAACCCTTCAACTTTATTTAGGTTTAAAGTTTAACTAATTTATAAATTTTAAAATATTAAAATTACTATTATTAATTATTATTAGTATAATTATTATTAGTATAATTATTATTATTGTTATTAACATTATAATTTACAACTTTTATTATTATTAGTATTACTATTAGTTTAATTATTATTAATATTATATAATAATTATTATTAATATTATATAATAATTATTATTATAACCTTACAAATTAAAGGATTAAAAGACCAATTAAAGTAATATGCATAAATAACCCATAGGTTTCGCGAAAGTTATAATTAGCCCATACAAGAATTTAACAAAGTTAACATTTAATTAATAAAAAATACGAGATGTTACACGAACCGAATGACAAACCGAAACGAAACAGAACGAGACGAAACGAGATTCATAATGACCGGTTACCTACGAAACGACTAAACGGCAAGACGACGGCAACCGATGGCAGCTAACGGCGGCGAATGGGGCTTGAATGGGTAGTGCACGACGGAGGGTTCACGGCGGTAGGGTTCGGGAGGGTTTTCGACGGAGAAAGAAAAATATATATATAATATTCATTTTACACTTAGGACCCTATACTTTAAATTAGATAATCCCTCAAGTTTGTTTTATTTACAATTTAAACCCTGGACTTAATTATAATAATAATAATAATATTATTATTATTAATAGTTTTAATATTAATACTAGTAATAATGGTAATAATATTAATAAAAAAAAATCTATTATTAGTATTATATATTATTAGGGGTGACACGTAGCGGAGATACGAATAGATTCGATTCGAAAACGAATTAATTTCGCAAAATAATAAATGCGCGACAAGAGAATTAACGGATTCTGAGTAAATTGACGGACTTGATGGTGACGGATGTCACACATAAGCCAAGTAGGCACTACACCCACGCCTCATACACTTTCCTGCCACCGCCATTGATATTACTTTTGGGATCGTCGTGACCCGATCACCATAAACCGTTACCGAACCACCGTCAGGCGCTGTCAGACAAATCATCTTCTTGCGACACACAATGTTCACCTCGAAGTCCGCTAACCAATCCATCCCAAGAACCAAATCGAAACCACCTAAGGTCATCACGAACGGTCTAACAGGAAACTTATGACCCTCAAGTTCCACATCACAACCCTCGATCATCTCAGAAATCCTGGTAGACTTACCTATGACAGTTTCTACATCAAAGGGCGCCTCAACACATCTACTACTAACAGGCAGTTTGGCATAGAAAGTAGCAGAAATAAAACTCTTACTTGCACCCGAATCAAATAACACAGAAGCTAAAGTTTGGTTCACTAGAAACGTACCGGACACAACATGAGGGTCCGTCCTAGCTTCCTCCTGTGTCATAGTGAGTGCCCTGGCCCTCGCCCTCGGTCCTTCACTCCCCGTCTTCTTCGCCCCAAAGCCCTCCGCCCTCGGCTTCTTACAATCCTTACTTATGTGACCCTCTTCACCACAATTAAAGCACTGGACCGTACGACAGTCCCTTGCCATGTGCCCCACCTTCCCACATTAAAGCACAAGTTCGACCCAAACCTACATTCCCCACTATGCTCTCTCTCACACCTACCACACTTCTTCATACCCACACCCGATGCGACCACACGGTGGTCGTCCACCCTTTCCTTCTTTTTACCCGTCGATGCATCACCCCGACCAAACCTCTTCCCATTCTAGTTTCGATCACCTCCACCCTTCCTGCTACCTTCAGCCACCACCACTACAACCCTTTCATCATATAACCTCCCTGCCAAATCCACCGCCGACCTAAACATGCTCGGTCGGGCAGCGATCATATGCCTGCGAATGCCCGCTGGCAGACCCTGAATATACCACTTAATCTTCCATGACAGAGGCGTCACCTGATCCAGCACCAGACGTGCCATCTCGTTGAACTTTGTGGTGTATTGCTGGTGTGTCATGGTTCCCGCCTCTAGTTGCAAGAACTCGCTTTCGACCTTGTCCATTTCCCGGTGAGGACAAAACTCCTCAATCACCAACTTTTTCAGCTCTGACCATCTCATCCTCCCAATTGCCCTGCTACCCTTGGCTTGGACTATATTGTCCCACCAGCACAGAGCCGAGTCCACAAAAGAGTGGGCAGCAAACTTTACTTTCTGATCCTCCCAGCACTCGCTGATGTTCAATACCGCTTCCATTTCTCTCACCCACCGGTGAGCAGCAGCAACAGTGCCGTTTCCATCAAAAGTAGGGGGCTTTCATCGTTGAAACGCCCATAGTTACAGCCTCGTACCGCCTTCGGCGTAGGCTCTTCTTCTTACTCTTCTTTATCATCAGAAAGAACCATTTCCGACTCCGGTTGCTCTCGTCCTCCCGAGGACCTGTTTCTCTCCTTTCTTTCCCCTTCTCATACAACCTTGATAACTTCAGTCACTACAGATGGTAAGATCGTTTGCATGACCTGATGAACTTCTTCTACAACAACCTCCTTTACTGAGGCTCTTAGATTGGCACTCTCGTTGCCACCCTACGGATGAGGGGTCTCTGGTTCTTCAGGAACCACCTTTTCCACTTTGGGTCTTCCTCTCTTGGGTCGCGGCTCAGCACCAAGCCCATCACGACCACTACACGAGAGGCTTTCAAAGATCTACCACCGACCATTCATACGCACACTGAAAGATTCAAACACCAACATGGTCATTCAAGGGAATAGCTCAGTTTATGTCAAGTATAGTAAGTCCCTAATTACAGTGGCCAGTTGTGATTAGCCACTTACTTTACTCTTCACACCTCGCGCATTACCTATCCTGACTACATCAGTATTTAAATCTACAAACAACACACAACACATCACATGTGCACATAATACCGAAAGTCAGTACATAAACTACACTTCCGGGAACTTTCACCCGAAAGTCATAATAAGGAACATAACATACACAGTCATCATTATCATATAGGGTAACATCATACATACATAACATGCATAATCATGCAACATCATCATCATGCCCAACATACTTTCTAAGCCTCAACAGTCATCTTACATGAACTTACAAGAACTTTCACGTCAAAACTTAGATCTGCACTTTCCCCCGAAAGTCAGTACATAAACTACACTTCCTCGGGTTCACCAGCCCTACTTGGACATATGGGCACCGTTCAGTCGCATGGCCTATAGGCGACTGAACATCATGAGATTGGACCAATGCGGATGAACATCCATGCGGATGAACACCCAATCGTGCGAATGAAACTAGTGCGTATGGACTCCATGCGGATGAGTCCCATGCGAATGGACCTAATGCGGATGAAACTAATGCGACTGGGCTCTCAGTCGTGTGAATGAACCCTCAGTCGTACGAATGAACCCTCAGTCATGCGAATGAACCCTCAGTCATGCGAATGAACCTCAATCGCACCTCAATCGGCCGTATGGCCTCCATTTGGTCGCATAGCCCTAGCTGGTGCAGAATGCAGTTCATCCCAAACCCAATCTGCCATTTTCGACCTCCAAGCTCATCTAAACCCATTCTAAGCCCAAATCAACCATCCTAAACCTTAGGAATGCATACCACAACACCATTCAAGAACACACAAGCCCAAACACAAGACCCAAACGAATCATACACATACCCACACATACACAAACGGGTCAAACACACACACACACACATACTTCAAAAACCGATTTTCAGATGTGTTCCAGCCCCAAATCATTCAAAAACATGTAAAAGAGGGGTCCTAGAACTCACACAAACGACCACAACGAGAAGAGCTTCGATTTGACCCGCTACTCGACGATTTCCACGCTCAAATCCACTCGAACCAAGCTCGAAACCCCTTTTTCTCATTTTTCTCCCTTTTCTCCTTCTCTTCTCTATTTTGGCTGAAATATTTTTGGAGATGTGGGGAGGGTGTGGGCTACCCTCCCCTTTTATTCTCCTTCCCTTCCAAACTTTCTTGCATTTTGGCAAGTTTGGTCCCCCGACTTTGGACTTTATTTCTTTTTCTTCTTTCGTCGGCTTCAAAGAAAATATCCGGGTGTTACATATATGGTACTCATAATCAAAATTAATATAGCAGGATTCGATTAAGGAGTCAAGTGGTTCTATCATAACCATAAATTTCCCGAACATGGTGTGACACATGTCAATCGTACAATAACTCTCACAACCAATTTCTTATCAACCTACGTCACTCAGATTAAAAACCTCTCGGGTCAATTAGCCCGACTTGAAATTCAAACTATTCTTTTATCCAAATCGTCAAAACCTTAGATCTCCCAAACTAAATTTGATGTGATACACAATGATGGTTTAGCTAGTCTATTACTCCGTAATTGAAAGGGGAATAAAGGTCTTATTTATCATTTTAACTCTTTAATTCATTGATTTTAAGTAGGTATGCTATCTTTTGATTTTTTATTTTGAGACCAGAGGCCATACTTGATCAATTGTTTCTTATCATCTGCCATTTGCAATTTTTGATTTTGTATCAATGTTGGTGATGTGTCGATCAATGTTGAGAGGATATGTCAAAAGATGTTTATGAATTGATTAACTCACTATTTTGTATCATCTGCGATTTGCAATCATGACTTCCCCATATTTGTTTTACTTTGATTTAGGGTTTACATCGCATCATCATTTTGTGCCTTGCACTAATATGATCAAGAATGGTTTCGTTTAAACATCTATTGTATTTATTTTTTTATGTCTTACTCTGCAAGAACTCAACAGATGAACATTTACAAAATTTATAATTCTTTATCTCAACTTGTATTTGGACCATTGTGTTAGATTAATTCTTTGAAGTTATTTTTTAATTACTTGTGAATGAAATCAGTTGTCGAGAATAAGCAACTTAAATTAAATTGTCTCTTGAAAGTTAGCATATTTGAAATCAAGTATTCAGCCTTTAAGACAACAACTTTACCAAGCAAACCCACTATTGAACAAATAATCACCCGAAAGAATTAATAATTAGTGAAAAAATGTTAATAATCAACTAAACCACCTCTCCGCTCACCCTCTTTCATAATCCTTGATCGAACTCATGAATCCAAAACCAAATCTTTGTTGTTGAGTTGTCTACTTGCAGGATCGGTTATGTTTAATCAACACATGATTATCTCTCAAACTTACTTAGGCACACTCGGATGATGATGCAAAATCTTCTAATGAGTTGATAATAATATACTAACTTAAAGAACATAAGAGATGATTTTCAAGATACTTGTATCTATTACTTCTCAACTTAAAGTTTACAATACTCTTACAAGCATATTAATTGACTTATAATGAAAAACTATATATACTACTATTTATAGCTAGTTATACTTAGATTACCAGCTGGAACTTACTACTAAAAAAATATTATATTGCTAGAAGTAAGGTATCTAAGATAAAATAATATCTTAGACTAGGTAGTCATGTTAGGTTCATGACTTACCTTTTGTCACCAACAAAACATGGTAACTGTACTAACCGATAAAATATGAACAATAGAATAAAGTATGGTCAACTACACGACGTGGGAGAGCGCCTGTAGTATATAAGAGGTTGCAGCGGTTGTCAGACTGACATACTTTTGTCCACTAGTTCATAGTTGGTTCTTCCGAATATAAATTGGCTTTAGAAGAATAAGTTCTTCCGAAACCAATTATACTTTAGAAGAATCAACTTCTTTCGAGACTTCTGCTAGTCTTCAAGACTTTATTGGAAGTCTTTGTCTTGAAACTTCTAAGTGTTTTAGCTTCGGAAGAGAATTTACTTAGTCTTTGGTAGACTTAGTTTCTCTTTGTAAGTTCTTCTTGTTTGAGCTTCCGAATTTCTTCAATTTGACTTCGAAAGTGCAGATAAGCTTCAAAAAACATTATTCAGTTGCACCAAAATTCTTCTAAGTGTTGTTTTGGTTGCACCAGCCTTATCTGACCCAACAAACTCCCCTTAGGCTAATGCTACCAAAACTTCACTTTCATCGGCTTCTCAAAACTTTCAGCACCAAGGAAAGAATATACTTATCTATTTCATTGTTCTTTTTGGAGGTGGTGTTGAGAAGTTTGTACATGTCTTTGGTAGATAACAAGTCTAGTCCCTTACTGTTACACCCAGATATTTTCTTTGAAGCCGACAAAAGTAGAAAAAGAAATAAAGTCCAAAGTCGAGGGACCAAACTTTCCAAAATGGGAAAGATCTTGAATGAGTGGGGGTATAAAAGAGGGGGAGGCAGCCCACACCCTCCCCCATACTCACAAATTCAGCTATAGAGAGAAAAAGGGGAGAAAAAGAGAGTTTCAAGCTTGGTTCTCATGGATTCGAGCGTGAAAGTTAAAGTGTAGTGGGTTGGATTGAAGCTCTACTCGACGGTGTCATTTGTGTGAATTCTAGGACCCCCTTTTACATGTTTTCAACTAATTTGGGGCTGGAACGCATAATGAAATCTGTTTTTGAAATGTGTGTATGTTGAACCCGTATGTATGTGTTTATGTGTGATGCGAGTGGAGTTTGTTTTCGGGCTTGTGTGTGCTTGAATGGTGTTGTGGTATGTGTTTCTAAGGTTAAAGATGGTTGATTTGGGCTTAGAACAAGTTTGGAAGGGTTTGGAGGCTGAAAAGTGCAGATTGGGTTCGGGATGAACTGCATTCTGCATCAGCTAGGGTTAGGCGACCGAATGGTATGCGACTGAAGGCCATACGACCGAAAGGAGTGCGACTGAGGTTCATTCACATGTGAGTCATGCGACTGGAGTCCATTCGCTGGTGAGTCGTACGACTGAGGGCATTCACATGGGGAGTCATGCGACTGAGGGTCCATTCGCCTAGGTCCATCCGCATGTGTGCTCATTCACACAAGGTGTCCATCTGCATTTGTGTTCATTCGCACAAGTGCCCATCCGCATTAGATCCATTCGCATGGGACTCATCCGCGTTGTGTTCATCCACATTGGGTCCATTCGCATAGGGCCCATTCGCCTGGTGTTCATCTGCATTGTGCTCAGTTGCCTGGGAGGCCATGCGATTGAAGGGTGCCCATACGCCCAAGTAGGGCTTGTGCACCCGAGGGAACATAGTTTATTTATTGACTTTCAGGGGAAAGTGCGGATGTAAGTTTTGACGTGGAAGGTTCCCGGGGGTTCATATAGATGACTTTTGTGTCCTTAGAGGTTATGTTGGGCATGGATGATGATGATGTATGATGATCTATGTTTATGCATGGTGGTATGTATGATGTATGCATGATGCCTGGTATGATGATGTTGACTATGTATGTTTTGTTCCTTGCTTTGTATGATTATTTTCCCTTGGCTTTACATTGAATGTGTATGAATGAAATGAAAGTCTTATGTAACGTAAAGTGGAAGATAATGAAAAGAGGAACATGTTGAATGAATGCATACATTAATGAACGAATGAAAGTATGAAAGGCTTGCAAGCAAATGTAAGGAGGTTCACACCCAATGAATGGTGTTAGCTCAACCGTGAGCAGGTTAGCTACCCCTGAAGGATGCACACTAGGGATTGATCCGTGTGATTAAGCAGATGTATGGAGGTTCACACCCAATGAAGGGTGTTAGCTCAACTGTGTGCGGGTTAATTACCCTAGAAGGATGCACACTAGGGTCCAATCCTTGTGATGGACCATATGTATGGGACCCTTGCCGCTCACCCTAGGTAATTGGAGGCAGCTTCGTGCATAATGTTCGACGTCTTTGAAAGACCTCAGGCCCAGTACCGGCTTTATGCATACGATGGGGTGAAGCACATGGCATTGGTACGAATGAAAGTAAAGATTTAATGGTGAATGGACGAAATGAAGGAACGAATGATGAAGATAATAATGATATTATCTATGCGTACGTATGATGTGTGATCACATGCAAAGTAAAGTATGATTTTAATGAAAGTAAAGTATGTTTTATTATAAAACTAGAACTCACTCAGCAACGCTGACTTTTTATGTGTTTCGAGTTGGCAGGTAATGTTGCTGAGGATGCCACGGGGCGGCTACTCAGCTCTTTTGGACGTCATTCTTTTTTTTAATGTTTTTGCATTGTAATGCGAACGAACGAAGTTTTGAAATGAACAATTCTATTAACTTGCAAAAGCATTTATAAGGAAATGAAAAGTTATTTTTATATTTCTACTGCAATATTTATGAATGTTAAATGTAAAGTTATATGTTTTATGTGCAATGATTTACCAGCTGTAAGCATCCCGGGAACGGGGCCTTACACTTACTCTAGATGACATGTACCATTTGTTATGACATTCTATAGAGAGTTAGTTGATAGGAGTTGTAGTCATACTCTCATCTAACTATGGGTTCCAAAATCAGGGTCCTTCAATCATCTGAAGGAAGGTCTTTCCATTCGTTGACCCTTCTTTTTCTTCCTTATCTCTCATCTTCAACTCTTCTTCAATCTCTTCTTTTGAGTTTGGTTCAGCAAGATGAAGACTGCTCAGATTCCTGATGTGAGTAGCTACTTGAGAGTTGGAGGGGTTGAAGAATGGTTTCTCTGCTAACTCAGCAATATCAAACCTGCTTGAGTATAAGAGATGGTGTATTGAGTCGGTTGACTTCACCATTCTCTCTTTCCACAACAAAGTTGTGAAAAGGTTCTTCAAATCTCTATTGGACAACCTTTTTCAGAGGAACAATGGGTTGAGATGGTAGCTTTTCCCCCTTTCAGATGTCCAGTAGAGTCACTAGTCTTCTTCTCAGCCTTTTCTCTTCTTCATTGAGTGAAACAAAGTTTGTTGCAAGGAGTTAAAGTGCCTGGTCCAAAGTCTCCCTAGGCAGATCAAGGAATTCCTATCTTGTGAGGGAACAGGAAGAGTCATCAATGTATGTTAGTTTGATAAACTCCTCCTCACAAGAGATTTCGCTCAGAGTGGTGCAGGTGATGCGTTTTCTCTTGATCTCCTTAACCTCCTCCAAGGTTAAAGGCTTTGATGGTTCAGAGGATGACTTTGGGGTTGGTTGGGTTCTGGGTAGTGTTTTAGGTTTGAGGATGGGTCATGGTGGAAGTTGTTGTGAGACAATGGATGAGGATGAAGGTAAGGTTAAGGGTGTAGGTTCAAGGGTAAATGGTTCAGTGGTTGGTTCAGTTTTGATGGGGAAATGAAAGGGCGAGGGTTTAGGTTGAGATTGTGTTTTGGGAACAGGTGTGGTTTCCATCCTCTGCACACTTGGTGTTTGAAACACCCCCTTCCTTCTTCCAGAGCGAATATCAGCCTTGATGTCACTGACATGTCGTTGCAGGGTTTTCTCAGTCATTGGACCAACTTGCTTACCAGAGAAGCCAATGGCTCTGAGATATGCCTTTATCCAGGCTTTATCTCCCACCTTCTTAACATTCGCAACCTTGGCCTCCTCTTCCTTCTTTTTCTTTTCATTTAACTTCTCCCTTGAAGTCTCTGTAGAGATTATATGAAGAGGCTGAAGCAACCAAACACCCAAAGTCTTTTTGCATGCATGCTGCACAAGTACACTAAAGAAGAATGCTTAGGAAGTTTCACACATGCAACAGAAATATTCTAAGTGTGAAATCTTCTGAAGCCAAGACCAATATCTTTCGAAGCCAAAGATGATGTCTTCCAAAGCTTCAGAGACAAAGTCTTCGAATGTGAGCTATGACCAACACCTGAAGACAGATTTCTTCCAAATACTTTTAACAACATGCTTTATCTGATGTATTTTCCATAAAGTTGGACCTCTTTCTGCCGCTACTCTGTAAAGTCACCAACTTACTTGAGTTGGTGAAAAGGTCCATGCTTTTGGTAACTGTACATTGAGGTCTTGAGTCTGTAAAATTTTTACTTCATGTACTTTATCCTTTTTGTAATAGATAAGGATGTGAGCTATGGCATGTCATAGTCACAATATCAAAAAGGCAATCTGTCTTTTTGACTCTATAATTGATTTTGTGTTGGGTCTAGTCAATTGTATCCAGTTGGCCTTCAAAGTATGGCCGGCTGTAGGATGTAGTATAAGTATCTCATGTTCTTGTAACTTTCTTTTATGCTTTATAACACTTGTAATAGAACATTGAGAAAGCAATATACTGCAATCTTGAAAACAATCTCCTTGTGTATCTTGCTCTTTTGTTCTGTCTCTTAATTACTTGTGTTCTTAGTGTCTTTACTTATGGTTAATCCAATTCACTGTTTAATTAAGTTAAGTTACTCTCCTCTTTGTGTTGTTGTGTTGTAAGTGACCACCCTTCACCGGTCCTGCATTTGGTATCAGAGCATTCCAGGCTCTTGATATAAGATCTCACCATCTAAAGATCCCTCACACACACAAACACTCAACTTATCAAATGGCAGCCATTTCCAAAACTGATATGGAAACTGAAACCATGAACAAGTCCCCACTAATCACTCTTGATGACTTTGACACCTGGTGCCTGAGAATGGAAGGTTTCATTAGGTCTTTAGACTCAAGAATGTGGGAGTCTGTTGAGAATGGACCTTACATACCAAGAATGTGGGAGTGTGTTGAGAATGGACCTTACATACCCAAGAATGTATGAGGGTTCCTTTGAAGCTAAGGAGAACAAGAAGGATCTCCTGAAACAAAAATTTGAAAACTTCACCTTCAAAGAAGGTGAAACCATGACTCAGCAGTACTTCAGGTATGTTAAGATTGTGGATACCCTTGTGGATGGAGGAGTTGCTCTTGAAAATAGAGAAATTGTAAGGAAGTTCATGTCCTCACTTCCTAGGAAATGGACACACTACTGTGTGGTTATCAAGAGAACTAAGAACCTAAAAACTCTTACTCTGACAGAGTTGTATGGGATTCATAGTGGCTACCAGATAGATGCAAGGTTCATCTAGCAAGTCCAACAATCAAATGGGTTCAGCCCTTCATGTGGTTTAAATGGATAGCATAGAACCCTAACATCATCTCATATGCTACCCTGACAACTCACAGAAGGGTCCTTTCATCACCTTCCCTCAGACATCAGGTGTCAACTATACTTAAGGAAGCCCATTCCAAGAGACAAGTTCTTCTTAGGCCTTTGTGTCTTCTAATTAAAATTTTGGTAGCTTTCTCTTCACCCTTGAAGACCTGAACTATATCCATCCAGATAATCTGGAGTATATGGAGATAGTCCAGCAAATGGCTCTTCTCACTCAAAGAGCCAAGAAGTTCTATAAGCAGACAGGAAGGAAGTTTCCTAGCAATACAACCAGTGGAAAATTCAGACTGTATAAGAGAAAAGTCAAATGTTAAAACTGTAACTTGATAGGCCACTTTGCAAGGAAAAGCAAGGCACCAAGAACAAATGGTGGCCAAGCACAGTCCAGACCAAACTACACTGATAAAGCCACCCAGAATGAGAAGCCAAAGCAGCAAGCTACAGTTGTTGTTGAAGAAGGAGGCTTTGACAGAGTTATATGGGATTCTTAGTGGCTACCAGATGGAGATGAGCATGCAAGGTTCATCTGGCAACTCCAACAATCAAATGGGTCCAGCACTACATGTGGTTGAAAGGGATAGCATAAAACCCCAACATCATCTCATATTCTACTTGACAACTCACCTAAGGGTCCTTTCATCACCTTCCCAGAGACACCAAAGGAGAACTACACTCAAGGAAGCCCATTCCAAGAGACAAGCTTTTTTCAAACTTTTGTGTCTTCTGATGAAAGTTGTGGCAGCTTTCTTTTCACCCTTGAAGACCTGGACTGTATCCATCCAAATGATCTGGAGTACATGGAGATAGTCTAGTAGATGGCTCTTCTCACTCATAGAGCCAAGAAGTTCTACAAGCAGACTGGAAGGAAGTTCCCCAGCAATGCAACCAATGGAAAGTTTGGGCTAGACAAAAGCAAAGTCAAGTGTTACAACTGTAACTTGATGGGCCATTTTTCTAGGGAGTGTAAGGCACCAAGAACAAATAGTGGCCAAACACAGTACAAACCAAACTACACTGATAAAGCCACCCAGAATGAGAAGCCAAAGTAGCAAGCTATTATTGCTGTTGAAGAAGGAGGCTTTGACTATAGCTTTTAGGTGGAAGCTGTTTCTCTAAACCAAGCACTTATGGCAGATCATGATGAAGCCAAGGTATTAGAACATCTATGTACCCCTAAATGCATTGCTAAAGTAAATAGATACAGGCCCTACAACTTAGAAATAAGATCTGATCTTGAGTCCTTAAACATCTTAAAAGCTAATTTTAGAAAGTCTGAAAATGTTTATAAACTGAAGATAGAGGACTTAGAGAAAACGATTTCAGTTCTAAAACACGAGCATACAAACTTTAGGGCTCAGATTAAGGATCTCATAACTAAGCTGACTGAGTGCTAGGCTAAGCTTGTGATCAGCAAAGCTAGGGCTAGAAAAGAGTGTTCTTGAAGAAGAGACCTTCAAGAACATGATATCCTCATCCCTACACAACAAAGTGTGCTATCAAAACAATCAGGGACTGGGATCAAAGGAGATATCTCCTCCACACACAATCTTGTCTGTAAGATCACCTAGGTATGGAACTTGTGAAGATGAGCTTCTTCTCATAGAACCTTTGCGTGAAGAAGATGATGAAGTGATAGTGAGGAATTCCTCTAAGAAGAGTGAAGAGGAGTATTCTAAGAAGGGCCACTATCCTTCTGAGGAGAAGAAGAAGACTGTGATGACCAAGTCAATGAGAAAGAACTTGATCAGAAATAGCAAAAGAAAAGCTAGGAAGGCTCAAGAGATCAAGGCTACTTTTGACTCCAAACAGAAAAAAGTTTTTATCTCTACAGGGTTTGAAGTGGTAAAGACTAAAGACATCAACCTCAACTCTTCTGCTAAGAGTTCTGGTTCATGTTCAAATCATATTAGTACCAAGAAAAAGACTGATCTGTTGTGTACCACTGCTACACAACCTGGACCATCAAACTCCAAGAACAGTTCTCAGCCCAAAAGAACTGTCTCAACATCTGCAAAGATGAGGGTGGAGAAGGGATATGATCAAAGTCAGTCTTGTTCCCAACAAAAGGCTCTTAGGAAGAAGAAAATGGAGTGTGTTATGTGTGAAAGTACTGCTCATCTTGCTAAGGGTTGTCCATACAATCCTAAAGGTACTCTTCACATGACCAAAAAAACACTTCCAAGAGTTCCAAGAAGATTCAAGCTTCAAAATAAAAATTAGTTTCCTTCGAAAGCTCCAAATCTAAGAAGAAGGCAAGTGGAAAATTGCCTTCGGAAGAAAAGTTGGTCTCGGAAGCAAGGAATACTTCCGAAGCACTAAAGTCTGCTGCAGTGTTTGCAAAATCTCCGAAGGTTCAGTCATCAAAACTTCTGAAGTCTTAAAAGCTTTCGAAGTATTGAAGGTCAAGTCCAAGCTTCCAAAGGTGGTGTGGAAGTCGAAGAAAGACCAAGTGACTAAAAATTCTCCATCAATAACAACTCAAGATCCTCGAAGCACAACCATAGGATCTATTACTATTGCATTACCTTCTGTTTCTCTTAGTGGGCGCAAGACAAGTAAGGCTTGGGTTTCCAAATGTAACTAATCATTTTCTTTGTGCAGGGACAACTCAAGACAAACAAGAATGTTTGGATCATTGACAGTTGTTCCAGGCACATGACAGGCAATAGGTCACTACTCCAGAACTTTGAAAGGATTGATGGAGGGCCAGTTGCTTTTGGAGGAGATAAAGGTGGTTACATTTCTGGAAGGGGCAAAGTCACAAATGGTAAGCTCTACATTGAAAAGGTAAACTTTGTCAAGGAGCTTAGGTACAATCTTTTGAGTGTATCCCAACTTTGTGATCAGAGTCATAACATGTTTTTTACTGAGCATGAGTGCATTGTTCTCCAGCCTGAGGTGGTCATTCCTCATGAGCATATCCTGCTAAGAGCCCCCAGGAAAGAGAACATGTACAAGATGGATCTGCAAGAAACATCTACCTCTGGAGAAGTTTCATGCTTTCTATCTAAAGCCAACAGTGATGAGTCTTTCCTATGGCATAAAAGAATATGCCATGTAAACTTTAAGAATATGAATAAACTGATTAAGAATTTTGGTAACTGGAATGCCAAAGAAAGAGTTTACAAGTGATGACTATTGTGTTGCATGCCTGAAAGGGAAGCAACATAAAGTATCTCACAAGCCTAAGTAAAGAAACTCCATCATTACTCCTCTACACTTGTTACATATGGATCTCTTTGGCCCCATGAGTGTAATGAGTTTAGGAAGGACCTCTTACTGTCTAGTGATCACAGATGACTTTACAAGATTCACTTGGGTCTTCTTCCTTAGAACAAAGGATGAGACTCCTAAGATTCTGAAGAATTTCATCCAAAAGATTGAAAATCAATCTGATCACAAAGTCAAAATAATAAGATGTGATCAGGGAACTGAATTCAAGAACCAAATCCTTAATACATTTTGTGATGAAAAAGGTATTACAAGACAATACAGTGCTCCAAGGACTCCTCAGCAAAATGGTGTTGCTAAGAGGAGAAACAAGACACTGATTGAAGCTGCAAGAACCATGTTGTCTGACTCTAAGTTGCCCATCACCTTCTTGGCTGAGGCAGTCAATACTGCCTGCTATGTGCAGAACAGAGTTTTAGTGGTTAAGACTCATGGCAAGATTCCTTATGAACTTTGGCACAAGAGGAAACCTTTCATTGGTTTTCTCAGGTCATTTGGTTGTCCTTGCACCATCTTGAATACCAAAGATCAAATTGCCAAATTTGCTGAGAAATCAGATGATGGACACTTTATTTGATACTCTTCCCAAGCTAAGGCTTATAGAGTATACAATCTCAAAACTAGAATTGTTGAGGAGTCAGCCAATGTGACTTTCAATGAACACACACCCTGTGTGGCTAGTTCTGGTCCTGATTAGTTGTTTGATCTTGATTTAGTTACCAACTGTTTTAACAAATCTTATGAGATTGTTTCAGGATCTGCAGAAAACTTAAATACAGGTGATCCTAATCCAAGATTTTAGCTAAGAAGACCTTCATGTAACACATTTTTTGCTCCATTTAGGACTACTTCTACAAATGAGGTTTCTATCAGGACCACAATGACAAACTCAGCTGATACATCTGGGTTGCCTTTAAATTCCAGCTCAGAGGTTTTACAACCAGATAAAGAGGCTTCAAATGCAAAAGAAGACAATGGTGGTGGTGACAGTGATCAGGAATTTCTTGATGCTGATAACCACACCATAGATGACAACATCAATGATGTCACACACTCAGTGGATCAAGTTTCTCTTTATAAGTGTGCTGATGTGGCGGGAGAAACATCTATGCCAGATCTAAATTTCTCTAATTTATATCTTTCTCAGCAACTTGTTGTGATCCCTCAGCTAAGGATCCACAAGTCTCACCCCACCACAAACATCATTGGAGATGTTGTCACAGAGG
Source organism: Flaveria trinervia (assembly GCA_025506515.1). Lineage (NCBI taxonomy): Eukaryota > Viridiplantae > Streptophyta > Magnoliopsida > Asterales > Asteraceae > Flaveria > Flaveria trinervia. Next base: position 17,304,518 of record CM046458.1, on the reverse strand, counting down.
TAAGAACAAGAGGACAAATCCATAAAGCAAATGTTTGTCCTCACTCTTGTTTCTTATCCAAGATAGAGCCAAAGAAAGTTGATGAGGCTCTAAAGGATGGAAGTTAGGTGAAAGCTATGCAAGATTAGCTGCTTCAATTCAAAATACAGAAAGTTTGGAACGTTTGTCCTCTTCCTCATAGGAAGACTACCATTAGAACCAAATGGGTGTTTAGGAAAAAGAAGGATGATAGAGGCATTATCATCAAGAACAAAGCTAGACTAGTTGTTCAAGGATACACACAAGAAGAAGGGATTGACTACACTGATGTCTTTGCTCCTGTAGCAAGACTGGAAGCTATTAGGATATTTCTGGCATTTGCTGCATCCAAGAACTTCAAGGTCTATCAACTTGATGTAAAGTGTGCTTTTTCTGTATGGAGTGATTGATGAAGAGGTTCATGTCAAACAACCACCTAGTTTTGCGGATCTTGATCATCCTGATTATGTCTACAAGCTTGACAAAGCTCTTTATGGGCTGCATTAGGCACCCAGGAAGTGGTATGAGACTCTGTCTCAGTATCTTTGCAAGCATGGATACAGGAGATGTACTATAGATATAACTCTCTTCATCAAAGGACAGGGAAATGACATATTGCTAGTTCAAGTATATGTAGATGACATTATATTTGGATCACCTAATCCAAAGCTCTGCAAAGACTTTGAGAAGCTGATGAAAGACAGATTTGAAATGAGTGCCATGGGGGAACTCAATTTCTTTCTAGGAATTCAAGTGAAGCAAGTTGAAGATGGCATCTTCATTAGTCAGTAAAAGTATGTTCAAGACATACTCAAAAGATTCAACATGACTGATTGTAAGATTACTAAGACACCCATAGCTAAAAACCACTCTCTTGGACCTGATCTTGAGGGGGAGTGTGTGGATGAACACTTATACAGGGCTATGATTGGGTCTCTTATGTATCTTACAGCTAGCAGGCCTGATATTATGTTTGCCACTTGTATCTGTGCAAGATATCAAGCCAACCCTAAGATGTCTCACCTTATCACTGTCAAAAGGATTCTAAGATACCTCAAATGTGCTTCAACACTTGGTCTATGGTATCCTAAGAATTCTGACTTTAATCTGTATGCATATACATATAGTGATTATGGTGGTTGCAACATGACTGCAAAGTCTACATCTGGGGGATGTCAATTTCTTGGTGGAAGGGTTATCTCATGGCAATGTAAGAAATAATCCTGTGTCTCTGCATCAACTGCTGAAGTTGAATACATTGCTGCTGCAAGCTGCTATGCTCAAGTGCTTTGGATTTAGAATCAGATGTTGGACTATGGGTTAAACTTCAAGGAGACTCCCATTCATATAGACAACAATAGTGCTATCTCTATCATAGAGAATCCTGTGCAACACTCAAGGACTAAACACATCAACATCAGGTATCATTTAGTAAGAGATAACTATGAAAAGGGATTAATTTAACTAGTCAAAGTTCACACATATGAACAATATGTTGATCTGTTTACAAACGCTTTTGATGAACATAGATTTAAGTATCTAATATCAGCTATTAGGATGATCAACTTTGAGTAGGTTTTTCTTAAAACTAATTCTTATTATTTCTTAAAATATATGTGTCCTAAGTTGTCTACTTCATCACTTTCATAAGCTCTTATTTTCTTTGGATAAAACATTTTGAAGACTTTCCTTAAGAATTCTGATAATTTTTATCCTTCAGAAGTTATGTTTTTTAACTTCGGAAGAAACTTATGCCTTTAAAACAACTAACTGCCCAAGTATTTTACCTTTGGAAGAAATTTCTGAAATATCTTCCGAAGCTTAAAATCTTCTTGGCACTTATATGTTTTCAAGGACAATGTTCTTCCGAAGCAAATGAACTCTCGGAATTTTGTCTTTTTTGAACAAAACTTTCAAGTCTTGATTTTCTTCTGAAGTCAACTTCTCAGAATCCTTAGGAAAATCTTCCGAAGTCATTTTAGCTCGAAAGCTTTTTCATTAAAACTTCCGAAGATACTTTACCTTCAGAAGCTTTTTGACTTCTAAGAAAACTACTTTTTGAGCAAAAGTAAATTACTTTCTCAGAGGTGGGACCGACATTCGAATTTCAAAGTTTATCCTCTTTCATTAAACTTTATCTGAAATCCTTTTTCACATATAAACCCAACGGTTTCCCCCTCTTTCTATTATCTGCTTCTTCCTCCAAACCTAAATCCCTAAATTTCTCTCTGAAATTACTTTCTTTCATCTTTCTTCATCCTTAATCTTTCTTCAAATGGCCAACCCTCATCACAGAAATGACCTGAACTTCACCATGCAGTTACACAGGCAACATAACCAGGTTGCTCTGTTAAGCTCTGAGAAAGATCCTCATTTCTTAGAGGTTTGTTGTTTCTTAGCCCTTTCAAACTACTTCACCTCCCTAACCATTGATCCTCCACTTTATGAGGATCAACTGCTAGAATTCTGGAAGTCCTACCAAGAGGTCGTAATGGATGGGGAGAAGGCACTATCTGCCACAGTGCAGGGGAGAACAATTTTCATCACTCCGGCCATCATCAACATGTATCTTCAGCTGTATGATGAAGAAGGTGTGGTGTTGTTTCCCAAGGAAGTTGTTAACCAGTCCTTCGCGTAGATGGGCTATGAGGGAGATTACTATGTCAAGACTTTCAGGAAAGGGAAGGTCTCATCCCAATGGAAATTCATGCTCCATGTGGTTATCCACAACTTATCAAACAAGCATGGTGGATGGGACCACATTCTTGAGGATCTCTCCTTCATTGTCCATAGGATGGTTCAAGGGGTCAAGTTCAGGTACTCTCAGTTTGTATATACAAATTTTCTTGCTAACTTAGACTCCTTAGAGTATTACATGTTCCTTAGATATGTTCAATACATTCTTAACTATGAACTAAGCTCATAGTTAAGGGGAACATGTAATATTCTTAAACTGGGACAGATGAAGCCCGACATCTTTAAAATCTTGAAAAAGCCCATTGTTGGCTTCTCTTGGGTATAAACAACCCTAGTCCCAAAAATGTTAGAGCTCATTGCTTAAGGTGACAACCTAGCAACACCAGCTAGTGTTAAACACACACTTTCTACTTCCAACCACCTCAACAGCTACAAATCACCCTCACCTACCAAAGAAAACACAAACGAACTCCTATTCAGACTACTTAGTCTGTGCAGGACCCTATACACTCACCCATACAGGAAGAAGTCGACACTAGAGCTCCCACTTCTCCTGAGGAGTAGACCACTGCCATTACATCAACGATCAGTGGTAAGGTTCCTCATGCTCAGCCTGATGAGCTCATAAGCCCAAATGCCTTAAGGCATCACCCTGAGTCTCAATACTCAAGTGATCAACCTTCAGGGGATAGTTACCATCCCCAGCCTTTGGACTTAAACCAACCAATTCCCAACCTTGACTTCTATATTGATGAAGATTTAGGTTTCAGTGAGTACCATGATTCTCTCTTCTTTTCCCCTACTCAAAGAGAGATGAGTGCTTCTGAGGCTCCTATTTCTAGCCCACATCAATCACCTACCACTAAGGTGGACACTCCTGAACCTATTCAGGATGTTCATATGGAAGAGGCTCTCACTTTTGAAAGTGATTCCATCATTTAGACCTCAATCATGGCAACTCAGCCCACTGATATCTGAACTGAGGTTGCCAGTGAGCAGAGGAAATCCAGCAGCCAAGAACCTGAAGCTGGTGGTGAGAGAGAGGACTCTGGTCCAATCATCTCATCCCCCAATGATTCTTCTGATAAAGATGAAGGGAATTTAAGACTAAAGGTGAAAAAACTGTCTAACACATGCACCTATTTAGTCTCCAAGGTTAGTCATCTTGAATCTCAAGGGACTAACTTGCAGAACAGGGTCAATGATCAACAACTTGAGATCTCATATCTTAAGGAAAAACTAGCTAGGAGACCATTAAGAAGAGCTCAACCAGGAACACAAGAACCTGTGGATGTGATTGACCTAACTCCTAGCTCACCTATGCAAGTGGGTGATGCTACCAAAAAGGGGGAGAAAGTCATTATAGTCACTGAACCTGGGAGTTCTTTAGAGAGTATGGACATTGAGGACTCATCATCCGCACTTGCAATTGTACATGCTTAGCTACTTCCTCAACTTCATATTCATGTGGACTCTATAGACTCTTCATACAGACTCTATTGAGGAAGGGATACCAAGGGCTATGTCATCTCCACCATCTTCCAATCACATCATTGGGTGGAGGTATGACAACAACAGAAGAGGAACTTTCTCCCCTCAGCTTCCTTTACCTCTCTCTCTTCTCCTCCCCAATCTCCTCGGATGTCATCTTTCTTTTCCCTTTGTGACTCACAGACCTTTGTGACTCAGGGTGGAGAGAGCTTTGGCCTTCATTACTTGATGCAGCTTCTAAGCTCTGGCCAGAGAGAAGTTGAGAATCACCTTCACCAGCAGGTGTCTCGAAAAGGGCATTGATCTCTGTAGTAGTTCTTGGTGATAAGATAGGGCTCTCAGGCTTTGTCACTGGGCCTTCAGTCAAGGTTTTCCCTACGAAGCTAATCTTAGGGTCTACCTCAACATCCAGTTGACCGATGATATTACCTGATTACCATAGTCTTCTTCTAAGGCTAACTCTGCTGTGATCCTGTCTTGGATTCTTTGGGCCCACTTATCAGCTTGTCTTGATTGGCATGGATTGACAAGTGGCATGTTGACTAAATCCAGACCTTCATAGAAGTTCAAGGTCTGAAAGTTGAAGATCTTATGCTGCCCTTGAACTCTTATGATGATTAGGGTTTTCTTGTTACTTTCATACCTCCACCCAATGATGTGATTGGAAGATGGTGGAGATGACATAGCCCTTGGTATCCCATTCTCAAAAAGACTCTGTATGAAGGAGTCTATGTAGTCCATATTAATGTGAATTTGAGGAGGTTGCTAAGAATGCACAATTGCAAGTAAGGATGGTGAGTCCTCAGTGTCCATTCTCTCTGAAGAACTCCCAGGTTCTGTAGCTGTAATGACTTTCTCCCCCTTTTTGGTAGCATCACCCACTTGCATAGGTGAGCCAGGAGTTAGGTCAATCACATCCGTAGGTTCTTGTGTTCCTGGTTAAGCTCTTCTCAAAGGTCTCCCAGCTAAGTTTTCCTTAAGATATGAAATCTGAAGTTGCTAATGATTGACCCTGTTCTACAAGGTAGACACCTGAGATTCAAGGTGACTAACCTTGGAGACTAAATAGGTGCATGTTTTAGACAGTTTTTGCACCTTTAGTTTTAAATTCCCCTAATCTTTATCAGAAGAATCATTGGGGGATAAGATGATTGGACCAAAGTCCTCATTCTCACCGCTAGCTTCAAGTTCTTGGCTGCTGGATTTCCTCTGCTCACTGGCAATCTTAGTTGAGATGTCAGTGGGTTGAGTTGCCATGGTTGAGGTCTTAATGATGTAATCACTTTCAAAAGTGAGAGCCTCTTCCATATGGACATCCTGAACAGGTTTAGAAGTGTCCACCTCAGTAGTAGGTGACTAATAGGGGCTAGAACTAGGAGCCTCAGAAGCACTCATCTCTCTTTGAGTAGGGGAAAAGAAGAGAGAATCATGGTACTCACTGAAACCTAGATCTTCATCAGTGTAGAAATCAAGGTTAGGAATTGGTTGGTTGAGATCTAAAGGCTGGGGATGGTAACTGTCCCCTGAAGGTTGACCACTTGAGTGTTATGACTCAGAGTGATGGCTTAAGGCAGTTTGGCTTATAAGCTCATCAGGCTGAGCATGAGGAACCTCAACACTGATACTTGAAGAGATGGGAGTGGTCTGCTCCTCAGGAGAAATAGGAGCTCCAATGTCCACTTCCTCCTGTATGGGTGAATGTATAGCGACTGCACAGACTGAATAGCCTGAGTAGGGGTTTATTTGGATTTTCTTTGGTAGGTGAGGGTGATTTGTGGCTGTGTAGGTGGTTGGGATGTATTAGGTGTGGGTTTAACACTAGCTGGTGCTGCTAGGTTGTCACCTTGAGCAATGAGCTCTAACATTTTTAGGACCAAGGCTGTTTCTACCCTAGAGAAGCCAATAGTGGGCTTTCTTAGTATTTTAAAGATGTTAGGCTTCATCTGTCCAGTTTAAGAATGTTACCTAGTCCTCTTAACTGTGAGCCTAGATCACAGTTAAGAATGTACTAGACATATCTAGGGAACATGTAATATTCTAAGGAGTCCAAGTTTGCAAGTAATTAGTATAAACAAATTGAGAATACCTAAACTTGACCCCCTGAATCATTCCAAGGATAATGAAGGAGAGATCCTCAGGAAGCTGGTCCCATCCACCTTGCTTGTTTGATAAGCTGTGGATGACCACATGGAGCAGGATTCTCCACTAAGATGAGACCTTCCCTTTCCTGAAGGTCTTGACAGAGTAATCTCCCTCATACCCCATCTACTTAAAGGAATGATTAACAACTTCTTTTGGGAAGAACACCTCACCTTCTTCATCATCCAGCTGAAGATGCATGTTGATGATGGCCGGAGTGATGAAGACTATTCTCCCCTGCATTGTGGCAGATAGTGCCTTCTCCTCATCCATTACGACCTCTTGGCAGGTCTTCCAGAATTTGAGCAGATGATCCTCATAGAGTGGAGGATCAATGGTTAGGGAGGTGAAGAAGTTGGACAAAGCTAAGAAGCAACAAACCTCTGAGAAATAAGGATCTTTCTCAGAGCTTAACAGAGCAACCAGGTTGTGTTGTCTGTGTAACTGCATGGTAAAGTTCAAGTCATTTCTGTGAACAGGGTTGGCCATTGTGAGGTAGCTTAAGGATGAAGAAAGAAAGAAGAAAGAAATTTCAGATAGAAATTTAGGGTTTTAGGTTTGGAGGAAGAAGCAGATGATAGAAAGGGGGGGAAACCATTGGGTTTATATGTGAAAAGGATTTCAGATAAAGTTTAATGAAAGAAGATAAACTTTGAAATACGGATGTCGGTCCCACCTCTAAAAAAGTAGTTTACTTTTGCTCAAAAAGTAGTTTTCTTGGAAGTCAAAAAGCTTCCGAAGGTATATTATCTTCAGAAGTTTTAAATGAAAAAGCTTTCGAAGCTAAATGACTTCGGAAGATTTTTTAAGAGTTGTGAAGATTTTCACTTCGAAAGAAAATCAAGACTTGAAAGTTTTGTTTAAGAAGAAAGATTCCGAGAGTTGATTTGCTTCAGAAGAAAAAGGTCTTTGAAAACATATAAGTGCCAAAGGAAATTTTAAGCTTTGGAAGATATTTTAGAAATTTCTTCTGAAGGTAAAATACTTGGGCAGTTATTTGTTTTAAAAGTATAAATTTCTTCTGAAGTTAAAAACATAATTTCCGAAGGATCAAAATTTTCATAAATCTAAGGAAAGTCTTCAAAAAGATTTTCATCCAAAGAAAACAAGAGCTTATGAAAGTGATGAACTAGACAACTTAGGACACACATGTTTTAAGAAATAATAAGAATTAGTTTTAAGAAAAACCTACTCAAAGTTGATCATCCCAATAGCTGATACAAGATATTTAAATCTCTGTTCATCAAAAGCCTTTGTAAACAGATCAGCATATTGTTTATCTGTGTGAACTTTGACTAGTTTAATTAATCTCTTTTCATAATTATCTCTTATTAAATGATACCTGATGTTGATGTGTTTCGTCCTTGAGTGATGCACAGGATTCTCTATGATTGAGATAGCACTATTGTTGTCTATGTGAATGGGAGTCTCCTTGAAGTTGAACCCATAGTCCAGCATCTGATTCTGAATCCAAAGCACTTGAGCATAGCAGCTTGCAGAGAAATATATTCAGCTTCAACAGTTGATGCAGAGACACAAGATTATTTCTTGCATTGCCATGAGACAACCCTTCCACCAAGAAACTAACATCCCCCAGATGTAGACTTTGCAGTCATATTGCTACCACCATAATCACTATCTGTGTAAGCATACAGATTGAAGTCAGGATTCTTAGGATACCATAAACCAAGTGTTGAAACACCCTTAAGGTATCTTAGAATCCTTTTGACAGTGATAAGATGAGACATCTTAGGATTGGCTTGATATCTTGCACATATGCAAGTGGTAAACATAATATCAGGCCTGCTAGTAGTAGATACATAAGAGATCCAATCATAGCCCTATATAAGTGTTCATCTACACACTCCCCCTCAAGATCATGTCCAAGGGAGTAGTTTCTAGCTATGGATGTCTTAGCGATCTTATAATCAGTCATGTTGAACCTCTTGAGTATGTCCTGAACATACTTTGACTGACTAATGAAGATGCCATCTTCAACTTGCTTCACTTGAATTCCCATAAAGAAATTGAGTTCCCCCATGGCATTCATTTCAAATCTATCTTTCATCAGCTTCTCAAAGTCTTTGCAGAGATTTGGATTAGTTAACCAAAGATGATGTCATCCACATACACTTGAACTAGCAATATGTCATTTCCATGTCCTTTGATGAAGAGAGTTCCATCTATAGTACCTCTCATGTATCCATGTTTGCAAAGATACTCAAATAGTGTCTCATACCACTTCCTGGGTGCCTGATGCAACCCATAAAGAGCTTTGTCAAGCTTGCAGATATAATCAGGATGATCAGGATCTACAAAACCAGGTGGCTATTTGATATACACCTCTTCATCGATCGCTCCATAAAGAAAAAGAACACTTCACATCAAGTTGAAAGACCTTGAAGTTCTTGGATGCAGCAAATGGTAGGAATATCCTAATAGCTTCCAGTCTTGCTACAGGAGCAAAGACATCAGTGTTGTCAATCCCTTCTTCTTGTGTCTACACTTGAACAACTAGTCTAGCTTTGTTCTTGATGATAATGCCTCTATCATCCTTCTTGTTCCTAAACACCCATTTGGTTCCAATGGTAGTCTTCCCATGTGGAAGAGGACAAAGGTTCCAAACTTTCTGCCTTTTGAATTGAAGCAGCTCTTGTTTCATAGCTTCAACCCAACTTCCATCCTTCAGAGCCTCATCAACTTTTTTTGGCTCTATCTGGGATAAGAAACAAGAGTGAAGACAAATATTTGCTTCATGGGTTTGTCCTCTTGTTCTTACCCATATGACAACATCTCCAGTAATGTTTGTGGTGGGGTGGGACTTGTGGATTCTTAGCTGAGGGATTACAGCAAGTTACTGAGAAATATCTAAATTAGAGAAATTTAGATCTGCCATAAATGTTTCACCCATCACAAGCACACTTATCAAGAGAGACGATCCAAGGAGTGTGTGACATCATTGATGTTGTCATCTATGGAGTGGTTATCAGCATCAAGAAAGTCTTGATCACTGTCACCACTGTCATCATTGTCTTCTTCAATCGAAGCATCTTTATCTAGTTGTGGAGCTTCTAAGATAGAATTTGAAGGCATCCCAGATGTATCAACTGAGTTTGTCATTGTAGTGCTGATAGAAACCTCATTTGCAGAAGTAGTCCCAATTGGAGCTGAAGATATGTTACTTGAAGGTCTTGTCAGCTCAAATCTTGGATCAGGATCACCTGTATTTCTGTTTTCTGCAGATCCTGAAACAATCTCACAAGATTTGCTAAAGCAGTTGGTAACTAAATCAAGATCAAAGAGCCAATCAGGACCTAAACCAGCCACACAGGGTGTGTGTTCATTGAAAGTCACATTTTCTAACCCCTCAACAATTCTAGTTCTGAGATTGTATACTCTGTAAGCCTTAGCTTGGGAAGAGTATCTAATGGATTGTCCATCATTTGATTTCTCAGCAAATTTGCAATTTGATCCTTGGTATTCAAGATGGTGCAAGGATAACCAAATGACCTGAGAAAACCAATGAAATGTTTCCTCTTGTGCCAAAGTTCATAAGGAGTCTTTCCATGAGTCTTAACTAAAACTCTATTCTACATATAGTAGGCAGTGTTGACTGCCTCTGCCCAGAAGGTGATGGGCAGCTTAGAGTCAGACAGCATGGTTCTTGCAGCTTCAATTAGTGTCCTGTTTCTCCTCTCAGTAACACCATTCTGCTGAGGAGTCCTGGGAGCACTATATTGTCTTGTAATACATTTTTCATCACAGAATGCATCAAGGATTTGGTTCTTGAATCTAGTTCCCTGATCACATCTTATGATTGTGACCTTGTGATCAGATTGATTCTCAATCTTTAAGATGAAATTCTTCAGAATCTCAGGAGTCTCATCCTTAGTTCTAAGGAAGAAGACCCAAGTGAATCTTGTAAAGTCATTTGTGATCACTAAGCAGTAAGAGGTCCTTCCTAGACTCATTACACTGGTGGGGCCAAAGAGATCCATATGTAACAATTGTAGGGGTGTATTGATGGAGTTCCTTTCCTTAGGCTTGTGAGATACCTTATGTTGCTTCCCTTTCAGGAATGCAACACAATGGTCATCACTTGTAAACTCTTTCTTTGGCATTCTAGTTACCAAATTATTCTTAATCAGTTTATTCATATTTTAAAGTTTACATGGCACATTCTTTTATGCCATAGGAAAGACTTATCACTGTTGGATTTAGACAGAAAGCATGAAACTTCTCCAAAGGGAGATGTTTCTTGTAGATCCATCTTGTACATGTTCCCTTTCCTGGGGGCTCTAAGCCGAATATGCTCATGAGTAATGACCACCCCGGGCTTGAGAACAATGCACACATGCTCATAAAGAGCATGTTATGACGCTGATCACAAAATTGGGATACACTCAGAAGATTGTACCCAAGCACCTTGACAAAGTTTACCTTTTCAATGTTGAGCTTACCATTTATGACCTTGACCCTTCCTGAAATATAACCACCTTCATCTCCTCCAAAGGCAACTGACCTTCTATCAATCCTTTCAAAGTTCTGGAGTAGTGACCTATTGCCTATCATGTGCCTGGAACAACCACTGTCAATGATCCAGACATTTCTATTTGTCTTTAGTTGTCCTTGCACAAAGAAAATGATTAGTTACATTTGGAAACCCAAGCCTTACTTGTCTTGGGCTCATTAATTGAAAGAGAAGGTAATGCAAGAATAATGGATCCTATGGTTGTGCTAGGAGGATCTTGAGCTGTTGTTGATGGAGAATTTTCAGTCACTTGGTCTTTCTTAGACTTCCACACTACCTTTGGAGTCTTGGACTTAACCTTCAATACTTTGGAAGATTTTGATACTTGGAATTTTTTATGACTGAACTTTCGGAAGATTCTGCAGACACTGCAGTACACTTCAGTGCTTCGGAAGTATTCCTTCCTTTTGAGACCAACTTTTCTTCCGAAGGAAATTTTCCACTTGCCTTCTTCTTAGATTTGGAGCTTTCAAAGGAATTAGATATTCCTTCTGAATCTTGAATCTTCTTGGAACTCTTGGAAGTCCTTGGTTTGATCATGTGAAGAGTACCCTTAGGATAGTATGGACAATCCTTAGCAAGATGAGTAGTACTCTCACACATAACACACTCCATTTTCTTCTTCCAAGAGCCTTTTGGTTGGGAATAAGACTGACTTTGGTCACATACCCTTCTCCACCTTTATCTTTGCAGATGCTAAAACAGTCCTTTTGGGCTGGGAACTATTATTGGAGTTTGATGGTCCAGGCTGTGTAGTAGCGGTACACAGTAGATCAGTCTTCTTCTTGGTACCGAGATGATTTGAACAAGAACCAAAACTCTTAGCAGAAGAGTTTAGGTTGATGTCTTCAGTCTTTACTACTTCAAACCCTGCAGAGATAAACACTTGTTTTTGCTTGGAGTTAAAAGTAGCCTTGATCTCTTGAGCCTTCCTTGCTTTCCTCTTGCTCTTTTTGATCAACTTCTTCCTTATTGACTTGGTCATCACAGTCTTCTTCTTCTCCTCAGAAGGATAGTGGCCCTTCTTAGAATCCTCCTCTTCACTCTTCTCAGAGGAATTCTTCACTATCACTTCTTCATCCTCTTCACTTAAAGGATCTATAAGAGGAAGCTCATCTTCACAAGTTCCAAACCTAGGTGATCTTACAGACAAGATTGTGTGTGGAGGAGCTATCTCATTTGATCCTAGTCCCTGCTTGTTTTGATAACACACTTTGTTCTGCAGGGATGTGAATATCATGTTCTTAAAGGTCTCTTCTTCAAGAACATACTTGTCTGCCCTGGCTTTGCTGATCACAAGCTTAGCCTGGCACTCAGTCAGCTTGGTTATGAGATCCTTGATTTGAGTCCTAAAATCTGTATGCTCATGTTTTAGAACTTGAATAGTTTTCTTTAAGTCCTCTATCTTCAGTTTATAAATATTTTCAGACTTTCTAAAATCAGCTTTTAAAATGTTTAAGGACTTAAGATCAGATCTCATCTCCAAGTTATAGGACATGTATCTATTTACTTTAGCAATGCATTCAGGGGTACAGAGATGTTCCAATACCTTGGCTTCATCATGATTTGCCATCAATGCTTGGTTTGGAGAGGCATCTTCCACCTGAAAGCTCCAGTCAAAGCCTCCTTCTTTAACAGCAACAGCAGCCTACTGCTTTGGCTTCTCATTCTGGTGACCTTTGTTAGTGTAGTTGGGTCTGGACTGTGTTTGGCCACCATTTGTTCTAGGTGCCTTACACTCCCTGGCAAAGTGGCCTATCAAGTTACAGTTGTAACACTTGACTTTGCCTTTGTCCAGGCCAAACTTTCCACCAGTTGCATTGCTTGGAAACTTCCTTCCAGTCTAATTGTAGAACTTCTTGGCTCTATGAGTGAGAAAAACCATCTGTTGGACTATCTCCATGTACTCCAAATCATCTAGATGGATACAGTCCAGGTCTTCATGGATGAACAGAAAGCTGCCACAACTTTCATCAGAAGACACAAAGGCTTGAGAAGAACTTGTCTCTTGAATAGGCTTCCTTGGGTGTAGTTCTCCTTTGGTGTCTTTGGGAAGGTGATGAAAGGACCCTTAGGTAAGTTGCTAGGGTAACATATGAGATGATGTTAGGGTTCTATGCTATCCCTTTCAACCACATGCAGGGCTAAACCCATTTGATTGTTGGAGTTTCCAGATGAACCTTGCGTGCTCATCTCCATCTGGTAGCCACTGATAATCCTATATAACTCTGTCAGAGTAAGAGTTTTTAGATTCTCAGTCCTCTTGGTCACCACACAGTAGTGTGTCCACTACCTAGGAAGTGAGGACATGAACTTCCTTACAATGTCCCTATTCTTAAGAGGAACTCCTCCATCCACAAGGGTATCCACAATCTCAACATACCTGAAGTATTGCTGAGTCATGGTTTCACCTGTTTTGAAGGTGAAGTTTTCAAACTGCTGCTTCAGGAGATCCATCTTGTTCTCCTTAGCTTCAAAGGAACCCTCAAACATAAGTTTTAATGCATCCCACAGCTACTTAGCTGTTTTGCATTTCTCAAAACCTTTGTATACAGAGTTTGGAAGAGCAGTCTGAAGGGCTGTCATGGTTTTTCTATCAATCTCTACTCTCTTCTTGTCTTCATCAGAGTAGTTTGCCACAGCCTTAGGGATCATACCAGCACCAGTAGTAAAGGGGGTGCTAGGTATGTAAGGTCCATTCTCAATAGACTCCCACATTCTTAAGCCCGGAGACTTGATGAAACCTTCCATTCTCAGGCACTAGGTATCAATGTCATCAAGAGTGATCAGTGGGGACTTGTTCATGGTTCCAGTTTCCATATCAGTCTTGGAAATGGCTTCCATTTGAAAATTTTAGTATTTGTGTGTGTGAGAGATTTTAAGATGGTGAGATCTTATATCAAGAGCCTGGAAAGCTCTGATACCAAATGTAGGACTGTTGAAGGGTGGTCAAATACAACATAACAACACAAAAAGGAGAGTAACTAAACTTAAACAAACTATGAACTGGATTAACCACAAATGAAGACACTAAGAACACAAGTAACTAAGAGACATAACACAAGAGCAAGATATATAGTGAGATGGTTTTCAAGATTGCAGTATATTGCTTTCTCAATGTTCTATTACAAGTGTTACAAAGCATAAAGGAAAGATACAAGAATATGAGATACTTATACTACATCTTACAGCCAGCCATACTATGAAAGCTAGCTGGATACAATTGACTAGACACAAAACAAAATTAATTGTAGAGTCAAAAGGCAGATTGCCTTTTGACTAGTGACTATGACATGCCATAGCTCACATCCTTATCTATTACAAAAATGATAAAGTACATGAAGTAGAAAGTTACAGACTCAAGACCTCAATGTACAGTTATCAAAAGCATGGACCTTTTCACCAATTCATGTAAGTTGGTGACTTTATAGAGTTGCAGCGGAAAAGGGGTCCAGCTTGATGGAAAAGTACATCAGATAAAGCATGTTACTAAAAGTCGTCAGAAGAAATCCGTCTTCAAGTGTGGAGCTTCGGAAGACTTTGTCTTTGAAGCTTCGGAAGACTTCATCTTTGGCTTTGGAAGATATTGGTCTTGGCTTCGGAAGATTTCACACTTAGAATATTTCTGTTGCATGTGTGAAACTTCCGAAGCATTCTTCTACAATAACTAATAAATCTGTAGATTCTAATGACGTAAACTTTCTAAAGGCACATGTCATTCTTTTTATTTATCTCTTTACCCCGTCATCATTTCCGTCGATTAAAATACATACAAATAGATTAAAAAACCCAAACTTCCGTCGCCTCCGACACCACCTATCTTCAATTCTCAGAGAAAATCCCATCGTGATTGTTATTCAAGAACCCTACTTCTATTGCAAAATAAATGATTTTTGTTGCAAACCAAGTAAATTCTATTGCAAAAATAAATGTATGTTTCATCTTCAAGCAATCATATTCAAAACTCTGAAAAAAAGAATTTGAAGCGGTAAAAGGTGCTAATCAACGATGGAGATGTCGATGGCGATAATAGTGTCCAGATTGATGTATGAATACCATGAATCTCTAAAGGTGATGCAAGATGTGAACTGTGAGCGATAGGTGGAAATATTAAGGTATTCAATTTGTGAAACCTAAAATTTTGGTGTTCAAACCGAAAGAAGTTGGAAGTTTCATGTACTTTACCAATCAAGTACTTTAATTTATATTGTAATTTTGTGCGTTAATTCGTGGATCATCTCGTAATCTAATCTAACCGTCTGTAAAAATTATGTTTAAACCAAATATAAAAAGTTTCAAGTATTTAATAAAGGACTTATTTGAGAGGTGATGATTATGAAATAAATTTTAATATTTTAATATAATTAGATCGGTAAAGTACACAATTCAAAACCATTAACTTAAGATCTAAACATCTTGTTTTATAAAAAAAAAGTCCTCATTAAAATTTTAATTTACAAAACTATTATCAAATTAAATTATATGATATGTAAGATTTGAATTGTGATAATGTAAATATATATTTTGAACATTAGGTTATTATGTTAAAAACAAAAAAATATTTATTGAAAACATGTTAAACAAATTTGTAAAGTTTTACAAAATTGATTTTCATCTATAACCTTAAAATTAAAAAGAAATTTAGACATAAATAAAAAAAGTTTTAAATTATTGATTTCTTACTTAAAATAATAAGTTTATTACGGTGATCACATATGGATAATATTAAGTAGACACCCTAGGAAGATAACATGTGATATCATATTAGTCTTTAGTAATAGTATTATCATCAAGTACATTTATTTTAATTTGAATTCATGATTTTGGTCTTAGCTAGGCTTTGCTTATCATTTGGGGATTTATTAGGCCTAATGAAATTGTCTATGCATTGTACTTGTGACGCGTAAGTATGTGTAGTATATGTTTCTATGATTTGATTAACGTGTACCTATAGTTTAATTTTAATGTTTAAAACCATTAAATGGGTCGAATTTTGGGGTTGTTACACATAGTTGGCCTTACCAAACATGAATAGGGGTGTCAAACCTAATATTACTATATATATAATTTTGCCACTCAAGTTCAGTTTTTATGTGTATAAGAAGGGCTTTAAGCATGTGATAATCGTCCAACACACCATGTATATGTGTAATATGTGCAATAAGTAATACAAATTAAGTATACAAAAAATTTTAACTGCTCTTCCCTAGAAAATGGTTTAATTAAAGTAGGGTCATAAAAACTCACGTGACATCTGACTGTAAATCTATGTGATGATTTTGCCGGAGATTGATATTCAGGTAGTCGTCCATCGGTTTTTCGATTCACACAAGGCCACCAAAGCAAGTTTATCCGGTTAGTGCTTAACTTACCCTTCTTGATTTTGTTTTCCCTATATGAGATAAATGAATTAATAGAACTTGATTCCTACAATCTGCTTGGTATAATGGTTGGGTGCGTTTTAGGGGTACACTAAGAGCATTTTTTCAAGTTAGCTGGCGGAAAAGTTGGTTTGAGGACCAGTTAGATAAAGAAAAGGGGTCCTGAATTTAGGACAAAGTTAGCCCCGTGCTAACGCCATATTAGGGCCAATCGTCCAACAACTAAACAAGCCCTTTAGGAAATCATATGATTGATCAATAGGCAATATGGGTCGGAAGAACCTGAAATGGCGATGTCTTCATTTTTGTAGCATAATACCTAACTGTAGCTTAAAACTCGCTGAATTTATAATATTATAATCTATAAGATTTTGGATGTGGCAACGCGATGCTCTCCATAGCCGATGTCAGTTTTGGTTGTACATAATCGCTACCACATAATGTGACCGTGGCGATGCCAGGGTCATGCTGGTGCTTACTTACATTTTAACCCGTTTGATCTTGGTACCTCGATTCATCTCTTTTTCTATTGTAGTTAAAAATCTATTTATTTTGTTGGCCAAATGATTTCATTGTTAATGATGGCAAGTCAACATGCTCCTAAGTCACTTTTGGAAGACTTAAACCCTAGTTTGTTTTCTTTAGTAGATGAAGCTTCACTAAGTTCATAGGTATTTGTCTTTCATGTTGGATCTATCTGTTTGGTGTTATGTGGGCACCAAGGTCTAATATGTGATGATAATGGAAAAAATGTTATTTTGATTGTTATGACGCGGTAAACTCGTGGTTTGCAGCCACAATGAATTACCATTTCTGACCTTATAACATAATGTTTTTATTAGAAAAACTTATATAAGTTAATGCCTATAATGATGTTAATGTGATAAGTAGACTACGTGCACGTGCCTACGTCTCACTTTTGATGCAATCACAAGCCTTATATTCCTGCAACAATAGAGGTACTTACTAAATCTTGATACTTTATATGAATCGATGATTGTGCTATGCTGTATGAAACAGGCAAATTGAGAAAGTTCAACACGCTGTATTTACGCTCAAAAGCACCGCAACATGCAGGTCAATAAGTAGTTCTTTATTTAAGTTTTTATTTTTATACTTGATTCTGTATAATTGTTGCATATGTCTTTTTACATTCTCGTGCTCACAAGGTGGACAAAGAATATAAATAAGTCCTTGTATTTTTAGTAGACAAATATCATCTACATATATACATCACATCTCTTTCAAAGCTTTAGTATCTTAAGTAATTTCGCATCAATATACCCACATAACATGTTCAAAAAACGCACAAGAATACACCTTTGAATCACCTGGCTTTTTCTTAACTAAGCTTATGAACATAAACATGCTTGTTATTGAATAACTTACAAATAGTTTACTGAATATGATTCGTTAAATCTCTAAATATAATAATAGACATATAAACATTGTTTATGAAATCAAACTCGTGTCTCCCAAATATGAATGGTCATACTAAATCATGATAAAAAGCTTTCGAGTATATGATACATTTGATTTTGATTCTTGTTTTTTATTGTTTATTATGATTCCAACTTTAACAAAGCATGTAAGGTAATCTAAATTAAATGTTGTCTTTGTATAAAAGTAAATAAAACGCTATATATCTATTATTATTACATTTTATTTATTTACTTACTAGGTTACACTAAACTTACACTCCCTACCTTTTTTTATACTTTTGGCTCCATATTAAAGTTGTCTAATTTTATTCTTTACATGTTTACAAAATTGGTTTAATTTGATTTGACAAAGTTCAAAAAGATAGATTGAAAATAATATAAAAAAATACCTAACATCCTTTAACAACTTGTAATATATTTATATATTATACTAATTATCAATCATTTTATGTATAATGATGTTGTAACTTATGCATAAAAAATTTTTTAAAATAATTTTAATTTTTTATTTTTGCCATAAAGTTTATCATTTTCTAAAATTTATCTTTCTTTTCTTTTAACCCAAAACTTTTCATATGTTTCAATTTAATCTCACAACTTTAATATTTTTAGTTTTGTTCATCTATACTTTTCATATTTCACAAATCTTCGTTTTACGTTTCATTCTAAGTTTTGCAAATTAACTCGACACAACATGTATGTGTGATTCAACATTTTTATGTTTCGCTTTACGTTTCGTTTCAAATTTGCTAAGTTCACACAACACAATGTGCGTGCTTCAAACATTTTTACGTCTATTTTTCTTAATTTGAAGGGTTCGTCACGATGCACGGATCTTAGATCGACTTACTTATATATTTCTATCTTTTAAGTTTGGTCTAAGTTCTTCGTATTAACACATCGCGACTTCAGTGTTTGTGGTCGTTAGCGGTGGTGTGACATTTGTGTTATTTGGTACAGATTTACAGCTCCGTCACAACGCAAGAAGCTTATTTCTAGTTTCTAATAGTTATCTATGTCTACATCTTGAAGGTATAGAGTTCAAATCTTGATATTAACAAATTATTTCTAGTTTGGTGCTACTATTAAGTTTTAACCATTAACTTGTCGTTTAAAAAAAAATCTGTCTCTATATCTAGTAGAATTTGAACAACTAACGTTTTCAATATATGAAAAGTAATCATTTATCAAGTTATCACTTTTGTCATTATTGGGTTGGTGGCGTAATAAACAACGACGTTAGCAAAACCTTTAAAAGCATCACTTACAGAAGATTTAAGATTTAATTCTTGACAAATATAATACACATATAAAATGTAGTATAAAAGTATGATATATTTACGAGTCTAAAAAGCAAAAAAGATATCACTTCTTCCACTGGTTGTTTGTGAAAGAAAGCATCATATTGTGTGATAGAACACCTTCTAGTGTAGTTCTGTACCATAGAATAGAAGAGCATATTAATCATGGAGGTACTATTAGTAAAAGCAGAATAAAGCCAAGGGCAAAATGGTAATCTGACTACATGTAAGGGGGGAAGCATCAGATGCTGTCAAAACACTTTGATCTTCTACTACATATATACTCTTCGTTCTTCAACACCCCGAAAACTCAGTATCTTCGAACACCAAAAACAAATCCACTGTTTACTTCTTTCGATTTTCATTCAAGATTCACAAACAATGGCTGATCAACTCACAGATGATCAGATCGCTGAGTTTAAAGAAGCTTTCAGCTTGTTCGATAAGGATGGAGATGGTCAGTTCTCTTTTTCTCATCTTGTTTTGTACATCTGTTTCACGAATCAAACTCTTGTTTGCTTACAATCGGTTCATGTTTTGTTGCTTTTGAAGCTTGATGTGATCATATTGTGTTTTCGGATCTGGGTTTTCTGTTATGCAACTGATGTTTGACTCAAAGTCTGTCTACTTAGTTGAATTTGTTTTCTGTTTATACTATGGTGAGAGGTTTTGTGAGTGGTGGATCAAACTGGAATCGTACTTGCAAAGTTGGTTTGTGTTGTGTTTTACTTCAATTGGTTTTAATCTCATCTTCACATGTGGGTTTGGTTGGTGTTGTCTGTAAGGTGTTTGATGAAATGACGCTGTGATAGTTGGTTACTTGTTACCTTCGTAAGCGAGCTCATGATGTTAAATGAAACTGTAGAAATTAAACAAAAACAGAATGATGACTCTTGTTTGCTAAACTTTTTGTGTATCTGCTTGATGTCAGATCTGTTTGATCTTCAAAGATGGTCAAGTTTAGTGTTACTTTTAATCAAATGAAGTTGGTACTGCAAGTCTAGTGTTTCTTGTAAACAATTAGAATCTTATGACATTTGATTTGGGCATGCAAGATTAAAGATTTCTACTAGGAATATGCTTAACATCTCAAGTAAAACCACTCTTTAATATTGTTCGAAAGTTTTTTATTTTATTTTAAACAACAATGACCATCTTAGATGTTTACCTAGGAAAGGTTTGAACATGGTCTCTTGGGAGACCTTTCAACTTTCAAGTGCTTTACCACTAGGCCATCTTGTGATGTTTTATGTTTAGGAGAAACAGTGAAGAATTAAGATGTGAATCTTGTAATGGAAGAAGTTGTGTGTATGCTGTTGTAGGTTGCATCACCACCAAGGAGCTGGGAACTGTTATGAGGTCTCTTGGACAAAACCCCACAGAGGCTGAACTCCAGGACATGATCAACGAGGTTGATGCTGATGGAAACGGTACTATTGATTTTCCTGAGTTTCTTAATCTGATGGCCAGGAAGATGAAAGACACAGACTCTGAGGAGGAGCTCAAGGAGGCTTTTCGTGTTTTCGACAAGGACCAAAATGGCTTCATTTCTGCAGCAGAGCTTCGTCATGTTATGACAAATCTTGGCGAGAAGCTGACCGATGAGGAAGTTGATGAAATGATTCGTGAGGCTGATGTGGATGGTGATGGGCAGATCAACTATGAGGAATTTGTCAAGATCATGATGGCCAAGTGAGGATCTTCAACTCGAAACTATAACGTAGAATATTATTATAACAAGATTGTCATTTTGCTTCTGGGTAGGATTCTTTACATGTCTTGAATGTTTCTTTCTGTTGTTTTTCATATTATCATGCTTATCTGGTCTGCAGTTATATTTGCCACTGCTTGTTTGCTTGTAGCTTCAGTAGTTTCTTCTTGCTTGCTGTTTTTGCTATGAACCTAGAACAAATATAATGATCTTCTCTTAATTAACTTGTATAAGGTTCATCTTTTTTGCATGAGCGTTATCCATGATATATCTGTTGAATTGGGATAATTTCGTTATCTGCTTTTGTGTTTGAGATAACTCGCTTTGCATATCCTTCGTTTTATGTCACTTTAGTTCTTAATGGAAATGGAAGGGTATGATTACAATTTGGTCATATAGGGGCAATTCATGAGACGAGACATAGACTAAGTTATGTGTTAACTTTGACTCATGTTTGTGAACATGAGACAGACTAAGTTATATATGTTATGGACCTTATATTCTCATTTTTCTTATGGAGTATTGTTTTCTTTTGTTTCCGCTGGAACACCATTTATCGACCTTTCAAAGGATGCGCAGAAAACGCCGGTGACTTTATATTCTTGACTATTGCTTTTGAGTACAAAGTAAAACTGGCTATCACCTTCGTGTTTTCACGAAGAGATTCCAGACTTCTGTTACGCAGGAGATCGGTCATGTCCGTCTCTTGAACAGAATGAGATATTCTTCCTTTATGGGACGATATAACACGATAATCATAAACATAAACAAATGAACGATTTCATATATACCTTTAAACTTGTATAATATGTAAATATTATATTATTTAATTGATACGATGATTATACCCTTCTTATTTTCATTAGGTTTTAAACCCTGTGTAGTCTTTAAGCAAATTTTAAAGGAGGGGTATAAATTTCATAAATATAAAAATAATTTGTTAAAATTTTTCAGTCAGGTAAATCTATGATACTATTAGGTTTTATGAGATTTGAGATTACCTCTGATTCTTTTCTAGTGCTACTGATTATTTAAAAGAATAATGTTTCACGTGGATTTATTCTTATAAACTTAGAAAATAAAAGACACGCAAAATAAGCTCCTGTAACAATAAAATGACGATGGTTCACACCACTAGAAATTACACCACTAAATTTGGAACACTTTCCTCTTTCTGAATTTAATAAATTCCCTTTTATCATCTTAGGTAAAAATTATGTTTAACAAAATACTTTTTTGGCAAGAGTTTATTTTGCTTCTTTTTTATGTTTAATGAGTTTAACAAAATTGTGTTTAATAAAATACTTTTCTGTCATGAGTTGGAGTTTTATTTGGCGAAATATGTTTTAAGTGGAGTTTTAGATGGTGGGTTTCGTCTGGAATGGTGGGTGGGTTGAGTCACTAGCGATGTATTTTTTCGCGGATGTGGGTGACCTTTCGCCAATGGGTTTATCTAAATGATCGGGATTAAAGTATTCGTTTGTCGTTCAAGAAAAGAAAAGTTTTCTGTTTTTCTTAAAAGACAGATCCTGACCTATTCTCAAGAGAGTTTTTTCATGTTTTTGAAATCAAATTTGAAACCATGAATCCTTTGCGTGCTATGCATCAATTTGGAGATTATCTTGAGCCTCCCCAAAAGACAAAAATTAAATGTACTTTCATGGTTTTAAAATCGGTTTTGAAATCATTAATCGATTGAGCGATAAGCATCATCTTGAAAGTTATTTTGACGCTGAAAAGACAAAAATCAATGTCCTTTCATGGCTTCTATATCGGTTTTGAAAAAGAAAATCCTTTCAGTGCTAGACACCATGTTGAAGTTTATTTTAATCCTGAAAAAACAAGTGTCATTTACTGGTTTTGAAATCATGAATACATAACACCTCTTGAGTGTTATTCACCAAGTTAAACTTCGATAAAATATCAACATCGAAGTAGGTTTATGTTTGTTATGAGGGAATTAATTATTAACAAGATCATAGAAACAAATATGTACTAGTGACACAAAATTGTGTTCCAAAATACAGAAGGAGAAGAAAGGAAGCAGGCAAGTGCTCAAGGAGTGGGCGGAAAAGGGGACGTGGTACTTGTGTTGTTCTTTAAAGTACTCGATTAAAATGAAGTTCATCACGTCGGAAATTAAGTCACTTCAAATGGTTGTTTCCGGGACATCAAGAACACAACCCTAAACATATACATACCCTTTTCAAGAAGGAAAACAAATTAGTATAGATTGTAATTTGTGCGTATATAGGATATGACATAGGTTAATGATAATTTTCGTTAGTAAGATAAATATATGCGAAGTTATTGTAGTTTTCAGTTTGAACTAGTAAACGACATTTAGTGCTTCATGGGATGTTAATGGAAACTGTATCACTTTCAGTACACTCAAATGCTTTAATATGTATCATTATATTACTAATACATAAAAGGCAATATGAAAGCATATTATGAAATACTAGGTTACTAAACCGTAATATGTGAATTGAAAATACAAAATTCATAATTCAAAAATGTAAACAAAAATATTTAATCCTTATTGTTTTTAATTTAAATCAATAATGTAATAAAAAAACAATTTATGAGATTATTAATGTAAGGTTTTGGTGGTTATATAAGGTTTGAGATGGTTGATACGGATTTAAAATCTCTGGAATTTTAGTGGTGATTGAGATAATTAGAAAATTAATTTTCAATGTAAGAAAGGTAACATGATTGTAAGGATTCTAATAAATCTGATACAATAAAAAACATTCAAAGCATCCAAAGTCTATCTACATGCATGCACTAAAGTACTGAAGTAGAAATGGTTCGAAAGTTTTACATCTTGACCAAGAATATTCTAAGTGTAAAATCTTCTGAAGCCAAGACTAATATTTTCCGAAGCCAAATATGAAGTCTTCCGAATCTTCAAAGACAAAGTTTTCTGAAGCTAGTTTATGAATACAGATTTCTTCCGAAAGCTTTTTGTACATGCTATTATCTAATGTACTTTTCTATAAAGCTGGACAACCATTTGCTACAACTCTTTTTGGTTCACCAACTTTCACAAGTTGGTGAAAATGTCCATGCTTTTGGAAAATTGTACATTGAGATCTTGAGTCTGAGCTTTCTATTTTATGTACTTTATCCTATTTGAAATATATTAGGATGTGAGTTATGATATGTTATAGTCACAAGTCAAAAGACAATCTGCCTTTTAACTTTACATTTAATTTTGTTGTCTAGTCTTATTATCTAGTTGGCTTTCAAAATATGACCGGCTGTAGGACTTAATATATGTATCTCAAGTACTTGTAACTTTCCATTATGCTTTGTAACACTTTGTAATAGAACTTGAGAAGCAATATACTGCATTCTTGAAACCAAATACTTGTATTGTTTGCTATCTTGTTCTATCTCTTACTTACTTGTGTTCTTAGCATCTCTTCCTTTAGTTAACCAGTTCCATATATGATCTGTTAAGTGTTCTAAAAAACTCATCTCAATTATGTTGTTGTGTTGTAAAAGTTCATAACCCCCTTCTAGCGGTCCTGCAATGATTGATAGAAAATTTGTTAAAGGAAGTTTAGGCAGAAAAATTTGTGTAAGATGAAACTTGATGATAACATGTGACTGTAACACCCAGTTATTTTTATAGTCATGAAAGAAAGAATAAAGTGAAGAAAAAGAAAGAAACACCATTTTACCCAAGTTGAGGGGTAAAAAGTATCAAAACGACGAAAGGTTTAAAAGTTGGAGATAAAGGTGGCATGGCCGCCCATCACTCTCTCTACACACATATCATTTGGATTTTTCTTTAGAGAGAGAGAGAGAGAGAAAGGATAGCTAAAAACTCTCGGGTTTTTAAAGAACAAGTGTAGGAAGTCGAATTCAAGGTAAGAATTCATGATTTTAAGATGTTCTTAACTGGCCTTAGCCTCGGTTATATGCTTATGTGTGTTTTGTGTGTTTGGGTATGCGTTTGGTGGGTTTCTAGGTGGTTAAACACAATTGCAAACGGGTTTGAAAGAAGTCATACCTAAGAGGTTGTAAAGGTGAGTTCTAGAATCTCTTTTTTACTTGTTTTAAACTGTTTAGGGCTGGAAATCCATGTATGTACGTTTTTAAAAAAGTTGGGTTTTATACCCGTATGTGTGTATGTGCGTGTGTTTATGGATGGGTTTAATTTTGGGCTATGCATGTGTTTGATGATGTTATGATTATGTTTCTAAGGCTTAGGATGTATGATTTAAGCTTAGAACATGATAAATGATGATTGGGGACTGAATTATGATATTTAAGTATGATTTAGACTGCTCATGCCTAAATAGTGGCTCATGTGCCCAACTGAAAATTGTTGGATTCTTTATGCCCAAGACACATAGAACATTGATGTGGTTAGTACGTCATGATCCAAGTCGGGTCATACCCAATAACAAGCTTAGCAAACACCAAAAATTATTTAATTGATGATATGATCATACAATTAAATAATACACCAATTTAGAAAATGGGTTTTCTAAATAAGTTGCATAAGAGATTGAACAACCTATATGGATATTTTGTTCATGAATATTATTTGTAATGTTTTTAAATTGGTTAAATAACATCAAATAATAGGAGTGTGTGTATAAGTTATATAATTAAAGGGGGTAATTACATAACTTATTAAAAACTTTTGTTTAACAAAGATTAAAAGTTTTTGGGGGAAAACCCCAAAACATAAAGGGTTCGGCCACCCCTTTTGGGTAGCTCCCCTTTTGTTTTCCTTTGGCGATCTTGAGACTAGGGATCTCTAAGAACCACACACTCTCCATTCAGATCTCTCTCATTCTCTCATATGCAAAAAGGGTCACAAGAACATCACCCTTTCTTTTGGAAGAAAGTGTCACGGCTGGAACAAAGCTTTAGCAGCTTTGTTGATTGTTCACGGATGGAACAAGGTTCCAGCAGCTTTCTTGATCCGATTTGGTGCTCAAATCCTAGCAAGAATGGTGTATGCTTGATGCTTGTGGGTATGGAAGCTTGAGGACCTCTTCTTGGTGTTTTGGTTGTTCAAGAACATCATTCTCCTCATCTATATCTCGTTTTCAGTAGCCTATGGAAGGTAGTATGTATTGCTTATTTGGGTTGTTATTTATTGGTGATAGCTAGTTCAAACACATATAAGATCCTATGTTCTTGGGTTTGTTGATGTTTTGTTATAAGCCTTCCATTTTCAGATTACTAATGATAAATGTTAAGGTATTAATCCACTGTGTTTTTAAGTTTAAGAGGTTAAACTACTTTGGTATGGTCCAACAACCCAACATTGGCATCTAGAGCCGGATATGTGAATGACTAGTTTCATGTGTTCTTGTAAATTGGTTTTATGAGGCTTTAACAACCATATTGGGGCTGTTTTGTGGTGATGATAATAAATCCCCAACCTTTCAAGGTTATATCTAACATGCTAGTGATTAAACCTTGACAGTAAGATATCAAGTAGTTGATTATGTTTTTGTTTGGACAAAAGACCCTAAATTCAAGGTTTATGTTGGCTGAAAATTTAGGGTCATATAGGGGTTTATTTGGTTCTTGAATGTTGTATATGATGTTTCATATTGGTGCATAACCTAGCCTTGACCTTGTGTTGATTTGGTTTTGAATAATGTTTGTTTTGGTTGATTTCATTCTTATGGGTTGTAATAATTATTTCTTTATGCTTGTATTTGGATGTATCTATTTATTTATTCATTTTTGATGTAATAGATAGATTAAGTATGCTTTCCTTTATTAGAAAATTTGTATTAGGATATAAATTTTGTAAAAGAAGATGCACAAGATGGAAGCACTAAAGGAAGACACAAGAGAAGGACTTGAAGCATTTGGATGCAAGTTCAAGTGGGGTATTTGGAGATCTCGTCTTTGTGTTGTGTTCAACCCTTAGGAAAGACCAAATGATAACACTTGTGATGGCAAACAAGTGTTGTCAACATAGTCTCTATGGTTATGCACATGTGGTTGTTTGATATATGCTTGTTTGATTATTCATTTTATGTTGATTGTGTTGATATATGGATATGCTTAACAATCTAAATAAATTATCATAACAAGCTGAATTTTTGGTTCCTAATCATTAAGTGACTAATAAAAGGTTATTAAAAGGATTAATGATTTCAAAATAAAAGAAGTTTTATTAAAAGGTACCATGTATTTGAAAGCATGCAAACACAAGGTACATAGAGTTTTCATAACTAGAATTAATGAAACTTAAATCCCTTTGGAAACAAGTTAAACACCATCCTTTTACACGACACTCGAATCACTTGAGAACTAATTGTGGGATAAAGGTCACCTAACCACTTTTAGGGAACTT
The DNA here is from genome assembly GCA_025506515.1 of Flaveria trinervia. Classification (NCBI taxonomy): domain Eukaryota; kingdom Viridiplantae; phylum Streptophyta; class Magnoliopsida; order Asterales; family Asteraceae; genus Flaveria; species Flaveria trinervia. Next base: position 17,277,464 of record CM046458.1, on the reverse strand, counting down.
GTGTGTTTGAGGTGAGCTTAACATATTATGGGATAAAGGTCACCTAACCGCTTGTATGTGTAAACTCACACGTGTTTGTAAGTAGGATGACTTGAATTGGAAACCATGTGCATAGGGTCACCGAAGCATGGCGTACAATGGTGTTGATGGGATTTTACATGCCGACTAAACATAAGATGTTTAACCAATCCCATAAAGCTAGAAGTTGCAATAGGTTGCAATTGTCAAATGTTGACTACCTTTTTAATTTAAATAATGGGATAAAGGTCATCTAACCATCATTTAAATGTAACGTTGGATTCTAGATTTTAATTATTAATTGTCTATGAGACGTGTAAAGGGTATTAATAATTAAAATGCAATTTTTCAGAAATACTAAAATGAACTTTGTAATTTTGTAGTAATGGCCGCAAACAACAATGCTACTACCCCGACCGTCCCTACCCTATCACCGAGAACCATCTTAAAAGGGGATCGTCTTAACCATAATAACTTTATGGACTAGTATCGAAACTTGAGAATTGTTCTCAAGCAAGAGAAAAGGGCCTATGTCCTTGACGATCCTATTCCTGACCAACCCGACCCTGAGGATGTTGAGGCCTATGACGATTGGCTTCAATACACTAAGGATTCCATGCAGGTTTCCTGCCTCATGTTGGGAACTATGATTCCCGGACTCCAAAAAGACTTGGAGCAACATGGGGCATATGACATAATTACCCAATTGAAGGAAATGTTCCTTTAACAAGCTAGGGTAGAGCGTTTCGAAACGGTTCGAGCACTTCATGCGTGTCATATGGAAGAAACCCAATCGGTATCATCTTATGTTCTTAAGATAAAGGCCATGTTGATCGCCTTGAGCGGCTTAATTGTCCCGTCTCAAAGGAGTTGGCCATGAATTTGATCCTTAATGGCCTAACTAATAGGTTTGAGACGTTCATAATGATTTACAATATGAACGGGTGGGACAAGAGCATCGGTGAGGCAGGGATGGGTAGAAGGGTTCTACCTGTTCTTTTGATCAATGATGAAGGTAATAAGAAAAGGCCATTCCCTGATCCCAAGGCAAATGTTGCCAAAGGAAAGGGGCACATCAAAGGAAAGGGGAAAGGAAAGGCTAAAGCGGAACCTCCAAAGCCTAAGCTTAAGAAGCCTAAGGTAACGGAGAACGATCCATGCTTTGAGTGTGGAGAGATAGGACATTGGAAAGGGAATTGTCTAACCTATCTCAAAGAGTTGAGAAACAAGAGGGATGTTGGGCAAACCTCATGTAGAACTTTCATAATTCACATTGGTTGAAATGTTATTTCTTCAAACACATGGGTATTGGATACCGGATGTGGAACTCTTTTTTGCAATTTGTTGCAGGGGTTCATATGAAATAAGCACTTCAAGAAGGGAGACACAAGTCTCTACATGGGCAACAGAGCAAAAGTTGATGTCGAAACCCAAAGTGACAATATTTAGAAACTTTCAAATGGTTTGGAAGTTATTCTAAAGAACATTTTGTATGCTCCTAGTTTGACTAGGAACATAATTTTGATTTCCTTTTTAGAACAATGTGGTTATGAATTAAAGTTTGCTAACAATGGTATTTATGTTTGTGTGGATGATGTATTTTATTTCAAGGCTATGCCTTTTAATGGAATCTATGAATTGGTTCATAATGATTCATCCTATAATAGCTCATTATACCAAACAAGCACCAAGAAACTTAAAATGGGTTTAAGTGATTCTTATATTTGGCATTGTCGTCTTGGTCACATAAACAAGAATCGGATTCAAACACCTCAAAAGAATGGTCTTTTGAAGAGCAAATGAAAATGTTTCATTCGATAAGTGTGAATCTTGTTTACAAAGTAGATGACCAAGTCGCCCTTTAGCGGCACTAAGGAGAGGGCAAAAGACTTATTGGGTATCATATATTCGGATGTATGTGGCCCTTTAAAGACAATGACTAGAAATGGTGATAGATACTTCATTACCTTTACCGACGTTTATAGTCGCTATGGTTATGTGTACATGATGACACATAAACTTGAAGCTTTTGAAATGTTCAAAACCTTCAAGAATGAAATAGAAAATAAACTCTATAAAACTATCAAAGTTCTTTGTTCAGATAAAGAAGGTGAATACCTCAATGATGCTTTTCAGTACCATCTAAAAGGTTGTGGGATCGTCTCACAACCTACTCCACCTGGAACACCACAACATAATAGTGTGTCTGAAAGGAGAAATCGAACCCTATTGGATATGGTTCAATCTATGATGGCTACAAGCTCTATACCTCTATCATTTTGGGGTTTCGCAATGCTCTCCGAGGCTCATATTTTGAATATGGTCCTGACCAAGATAGTCGATTCACTAAGTGTATATTTGTTGGATATCCCAAAGACTGTATAGGATACTACTTCTTTGATCCAACAGAGCAAGAGTAATTATTGCTCAAAAGGCTGAGTTCTTGGAAACTAAATCCTTATGGAAGGAATAACGTACAGAATAGTGGAATTTGATGAGGATCAAGATCCACAAGTCGATACACACTAGGTTGACACTAGCTATCAACAAGAGGTTGTTGATGATGATCAAGAGGTTGGTCAATACACACAAAACGTTTGCAGATCTGGTAAAGTTAGCATTCCACCTGAAAGATATGGATTTTTCACAAATGGATGCTATGTGGTTGACTCCGATGAGCAAACTACATACCATGAAGCAATGTACAATTTGGATTGTGACAAATGGCTGGATGCCATGAACGTTGAGATGCAATCCATGTATGACAATCAAGTTTAGGAATTGGTTGACCCCCCACTTAACTCCAAACCAGTTGGATGCAAGTGGGTTTCAAGAAGAAAATAGATATACATGGAAACTTGGATACTTACAAAGAAAGACTTGTAGCAAAAGGTTTCACTCAAAATCAAGGGGTTGATTGTGATGAGATTTTCTCGCCTGTGGTAATGCTAAAGTCAATTAGGATATTATTTGCCATAGCTGCATATTATGACTATGAGATTTGGCAAATGGATGTCAATACCGCTTGTCTTGATAGACATCTCGAAGAGTCTGTCCATATGGTTCAGTCAGATGGTTTTGTCGATCCATAACATCCTAAAAGTATGCAACTTAAAGAAGTCAATCTATGGATTGAATCAAACATCTAGAAGTTGGAATCAACTTTTTGATGAATAGATCAAAATTGGTTTCATCAAGAACGCTGATGAGGCTTGTGTATATAAGAAGGCTAGTGAGAGCATAATAACATTCTTAGTATTGTATGTTAATGACATACTACCTTTTGGAATGATATTCCAACCATGGAAGGTGTCAAAACCTGGCTTGGAAGTTGTTTTTCATAAAATCTCGGTGAAGCCGCCTATATTTTGAAATAAAGATCTATAGGGATAGATCGACGCGGTTGATAGGTTTAAATCAAAGTGCATATATTAATAAAGTCTTGAAAAGGTTCAAGATGGAAAAACTCTAAGAAAGTATGGTACCTATTCAAAGAGGGACAATATTAAGTACATCTCAATATCCAAGCTCAAAGGATGAGCAATATCAAATAAAGGACATCCCTGTCAGCTATAGGATCCATCATGTATGCGATGATATGCACTAGAGTGGACGAGTCATGCGCGTTAATCATGACGAGCAGATATTAGAAGAATCCAGATAATAGCCATTGGATGACTATTAAAAGTATATTGAAATACCTTAGAAGGACTAAGGAAATGTTTCTAATATACGGATCTGATGGAGAGGAACTTGTTGTAAAGGGTTACATGGATGCAAGTTCCAAACCGTTCAAGATGATTCTCAATCGGGGTATGTCTTCATTATGAATGGAGTAGCATTGTCCACTATAAAATCCGAATACATAGCCGCATCATTAGCAGCTCAGGAAGCTGCATGGATAAAGAAATTTATCTCCTGCCTAGGGTGGTCTCTACCATTCAAGACCCCTAGAAATGCTTTTGTGATCACTAGGGTACGATTACATGAATCAAGGTACCCTGTCCTCTTCAAAAGGCTAGGCACATTAAGCAGAAATTCAACTACACAAGGATGAAGTTGAAAAGGGAAAAATATGTATTCGTAAAGTTCACACCGATCAATACACTGCGGATCCACTCACGAAGCTCCTTGAAAGGGCAAAGCATGAAAGTCATACTTGTGCCTTAGGACTTCGATATTCTAGTGACTGGAATTGATCTGTTTAGTATTAAAAAGTTTGAAACAATGTAATATTTAACTCTTTATATACTTGTGATATTTTGAGTTATATTCATTTTAGCATGTATAGATCCATGAATATGTTTATTATTCTAAATGTCCGTAGTCGGTCATGTTTGTGGAAACAAATATGAACGTAAGACTATTATGAACATGGATTGATGGATATTCATAAGGAATGAATATAGAGCAATTGGTTGTTGCCAAGGTTCATAGATATTTGTGGGATACAAATATTAGACTGACCCGCATCTCAATTTTACTACATGGAATCTTCTAGATTGATCATAAGTAAATTTGAGTAAAGGCGAATATCATTTGGTATCCTCCAACCTAAGATACATATTGGGTTTTGATATTCACCAAATGTTATACTTTGAGCTAGCTCTTCACTGCTCTGAAATAATGGGCAGTACATAAGGCTATGTTCAGGTGTGACACGAGGTGATTGTGAAAACGTATGTAGTCAAGATGGAATTTGTTCCTCTTATTCGTTGAGAGCAAGATATCTAAGGCCTGATTAAGTTAAATCAACAAGGAATGATCATTCTATGTCCTTGGATTTAACATGACATCTGAAACAAAAGGATAAATGATTAATTCACCTAAATCATTTCAAGTTGGATACTTGAAGAGGATGATGTTATTGAATGGCTTTAAGTCATGCGTATTAAGTGTAGTAAACCGTTGTTAGGAGGTATTTACTGCTTGCATCAATCTTCTATGAATCTTGTGCAAGTGGGAGATTGTTGGATTCTTTATGCCCAAGACACATAGAACATTGATGTGGTTAGTACGTCATGACCCAAGTCGGGTCATACCCAATAACAAGCTTAGCAAACACCAAAAACTATTTAATTGATGATATGATCATACAATTAAATAAATACACCAATTTAGAAAATGGGTTTTCTAAATAAGTTGCATAAGAGATTGAACAACCTATATGGATATTTTGTTCATGAATATTATTTGTAATGTTGTTTAAATTGGTTAAATAACATCAAATAATAGGAGTGTGTGTATAAGTTATATAATTAAAGGGGGTAATTACATAACTTATTAAAAACTTTTGTTTAACAAAGATTAAAATTTTTTGGGGGGAAAACCCCAAAACATAAAAGGGTTCGGCCACCCCTTTTGGGTAGCTCCCCTTTTGTTTTCCTTTGGCGATCTTGAGACTAGGGATCTCTAAGAACACACACACTCTCCATTCAGATCTCTCTCATTCTCTCATATGCAAAAAGGGTCACAAGAACATCATCCTTTCTTTTGGAAGAAAGATGTCACGGCTGGAACAAAGCTTTAGCAGCTTTGTTGATTGTTCACGGATGGAACAAGGTTCCTGCAGCTTTCTTGATCCGATTTGGTGCTCAAATCCTAGCAAGAATGGTGTATGCTTGATGCTTGTGGGTATGGAAGCTTGAGGACCTCTTCTTGGTGTTTTGGTTGTTCAAGAACATCATTCTCCTCATCTATATCTCGTTTCAGCAGCCTATGGAAGGTAGTATGTATTGCTTATTTGGTTGTTATTTATAGGTGATAGCTAGTTCAAACACATATATAAGATCCTATGTTCTTAGGTTTGTTGATGTTTTGTTATAAGCCTTCCATTTTCAGATTACTAATGATAAATGTTAAGGTATTAATCCGCTGCGTTTTTAAGTTTAAGAGGTTAAACTACTTTGGTATGGTCCAACAAACCCAACAAAAATAACTACCTAAGTGTCCCATGCGCCCAAAACCTCATGCACCCAAATAGTACTCATGCGCCTATAAATAGGTTGAAATTTTCTAAGTGTTCGTGCGCCCAGGATTGCCATGTGCCTAGGCACTCATGTGCCTGCATAGTGCCCATGCGCCTAGAATCTCCCAGAAATGACTAAGTGTTGCCTATGCGCCTGAAAGTTCCACATGCGCCTAAGTGTTACTCATGCGTTTGAAAGGCCATGCGCCTAAAGACTTAGAAATATTTTCTGATTTTGAGGGAAACTGTAAAAACGTAGGCTTGACTTGGGAGGTTCCCAGGGGCTATGTAAGTTGACTTTTTGAAGTCATGGATGATGAGATGGGTGATGTATGGTGTGATTTGATGATTATGTGTGATTGTTGCCTATGCATGATGATGTGTGATTGATGATGTATGATGGTTATGTATGATTGTATGTTATGTTCCTTATTACGTATGATGACGTGACTTTACATGGTGTGATTATTATGACGAATACAAAGTATTATCTTAACGAAGTGAAATATTTAAGATAATGAAAGTGGAACATAATAAACGAATGAAAAGTCTTGCAAGCAAATGAAAGGAGGTTCACAACTCGTTGAGAGTTGTTAGCTTAAATGTGTGTTTACAACGTGCGATCTTGGCTAATCCTTAAGGGTACACACACAGGGGGAGTTAGTCTATGTGACTACTCCATATGTGCGATATATGCGATATGGGATCCTTGTTGCTTAACCCTAGATGATATAGCTTTGTGCTCAAGAGGGGGGTTAAGTACAGGGCCCAGATAGAAGTGAAAGATAATAAATGTACGAGAAATGTGATAAGTACGAATGTGCGAAACGTGTGAAATGTACGAAACGAACGATGATGAAGATAATAATAATACCTTGATGTATGTATGATGTGTGATCATGTGCGATATTAATGAAAATGTTTTAATCAATGGAAAGTAATGTAATGTTTTTATAAAACTAGAACTCACTCAGCAAGGCTGACTTTTTATGCATTTTCCAGTTGGCAGGTAATGGTTGTTGAGGATGACACGGGGCGGCTACTTGGCTCGCTTTGGATGGCATCCATTTTTATAATGTTTTTGTGATGTAATGCAACAAGTATTTTGTAATTTGATAACGATGTATTATTTTGCAAAAGCTATTATAATGAAATGAAATGGATGTTAAATGTTTCCGCTGCATGTTTTTAGTAAGTTAATACAAATATATGTTTTATGTGCTATGATTGACCAGCTGTGAGTGTCCCGGGAACGGGGCCTTACAAGTTGGAATTAGAGCCAAAGTTTAAGTGAAACGGGTAAAATTTTAAAATAAACCTAAACTGAAACTGAAAATGGGACGAAAAGGGAAGGGATGCCAGTCCGAGTAGCTACGTGCCATCAAGTATTTTCTTTAATGTTAACCGGAATTATGTGCGCATGTTATGTGGTTTATGTTCTATGGTAGATTTAGTACTGATGTAGTCAGGATAGAAAATGCTTGGGGTATGAAGAGTAAAGTAAGTGGCTAATCACAACTAGCCACTATAGTTAAGGACTTACTGTACTTGACATAAATTGAGCTATTCCCTTGAATGACCGTGTTGGTGTTTGAATCTTATAGTGTGTTTAGAGGATGGTCGGTGGTAGATCATCAAAAGCTTCACATGGGGGAGGTCGTGGTGGACTTGGTGCTGAACCACAGGTCACGAGAGGAAGGCCTACAACCGAAAAGGTGGTCCATGAAGAACCCGAGACCCCTCATCCAGAGGGCAGAGATGAGAGTGCTAACTTAAGAGCCTTAGTGAAGGAGGCTGTTGTAAGGATTCCTTAAGTCTGATGCAACCCAAAACATCCAAGTGTCTCAGCACATGCACTAAGTACTGAAGTGAAGAATGCTTCGGAAGTTTTACACAATACATTAGAAAACATTCTAAGTGTAAAATCTTCCGAAGTCAAGACCAATATCTTCCGAAGCCAAACATGAAGTCTTCCGAAGCTTCAAGAGACAAAGTCTTCCGAAGCTTCACCCTATGAAGACAGATTTCTTCCGAAGACTTTTAGTACACATGCTTTATCTGATGTACTGTTCCATAAAGCACCTTTTCTGCTGCATCTCTGATAAGTCACCAACTTACAAGAGTTGGTGAAAAGGTCCATGCTTTTGGTAACTGTACATTGAGGTCTTGAGTCTGAAACTTTCCATTTTATGTACTTTATCCTTTTTGTAATATATAAGGATGTGAGCTATGGCATGTCATAGTCACAAGGTCAAAAGGCAGATATGCCTTTTGATTCTACAATTGATTTTGTTTGTGTCTAGTCAATTGTATCCAGCTGGCTTTCATAGTATAGCCGGCTGTAGGTTGTAGTATAAGTATTTCAAGTTTCTTGTATCTTTAATATACTTTGTAACACTTGTAAAAGAACTTGAGAAAGCAATATACTGCATCCTTGAAAACCATATTCTCCTGTTCTGTCTCTTGCTTTACTTGTGTTCTTTGTATCACTTTTGGTTAACCCAGTTTACTGTTTGATTAGAGTTTAGTTAATCTCCTCATTGTGTTGTTGTGTTGTAATTGTGTTCAAACCCTTAAACGATCCTGCAATTGGTATCAGAGCATTCAGGCTCTTGATATAAGATCTAACCATCTTAAAATCCCTCACACACACAAAACTAAACTCTTCAAATGGCTTCCATCTCAAAGACTGATATGGAGACTGGAACCATGAACAAATCCCCACTGATCACTCTTGATGATTTTGACACCTGGTGCATGAGGATGGAAGGCTTCATCAGGTCTCTTGACTCAAGAATGTGGGAATCTGTTGAAAATGGACCTTTCATACCATCACCCCCTCTGCTACTGGTGCTGGTATGATTCCTAAAGATATGGCCAACTACTCAAATGAAGATAGAAAAAGAGTAGAGATTGACAGGAAGGCCATGACTGCTCTTCAGACTGCTCTCCCAAACTCTGTATACAGAGGTTTTAAGAAGTGCAAAACAACTAAACAGCTGTGGGATGCACTGAAGCTGATGTATGAAGGATCCTCTGAGCCAAGGAGAACAAGAAAGATCTTCTGAAGCAGCGGTTTGAAAATTTCACCTTTAAAGCAGGTGAAACCATGACCTAACAATACTTCAGGTATGTTGAGATTGTGGATACCCTAGTGGATGGAGGAGTTCCTCTTGAGAACAAAGACATTGTAAGGAAGTTCATGTCCTCACTTCCTAGGCAATGGACACACTATTGTGTGGTGATCAAGAGGACTGAGAACCTTAAAACTTTTACTCTGACAGAGTTATATGGGATTCTCAGTGGATACCAGATGGAGATGAACATACAAGGTTCATCTGGCAACTCCAACAATCAAATGGGTTCAGCCCTTCATGTGGTTGAAAGGGACAGCATAGAACCCCAACATCTCTATGCTACCCTGACAACACAAAAGGGTCCTTTCATCACCTTCCCGGAGACACCAAGGGAAAACTTTACTCAAGGAAGTCCATTCCAAGAGACAAGTTCTTCTCAAGCCTTTGTGTATACTGATGAAAGCTGTGGGAATTATCTCTTCACTCTTGAAGACCTACACTGTATTCATCCAGATGACCTGGAACACATGGAGATAGTTCAGCAGATGGCTCTCCTCACTCACAGAGCCAAGAAGTTCTACAAGAGAACAGGAAGAAGATTTCCAAGCAATGCTACCAGTGGAAAGTTGGGCTGGATAAAAGCAAAGTTAAGTGTTACAACTGTAACCTTATGGGTCACTTTGCTAGGGAGTGTAAGGCACCTAAAGCAAATGGGGGCCAAACGCCACCCAGACCAAACTACACTGACAAAGCTCCTCAGTCTGAGAAGCCTAAGCAACATGCTGCTGTTGCTGTTGAAGAAGGAGGCTTTGACTGGAGTTTTCAGGTGGAAGATGCTTCTCCAAACCAAGCACTGATGGCTGACCATGATGAAGCCAAGGTATTGGAACATCTCTGTACTCCTGAATGCATTGCTAAAGTGAATAGATACAGGTCCTACAACTTAGAGATGAGATCCGATCTTGAGTCATTAAACATATTAAAATCTGATTTTAGAAAGTCTGAAAATGATTACAAGTTAAAAATAGAAGATTTGGAGAAAACCATTTCAGTACTAAAACATGAACATACAGATTTTAGAACTCAGATCCAAGATCTCATAACTAAATTGACTGAGTGCCAGGCTGAGCTTGTGATCAGCAAAGCCAAGGCAGAGAAAAGTGTTCTTGAAGAAAAGACCTTCAAAAACATGATATCCTCATCCCTGCATAACAAAGTGTGCTATCAAAATAGACAGGAACTAGGATCAAATGAGATAGCTCCTCCACACACAATCTTGTCTGTAAGATATCCTAGGTGTGGAACTTGTGAAGATGAGCTTCCTCTCATAGATCCTATAAGTGAGGATGATGAAGAAGTGATAGTGAAGAATCCTCTGAGAAGAGTGAAGAAGAGGATTCTTCCAAGGCCCTATCCTTCTGAGGAGAAGAAATCATCTGTGATGACCAAGTCCAAAAGAAAGAACTTGATCAGGAAGAGCAAAAGGAAAGCAAAGAAGGCTCAAGAAATCAAGGCTACTTTTGATGCTAAGCAGAAACAAGTTTTTATCTCTGCAGGTTTCAAAGTAGTAAGGACTGAAGACATCAACCAAGACTCCTCATCTAAGAGTCCTGGTTCATGTTCAAATCATCTCAGAGCAAAGAAGAAGACTGAGCTGCTATGTACCACTGCTGCACAGCCTGGACCATCAAACTCCAAGAACAGTTCACAGCCCAAAAGAACTGTCTCAGCATCTACCAAGATGAAGGTGGAGAAGGGATGTGACCAAAGCCAGTCTTGCTCTCAAAAGGAGACTCTTTGAGGAAGAAATGTTATGTGTCATGTGTGAAAATACTTCTCACATTGCTAAGGATTGCCCATACAATCCTAGAAGTACCATCCACATGACCAATACAAAGACTTCAAAGAATCTCAAGAAGTCTCAAGCTTCGGAAGGAAAGTTTTTTCCTTCGGAGCTCCAAATCAAAGAAGAAGGTAAATGGAAAATTACCTTCGGAAGTAAAGATGGTCTCGGAAGAAAGGAGTTCTTTCGAAGCACTGAAGTCTGCTGCAGTGACTGCAGAATCTTCCGAAGGTTCAGTCATCAAAACTGTGAAGTTCCAAAAGCTTCAAAGGTTTTGAAGGTCAAGTCCAAGAGTCCAAAGGTGGTGTGGAAGTCTAAAAAGGACCAAATGACTGAAATTTCTCCATCAACAATAGCTGAAGATCCTCACAGTACAACCATAGGATCTATTACTGTTGCATTACCTTCTATTACACTACTGAGCCCAAGACAAGTACGGATTAGGTTTCCAAATGTAACTAATCATTTTCTTTGTGCAGGAACAGCTCAAGACAAACGGAAACGTCTGGATAATTGACAGTGGCTGTTCCAGGCACATGACAGGCAATAGGTCTCTACTCCATAATTTTGAGAGAATTGATGGAGGACCAGTTGCTTTTGGAGGAGATGAAGGTGGTTACATTTCTGGAAGGGGCAGGTCACAAATGGTAAGCTCAGCATTGAAAAGGTAAACTTTGTTAAGGAGCTTGGGTACAATCTTCTGAGTGTATCCCAATTTTGTGATCAAGTCATAACATGCTCTTTACTGAGCATGAGTGCATTGTTCTTAAGCCTGGTGTGGTCATTCCTCATGAGCATATTCTGCTTAGAGCCCCGAGGAAAGGAACATGTACAAGATGGATTTGCAAGAAACATCTCCCTCTGGAGAAGTTTCATGCTTCTATCTAAAGCCAATAGTGATGAGTCTTTCCTATGGCATAAAAGAATGTGCCATGTAAACTTTAAAAACATGAATAAATTGATTAAGCATGATCTGGTAACTGGAATGCCAAAGAAAGAGTTTACAAGTGATGATCATTGTGTTGCATGCCTGAAAGGGAAGCAACATAAGGCATCCCATAAGCCTAAGGAAATGAACTCCATCACTACACCCCTACACTTGTTACATGGATCTCTTTGGCCCCACCAGTGTAATGAGTTTAGGAAGGACCTTATACTGTCTAGTGATCACAGATGATTTTACAAGATTCATTTGGGTCTTCTTCCTTAGAACTAAAGATGAGACTCCTGAGATTCTAAAGAATTTCATCTTAAAGATTGAGAATCAATGTGATCACAAGGTCAAAACCATAAGATGTGATCAAGAACTAAATTCAAGAACCAAATCCTTGATAAATTTTGTGATGAAAAGGGTATTACAAGACAATACAGTGCTCCCAGGACTCCTCAGCAAAACGGAGTTGCTGAGAGGAGAAACAGGACACTTATTGAAGCTGCAAGAACTATGTTGTCTGACTCTAAACTGCCTATCACCTTCTGGGCAGAGGCAGTCAATACTGCTTGCTATGTGCAAAACAGAGTTTTAGTAGTTAAGACACATGGTAAGACTCCTTATGAACTTTGGCACAAGGAAACCTTTCATTGTTTTCTCAGGTCATTTGGATGTCCCTGCACCATCTTGAATACCAAAGATCAAGTTGCCAAGTTTGCTGAGAAATCAGACGATGGACACTTCATTGGATACTCTTCCCAAGCTAAAGCTTATAGAGTATACAATCTCAGAACTAGAATTATTGAGGAGTCAGCCAATGTGACTTTCAATGAGCACACACCCAGTGTGGCTGGTTCTGGTCCGGATTGGCTATTTGATCTTGATTTAGTTACCAACTGTTTTAATAAATCTTGTGAGCATGTTTCAGGATCTGCAGAAAATTTAAATACAGGTGATCCTGATCCAAGATTTGAGCTAGGAGACCTTCAACTCACCACCTTCAGCTCCAGTTGAAACTACTTCAGCAAATGAGGTTTCTATCAGCACAACAATGACAAATCCAGCTGATACATCTGGCATGCCTTCAAATTCCAGCTCAAGGCTTCTCAACCAGATAAAGACACCTCAATTGCAGAAGACAACAATGGTGATGGTGATAGTGATCAAGAATTTCTTGATGCTAATAACCATACCATAGATACAACATCAATGATGTCACACACTCATTGGATCAAGTTAATCTTGATAAGTGTGATAATGTGGAGGATCAATCTTCAAGACCAGATCTAAATTTCTCAAATTTGGATCTATCTCAGCAACTTGCTGTGATCCCTCAGCTAAGGATCCACAAGTCTCATCCTACCACAAACATCATTGGAGATGTTATCTCCGGGGTAAAGACAAGAGGGCAAACCCATGAAGCAAATGTTTGTCTTCACTCTTGTTTTCTATCCCAGTTAGAGCCAAAGAAAGTTGAGGAGGCTCTAAAGGATGGAAGTTGGGTTGAAGCTATGCAACAAGAGCTGCTTCAATTCAAAAGGCAGAAAGTTTGGAACCTTGTCCTCTTCCTCATGGGAAGACTACCATTGGAACCAAATGGTTTTTTAGGAATAAGAAGGATGATAGAGGAATCATCATCAAGAACAAGGCAAGACTAGTTGTTCAAGGATACACACAAGAAGAAGGGATTGATTACACTGATGTCTTTGCTCCTGTAGCAAGACTAGAAGCTGTTAGGATATTCCTGGCATTTGCTGCATCCAAGAATTTCAAAGTCTATCAACTTGATGTAAAGTGTGCTTTCTTATATGGAGTGATTGATGAGGAGGTTTATGTCAAACAACCACCTGGTTTTGTAGATCCTGATCATCCTGATTATGTCTGCAAGCTTGACAAAGCTCTTTATGGGCTGCATCAGGCACCCAGGAAGTGGTATGAGACACTGTCTGAGTATCTCTGTAACATGGATATAGGAGAGGTACTATAGATGGAACTCTCTTCATCAAAGGACAAGTAAAAGACATTCTGCTAGTTCAAGTATATGTGGATGACATCATCTTTGGTTCAACCATTCAAAGCTCAGCAAAGACTTTGAAAAGCTGATGAAAGACAGATTTGAAATGAGTTCAATGGGAGAACTCAACTTCTTTCTGGGAATTCAAGTGAAGCAGGTTGAAGATGGCATCTTCATAAGTCAGTCAAAGTATGTTCAAATATACTCAAGAGATTCAACATGACTGATTGTAAGATTGCTAAGACACCCATAGCCAGAAACCACTCCCTTGGTCCAGATCTTGAGGGGGAGTGTGTAGATGAGCACTTATACAGGGCTATGATTGGGTCTCTTATGTATCTTACAGCTAGCAGGCCTGATATCATGTTTGCTACATGTATTGTGCAAGATATCAAGCAAACCCTAAGATGTCTCACTTAATCACTGTGAAAAGGATTTTAAGATACCTCAAAGGTGCTTCAACACTTGGTCTATGGTATCCAAAGAATCCTAGTTTCAATCTGTATGCCTATACATACAGTGATTATGGTGGTTGCAACATGACTGCAAAGTCTACATCTGGGGGATGTCAATTCCTTGTGGAAGGGTTGTCTCATGGTAATGCAAGAAACAATCCTGTGTGTCTGCATCAACTGCTGAGGCTAAATACATTGCTGCTGCAAGCTGCTGTGCTCAAGTGCTTTGGATTCAAAATCAGATGCTAGACTATGGATTTAACTTCAAAGAGACTCCTATCCACATAGACAACAATAGTGCTATCTTATCACTGAGAACCCTGTGCAGCACTCAAGGACCAAACACATCAACACAGGTATCATTTAATAAGAGATAACTATGAAAAAGGATTAATTAAACTAGTCAAAGTTCACACAGATGAACAATATGCTGATCTTTCACAAAAGCTTTTGATGAACAGAGATTTAAGTATCTGATATCAGCTATTGGGATGATTAATTTGAGTAGATTTTTCTTAAAACTAATTCTAATTATTTCTTCTTAAAAATTGTGTGTCCTAAGTGTCTAGTTCATCACTTTCATAAGCTCATGTTTCTTTGAATGTAAAACTCTTTTTGAAGACTTTCCTTAGATTCTGAAAATTTTCTGATACTTCGGAAGATAACGTTTTACCTTCGGAAGAAAAATATGTCTTCAAATAATGACTGTCTAAGAGATTTTTACCTTCGGAAGAAGTCAAGATTTATCTTCCGAAGCTAAAATTCTTAACTTAGACACTTATTCATTTTTAAGGACTTTTTCCTTCCGAAGCAAATTAACCTTCGGAAGCTTTGTTCATTCTTATACAAAGCATCCAAGAGTTTATTTCTCTTCCAAGCATAAATCTTCAAGACTCTCAGGAAATTCTTCCGAAACCAGTTAGCTTCGGAAGCTTTTTCAATCAAAACTTCCGAAGACAAATTACTTTCGGAAGCTTTTCGAATTCCAAGAAAACTTATTTTGAGCAAAAGGTAAACTACATTTTCAGAGGTGGGACCAACATACCGAACAACATACGGATTTCAAAGTTTATCCTCTTTCACTAAACTTTATCTGAAATCCTTCTCTCTCAAATAAACCCAACGGTTTCCCCCTTTTCTATCATCTGCTTTTCTTCCAAACCCAAAAACCCAAACCTTCTCTCTGAAATTTCTTTCCCATTTTTTCTCTTCGTCTCTGAGCTACCTCACAATGGCTGACCTTGCTCACAGAATGATCCTAACACTTTGCCATGCAACTACACAGACAACACAATCAGGTTGCTCTGTTATGCTTGACAAGATCCTCATTTCTCAGAGGTTTGCCGTTTCTTGTCTTTGTCTCACTACTTCACCTCCCTAACCATTGATCCTCCTTTATATGAGGATCACTTGCTTGAATTCTGGAAGACCTGCCAAGAGGTCATTATGATGGGGAGAGGCACTGTCTGCCACAGTGCAGGGGAGAACAATCTCATCACTCCGGCCATCATCAACCGACATCTTCAGCTGGATGATGAAGAAGGTGAAGTGTTTTCCCAAAGGAAGCGGTTAATCATTCTTCGAGCAGATGGGCTATGAAGGAGATTTCTTTTAAAGACCTTCAGGAAAGGGAAGGTCTCATCCCAATGGAAATACCTGCTCCATGTGGTTATCCACACTTATCAAACAAGCATGTGGATGGGACCAGATTCCTGAGGATCTCTCCTTTATAGTTCATGGAATGATTCAGGGGGTCAAGTTCAGGTATTCACAATTTGTTTATACTAATTTACTTGCAAAACTTAGACTCCTTAGAATACTACATGTTTCCTAGATATGTTCAACACATTCTCAACTGTGAACTGGGCTCACAGTTGAGGGAAAAAGTAAATTCTTAAATTGGGACAGATGAAGCCCGACATCTTTAAAATTATGAAGAAGCCAACTGTAGGCTTCTCAGGGGTAGAAACAACCCTAGTCCAAAAAATGTTAGAGCTCATTGCTCAAGGTGACAACCTAGCAGTCCAGCTAGTGTTGAACCCACACCTACTGCTCTCCAACCCTCTACACAACCTCAAATATCCATCACCTACCAAAGAAAATCCAAACGAACCCCTGCTCAGACTGTTCAGTCTGTGGAGGCCCCCATATACTCACCAATACAGGAGAGAAGTGGATACTGGAGCTCCCACTTCTCCTGAGGAGCAACCACTCCCATTGTTTCAAGAATCAGTGATGAGGTTCCTCATGCTCACACTGATGAGCTCACTAGCCCAACAGCCTTAAGCCTTCACTCTGAGTCTCAACACTCAAGTGAACACCTTCAGGGACACTACCATCCCCAGCCTTTGATCTCAACCAACCAATCCCACCTATCCTTCTATACTGATGAAGACTTAGGATTCGGTGCGTACCATGAGTCTCTCTTCTCATCCCCTACTCAAAGAGAGACGAGTACCTCTGACTCTCCTCAGTCTATCCCACATCAGTCACCTATTACTGAGGTGGACACTTCTGAACTAGTTCCGGATGTCCATATGGAAGAGGCTCTCACTTTTGAAAGTGATTACATCATTCAGACCTCAACCATGGAAACTCTGCCCTCTGGCATCTCAACTGAGGTTGTGTGAGCAGAGGAAAACCAGCAGCCAAGAAACTCAAGCTGGTGGTGAGCGAGAGGACTTTGGTCCAATCATCTCATCCCCAGTGATTCTTCTGATGAAGATGAGGGGAACTTGAGACTAAAGGTGCAAATTGTCAAAAACATGCACCTATTTAGTCTCTAAGTTAGTCACTTGGAATCTTAGGTGACTACCTTACAAAACAGGGTCAATGATCAGCAACTTCAGATTTCATATCTAAAGGAAAAACTAGCTGGGAGACCTTTAAGGAGAGCTCACCAGGAACACAAGAACCTGTGGAAGTGATTGACTTATCCTCCAGCTCACCTATGCAAGTGGGTGATGCTACAAAAAAAGGGGAGAAAGTTATTACAACCACAGAATCTGGGAGTTCTTCAAAGAGAATGGACATAGAGGACTCACCATCCTCACTGCTGTTGTGCATTCTCAGCAACTTCCTCAAGTTCACATTATGTGGACTCTATAGACTCAATCATCAGGAGTCTCTTTGAGGAAGGTATACCAAGGCTGTCTCATCTCCACCACAAGGAACTGGCAACTACATCATAAGGTGGAGGTATGATGAGGACAGAAGAGCCCTTATACTTCACAGAGTTCAAGGCCAACAAGAAGTCTTTCAGTTCCAAAGCCTGAGCTTCTATGAAAGACTGGATTTAGTCAACATGCCACTTGTCAATCCAAGCAAATCTAGACAAGCTGACAGGCTGGCTCAAAGAATCCAAGACAGGATCCTTGCAGAGTTCTCTCTAAGAAGGGACTTAGGCAATCAGGCAATGTCATCGGTCAACTGGATGTTGAGGTGGACCCTAAGTTTAGTTTCATAGGGAAACCTTGGCTGAAGGCCCAGTGGCAGAACCTAAGACCCTTGTCTCACCATCAACAACTGCTGCAGAGGTCCAAAACTCCATCTGAGACACCTGCTGGTGAAGGTGTTTCTCAGCCTCTCTCTGGCCAGAGCATGGAAGCTACACCAAGCAATGAAGCCAAGCCTCAATCTACCCTGAGTCACAAAGGTCTGTTGGTGACAAGGGAAAAGGATAATGACTCTGAGGAAATTATGAGGAAGAGAGAGAGAGAGGAAAAGGAGGCTAAGGGGAGAAAGTTCTTCTGGGTCATCTAAATTCATGCAAGCTGCAATCAGGGCTGCCCCCAGACCAAATACTAAAGATGATGAGTTAAGGGCAGTCAGGATTACCTATTTACAGACCAGAACTATGATGTTGATGAAATCATCTCCCTCCCCTTAGAAGAGTTGAATGAACTGGCTGACATGGAAGTGTCAAGAGAGATAAAGGAGAAAGAGGATGCAAGGATACTTCTCCAATTCAAAGAGGAGAAGAGACAGAAAAGACTTTACAAGCATACTCCCACTCTCTCTCCAGTTTAAGAAAGTCCTGCACAGGAAGATGTGGCTCCACAAGAACCTCAGGTAGATAAAGAAGAGGATAAATCAAATGATAAACTACCTGAGTGCCATAGGCTTCTATCAGGCAAATGCACTTTTCCCTTGTCCTATGACTTCATTGAGTTCGAGTACTTAAAGCAACTTGAGCTTGAGCTAGTCAAAGAAAGAAAAACAACCAAAGGAAGCTAAGGGAAGAAGCTGCAAAGTCAAGAGCCATCATTCAAAGAATGCAAAGAAGCTGCTGACAGACAAAGAATGATGAGATTCTTGAAGTCATATGGATTCTTCGGAAGGAGACTTGGTCCCATGTCTCTATCTACAATGGATGAGCATATAAGGGTGATCAAGCAGAAGATTAAAAGTGGTGAATGATTGACTTTGCACTCTCTTCCAAGTCAAGTCCCACCTGAAGTGGAGGTCAAGTTTGAACAACCAGAGACACCTGAACCAGAACCTCCAGCTGAGCCTCAGCAAACGTCATCTTCTGATCCAAGACAGGGTCAAACTCCCTCTCCTTCTGAACCTGTAAAGGAGGAACACCCAACTGAGAAAGACACTGATGATCAACATGGTGCTGCAGACCAGTCTTCTCAGTTAAAGACATTAAAGAGGAAGAAGAAAATGGCTTCTAAACCAAAGACTAAAAAGAAGAAGCCAAAGTCATCTACCTCTACACCCCAGGCTGAATCAGATCAACCTAAGGAAGTGCATGATGAGGCAACCCAATCAACTCCTATGCAAGTGGCTCCTCTAGCAACTGAGACACCTATCTTGTCCTGGACTTATTCTACCAATCCAGAAAGATGGCATGTTGTCAGAGATCAAGGTGTTGAGAATGTCTACTCCTGGCAAGACATAATCAACTTACCTCTGCATGATCTCTTTGAAATGAGAAGATACTATGAGAGTCTTGATGATCCTGACCACCAAATGAAGAAAGGAATGGTCTTGATTGTACTGAAGACTACCAGCATCTGAAGAACTTCTAAGTGTTTTGGTAGCATCAGCCTAGGGGGAGTTTGTAAGGATTCCTTAAGTCTGATGCAACCCAAAACATCCAAAGTGTCTCAGCAACATGCACTAAGTACTGAAGTGAAGAATGCTTCGGAAGTTTTCACAATACATTAGAAAACATTCTAAGTGTAAATCTTCCAAAGTCAAGACCAATATCTTCTGAAGCCAAACATGAAGTCTTCCGAAGCTTCAAGAGACAAAGTCTTCCGAAGCTTCACCCTATGAAGACAGATTTCTTCCGAAGACTTTTAGTACACATGCTTTATCTGATGTACTGTTCCATAAAGCACCTTTTCTGCTGCATCTCTGATAAGTCACCAACTTACAAGAGTTGGTGAAAAGGTTCATGCTTTTGGTAACTGTACATTGAGGTCTTGAGTCTGAAACTTTCCACTTTATGTACTTTATCCTTTTTGTATATATAAGGATGTGAGCTATGGCATGTCATAGTCACAAGGTCAAAAGGCAGATATGCCTTTTGATTCTACAATTGATTTTGTTAGTGTCTAGTCAATTGTATCCAGCGGGCTTTCATAGTATAGCCGGCTGTAGGTTGTAGTATAAGTATTTCAAGTTTCTTGTATCTTTAATATACTTTGTAACACTTGTAAAAGAACTTGAGAAAGCAATATACTGCATCCTTGAAAACCATATTCTCCTGTTCTGTCTCTTGCTTACTTGTGTTCTTTGTATCACTTTTGGTTAACCCAGTTTACTGTTTGATTAGAGTTTAGTTAATCTCCTCATTGTGTGTTTTGTGTTGTAATTGTGTTCAAACCCTTAAACGATCCCGCAGCTGTTATGGAAGGGTGCATCAGGTCATGCAAACGATCTTACCGTCTGTGGTGATGAAATGATTAAGCTGTAAGAGAAGGCAAAAGAAGGAGAGGAATGGGTCCTTGGGAGGACGGGAGCGACCGGAACGGAGACGGTTCTCTCCGATGATGATGAGGAGGAGGAGGAGCCTGTGCAGGAAACGACACGAGGCTGTAACTACAGGCATTTCAAAGATGAAAGCCCTACTTTTGATGGTAACGACACTACTGCTGCTGCTCACCGGTGGGTGAGAGAGATGGAAGCCATCTTGATATCAACGAGTGTCGGAGGATCTAAAGGTGAAGTTTGCTGCCACTCGTTGGTGGACTCGGCCTTATGTTGGCGGGACAATATTGTCCAAGCCGAGGGTAGTCGGCGATTGGAAGAACGAGGTGGTTTGAGCTGAAGAAGTTGGTGATTGAGGAGTTCTGTCCTCATAGAGAGATGGATAAGGTGGAAAGGGAGTTCCTACAGTTGGAGGTGGGAACAATGACACATCAACAATACACCACTAAGTTTAATGAGATGGCACAGCTGGTGCCGGATCAGGTGACGCCTTTGTCACGAAAGA
This sequence comes from Flaveria trinervia, assembly GCA_025506515.1. Taxonomy (NCBI): domain Eukaryota; kingdom Viridiplantae; phylum Streptophyta; class Magnoliopsida; order Asterales; family Asteraceae; genus Flaveria; species Flaveria trinervia. Next base: position 17,256,710 of record CM046458.1, on the reverse strand, counting down.
TTGAAAGGTATATCCAGGGCTTGCCTGCAGACATCCGCAGGCACATGACCGCTGCCCGGCCGAGCACGTTTAGGTCGGTAGTCGACTTGGTAGGGAGGTTGTACGACGAGCGAGAGGTGGTGGTGGCTGAGGTGAACTAAAAGGATGGTGGTGATCGAAACTGGAATGGGAAGCGGTTTGGATGTGGCGGAGCCGATCCAAACACAAGGTGGCGAAGGTGGGTGACCGGCGTGTGGTCACATTTGGTGTAGGGTCGAAGAAATGTGGTAAATGCGGAATGGAGCATTCGGGTGTAACATCTGGTGTATTTTGGTTATTAAAAGTTAACTTGTTAACTTCTTGTAAGGATCATGTTTGCCTAATATGAACTCATGGTTACTTTTGCATATGACTTTAGTTGTCTTTAACTTGAAAGCTTGTAATGATATTATTATATAATAACATAATAATAAGATAATAATAATAACAATATAATAATATTGTGTATTAATAAATTGTTGAATTTTAAAAATTAAACATGTATAAACTTGGATTTAAATCTAGGGAGTTATAATGCAAAATTTTAAAACTTCAAAGAAACCTTTCAACATGAAATAACAAAAAGAAAACCACAGGGACTAAATATGGTTTTTAAATCCCAAACCCCCACCCCCATTCCTTTCACGCACGCAACCCGGCCAAATTCCGGCCAACTCGTCGGCGAGTCCCAAAGTCACTAAAAACGAATGTTTCATACTCAAAATCGACCCAATCGATTCATTCGTACGTTTCGAACTTAATGCATGGTTTAATTGGGTTTAAATCATCGGTATTTACTTGAATCATCAAGTAACCGAAACCATTACACACAAAGAGTTGTTCGACGGTTAAGGCTAATTATCGAATTACTAGTCCTAATCGAACGTTTATCTGATAACTAAATCATTACAACTTCCAATTTCATCTGAAACAAGTTCCAACATTGAATTCGATCTCTCCTCATCGCGTTCTGCAACTCTATCGAAACCCAATCTCCGAACAAATTTAACTTAATTAACAAGGGGCTTCGCATCTGGATCATCGTTCGAAGCTTCCTCGAGTTTAATTTGATTATCATCATCGTTTGGGTAGCAAACAAGTGATACGTGGTCGCGATCGGCTCGTGTACTTGTTCTCCATCAAAATTACACCAATTCGGGTAATTAGACACATCCTCACACTCGGTTTCATATGGGAAATGAAAGCCCTAAGTTTAATTCCATTAACAACATCGATTTGATGTTCAATTTGAGTCAAGAATCTATGGTTCTTGATTTGAGGAAATGCATTTGGTTTGTAATTATAAGTTTTTAAAACATGTTTTTAATGCGGCTTAGGCCACTGGTTCACTGGTTAAGACTTCTCCCCACATCCAGGAGGTCTCGGGTTGAACCCGGGCAGCCTCATCTATTTTTAAAGGCTTTTTTGCCTTAAAATGTTATGGAAAATTTATAATATTATAAAAATGACTTTTACGAACTTCAAATATTTTTAAAATCATCTAACTAATTTCTAGAAATTTATTTCTTATAATATTTTAATATTATTATTAATTATTTTAAACAAATGATATAATTAGTTCAATTCTTATAAAATAGATTTTAAATATTTTTTAACTTATTAAATCTTATTTGTTCAAACAATATATTTAGATTATTTCTATAAGTTAAACTTAAAATATTGTTTTAATTTACTAAATAGTTATTTGCTCAAATAATATATTTTTAAATATTTTCTTATAAAATAGACATTGAATATCGTTATAACTCACTAAATCATTATTTGTTCAAATAACAAGTATATATTATTGTTTAAAATGAGAGCTATTTTAAAAGTTTGTTTTAAACTATATTTAGACTTTGTTACAAATGGTTTCTTTTATTTCTTAGTATTAAAACGATTAAATAGTATATTGACTCAAACCATAATCAAAATTTACCATGTTAGTTGGATTTAATTATTAACATCCCAAAGTCCATTAAAACCTTAGTTCTCGTTAAAACGTTAAACTTATTATAATTAAACTTTAACCTTGTAAATATATATATAATTTTAGGTGCCTTGTGAAGAACTACATTGGATCACTGCTTATTACATTTTTTATTTAATCATCATTCTATACTTATTTGATCATGTGAGTATTTCTATACCCCTTTTTTATATTTTTACACTTTTGTGGTGAAACATGTTACCTTATAAACTTTGCACTTGTAAACACGTTTGATTCATGTAAACTTATGGCAATTTACTTGTTGTTGTGGTTAGTTGAACTTTGTGACTACCATATAATGTCGAATATATGTACAATCATTAACTATTGCTAGCCTAGCGAAGTCATAGATCTAGGGCCAGACAAGCCTGCTTGGTTGATCCAAGTACACTTAGCTAATCGTATATACTTGCAAACGTTTGAGACTTGTAAACCTTTATCGAGGCTTGATTGTGCATTCTGTCTTACATCCCTAGTTACCTTGTTCTCTAACTTACAACATGAATTGCCATCCTTTATATATTTATGTATGAAGACTATGGAAATCTCACCAACATTATTGTTGACCTTTTATTTTTACATGTTTCAGGAAATACTCAAGCTTGATCGCCATTTTTGAAGTTGTTCACACCTAGGAATGGACCAAGTTCATTTAATGAATGAGCTTGTTGTATTTCTTATTATGTTTTCTTATTTGAGACTTATGCTTATAATGTACCTTTCAAACTTATGAATAATATATTTGGATTTAATAATAGCGTTATGTGGCTGTGAACGATCTTAACTCCCACTCCTCGACGTTTCAGCCGTCAAGGTTGGGGTGTGACATCGGGAGAATGCAAATGGGGATCAAACATCTGCTTTAAGTGTGGGAAGCTTGGTCATATGGCTAGAGATTGTGGAGTTATAAGGTGCTATAACTGTAGAGAAAATAGCCATCTGAGCAGGGATTGCAAGAAGCCAAGGCTAAAAGTTCGGGAGCAAAGAAGACTAGAGGAGAAGGGCAGAGGGTGAGTGCCAGAGCGTTCACGATGACGCAGGAGGAGGCTAGGACGAACCCGATATTGTGTTAGGTACGTTTCTAGTAAACCAAACTTTAGCCTCTGTGTTATTTGATTCTGGTGATAGTAAAAGTTTTATTTCTGCTGCTTTCTGTGCTAAATTGCTTGTTAGCAGTAAGAATATAGATAAGCCCTTTGATGTAGAAACTACCATAGGTAAGTCTATTAGGATTTCCAAGATGATAGAAGGTTGTGACATGGAACTTGAAGGTCACAAGTTTCCTGTTAGACCTTTTGTGATGACCTTAGGCGGTTCGATGTAGTCCTAGGAATGGATTGATTGGCGGACTACGAGGCGAACATTATGTGTCGCAAGAAGATGATTTGATTGATAGCGCCTAACGGGAATATGGTGACGGTTTATGGTGATCGGTCACCACAATCCCAAAAGTGATTTTAATAGTGGTGGCGGGAAAGTGCATGAGGCGTGGATGTAGTGCCTACTTGGCCTACGTGAAGGATGTGGATACACTAACACCACGACTGACTGATGTATCGGTGGTGTGTGACTTTCCAGATGTGTTTCCCGAAAACTTACTAGGAGTGCCACCTGACCGCAAGATCGAGTTCCAGATTGACTTGATACCGGGTGCCCAACCTGTTGCTAAGGCGCCGTATTAGTTGGCTCCGATCGAGATGAAGGAACTAATGGAGCAACTACAGTAGTTGCTTGATAAGGGATTCATTAGACCAAGTATCTCTCCTTGGGGTGCTCCTGTCTTATTCGTGAAAGGGAAAGATGGTAGTATGAGAATGTGTATAGAATACCATGAGTTGAATAAGCTGACAGTGAAGAATTGTACCCCTTACCGAGGATGATAGCTTTAGGGTGCCAGTTGGTTCTCGAGGATAGACCTTCGATCTGGCTACCATCAGCTGAAGGTTAAGGAACAAGATGTTCCTAAAACGGCTTTTCGCACGCGTTATGGACACTGCGAGTTTCTCGTTATGTCTTTTGATTGACCAATGCACCAGCTGCTTTTATGGACTTGATGAATCGAGTGTGTCAGCTGATGTTGGATAAATCAGTGATTGTGTTCATCGATGATATCTTGATTTATTCGAAGAACGAGGAGGAGCATGCCGATCACATTCAGGAGGTTTTGGAGACGTTGAGGAGGGAGAAGTTGTATGCTATATTTCTCCAAGTGCGCATTCTGGTTGCGAGAAGTTCAGTTTTTGGGTCACGTGGTGAATCCCGAGAGGATTATGGTAGACTTGGAAAAGGTGGAGGCGGTGATGCAATGGAAGTCTCCAAAGACGCCATCCGAGATTCATAGTTTCTTGGGTTTGGCGGGCTATTACCGAAGATTCATTCAAGACTTCTCTAAGATAGCCTCTCTGTTGACTAAGCTGACCCATAAGGATATAAAGTTTGTATGGGGTCAAGCTCAAGAGAAGGATTTTAAGGAGTTAAAGGAGAGGTTAGCTCAAGCTCCTGTCTTGTCATTACCCGATGGAAGTGAAGATTTGGTGGTTTATTCAGATGCTTCCTACTCGGGGTTGGGATTGTTGATGCAGAGAGGGAAGGTTATAGCCTATGCATCCTGACAGCTAAAGGTTCATGAGGTTAATTATCCTACTCATGACTTGGAGCTAGCAGCTATAGTCTTCACGTTAAAGATATGGAGGCACTACCTATACGGGACGAAGTGTACCATATTCACTGACCATAAGAGCTTGAAGTACTTCTTTGAGCAAAAAGATTTGAACATGAGGCAGAGGAGATGGTTGGAGCTCGTAAAAGATTATGATTGCGAGATCCATTACCATCCAGGCAAAGCCAACGTGGTGGCGGATGCCCTTAGCTGAAAAGAGAGACCCAAGCCAATTCGGGTGAAGGCTTATCAGTTAGTTATGACCTCTGATGTGATGAAGTCAAGTCAAGGAGTTCCAAATGAGGCATTAAAAGAAGATCATCTTAACTTTGAAATAATGAGAGGTCTGGTCACGAAGTTAGGTGAAAACACACTCGGTGTTAGGATCCGATTCAGATGGATGTGGATTCCACGTTTTGGGGATCTATGTGTGAGGATTATGGATGAAGCTCATAAAACTCGATACTCCATTCATCCTAGTGCTACAAAGATGTATCAAGACATGAAGAAAGATTATTAGTGGCCGGGTATGAAGCGCGACGTAATGGAGTACGCGAGTAAGTGCCTTACTTGCTTTCAAGTGAAGGCGGAGCACCAGAATCCATACAGGAAGATCCAACCTTTGGACATACTAGAGTGGAAGTGGGAGTATATCACCATGGACTTTATTACAAAGCTACCATGTACCGCGCGAGGGTATGATGCCATATGTGTAATAGTTGATCATTTGACGAAGAGTGCTCACTTCCTACCGATCCGTGAGACATATTCATTCGAGAGGTTGGCGGATCTATTCATCAAGGAGATTGTGACTCATCATGGTGTGCGGGTGTCTATTGTGTCTGATTGTGACACCCGGTTTACATATAAGTTTTGGAAGAAATTCCCCGATGCGATAGGGATGAGGTTACATATTAGCACAACTTATCATCCTCAGACGGATGGTCAGTCAGAAAGGACCATTCAGACACTGGAAGATATGCTTCGGGCATGCGTCATTGATTTCGGAGGAAGTTGGGATGACCACTTACCATTAGCTGAGTTCTCATATAACAACAGTTACCATGCCAGCATTGGTATGCCCCCTTATAAGATGCTATATGGTAGGAGATGTAGAACACCCGTTTGTTGGGGTGATATGGCCATAAAGAGTTAGGGAGCGTTGAGGTGTTCAAGGCTACGACTGAGAAGCTGGAAAGGATCAAGGCCTTTATGAAGGTTGTTGGATCAAGAAGAAGGCTGGTGCAACCAAAACCAATCACTTAGACAAATTTTGGAGTTGCTTACAAAGGCTTCCGAAGCCAAGTGTGGAACTTCCGACGGAAGTAGAGTTCTTCCTAAGACAAAGTAAAAGTTCCACTTCCGAAGGCAAAGCTCTACTTCCGAAGATAAAGTATTCACTTCCGAAGATGAAGTCTCAAAGGAAGAAATTAGAAGACTACTTCCGAAGTATGAAGAAAGAAGAAGTTCTCAAGCCTCGGAAGAAGCAGTCTCTTCTGAATTATAAGTGGCTTCGGAAGTACTTGTACTTCCGAAGCCATTTAACCTTCGGAAGACACTGCTATTGACCAGTGGACATAAGTATGGTCTCTGACACTCCGATGCAGACCTCTGATACTGCATGGCGTTTTCTCAAAGAGCCATGTAGTTGACCATACTTTATTCCACTGTTCACCTTTTTATGTTAGTACAAGTTACCAACTTTAGTTGGTGACAAAAGGTAAGTCAGGAACATGTCCTGACTATCATATCTTAAATAAAGTCTTATCTGAGATACCTTAAACTATAGCTTTGTAGTATTCGCTTTAGTTAGAGGGTTCCAGCTGGTATCAAAGTATATTCGGTTGTAGGTAGTATTATATATAGTTTCTCATTGTAACTCATAAACATATGCTTGTAGGAGTCTTGTAATATTTGAGTTGAGAAGCAATATATGCAAGTACCTTGAAAATTACTTCATGTGTTTTGTTATTACTTATTATATTGTTATCAGCTCTTAAAGACTCTGCTTTCATTGAGAGTGTTGTTTAAGTGAGTTTGAGAGAAAATCAAGTGTTTAGTGACACAAACCGATCCTGCAATTGGTATCAGAGCTTTTTAGGCTCTTGATTGTGAGATCTAACCATCTAAATCAACTTGTTTTTCACTACTCCTTACAACTCTCACAAAAATGGCTCTTAAAAAATCCAAAGTAGAGATGGGAACCATGACCAAAGCTCCCATCATTACTCCTAAAAACTTCAGGTCTTGGAGCAGAAGAATGGAAAGCTTCATTAGATACCAAGACAGCAAAATGTGGAACTCCATTGTCAACGACCCATATAAACCCAAGGTGGCAGTGCCCGGTGGAAACGGTGCCATGATAGAAAAACCTATTAAAGATTATTCTGACGAAGACTGGAAGAAAATGGATGCTAACAGCAACGCAATGACCATTCTGATGACTACAATACCCAACTCCATCATGGTGGGGTTTGAGCATTGAAAGTCTGCTAAAGAATTGTTTAATGCACTTGCTCAAAAGTATTCAAGCTCCAACGACTCCAGGAAGGACTCACTGAAGCAGCAGTTCGAGAACTTCACTTATATTGCTGGAGAGACCCTCAGCCAACAGTATTCGGGTACATGGATCTTATTTCCTCACTTTAGTCTATGAAGATCACTCCTGAACTTAGAGATCTCACAAGAAAGTTCATGAGTGCTCTTCCGAATGAGTGGGCATTCTACTGTGTCTCTATCAAGAGGACAGAGAACTTGAACACTCTTACCATGACTGAACTCTATGGCATCCTTGATGGATACCGGTTGGAGATGGAGAGTAAGAAGGGCCACCAAACAAGCAGACCTCTGAGTCTTCCTACTAGCACACTTTAATGGTTGCTGAAGGCTCAGTACCCCCACAACCTCAACAATACCTGACATACAAACAATAGCCATCCTGATCTTCTAGACCATACATCACTTTCCCTGAGACTCCAAGGTCTCAACACGCTCAGCACAACTCCTTTCAGGATAGCTGTGCCTTTGTCTCAGGAAGTGGGCACTCTAGTGATTTTCAATACTGTTCTGATGATCTAGAATGTTTAGTCCAGGTGATGTAGAGAATGTGGACATCATCCAATAGATGGCTCTTTTAATCTACAGAGAGAAGAAGTTCTTTAAGAGAACCGGAAGGCAATTCCCTCAAAACCAAACTGCTAGCAAGTTTGGGTTTGACAAGACCAAGGCCAAATGTTACAACTGTAACCAACTTGGTCACTTTGCTAGGGAATGCAAGGCTCCCAAATCAAACCCGGGAACTCCACAACCTCCCCACATCCCTCTTCATCAAAGCCCACCGAGCAGTCAACTAAAACAGCTGCAATGGTTCAAGAAGTTGACTGGAGCTTTATGGTTCAGGATGTGACTCCTGCTCAAGCTCTCATGGCCGGAACAGATGATAACCAGCTATATGAACATCTCTGTACTCCTGCCTATATAGCTAAGGTTAAATTATATCAGGACTACAATAGGAAAATTAAATCTGATATTAAGTCTTTAAATGTTTTGAAATCTGATTTTAAAAGGGCAGAACATGACTATCTAAAGAAAAATGAAGAGTTAGAGAAACTTGTTTCCCTATTAAAACATGAACAAACCAATTACAAGACTTAAACAAAGGATTTAATATCCAAATTGTCTGAGGCTCAAGCCCAACTTGTCACCGTTGAGGCCCAAGCCAGGAAGTATTCTATTTCTGTGCAAAACTTCCAAGCTATTATTGCGTCATCCTCCCACTCCAAAATTTTTTATCAAAATAAAAGAGGGTTGGGAACCAATGAAATTGCTCCACCATATTCTTATGAGTCCATAAGACAACCTAGATGTGGTACTGAAGAGCAAGAGGTTCCATCTGCTCACCCTTCTTCACATGAGTTGAAGAATGATGCAACAATAGTGGCCACCACAGGGAAGGAACAGGTAAATCCACCCACCTCTCCCTATGAAGATCAAACCTTACTACTAAAACCCAAATAAGTAAAGCTAAAGCTGCCAGAAGAACTGCTAAGAAAGTGGCTGAGTTTAAGCTGGTGATTGACCAAAAACAAAAGGGTGTCTTTATCTCGGCTGGATTCTAGGTGATAGGTACTTCGGATTTAGGAAAGGATTGTAGTACCAACACTCCTGTCCTACCAAAGGATCAGAATTTGAAGGGAAAGGTTACTGACAAAGAGAGAAAGACTAAGAAACAACAACCTACAAGCTTCCAAAAAGCTAACATTACATGCAAAATGTGCGGTTTGCAAAACCACATGGCTAAAGATTTTTACTACAATCCTGCTAGCACACATTATGCAAATAATGTTAGAAAAGAAGGATTTAGGGAAGGTTTCTCATTTGGACCTTATCAAATGGTCCAAGTGATGAAAAAGGAAAGCTAGTTTCTGAAGCTAGGTTGTCTTTGGAAGAAACTCCTTCTTCCGAATGGAAAATGGCTTCGGAAGAAAAAGTAGTTAAAATTCTGAAGAAAAAGAAAATTCCCTTGAAACCATCCCAGAAGAAGACTGCTTTGGAAGAAAAGGCGGTGAAAGCATCTTCTGAAAATAAAGAAGCTTCAGAAGAATGCCATGCTGCAAAAGCTTCTACAAGTACATCTTCCACGATCAACCAAAGGATGGATTGGAAGATCAAGAAAGATGTTGCAGCACAAACCTCTTCTTCAAAGACATCCATTGAACCCCCATGCTTACCTTTTGGTTCAATTATGTCACAATCTTTGGAGGAACCCAAGACCAACAAGGCTTGGGTCTCCAATGAAAACTAATAATCTCATCTTATGTGCAGGGACATCCATATGACAAGAACAACAATGTCTGGATTGTAGAAAGTGGATGCTCCAGGCACATGACAGGGAACAAATTTTGTTAGGGATCATGTACTGGACGAATACTAATAGATTTTCGCGTGTACCGAATCAAATAGTGCGGAATCCTATTTGATTGGCAATCCAATCAGTGAGAACGCACGTAGAATCAATTAAAGATTGAATCTAAACATTAAGAACGATTAACAATCGATCTACTGTGATCTTTGAAGTTGGAACAGGTTATTAGAGGTCTCTGGACGGCTAGGGTACGTCTGGGCATCAAAATATTTGAAGTGTCTAGTTTTTCCATGATTTAAGTGGTATTTATAGGTTAAGGTTTCTCAATCGTGCGAATGGACGATTTGCATGGTTCAGTCATGCGATTGAGTCATGCGGTTGATCCATTCGCACGACTGAGTGTTCAGTCGTGCGACTGAGTCAATCTCATGTTTCAATCATGTGATTGATCTAGTCTCCAGGTTCATTTGTACTACTGGTTCATTAGCATGAAGTTGTTCATGCGTATGGTCCATTAGCATGGCCAATCGCATAAGAACTTCACATGATTAAGTTTGAATATGTTTCATAGTCATTAATTGATTTAGATATTATTCAAACAACCACAACCTATATAGTTAAGTCAATAAGCGTTATTACATACCAACTAATGAAATATTCAACATTAAGCATAACCACATATTGTATTTCATTAAGTACCCGTACAATTATGTTAGGACCTAGTATTTGACGGAAATACCTAGAGATCACGTGTAAACCAGATCAAATAGTGCGGAATCCTATTTGATTGGCGATCCAATCAGTGAGAACACACGAAGAATCAATCAAGGATTGAAACTAACGTTAGAAATAGATAAGGAATCGATCTAATGTGTTCTATGAACTTGGAGAACGATTTAGAAGGTTTCTGGACGGCTAGGTTCGTCTGGATTCGTACTTGATCGAGAGTCGCTATTGTAGGTCGGTAATGTGCTAATTTTGGTAGGATTCAAGGAGTAGTTTACCTGGAAAACGTCACTCGAATGTTAGAAACTTAACAGCAATGTATATCAGAATCTGTGGCAATTTTAACAGAGTAACGGTAAAGAACGCGATTTGGGGTGCTATTTGGAGTGATGAGTGAGATGCGATCGACTGAGACCCTTAAATACTGAACCTAGGTTCATTCGGCCGACTGGCCTCATTCGATCAGTTCAATCGTACGACTGAGTGCACGATTGGCCTAGTCAATCGCATTCAGTCGGCCGACTGAGTCTCAGTCGGTCGACTGACTCATTCGGTCTCCTTCATTCGCCTCTTTAGTTGACCGACTGAGCCTCAGTCGGTCTACTGTTTCATTATCCCCCTTCTATTCGGTCGAATGGATCATTTTCATGTCCATTCGGCCGATTGGAAGCCATTCGCATAGTTGGTCGATCACCATGATCCACTAGTGCGAATGGGTCACACTTTGTGAGTTTACAGTCATTTTGAACATTTACTATTAAGACCCTTCTCACTTTTGATAATAAACATTGTAAGCTCTTAACCAATTCAGTCACTTCATACATGACTTTTAAATTTTGAAAACATGTGGCCATCTCAGACATGACCTTTTTTTTGGTCAGTTAATTCCCTTCTGATTTCCCTGATGTAGTCCGACACACACAAAATTTAAAGATAGACATAGAAACTTAAACTAAACTACACAACTAAAGTTTATTTTTGGACTTTTTGTGAGAGATAAAACCCTAAAATGGAAATCTACGGAATTTGATTAGGAGTAGACAGCTTCAACTTAGATTGATCATATCTGGACCAACTCAATTTTGGTATCATACAGGAACATCAAATCATTTGGGACTTGTGATTAAGACTTTTTGATGCTTAAATTTTCGGTGTTCATCCAGAGTCGTTAGCAAATTAAGGAAATCATACTGAAACTCTTAGATTTTCACATTGATTTGAACTCTTGAGAATGTAGTTTGTCCACTTAAATCCATACACAGACTTTTGACGCAGACTGGTGACTGATTTAGGTTTAACTATTTCAGCTAACATTTGTGGATCCCACACTTATATGGTAATCAACATTCCTCAGAGGTTAAGCGGTCTACGAGTATTATTACAAGAAGAGACTATTCTTAGAGCTTTCAAGAGAAGCCTGTCCTCAGGTCAGTGCCATCACACAGCAGAGAGGCGGCAAACAACAATGAATTCTAGAATATCTACGTTATGCTTATCCTCAGGTCAGTGCCATCGCACAGCAGAGAGGCACACAACCTATCTCCTTGTTAGAGCAGCTTATTTTATTTGACACAATATGCACCAACAACATAAGTCATTAGCTTTATTGCATTTGTCTTTCATTTTTCCTTGCTTTGCTCTAATTATGGTCATTCGCACACTTTTGTGGCATTTAAATGCTCATTACCCCTTATTGGAATATATTTGATTGTGTTAACCAGTGATAAGATGGAAGCCACAGTCAGTTGAACAACTTAGTTTGATCTTGAGATCACCAATCAGGTCTAATTGTCTATTGTGTTGAATCTACCAACATATCATTTGTGGTCTAGCCGCCTCTAAGTCTACTTTCTCTGTGTCACCTTAGGAGTTGCCAGTTTTCTATCATCTTCCCTTTTTATATTGCTTAGACTACACAGACTTATACTTTGAACTTTTGCATCTTTTCAAACCTTAAATTTACAATCCCTCTTGATTTGTTCCTGTGTACTATCATATTCAAAAGTATTCAGTCGGTATCACAGACACAATCTACCTTATTTCAGCTGGTTACCCCTTCTCCCTCCTTTTCTCCCTTTTTTTTAATGTTAACTTGCTGACATATTCAATCTACCTTATTTCAGCTGGTTACCCCTTCTCCCTCTTTTCCCCTTTTTTTTTTTGAAAATCAGTATTAATTTTAACCACATCAATTAATTCTTTTCAAAACAGTCTCTTATGAAGTGATTTAATACCGATGTGCTTGGTCTTAGGATGTTGAACCGGATTTTTGGTTACTGCAATTGCAGGAGAGTTATCAACAAAAATAGGAGTAGATGAGAATTTTAAACCGTAGTCCCGCATTTGCTGTTGAATCCAAATGATTTGTGAACAGCAACTTGCAGCAGCAACATATTCGGCTTCACAGGTTGACAATGCTACCGATGTCTGCTTCTTACACTGCCAGGTAACTAATCTTCTCCCAAAGAATTGACACCCCGCTGATGTAGACTTGCAGTTCATTTTGCAGCCTCCATAGTCCGAGTCACTATACACTGTGAGCTCAATATCGTCATCATGAGGATACCACAACCCCAGTGTGGGTGTACCCTTTAGATAACGAAAAATCCTTTGACCCCGATCAGATGATTGACCTTAGGTTTAGCCTGATATCTGGAACATAAACATGTAGCATACATGATATCAGGTCTTGAGGCAGTGAGATACATGAGGGATCCAATCATTCCTCTGTACATAGTGGCATCTACAAGATCTCCATTCTCATCAGGTGCTATATCATGATTCGTAGCAAGTGAGTCCCAGCAGCAGAGAAGCATTCTCCATGTCAAAGCGACTGAGAATGTCGCCTACATACTTGGTCTGATGTAGAAAGATCCCATTAGGTGTTGATCCACCTGTAACCGAGAAAGAACTTCATCTCCCCCATCGCACTCATAAAATTCTTTCTTCATCACCGCTTCAAACTCTTTGCATAACTCTTCGTTCTTTGACCCGAAGATTATATCATCAACATATATCTGTACAAGCAGTAGGTCACCATCCTTTTCTTAATAAACAGTGTACAGTCAATGACTCCCCTGCGAAAGCCGTGTTTCACAAGATGAGTCGAGAGTTTCTCATACCAAGCTCGAGGAGCTTGATGAAGCCCATATAAAGATTTGTCGAGCTTGTAAACTCTATCCCGATGATAAGGGTCTTCAAATCCCTCGGGTTGACTTACATAGACTGTTTCCCTGATTTCCCCATGAAGGAATGCACTCTTCACATCTAATTGGTAGACTTTAATCTTCATGTACGATGCATAGGCAAGGAAGATACGAATAGCTTCCATCCTTGCCACGGGTGCAAACACCTCATTATAGTCAATCCCCTCGACTTGGCGAAAACCTTGAACCACCAGTCGAGCTTTGTTCCTGATAATGACTCCTTGGTCATCCTTCTTGCATTTTAGCACCCATTTGGTGCCAATGACTTTAGCACCTTTCGGTCTATCAACCAGAGTCCATACCCCTAACTTCTTAAACTGCAGAAGCTCTTCTTGCATGGCACTCACCCACGCCTCATCATTTAGTGTTTCACTGACATATTTTGGCTCAACCTGCGAAACAAAACATCGATAAGCACCATCATGAATGTAACCCTTCTCCATAACTGAGGCGTAATCAGCTGAGTATAGTTGATTTCGGGTTTGCACTCCTGATCGGACATCTCCATAACATTGTCAAGGGGATGATAGACGTTTAGTCGTGATCCTGGAGTAGTCGGCACAGTCACCTCCGAACCTAGGTTGTGAACATTTTGTTCTGCATCTGAGGAGATTGGAGTTTGAGGTTCCGAAGTCGAGGGTGCATCACTTATGGATGCTTGTGGACTTTCAGGAACTGGAACCTGGTCCTCCTGACTGTTCTGATCATCTGCTTCAGTTTCATCTACAGAGGAGGAGTCACTTTCATCGACTACCCCTTCTGACTGAGTAGATGATTCTCCCTGTGTGCTAGATGGTGTATTTAGAATATCATACATCATCCTAGTAGCTAACTCATCATCCGAGGGAGAGAGAGGGATTGAAGGATTTGAAGAATCCATCATAATCGAAGAAGTATGCAGGTCCTTTGCCTGTAGGTGGTGTGGTATATCTCTGAACGTCGACATTACACCACACTTCTACAAGACCCGTTGAGTTATTGTAAACTCGCTTGTTCGGTATGTTGTATCCTAGAAAATTCCTTCAACTGCCTTCTCGCTGAATTTTCCTTCTTGTGTCTTCTTCAGAAGTGTACACGGTGCGCCAAAAGGTTCAAGATACTCCAAATTCGGTTTGCGTCTTTGAAGTAGCTCATAACATGTCTTTCCGTGGCGCTTGACTATTAGGACTCGATTCAGTGTATAACACGCATTTGCCACTGCCTCATTCCAGAATTGGATAGGCAGTTTCGAGTCTGCCAGCATAGTCCGTGCTGTCTCTATCAAACTCCTGTTCTTTCTCTCAGCAACGCCATTCATCTGAGGTGTGTAAGCAGAAGTGAATTGATGCACAATTCCCTTTTCCTTGCAGTATGCCTCCATCCCTTGATTCTTGAATTCTGTCCCGTTGTCTGAGCGTATTTGTCAAACTTTGAGCTTGTAGAGTGATTCCAGTGTGGTTACTAATTCCTTGAATGTCTCCAAAGTTTCTGATTTTGATTTCAGAAACATTACCAAGTGAACCTTGAGTAGTCATCAGTGACCACATAACAGTACACGTCGCCTGCAATGCTCCTTGTACTAACTGGACCAAACAGATCCATGTGAAGAAGCTCAAGAGGAAGTTCTATTGAATGAACTTTCTTTTCCTTATGAGCCTTCTTTGTCTGTTTGCCTTTCTGTAAGCTACACAAAAGTCAGGAAGTTGGAAGTTCTTGACATTTACTCCTCTAACTAAATCCTTCTGAATCAAATGATTCATCTTCCTTTGACTAATGTGTCCCATTCTCCGATGCCAGGAGATGGAATCCTTCTCAGTAGCTTTAGATAAGAAACACTGAACCTCATGATCCGTTGTGGCAGCTGTTGACAGATCCAAGACATACAGGTCTTTATATCTTGAAGCAGTCATCAGAACTTGGTCCTCTGGGATCATATATTCTTTCTTCAGCACGTAACACTTCTGGTTATCGAAGATGACTTTAAACCCTTTATCACAGATTTGGGAAACAGAAAGTAAGTTGTTCTGAAGTTTTTGAACGTAGTTCACTTATCAAACTTAACTTTCTGATTTCCCACTTCTCCCTGAGCAGTGATATAGCCTCCTTTGTTTCCTGCAAAGGAAACATGCCCTCCTTTTATTTGTTTGACGTTAGATAAAAGGGCTCTATTTCCTGTCATGTGCCTGGATGCTCCGCTGTCTATAATCCACGTGTTAGTCTCAGCACTATGTCGAACACCCTGCACATACAAAGTAAATGAATCAGTTTAGGTTAGGAACCCAAGCTTTGACTGTCTTGAGTTTCCCAGAGGCATCACACATCATAAACTCCACCCATTGACCCTTAGAAGGTGAGGGTAGCTCAGGTTCCTTCTTGTCCTCAGTATTAGACACGTAGGTGGATTTTTCTTTCCATAAGCCAGATTTGTGCAATGCCTGTTTATGATAAACAGGCGTCTGGCTTACAGGTTGGACTTTAGGTTCACTAGTTCTTCTAGGTGGAGTTAAAGAACTCTGCTTAGAAGACCTAGGTTTAGAGTCCAGAAGATCAATCTTCTTCCTAGGTGTCTGATAGAAATGACAGTAGGAAGCAATGTGTCCACATTCTCCACAGTTGTAGCATGACCTGCTATCAACTTTATGAGTAGACTTTCTTTGTGGAGAAGTGCGTGACACTCTAGTAACATCAATCACTTTAGTTTTTGACTCTTGGATGTTTGATGTTTTCTCTGGTGTAACAAAATTTACTGATTTAACCTGTTTTACTTTTTGGTTAACTGGTTTTTGACTTGAAGCATGTGAAAAAGTAACATTTGAAGTCCTTTTAGGTTCTGATTTGACTCTATTTGACCCTGACTTTAAATTAATTTTTTCAAATTCATTTTCCAGGTTAACACAAGGAAATTTACCCTTTGCCTTTGTAGTGGAGTTCTTTTGTTTCTGACCAGATTCAGTAGATGAACATGAGGTGTCTGGATCAGTAACAAGAGGAGTGGTCACCACATGATCCTTGATGGGGTTATTATTTACTGGTCTAGACTTAGTGTTCATCAAGGTCTCAGGTGGTGGTGGAACCACTTTGTAGCCTAATCCCTCCCCGTTATTCCTTTCTCTCACTAAGTGTTGAACTATGTGTGAAGAACTAGTCCAACTATGCAGTTTCTGTTTTAATGAATTAACTTCGACTTCTAGAACTGCCTTTTGTTTCTTAGTGTCTTCTAGGGAGTTTAGATAGTACCTAATGTCATTTGCTTGGTTAAAAGCCACTACTTCGGTTTCCCTAAGTTGTTTAGTCAATAGGTCTATCTTTTCTTTATAACTATGCTCATTTTGTTTTAGTACTCTATTAGCCTCAGTGCACAGACGTAAATCTTTTACTAAGTTATCATTATGATCTAATAACCTAGTAAATTTTTCATCTATGCTATTTCTAAAAGTGTCACAATCAGAACAAGCATGGTTATTAAAAATTGGTCAGTGGTACTTACCTGAGTTGGGTCAGACGAGTTAGCCATCAGTGCAGCATCAGATGATTCCGGTTCTAGTGATTCTGGCTTTTCTGTCTCTGATGTGGAAACTTCCTCATTTGGCTTGTAACTGACCTCGGCTGCAGTTGCTTCTTCACTATGTGACATTGCAATCTTAACTGCTATATCACCTTCACTCGCAGAATCATCTTCAATATCCTCAACACTGGCAATGTTAGATTCTCCTGGTGAGACAAACCTGAAAATCCAATCCTGTCCTTCATCATCATGAGCAGTTAAGGCTTTTGGATCCTTGTTTGATGAAGTAGAACTAGAAGCTTGCTTGTCTTGGCGAGTAAAGGATGAGAACGGGTTCCCATTCCCCGTCTTCTTTGGCTTGACACATTCTCTTTGAAGTGCCCCTTCTCACCACAGTTAAAGCAGGTCACTTTACTCTTGTCAAAGCCAAAGGTGGTGTCCTTAGTAGCTACCAAGTTCTGTCCAGTCTTTTTCACAAACTTCTACGCCCTCCGGACAACACTTGCTAAGGCCCGCATTATATCCATTCTTTCAAGCTCCATCTCATCCACCTGCTCGTAGTTCTCATCTGCCAGATGGCAGTTTCCAATCTTCCAGCAACAAGTCCATCATATGAATGAACCACTGCTGCTAAGAGATCCATATGCTCTCGTGCTACTTCCACGGTCACATTACCGAGGTTCTCGATCTTCAGTTTGGTAGCGTTTGCTTCTGATCCAATATGATGGGTACATGATGACCCAGACGTGTCTGATCCAGAAGGAGAAGCATGTGAAGGACCTGACGAGCTAGACACAAAAGCAGTCTGGAGGGGTGCTCCAGATGTCTTAGCTTGAGGCATGGCGTTGTATAAAGCTGGATTTTGTGTGTACGAAGACTTCTGAGCTCTATACTTCATCCTTAGTGCTTCTTCTCGCAACTTAAGAATGAAGTCATTTATATCCAGCTTTACAAGGATTCCATTCTTCTCAGGTTAGACACGAATGTAGCCCACTTATCAGGCAACCCGTCTGCGAAGTTGCTTACTTTCTCTTCCATGGTAGTAGCCACTCCATGTGTATGCAATTCGCTCATCAAGTGGTAGAATCTGTCTATGACTTCGTCCAAACTTTCATTACCAATTGATGAGAAGTTATCGAATTCCTTCTTTAACTCCTTTGCCTTGATTGCCTTCAATGATGCATTACCATCATATCTCTTCTCTCGTGCATCCCACAGTTTCTTGGACTGCTTGTTCTCTGAATACTGGTGGAATATGTCTTTGGGGATAGACTGAGTGATCAATGCATAAACTCTTTTCTCTGCATTGTACTTTACTTTTTGTGCGTCTGTCATCCCGCTTAATGTTAGTTTAACTCCATCAGCTCCCACTGGTGTACTATAACCTATCTCAATGGCTTCCCATAGATTAGGATCTACTCCATTAAGGTAGATCTCAAAACGTTGTTTTCAGTGGGGAAACTCATCTAAAGTCAAAAGCTTTGGTGTTTTATTGTGATTCCCCACCTCACTCTCAAGCAACAGCAGATTCTGTATCCTTGAGTCCTTCCCAGCAGTAAAGGCTGACATCTGATCTTCCATGACGACTAAACTTATAATCTAATCAAACAAACTTTCACTGATGCGACTGAAGGATGCGAATGAGCTAATCGTGCGTATAAGCTCTGCGATTGGTTCAGTCGTGCGAATGAATTGGGCGATTGGTTCAGTCGTGCGAATGAATCTGGTGCGTATGAGCTATGCGAACGAATGGTTCAGTCGGCCGAATGAGGGTGCGACTAGGTCCAATCGTGCGTATGAGCAATGCGAATGGAGTCCAGTCGTGCGAATGAGTCACTCGTGCGACTGAAGCTGCTGTTTTGCGAAAATTTCTAGGTTTGACGGGTTTCAGCCGTAAAAATTCGAAATTTCACAAGTTCAAATCGTCTAAGTCCGTAGAAACCAAACGTCGATGAGCAGGGAGCTTCCAAGATCACTTTTGATGCTAAAGATTGCGTTTTTAGTGCAAAAACACAAACTTTTATGCAATCTTGATTGAATCAACACGTAATCAAGAGTCAATGGCTCTGATACCACTTGTTAGGACCTAGTATTTGACGGAAATACCTAGAGATCACGTGTAAACCAGATCAAATAGTGCGGAATCCTATTTGATTGGCGATCCAATCAGTGAGAACACACGAAGAATCAATCAAGGATTGAAACTAACGTTAGAAATCGATAAGGAATCGATCTAATGTGTTCTATGAACTTGGAGAACGATTTAGAAGGTTTCTGGACGGCTAGGGTTCGTCTGGATTCGTACTTGATCGAGAGTCGCTATTGTAGGTCGGTAATGTGCTGATTTTGGTAGGATTCAAGGAGTAGTGTACCTGGAAAACGTCACTCGAATGTTAGAAACTTAACAGCAATGTATATCAGAATCTGTGGCAATTTTGACAGAGTAACGGTAAAGAACGCGATTTGGGGTGCTATTTGGAGTGATGAGTGAGATGCGATCGACTGAGACCCTTAAATACTGAACCTAGGTTCATTCGGCCGACTGGCCTCATTCGATCAGTTCAATCGTACGACTAAGTGCACGATTGGCCTAGTCAATCGCATTCAGTCGGCCGACTGAGTCTCAGTCGGTTGACTGACTCATTCGGTCTCCTTCAAATTACATATTTGTAAGACAATACAAACATATTACATTAAGATCAGAAACTAGGGACACATGTATCTACATACTCCCCCTTGGACCTAGTTTCTTCTAATGTCTTACATCCTTCATGAGTTCCTCAAACTTCTTGTACTTCTCTTCTCTAGTGACTCCAGCATGTATCTCAAATGCAAAACAAAGTCTTATAACGTTATGTAATTGTAGAGCTTGTACAATATCTTGAGAGGCATAGAATAACTGCCACTTGTATAATATATAAACATCATCTACAAACAAGTTTGTAAGCCACATTGGGTCAAACACCCTTATGGTTTCCATAACACCATTCTTGTTCAAAACTATGACTGCCTCTCCTGTCCTCAATCATAGTACCACCATTTGAAGTGTGGAGTGAAGTCCTGTGGCATCTCCCGTAGAGTGATCTTTGACATTGTGCGCGGAGGACTCCACTTCAGCACTATTTTCGGTTGTCCAGTTATGGGATAAACCTCAGACCATCTGAGATACCTCGTTGGCTGTTGAGGTTTGAAGTTGACCCATCTGGTATGGTACTCTCTTTTAAGAGCAGTCTCAAACCAGCCTGGCATTTTTCATGGGTCAGCATATAGCAATTTTAACTTTGCTAACTAGTTTAGCTCAAATCCAGGAAGAGTCTTCAGGTCATGTGGGAACGTGAAGTACTCAATCCCTTTCACATGTTTAACTGCATAAATGTTGAGGTCTTCAAAATACGCCCATGCTATGATTTTGCCCGATATCTTTTGATGTTTCTTCACTTTGTACATCTTGGTGTAGGTAGTTGACGTTGAAGCACTTCGTTGGGCTCTTATTTCTTCAAAGCATGCAGCCCACTCAGCCTTTCTGATATTGACTTTAGCTTCTAAGGCTTGGGCTGTATCTTCTTTCTTATCAGACTCTTCCTCCATTCTATCCAGAGTCTCAAAAGTTTCACTAACAAGGTTGTCTCCCAGATTAGGAACGACATTACCTTCAATGTCAGTGTACTCTGGATAGTGTTGGTCCGTGACATCTTCTATCTCAATCTTATTAACATCGTTGAGCTCGTCGTCACTTTCCACTTGGACTATTAGAGCATCTTTCACGATCTCATCTGGATTGAGTCGGAATATTTCAGCAAGTTGCTCTTCTGTGAGATCATGAATTATCTCTCCTTCTTCAGGAGTGTAATTCACTGATATCCTGACTATACCCTGCAGATCAAGGATCATCATGAGCTGAATCTTGATCTGTTGGAGGGGAGCAACATCATATTCATCTCTCTGGTAGTTTGGATCCGCTTGATTTAAAACATGTAACACATCAACCATTAGTCAACAATCAAAGCAGTAAACATCAACATTAAATATAAACATTCATTACATTAATTTGATACAAGATTCAAATACATACGATTTAAGTAACATAAACAGCTAAGTATTACTCTTGTCTTGTATCATGTGCTCCTCTGCTGATGGGGCTGAAGTGGAGGCACCTTGGTCATGAGCTCTTTTTTTCCTCCTTTCACTCGTAGATGTGGCACCCGCAGCAGATGTATCCTCATCATCATCATCAACATCATCATCAGCATCATCACCAGCATCAGTATCATCCCCATGGTCATCACCATCATCATCATCATCATCATCACTGTCATCATCATCACCATCATCTCCATCTCCCTCTTTGATCTTTAGTGGCTCCTCTTTTGATCCTTTGAGCCTCAGCATGATGGTCTTGTTGGTAGTCGCCAACTCCTCTATCCTTTTGGCTGATTGGGCATGTTGCTTCTAGAGTTGGGACATCTCTGAGCTCTGTGCAGTAATCTGCTGTGCTTGCTGCTCAATCAATTGAGCCTGCTGAGATATCTGCTAAGATTGTGCAGCAGTAAGATCTACTAGCTGATGAATCTAGGCAGTCTTCTCATCATCGGCTGCCAACAGCTTCAGCAACATATGGTTAAGTGCCAAGAGCTGTTCCTCTACCCCACTAGGAGGTAGAGAGGATCCAGATGGATAGGAAGGGTAAGATGACGATCCTACATGGTGGCTAGTGGTGGTGGTAGTGGCAGTGGTGAAGATTGGGGGTGGTATAGATGAAGGTGGTGGTGGAATGGTGAAGATTGGGGGTGGTATAGATGAAGGTGGTGGTGAAATGGTGAAGATTGGGGTGGTATAGTGAAGGTGGTGGTGGAGAGGTTGTGGTGGTGGTGTGTGAGGTGGTAGATAATGTGGTGGATGGGATAGTGGTAGTGGGTGGAGTGGTGGAAGTGGTGGTAGTAGTGTTGGTGGTGATGAAGGTCATCCTCCTCCTCTTCTTCTTCAACCCGTGGGGCTGCGCCATCCTTTTCATACTTGAGCCCCTCGAGGTGGATGCTCCCCCTGGAACACTGCTGGACTGATCAGGAGCATAAGTAGGATCAATGTCAGCCTCCCCCAACTCGCCAGGGCGTCCTCCAACCTCCCGAATACCTTGGTCGGTGGCAACCACCGGCTCCCCACAGTACGGGTTAGGGCTCCTCGTTCGTCTCCTCCTCATCATCAAGATGAAAGTCCTAATGGAACCCTGCAGCCTCTGCTCCACCTTTGGTGGATGCTAGAGATGTTATATCAGCAGTGGGGGCCCTCGGTTGAGTGGGCCTTCCATCTCCACCATCACCACTGTCGTCGTTGTCGGAGTCATCTTTAGGTAGCTCTAGCTGCTCGACATCCGAATCACTGTCTACGTGATGCCATTTACGCCTCCCCAGCACCATGTAGTCCACCTTGGCCAGATGGCCTATGAGTCTCTTTAACGGGGGTTTGACCTGCTTTCCCTGATAAACCTTCATACGACCTAGTGTCGTATCGTCCATAATCTCCAACGACACAGCGTCGTGGCTCTCCTTAGGCAGTGTGGGCAGCTTCTCATCAAAGATCATCTGTAGAAACCTAGGGTACATGCAGAAACCCTCTTTGCCCTTTGCCTCCAAGTTCTCTATAAAATAAGAGAAGATCATGCTAGAAAAGCTGAAAGGGTGGTTCAGCACTAGTGCCACGTAGGCATTTTGAATCTGGTCTAATAGGTCATCGAACCCACCCCTTCGCGACGCCAGGCACTTGAGGATGACGTGTGCCAAGTACTTGTACTGGGGACACAGGTTGCTCTTTTTGAGCACACATGCGTTTTATCCCCAGCGTACTTCATCCTCATGAAGCACCCTCTCACCGTTAGCGGGTGAAGTCTAGTGGAGTGGTCTGCATCATCACCCAAACCTAGCACTCTCCTGATATCCTCAGCTGTAACCTCAATATCCATCCTAAACATGGAGCTTCTGATGCTGTAAGGCTCACAAGAGCGGTAAACCGATGCTCCCTCCCAGAAGGCCTGCTGAATAGACCTGTTGGGAGTGCATGGTGTAGATATTGCCTTATGGATCCTGGATCGCTTGAGGAAAGCAATGATCCCTGCAAACTCGGCACCATTCCGAGTCGTAGAGTCTAAGTGAGCACATATGTTGTGCTTGGGGTTGATAGACCACTTGTCTGCCATCAATCTGTAACATAAAACACATAAACATTAGCTAACCACATGACAAAAATCAACTCTAATTAACTTGGTTGAATTCATTCTGGTTCATTCATGCGATTGAACCATGCGACTGTGTTCAGTCTGTTGACTTGGCATGCGACTGGATTCAGTTGGGTGACTGAGCAGGCGATTGAGTTCAATCGGTTGATTGAGCCTGCGATTAGTTCAGTCGGCCGACTGAGCTAATTCGTATGATCTATTTGGCTGATTGAGCCATTCGACCAACTCAATCGTGCGATTGGAGTTCATCCTGGTGTCCAATCGCATGACCCACTGTTCGGTCGACTGAGATTCGATTTTTAACCAATTCTTGAAGTTAGACGTCGTGTAATGGTTCTTTAGACTCGCAATCATTATACTAATAACCTAATAACTTTAATTTCAACATTTTACTCGGTTTAGATAGGTTATTAGTCCATTCATAGTTTGGTTCTAGTTTGGTCCAATTTTTTGATTATTGAGGCCAATCGATGGAGTTTTTGGCATGGGTACACCGCATTTTACCTGTATAATCACCAACGAAAGTCAGAATATGAGAATAAGCAAGATATTTGTGTCAGATAAAAATTTGGTAGAGTAACGGTAAGGTATGCGATATTAGGGCGATTGGGGGGGGGTGATGAGTTAAATGCGATCGATTGTGGCCCTATTTATACTGAATCTAAGTTCAATCGGCCGACTGGACCCATTCGCTCGGTTCATTCGGGCGAATGGACCTCAGTCTTGTGATTGGCTCAGTCGATCACCTTCAGTCGGCCGACTGGATTTTAGTCGGGTGACTGACTCATTCACATAGTTCCATTTGGTCGAATGGCTCATTCTGATAAGCCATTCGGGTGAAAGGTTCATACTCATGTGCTATTCGGCCGTTTAGTGCATGAGTATGGTCCATTCGCACGGTTGGTCCATACTCATGGTCCAGTCGTGTGATTGGATCATACTCATGATTTGGACTTTAAGACCATTTCTCACTTAACCCTTTTAACTTTTGATTAAACTTTATGAGCATTTGATTATCTCAGACATGATCATTTTAACTTGAAAAACTTTTGACCACCTCAGACGTGATCCTTTTAACCAAATTTGTCACCTCAGACGTGACTGATTTTTCCTTTGAAAACACGTGTGATCACCTCAGATGTGACCCTTTTTGATGATTAGCTCCCCTATTGAATTCCATGATGTAGTCTGATATCAAACAAACTGAATTTGACTAAATTAAACAAAGTAAACGACTTAAACTTAAATGCAAAACTAAACTTGTTTTTGACTTTTTATGTGAGGTGTAAATCCTGAGATAGAAATATAATGGATTCGCTTCCAGAATAGGAAGCTTCAATTAATTTTGACCATAACTGGACCAATTCAATTTGGAATCATACAAGCAAGTCAAATCATTTGGGACATTTTATCAACACCTTTTGATGCTCAATTCTTGTTTTTCATTTAGAGTCGTTAGCAAGTTTAGGAAATCATACTTTTACTATTAGATCCCCACGTTGATTTGGACTTTCAAGAATTGTAGCCACAATGATTGTCAGTATACTGGTCCTCTTAAATCCATACATAGACTTTTGACACAGATTGGTGATAGTTTAAGGTTTGATTATTTCAACAGGCATTTGTGGATCCCACACTTATATGGTAATCAATATTCCTCAGGAGATTTTTGAGCGGTCTCAGGGTAGTTTTCAAGAAGAAACTATTCTTAGATCTTTTAGAGAGAAGCCAAGCCTCAGGTCAGTGCCACCGCATAGCAGAGAGGCAACAAACAACAAAGAAGTCTAGAATATATAGGTTATGCTTATCCTCAGGTCAGTGCCACCGCACAGCAGAGTGGCACATAACCTATCTTCTTGTTTGAGCAATTTTAATCATTTTGCACAGTTCTCACCAACAACATAAGTTATTAGTTTGATTGCTTTTGCTCATATTTTGGTCTTTCGCACACGTTTGTGGCGTTTATTCTGCTTTTCACCCCTTATTAGAATTTGTTGATTGTGTTAACCAGGGATAAGATGTTAACCCACAGCTTGTTGAACAACTTAGTTTGTTCTTGAGATCACCAATAAGGTCTAATCGTCTACTATGTTGAATCTACCGACATATCATCAGTGGTCTAACAACCTCCAGGTCTACTTTCTTTGTGTTACCTTAGTAGTAGCTAGTTTTACTATCATTTTTCCTTTTATATTGCTCAGACTACACAGACTTATACTTTGAACTTCGCATCTTATTTTATTTAATCTTTTAGAGTCCCAAGTGATTTGTACTTGTGTACTATCATTTTCCAAAGTCATTGAATCGGTATCACTGATACGATCTACTTTCTATCAGCTAGCCTCTCCTCCTCCCTTGTTTTTTTTGTTAATGTTACTAACGACCTATTCTCCCTCTAAAATTCTAAAACCATAATCGATTTACGCTTTTTAGGATTTTAATAGGTGACTGACTAACATTAATTTAATTAAGCTACTTAAACAAAATAAAATAAAAATAAAATTAAAAGAAAAATGGACAATACGCATCAGACTACACATGGTCATCATCAGGAATTACATCACTTTTCTTTTTAACGTCGTGACCTCTAACAGATATAGAAAATATGGTTTGTCAAAAGCCTTTGTATAGAGGTCAGCGCATTGAAAATCAGTATTTATTTTGATCACATGATTAGGTTCTTTTCAAAGCAATCACGTATAAAGCGATATTTTATGCCGATGTGTTTGGTCTTAGGATGTTGGACCAGATTTTTAGTTATTGCAATTGCAGCAGAGTTATCAACAAAAATAGGAGTAGAAGAGAATTTCAAACCATAGTCCCGCATTTGCTGTTGAATCCATATGATTTGTGAACAACAACTTGCAGTAGCAACGTATTCAGCTTCACAGGTTAACAAAGCAACCGACACTAATCTCCTCCCAAAGAATTGACATCCCGCTGATGGAGACTTGTAGTTCATTTTGCAGCCACCATAATCCGAGTCACTATATGCTGTCAGCTCAAAGTCATCGTCATGAGGATACCACAACCCAAGAGTTGGAGTACCCTTCAGATAACAAAAGATCCTTTTGACCCCTCTCAGATGGTTAACTTTTGGCTTTGCCTGATATCTTGAACATAAACATGTCAGTACATGATATCAGGTCTTGAGGCAGTGAGGTACATGAGAGATCCAATCATACCTCGGTACATAGTGGCATCGACCAGATCACCATTCTTGTCGGGTGCTACATCAGGTTTGTAGCAAGTGGAGTCCCAGCTGCGGAAGCATTCTCCATGTCAAACCGACTAAGGATATCTCCTACATACTTGGTCTGATGTAGGAAAATCCCTTTTGATGTCTGATCCACCTGTAACCGAGAAAGAATTTCATCTCTCCCATGGCACTCATCTCAAACTCAGCCTTCATTACTGCTTCAAACTCTTTGCATAGATCTTCGTTCTTTGAACTGAAGATTATGTCATCGACATAGATTTGGACAAACACTAAATCTCCATCCTTTTCTTTTATGAAAAGTACACAATCAATGACACCTCTACGAAAACCGTGTTTCACAAGACGAGTCGAGAGTTTCTCATACCAGGCTCTAGGAGCTTGATGAAGCCCATATAGAGCCTTGTCGAGTTTGTAAACTCTGTCCCGATGATATGGATCCTCAAATCCCTCGGGTTGACTGACGTACACTGTCTCTCTGATTTCACCATGAAGGAATGCACTCTTCACATCAAGTTGATAAACTTTAATCTTCATATACGATGCGTAGGCAAGGAAGATACGGATTGCTTCCATTCTTGCCACGGGTGCAAACACCTCATTGTAGTCAATGCCCTTGACTTGTCGAAATCCTTGGACAACAAGTCAAACCTTGTTTCTGGTGATCACACCTTGATCATCTTTCTTGCATTTCAAGACCCATTTTGTGCCAATGACCTTAGCACCTTTAGGTCTATCCACCAGAGTCCATACACCTAACTTCTTGAACTGAAGAAGTTCTCTTGCATGGCACTCACCCATGCCTCATCATTCAGGGCTTCACTAACATACTTTGGCTCAAATTGAGACACAAAGCAACGATATGCACCATCATGAAGATAGTCTTTTCCATCACCGAGGCATAATCAGCTGAATACAACTGATTTCTGGTCTGACTCCTGATCTCACATCTCCAACGACATTTTCCAAAGGATGATACACATTTAATCGTGATCCAGGAGTGGTTGGAACACCTACCTCAGAATCAAGATTATGAACATTCGGTTCAGTATTTGAGGCAGTAGGAGTCTGAGGTTCTAAAGACGCAGAGGCATCAATGGCAGATGCTTGTGGACTATCATTAGGGGGAACTGTTGCTCCTGGTTGTTTTGATCAGTCTCCACAGCCTCTTTATCAGAGGAAGAGGCACTATCTTCAAGTGCTCCCCTGAGTTGTTAGATGAATCGCCTTGCAGTCCAAATGAAGTAGATTCCTGAGCTGGTGTGTTTAGAACATCATACATCATCTTTGTAGCTAACTCATCATCAGAAGTGGAGAGTGGTTTGTTGAAGGACTTGAAGAATCCATTATAGTCGAAAAAGAAGGTGGGTCCTTTTCCAACAGGTGGTGTGGTGTATCTCTGAACATCAACATTACAGCACACTTCTACCTGACCCGTTGAGTTGTTGTAGACCCTCTTGTTCGGTATGTTGTATCCTAGAAAGATGCTTTCATAAGCCTTCTTGCTGATCCCCCCCCCCTGAGTCTTCTTCATTAGGGTGCACGGAGCACCAAACGACTCGATATACTCTAGATTAGGTTTACGTCGTTGTAGTAACTCGTAACACGTCTTTCCATGGCGTTAAACTACTAGAACCCGATTTAGCGTATAACACGCATTTGCAACTGCTTCATTCCAGAATTGGATAGACAGTTTTGAGTCTGCTAGCATCATCCGTGCCGTCTCTATCAAGCTGCGATTTTTCCTTTCAGCAATGCCGTTCATCTGAGGTGTGTAGGAAGAGGTGAACTGATGCACAATTCCCTCTTCCTTGTAGTGAGCCTCCATCCATTGATTCTTGAACTCGGTTCTGTTGTCTAAGCGCACTTGATGTACCTTCAACTTGTATAGGGACCCCAGAGTAGTTACTAATTCCTTAAATGACTCAAATGTCTCTGATTTGGATTTAAGAAACATCACCCAAGTGAATCTTGAGTAGTCATCAGGAACTACATAGCAGTACAAGTCGCTGCGAGGCTTCTTGTACTGACTGGACCAAACAGATCCATGTGAAGAAGTTCAAGAGGAAGTTTTATAGAGTGAACTTTCTTTCCTTATGAGACTTCTTCATCTGTTTTCCCTTCTTGCACGCAACACAGAAATCTGGAAGTTGGATGTTTTTGACGTTAACTCCTCTCAATAGATTATTCTGGATTAAGTGATTCATCTTCCGTGGATTAATGTGTCTCATTCTCCTATGCCATGAGATAGATTCCTTCTCAGTAGCTTTTGACAAGAAGCACTAAACTTCATGATCCGTAGTGGAGGCCTTTGATAGATCCAAGACATAAAGGTCCTTATATCTTGAGGCAGACATTAATACTTGATCCTCTAGGATGACGTAGTCCTTTTTCAGGACATAGCACTTCTTGTTTTCAAACACTATCTTAAAGTCTTTATCACAAATTTGAGAAACAGAAAACAAGTTATTTTGAAGTTGTTGAACGTAGTTTACCTTGTCAAACTTCACTTTCTGATTACCTACTTCCCCTTGAGCTGTGATGTACCCACCTTTATTTCTAGCAAACAAAATGTGACCTCTTTTTACCTGTTTGACATTTGATAAGAGATCCCTGTTCCCTGTCACGTGCCTGGATGCTCCGCTGTCTATAATCCACGTGTTGGTTTCAGCACTATATCGAACACCCTGGACATTCAATTTGAAACATTAGTTCAGGTTAGGGACCCAAGCCTTCACTGGCTTGGGTTTCCCACAGGCATCACACATCATAAATGTAACCATTGACCATTCGAGGGTGTGGGAAGCTCAGATGTCTTCTTGTTCTTATTATTAGACAATGAGGTTGATTTCTCCTTCCATAAGCCAGCTTTGTGTAAGGCCTGTTTGTGATAGACAGACGACTGGTTAATGTGTTGAACTTTAGGGTCACTATCTCTTTTAGGTGGCGTCACTGAGTTCCTCTTAAAAGAGCTAGGTTTTTGTTCAGGGAGTTCAACTTTCCTCCTTGGTGTCTGATAGTAAGGACAATGAGACGCAATGTGTCCATACTCTCCACAACTGTAGCAAGCTCTGCTTTTGACTTTACGATTTAACTGATTTTGTGGAGAAGTATGTGACACTCGGGTGACCTTACTTTGTTTGGGTTTCGACTCTTCTTGTTTAGATGTTTTGTCTTGTTTAACAAAGTAATTGCTTTAACATTTTTAACATCTTTTTCTTTTCTATTTACTGGACTTTGACATGATGCACGTGATTGGTTAACATTACTGGTCTTTTTAGGTTCAGATTTGACAGTTGTTGAATTAGACTTTATACTAACCTTTTCAAACTCTTTGTCCAGATTAACGCAAGGAATTTTACCTTTTGCCTTTGAAGTGGCCTCCTTTTGTTTAGTGTCAGATTCATTTGATGAACATGTGGAATCTGGATCACTTACAAGAGGAGTGGACACCACATGATCCTTGATTGGATTATCATTAATTGGTTTACATTTTGTGTTCATCAAGATCTCATGTGGTGGATGAACCATTTTATAACCCAATCCCTCCCCATTGTTTCTCTCTCTCACTAAGTTTTGGACTATGTGTGAAGAACTAGTCCAACTATACAGTTTTTGTTTTAAGGAATTAACTTCTACTTCTAAAACTGCTTTTTGTTTCTTAGTGTCCTCTAGGGAGTTTAGATAGTACCTAATGTCATTAGCTTGGTTAAAGGCTATAACTTCTGTTTCCCTAAGCTGTTTGTTCAAAAGGTCTATCTTTTCTTTGTAACTATGCTCATTTTGTTTTAAAACTCTGTTAGCTTCAGTGCATAATTCTAGGTCCTTAAATAAATTATCATTATGATCTAATAGCCTAGCAAATTTTAAATAAATGCTTTCCCTAAATTTATTGCAATCAGAACAAGCATGATTATTGAAGAGTTGGTCAGTAGTACTTACCTGAGCGGTTTCTAAAGAATCAGACATCAATGCAGAATCTGATGTTTCTGGAGCTGGTGATCCTGACGTTGTAGTAGTACTCCCTTCTTCAGGTAGGTAGGTGACCACTGTTGCAGTTTCTTCTGATGTTGACATCGCAAGTTTGACTGCAATATCTCCTTCACTAGCTGAGTCATCATCAATATCCTCCACACTAGCAATATTGGATTCTCCCGGTGAGACAAACTGAAAACTCCAATCCTGTCCTTCATCATCATGAGCAGTCAAGGCTTTGGGACCCTTTCTTGGTGAAGTAGGACTGCCAATGGGTTTCTCCTAACGATTAAAGGAGGAGAAAGGATTCCCATTGCCAGTCTTCTTTGGCTTCACGCACTCCCTTTTGAAGTGCCTTTTCTCAACGCATTTGAAGTAGGTTACCTTGTATTTATCAAAGCTGAAGGTAGTGTCCTTAGTAGCAATCAAATTTTGTCCGGTCTTTTTGACAAACTTCATAGCTCTCCGGACTGCACTGGCTAAGGCCCACATTATGTCCATCCTCTCCAGCTCTGTCTCATCCACCTGCTCATAGTCCTCATCTTCCAGGTGGCAGTTCCCAATCTTTCCAGCAATTAGTCCATCATAGGAGTGGACTACCGCAGCTAAGAGATCCATGTGCTCTTTAACTACGTCAACTTTCACATTGCCGAAGTTCTCGGTCTTTAGCTTTGCTGCATCTGCTTCAGGTGCAATATATTGGGTACCAGACGACCCTGACGTGTCTGACCCTGAAGTAGAGGTTGGTGAAGGACCAGACGAGCTTGATACATAAGCTGTCTAAAGAGGTGCTTCAGATGTCTTGGCTTGAGGAGTCGTGTTGTACAACACTGGATTCTGATCATACAAAGACTTTTGAGCTCTGTACTTCATCCTCAGTTCTTCTTCTCTCAGTTTCAGAATGAAGTCATTCATATCTAACTTCGTTAGCGTACCATTCTATTTGAGATTGGAGACAAACGACTCCCATTTCTCCGGCAGCCCGTCTACAAAGTTGGACACTTTGTCCTCCATTGACGTCGATACTCCATGAGTGTGCATCTCATTCATCAAGTGGTAGAACCTGTCGATAACATCATCTAGGCTTTCTTTTCCCATCGAGGAGAAGTTGTCAAATTCCTTCTTTAAAGCCTTAGCCTTTATGGCCTTCAATGATGCATTTCCCTTATACCTTTTCTCCAATGCATCCTATAGCTTCTTTGCTTGTGTATATTCCGAGAATTGATGGAAAATATCCTTCGGAATTGACTGTGTAAGCAAAGCATAAACCTTCTTTTCTGAATTGTATTTCACTGTTTGTCCGTCAGTCATGCCATCAAGTGTGAGTTTGACACCATCAGCTCCTACAGGCATGCTGTACCCCGTCTCTATGGACTCCCACATATTGGGATCTACTCCATTTAAGTAGATCTCGAAACTTCGCTTCCATTGTGGATACTCCCCTAACGTGATAAGCTTTGGGGGCTTGTTGTGATTCCCCACTTCATTCTCCAGTAGCAGTAAGTTTTGTATAAGTGAGTCTCACCCTGCTGTGAATGCTGAATATATGTCTTCCAATGCTATTAACTTTAACTTTAGACCAAACTGTTGAATTAGTTCGAATGAAGGTGTGCGATTGGGCTATTCATGTGATTGAGCTATGCGGATGGTTCAATCGTGCGACTGAACTAATGCGGATGACTCAGTCGGCCAAATGAACTTATGCAGATGAACAATGCGAATGGACTTCTCAGTCGGATGAATGGAAGTGCGACTGAGTCCAATCATGCGTATGGGGAATGCGTATGACCTCAGTCGTGCGATTGAGTCAATCGTGCGACTGAACCTGCTGGATTTCGAAAATTTATAGGTTTAAGGTGTTTGAACGCAAAAACACGAATTTTTGCTAACCCTAATTTCCGTATGCCGGAAAAAACTTAACTTTACGATCAGAAAACATCTAAAACCTGTTTTGACACAAAAGATTGCGTTTTTTTTTTGCGTAAAAACACACTTTTTATATCAAAACGATTGATCACACGTAAATCTAGAGCCCAAGCTCTGATACCACTTGTTAGGGATCGTGTACTGGATGAATACTAATAGATTTACGTGTGTATCGAATCAAATAGTGCGGAATCCTATTTGATTGGCGATCCAATCAGTGAGAACGCACGTAGAATCAATTAAAAATTGAACCTAAACGTAAGAACGATAAGCAATCGATCTACTACGATCTTTGAAGTTGGAACAGGTTATTAGAGGTCTCCGGACGGCTATGGTACATCTGGCCATCAAAATATTCGAAGTGTCTAGTTTTTCCACGATTTAAGTGGTAATTATAGGTTAAGGTTTCTCAATCGTGCGACTGGACCATTTGCATGGTTCAGTCGTGCGACTGAGTCAATCTCATGTTTCAATCATACGACTGATCCGGTCTCCTAGTTCATTCGTACTACTGGTTCATTAGCATGAAGTTGTTCATGCGTATGGTCCATTAGCATGGGCCAATCGCATGAGAACTTCACATGATTAAGTTTGAATATGTTTCATAGTCATTAATTGATTTAGATATTATTTAAACAACCACAACCTATATAGTTAAGTCAATGAGCATTATTACATACCAACTAATGAAATATTCAACATTAAGCACAACCACATGTTGTATTTCATAAGTACCCGTACAATTACATATGTGTAAGACAATACAAATATATTATATTAAGATTAGAAACTAGGGACACATGTATCTACAGTTTTCTCCTTCAACAGTTTCAACACTATGATGGAGGTCCTGTCGAATTTGGAGCTGAGGCCGGAGGATATATTTCTAGCAGAGGGAGTATATCCAAGGGTAAGTTAAAAGTTGACAAAGTTAACTTTGTCAAACAGCTTGAACACAATTTGTTAAGTGTTTCTTAGTTTTGTGATCAAAAGCACCAGATGCTTTTCACAAAGCATGACTATATTATCCTCAAACCAGGGATGACAATTCCTCCAGAATTGGTGCTTCTTAGATCTCCCAGGAAAGGGGATAGGTACAAGCTAGATATGAACAATGCTTCCCTAATGGGTGAAGTATCATGCTTTCTTTCCAAAGTTGATAGTGATGAGTCAACACTTTGGCATAAACGTATGTATCATGTAAATTTTAAGACAATGAATAAATTGGCTAATAATAACTTGGTACATGGTTTGCCTAAAAAGGAATTTTTCTACAAAGACAACTGTGTTGCATGCCTAAAAGGGAAGCAACACTTGGCCTCTCATAAATCTAAAAGTGTTAACTCCATCACTACTCCATTATACTTATTGCACATGGATCTTTTTGGTCCCACAAGTATAATGAGTATTGGAAGGAAATCATACTACCTTGTGATAGTCGATGATATTACAAGATTTACATGAGTATTCTTTTTAAGAACTAAAGATGAAACTGCTAAAACATTAAAATCTTTATTCTTAAAATAGAAAATCAAATTGATCACAAGGTTAAGATTATTAGAAGTGATCAATGGACTGAGTTTAAGAACTTTGTTCTTGACTCATTTTGTAACTCAAAAGGGATTGCCATACAATATAGTGCTCCCAGAACTCCTTAACAAAATGGTGTTGCTGAGAGGAGGAACATGACACTTATTGAGGCTACTCGAACTATGTTAGCTGATTCCAAACTACCTCTAACATTCTCGGAAGAGGCAGTTAGCACTACATGCTATGTGCAGAACAGAGTTCTTGTAGTTAAGCCACATGGAAAAACCCCTTATGAGCTATGGAACAAGAGGCCACTGTTCATTGGCTTTCTAAGGTCCTTTGGCAGCAGGTGTACCATACTTAACACAAAGGACACTTTAGCAAAATTTGCTGAAAAGTCAGATGATGCTATCTTTGTTGGATACTCTTCTAGCTCTAAAGCTTATAGAGTATACAACATTAAGAATCAACAATTTAAGGAGTCGTCCAATATAGTTGTTAATGAGCACACTCTTTGTGTTAGGGGGAATGGCCCTGATCATATCTTTGATTTAGAATTGTTACCAAACTATTCTAAACCTTCTTGTGAGAATGTTTCAGTTGGAACAAGTGCTCAAAATGATGCTGATGCTGATGCTAATCAACTATTTGAGCTACCCAGACCTCTTCCAGTTCTCCAAGAGATGCAGCAAATCAAGCTCCCACTATTCACAGATCAGAAAGTATATTTATATCAAGGAATAGTGAAGCTTCAACCAGTGAATAACCTGCTGATCCTCAAAACTCATCAGGTGATCCAACACAACACGGAGCTGAGGGAGGTAGCATTTTAAAGGAATAGGTGACTGTTAATGCTACTTCACAACCAACAATTGATGATGTTTCTCATTTATTCAATCAGTCCTCATTCAATGAATTTAAAACAATAGCTGGACAAAGTGTTCCAGTTCCTGAGCAAAATATGTCTAATCTGGACCTATCTTTGCAACAGGAAGTGATTCCTCGCTTAAGGATTCACAACACTCATCCAGCTA
Source organism: Flaveria trinervia (assembly GCA_025506515.1). Taxonomy (NCBI): domain Eukaryota; kingdom Viridiplantae; phylum Streptophyta; class Magnoliopsida; order Asterales; family Asteraceae; genus Flaveria; species Flaveria trinervia. The sequence goes on along the minus strand of CM046458.1, from coordinate 17,221,852 downwards.
GGAACATCATTGGGGATGTCTCTAAAGGTGTGAGAACAAGAGGGCAGACTCATCATGGGAATGTTTGCTTGTACTCATGCTTCTTATCCCAGATAGAACCCAAGAAGGTGGAAGACGCCTTGAAAGATAGTAGTTGGGTTGAATCGATGCAAGAGGAGCTGCTTCAATTCAAAAGATAGAAGGTTTGGAACCTATGTCCGCTACCATCTGGTCAAGTACCAATAGGCACTAAATGGGTTTTCAGGAACAAAAGAGATGACAGAGGCTTGATCATCAAGAACAAGGCAAGACTGGTAGTTCAAGGATACACTCAAGAGGAAGGAATTGATTATACTGATGTCTTTGCACCTGTTGCAAGACTTGAGGCAGTTAGGTTGTTCCTTGCTAATGGAGCTTCCAACAAATTTACTATCTACCAGCTTGATGTCAAGTGTGCCTTTCTATATGGGGATATAGATAAGGAACTGTATGTGTGTCAGCCTCCAGGATTTGAAGATCCATAGCATCCTCACTATGTGTGCAAATTGGATAAAGCTCTATATGGGCTGCACCAAGCACCAATGTTGTGGTACGAGACTCTGTCTTAGTTTCTCCTTAAGAATGGCTACACCAAAGGAACCATTGACAAGACTTTATTCATAAGGAAGTCTGGTAAGGACATTTTGCTTGTTCAAGTCTATGTTGATGACATCATATTTGGTTTTTCAAATGACCAAATGTATAAGGACTTTGAAAGCATTATGAAGAGAAGTTTGAGATGAATTCCATGGGAGAAATGGATTTTTTTCCTTGGAATTCAGGTGAAACAACTGAAGGAAGGGTTTTTCATTAATCAATCTAAGTATGTCAATGACATCTTAGAAGATTTGAGATGAAAGATTGCAAGCCAACAAAGACACCCATACCCAGAAACCATAATCTTTGTCCTGACTTAAGGGGGAGGATACTAATCAACATCAGTATAGGGCGATTATTGGTTCTCTGATGTATCTCACAACCAGTAGACCTGATATTATGTTTTCAACTTGTATCTGTGCAAGATACCAGGCTGCTCCAAAGGTGTCTCACCTGGCTACTGCCAAGAGAATCCTCAGATACCTCAAAGGAGCACCTGAACTAGGTCTCTGGTATCCTAAAAACAATGATTTTAATTTCTATGGATACTCTAACAGTGACTATGGTGGCTGCAACATTGACAATGTAGATACATGTGTCCCTAGTTTCTGAACTTAATGTAATATGTTTGTATTGTCTTACACATATGTAATTGTACAGGTACCTAATGAAATACAATATGTGGTTGTTCTTATAATGTTGAATATTTCATTGGTTGGTATATATTAACGCTTATTGAACTGACTATATAGGTTGTGGTTGTTTGAATAATATCTAAATCAATTAATGATTATGAAACATATTCAAACTTAATCATGTGAAGTTCTCATGCGATTGGCCCATGCTAATGGACCATACGCATGAACAACTTCATGCTAATGAACCAGTTGTACGAATGAACCAGGAGACTGGATCAGTCACATGATTGAAACAAGAGATTAACTCAGTCGCACTACTGAACACTCAGTCGTGTGAATGGATCAACTACATGACTCAATCGCATGACTAGACCATGCAAATGGTCCAGTCGCACGATTGAGAAACCCTAACCTATAAATACCACTTAAATCGTGGAGAACTAGACACTTTGAATATTTGATACCTAAACGTACCCTAGCCGTCCAGAGACCTCTAGTAACCTGCTCCAACTTCATAGATCGCAGTAGATCGATTGCTAATCTTTCTTCACGTTTAGATTCAATCTTTAATTGATTCTACGTGCGTTCTCACTGATTGGATCACCAATCAAATAGGATTTCGTTGGATCCTGTATGCCCAAGACACATAGAACATTGATGTGGTTAGTACGTCATGATCCAAGTCGGGTCATACCCAATAACAAGCTTATCAAACGCCAATAAATATTTATTTGATGATATGATCATGCAATTAAATATGAGCACCAAATTAGAAAATAGGTTTTCTAATTTAAAGAAATGAGAGATAGAAAAAATTATATGGATAATTTGTTAATGAATTATTATTATTTGAATTGTCATTCAAATGGCTTGAATAACATCAAATAATATATGTTCTTATGTTATACATTAAAAGGGTTTAATTATATAACATATCAACATCTTAATGTAATTAGTTGGTTTTATATTTTAGGGTGTATAAGTTATATAATTAAAAGGTTAATTGTATATATCTTATCATCTAACTAATGAACATTAATAATGTGCCTTGTGTTACATAATTAAAAGGGTTAATTATGTAACAAGTCCACTCAACTTTTAATGTGTTACAAGTAGTTCAAAAATGGGTGAACTTGGTGTTTTAAACCTGATTTCAGCAGCCCCTTGGACTCCCGATTTTTTTCTTGAAAATGCAACACTCATTAAGTTAGTGGTTGAGTGGTAGAATGCAAAATCTGATCTTACTATCTCTCTCTCATTTTTGCAAAAAATGAACAACTAGAGAAAAGCTCTATATTCTCTCTGATTCACGGCTGAAACTTGGTTTTTGAACTCCTTTTGGTCGTTTCTTGGGTGTTCTAATGACCCAAGCTATGCTCCTTCATTGGTGTGAAGTAGAAAAGGTTTTCTTCCTTCCACCCATTGAAGAACTCGGCTGGAACAAGGTTCCAGCAGCATTGTTGTTCGTTTTTGGTGCTTTAAATCCTAGCAACGATGGTGTTTTCTTAGAGGCTTGTGGGTATGGACACTTGAGGACTCCTACCCTTGGAGGATGATTTTGGTTGATTTAATAAACCCCATGTCTTTCAAATTTATATCTTCATGCTTATGATTAAACTTTGAAAGATAGGAATGTCAATTGGTTGATATGTTTTGGTTGTTGTTTGTTTGGACAAACAAACCCTAATTTTTAGTTTATGTTAGTTGAAAATTTGGGGTTTGATGGGGTTTATTTTGTTTGTTGAATGATGTTTGTGATTTTTCATTTGATGGTGCATAACCTAGCTTAGACCTTGTGTTGTTTTGGTTTGGTTGCATGTTTGTTTTGGTTATTTTCGTTCAATTGGGTTGTAAGTTTTGTGCTTGTAATTTATCTATATATTCATTGGGATGTAATAATAGATTAGGAGTATTTCTCTTTTACTAGAAAATATGTATTAGGATATATATTATGTAAAAGAAGATTCTCGGGAAGGAAGCACAAAAGGAAGACACAAAGTGGACTTGAAGCATACGGATGCGACATCAAGTGGGAGATCCATTGTGATCTCAATTTTGTGTTGTTGTTAACCCTTAGGAAATACCTAATGACCACACTTGTGATGGCAAACAAGTGTGGTCACAATAGTAGCTATGGTTATGCACATGTGGTGTTTATATTATGCTTGTTTGATTGTGATTTTGTGAATGATTGTGTGATATTTAGATATGATAAACAATCATTAAGTGTTAATAAATGGTTATTAAAAGGATTAATGATTTCATAATAAAATGGGTTTTATTAAAAGAACCATAGGGTACCAAGTATTTGTAAGCATGCAATTACAAGGTACATAGAGTTTTCAAAGTCTAGAATTACTGGAAACTTAAATCCCTTTGGTAACAAGTCTATCACCATCCTTTTACACGACACTCGAATCACTTGGGAACTATTTGTGGGATAAAGGTCACCTCACCACTTGTAGGGAACTTGTATCTTTGAGGTGAGTCTAACGTACTTGTGGGATAAAGGTCACCTAACCGCTTGTATGTGAAAACTCACATGTGTGTGTAAGTAGGACGACTTGAATTGGAAACCATGTGATTAGGGTCACCGAAGCATGGCGTACAATGGTCTTGATGGGATTAAACATGACGACTAAACATATGATGTTTAACCGATCCTATAAGACTAGAAGTTGCAATAGGTTGCAATTGTCAACTGTTGACTACCTTGTTAATTTAAATAATGGGATAAAGGTCACCTAAGCATCATTTAAATGTAACGTTGGATTCTAGATTTTAATTGTTAATTGTCTATGAGACATTTAAGGGTATTAACGATTAAAATAAATTTATCAGAAATACTAAAATGAACTTTGTCAATTATTGTAGTGATGACCGCTAACTATAATGCTACCACCCCGATCGTCCCTTCCCTATCACTGAGATCTATTCTCGAGAGGGATCGTCCTAACCATAATTATGTTATGGACTCAATTTCGAAACTTGAGAATCGTTCTCAAGAATGAGTAAAGGCCTATGTCCTTGACGATCCCATACCTCACCAACCAACGCTGTTGATGTTAAGGTTTTTTGACGATTGGCTTAGGCACACTAAGGATTCTGTGCAAGTATCCTACCTCATGTTGGGAATATGATTCCCGAACTCCAAAAGGGTTTGGAGCATCATGGGGCATATGACATGATAATCTAGTTGAAGGAAATGTTCCTTCAACAAACTTTAGTAGATTGCTTCAAAACGGTTCGAGTACTTTATGCATGTCACATGGAAGAAACCCAATCGATATCATCTTATATATTCTTAAGATAAAAGCCACATTGATAGCCTCAAGATGCTTAACTGTCCTGTCTCAAGTAGTTGGCCAAGGATTTGATCCTTGATTGCCTAACTAAAGGTTTGAGACATTCATAATAAACTGTAATATGAATGGGTGGGACAAGAGCATCGGTGAACTTCATGCAATGCTCAAAGCAACCGAGGCAGGGATGGGTAGAGAGGTTCTACCTATTCTCTCGATCAATGAGGGAGGCTATAAGAAATGGCCAATCCCGATCCTAAGGCAATTATTGCCAAAGGAAAGGAATACATCAAAGCAAAGGTTAAAGCGAAACCTCGAAAAACCAAAGCTGATGAAGCCTAAGGTAACGGAGAACGATCCATGCTTTGAGTATGGAGAGATAGGACAATGAAAAGGAATTGTCCCTCCTATCTCAAGGAGTTGAAAGACAAGAGGGATGTTGGGAAAACCTCAAATACAATTTCCATGATTCACACATTGTATTAAATGTCATTTCTTCAAACACATGGGTATTGGATACTGGATATGAGACTCATACTTGCAATTGTTGCAAAGGGATTCAAAAGAAATGTGCGCTTCAAGGAGGGAAACTCTATTTTGAGACTTTCAAATGGTTTGGAAGTTGTTCTCAAAACATTTTGTATGCACCTAGTTTGACTAGGAACATAATTAATGTTTCCTATTAAAACAATATGATCATGATTTAAAGTTTGTAAATAATGGTATTAAGTTTTATGGATGATGTATTTCATTTTAAGGATATGCATTTTTAATGATATCCATGAATTGGTTCATGATAATTCGTCCTATAATTACACATTAAGCACCAAGAAACTTAAAATGGGTTTAAGTTATTATTATCTTTGACATTGTCATCTTGGTCACATAAACAAGAATTGGATTCAAACACTTCAAAAGAATGGTCTTTTGGAAACAAATGAAAATGTTTCATTTGATAAGTGTGAACCAAAAGAGTTTTTAGGAATGATACGTTTGGATGTATGTGGTCATTTTAAGACAATGACAAAGATTGGTGAAAGATACTTCATTACTTTTACCGACGATTACAGTCGCTATTATTGTGTGCACTTGATGACACATAAGTATGAAGCTTTTGAAATGTTCAAAATCTTAAATAATGAAGTAGAAAATAAACTCTACATAACTATCTATGTTCATTCTGATAAAGGGGAAACTGAACCCTATTTGGATATGGTTCAATTTATTATGGCTATGAGCTTACCACCTTTATCATTTTGGGTTTTCGCATTGCTCTTTGAGGCCATATTATGAATATGACCCGGACAAAGAAAGTGTATATTAGTTGAGAATCCACAGAGACTGTATGGGATGTTGTTTCTTTGACTCAATGGAGCAAAAGTATTTATTGCTCGAAAGGCTAAGTTCTTGGAAACCGAGTTCTTTATGGAAGGAATGACGTATAGAACTTTGGAACTTGATAAGGATCAAAATCCACAAGCCGGTACACTTTTGTTGACACTAGCTACCAACAAGAGGTTGTTGATGATGATCAAGAGGTTGATAAATACACACAAAACGTTCACAAATCTGGTAGAGTTAGTATTCCATCTGAAAGATATGGATATTCCATGAATGGATGCTTTGTGGTTGACCCCTGTAGGCTAACCATATACCAAGATTCTATGTCCAATTTGGATTGAAACAAGCATCGAGAAGGTTGTGTATATATGAAAGCTAGTGGGAGCATAATTGTATTCTTAGTGTTGTATGTTGATGACACACTACTATTTGGAAATGATATTCCAACCATGGAAGGTGTTAAAACCTACCTTGGAATATGTTTTTCCATATAAGATCTCGTTTAAGCCGCCCATATTTTGGAATAAGGATCTATAAGGATAGATCGAGGTGGTTGATAGATTTAAACCAATTGCATATATTGATAAAATCATGAAAAGGTTCAAGATGGAAAACTCTTAGAAAGGGATGGTACCTATTCAAAGAGGGACAATGTTGACTACGTCTCAATGTCCAAGCTCATAGGATGAGCGAGATCAAATGAAGGATATCCCATACGCATCTGTTATACGATCCATCATTTGTGTGATGATATGCACTAGACCGGACGAGTCATGCTTATTAAGTATGGCAAAGTATATACCAATAGAAATAACCATTGGATGGCTGTTAAAAGTATATTGAAATACCTTAGTAGGACTAAGGATATGTTTCTAATATACGGATCTGTTGAAGTGGAAGTCGTTGTAAAGGGTTACACGGATGCAGGCTTCCAAAACTGATCAAGATGATTCTCGATCATAATCGGGGTATACTTCCATTATGAATGGAGGAGAAGTGTCCTTGAAAGGTTCAAAGCAGGACACGGTAGCATTGTTCACTACAAAATCCGAATACATAGCCGCTTCATTGGCAGCTTGGGAAGCTGCATGGATAAGTTTGTCCATTGCTTATCTAGGGGTGGTCTCTACCATTCAAGACCCCTAGAAATCTTTGGTAATTACGTGGGTGCGATTGCTCAAATCAAGGAATCCCATACTCATCAAAAGACTAAACACCTTGAGCGGAGATTCAACATCATAAGGGATGGAGTTGAAAAAGGGTAAAGATATGTATTCATAAAGTTCGTAAAGATCAAAACATTGCGGACCCACTCACGAATCTCCTTGTGAGGGCAAAGTATGAGGGTCATACTTGTGCCTTAGGACTTCGATATTCTAGTGATTGGAATTGATCTGTTTAGCATATAAAATATGGAACAATTGTAATATTTAACTCTTTTATATTTGAGTTATGTTCCTTTTTAGCATGTTACATCCATGAATATGTTTATTATTCTAAATGTCCGTAGTCGGTCATATTTGTGGGAACAAATATGAATGTAAGACTATTATGAACATGGATTGGTAGATATTCATAAGGTATGAATATAGAGCAATTGGTTGCTACCAAGGTTCATAGATATTTGTGGGATGCAAATATTGGACTGACCCGCGTCTCAAATTTTACTACATAGAATCTCTTTGATTGATCATAAGTAATTTTGAGTAAAGGCGAATATCATTTTGTATCCTCAGACCTGAGATGCATATTGGGTTTTGATATTCACCAAATGTTATACCTTAAGTTAGTTCTTCACTGTTCTGAAATAATAGACAGTACATAAGGCTATGTTCAGGTGTGACACAAGGTGATTTTGAGAAACGTATGCAGTCAAGATGGGATTTGTTCCTCTTATTCATTGAGAGCAAGATGTCTAAGGCCTGATTAAGTTAAATCAACAAGGAATGATCATTCTGTGTCTTTGGATTTAACAGGACATCTGTAACAAAAGGATAGATGATCGATTCACCTAAATCAATTCAAGTTGGAACTTGAAGGGGATGATGTTATTGTATGGCTTTAAAGTCATGCGTATAAAGGGTAGTAAACCGTTGTTAGGCGGTATTTACTGCTTGCATCAATCGCCTATGAATCTTGTGCAAGTGGGAGGTTGTTGGATCCTGTATGCCCAAGACACATAAAACATTGATGTGGTTAGTACGTCATGATCCAAGTCGGGTCATACCCAATAACAAGCTTATCAAACGCCAATAATATTTATTTGATGATATGATCATGCAATTAAATATGAGCACCAAATTAGAAAATAGGTTTTCTAATTTAAAGAAATGAGAGATAGAACAAATTATATGGATAATTTGTTAATGAATTATTATTATTTGAATTGTCATTCAAATGGCTTGAATAACATCAAATAATATATGTTCTTATGTTATACATTAAAAGGGTTAATTATATAACATATCAACATCTTAATGTAATTAGTTGGTTTTATATTTTAGGGTGTATAAGTTATATAATTAAAAGGTTAATTGTATATATCTTATCATCTAACTAATGAACATTAATAATGTGCCTTGTGTTACATAATTAAAAGGTTAATTATGTAACAAGTCCACTCAACTTTTAATGTGTTACAAGTAGTTCAAAAATGGGAAAACTTGGTGTTTTAAAAACCTGATTTCAGCAGCCCCTTGGACTCCCGATTTTTGTCTTGAAAATGCAACATTCATTAAGTTAGTGGTTGAGTGGTAGAGTGCAAAATCTGATCTTACTATCTCTCTCTCATTTTTGCAAAAAATGAACAACTAGAGAAAAGCTCTATATTCTCTCCTGATTCACGGCTGAAACTTGGTTTTTGAACTCCTTTTGGTCGTTTCTTGGGTGTTCTAATGACCCAAGCTATGCTCCTTCATTGGTGTGAAGTAGAAAAGGTTTTCTTCCTTCCACCCATTGAAGAACTCGGCTGGAAACAAGGTTCCAGCAGCATTGTTGTTCGTTTTTGGTGCTTTAAATCCTAGCAACGATGGTGTTTTCTTAGAGGCTTGTGGGTATGGACACTTGAGGACTCCTACCCTTGGAGGATGATTTTGGTTGATTTAATAAACCCCATGTCTTTCAAATTTATATCTTCATGCTTATGATTAAACTTTGAAAGATAGGAATGTCAATTGGTTGATATGTTTTGGTTGTTGTTTGTTTGGACAAACAAACCCTAATTTTAGTTTATGTTAGTTGAAAATTTGGGGTTTGATGGGGTTTATTTTGTTTGTTGAATGATGTTTGTGATTTTTCATTTGATGGTGCATAACCTAGCTTAGACCTTGTGTTGTTTTGGTTTGGTTGCATGTTTGTTTTGGTTATTTTCGTTCAATTGGGTTGTAAGTTTTGTGCTTGTAATTTATCTATATATTCATTGGGATGTAATAATAGATTAGGAGTATTTCTCTTTTACTAGAAAATATGTATTAGGATATATATTATGTAAAAGAAGATTCTCGGGAAGGAAGCACAAAAGGAAGACACAAAGTGGACTTGAAGCATACGGATGCGACATCAAGTGGGAGATCCATTGTGATCTCAATTTTGTGTTGTTGTTAACCCTTAGGAAATACCTAATGACCACACTTGTGATGGCAAACAAGTGTGGTCACAATAGTAGCTATGGTTATGCACATGTGGTTGTTTATATTATGCTTGTTTGATTGTGATTTTGTGAATGATTGTGTGATATTTAGATATGATAAACAATCATTAAGTGTTAATAAATGGTTATTAAAAGGATTAATGATTTCATAATAAAATGGGTTTTATTAAAAGAACCATAGGGTACCAAGTATTTGTAAGCATGCAATTACAAGGTACATAGAGTTTTCAAAGTCTAGAATTACTGGAAACTTAAATCCCTTTGGTAACAAGTCTATCACCATCCTTTTACACGACACTCGAATCACTTGGGAACTATTTGTGGGATAAAGGTCACCTAACCACTTGTAGGGAACTTGTATCTTTGAGGTGAGTCTAACGTACTTGTGGGATAAAGGTCACCTAACCGCTTGTATGTGAAAACTCACATGTGTGTGTAAGTAGGACGACTTGAATTGGAAACCATGTGATTAGGGTCACCGAAGCATGGCGTACAATGGTGTTGATGGGATTAAACATGACGACTAAACATATGATGTTTAACCGATCCTATAAGACTAGAAGTTGCAATAGGTTGCAATTGTCAACTGTTGACTACCTTGTTAATTTAAATAATGGGATAAGGTCACCTAAGCATCATTTAAATGTAACGTTGGATTCTAGATTTTAATTGTTAATTGTCTATGAGACATTTAAGGGTATTAACGATTAAAATAAATTTATCAGAAATACTAAAATGAACTTTGTCAATTATTGTAGTGATGACCGCTAACTATAATGCTACCACCCCGATCGTCCCTTCCCTATCACTGAGATCTATTCTCGAGAGGGATCGTCCTAACCATAATTATGTTATGGACTCAATTTCGAAACTTGAGAATCGTTCTCAAGAATGAGTAAAGGCCTATGTCCTTGACGATCCCATACCTCACCAAAAACGCTGTTGATGTTAAGGTTTTTTGACGATTGGCTTAGGCACACTAAGGATTCTGTGCAAGTATCCTACCTCATGTTGGGAATATGATTCCCGAACTCCAAAAGGGTTTGGAGCATCATGGGGCATATGACATGATAATCTAGTTGAAGGAAATGTTCCTTCAACAAACTTTAGTAGATTGCTTCAAAACGGTTCGAGTACTTTATGCATGTCACATGGAAGAAACCCAATCGATATCATATTATATATTCTTAAGATAAAGCCACATTGATAGCCTCAAGATGCTTAACTGTCCTGTCTCAAGTAGTTGGCCAGGATTTGATCCTTGATTGCCTAACTAAAGGTTTGAGACATTCATAATAAACTGTAATATGAATGGGTGGGACAAGAGCATCGGTGAACTTCATGCAATGCTCAAAGCAACCGAGGCAGGGATGGGTAGAGAGGTTCTACCTATTCTCTCGATCAATGAGGGAGGCTATAAGAAATGGCCAATCCCGATCCTAAGGCAATTATTGCCAAAGGAAAGGAATACATCAAAGCAAAGGTTAAAGCGAAACCTCGAAAAACCAAAGCTTATGAAGCCTAAGGTAACGGAGAACGATCCATGCTTTGAGTATGGAGAGATAGGACAATGAAAAGGAATTGTCCCTCCTATCTCAAGGAGTTGAAAGACAAGAGGGATGTTGGGAAAACTCAAATACAATTTCCATGATTCACACATTGTATTAAATGTCATTTCTTCAAACACATGGGTATTGGATACTGGATATGAGACTCATACTTGCAATTGTTGCAAAGGGATTCAAAAGAATGTGCGCTTCAAGGAGGGAAACTCTATTTTGAGACTTTCAAATGGTTTGGAAGTTGTTCTCAAAACATTTTGTATGCACCTAGTTGACTAGGAACATAATTAAGTTTCCTATTAAAACAATATGATCATGATTAAAGTTTGTAAATAATGGTATTAAGTTTTATGGATGATGTATTTCATTTTAAGGGATACATTTTAATGATATCCATGAATTGTTCATGATAATTCGTCCTATAATTACACATTAAGCACCAAGAAACTTAAAATGGGTTTAAGTTATTATTATCTTTGACATTGTCATCTGGTCACATAAACACAGAATTGGATTCAAACACTTCAAAAGAATGGTTTTGGAAACAAATGAAAATGTTTCATTTGATAAGTGTGAACCAAAAGAGTTTTTAGGAATGATACGTTGGATGTATGTGGTCATTTTAAGACAATGACAAAGATTGGGAAAGATACTTCATTACTTTTACCGACGATTACAGTCGCTATTATTGTGTGCACTTGATGACACATAAGTATGAAGCTTTTGAAATGTTCAAAATCTTAAATAATGAAGTAGAAAATAAACTCTACATAACTATCTATGTTCATTCTGATAAAGGGGAAACTGAACCCTATTTGGATATGGTTCAATTTATTATGGCTATGAGCTTACCACCTTTATCATTGGGGTTTCGCATTGCTCTTTGAGGCCATATTATGAATATGACCCGGACAAAGAAAGTGTATATTAGTTGAGAATCCACAGAGACTGTATGGGATGTGTTTCTTTGACTCAATGGAGCAAAAGTATTTATTGCTCGAAAGGCTAAGTTCTTGGAAACCGAGTTCTTTATGGAAGGAATGACGTATAGAACTTTGGAACTTGATAAGGATCAAAATCCACAAGCCGGTACACTTTTGGTGACACTAGCTACCAACAAGAGGTTGTTGATGATGATCAAGAGGTTGATAAATACAACAAACGTTCACAAATCTGGTAGAGTTAGTATTCCATCTGAAAGATATGGATATTCCATGAATGGATGCTTTGTGGTTGACCCCTGTAGGCTAACCATATACCAAGATTCTATGTCCAATTTGGATTGAAACAAGCATCGAGAAGGTTGTGTATATATGAAAGCTAGTGGGAGCATAATTGTATTCTTAGTGTTGTATGTTGATGACACACTACTATTTGGAATGATATTCCAACCATGGAAGGTGTTAAAACCTACCTTGGAATATGTTTTTCCATATAAGATCTCGTTTAAGCCGCCATATTTTGGAATAAGGATCTATAAGGATAGATCGAGGTGGTGATAGATTTAAACCAATTGCATATATTGATAAAATCATGAAAAGGTTCAAGATGGAAAACTCTTAGAAAGGGATGGTACCTATTCAAAGAGGGACAATGTTGACTACGTCTCAATGTCCAAGCTCATAGGATGAGCGAGATCAATGAAGGATATCCCATACGCATCTGTTATACGATCCATCATTTGTGTGATGATATGCACTAGACCGGACGAGTCATGCTTATTAAGTATGGCAAAGTATATACCAATAGAAATAACCATTGGATGGCTGTTAAAAGTATATTGAAATACCTTAGTAGGACTAAGGATATGTTTCTAATATACGGATCTGTTGAAGTGGAAGTCGTTGTAAAGGGTTACACGGATGCAGGCTTCCAAAACTGATCAAGATGATTCTCGATCATAATCGGGGTATACTTCCATTATGAATGGAGGAGAAGTGTCCTTGAAAGGTTCAAAGCAGGACACGGTAGCATTGTTCACTACAAAATCCGAATACATAGCCGCTTCATTGGCAGCTTGGGAAGCTGCATGGATAAGTTTGTCCATTGCTTATCTAGGGGTGGTCTACCATTCAAGACCCCTAGAAATCTTTGGTAATTACGTGGGTGCGATTGCTCAAATCAAGGAATCCCATACTCATCAAAGACTAAACACCTTGAGCGGAGATTCAACATCATAAGGGATGGAGTTGAAAAGGGTAAAGATATGTATTCATAAAGTTCGTAAAGATCAAAACATTGCGGAACCACTCACGAATCTCCTTGTGAGGGCAAAGTATGAGGGTCATACTTGTGCCTTAGGACTTCGATATTCTAGTGATTGGAATTGATATGTTAGCATATAAAATATGGAACAATTGTAATATTTAACTCTTTTATATATTTGAGTTATGTCCTTTTTAGCATGTTACATCCATGAATATGTTTATTATTCTAAATGTCCGTAGTCGGTCATATTTGTGGGAACAAATATGAATGTAAGACTATTATGAACATGGATTGGTAGATATCATAAGGTATGAATATAGAGCAATTGGTTGCTACCAAGGTTCATAGATATTTGTGGGATGCAAATATTGGACTGACCGCGTCTCAAATTTTACTACATAGAATCTCTTTGATTGATCATAAGTATTTTGAGTAAAGGCGAATATCATTTTGTATCCTCAGACCTGAGATGCATATTGGGTTTTGATATTCACCAAATGTTATACCTTAAGTTAGTTCTTCACTGTTCTGAAATAATAGACAGTACATAAGGCTATGTTCAGGTGTGACACAAGGTGATTTTGAGAAACGTATGCAGTCAAGATGGGATTTGTTCCTCTTATTCATTGAGAGCAAGATGTCTAAGGCCTGATTAAGTTAAATCAACAAGGAATGATCATTCTGTGTCTTTGGATTTAACAGGACATCTGTAACAAAAGGATAGATGATCGATTCACCTAAATCAATTCAAGTTTGGAACTTGAAGGGGATGATGTTATTGTATGGCTTTAAAGTCATGCGTATAAAGGGTAGTAAACCGTTGTTAGGCGGTATTTACTGCTTGCATCAATCGCCTATGAATCTTGTGCAAGTGGGAGGTTGTTGGATCCTGTATGCCCAAGACACATAACATTGATGTGGTTAGTACGTCATGATCCAAGTCGGGTCATACCCAATAACAAGCTTATCAAACGCCAATAAATATTTATTTGATGATATGATCATGCAATTAAATATGAGCACCAAATTAGAAAATAGGTTTTCTAATTTAAAGAAATGAGAGATAGAACAAATTATATGGATAATTTGTTAATGAATTATTATTATTTGAATTGTCATTCAAATGGCTTGAATAACATCAAATAATATATGTTCTTATGTTATACATTAAAAGGTTTAATTATATAACATATCAACATCTTAATGTAATTAGTTGGTTTTATATTTTAGGGTGTATAAGTTATATAATTAAAAGGTTAATTGTATATATCTTATCATCTAACTAATGAACATTAATAATGTGCCTTGTGTTACATAATTAAAAGGTTAATTATGTAACAAGTCCACTCAACTTTTAATGTGTTACAAGTAGTTCAAAAATGGGTGAACTTGGTGTTTTAAACCTGATTTCAGCAGCCCCTTGGACTCCCGATTTTTTTCTTGAAAATGCAACACTCATTAAGTTAGTGGTTGAGTGGTAGAGTGCAAAATCTGATCTTACTATCTCTCTCTCATTTTGTTTGCAAAAAATGAACAACTAGAGAAAAGCTCTATATTCTCTCCTGATTCACGGCTGAAACTTGGTTTTTGAACTCCTTTTGGTCGTTTCTTGGGTGTTCTAATGACCCAAGCTATGCTCCTTCATTGGTGTGAAGTAGAAAAGGTTTTCTTCCTTCCACCATTGAAGAACTCGGCTGGAAACAAGGTTCCAGCAGCATTGTTGTTCGTTTTGGTGCTTTAAATCCTAGCAACGATGGTGTTTTCTTAGAGGCTTGTGGGTATGGACACTTGAGGACTCCTACCCTTGGAGGATGATTTTGGTTGATTTAATAAACCCCATGTCTTTCAAATTTATATCTTCATGCTTATGATTAAACTTTGAAAGATAGGAATGTCAATTGGTTGATATGTTTTGGTTGTTGTTTGTTTGGACAAACAAACCCTAATTTTTAGTTTATGTTAGTTGAAAATTTGGGGTTTGATGGGGTTTATTTTGTTTGTTGAATGATGTTTGTGATTTTTCATTTGATGGTGCATAACCTAGCTTAGACCTTGTGTTGTTTTGGTTTGGTTGCATGTTTGTTTTGGTTATTTTCGTTCAATTGGGTTGTAAGTTTTGTGCTTGTAATTTATCTATATATTCATTGGGATGTAATAATAGATTAGGAGTATTTCTCTTTTACTAGAAAATATGTATTAGGATATATATTATGTAAAAGAAGATTCTCGGGAAGGAAGCACAAAAGGAAGACACAAAGTGGACTTGAAGCATACGGATGCGACATCAAGTGGGAGATCCATTGTGATCTCAATTTTGTGTTGTTGTTAACCCTTAGGAAATACCTAATGACCACACTTGTGATGGCAAACAAGTGTGGTCACAATAGTAGCTATGGTTATGCACATGTGGTTGTTTATATTATGCTTGTTTGATTGTGATTTTGTGAATGATTGTGTGATATTTGGATATGATAAACAATCATTAAGTGTTAATAAATGGTTATTAAAAGGATTAATGATTTCATAATAAAATGGGTTTTATTAAAAGAATCATAGGGTACCAAGTATTTGTAAGCATGCAATTACAAGGTACATAGAGTTTTGAAAGTCTAGAATTACTGGAAACTTAAATCCCTTTGGTAACAAGTCTATCACCATCCTTTTACACGACACTCGAATCACTTGGGAACTATTTGTGGGATAAAGGTCACCTAACCACTTGTAGGGAACTTGTATCTTTGAGGTGAGTCTAACGTACTTGTGGGATAAAGGTTACCTAACCGCTTGTATGTGAAAACTCACATGTGTGTGTAAGTAGGACGACTTGAATTGGAAACCATGTGATTAGGGTCACCGAAGCATGGCGTACAATGGTGTTGATGGGATTAAACATGACGACTAAACATATGATGTTTAACCGATCCCATAAGACTAGAAGTTGCAATAGGTTGCAATTGTCAACTGTTGACTACCTTGTTAATTTAAATAATGGGATAAAGGTCACCTAAGCATCATTTAAATGTAACGTTGGATTCTAGATTTTAATTGTTAATTGTCTATGAGACATTTAAGGGTATTAACGATTAAAATAAATTTATCAGAAATACTAAAATGAACTTTGTCAATTATTGTAGTGATGACCGCTAACTATAATGCTACCACCCCGATCGTCCCTTCCCTATCACTGAGATCTATTCTCGAGAGGGATCGTCCTAACCATAATTATGTTATGGACTCAATTTCGAAACTTGAGAATCGTTCTCAAGAATGAGTAAAGGCATATGTCCTTGATGATCCCATACCTCACCAACCAACGCTGTTGATGTTAAGGCTTTTTGACGATTGGCTTAGGCACACTAAGGATTCTGTGCAAGTATCCTACCTCATGTTGGGAATATGATTCCCGAACTCCAAAAGGGTTTGGAGCATCATGGGGCATATGACATGATAATCTAGTTGAAGGAAACGTTCCTTCAACAAACTTTAGTAGATTGCTTCAAAACGGTTCGAGCACTTTATGCATGTCACATGGAAGAAACCCAATCGATATCATCTTATATATTCTTAAGATGAAAAGCCACATTGATAGCCTCAAGATGCTCAACTGTCCTGTCTCAAAGTAGTTGGCCATGGATTTGATCCTTGATTGCCTAACTAAAGGTTTGAGACATTCATAATAAACTGTAATATGAATGGGTGGGACAAGAGCATCGGTGAACTTCATGCAGTGCTCAAAGCAACCGAGGCAGGGATGGGTAGAGAGGTTCTACCTATTCTCTCGATCAATGAGGGAGGCTATAAGAAATGTCCAATCCCGATCCTAAGGCAATTATTGCCAAAGGAAAGGAATACATCAAAGCAAAGGTTAAAGCGAAACCTCGAAAAACCAAAGCTTATGAAGCCTAAGGTAACGGAGAACGATCCATGCTTTGAGTATGGAGAGATAGGACAATGAAAAGGAATTGTCCCTCCTATCTCAAGGAGTTGAAAGACAAGAGGGATGTTGGGCAAACCTCAAATACAATTTCCATGATTCACACATTGTATTAAATGTCATTTCTTCAAACACATGGGTATTGAATACCGGATATGAGACTCATACTTGCAATTGTTGCAAAGGGATTCAAAAGAAATGTGCGCTTCAAGGAGGGAAACTCTATTTTGAGACTTTGAAATGGTTTGCAAGTTGTTCTCAAAACATTTTGTATGCACCTAGTTTGACTAGGAACATAATTAATGTTTCCTATTAAAACAATATGATCATGATTTAAAGTTTGTAAATAATGGTATTAAGTTTTATGGATGATGTATTTCATTTTAAGGATATGCATTTTTAATGATATCCATGAATTGGTTCATGATAATTCGTCCTATAATTACACATTAAGCACCAAGAAACTTAAAATGGGTTTAAGTTATTATTATCTTTGACATTGTCATCTTGGTCACATAAACAAGAATTGGATTCAAACACTTCAAAAGAATGGTCTTTTGGAAACAAATGAAAATGTTTCATTTGATAAGTGTGAACCAAAAGACTTATTAGGAATGATACATTTGGATGTATGTGGTCCTTTTAAGACAATGACAAAGATTGGTGAAAGATACTTCATTACTCTTACCGACGATTACAGTCGCTATTATTGTGTGCACTTGATGACACATAAGTATGAAGCTTTTGAAATGTTCAAAATCTTAAATAATGAAGTAGAAAATAAACTCTACATAACTATCTATGTTCATTCTGATAAAGGGGAAACTGAACCCTATTTGGATATGGTTCAATTTATTATGGCTATGAGCTTACCACCTTTATCATTTTGGGTTTTCGCATTGCTCTCAGAGGCCATATTATGAATATGACCCGGACAAAGAAAGTGTATATTAGTTGAGAATCCACAAAGACTGTATGGGATGTTGTTTCTTTGACTCAATGGAGCAAAAGTATTTATTGCTCGAAAGGCTAAGTTCTTGGAAACCGAGTTCTTTATGGAAGGAATGACGTATAGAACTTTGGAACTTGATAAGGATCAAAATCCACAAGCCGGTACACTTTTGGTTGACACTAGCTACCAACAAGAGGTTGTTGATGATGATCAAGAGGTTGATAAATACACACAAAACGTTCACAAATCTGGTAGAGTTAGTATTCCATCTGAAAGATATGGATATTCCATGAATGGATGCTATGTGGTTGACCCCTGTAGGCTAACCATATACCAAGATTCTATGTCCAATTTGGATTGAAACAAGCATCGAGAAGGTTGTGTATATATGAAAGCTAGTGGGAGCATAATTGTATTCTTAGTGTTGTATGTTGATGACACACTACTATTTGGAAATGATATTCCAACCATGGAAGGTGTTAAAACCTACCTTGGAATATGTTTTTCCATATAAGATCTCGTTTAAGCCGCCCATATTTTGGAATAAGGATCTATAAGGATAGATCGAGGTGGTTGATAGATTTAAACCAAATTGCATATATTGATAAAATCTTGAAAAGGTTCAAGATGGAAAACTCTTAGAAAGGGATGGTACCTATTCAAAGAGGGACAATGTTGACTATGTCTCAATGTCCAAGCTCATAGGATGAGCAAGATCAAATGAAGGATATCCCATACGCATCTGTTATACGATCCATCATTTGTGTGATGATATGCACTAGACCGGACGAGTCATGCTTATTAAGTATGACAAAGTAGATACCAATAGAAATAACCATTGGATGGCTGTTAAAAGTATATTGAAATACCTTAGTAGGACTAAGGATATGTTTCTAATATACGGATCTGTTGAAGTGGAAGTCGTTGTAAAGGGTTACACGGATGCAGGCTTCCAAAACTAATCAAGATGATTCTCGATCATAATCGGGGTATACTTCCAATATGAATGGAGGAGAAGTGTCCTTGAAAGGTTCAAAGCAGGACACGGTAGCATTGTTCACTACAAAATCCGAATACATAGCCGCTTCATTGGCAGCTTGGGAAGCTGCATGGATAAGTTTGTCCATTGCTTATCTAGGGGTGGTCTCTACCATTCAAGACCCCTAGAAATCTTTGGTAATTACATGGGTGCGATTGCTCATATCAAGGAACCCCGTACTCATCAAAAGACTAAACACCTTGAGCGGAGATTCAACATCATAAGGGATGGAGTTGAAAAAGGGTAAAGATATGTATTCATAAAGTTCGTAAAGATCAAAACATTGCGGACCCACTCACGAATCTCCTTGTGAGGGCAAAGTATGAGAGTCATACTTGTGCCTTAGGACTTCGATATTCTAGTGATTGGAATTGATTTGTTTAGCATATAAAATATGGAACAATTGTAATATTTAACTCTTTTATATATTTGAGTTATGTTCCTTTTTAGCATGTTTACATCCATGAATATGTTTATTATTCTAAATGTCCGTAGTCGGTCATATTTGTGGGAACAAATATGAATGTAAGACTATTATGAACATGGATTGGTAGATATCCATAAGGTATGAATATAGAGCAATTGGTTGCTACCAAGGTTCATAGATATTTGTGGGATGCAAATATTGGACTGACCCGCGTCTCAAATTTTACTACATAGAATCTCTTTGATTGATCATAAGTAATTTTGAGTAAAGGCGAATATCATTTTGTATCCTCAGACCTGAGATGCATATTGGGTTTTGATATTCACCAAATGTTATACCTTAAGTTAGTTCTTCACTGTTCTGAAAAAATAGACAGTACATAAGGCTATGTTCAGGTGTGACACAAGGTGATTTTGAGAAACGTATGCAGTCAAGATGGGATTTGTTCCTCTTATTCATTGAGAGCAAGATGTCTAAGGCCTGATTAAGTTAAATCAACAAGGAATGATCATTCTGTGTCTTTGGATTTAACAGGACATCTGTAACAAAAGGATAGATGATCGATTCACCTAAATCAATTCAAGTTTGGAACTTGAAGGGGATGATGTTATTGTATGGCTTTAAAGTCATGCGTATTAAGGGTAGTAAACCGTTGTTAGGCGGTATTTACGGCATGCATCAATCGCCTATGAATCTTGTGCAAGTGGGAGGTTGTTGGATCCTGTATGCCCAAGACACATAAAACATTGATGTGGTTAGTACGTCATGATCCAAGTCGGGTCATACCCAATAACAAGCTTATCAAATGCCAATAAATATTTATTTGATGATATGATCATGCAATTAAATATGAGCACCAAATTAGAAAATAGGTTTTCTAATTTAAAGAAATGAGAGATAGAACAAATTATATGGATAATTTGTTAATGAATTATTATTATTTGAATTGTCATTCAAATGGCTTGAATAACATCAAATAATATATGTTCTTATGTTATACATTAAAAGGGTTTAATTATATAACATATCAACATCTTAATGTAATTAGTTGGTTTTATATTTTAGGGTGTATAAGTTATATAATTAAAAGGTTAATTATATATATCTTATCATCTAACTAATGAACATTAATAATGTGCCTTGTGTTACATAATTAAAAGGGTTAATTATGTAACAAGTCCACTCAACTTTTAATGTGTTACAAGTAGTTCAAAAATGAGAAAACTTGGTGTTTTAAAAACCTGATTTCACCAGCCCCTTGGACACCCGATTTTTGTCTTGAAAATTCAACACTCATTAAGTTAGTGGTTGAGTGGTAGAGTGCAAAATCTGATCTTACTATCTCTCTCTCATTTTGTTTGCAAAAAATGAACAACTAGAGAAAAGCTCTATATTCTCTCCTGATTCACGGCTGAAACTTGGGTTTTTGAACTCCTTTTGATCGTTTCTTGGGTGTTCTAATGACCCAAGCTATGCTCCTTCATTGGTGTGAAGTAGAAAAGGTTTTCTTCCTTCCACCCATTGAAGAACTCGGCTGGAAACAAGGTTCCAGCAGCATTGTTGTTCGTTTGTGGTGCTTTAAATCCTAGCAACGATGGTGTTTTCTTAGAGGCTTGTGGGTATGGACACTTGAGGACTCCTACCCTTGGAGTTTTGCCCGTTCATGACATTTTTCAGACTTCATATTTTCATTTTGGCAGCTTCATAAAAGGTATTATCATGGGGTTGTTCTTGTCATGTTTGGTTGTTAAATATTATATTGTATGCTAGTTCTTCACATAATAAAGATCCTCTTGTTATGGGTTTGTTTGTTTACACATAATAATGTTAATTTTCAGAAACTAACATGATTTAAGGTTTCCTTCCACTGCGTTCATATGTTTAAATGGTTAAACAAGTTGTAAATGGTCCAACAAACCCCTTCAGATTCTACACTATTTGGTTCGGTATACTCATAAATCTGTTAGTATTCGTCCAGTACATGATCCTAACAACTGGAATCAGAGCTTTGGCTCTAGATTTACGTGTGATTCAATCGTTTTGATATAAAAATTGTGTTTCTACACTCAAAAACACAATCTTTTGTGTCAAATCGGGTTTTAGACGTCTCCTAATCGTAAAGTTAAGTTTTTTCCGGCATACGGAAATTAGGGTTAGCAAAAATTCGTATTTTTGCGTTCAAACACCTTAAACCTACGAATTTTCAAAATCCAGCAGGCCCAGTCGCACGATTGACTCAATCGCACGACTGAGTTCATACCATTCCCCATATGCATGATTGGACTCATTCGTACTTCCATTCGTACGACTGAGAAGCCTATTCGCATTGTTCAACCGCAATAGTTCATTCGGCCGACTGAGTCATCCACTTTAGTTCAGTCGCACGATTGAACCATCGGCATAGGTCAATCGCCCGAATAGCCCAATCGCATACCTTCATTCGCACTAATACAATAGTTTGGTTTGAAGTTAAAGTTAATAGCAATGGAAGACGAATACTCAGCATTCACAGCAGTGAGAGACCCATGTATACAAAACTTACTACTACGGGAGAATGAAGTGGGGAATTAGAATAAGCCCCCAAAGCTAATCACGTTAGACGAATACCCACAATGGAAACAACGTTTCGAGATCTACTTAAATGGAGTAGATCCAAATCTGTGGGAGTCTATAGA
Source organism: Flaveria trinervia (assembly GCA_025506515.1). NCBI lineage: Eukaryota > Viridiplantae > Streptophyta > Magnoliopsida > Asterales > Asteraceae > Flaveria > Flaveria trinervia. The sequence goes on along the minus strand of CM046458.1, from coordinate 17,199,510 downwards.
GACGGGGTACAACATGCCTGAAGGAGCTGATGGTGTCAAACTCACACTTGGTGGCATGACTGATGGACAAAAGGTCATATACAATGCCAAAATGAAAGTTTATGCTTTGCTTACACAGTCAATTCCGAAGCATATTTTCCACCAATTCTCAGAATATACACAAGCAAAGAAGCTATGGGATGCATTGGAGAAGAGGTATGACAGAAACGCATCATTGAAGGCCATAAAAGCTAAGGCTTTAAAGAAGGAGTTTGACAACTTCTCCTCGATGGGAAAAGAAAACCTCGATGATGTTATCGATAGGTTCTACCACTTGATGAGTGAGATGCACACTCATGGAGTATCACGTCAATGGAGGACAAAGTGTCCATTTACAGACGGGCTGCTGGACAAATGGGCATCATTTGTCTCCAATCTAAGACAGAATGGTATGCTAACGAAGTTAGATATCAATGACCTCATTCTGAAGCTAAGAGAGGAAGAAATTAGAATGAAGTATAGAGCTCAAAAGTCTTCTTATGATCAGAATCCTGCACTGTACAACGCGACTCCTCAAGCCAAAACATCTGTAGCACCTCTTCAGACAACTTTTGTATCAAGCTCGTCTGGTCCTTCACCAGCCTCTACTTCAGAGTCAGAAATGTGAGGGTCGTCTGGTACCCAATACATTGCACCTGAAGCAAATGTAGCAAAGCTGAAGAGCGAGAACTTTGGCAATGTGACAGTTGAGGTAGCTAAAGAGTACATGGATCTCTTAGCTGCGGTAGTCCACTCCTATGATGGACTAATTGCTGGTAAAATTGGGAACTGCCATCTGGCATATGAGGATTATGAGCAGGTGGATGAGACAGAGCTGGAGCGGATGGACATAATATGGGCCTTAGCAAGTGTTGTCCAGAGAGCTAAAAAGTTTGTCAAAAAGACCGGACAAAATTTGATTGCTACTAAGGACACTACGTTCGGCTTTGATAAAACTAAGGTAACTTGCTTCAACTACGATGAGAAGGGCACTTCAAAAGGGAGTGCGTGAAGCCAAAGAAGACTGGCAATGGGAATCCTTTCTCCTCCTTCAATCGTCAAGAGAAACCCACTAGCAGCCCTACTTCATCAAGCAAGGATCCCAAATCCTTGACTGCTCATGATGATAAAGGACAGGACTGGAACATTCGGTTTGTCTCACCGGGAGAATATAATATTGCTAGTTTGGAGGATATAGATGATGACTCTGCTAGTGAAGGAGATATTGCAGTCGAACTCACGATATCAAACTTAGAAGAAACTGCACCATTGGTCAACTACATGCCTGAAGAAGGGAAAACTGCAACAACATCAGAATCACCGGCTCAGAAACACCAGACTCTGCACTAATGGCTTATTCATCAGAACCCGCTCAGGTAAGTACTACTGACCAACTGTTTAATAATCATGCTTGTTCTAATTGCAATAAATTTAGGGAAAGCATTTATTTAAAATTTGCTAGTCTATTAGATCATAATGATAACTTAGTAAAGGACTTGGAACTATGCACTGAAGCTAACAGAGTGTTAAACAAAATGAGCATAGTTACAAAGAAAAGATAGACCTTTTGAACAAACAGCTTAGGGAAACATAAGTTGTAGCCTTTAACCAAGCTAATGACATTAGGTACTATCTAAAATCCCTAGAGGACACTAAGAAACAAAAGGCAGTTTTAGAAGTAAAAGTTAATTCTCTAAAACAAATATTGCATAGTTGGACTAGTTCTTCACACATAGTCCAACACTTAGTGAGAGAACGTAATAATGGGGAGGATTTGGGTTATAAAGTGGTTCCACCACCACATGAGACCTTGATGAACACTAAAAGTAAACCAATTAATAACAATCCAATCAAGGATCAGGTGGTGTCTACTCCTCTTGTAAGTGATCCAGATTCCATATGTAAATCAAATGAATCTAGTACTAAACAAAAGGAGGCCACTTCAAAGGCAAATATTAAAATGCCTTGCATTAGTCTGGACAAAGAATTTGAAAAGGTTAAAATAAAGTCTGGTCAATCAAAGTCTAATTCTGAACCCAAGACCAAACAGGTTAACAACCCACGTGTGTCAAGTCAAAGTCCAGATAATAGAAAAGGAAAATATGTTGAAAATGTTAAAACAATTAACTTTGTTAAACCAAACAAAACATCTAAACAAGAAGAGACAAAATCCAAACATAGTAACGTCACCCGGGTGTCACATACATCACCACAAAAACAGTTAAATTGTAAAGTCGAAAGCAGATCATGCTACAATTATGGAGAGTATGGACACATTGCGTCTCATTGTCCTTACTATCAGACACCAAGGAGGAAAGTTGAACTTCCTGAACAAAAACCTAGCCCTTTTAAGAGGAACTCAGTGACGCCACCTAAAAGGGATAGTGAATCTAAAGTTCAACACATTAGCCAGTCATCTGTTTATCACAAACAGGCCTTACACAAAGCTGGATTATGGAAGGAAAAATCGACCTCATTGTCTGATAGTGAGAACAAGAAGACATCTGAGCTTCCCTCACCCTCGAATGGTCAATGGGTTACATTTATGATGTGTGATGCCTCTAGGAAACCCAAGCTTGTGAAGGCTTGGGTCCTTAACATGAACTAATGTTTTCAATTGAATGTGCAGGGTGTTCGTTATAGTGCTGAAACCAACACGTGGATTATAGATAGCGGAGCATCTAGGCACATGACAGGGAATAGGGATCTCTTATCAAACGTCAAACAGATAAAAGGAGGTCATGTTTCGTTTGCTGGACACAAAGGTGGGTACATCACAGCTCAAGGGGAAGTAGGTAATCAGAAAGTGAAGTTTGACAAGGTAAACTACGTTCAACAACTTCAAAATAACTTGCTTTATGTTTCTCAAATTTGTGATAAAGACTTTAAGGTAGTATTTGACAACAAGAAGTGCTATGTCCTGAAAAAGGACTATGTCATCCCAGAGGATCAAGTATTAATGTCTGCCTCAAGATATAAAGACCTTTATGTATTGGATCTATCAAAGGCCTCCACAACGGATCATGAAGTTCAGTGCTTCTTGTCAAAAGCTACTGAGAAGGAACCCATCTCTTGGCATAGGAGAATGGGACACATTAATCCATGGAAGATGAATCACTTGATCTAGAATGATCTAGTGAGAGGAGTTAACATGAAAAAGTTCCAACTTCCGGATTTCTGTGTTGCGTGCAAGAAGGGAAAACAGACGAAGAAGTCTCATTAGGAAAAGAAAGTTCATTCTATCGAACTTCCTCTGTAACTTCTTCACATGGATCTTTTGGTCCAATCAGTACAAGAAGCATCGCAGACGACTTGTACTGCTATGTAGTTACTGATGACTACTCAAGATTCACTTGGGTGATGTTCCTAAAATCCAAATCAGAAAAATTTGAGTCATTCAAGGAATTAGTAACTACTCTGGAGTCCCTATACAAGTTGAAGGTACGTCAAGTGCGCTCAGACAACGGAACTGAGTTCAAGAATCAATGGATGGAGGCTTACTGCAAGGAAAAGGGAATTGTGCATCAGTTCACCTCTACCTACACTCCTCAAATGAATGGCGTTGCTGAAAGGAAGAATCGCAGCTTGATAGAGACAGCACGAATGATGCTAGCAGACTCAAAATGCCTATCCAGTTCTGGAATGAAGCAGTTGCAAATGCGTGTTATACGCTAAATCGGGTTCTGGTAGTTAAACGCCATGGAAAGACGTGTAACGAGTTACTACAACGACATAAACCTAATCTAGAGTATCTCGAGCCGTTTGGCGCTCCGTGCACCCTACTGAAGAAGACACAGAAGGGAAAACTCAGCAAGAAGGCTGATGAAGGTATCTTTCTAGGATACAACATACCAAACAAGAGGGTGTACAACAACTCTACGGGTCAGGTAGAAGTGTGGTGTAATGTTGATGTTCAGAGATACACCACACCACCTACTGGAAAAAGGACCCGCCTTCTTTTTCGACTATGATGGATTCTTCAAGACCTTCAACATACCTCTCTCCACTTTTGATGATGTGTTAGCAACAAAGATGATGTATGATGTTCTAAACACACCATCTCAGGAATCTACATCATCTGGACTACAAGGCGATTCATCTAACAACTCAAGGGGAGCACTTGAAGGTAGTGACTCTTCCTCTGATGAAGAAGCTGTGGAGACTGATCAGAACAATCAAGAGCAACAGGTTCCTCCTACCGATAGTCCACAAGCATCTGACATTGATGCCTCTGCGTCTTCAGAACCTCAGACTCCTACTACCTCAGATACTGAACCAAATGTTCATAATTTTGACTCTGAGGTAGTTGTTCCAACCACTCCTGGATCACGACTAAATGTCTATCATCCTTGGATAATGTCATTGGAGATGTAAGATCAGGAGTTCGGACCAGAAATCAGTTGTATTCAGCTGATTATGCCTCGGTGATGGAAAAAGGTTATCTTTATGATGGTGCATATCGTGGCTTTGTGTCTCAAGTCGAGCCAAAGTATGTTAGTGAAGCCCTGAATGATGAGGCATGGGTGAGTGCCATGCAAGAAGAACTTCTTTAGTTCAAGAAGTTAGGTGTATGGACTCTGGTGGATAGACCTAATGGTGCTAAGGTCATTAGCATAAAATGGGTCTTGAAATGCAAGAAAGATGATCAAGGTATGATCATCAGAAACAAGGCTCGACTTGTTGTCCAAGGATTTTGACAAGTCGAGGGCATTGACTACAATGAAGTGTTTGCACCCGTGGCAAGAATGGAAGCAATCCGTCTCTTCCTTGCCTACGCATCGTATATGAAGATTAAAGTTTATCAACTTGATGTGAAGAGTGCATTCCTTCATGGTGAAATCAGAGAGACAGTGTACGCCAGTCAACCCGAGGGATTTGAGGATCCATATCATCGGGACAGAGTTTTACAAACTTGACAGGCTCTATATGGGCTTCATCAAGCTCCTAGAGCCTGGTATGAGAAACTCTCGACTCACCTTGTGAAACACGGTTTTCACAGAGGTGCCATTGACTGCACACTATTCATTAAATAAAAAGATGGTGATTTACTGCTGGTCCAAATTTATGTAGATGACATAATCTTCGGTTCAAAGAACGAAGATCTATGTAAAGAGTTTGAATCAGTAATGAAGGCTGAGTTTGAAATGAGTGCCATGGGAGAGATGAAATCTTTCTCAGGTTACAGGTTGATCAGACATCAAAAGGGATTTTCCTATATCAGACCAAGTATGTAGGAGATATCCACAGTTGTTTTGACATGGAGAATGCTTCTGCAGCTGGGACTCCACTTGCTACAAACCATGATGTAGCACCCGACGAGAATGGTGATGTGGTCGATGCCACCATGTACCGAGGAATGATTGGATCTCTCATGTACCTCACTGCCTCAAGACCTGAAATCATGTACACGACATGTTTATGTTCAAGATATCAGGCAAAGCTCAAAGTTAACCATCTGATAGGGATCAAAAGGATCTTTCGTTATCTGAAGGGTACTCCAACACTTGGATTGTGGTATCCTCATGATGATGACTTCAAGCTAACTGCGTATAGTGACTTGGATTATGGTGGCTGCAAAATGAACTACAAGTCTACATCAGCGGGATGTCAATTCTTTGGGAGGAGATTAGTGACCTGGCAGTGTAAGAAGCAGACCTCGGTTGCTTTGTCAACCTATGAAGCCGAATACGTTGCTGCTGCAAGTTGCTATTCACAAATCATATGGATTCAATAGCGAATGAGGGACTACGGTTTGAAATTCTCTTCTACTCCTATTTTTGTTGATAACTCTGTTGCGATTGCAGTAACTAAAAATCCGGTCCAACATCCTAAGACCAAACACATCGGAATAAAATATCACTTTATACGTGATTGCTTTGAAAAGAACCTAATCGATGTGATTAAAATAAATAATGATATTCAACGCGCTGACCTCTATATAAAGGCTTTTGATAAACTACGTTTTTTATATCTGTTAGAGGTCAACAGTGTTAAAAAGAAAAGTGAGGTAATTTCTAATGATGTCCATGTGTAGTCCGATGAGTATAGTCAAATTTTCTTTTAATTTTCATTCTTTTAATTATTTTATCTATTTATTTTAAGTAGTCAATTAAATTGATGTTATCTTGTCGCCTATTAAAATCCTAAAAAGTGTAAATCGGTTACGTTTTAGAATTTTAGGGGGAGAATACGTCAGTTAGTAACATTAATAAAAAAAACCAGGGAGGAGGAGAGGCTAGTCGATAGAAACTAGATCGTATCTGTGATACCGATTCAATGACTTGGAAAATGATAGTACACGGGTACAAACCACTTGGGACTTTAAAAGTTTAAATAAAACAAGATGCGAAGTTCAAAGTATAAGTCTGTGTAGTCTGAGCAATATAAAAGGAAAAATGATAGTAAAACTAGCTACTACTAAGGTAACACAAAGAAAGTAGACCTAGAGGTTTTTAGACCATAGATGATATGTCGGTAGATTCAACACAATAGATTATTAGACCTTGTTGGTGATCTCAAGAACAAACTAAGTTGTTCAACAAGCTGTGGGTTAACATCTTAACCCTGGTTAACACAATTAACAAAATTACATTAAGGGTGATGAGCAAAATAAACGCCATAAATGTGAGCGTAAGACCAAAATATGAGCAAAAGATATCAAACTAATAACCTATGTTGTTGGTGAGACCGTGCAAAAAGATTAAAATTGCTCAAACAAGAAGATAGGTTATGTGCCTCTCTGCTATGTGGTAGCACTGACCTAAGGATAAGCATAACCTATATATTCTAGAATTCATTGTTGTTTGCCGCCTCTCTGCTGTGTGGTGGCACTGACCTGAGGCTGGGCTTCTCTCTGAAAGTTATAAGAATAGTTTCTTCTTGAAAACTTCCCTGAGACCGCTCAAAATTCTCCTGAGGAATGTTGATTACCATATAAGTGTGGGATCCACAAATGCTTGTTGAAATAATCAAACCTTAAACTATCACCAATTTGTGTCAAAAGTCTGTGTATGGATTTAAGAGGACCAGTATACTGACAATCATCGTGGCTACAATTCTTGAAGTCCAAATCAATGTGGGGATCTAATAGTACTAGTATGATTTCCTAAACTTACTAACGACTCTAAATGAAAATCAAGAATTGAGTATCAAAAGGTGTTGATAACATGTCCCAAATGATTTGACTTGCCTGTATGATTCCAAATTGAATTGGTCCATTATGGTCAAAATAATTGAAGCTGCCTATTCCGGAACCGAATCTATTAGATTTCTATCTTAGGATTTACACCTCACACAAAATGTCAAAAACAAGTTTAGTTTTGTATTTAGTATAAGTCTTTTATTTTTTTGAATTTAGATAAATTTAGTTTGTTTGATATCGGACTACACCATGGAATTCAATAGGGGATTTAATCATCTAAAACGGTCACGTCTGAGGTGACCACACGTGTTTTCAAAGGTAAAATCAGTCACGTCTGAGGTGACAAACTATTTAAAAGGATCACGTCTGAGGTGCTCAAAAGTTTTTCAAGTTAAAATGATCATGTCTGAGATGATAAAATGCTCATAAAGTTCAATCGAAAGTTAAAAAGGGGTTTAAGTGAGAAATGGTCATAAAGTCAAAATCTTGAGTATGATCCAATTGCACGACTGGACCATGAGTATGGACCAAGCATACGAATGGACCATACTCATGCACTAAACAGCCAAATGGAAAATGAGTATGAACCATTCACCCGAATGGCTTATCAGAATGAGCCAGTCGATCGAATCGAACTATACGAATGAGTCAGTTGCCCGATTGAAATCCAGTTGGCCGACTGGATGTGATCGACTGAGCCATCGCACGACTGAGGTCCATTCCTGAATGAACCTAGCGAATGGGTCCAGTCGGCCGATTGAAATCAGATTCAGTATAAATAGGACCATGGTCGATCGCATTCAACTCATCACCCCCAATCACCCTAATATCGCACACCTTATCATTATTCTGCCCAAATTTCATCAGACCAAAATTTCTGACTTCTCTTGATATTTAGATGATTGTGAGTTGTTATACAGGTACAATGTGATGCTATCTCACCGAAATCTGTTGGAATGGTGCACTAATTTATGAATTTGGACCCTAACAAGACCCGAGACCTTAAATGGACTAATAACCTAACTAAACCAAGTAAAATGTTGAAATAAAGGGTATTAGGTTATTAGTATAATGAATGCGAGTCTAAAGAACCATTACGCGATGTATAATTTCAAGAATGGTTTATTTTCGAATCTCAGTCGACCGAACAGTGGGTCATGCAACTGGACACCTGTACGAACTCCAATCACATGATTGAGCTGGTCGAATGGCTCAATCGGCTGAATGGATAACGCGAATGAGCTCAGTCAGCCGACTGAACCAATCGCAGGCTCAGTCAACCGATTGAACTCAGTCGCCTGCTCAATCACCCGACTGAACCTAGTCGCATGCCAGATCAACTGACTGAATACAGTCGTATGGTTCAATCACATGAATGAACTAGAATTAAGTCAACCAAGTTAATTAAAACTGATTTGTGTTGTGTTGTTATCTAATGTCTATGTGTCTTGTGTTCCAGATTGATGGCTGACAGATGGTCCATCAACCCCAAGCACAACATATGTGCTCATTTAGATTCCACGACTCGGAATGAAGCCAAGTTTGCGGGGATCATCGCTTTCCTCAAGCGATCCAGGATCTAGAAGGCGATATCTACACCATGCACTCCCTACAGGTCTATTCAGCAGGCCTTCTGGGAGGGGGCATCGGTTGACCGCTCCCATGAGCCGTAAAGCATCAAGAGCTCTACTTTGGGTTGGATATTGAGGTCACTGCTAAGGATATCAGGAGAGTACTTGGGTTGGTGATGATGCAGACCACCCCACCACCTTCACACCACCCTGACGGTAAGAGGGTTCTTCTTGAGGATGAAGTACGCTAGGGATATTAATGCAAGTGTCTGAACAAGAGCAACCTGTGTCCCCGTACAAGTACTTGCACATGTCATCCTCAAGTGCTTGGCATCACGAAGGGGTGGGTTTGATGATCTTTCAACCAGATTCAAAATGCCTATGTGCACTGGTACTAAACCACCCTTTCAGCTTTTCTAGCATGATATTCTCCTACTTGATAGAGAATTTAGAGGCAAAGGGCAACGAGGGTTTCTGCATGTAGTCTAGGTTTTTACAGATGATCTTTGATGAGAAGCTGCCACACTGCCCAAGGAGAGCCACGACGCTTTGTCGTGGAGATCATGGATGATACGACAATGGATCGTATGAAGGTTTACCGGGGAAAGTAGGTCAACCCCCGGTAAAGAGACTCATCGGCCATCTGGCCAAGGTGGACTGTGGCACCAGGGAGGCGTAAATGGCCCACGCAGACAAGGACTCAATGTGGAGCAACTTGAGCTCCCTGAAGATGACTATGATGATGATAACAGTGGTCATGATGGAGATGCAGGGCCTACTCAACTGAGGGCCCCCACTGTTGATATAGAATATCCAGCATTCACCCAAGTGGAACAGAGGCTGCAGGGTTCCATCAGGACTTTCATCTTGATGAGGATGAGGAGACAAATGGGAGCCCTTGACTCGAACTGTGGGGAGTAGGGTGGTTGCCACCGACCGAGGTATTCGGGAGGTTGGAGGACGCCTAGCGAGTCTGGGGAGCTGACACAACCCTACTTATGCTCCCGATCAGCCCAACAGTGTTCCAGGGGGAGCATCCACCTCGAGGGGCTCAGGAAGAAAAGGATGGCTCAGCCCCACGGTTTGAAGAAGAATAGGAGGAGGATGACCTTCATCACCACCAGCACCATTTCCACCACTACACCTACTACCACCACTCCACTACCACCACTACCACCATCCATCCACCACCATATCTACACCTCACACACCACTACCACACCCACCCCACCCTTACCCCACATACAATCCACCTCCACTACAGCTCATCCACCACACCTTCATCTATACCACCCCAATCTTCACCGCTGCCACCACCACCACCACTAGCCACCATGCAGGACCGTCATCTTATACCCATCCTTCCCATCTGGATCCTCTCTACCTCCTAGTGGGGTAGGGGAACAGCTCTCGACACTTAACCGTATGGTGCTGAATTTGTTGGCCACCGATGACGAGAAGACTGCCTAGATTCGTCAGCTAGTAGAACTACTGCTCACAATCTCTGCAGATATCTTAACACGCACAGCTGATAGAGCAGCAAGCACAACAGATGGCAGCTCAAGGCTCAGGATGTCCCAACTCCAGGAGCAACATGTCCAATCAGAAAAACGGATAGAGGAGTTAGAGGCGACAAACAAGACCATCATGCTGAGGCTCAAAGGATCAAATGATGAGCCCTTAAAGATCAGAGAAGGATATGCAGATGATGGTGATGATGATGACAGTGATGATGATGATGATGATGATGATGATGATGATGAGATGGTGGTGGTGATGATCAAGGGGAGGATACTAATGCTGGTGATGATGTTGATGATGATAATGGAGATGATGATACTTATGCTGCGGGTGCCACATTTGCAAGTGAAAGGAGGACCAAGAGAGCTCAGAACCAAGGTGCCTCCACTTCAGCCCCGTTAGTAGAGGAGCAGATGATACAAGACAAGAGTAATGATTAGTTGTTTATGTTATTTAAATCATGTGTATTTGAATCTTGTATCAAATTAATGTAATTAATGTTTATATTTATTGTTGATGTTTACTGCTTTGATTGTTGACTAATGGTTGATGTGTTACATGTTTTAAATCAAGCAGAACTAAACTATCAAAAAAGATGATTATTTTGCTCCCTTCCAACAGATCAAGACTCAGCTCACGATGATTCTTGATCTGCAGGGAGTATCAGGAGATTAGTGAATTACACACCTGAAGAAGGAGAGATAATTCATGATCTCACAGACAAGCAACTTGCTGAAATATTCTGACTCAATCTAGATGAGATCGTGAAAGATTTCCAACAGTCCACGTGAAAGTGATGATGAGCTCAACGATGTTGATGAGATCGAGATGAAGATGTCACGGACCAACACTATCCGAGTACACTGACATTGAGGGTAATGTCGTTCCCATCTGGGCGACAACCTTGTCAGTGAAACTTTTGAGACTCTGGATAGAATGGAAGAAGAGTCTGACAAGAAAGAAGATACGGCCCAAGACTCAGAAGCTAAAGTAAATATCAGAAAGGCTGAGTGGGCTGCATGCTTTGAAGAATAAGAGCCCAACACAGTGCTTCAACGTCAACTGTCTACACCAAGCTGTACAAAGTGAAGAAACATCACATGGTGTCGGGCAAAATCATAGCATGGGCGTATTTTGAAGATCTCAATGTTTATGAGTACTTTAGGTTCCCACATGACCTGAAGACTCTTCCTGGATTTAAGCTAAACCAGTTAGCAAAGTTAAAATTGCTATACGCTGACCCATGCAAAATGTTAGGCTGGTTTGAAACAGCTCTAAAAAGAGAGTACCACACCAGATGGGTCAACTTCAAACCTCAACAGCCAACAAGGTATATCAGACGGTCTGAGGTTGATGCCATTACTGGAAAACCGAAAATAATGCTAAAGTGGAGTCCTCCGCGCACAATGACTAAGATCCCTCTACGGAAATGCCACAGGACTTCACTCCACACTTCATATGGTGGTACTATGATCGGAGGACAGGAGAGCCAGTCATAGTTTTGAACAAGAATGGTGTAATGGAAACCATCAGGGTGTTTGACCCAATGTGGCTTACAAACTTGTCTGCAGATGATGTTTATACATTATACAAGTGGCCATTATTCTATGACTCTCAAGATATTGTACAAGCTCTACAACTTTAGAACATTATACGACTCTGTTTTGCTTTTGAGATACATGCCGGAGTCACTAGAGAAGAGAAGTAGAAGGAGTTTAAGGAACTCATGAAGGATGTAAGACATTAGACGAAACTAGGTCCAAGGGGGAGTTTGTAGATACATGTGTCCCTAGTTTCTGAACTTAATGTAATATGTTTGTATTGTCTTACACATATGTAATTGTATGGGTACCTAATGAAATACAATATGTGGTTCTGCTTATAATGTTGAATATTTCATTGGTTGGTATATATTAACGCTTATGAACTGACTATATAGGTTGTGGTTGTTTGAATAATATGTAAATCAATTAATGATTATGAAACATGTTCAAACTTAATCATGTGAAGTTCTCATGCGATTAGCCCATGCTAATGGACCATACGCATGAACAACTTCATGCTAATAACCAGTCGTACGAATGAACCAGGAGACTGGATTAGTCGCATGATTGAAACATGAGATTGACTCAGCCACACGACTGAACACTTAGTCGTGCGAATGGATCAACCGCATGACTCAATCGCATGACTGGACCATGCAAATGGTCTAGTCGCACGATTGAGAAACCTTAACCTACAAATACCACTTAAATCATGGAAAAACTAGATACTTTGAATATTTTGATACCTAAATGTACCCTAGCCATCAAGAGACCTCTAGTAACCTGCTCCAACTTCATAGATCGCAGTAGATCGATTGCTAATCGTTCTTGACATTTAGATTCAACCTTTAATTGATTCTACGTGCGTTCTCACTGATTGGACCGCCAATCAAATAGGTTCCGCACTATTTGATTCGGTATACTCGTAAATCTATTAGTATTCGTCCAGTACACGATCCTAACAGACAAGAAATCAACATATGGAGGATGTTAATTTCTTGGTGGAAGGATCATCTCATGGCAATGCAAGAAACAATCTTGTGTCTCTACATCAACTGCTAAAGCTGAATACATTGTTGCTGCTAGTTGCTGTTCTCAGCTGCTGTGGATTCAAAATCAGATGTTGGACTATGGATTCAACCTTATGAGTACTCCTATCCATATTGACAACAACAATGCTATCTCCATCACCGAAAATCCGGTGAAGCACTCCAAGACAAAGCACATTGATATCAGGTACCATTTCATTAGAAATATTCATGAGAAGAATCTAATTAAACTAATCAAAGTTGATTCAAATGAACAATATGTTAATCTATTCACCAAAGCTTTTGATGAACAAAGATTTAAGTATCTCATTATGCTATTGGGATGATAAACATTGATTAGCTTAACTCTTTTGAAAACCTTTCAATATATAATGTCTTATGTCAATACAATCTAAGCCTTGTTACAAAAGATCTCTCTGAAAAAATTTTAGTATAAATTCTTCCGAAGAGAAATTAACCCCCGGAAGTTATCTTTATATCTTCCGAAGCAAAATTTCTCCAAGGATAATTTTCTTCTTGGAAGAGTTTTAGTCTCGGAAGAAGCAATTGATTTCATATCAAATCTACTTCCAAAGCTTACTAAACCTCTCCCTTTGGAAAGCAATTTCTACTCTCGGAAGTAACCTTTTACCTTCAAATGTAAGAATTGCCTTCGGAAGACAAATTACCTTCGGAAGAAAAATTACCTTCGGAAATGTTTTATATTCGGAAGAGAGATTTTATTGTTTAACGGAAATTTCTTGGGCCCTGCACTGTAAAAAGAAAAGATTTTGTTAATGATGTCGGATTATTTAATTGAATTTAACCTTACCACCCCTATCACTTCATCCACTAACCGTCATTTCACCTTATCCTAACACTTTACCGCCACTCCACCCTCTTTTAAATAATCCGACTATTCACTCTCATCTTCTTAACACAAATTTTACAGCCCGAAAAGTTTTCTTGCTTCCAAATTCACCCAAGCTCAAACTGCTCTACCTTCACATCTTCCCAATGGCCCAAAATCCTCAACACAACTAAGTCACACTTCTTGACTCTTCAAGAGATGCGGACTTCTCTTAAATCATCTCCTTCCTCACTAATCATCCTACTACACCACCTTGACTGTTAATCTCATAGTTTACCTCAATCACATGACTGAATTTTGGGGAAATGTCAGGTTGAAACCCTAAATGGGGTTCGTGTAATACGATCCCGCATTTGTGGCCAATAGTTGGTCATCTGAACAACTCATCAGGGAGAATCTGGAGCTTCATGATGAAGGTGCCCCTGCTGAGTTCCCCAAGGCAGATTTAGACAACACTTACATCCTCATGGGATATGGTAGGGATGTGAGCAGGTCGACCGTTTACAAGTTTAACTTCTCCTACAACTGGAAGTTCCTCCTGCACATTGTCCTTCACTGCTTGTCAAACAAATCTGGGGGATTGGATCAAATCCCATATGAACTAGGGTGCCTAGTTCATGGATTGTTGAGAGGCCTACGCTTCAACTACTCAAGATTTGTGCAGCTAAGTCTCATTGGAAATCTTCAGAGGGAAACATTCTTCATGTATCCCAGATTTCTTCAGCACATTATCAACTGTGAGTTGGACCAGAGTTGGCTTGTCTATGTAGTCACTCTGTCTGTTCCTTACATGAGGCCAACCATCTTCAAGACATTGAAGAGGGTATCCACCTGGAAGGTACACTTCTCTACCTCCTAGTATGACTAAGCACATCACTCCAGGTGACATCCCTGTTCACCCCACAGGTGAAGAACCCACACCAGCAACTTCAACCACAATGCCAACACTACCTTCTCCTCCCATCACCATTACCTACACAAGACGCCCCAAACAAACCCTTGTTCAATCTACTCTGATTGAACAAGCTCCTCCTGTTCAACCTAAAAAGGCTAGAGTGGAACATTGGGCTCCCACTCAGTCTGAGGTCTCACCTTCCTTCACTATCAACCTCAATATGGGTCTTGATTCTCCTCAGTCTCAAACCTATGAGCCCATTACCGAATCTGAAAGCCCTCAGGGTGAGTCTTTACACTCCTCTGAGCAACCAATCAGGGACAACCAAATCAGTGCCTTAATGCCTGTAGACATTGACCAAGGTCCTGGGTCAGTAGATTTAACCTCCTTATTTTTTCACTAACCTTCTCTTTAAAACTGATGAAGAGATAACATCTCTCCATTGCAATGATGTTGATCTACAACACCCTTTCCAAGATCAATAGAGCCTAGAGAGACCTCTTATCTCTAGCCCCATCAGAAAACCATTACTAAGGTGAGTCCTACTGATGTGGAATGGACTCATGCAGACTCAGCTGCCACTACAGAAGGTGCCTCAGTGGACCCTATGGACAGTGATAATGATTCTGAGACTGAATCTGCGACAACCATGCCTTTTGATGAATCTGAAAGGGACTCACTAAGCAACGGAAACCAGGGTGTCAAGAAATGACATCTGGTGGCGAGGCTGAACATACTAGGTATGCTACCTCGTCTCCCCGTGATTCTTCAAAAGAAGATGAGGGAAGCATGCAACTCTTCATTAAAGACCTACTATCTAAAGTCTCAAACCTTGAATCCAAGGTTAGGACTTTAGAAGAAAGGTCTGCCACTCAGCAACTTGAGATTGACAATCTCAAGGCTCAACTAGCTGAGAAACAGATTGAGAGGTCTGTTAGGCACATACCTATTTAGGTCTCCTTGACCTCTTCCTCCAGCTCATCTAGCTCTCAGGATGATGCTACCAAAAACGGGGAGAGTGTTCAGAGACAAACATCTGAGGACCCACATATCCAATCTTTAACTTCTAAATATTTGGCTCCTATCACAACTTATTCTGAGCCATCTCAAGTCACTCTAAAAATTGAATCAAGGATGCTCAGAGATCTCTACAGCTTCTTCTCTTAGTTCTGTTGAGATCTGTTCGTGATCAGCCAAGTCTTGATGCTGCCATGATATACTTTGGAGCTGAAGAGCTTCAGAGGCTAACTGTACCGGCTACCACTGTGGAAGAAGTTGGTCAACCTAAGGTCCACATGGAACCTGAGATTCAATTTGAAGGGGAAATAGGGACTGATGGCCCAGCAACTGAAATAGTTGGGACATAATCTGCATTCCCTCATACTTCCGAAGCTGAAGTTAAAGTCTCGGAAGAACAAGCTAAATCTTCTGAAGCTGAAATGGAAGCTACGGAATGACTGTTCAAAATGTCCGAGGAACTAATCATCACAGATGTAATCCTAGAAATGGTATATGAGGTGAATAGTGAGGACTTTCTCGATCAACCTCCTGTCCAGACACCCTCTCTATCTCTCTCACAATCAGAATCCACTATCTAAGAACCACCAAAGTCAAGTTCTTTAAAAGATAACAAAGGAAAACAGAAGATGAATGCGGAAGAGCTTCAGGAAGAGGAGAAGATTGAAAAGCTTAAAAGAAAAGGAAGACTTCCAACTGGGAAGCTGTTGGGTGCTAGTACAAAAGCAGCTACAGCTAACCAGGAGGCTGTCAACAGCAAAAAGAGAGAAAAGATCATTGACCAGCTCATTCAACTCAGAGCTACCAATGAAGAAACACTCCTGCTACCATTAGAGGAGTTGGTGGAACTGGAAAAGGCAACCATGCTGCAGTAGGAAGCAGCAAGGTTGGCCTTAGTGGAAGAGAAGGAAAAGGAACAAAGGGAAGCTGAATGCAGCTCAGGAGTGAAAGGATAGATTTCCTAACCTCCAGAGGCTACTCTCTTCAAGAACTTTCTCCACACAATGATGAAATGATCCTTGGCTCTTCAACAAAGAGCAGGATCAAATGGAGAAAGAAAGAAAACGAGCTACAAGAGAAAATTTGAAGGAAAAGAAGAAGAAGGAAGAAGAAGCAAGGGCATCTGCAACCAGGAAGATAGGTGACAAAGTCTGGATGAAAGACTATCTCCGGGCTCACGGCTTCTCTGGAAGGCAGGTGGGTCCCATGTCTGAAAGGACACTCCAACGAATTGTCAGTGAGATCAAAGCTGAGATTCATTCAAGGAAAAGAAGAGAGATGTACAGAAGGGTACAAGGTATAACCTTCACACTAACCACTCAACCCCAACTTGAACCTATTTCCTTTTCCTTCACCATCAAAACTAAACCTTACACTCCTGAACCCACACCTTTACCTACATCCACTTTCTCACCTCAATCACCAAAACTGCCCATCCTTCAACCCAAAACTCTTACCAAACCACCTCACCACATCCTACACCACAACCTTCTCAACCATCCCCTTAGCCTTCCAAACATCTCTCTCTAGATGAGTTTAAAAGCATCAAGAATAGGCTCATCAAGTGCACAACCTTGAGCGATATCTCCTATGAGGAAGACTCCATCAAGCTAACCTATGTCGATGGATCTTCACGTTCCCTCACAAGAGATCAATTTCTTGATCTACCCAAAGGAACACTGGACTAGGCTGCAGTACTTCTAGGAATCAACTTAGAATCATTAAATAATAAAGAGAAGAAACTAAGAAGGAAGCTGGTGACTCTACTGGATACAAGGAAAGAGTACAAGATTCATAGTCAGTCAATTGTGCCTAGAAAGAATATACTCCGGTGGAGGTTTGATAAAGCTACTCATAACTTTGTTGTGGAAAGAGAGAACAGTGAAGTTAATAGGCTGAATGCCACCTCTCTGCTACACTCTAGCAGATTTGATACTACAGAGTTAGCAGATAAACCATTTTCTAACCCCTCCAACTCTGAAATTGCTACCCACATCAAGAATCATCTCAGCAGTCTTCATCTGGCTGAGTTAACAGCAAAAAGCCAAGATTGAGGAAGAGTTAAGATTGAGAAGAAAGGAAGACAATGATAAATCTCCCAACAAGGGCACATCCTTTCTACAGATGGTGGAAGGTCCTGAATTGGAACCTATAGTTTAATAGGAATACGATTATAACTCCCATCAACTAACTCTTTTCAGAGGGCCACAACAAAGGGTACATATCATTCAGGGCGACAAACTGGAAATCCTGTCAACTAAGGATTTGTATAAACTTCTCAGCACCACATCAGGGAAGAACAAAGAGATTGATAAGTATTTACTCTCCCTGGTGCTAAAAGTTTTAAGGAGCAGAAACAAGTGAGGTTTTGGTAGCATCAGCCTAGCGGGAGTTTGTTGGTGTCACACCCCCGCTAAGAGCGGAAACACGGGGGCGTAACGAGATGGGAATCGTCATAAAACATGGTAAGCGATAGAGATGCAATAATGATAATGATGACAAGCGTGTCATGACAACACCCAACAACAAGGGGACTTGTGTCGTGTTTAGTCAGTATTCACGACAACATAGCCATAAGCATAAACATGACACATAAATCATAATACATAGATGATAACATTGTATGCAATTCCCACAACCCGGGAACAAGTTACAAGGTATAACGTTGTTTGAAATAGATACATCAATTGTTTTCAAAATGACAAGTTTGGCCCAAAAATGCATCCTAGGGTCTCCACTAAGGCAGCACACCTAGAACCTCAGCTAGCATGATCACCTGAAAAGATATGCTCAAAATAGTCAACAAAATTGTTGGTGAGTTCGCAGGTTTAAAGTAAATAAGTAATTGATGCTGTATAAAGTTGTTGCAGAATACCGTGCATACAGTTATAAGTAAGCAAAATCACATGACAAGAGCTTTACAACCAAACCTAATGACGTACACAAAGAATCTTGTCGGAATATATATTCACCCAAGGCCCGTACCTGGCTATTGTTGGTACTAACTAGTATACCAACACGAGGGTGGGGGTGTCAACCCAGTAGTACTATCAATACCTAACCGTCGGTTCCACACTGGAATTAAATGGTTGTAAGAAAGAACCACAAAGCAGACTCAAGCATGTATCAGATAAGTACCCACAAAACAGTAGCACGTTGATTCAAAGTATGTAAATTGTATGTATGTTGTACATCATAGAAAACGGGCGAGCATACTTTTCCCCCATGTTTGTAAATGTTTGCAAAGTAGTATAAGCACAAAAAGGGGCCACGAAACTCACATTTTAAGTGGTAAGTATGAAAGATCGAGATTCCCAACAGTTGTATGCAGAGAACAGTCAACACCTATTGACAGTTATTATTAAGCATTAATGACCTATATAAAGCGTATAATAATGTTTGGTCGGTTCGGGTCGTATCGTTTCTGTCGTGGGTAGCACACACACACAAGCGGACACACGTATCAGATCTTATGTAGATCCAAGTACTACGAGTAATTGTCATTGCTTATGACATCCGTGAAATGATCTCGTGGTTATGAAAGATAGCACTTGTTAAGTATTTGGAGTTCCAATTGGATTGTCGATAACTGTAAAATGTTAGGTTGTTTTCAATTGAAATAGTATGTGCATGTTGATAGCGTTGAACTTAATCTTTGTGGTCAAGCAATGACACTTGTACTGATGTTGCCTTATCATCATCAGACGTTCAACGGGAAATTCACACTCAACATCATCAGTCACACAACAGGACCAGACGCTGGACTCAACGCTCCATCCTTACGAATCAACCTTCAATCGTACGAATCAGCTTCATTCGTACGATTGAGTCTTCATTCGCATGGCTGGCATTCAGTCGTACCACACAACAAACATTCGAACGACCAAACCTCCATGCGCACGAATCAACCCTCAATCGTGCGAATTAGCTACTTTCGTGCGATTGAACCTTCATTCGTGCGGTTGGACTCCAGTCGTGCGAAACACGCACAATAGCATACATTCATTAGTCACCTGACTCAATCGCACACAATCATTCATACGCATGACTCAATCACATACACTCATTCGCACGCATGAATCAATCGCATACAAACTCACAGTCGCACGACTCAGTCGCACGACATGCCTAGTCGCACAACTCAGTCGCACGATTGACTTAGACGCAAGATTCAGTCGCACGACTCACTCAGTCGCACGGCTCAATCGCATGACAGACCCAGTCGCCTGAACTGCAGAATCGCGACTGTGGTCAGGCTGAGCAGTCCCCGAGCTGCTCTAAATGCGAGTTTTACACCACAAGGACTTCCAGAAACACTCTACAAACATACACAAACATGAAACTCAAGCAGAAAGACCTCACACGCACCCACACGACCACATGTGTTCGAGTTGAACCGAACACCCGAAACCCTAGTTTGGATAGCCGTGAATAAGCAAGGAAAAGGACAACCAAGGTCGTCTACCTGCTAGAATAGAGTAGACTAGGTCGTAGATGGAGTCTAGACAACAAGAACAAGACCAAGCGGTTGGATTTGGTGCTAGAATGAAGAAAATGTGTGTGTAGGGAGTGAAGAGGTGAAGAAGATGAAGTGAATGAGGAATGTGGCTGGGAATGGGGTTTATATACCCAGTCCAAGTTTGCAAAATTACAAGTTTAGTCCCTGCACTTAACCCTCGAGTTCCCCAAAATTTGTTTCGGTTGATTACGACCTCAAAATGTTCGTTATTTAAGGTTAAAAGCGTGTTTAATGGCATTTGATAGTCTAAAATGGTTTTATTAATGACAATGGTTGAAATTAAAAATAATATATTTGGTGGTATGGTGATGAAATTTATAAAAGGTTTATGCTTATATGATTCTCGGTGAGCTGTGCAGTGATGGTAATTGCTTCCTCCAAGGTTGTGGGCCTACTACCCACCACGGCATCTTGAATTTGAGGTGGCACCCTCTTGATATATTCTCAATATTACGGGGCACGGTGTCCACCATGTGTGGTAGGAGCATACTTAACTCATGATGTCAGGTGGAATAAGCCAAATGGTTCCCACCATCTTGTTTGAGATTCCAAAACTCCTCCTCCAGCTTTCGCAACTCGCTTCTTGGGCAGAACTTTTGGATCATAATATCCTTGAATTCCTCCTAGGGTAACGCCATTGCAATCTCAGTTCCACGATTTCTCTTTTCACTATTCCACCATGTTAGTGCTCGTTGTTGAAGAACACTTGTGGTATAACGAACCTTGAACTCGTCGGGACACTCACTAATAATGAATGTGTTCTTCATACTTTCAAACCACTCGAGAAGTCCAGTGGCTCCTTCTTTTCCACTAAACTAGTGGGTTTGCACGAGTTGAAATGTTTGAAGGTGCAAGTAGGATTGTTCCCGTTTTGGTTGTTGTTATTCTCCCTATGAGCACCACTATTGTTCCCATTAGTGTTGTTGCTATTAGCCATTAGGGTACTATTAAGTTCAGAAACCATAGTCGGGATGACAACAGCCATTTGTCGGGAGATCATGGCGGCTAGCTTACGATCGGAACTTCCACGCTTTCCATGATGACGAGACATGCTGGGATATGCAAAATGAGTTAGACACGAGAAATAGAAATACAAGGATTATAATTTAACAAGGATAAGGCAAGAGTTGTAAGGCATATGGAATGGTTCCATTTGGTAACGCATTACCATTTGGAAACGTTGACATGTCAAGGTAAGTTGACCCATTCGCCTTAGAAATTTGTGCATGTTGACCATAGTTTATCACTCATCCCAGAAATCCCCAGGTAAGCATAACTAGTCCCGTAGGATTTATGCGATATGCTTGCCTTAGCCCGAGGGCCTTTTGCCAGGAAATCTAGAATACAGGTGTCTATGTGTCACACAAACTTCTTAGGTTCATGAAATCAAAACCTTGATGAGATTCATATAGATTAGACATAACGTCTAAAGATCATAAGTATAAGCATAAGTTCCCACATATTGACGAGAATAAGATTAAGAGATTTCATGTTCGGGGAGAGTCAAGAGTCAAAGTTAAGTTTAGGGAGACAAGTAACAATGTTTAGGCAATCCTATGCTAAGGCATCAAATTGCACATAAGTGGGCAACATTATGTAGCATGCAAAATATATAATTTACAAGATAGAATCATAATTCTATAAGGTTCGTGCATACTATAGTCTAGGTCACTATTTCTAATAACCTAGATCCCTATAGTTATGGGCTCTGATACCAATCTGTCACACCCCAACCTTGACGGCGGAAACGTCGAGGAGTGAGAGTTAAGATCGTTCACAGCCACATAACGCTATTATTAACCCAAATATAAATTAATCATAAAATCCAATTGTATCATTACAAGCTTAAGTCTCAAGAAATAAAACCATAACATAAAAGATAACAATTCATTTTAATTCACTTATTTATCTAGGTCCATTCCTAAATGTGTAAGCTTTAATGTGTAGAAATCAAACTTGGGCGTTTCCTAAAACATGTTTAAAAAAAGGTCAACAACAATGTTGATGAGCATTCCATAGTTTTAAATACATAGATTATATAAAGATGGCAATCCAAGTCATAAGTTAGTGAATAAAGTGATTAGGGATGTTATGAACAATGCAACAACCAAGCCTCGACAAAGTTTTACAAGTCTCAAATGTTTACAAGATTATACGATCAGCTAAGTGTACTTGGATCAACCAAAGTAGGCTTGTCTGCCCATAGATCTATGACTTCGCTGGACTAGCAACAGTTAATGATTGTACATATAACGCCATAACATGGTAACCACAAAAGTTCAACTAACCACAACTTTGCATGATGAATTGCCATAAAGGTTACAAGTCTCAAATAAGTTTACAAGTGCAATGATAATAAATTAACATGTTTCACCCCAAAGTGTGAAATAAGCAAAAAGGGGTATGGAAATACTCACACGGCTAAAAATATAAGTATGAAGGTTAAATAGGATTGATAATAAACGTTGTTCCAAGATGAACGTCACAAGGCACCTATATATATATATATACATATATATATATATACACAAGGTTAAAGTTTAATTATAATAAGTTTAACGTTCTAACGGGAACTAAGGTTTTAAGTTGAATTTGAGATGCTAATAATTATATCCAACTAACATGGTAAATTTTGATTATGCTTTGAGTCAATATATTATTTAATCGTTTTACTACCAAGAAATAAAAGAAACCATTTGTAACAAGGTCTAAATATAATTTATACAAACTTTTAAAATAACTCTTATTTTAAACAATATATATACTTGTTATTTGAACAAGTAATGATTTAGTGAGTTATAACAATATTAAATGTCTATAAAATAATTTAAATATATTATTTGAACAAACAACTATTTAGTAAATTAAAAATAATATTTTAAGTTTAAGTTATAAGAAATAATCTAAATATTTATTTGAACAAATATGATTTAATAAGCTAATCAACATTAAAAAAATATTTTATAAGAAATTGAACTAATTATATCATTTGTTTTATAAAAATATACGAGTATTATAAGAATATAAATTTTCAGAAATTGATTAAGTGACTTCAAAAAATAATTTAAATTTACAAGATCGATTTTTATTGATTTTCAGAAATTTTCTATTTTTTTAAGGCTAAAAAAACCCCAAAAAAATTATGTTGGAGGTCGCCGGGTTCGAACCCGGGACCTCTAGTGTGGAATGCAAGTGGGGAACCGGTGAACCAAGGCTTCAGCCGCGGTTGAAATTGGTTTCCAAAACTTAAAAGCAATGAACACAGAACCCGCCCAAATTCACATGAACCCTAAGTTCCTTCGATCCCAAATTGACAGTTTATCGATTCCAGGGGCATTGTTAACCATGGGGCTTTTGTTCCCCATGATTAATCGATTGTATACATGTAAGCATTTACCCGTTTGATTAACAATTGAATGTGCACACGTCGATGAACGAGTCGCGACCGAGAGGTGAGGGAACGATGTGTAAATGTTGATGATAATCCAATTAATGTCGTGTGGAGCTTCGGATGATGTTCACGATGTAAAGCCCTCTATCAATCCGTGGTTAGCAGGCTCTTATGGTGGTGTTCAAGTGGTTGCAGGTTCGCGGGTAAAAGGATTCGAACGTGTAATTTTAGTGTATTTTAGATGCAATTGGAACTAGTATACGATTAGAAATGAATAATCGATCGTTTGGGTTCATTTAATCAAATTATTATTAAACTTTAATGGTCCAACGGTTCGATGAGTTAAAGGTTTCGGTTTTTCCTTCGATTAAGCTCATAACCGCCGATTAAGATAGTTATTTGATGCATTCAAATTAGAAGTAGACAAAGGAAACGATTTGCAACGGTTTTGGGTTGGAATTTGAAGTGAAAAAGATGATTTGAAGCCGCCGGAGCTCGGCCGGAGAGTGGCCGGAGAGTGGCCGGAGCTCTCGCCGGATTTTCGGGTTTAAAAGTGGGCGGGGGGTTGGGTTGTAACTTTTAAAGTTACCCATTTGGCCCTAGTAGTTTAATTTGTTATTGTTTTATGTCCAAACCTTTATATTAAAGTTTATGAATTAACAATAAACCCCCTTAAACTTTATTTCTTTTCAAGTTTCAACAATTTCAAGTTTACTAAACTTAATAAATTATTATTATTGTTATTATTATTATTGTTATTATTACTATACTTTTATTGTTATTATTTCATTTATTATAATCATTATATTAATTATTGTTACTTAATAGTTATAATCTTTCAAGTTAAATGATTAAAAGACCAATTAAAGCATAAGTAACCCATAAGTCTCATGAATGACACAACTAATCCATACAAGAATTTAACAAAGCTAACTTTAAATTGACCCAAAATTACAAGTTGTTACAAAATAGAACAACACAAAAATTCTCTCAATTATATATATAACACTGACAATGAAGTTTCAACTAGACAAGGCGCTTTAGGTATGTCCAATAACTGGTTATAATTATATATTTTTTGTTACATTAAATTTTTGTAATTTATACAGTTATTTAAATCTAATCTTATGTAATGTGTTTAGCCAAACCAACGTTTTGTCGACCTCAACATCAGATATGCTTGATATTCAGATCATTAAAGAGTTAATGTCTATGTTAGATTCACATAATCAATTGGTTAAATATTACCGAATGGTTCGAGACTGTTTTCAAAAGAATCACCATGCGAATCTATGCTTGTGCCTTATTTCCAAAAGAAAACATGATGGTAGAACTTATAATATGCCAATTGCTTCTGACGTGGCTGCTTTAATAGTTGGTGACTTTGAAAATCTATTTGAAAGTAGAGACATTATTATCAAGACCAGATAAGGTACTTTACAATGTATTAATGAACTCCATCCTTAATATCTCGCACTTCAGTATCCTTTGCTTTTTCCATATGGCGAGGATGGTTACAGGCTAGGCATTCCTCACACGAATGTCTAAGAGTCAAGCAATTCAAAAATGGATACATTAACAATGAGAGAGTTTTTAGTTACCAGATCTAATACAGAATGGTTGGATTCTCATTAATTTTAAATGGTAGAAGAGTTTTTTAACAATCTTTGGTTAATGCGTATACAATGATTGAAAATGAAAGACTAGTTTATATACACAATCAACAAAAGACATTAAGATGTGAGTCTTATGAGAAAATACATTCAACAAAAATTCAAAGAACTGTTGATGTCTCAAGACTCGGTCAACGTGTTATACTACCTTCATCTTTACCGGTGGTGCGTGTTACATGTTGCAAAATTATAATAGATGCCATGTTACTATGTAGTTGGTATGGATATCTTGATTTTTTATAACAATAATATGCAAACCTAAATGACCGGAGGTTAAAGATTTCTTAAAGATACCACCTTTAAACCAGAAGACAACCTGATATTTTGTGTAGAATATTTAAAATCAAACTTGATTCTATGATGAAAGACTTAAAGGAAAAGTCAATACTTGGCAAGGTTCAAGCAGGTATGTTATTCTTATATTTTGTGCTTCACATATTGTTACATTCATATTGCTATGATTTATTAATATTTAATATTGTATCCAATTTACTTTTACTATACGCTTGACTTATTACCTTTTTTCAAATTTTTAGTTGTATACACAATAGAGTTCTAGAAACGTGGTTTGCCTCATGCACACATATGCCTTTTTATGCATGCTGATCACAAACTTCCAACGGTTGAACATATCGATCCATTTATCTTTGCTGAAATACCAGAAAAGAATGATGATCCAGAACTATAGTCTTTGGTTACCGAGTTCATGATTCATGGCCCTTGTGGGTTAGAAAATATGAATTGCCCATGCATGATCGACAGAAAATGCTCTAAAAAACTTCCCCAAAAATTTCTTGCCAAAACATGCACTGAATCTGATGGTTTTCAGGTTCACAGAAGAAAGAATTCTGGTATTTTTGTAGAAAAATATGGTGTCAAATTAGAAAACCGAAGTGTTGTCCATACAATAAAATTCTATTAAAAAAGATATAAAGAACACCTCAATGTGGAGTGGTGTAATCAAGTTGGCTCAATCAAATATTAGTTTAAATATATTAACAAGGGTCATGATAGAGCTACTGTTTATTTTGTTTCGTCTAATGATGAAAGTGTGAAAGAACATTCAATTGATGAAATAAAACAGTACTACAACTTTAGGTACATATCAGCATGTGAAACATCCTTGTGTATTTTTGGTTATGATATTCATTATAGGTATCCTTCGATTATTAGGCTTCCATTTCATCTTCCGAGTAAAAAACACGTTATATATTATGCAAATGATCATATTGACATTGTGTTAGAAAAAACTTCTATTGCTGCTACGACGTTCATTGAGTGGATGAAATGCAATAGCTATTACTCCCAAACCCGTAATCTAAATTATGTTTAATTCCCTACAAAGTTTGTGTAGAAGGCGGACACATACACTTGGGTACCAAGAAAGAGGGTTTTTAATCGGTAGAATACACTTAGTCTCACTATCACTTGGAGAAGCCTATTATTTAAGAATTTTGTTAAACAGGTCAAAGGTCCAAAATCATTTGAGGAAATTGGAACAGTTAATGGTTGTTCATATCCTATATTTGTAGATGCATGTTTTGCACGTGACATTTTGAATGATGATAATGAATACATTGAAGCAATTGAGGAAGCCAACATTTCAGGGTGTGGTTATTTTTTACAAAGATTATTTGTAACAATGTTAATGTCTGAAAGCCTATTATCTCTACTTATTTTTTTTACAATTTGGTGGAAATATAGAGGTTTGCTTCTTACGGAAAAACAAATTAAGAACCTTACATTGTATGAGATTGAAAAATTTCTACTTCGTAATAATTCCACACTGAGAAGGTTCTTAAGTATGCCTTATCCTAATGATAGTTGTATATCTTCCGCAAATAATATTTTGTTTAACAAAGAACTAGGGTACAACAGAGACATCTTAGCGGATGAGTTTCGTAATCTTTTTCCTTCCTTATCAGATAAACAACGCCTTATTTATGAGCAAATCATGACAACGGTTGGTTGAAATAAACGTGGTGTATTTTTTGTTTATGGTTATGGTAGAACCAGGAAAACATATATTTGGAAGACATTATCTGCATCCATATGTTCTCAAGGAAAGATTGTATTAAATGTTGCTTTAAGTGGAATCATATCTCTTTTACTAGTCAGGAGGTAGGACTGCACATTCTAGATTCCATATTCCTTTGAACATATTGGAGGATTCTTTTTGTCATATCTACATAGCGATCTTGTATGTCTGCTAAAACAAACATCATTTATTATATGGCATGAAGCTCCAATGGTACATAAGTACGTATTTGAAGCTCTAGATAGATCGTTAAAAGATGTATTTGGTTTAGTATCTGAATCCTCATGTAATTTACCACTTCATGGGAAGGTAATTGTTTTTGGAGGAGATTTCAGGCAAATACTACAAGTTGTCCCGAATGGTAGTAGACAACAAATTGTCGACGCTTCTCTGAGTTATTCTTACATTTGGAAAAATTGCAAGGTACTTTGATTGACAAAAAACTTAAGGTTGACTTCAAGTAATGATTTATCTCATATAGAATAAACTCAATTGATTATACAATGGCTTTTGGACATAGGTGAAGGTACTATTGGTGGAATGAATGACGGTGAAGCCATTATAGACATACCTGATGATCTTCTCATAAAAGATTCCATAGATCCAATTTTTGAGCTAATCAATTTTGTATATCCTTCTATTTTGGAGAATTATAAACAAAGAAATTATTTTCATGAAAAGACAATTCTCGCACCAAAGAATGATGTTGTTCATGAAATAAATGATCGGTTGCTTTCACTTTTTCCACGAGAAGAGAGGGAATATTTGAGTTCTGACACTATACGTCAAACAAAAGTGGTGAATTCAAATATATAAGAAAGCTTATACTCTCCGAATGTTCTTAATGGAATCAAGCTTGGTGGTTTGCCACATCATAGCTTGGTGTTAAAGGTTGGTGTTCCAGTCATGTTGGTCAGAAACATTTACTAGAAAAGTGGGTTATTTAATGGAACCAGACTACAAGTGGTATCACTAGGTAATCATGCTATTGAAGCAGAGATTTTATTTGACAATAATATTGGAGAACATACTTTTATCCTTAGAATATATTTGATACATACTGACTAAAGACTACCGTTTAAGTATCAAAGGAGACAGTTTCCCCTTGTCGTGTGTTTTGCGATGACCATAAACACAGTCAAGGTCAATCAATATCAAGAGTTGGTTTGTTTTTGAAAAAACCTGTTTTCACACACGGATAATTATATGTCGTATTGTCAAGAGTTACAAGACGAGATGGACTAAAGATAATTATACTGGATGGCAATGACAATCTTTCAAATACAACTTCAATGTTGTATACAAAGAGATTTTTTGAGGTTTGTAAACATATATTAGTTTTTTCGTATTTAACTATGTGATGTAATTTAATTCACAATGTATATATTTAATCTTCTTTTTTTATATAATACAAGCTTAATAATCCTTCCTTTTAATTCACATGTTTATATATTATATGGTTTTTTATAGTAACTAACAACTTTTAATTATAATTATTTAATAATTAACTTTTTCAATCCGTGTAACATGCAGGTCGTTAGGCTAGTGAAATATATATAAATATATATTTACATAAATCATATTATTATATATATTATTATGATAAAAAGAATAAATAATATATTATGTTATATATAAAAAGCTTGATTATTAAAAATATAAAAGTAGTTATACAAAAATAAAAGTTTAATAATTTAACAAGAAACGAGCAGAGCTCGAGCCTGATAAATTTTTACAAGTTGAGCTCGAGCTTTAGGAATAAAACTATAAACGAGACAAGCTCAAGCTCGGCTCGCCTCGTTTACACCTCTAGTGGGAACAAATGTTTATTTAGTTTATATGTATAAGCTTCCAATACATATTAAATTCTTATGTTGTGTTTTACTTTAGCACCCTGCACATAAGGGGTGCAGAAAATGAGTTTTTTGGTTGGAAATTTATTAAACCAATGCGTCGCCTGTGCGACATGCGGGCACAAATGCAATTCTGAAAACATGGGTTCGCGATAGGTCGTTTATACTACTAAAACTATTTTTGAACAACATAGAATTTATGGATAGGCGGTTACATAAGGTGTTTCAAATGCCTTTGAATCTGTATTAATGATGATTATTACCGTCTATTAATGACAATAATGATATAACCATTATTTGTAATGACTTGTATTTGATTACAATCCTATCATTTTCATGTTATATAGAAGCACATTACAGAGGTTAAGATACACCAAAAAAAACAACACGAACTCCACAGCTTCATCAGCTTCGGATTATTTTCCAGGCAAGTGCGAAGTCCGGTAACACACTGTTTTGAACGGTGTATCCTGTGAACAGACGACGAATTTGTTTAAGGGAATTCTATTAAATACAAGCGCGGTTCTCCTCATCTTGCTCGGTCATCTTCATTCCAAAGCGAAGCTCCAGCCAGTACGGTACGTTCTTCTCCCGTGATGTTTTCACATTCGTATCAGTACGGTTTTGTCTCGGGTGCTATCTCGCAATTATGGATTTTGTTTTGGTTTTGTTCGTTGCTTCTATTAGTCTCGGATAGGGGTTTGCGATTGTGTCTGTTGTTGTCTTTGTGTGGATTCATGGTTTCATATTGCATGCATCTATGTACTAGGAATGTATGCGTATATGCGATGGTGTGGGTGTATTTCTCTAGTGTGTGTTCATGGTGTGCGTGAGCGTAGATATGTGTGTGTTAATCGCAGTGTGAATGTATGCTATAGTTGAGAAGACATGTATGTCTTTCAACATGAATGCATGGGGGAGGGGTTGGTAAATGTTTCATGTGGGTGCGTGTATGGTTGTACGTTGTGGGTGTGTTATACATGGTCTATGTATGTAAAATTTATTGTAATGTATGGGTAATATATATTGAGCGCAAGAATTCATACGTACATTAGTTATCATACTCGTGTCACGATTGGGTTGTTATACGTTTGTGATGAACAGGTTGTGTGTCTTAAAGCATATGGGTTTTATAATAATAAGTCAAATGATTAAAGCATAGGAATAGTATTCTATGTACACAATAATTGAGTTTTATACAATTGAGTGAGTTAAAGGTTTGAGTATGATTGCTTATGAACGGGAGATATTGATAGTGAGTCACGTAACCGAGTTGTGAAATGCGAAACTGTATAATCCTAATGTTCTTATTTAATAATTAATGTTAACTATATATTAAATAAAATTTTGGTTAATCAGAACCCTAATAATTATGCTTGTATTTATTTATTACTATGCATTCAATGTGAGTTTTCAGCCTCAATTTACTCATACTCTTTTGAAGGAGAGAAACATGTGTTCCAGTATGTATTTTCATTTGATCAATATTACTATAATGTCACTTGTTTACTAGTGTTATACCAATTTAAGATCTTGCTTTCGAACAATTAATCTATGTATTTTAGCAAGATAATTCTGTGTAGATATACCGGGCTTGGCAAACCCCACCCGTTTTAGTCACGGTAGCATAACTGCACGTCAAATGGGTGTTTAATTGACCTAAATCCTGTTTATGTGGTCTGGTAACCTAGCCAAGGCCTTTATTTACATTGTCAACTTCAGTTGCAAACTTCATACACTACATAACTTGTTAAGTAAACTAGCTATCTACTGAATATTACTTTGTTTATTGGATCTCTTTTCTATTATGTTACCGTTTATCAAAATCTGTAAACTTACCAACCTTGTGTTGACACTTTAGCATGTTTTTTCAGGTTTATAAGTGTGCACATCTAGAATCATCACATCATTGCATTCATCATCCTTTGGGTTTAATGAACAATTCATTTTTCTACAAATTTCATTTTAATTGGTTCGCGCGTGTTTGCGTCGTTTGAGTTATGAATTATTATGCTTCCGCAAGTATTATCATGATTACGTTATTAACTCTGTTTTTGAGAATTTTCTGTTATTAATGAAGCAATTATGTTTTGTAATTAATGTGTCATTTGATGTATCTATTGGCCGAGATACTGATATGCCGCGCGTCTAACGATAATATCCCATTTACGAAAATTGAGGATGTGAGAATTACATTGAACCTTCTATTCTATCTGTTTCCATAATCCATTTATATACTTATTCTAACAAGTTTCACTTCGTATTGTAAGTATTTGAATATTAAATATTTACTTTACAAATTTCCGCCGGCACTATATACTTTGTTAAAGATGTATTATATAAACAACAATCTCTTACTTCAAGTTAATATGGAGAACAGTTCTACTGTATTGACTATATCTATACCATATAATCAGATTAAGTGTAATAATGTAAGTAAATCGGACCTTTGTATGTTATTTCATGATTCTTTTATAAGTTTTTCCTGCAAATTTTTACATACTTTAGTTAGCAAGGCTTGCATGTATGTTGAACACTAAATACTAAGAAAGAGTTGGAACGCTCCTTAAGTACACCCAAGATCGATGGAGACAAGTATTAAAGAATTTAATATTAGTTTGAATAGTTCTTATGCTCTCCGTAAATAATTACCCTTAATAAATGTTGTTTGTTACTTATGGTTTTGAGTGTTTACTGTGTTATTGTAGTCTCACATAGCTCAAGTTGCATATGGAACTGCATACATGGCTAGCTAAAACAGTTTAGCAACTAAATTTCTTGAAAAGGTGTTTAAACCTTAAAGTTAAGTTGGGCGGAGAAATACTTGTAGAGTGTTTAGTATGTTATTATATGCTCTTAATTGATCTAATTATTTCTGATTATTTATGTTAATGATCTGATTTTACTTTCTAGGGTGTTAGAATTGATGAAAATCTGAAATTAAGTGTTATAATTGACAAGAAACTCATCACAAAAAGTGAATTGTAGTTGGTTTGATGTATTTTAAGTTTCTATTCAAGTCTCAAACTTGCAGTACATTTTTATGCGCTTATTTTTTTTAGTTTGCACATTTGTCCTAAATTATGATTTATAAATAAATTCTTGTGACAGGGCATGTATGATATATAACCTTAGTCCGGTAATCTCA
This sequence comes from Flaveria trinervia, assembly GCA_025506515.1. NCBI lineage: Eukaryota > Viridiplantae > Streptophyta > Magnoliopsida > Asterales > Asteraceae > Flaveria > Flaveria trinervia. The sequence continues at coordinate 17,167,282 of CM046458.1, read as the reverse complement.
AAACGTGTTTAAGAAGTGCAGATAGCTGGATGATACATCTGTAATTGCAAAGGTATCTTGTAATGTAAAAACTATATTACATGACTATCATATTTATTACTAAGTATATGTGTGTGTATGTATACATATATCATTACATTTATACACCCGTGTAATACACGGGTCTATAACCTAGTATTTTATAAAGTAAATCAATATTATATATAATTTATAATAAGTAGATAAATATAATTATATATTATAAAAACTGAAAACTTAAAAAACAAAAACAAATAGAATTTGCTTTATAAAACGAGGGGCGCCTTCAAAACAAGTTTAAAGAAATAGAAAAAAATATTTCTACTTAAGAATTTTGTAAGAAATAAAAATATTTACGTTTAAGAAAAGGTAGAGAACATTTCTAGAAATTGTTAGAAATTATATGTAAAAAGCATTTCTAGAAATTGTTAAAAATCAGATCTAAAAGACCAAAAAACATTTGAAAGATCTTTTGTAGATAATTCAATAAGAATAAGTGAGAGAAAAATTTTAAAAAGCAAACACTATTTTAATAAATATTTTTTAACTACATCATTTTGGGAAAAAACTCGAATTTTACGTACCCCAGAATTTAAGAAATAAAATAAGACTAATCACCAATTAATTAATATTATCAAATAACCAGATGGGTTTTTATCTTGTCACTTTAATAAAATGGTAAATGAATGTGTCACATATCAGCACCATATCAATTCTCATTAAAATTTTCTTGTTTTTCTCTCTTATTAAATAACTACATTAATTACTAATAATATTATATATTTTACATTATAATTATTTTTAAAAAGTTAAGAAAGATATCTTTTATTAATATTATTTCTATAGAAATAGTTTTTTATAAAAAAAATTCTAAAAAATAAACTCTTTTTACATAATATTTTAAAATTGGTTTTTCTAAAGTAATTTTTTATAAAATAAAAATAATTAAAATAGGGAGTTATTGTAAAGAGATTTTTAAAAATGAAAAAATTTTAAAATGTTCTTTTTGAAAAAATGTTAATTTATATTTGAAAAAACAAAAAATTTAAAAAGTTCATATTATTAATTTATTACTTATAGTTTTTACTCATACGTAATTCCAATTATATCATCTATTATTATATCATTTTATAATTTTAATTTTATTTAATATTTTATTTTTTCAACTCGTATAATACACGAGTTTACTAAAGCTAATGGTGTATAATGGTATAACATCTATATTTATTACTAAAACAATGACTTTAGTGTCATGTCTTAAGCCTTTATTCCTTTCAATTCTCACCTAAATATGTATATGTTTTTAGTATTATTGTAGGTTCATTTGATTAAAAATCAACTTTTAATACAAGATATATTTAAGAAAAATTTAAAAATTTAACTCTAAAGTAGAGCATATCTTTTTTTGAAATTATATTATACAAGAGAATTTTCTTCTTTTTTCAAATAATTTATAAAAAACTATAGAAATCAATTATATTTTCTTCATTTATAAAATTGATTTATTGATTGTGTGTTGCCATTCAAATATCTGTGAAGAGGTATTATATGCTTTTACTTATTAAATTTTTTTATCTTTTTTATGTGTACTGTCATATTATTAGTATGTTTTATATGAGTGCAAATTATTTTGATGTATCCGGAAGTAATATTAAAATAGCATTTTTATTCCACGGTTGATTTTGACACCTTCAAACAAAATGATTTTTTTTATAATTTCAAAGAAAACAGTTTATGTTAGTAGTTTGTTTTGCAATTACAAAAAACAAGAGTCAAGGACAATCGCTATTTAAAGTTGATTTGTTTTTAAACAGAGATCATGGTCAACTCTATGTTGTATTAACTCGAGTTAAAATTAAACAGAGATTAAAACTATTAATATTAGATAATGATGAAATTATCACAAATAAAACATCAAATGTTTTATACAAATAAATTTCCGGATCTTTATGAATTTAAAATATTATTTTTCATGTTCAATTTAATTTGTTTATTACTTAAAATTCTTATGTATAAGTTTATTTCATTCCATATTATACACTATTTAGACGTATAAATATTAATAGAGAAAACACAATAATATTAGATGTAACTAATGTTAAAAAAATATACATAAAATTCGATATACAAAGTATTATTAATAACATTATAACTTACGAACTTTTTTAAACAATAACAATATTTTTGAATTGAACCCGTGTGTTACACGGGTTTTTAGTTTAGTATTAAATATAACCTAAGATTTAGTACTTTCTTATATTTTAAAAGTACTTTTGAATTACTAAAACATGTTAAATTTATATTTAAATAACAAATGTATTCCTATGTACGTGTAATTTCGCTTTATTAAATAAATACAATATTAATCAACTAAGGAACTGATTAAAACATATTTGTATGACATGCTATAAAACAGATACTGTCCTAAACCGTTCCAAATATCTCTTCATACTTGTGTTAAAATATAAAACATATCAACCTTATTTTGAATAATATTATGATCATTTAATAACGACAATTTAACATTCATACTTTTTCATATCATTTATTTTTTTACAAATTATTTTCAAATTACATTTATGTTATGTTGATTTTTTTAATTTGACTATTTGATTTCATAATTGAAACACAAACTATATCAATCATTTCTATGAATACCCTCCTTTATTCGATTAATAGAGCATCCCATTACAGCTCTCATACTATCAACAGTCTTTTATGTATTTTTGAAAATTTTTAACTTTATTTTTTTCAAGTTTACTTTGATATCAGCCCATGTTTATTTGAACTAGATTATTTCATAATAATACTAAAAGTAAGAATTATACCGAAATCACCAAAATACTAACTATATCTTTTCGATAATCATAAATAATTGAAAATGATTTTTGTATTTATTTATTGAACCAATCATTATTTTAATAAAATATATCAGCCTTATATACACTGTGGTTACCTATGTTATTTTATCTGTATATATTCTTTAATTCACACATCTGTATTCACATTTATTCCTCTTCAAGAATTTCTGATTCCGACCCATTCTATTCCTTCTAACAATCCATATACGATCACTCATTCATCTTCATTTTGTTAATAACTTCAGCTAACATTCTCACATATTAACTCCTAATTATTTATCTTTAATTAATTATATGATTTTTGTTGTTTCACCGGTGTAATGGTGTATGGAGCTGTCAACTGTTTCATTCATCGGTGACTTGGATGTTTCAAGGGATGATTATATCCTTTGAGTTCGTATCATCAGGTTGTGAAGGCTACCAAAGTTTAAAAATCGAGCACAATCATTTTCCATTCAAATGATTCTCATCGATGAACATGTTTGTAACATATTATATATCTATATAAATGAAAACTCTTGGCTATATGTTAGTCTAAGACTTTTTAGTTTGATCACAAGAGTTTATATCTTTACATGATGAGCCAAAAAGCAAAGTATTTAAACTATTACCTATCTATATAATTTTAAACTCTTAGCCACATGGAGTATTTAGTTTTTATGATTTGGCCACAAAAGTTTTGAGGTTTTCATATATGGCCATTTTTTATTTGTCAAGTTGTTTTAGTAATGTTTTAGATACCTATTTATTTAGTTTGATCATAAAATATGTGAAAACTTACGTTAGTCTGACACGTTTGGTTTATGTTATGTTGATGTTATTTCTTTTTTCTATTTGCTTGGTGTCTTTGAGTTTGAAATCAGAGTGGTTGCCTTTAGTAGCCCGTTACTATATTTTTTTGTATTTGGTTTCATATTCATGTTCGTGATGCAATTGCCCGCGCAACGTGCGCATGATCATTTCTAGTTACATGTAAATATATACTCACATTTATCATCTCATAAAGCTTATACATCTAATATGATTCAAGCAAATGTTTTGCACAAGCGGTTTACCCGTTTTGAAAGATTCCTTACTGAAAAGTCGACTCTGATTATGAAGAAACCAACGTTGGATGATAATTCGGTTGTAGTTTGATACATTGATAACCATTGAAGATGTGTCTATATTACAATAAAACTATTAGTAGATACACCAACTTTACGGGTCCATTGTATGGTTTTTCATTTACGTATTGGATAGCGACGTTTTGATTTTTAAAATTTTTATTGTATTAGTTATCATTGTTGTTTTTTTACAGGCCGTCCTCTTCCATATTTTTCGTACTCTTATACCATAGATATTATTGGTATGCTTGTGAGATTCTTCACTTGAAAGATACTGTGACACAAATTGGAAAGCCAACTTCCAAGTTAAACTTTTAAATTCGTGAATTCATGATTTAGAGCAATGTTTTCAGAACCGAATCGGACGTCGAACCGAACGTTGTAACACCCGGTTATTTTTCTAAAAGACAAGAAGTTAAGAATAAAAGCAAGAAAGGAAATAAGGTCCAAGTGGAGGGACCAAAAGTGTCCAAAAGGACAAAACTTTAGAAAAGTTGGTGATAAAGGTGGCATGGCCGCCCATCACCTTTTCTACACCCAAATTTCGGTCATTTTAGAGAGAGAAACAAGGAAAGAAGAGCAGAATTCGGTTTTGAAGAAGAAAAGAAGACATCAAATTCAAGGTAAGAATTCGTGGTTTTTGCATCTTTATGACGGGTTTTGTCCCAGTTATGTGTTTGTATGCTTATGGGTTGTGTTTGTGCTCGTGTGTGTGTGTCTTTGGATGTTGTTTCTAGTTGTTTTGAACTCATAGCAAGCGGATAAAAAGGAAGAACACCCAAGTTGCACCAGGTGAGTTCTAGACCCCAGTCTTTTTACTTGTTTTCAAACATCTTTGGGACTGAAAATGTATGTAAAAGATTTTCAAATGTTTGAGTATGTATGCCCGTATGTATTGTGCATGAATGAATGTGATTCTTGAATGCTTATGGGTTATTCATGTTTAGAATAGCCACATTAAGCTTAGAACAGATGGATTTGATGATTGGGTTGAAAACATACTGGAAACATGACGAACAGAAGGTCCATGCGCCTAGATAAGGCTCATGCGCCTGAAAATGCCTTAGAAAGAACTAAGTGTAATCCATGCGCCCAAACAGTAGCCCATGCGCCTAAGATTGCCTTAGAAATGATTAAGTACAGCCCATGCGCCTGAACAGTGGCCCATGTGCCTAGAAATGTTAGCTGGACGACTAAATGTAGGGCCATGCGCCCTAATAGTGCCCATGCGCCCAAGTGGTCCATGCGCCCAAGTGTCCATGTGCCTGAATTACTCATGCGTCTAAGTGTTCATACGCACAAATAGTGCCCATGCGCCTGAATAGCTCATGCGCCTAAAGTGAAAATGCTTAAGTATTGGCTGATGCGCCTACATAGTGATGGAACGCCCGAACAAGGCTCATGCGCCAAATAGTTCCCATGCGCCCAAATAGTTCCCATGCGCCTAAGACTTAGAAATTTTTACAGAATTTTTCTGGGAGTCTATGCCTTAGGGTTTTAACCGAAGTTGACTAAGGGCTTATTAATGATGTTGTTTCATGCATGATATGATTGATTATGATTGTTTCTTATGATTGTTATTGCTATTATTATTATTATTTACAGTAAAGCGAGGACTTGGAGGTATATTCTGATGCTTCTTACTCGGGGTTGGGGTGTGTACTGATGCAAAGAGGGAGGGTTATAGCCTATGCATCCCGACAGTTGAAGGTTCATGAGGTTAACTACCCTACTCATGACCTGGAGCTAGCGCCATGGTCTTTGCACTAAAGATTTGGAGGCACTATCTGTAAGGAACAAAGTGCACCATTTTCTCGGACCATAAGAGCTTGAAGTACTTCTTCGAGCAAAAAGATCTGAACATGAGGCAGAGGCGATGGTTAGAGCTTATAAAGGATTATGATTGTGAGATCCATTACCATCCGAGCAAAGCCATGTGTTGGCCGATGCTCTTAGCCGGAAGGAGAAGCCCGAGCCGATTTGGGTGAAAGCATACCAACTAATCATGACCTCTAACGTAATGAAGTAGGTCAAGGAGTTTCAGGATGAGGCATTAAAGAAGATCATCTAAACTCTGAAAGAATGAGAGGTCTGGTTGGGAAATTGAGTGAAAACACACTTGGTGTTAAAACTCGATTTGGATGGGTGTGGATTCCTCGTTTCAGGATCTACGTGTGAGGATTATGGATGAAGCTCACAAGACTCGATACTCCATTCATCCTGATGCCACAAAGATGTATCAAGATATGAAGAAAAATTATTAGTGGTCAGGTATGAAGCGTGACGTGGTGGAGTATGTGAGTAAGTGCCTTACTTGCCTACAGGTGAAGGCGGAACACCAGAAGCCGTATGGGAAGATCCAACCTTTGGATATACCGAAATGGAAGTGGGAGCACATCACCATGGATTTCATTACGAAACTGCCCCGTACTCCGAAAGGATACGATGCCATATGGGTGATTGTTGACCGCTTGATGAAGAGTGCTCACTTTCTACCGATCCGTGAGACATATTCATCCGAGAGGTTGGCTGACCTGTTCATCAAGGAGATAGTAACTCGTCATGGTGTGCCGCTGTCCATCGTGTCTGATCATGACACCCGGTTTACGTCTAAATTCTGGAAGAAATTCCATGATGCCATGGGGATGAGGTTACATATTAGCACGACTTATCATCCCCAAACTGATGGTTAGTCAGAAAGGACCATTCAGACATTGGAGGACATGCTTCGGGCATGTGTAATTGATTTTGGTGGAAGTTGGGATGACCACTTACCGTTAGCTAAATTCTCGTAACAATAGTTATCATGCCAGTATTGGTATGCCACCATACAAGATGCTATACGGTAGGAGATGCAGAACCCCCGTATGTTGGGGTGATATTGGTCAAAAAGAGTTGGGAAGCGTCGAGGTAATCGAGACTACGACTGAGAAGCCTGAAAAGATTAACGCCTTCATGAAGGCAGCCAAAGATAGACAGAAGTCGTATGCCGATAAACGACGTAGACCAATTGAGTTCCAGGTGGGTGACCGGTTATGTTGAATGTCTCACCTTGAAAGGGTATTATCAGATTCAGGAAGCAGGGCAAGTAAGCCCAAGGTATATAGGCCCTTTCCGGATCATTGCTCGTGTAGGAGAGGTGGCCTATAGATTGGAGTTGCCAGATGAGTTAAGTGGAATTCAGCCGACATTCCATGTATCTCATTTGAGAAAGTGCTTAGCCGATGGAGACATGATTGTTCCATTGGAGGACATTGAAGTTGATGAAAGGCTCAATTATGTGGAGCAACCAGTGGCAATCATCGATCGTAAAGAGAAGAGGCTGAGAAATAAAGTGGTCCCTCTTGTGCGTGTATAGTGGAAGCACAGGAAGGGATCCGAGTCTACTGTACATGGGAGACTGAGGTGGAGATGATGGCAGCATTATCCTTGTATGTTTGAGGAATGACAGGTTTCGGGAACGAAACCTATATAAGGGGGGTGGACTTGTAATGCCCTGTTATTTTTCTAAAAGACAACAAGTTAAGAATAAAAGCAAGAAAGGCAATAAGGTCCAAGTGGAGGGACCAAAAGTGTCCAAAAGGACAAAACTTTAGAAAAGTGGTGATAAAGGTGGCATGGCCGCCCATCACCTTTTCTACACCCAAATTTCGGTCATTTTAGAGAGAGAAACAAGGGAAGAAGAGCAGAATTCGGTTTTGAAGAAGAAGAAAAGAAGAAATCGAATTCAAGGTAAGAATCATGGTTTTTGCATATTATGACAGGTTTTGTCCCGGTTATGTGTTTGTATGCTTATGGGTTGTGTTTGTGCTGTGTGTGTGTGTGTTTTGGATGTTGTTTCTAGGTTTTTGAACTCATAGCAAGCGGGTAAAAAGGAAGAACACCCAAGTTGCATCAGGTGAGTTCTAGACCCCGGTTTTTTTACTTGTTTTCAAACATTTTTGAGGCTGAAAATGTATGTAAAAAATTTTCAAATGTTTGAGTATGTAGGCCCGTATGTATTGTGCATGAATGAATGTGATTCTTGAATGCTTATGGGTTATTCATGTTTAGGATAGCCACATTAAACTTAGAACAGATGGATTTGATGATTGGGTTGAAAACATACTAGAAACATGACGAACAGAAGGTCCATGCGCCTAGATAAGGCTCATGCGCCTGAAAATGCCTTAAAAGAACTAAGTGTAATCCATGCGCCCAAACAGTAGCCCATGTGCCTAAGATTGCCTTAGAAATGATTAAGTACAACCCATGCGCCTAAATAGTGGCCTGTGCGCCTAGAAATGTTAGCTGGACGACAAGTGTAGGGCCATGCACCCCAATAGTGCCCATGCGCCCAAGTGGCCCATGCGCCCAAGTGGCGCATGCGCCCAAGTGGCCCATGCTCCCAAGTGGCCCATACGCCTGAATTACTCATGCGTCTAAGTGTTCATACGCACAAATAGTGCCCATGCACCTGAATAGCTCATACGCCTAAAGTGAAAATGCTCAAGTATTGGCTGATGCGCCTACATAGTGATGAAACGCCCGAACAAGGCTCATGCGCCCAAATAGTTCCCATGCGCCCAAATAGTTCCCATGCACCTAAGACTTAGAAATTTTTACAGAATTTTCTGGGAGTCTGTGCCTTAGGGTTTTGACCGAGGTGACTAAGGGCTTATTAATGATGTTGTTTCATGCATGATATGATTGATTATGATTGTTCCTTATTATTGTTATTGCTATTATTATTATTATTATAGTATGTGACTTTACGCGGTATGTTATTATCGTAACGTAAAGTATATCGTAATAATAAAGTGAAAGAGCAATAAAGAAAGAAGATGAACATTAATGAAATTGTTAACAAGTCTTGCAAGCTTACAGGAGGTACACGACCATGTTGTCGTTAGCTCAACTGTGCTGCGGGTTAGCTACCCTATTATGCACACAGGGTCAATCAATTGAGACTGGTAGGACCTTTGCAGCTTGTCCTGGGTGATTGGGTTGGCCTTGTACATAGTACACAGAACCCTTTCGAGGGATATAGTTGACCCTTTCGGGGGATATAGTTGACCCTTTCGAGGGATACAGTTGACCCTTTCGGGGGATATAGTTGACCCTTTCGAGGGATACAGTTGACCCTTTCGAGGGATATGGATGGCCCATCACCCGTTTTCCATCGCGCATATAGTTGGGGTATTGCTCACTGGTCCATACAGAAAGTGAAATATAAAGATAAAAGTTTATAGAACAGACAAGGCCTACAGTAAAGAGAACGAACAATATTTGTTCATATAGTTGATGCGTGCTCGCATATACAGTACACATTTGTATTTTACAGAAAAGAGTATTTTCATATACAATATATAGAAAGTATTTTACTACTTATAAAACTAGAGCTCACTCAGCAACGCTGACTTTTATACATTTTCAGTTGGCAGGTAATTATTGCTGAGGATGACACGAGGGTGAAGCTACTCGGCAGGGAAAGTCTGACCTCCATTCGTACTCTGTGTTGCTATTGTTTTGTAATGCATATAAACAAGTCTTTGTAAACAGTCTATGATGATGTATTGCTTAACAACAGCGTTTTGAATGAAGTGAATGGCTTTTGATAAATTATTTCCGCTGCTTAAGCTTGTTTAATTGTAATGTTTAATGTTTTAATTGCTATGAATGACCAACTGTGAGGTTTCTGGGAACGGGGCCTTACAAACGTCTTACTGGTTTGGTGGTCAGACCTGATTAAGAACCGGATGACGTCATAATTATATATATAGTATATTATATTTATAGTTATATATATAGTTATATTTAAGTAATTTATATATAATTTATATAAGAATTTTATAGTTATATATATATATAATCTTATCTTATTTTACTATTCTAATAAAATGGTAAATGTGGGTGACACGTGTGAGCACCACAATCATTCTCAACAAAAATTTCCCACCTCTCTCTCCTATGATTTAACTAGGTTAGAGCCCATGTATTACATGGGTGGAATAAATAACACATATTAAAATTATTAGTTTTGATAAATATTTATATTTTTTAGATGTTATTATCCATTTGTAAAGTAAAAATATAATGACTATTTAAAAGTTATAACACATAATGAATTAGAAATTACTACTTTATATTTAATATGTATTAATAAATTATTAAAGTAATTACATTTATATTTTAGATGTGTAATGTTAAATAGCTTAGTTTACTTATTTATAATAGTTATTATTTAATACAAGAGAGACAAGAAACACAAACATAAATATATTTGTTTTAATACATTTTAGTTAAAAATTAAAGTAAAATTAGTTATTTTTATAATTTTTGTATTTATTATGAAAGAGAGGCGGGAAAATGATTTTTTTAATATGCTAGAATGATGACACGTGTCATTTGATATGATAGAATGATGATACGTGTGTTAAGAAAACTTTTTTTTATTATAGGTTATAGGTTACCTTAATTACTAATGATATTATTTTAAAACTTTTTAATATTTAATAAACTAAGAAAAAAATCTATTTATTAAGGTTATTCTAAATAAATTGATACTTTTAAAAGTTAAATTTTTAAAACAAAAAATAAATAAATTTGGGAGCTATAATAAGAAATTTTTGAAATAACATTTTTATACGGTTGGTTTTGGAACAAAATGTTTATTTTTCAATAAAAAATTTAAAACAAATTTTAAAAAGTTGATATATTTTTTTATCATTTATACTCATTTCTCATACGTAATTTCAGTTATATCATATCTTAAAATATCATTTTATAATTAATAAATTGATTATAGTAATATTTTATGCATTCAACCCATGTAATACACGGGTTTACTAAAGCTAGTTTAACTATATATGTATAACCAACACACTAATTTATGATTTAGCACCCCGTTTTTATCCATTAAAATAAAAAAAATTAAAATCCGGTTCGAACCGGTCTGGTTTCTTGGTTTGACCACCGGTTCAGGATGAACCGGCCGGTTCATCCGCCACAAACCGAATCATAACGCACCGGACCGCTAGGGGGCCGATCCCTAGTCGAACCGGTCAGACCAGCCGGTCCGATCTAGTCGTGAAAACAGTGATTTAGAGTGAGTTAAACAATTTTTTCTTCCTCATTTACTTTGTTGATGTAAGTTCTTTAAATTTTTTTTATTTACTTAGAGGTATTAAAATATCAGTCACTGTTTGAGACAATTTTGCCAAGCAACTATATATCAAAACTAAACTTAGAGCAACTAATGTTGTTATTATCCTATAGTTTGACAATTTTAAACGACTCAAAGATAATGCCTAATATACATTTGTTTAATTTGTTATTTTATTTTGTTAAGGTAATCACATTAATTCTTATTATCAAAACCTTTGAAAAAGATGCACTTATTTATTACATTATAAATAATTATAATTAATTTTTTTGTACATATGTCAGTAACTCAGTCTCTAGCTCATACAACCGTTCCCGTTTGAATATCAACTCTAACATAGATGAGATTAATAACTTTAAAAGGGGGTGGTTTTTCACCTTATACACCTATTTATTGTTTTTTATTATTTATCTCAAAATTTAATACGATTGGTTTATTATCTACTTTTTATTGATTTATTATGTAAATAGTTTTTCGAAAACGAATGGAAAGGAATCCTTTTTATAGTTGGTATACCTTCCTCATCCTTGTCGGTTAATTTTATTAGAACCAAGTTTAACATTACTGCAGAGGTTAATGATATTTTACATGTTTTGTTATATACTTTTTAAACCTATACCTACTTAATGATATTTTACATGTTTTTTTGTTATATATTTTTTGAACCTATACCTACTCATTATTTTCTATTGTAAATTTATTTAAACTTCACACTAATGATAAAAAGATGTGATTTCTATTATCGATTTTTTTTTCTAAATTAAATCAACTAACAATCATCTATCGGCTATTTCAAAAAACACCAGGTCAAGTCAATTGTTATTGTTGGTTATGTAAAGCTTGTTAGGACCGTTTAGGTACGGAGAACTAACTGATTCTGCGCATATATCAACTCAAATAGTGCGGAATCCTATTTGATTGGCGATTAAATCAGGGAGAACATAGTTATGATCACTCTAACGATTAATAAAATGTTATGAATGATTAGAACACGATCAACTGTGATTTATGAACTTGGAACAGGTCTTCTTGAGTCTCTGGACGGCTAGGGTACGATTATGTGCGTAGGTATTCGAATTGTTTTGTTTTTCCACGAATTAGGTGGTATTTATAGGTTAGGGTTTTCTATTCGTGTGACTGAACCATTAGCATGGTTCAGTCGTGCGACTGAAGTATGCGATTGATCCATCCACACGACTGAAGGTCCAGTCGTGCGACTAAGTTAATCTTATGTCTCAATTGTGCGACTGATCCAGTCTCCTGGTTCAATCGTGCGACTAGTCCATTAGCATGAAGTATTCATGCGTTTACAACATATCAGGTGTATTACATTAAGTCTAGACTATTCGTCAAGCGACGAGCACACTATATATGACAATATATGCTCCAATAATTTCCCCCTTGGACGTTGTTTGCGAATAGTAGATAACACCTCTTACAATCTTCAGTCAATCTTTGCTCTGGTTGCTAATAGAATCAAATGAAAAATCACATTAGCTAACGTTGCCGATCCGTCAGGTTGCTACAGTATCCTTGAAATGAATTTAGGCACAATAGCTTTCGTGTACTTTACATAACATCATCATAGCAGCAAGATTCCCCATATGACGGATTTTTCTAGATAATAACATGAACAGTTTTTCATTGCTTCAATCTTCACACAGGCTAACTTGATTAATATTAACACTTGCAGAAATTCCCCTTCAAATTCAGCATATCCCAATATATAAATGTTATGCTCTCCTGGCGTCTTCATACGGTGTATTAGGCAAAAAGTAGAAGGTTCCAATCCACAGCTGACAATCTCAAACAAATCAACATGCACTTAAGATTCATCATCAGAAACCGGCTCACATCATCACTTTCTGATTGTGTCTTCAACTTCTCTATACATGGATTCCCCTAAGAATGAGAATCCTCTTTGTGCGTATAGATATAACTTGATTGGCCCATAAATAGTCAGATGCTCCTGACTACCCCACAAAATCAGCACCGACTGCTGACATCTTCTTTTCTCTCTTTCATGTTCTAACTACATTCATCTATTCTGGAAGTCCAAAGAATAATGGGGTATCCATCAAACTTATTTGACAGAAGAACTTCAGGATGAATGTGCTTTACTCATCCTCAAATCTGTGCAAGAGACAGTTCCAGAATTTTTTTTGTATGGAACGCCGTTCATTCATATGGCATGAAGGAAAAATATCACATTCGTATGAATGAATGAAACGAATGACATATTCGTGCAACTGGACAAGTGCGGATGAGTCAACAAATACGGATGAGTCAATCGTGTGATTGGACAAATGCGGATGGCTCAGTCATGCGATTGAACATACGACTGGTCCAGTCGCACTACTAACATACGATTGGTCCAGTCGCATGGTCCAGTCGCATGGTCCAGTCATACGAATGGTCCATAAGCATGGTCCGGTCATACGAATGGTCCATACTCATGGTCCAGTCGCATGAGCGGATCTGCACGCAGATTTTCAGATCTGCAGCCGCCAAGGCTGCCAAAAACCCTAGTTTGATGAAATTTACGTGAACTGAAACAAAATATACATCATCAGATTCGCAAGGGTGATAAGAACGTGGTTTCAAGTTTGATTTTAACATAGAAACAATACACGTAACAAGATCTGAGCAAAACACAAGGAACACGAAGTGGGTTTAACGTCAAAGAACCTGAAATAGATCCAAAAATGAAGAGCTCGGGTTGCTAGAATGATTGTTAGGTCATTACAACAGTAACCGGCTCTGATACCACTTGTTAATACCGTTTAGGTATGGAGTACTAACTGATTCTGCGCGTATACCAACTCAAATAGTGCGAATCCTATTTGATTGTGATCCAATCACGGAGAACACAGTTATGATCACTTTAACGATTAATGAAACATGATGAATGATTAGAACACGATGAGCTGTGATATATGAACTTGGAACAGGTCTTCTTGAGTCTCTGGACGGCTAGGGTACGATTATGTGCGTAGGTATTCGAATTGTTTTGTTTTTCCACGAATTAGATGGTATTTATAGGTTAGGGTTTTCCATTCTTGCGACTGAACCATTAGCATGGTTCAGTCATGCAATTGAAGCATACGATTGATCCATCCGCACGACTGAAAGTCCACTCGTGCGACTGAGTCAATCTTATGTCTCAATTGTGCGACTGATCCAGTCTCCTGGTTCAGTCGTGCGACTAGTCCATTAGCATGAAGTATTCATGCGTTTACAATATATCAGGTGTATTACATTAAGCTTAGACTATTCGTCAAGCGACAGGCACACTAGATATGACAATATATGCTTCAACAAAGTTCATCATTCGTGATGTAGACTGTTTTACCAATCATGCAAATGTTGCATGCAAAAGATGTTAGACTAGACGATATCAATACCGTTGTGGAATGCTGAAATGTAGTGGAGGAACCAATCTATTGTTGCCCCACCAAGTGTTTTGAAGATCAATAGATTCAGATTGTTTCAAGGTACTAGATTATAATACATATTTCGTAACAAAATTCGCTCAGCTTCGGATACACTTACATGAATAGTTAATATACGTAATCGTGTGTTTCAGGTTTATAATTTCTATAAGAGTTCAAGACTCTACTAGCATCGTCTCCTTAACATTATTTTATCGTGAGACTAAATTGTTCATCAAAACAAATGCTGAATAGTTATTTGATAATTACGTACAAAGGGCATAGTTAATTATTAATTGATTTAGTTATAATTATTACTTGTGTTAGTTTTTTGTCGTTACCATGTCAACCAAATTACACATGATTTAATTTCAGGGAAGTAAAATGTGTGTATATCCAGAATTTTTTAACACTTTGCTGGATGGGAAGTTTGCTTTTAAGATAGACATCACCACTTTCAACTGGGAAACAGTTACAAGTTTTTTGGTGTATCTAAGATGACTTATGACACATCAATTATTTGTGAGCTTGAGAATGAAAATCACTTGGAGTAGGTAATCTTAACATAGTTTACACTTATAATGCAACAAAATTTAAAACTTCACACGTTGTTATGTAGTTGTATTGTAGTATGTTGTTTTGAATATATATCACGGGGATCATAGGTGCCGACGTATAGAACAAGTCAAGTTTTGATTTAGATTCATTTGTTAAGTTTTTCCATACTATTTATAATATCTAACCTTAACGATCATCTCCAACATAAAGGTTCTTATTTAGATTCCCTTAGCCTCTTTTCACAGAAGTACAAATCCATTGACACCAGTTGTTACAAGGTTTCCATTTATTTAATCTCACCAAAGCTTAATCTTCTCATTATCTATTTTAGATCTATTTAAACTAAATACTAAGTACTAAAAATGGATTATTTATTGTAATATGATGTTTCATTCAATGGTGATAATGAAACTCCTGTGTCCATACCTGGTAAAATTATATGAGCAACGATATAGATGAAGAAAAGCAATCGCTCTTTACAAATAACAAGGGTTAGTTGAAATGCACTATGATTGACGTGTGTTACATTGATGAAATGGCTAGCTCCCTAGCAACCAAACCAGATAAGATTGATGTAGAGAAGTATAACTTCATTTGTTGTTTTACCTATGCAACAATTGTTTAAATTCTACTTTTTTTGAATGACAAGTTAATAGTTAGTTATTAGTATCATCAAATTAGTAATATTTATCAATGTCAAAGTTTGAACCTTGGATCTCCAAGAGAAGCGAAGCCTCCCACCTCCCATTTGACCACTAAATAGAGGGTTTTATCTAAAAGAAAATTAATGTAAACTTAATTGGAAATGTTTGTGTAAACAGTCGTTTCCACCATACCTATCTTATCTAATAGATAGATTACGTTTAAATTTAAAAGAGAGCTTTCATGTAGAAAATTAATGTAAACTTACTATTCCCTTATTAACTTTTTATGTTGCATTAGGATTAATAGAACTATATGAAAACAATTCTTACATGTATCAAGACAATTCGAAACACAAATTTTACTGCATTTGACAACCCCAATGTGAAAACAACTTGACTCGAATTGAACAATTAACATTTTTTTCTAGCAATCTTATGCTTAGATTTGATGCACTGAATTATGGAACTATCATTAAACATGACTAGAATTATGAGTGCTAATAAACAAATTACATAGATCTAAGCTTTAATATGGCGGCAGATTTTCTTCGCACCGTAATACATATATAGATACAACCGCGACACAAACCTAGATATCAATACCTAAGGATTCTAATAATAAGCAAGAGCTTTATGAAGTTCCAAAATCATGAAAGGTCAAATGATCATGCTTGCAAGGCGGCTTTATACCAAGTAGCCTTACATTTTAGTTGGTTCGAAAGGGACCAGTTAAAATCAAAAGTTAAGTTATTTATGAAAGTTGACATATCATACAAAGAAAATGAGATCAGAAACATTAAGCTTACAAATAATAGCTCAAGGCAAGCCTAAGTTGGGTTTTACAAGGCTTAGTGTTCGCAAAACAAACGTTCTACCATGGCTGCATGAGGGGTTGCGGGTCAAAACCTACCATCATCCAACTTCGCCATGCCAATGCAACATCTTTATCCAAATTTCATATAGACGCATCAACTCATCATAACCCATCATAAATAGTAGCCGAAAGCAGGCTGCATATCAACGATTAGAAGGTCGCGTGTTTAAATCCATCTCAATGCACAGTAACAATCATGAAAACTGGTGTACGGACGATACATGATAGGACCAAACCTTCAAAAGAAACAACACCACCTCATGAACATAACTTCACGATATATAGCAATGTGAACACACGTCAAAAGGCAGAGGATGGTGGGAGGAGGTGGTATGCCACACGGTGTGCCATGTAGCTGCTAATCTGCCTCCACTGTTCATTCCATTGCAAGTTTAACATATAGGGTAAAGGGTAATATAGCATGAATGACTTTAATATTAGCAAAGATTTACCTATATATGAAAAAAATGGTTTGATGAACAATAGTTATCAGTGGTGTTTTGGAGATTTTGCTAAGTCTGGGTACCTTTACATATCAACGACTATGGTACCATCAACGTAGGGTTTTTCATGTGGCCACTACACATAGCAGCACATAGATAAAATTACAAAACTTTTGCAGAACTTGAGTCTTTCTCATTCTCTTACTATTCCGGCATTGAAATCGAGCTCCTTCTCCTTCGACCCCTAAAATCGAATGGAACTCAACTAATTGTAAAGCTTCGGAAGCCGACCTTGGGTAGGATGATGATATAATAGGGTTTCGATGTTCGGAAAAATAACCGCTACGACTAGCGGCTGACCGGATTAGTCTGCAAAGGCTAAGGAGAAAATCCAACCTTCATTAGATTAAATTTTTTTTTAATCCTTAATATTAAACTTTTATTATCTTCAATTATTTAGAATAATATGCGCAGGGCCATTGAAGGGTACAAGTTTACAACACAACAACACAAAAAGAAGAGTGTGCAACAACACTTAATAGATCAAATGGAGAACTAGAAACCAATTTTATGAAAGCTAAGAAACACAAGTATTCAAGAGACAGAACAAAAACAACATAAGTATTTGGTTTTCAAGATTGATGTATATTGCACTCTACTTCCTTACAAGTGTTTATAAAACAGTTAATGATAAGATACAAGGACCAGAAATACTTATACTACAACCTACAGCCGGCTATACTTTGAAGGCCAGCTGGATACATGATCTAGACAACAACAAAATCAATGTAGAGTCAAAAGGCAGATTGTCTTTTGATCAGTGATTATCACATGCCATAGCTCACATCCTAATATATTACAAAAATGATAAAGTACATAAAGTAGAAAGTTACAAACTCAAGACATCAATGTACAGTTACCAAAATCATGGACCTTTCACCAACTTAGGTAAAGTTGGTGTCTCATTAGAGTTGCATTGGGTCCAGCTTTATGTAAAAGGTACATCAGATAAAACATGTGTTCAAAAAGTCTTCAAAAGAAATCTGTCTTCTAGTGTTGGCTTCAGAAGACTTTGTCTTTGAAGCTTCGGAAGACTTCATCTTTGGCTTCGGAAGATATTGGTCTTGGCTTCGGAAGATTTCACACTTAGAATATTTTCTCATACTGGTGTGAAACTTCCGAAGCATTCTTCTTCAGTACACTTATGCATGCATGCAGGAGAGACATTGGGTGTTTGGGTTGCATCAGCCTTATATTAAATCTTACAAACTCTCCCTAGGCTGATGCTACCAAAACACTTTGAAGACTTTAGATATTTACAATCCTCATCATGATAATAACCATCCCTTTCTTCGTAAGATGGTCAAGATCACTTAGACTCTCAAAGTGTCTTCTCATGTTAAAGAGATCATGCAGAGGCAGAATGAACATGTCTTGCCATGTGTAGACATTCTCAACACCTTGATCTATGATGACATGCCATCTTTTTGGATTTGTAGTATATGTCCAGGATAAGATGGGTCTTCCTGATGCTAGAGGAGCAATTTGAATTGGAGTTGATGGAGCATCCTCTACTTGCACATCCTTAGGATGTTTTGACTCATCCAGAGGTTTGGAGATGGATGCTTCTTTCTTCTTCTTCTCTGGCTTTGGTCTACACGCCATCTTTTTCTCCTCTTTGAACCTTTTAACTGAGAAGACTAGCCTGCAGCACTTGATTGATCTTCTTTGTCTTTCTCAGTTGGGTCTTCCTCTCTCACAGGTTCATAAGGAGAGGGAGTTTGACCCTGCTATGGATCAGAAGATGAAGCTTGCTAAGGCTCAGCAGGAGGTCCAGGTTGTGTTATCTCTAGTTGTTCAAACTTAACCTCCGCTTCAGGTGGAGCTTGACTTGGAGGGGAGTGTAGGTCTATTAGCTCTCCACTCTTGATCTTCTGCTTGATTACCCTGATATGCTCATTCATAATAGACAGAGACATAGGGCCAAGTCTCCTTTTGGAGAATCCATACAGCTTCAAGAAGCTCATCATCCTCTGCCTATCAACAGACTTCTTCATGCTTTTCTAGATGATGGCTCTTGACTTTGTAGCCTCTTCCCATAACTTTCTTTTGGTGATCTTTCTTCTTTGAAAATCTCAAGTTCAAGTTGTTTGAGATACTTAAACTCATAAAGGGTAAGGGAAGAAGTGCAGCAACCTAATAGAGGCTTGTGGCACTCAAGTATTTGATCATGTTGATCCTATCCTTTTCTTTGTCTACCTGAGGTTCTAGTGGAACCACATCCACTTGTACAAGACTTTCTTGAACAGGGGAGATAGTAGGCACATGTTTGTATAGTCTTTTCTGTCTTCTTTCTTCTTTGATTTGAAGAAGTAGCTTTGCATCCTCTCCCTCCTTTCTTTCCTTTGACAATTTCATGTCAGCCAGTTCATTTAATTCATCTAAGGGGAGGGGGATGATATTATCAATGTCATAGTTCTTGGTCTACAAGTAGTTGATCCTGACTGCCCTCAACTCATCATCCTTAGTGTTTGGCCTGGGGGCAGCCCTGATAGCAGCTTCCATGAGTCTTGCAGACCTAGTAGAGGAACTTTTTTCCCTTAGCTTCCTTTTCCTCTCTCTCTCCTCCTCCTCAATCTCCTCAGAAGTCATTTTTATTTTCCTTTTGTTACTCACAGACCTTTGTGACTCAGGGTGGAGAGAGATTTGGCCTTCATTGCTTGGTGTAGCTTCTAAGCTCTGGTAAGAGAGAGATTGAGATGCACCTTCACCAGCAGGTCTCTCATCAAGGGAATGAACCTCTGCAGCAGTTGATGGTGAGACAGGCCTCTCAGGTTCTAGCACTAGGCCTTCAGTCAAGGTTTACCCTATGAAGCTAATCTTAGGGTCTGCCTCAACATCCAGTTGACCAATGATATTGCCTGATTGCCTTAGTCTCCTTCAGAAGCTGAACTCTGTAGTGATTCTGTCTTGAATTCTTTGAGCCAGCTTGTCAGTTTGTCTGGATTGGCTTTGGTTGACAAGTGGCATGTTGACAAGATCAAGATTTTCATAGAAGTTCAAAGTTTGAAAATTGAAGACTTCTTGTTGCCCTTGAATTCTTTGAATGATAAGGGCTCTTCTGTTTTATCATACATCCACCCAATAATGTGATTTGAAGTTGGTGGAGATGACATTGCCCTTGGTATTCCTTCCTCAAAAAGACTCTGAATGTAGGAGTCTATTGAGTCCACATCAATGTGAACTTGAAGAAGTTACTGAGTATGTACAATTGCAAGTGAGGATGGTGAGTCCTCAATGTACATACTCCCTAAAGAAGTACATACTCCCTAAAGAACTTCCAGGTTATGTAACTATAATGACTTTCTCCCATTTTTGGTAGCATCACTCTCTTGCATAGGTGAGCTAGGAGTTAGTCAATCACATTCACAGGTTCTTGTGTCATGGTTGAGCTCTTCTTAAAGGTCTCCCAGCTAGTTTTGCCCTGAGATAAGAGATCTCAAGTTGTTGATCATTGACCTTTTTTTCCAAGGTAGTCACCTGAGATTCAAGATGACTAACCTTGGAGACTAGATAGGTGCATATTGTGATAGTTTTTGCACCTTTAGCCTTAGATTCCCCTCATCTTCATCAGAAGAATCATTGGGGGATGAGATGATTGGACCAAAGTCCTCTCTCTCATCACCAGCTTCAGGTTCTTGGTTGCTGGATTTCCTTTGCTCACGAACAACCTCAGTTGAGGTGTCAATGGGCTGAGTTGCCATGGTTGAGGTCTGAATGATGTAATCACTTGCATAAGTGAGAGCCTCTTCCATATGGATATCCTAAACAAGTTTAGAAGTATCCACCTCAGTGATAGGTGACTGATGTGGGCTAGACATAGGAGACTATGGAGCACTCATCTCTCTTTGAGAAGTGGAAAAGAAGAGAGAGTCATGGTACTCACTGAAACCTAAGTCTTCATCGATATAGAAGTCAAGGTTCAGAATGGGTTAGTTTAAATCTAAAGGCTGGGGATGGAAGTTGTCCCCTCAAGGTTGTTCACTTGAGTGTTGAGACTTAGAGTGAAGGCTTAAGACAGTTGGCTTGTGAGCTCATTAGGCTAAGCATGAGGAACCTCATTACTGATCTTTTAAGTAATGGGAGTGGTTTGCTCCTCAGGAGAAGTGGGAGCTCCAGTATCCACTTCCTCCTGTATGGGTAGGTATATAGGGACCTGCACAGACTCAATAGTTTGAGCAGGGGTTCGTTTGGATTTTCTTTTGTAGGTGAGGGTGACTTGTAGCTGTTGTGGTAGTTGAGATGTAGAAAGTGTGGGTTTAACACTAGCTTGTGCTGCTAGGTTGTCACCTTGAGCAATGAGCTCTAAATTTTTTGGGACAAGGGCTGTTTCTATCCCTGAGAAGCCAAAAGTTGGCTTCCTCAAAATTTTAAAGATGTCGGGCTTGATCTGTCCCAGTTTAAGAACATTACCTGTTTCCCTCAATCGGTCTACGTCTCTTATCATCATACAACTTTTGCCTATCTTTAGCTGCCTTCATAAAGGATTTGATCCTTTCCAACTTCTCAGTCATAGCCTCGACCACTTTGATTCTCCCTAACTCTTTATGACTAATATCACCCCAACACACGGGTGTTCTACATCTCCTACCGTATAGCATCTCATAAGGAGGCATGCCAATGCTGGCATGATAGCTATTGTTATATGAGAACTCAGCTAACGGTAAGTGGTCATCCCAACTTCCGCCAAAGTCAATGACACATGCCCGAAGCATATCCTCCAACGTCTGGATGGTCCTTTCCTATTGACCATCCGTTTGGGGATGATAAGCCGTGCTAATGTGTAACCTCGTCCCCATAGCATCGTGGAATTTCTTCCAAAACTTAGATCTAAACCGGATGTCATGATCAGACACAATAGACACCGACACACCATGACGAGTTACAATCTCCTTAATGAAAACATCTGCCAACCTCTCCGATGAATATGTCTCGCGAATCGGTAGGAAGTGAGCACTCTTCGTCAAACGGTCAACTATCACCCATATGGCATCATACCCTCGTGCGGTACGTGGTAGCTTTGTAATAAAGTCCATGGTGATATGCTTCCACTTCCACTCCGGTATATCCAACGGTTGGATCTTTCCATACAGCTTTTGGTGCTCGGCCTTCACTTATAAAAAAGTAAGACATTTATTCACATACTCCGACACATCGCTTTTCATACCCGGCCACCAATAATCTTTCTTCATATCTTGGTACATCTTCATAACACCGGATGAATAGAGTATCGAGTTTTATGAGCTTCATCCATAATCTTTCCACGTAGATCCCCATAGCGAGGAATCCATATCCTTCCGAATCGGGTTCTAACACCAAGTGTGTTTTCACCTAATTCCGCGACCAGACCTCTCATTCTTTTATAGTTAAGATGATATTATTTCAATGCTTCATCTTGAAACTCTTTGACTGCTTCATCACCTCAGAGGTCATGATCAACTTATAATCCTTCACTCGAATCAGCTCGGGTCTCTCTTTTCGGCTAAGGGCATCCGCCACCACGTTGGCTTTGCCGATTATAATGGATCTCGCAATCATAGTCTTTTATGAGCTCCAACCATCTCCTCTACCTCATGTTCAAATCTTTCTGCTCGAAGAAATACTTCAAGCTCTTGTGGTCAGTGAATATGGTGCACATCGTCCCGTATAGGTAGTGCCTCCATATCTTTAACGCAAAGACCATGGATGCAAGCTCCAAGTCATGAGTAGGATAATTAAGCTCGTGAACTTTCAACTGTCCAGATGCATAGGCTATAACCTTTCCTCTCTGCATTAATACACATTCCAACCCTGAGTAGGAAGCATCTGAGTAAACCACCAAATCTTCACTTCCATCGGGCAACGACAAAACAGGAGCTTGAGTCAATCTCGTCTTTAACTCCTCAAAAGCCTTCTCTTGAGCCTGACCCCATACAAACTTTACATCCTTACGGGTCAACTTGGTTATTGGAGAAGCTATCTTAGAGAAGTATTGAATGAATCTTCTGTAGTAGCCTGCCAAACCCAAGAAACTATGAATCTCAAATGGCGTCTTTGGAGACTTCCATTGCATCACCGCCTCCACATTTGTCGGGTCTACCATAATCCCCTAAGGATTAACCACGTGACCCAAGAACTAAACCTCGCGCAACCAGAACGCGCACTTAGAAAATTTGGCATACAGTTTCTCCCTTCTCAGCGTCTGTAACACTTCCCGAATGTGACCGGCACGCTCCTCCTCACTCTTGGAATAAATCAAGATATCATCGATAAACACAATCACTGACTTATCCAACATCGGCTGACACAGTCGATTCATCAAGTCCATAAAAGTAGCTGGTGCGTTGGTTAAATCGAATGACATAACGAGAAACTCGTAGTGTCCATAACGCGTGTGAAAAGGTGTTTTAGGATATCCTGCTCATTCACCTTCAACTTATGGTAGCTAGATCGAAGGTCTATCCTTGAAAACCAACTGACACCCTGGAGCTGATCAAAAAGATCATCAATTCTCGGTAACGGGTACCGATTCTTCACTGTTAGCTTATTCAGCTCACGGTAGTCTATACACATCCTCATACTACAGTCTTTCTTCTTCACAAATAAGACAGAGCACCCCAAGGAGAGATACTTGGTATGATAAATTCCTTATCAAGCAACTCCTGCAATTGCTCCATCAACTCTTTCATCTCAGTCGGGGCCAACCGATACAATGCCTTAGCAACAGGTTGGGAACCCGCTATCAAGTTGATCTAAAACTCAATCTCGTGGTCAGGTGGCACTCCTGGTAAGTCTTCAGGAAACATGTCTGGAAAGTCACACACCACCGGTACATTGGACAGTTGTGGTGTTGGCATATCCACATCCTTTACGTAGGCCAAGTAGGCACTACATCCATGCCTCTTGCACTTTCCCGCCACCACCATCGAAATCACCTTCAGAATCATCATGACTTGATCACCATAAACCGTCACCGTACTCCCGTCAGGTGTTGTCAATCAAATCATCTTCTTGCGACACACAATGTTCGCCTCGTAGTCCGCCAACCAATCCATTCCTAGGACTACATTAAACCCGCCTAAGGTCATCACAAATGGTCTAACAGGAAACTTATGACCTTTTAGTTCCACGTCACAACCTTCTATCATCTCGGAAATCCTGGTAGACTTACCTATGGTAGTTTCTACATCGAAGGGCGTATCTATTTTCTTATTACTAGCATGCAATTTAGCATATGAAGTAGCAGAAATAAAACTTTTACTAGCACTAGAATCAAATAACACAGAGGTTAAAGTTTGGTTTACTAGAAACATACCTGACACAAGATCGGGGTTCGTCCTAGCCTCCTCCCATGTTATCATGAACGCTCTAGCACTTGCCCTCTGCCCCTCTCCCCAACCTTCTTTGCTCCTGAACTTTCAGCCCTTGGCTTCTTGCAATCAATGCTCAGATGGTCATTTTCTCCATAGTTATAACACCTTATAACCCCACAATCTCTCGCCATATGACCAGGCTTCCCACACTTGAAGCAGATGTTTGATCCCCATTTGCATTCCCCCAAATGCTCTTTCCCACATTTACCACACCTCCTCGACCCTACACTAGATGTGACCACACGTTGGTCACCCACCTTCGCTACTTTGTTGTTTGGAGCAGCTCCACCATGTCCAAACTGAATCCCATTCCAGTTTCGGTCACCACCACCCTTCTTGTTCACCTCAGCCACCACCACCTCTCGCTCGTCGTACAATCTTCCCGCCAAATCCACCGCCGACCTAAACGTGCTAGGTCGGGCGGCGATCATGTGCCTACGGATATCTGCCGGCAAGCCCTGGATGTATCTCTTGATCTTTCATGACAAGGGTGTCACTTGATCTGGCACCAATCATGCCATGTCATTAAACTTGGTGGTGTATTGCTAATGTGTCATTGTTCTCACCTCCAGCTGCAGAAACTCCCTCTCCACCTTATCCATTTCCCTGTGAGGACAGAACTCGTCAATTACCAGCTTCTCCTGCTCAGACCACCTCATTCTTCCAATCGCTTGACTACCCTCGGCTTGGACAATATTGTCCCACCAACACAGAGCCGAGTCCACAAATGAGTGGATAGCAAACTTCACCTTCTGATCTTCCCGGCACTCGCTAATGTCGAGTACCGCCTCCATCTCTCTTACCCATCGGTGAGCAGCAATAGCAGTGCCATTACCATCAAAGGTAGGGGGCTTGCATCTTTGAAATGCCCCATAGTTGCAGCCTCGTGCCGTCTCCGGCGCAAGCCCTTCTTCCTCCTCTTCTTCTTCGTCACCGAGAAAGCCGTCTCAGTCTCGGGTCGTCTCCTTTCGCCCGTAGGCCTATTCCTTTCCTTCCTCTCCCCCTCCCGTACAACCTTTATCACTTTGGTCACTATAGACGGTAGGATCATCTGAATGACCTGATGCACTTCCTCAATTACAGCCTCCTTCACTAAGGCTCTTAAGTTAGCACTCTCATCTCCATCTTCTGGATGAGGGGTCACATGTTCTTTATGAACCACCTTTTCGGCCCTAGGCCTTCCTCTTGTGACCCGTGGTTCAACACCACGTCCACCATGACCTCCACCATGTGAA
This sequence comes from Flaveria trinervia, assembly GCA_025506515.1. Lineage (NCBI taxonomy): Eukaryota > Viridiplantae > Streptophyta > Magnoliopsida > Asterales > Asteraceae > Flaveria > Flaveria trinervia. The sequence continues at coordinate 17,141,556 of CM046458.1, read as the reverse complement.
GCTTTCGATGATCTACCACCGGCCATCCTCAAAACACACTATAAGATTCAAACACCAACACGGTCATTCAAGGGAACAACTCAGTTTATGTCAAGTATAGTAAGTCCCTAATTACAGTGGCCAGTTGAAATTAGCCACTTACTTACTCTTCATACCCCAAGCATTACCTATCCTGTCTACATCAGTATCTAAATCTATTAAGGCACACAGAACAAATTACACAACATGCGCACATAATGCCGGTTAACATTAAGAAAATACCTGATGGCACGTAGCTACTTGGAATGGCATCCCTTCCCTTTTCGTCCCATTTTCAGTTTAATTTTAGGTTTATTTTGAAAATTTACCCATTTCACTTAAACTTTGGCTTTGATTCCAACTTGTAAGGCCCCGTTTCCAGGACACTCACAGCTGGTCATTCATCACACATAAAACATATATTTTCATTAACTTAAAGAAAACATTGCAGCAGAAACAATAAAACAAACATTCCATTTCATTATAAAAGCTTTTGCAAAATAATACATCATTATCAAATTATAAAATACTTGTTGCATTACATCATAAAAGAATTATAAAAATGGATGCCATCCAAAAAAGCCAAGTAGCCGCCCCGTGTCATCCTCAGAAGCCTTTACCTGCCAACTGGAAACACATAAAAGTCATGTTGCTGAGTGAGTTCTAGTTTTATAAAACATTACATTACCTTCTATTCATTAAAACATTTTCATTACTATCGCATGTGATCACACATCATACATACATCAAGGTAATAATTATTATCTTCATCATCATTCGTTTTGTACATTTCGCACTTTTCGCACATTTCGTACATATCGCACTTTTGATACATTTATTATCTTTCACTTCTATCTAGGTCTTATCATGTACTTAACCCCCTCTAGAGCACCAAGCAATTCATCTAGGGTTAAGCGACAAGGACCCCATATCGTACGTATGGAGTGGTCACTAGGACAGACTCCCCCTGTGTGTGTGAACTCTTATGGATTCACCAAGATCGCACATTGTAGACAGTAATTAGGAAATCGCACGTATTGGAGAAGTCAACAAGACTGAACTCTTACTGTGTGTATGAACCCTTATGAGTTAGCCAAAATCGCACACTGTAGACATACACAGTTGAGCTAACAACTCCAAATGAGTTATGAACCTCCTTTCATTTGCTTGCAAGGCTTTTCATTCGTTCATTCATTATGTTCCACTTTAATTATCTTAAATCCTTTTCACCTCGTTAGGATAATACTTTACGTTCATTAACAATATCATACCACGTAAAGTCACGTCATCATACGTAATAAGGAACATATCATACAATCATACATAACCGTTATACATCATCAATCACACATCATCATGCATAAGCATCAATCATACATCACCCATCACATCATATATGACCTAAAAAGTCAATTTACATAGCCCCCGCAACCTCCCAAGTCAAAGCCTACTTTTACAATTTCTCCAAAATCAGAAAATATTTCTAAGTCTTAGGCGCATGGGCACTATGCAGGCGCATGAGCACTGCAGGCGCATTGGGGACACTTAGGCGCATGAGGAACCTTTAGGCGCATTAGTACTATTAGGATGCATGAGCAACACTTAGTCTATTCTGGTCAATCCTAGGCGTATGAGCACTATGCAGGCGCATGAGCTATCTGCGTGTATGAACACTTAGTCAACTTCAGCCTATTTCTAGGCGCATGAGTACTATTAGGGCGCATGAGGTTTTGGGCACATGGGACACTTCGGCAATTATTTCTATTAGGCGCATGAGCTACTGTTTGGGTGCATGATCAGCCTAAGTCACACTTAACATCATAATTCGGTCCCCAATCATCACCTATCATGTTCTAAGCTTAAATCATACATTCTAATCCTTAGGAACACAATCATACATCATCAAACACATACATAGCCCAAAAATCAAACCCTACCCGCAACATACACACATAAACACATACGGGTATAAAACCCAACTTTTATAAAAAGTTCATACATGCATTTCCAGCCCCAAAGCAATTAAAACACGTAAAAAGGGGTTCTAACACTAACCTTTGCATCCTTTGGTTATGACTTCTTCAAGAACCCGTTTGCAATTGAGTTCAGCCGCCTTGAAACCCACCAAAACACACCCGAACACACACAAACATACATAAGCATACAACCAAGGATAAAACCAGTTAAGAACATCATAGACTCACAAATTTTACCTTGCATTAGAACTTCTCTTCTTGTTCTTCAATAGCCCGAAACTTTCTGCTCTGCTTCTTTCTCTATAAAAAATCCTAAATAAAAAGGTGTAGGCAGACAACATGGGCAACCATTACCTTTTACACCCACTTTTCAAACCTTTTGTCCTTTTGACATATTAGGTCCCTCTACTTGGGCTTTATATCTTTTCTTTTTTATTCTTCACCTTACTCTTTCTTTCTTTGACTTTTAAAATAACCGGCTGTTACATAAAATACCATGACTATAACCAGTTTGTTCCGCCTCAATTGAATTAGGAACAATCTCTGTCAGTAAACCAGATTACTAACAGTCCTCCTGAATTGTTCCTGCACTCATTAACACATTAGTTTGAAAGGGGAACCCAGGCCATCGTAGTCCTGGAAGTTCATTTTTCATCAATATAAGAAACCTGCTTCTGCACACAACCGTTTAAACAATCTAGGATATCCGTATCCTTCTTTTTTATTTGCCAAATTTGTTTCTATTCAATTGAATGAATTCAATTTGGAAAACATTTTCTGTTTAAGACCAGAAGGAAAAGAATTTGGTTTTGAACCTTTGGTTATTTTCATATTTGTATCATGTGAAACTGGCTTCACATGAAAAGGTTTGGATGGAGGTTTTTTCATACAATCATTCAAAGATGTGTGCTTTTTACCTCTTGATTCAGAGAAGCAACCCGTGTTACCTTTACCATCTGGAACATTCTTTGTAGACATACAGCTGGAGAAACAATTTTTTTGCCTTTACCATCCGTAGAAAGCCTTTGAGGACATTTCTTTACCACATGACCTTCTTTTCCAAACTCAAAACAAGCCTTGAAAGGCTTTTGATTCTTTGTAGTCCCGTGTGGTGTAGGTGGTGATGAGGATTGCTTTGAGCTTGTAGCAGATTCTTGCTTGTTCTGAAGTTTTCCGTGCTGAACAGGAAATGTGATCTTCACTAATTGACTGGGTTGTTTTGCAGTTGGTGATGAGATCCGTATTGGTCTTGATTCAGCTTTTGGAAGCTTTTGAGACTTGACAATGTCAGTTGATGTCTTGATCTTTGAAAAACTGACACTATCCTTTGTGTTTGATTCATCATCTGAGCTTGACCAGTCTCGTCTACACAGATCTGCTTCCAATGGATCTTGATTGACAGAAGTAGGATGTGTTGCTGTTTTGGAACATGATGATTAGATGATTCCTGATTTATCTCTTCTTTCACAATCTTGACAGGCTCAAAAGTAGGAATTTCACCTGCTTTAAACTGATCAAAGAAGTTAGAACAAGTAGTAGATATAGATTTACAAACAACCGATACTGAACAATCGTTAGCTTGACAGTCAACATTCGGTTAATAGTATCCTATACTAGTTGTAGAATCATAATCATCTCGCACCTCATTAAGTTTGACACCGCTCAAATCTGCATGTATACTATTAATAGGTTGTGTAACACCTGGTTATTCTATTAAAGTAAATAAAAGTAGGAAATGCAATTTAACCCAAGTTGAGGGGTTAAAAGTGTCAAAAGGACAAAAAGAATAAAAGTTGGTACAAAAGCAACATGGCCGCCCACACCATGTTACTTTTCACCTTTTCATTCGTTAGAGAGAGAGTGAGAGTAGAAAAACTCACGGGTTTGAAAAGGAAGAAGAAGAGGCTGAATTCAAGGTAAGAATTCATGGGTTTAAGTGTTTATGATGGGTTTTATCTCGGTTATGTGCTTATGTGCTTATGTGCTTGTGTGTGTGTTCGTGTGTGTGTGTTTGGTGGGTTTCTAGGTGTTTGAACTCATTCGCATATGGGTTAGAAGGAAGATACACCCAAAGTTGCACCAGGTGAGTTTCTAGACCCCGGTTTTACTTGTTTTAAACTCTTTGGGGCTGAAAATGTATTAAAACGGTTTTTTATTATAATTATGTATGTATACCCGTATGTATTATGCATGTTTGATGATGATTCTTAGATGCTTATAGTTTTCATGTTTAGAATAGCCTTGGTAAGCTTATAAAAAATAGGCTTGATGTTTGGGTTCGAAAATATCCTAGAAACATGTTAAGCAGAAGGTTCATGCGCCCACACAGGGCTCATGCACCTGGAAATGCCTTAGAAATGTTTAAGTGTAACTCATGCGCCTGAACAGTGGTTCATGCGCCTAGAATTTGTAATCGGACGACTAAGTTTTGGCCATGCTCCCAAGAGTGGGCCATGCGCCTAAACACTATTCCCATGCGCCCAACGGCCAACTGCCCTAAGTATACCTAACCACCCAAATCCTATACACCTAGGTGTCCATGCGTCCGAATAACCATATGTCTGAATAGCCCATGCGCCTGAATAGTTCATGCGCCTGAATAGTTCATGCGCCTAAGTGTTAAAGCGGTTAAGTGTTTGCTGATGCGCCTGCATGGTGATGAAACGCCCAAACAGGGCTCAAGCGCCCAAATAGTGTTGGTGCGCCTAAACTCTTAGAATTTATTATGAAATTTTTGGGAGTCTGTGCTATTAGAGTTTCGACCGAGGTTTGACTAGGGCTTATTAATGCTTAGTTTTATGCATGATTATGATTGTTTTATGATTATTCCGTATTATTATTATTACTATTAGTGTATGTTTTTACATGGTGTGTTTATTATCATAACGTAAAGTATTACTAATAATAATAAAGCGAAAGAGCAATGAAGAAGAGAAGTGAAACTTAAATAAATGTTAACAAGTCTTGAAAGCATATAGGAGGTGCACGACCATGTTGTCGTTAGCTCAACTGTGATGCGGGTTAGCTACCCTATTTTGCACACGGGGCCAGTCAATTGAGATTGGCGGACCTTTGCAGTGTGCCCTAGGTGACTGGGCCGGCCTTGTATACAGTAATCAGACCCCATTGAGGGAATAGAGGGCCCAACACCATTTTCCCCCGCGCATATAGTTTGGGTATTGCTCATTGGTCCACATAGACAGTGAAAGATAAATAAAAGAGTACAGAATAAGAAGGCATACAGTAAAGAGAATAAGCATTATCTGTTGTATAGTTAATGCGTGCTCACGTATAAAGAGATGAAATTTCATAAAAAGAGTATTTTCATATGTATACCTTACAGAAAACATTTTATTACTTTTAAAAAACTAGAACTCACTCAGCAACACTGACTTTTATACATTTTCAGTTGGCAGGTAAACATTGCTGAGGATGGCATGTGGATGAAGCTACTCGGCAGGGAAAGACTGACATCCATTCATACTTGTTACTGCTGTTGTTTTGTAATGCAATTAAACAATTCTTTTATATTCAGTTAAACAATAGTGTATTTCTCAACAATAGTGTTTTTAATGAAATGAAATGAATAGTTTTTGTTAAAATAATTCCGCTGCTTAAGCTTGTAAATTTATACTATTTAATGTATTTAATGCTGTGAATGACCAACTATGAGGTCTCCGAGAATGGGGCCTTACAAGTTGGTATCGAGCCAAAGTTTAATAGAATTGGGTTAAATAATTTTTTTTAAAAACCTAAACTTAAACTGAAAATGGGTCAACTGGAAGGATGTCAGCCCGAGTAGGTATATGCCATTAGGTATTTTCTTTAATGTTAATCGACATTATGTGCGCATGCTATTTGATTTATGTGCTCTTAGTAGATTTAGATACTGATTAAGTCAGGATACAAAATGCTTGGGGTATGAAGAGTAAAGTAAGTGGCTAATCACAACTGGCCACTGTAATTAGGGACTTACTATACTTGACATAACTAAGCTACTCCTTTGAATGACCGCGTTAGTGTTTGAATCTTATAGTGTGTTAGAGGATGGCTGGACAGAAATTTTCCAAGACTCCTAGAGGCCGAAGCCATCCACGTGTGACTAGGAGTAGTGCTAAGGCTCCTGAGACGACCCATTGAACCCTGAGGTTCATGGCCAGAGCGAAGAGAATGAGAATGCTAGCTTGAATGCCTCAGCTAGGGAGGCGATTGCTGACGAAGTACACCAGGTCATGCAGACAATCTTACCGTCTGTGGTGACTGAAGTCATCAGGGCTGTGAGAAGCGAGGAGAGGAAGGAGAAGGAGACTAGAAAGCGATCAACGGGCGAGGGAAGCAAAGGGGAGGTGGAACAACCGGAGCCTAAGACTGTGTTGTCCAATGAGGAGGAGGATGATGTAGTGGGGGTAGCGACCGGAAGGTGTAGTTATGGGGCGTTCCAAAGGTGTAAGCCCCTGTCTTTCGATGACAATGGCAATGCTGCTGCCGCTCACCGCTGGGTGAGGGAGATGGAGGCAGTCTTGGAGATTAGTGAGTGCCGCGAGGCCCAGAAGGTGAAGTTCGCAACTCACTCTTTCGTTGATACAACTTTGTGTTGGTGGGACAATATTGTCCAAGCTGAGGGTGCCAGAGCCATCGGGAAAATGCAATGGAAGGAGTTTAAGTAGTTGGTGATCGAGGAATTATATCCTCACAGGGAACTCGATAAAATCAAGAAGGAGTTCTTTCAACTTGAAGCGGGAACCATGACCCACCAGCAGTACACCACTAAATTCAACGAGATGGCAAGGCTAGTGCCGGATCAGGTGACACCGGTGTCAAGGAAGATCAAGAGCTACATCTAGGGATTGCCGACTGACATTCGCAGGCACCTGATTGCTGCTCAGCCAGGTACCTTTCGATTGGTGGTGGATTTGGCAGGTAGATTGTATGATGAACGAGAGGAGACTTTGGTGGAGGTGAAGAAGACGAGTGGGAATGGTAAGAACTAGAATGGGAAGAGGTTTGGACGTGGTGGTTTCACTCCAAACAACAAGAAGATGAAGGCAGACGACCGTGGGGTGTCGTCAAGATCAGGGCTGGAAAAGTGTGGCAGGTGTGGAAGGTAGCATGCGGGTGAGTGCAGGATGGGAATGAATGTATGCTTCAGGTGTGGCAAGCCTGGCCACATCGCTAGAGACTGTAGGGTGATGAAGTGCTATAACTGTGGCGGGGAGGGCCACGCGACCAAAGATTGTAAGAAGCCGAGGGCGGAGAGCTCTGGAGCGAAGAAGAAGCCGGAGGAAGGAGGGCAGAGGGCAAGTGATAGAGCTTACACTATGACCCGGGAGGAAGCCAGAGCTGATCCTGATGTTGTGTCAGGTATGTTTCTAGTAAACCAAACTTGTGCCTTTGTATTGTTTGATTCCGGTGCTAGTAGGAGCTTTATTTCCACTACTTTCTGTGCTAAATTGCCCATTAGTAGTAGAAATGTCAGTGAACCATTCGATGTAGAAACCGCTATTGGTAAGTCCACTAGAATTACTGATGTGATAGAGGACTGTGCCATAGAACTAGAAGGTCATAGGTTTGCTGCTAGGTTACACGTCATGCCCCTAGGTGGATTTGATGTAGTACTAGGGATGGACTGGTTAGCAACCTATGAAGCAAACATCATATGTCGCAAGAAGATAATTCGATTAGTCACGCCCAATGGGAGTTTGATTACGATTTATGGAGATCACGTTACTACGATCCCGAAGTGATTTCGATGGCGGGGGGAAGTGCATGAAACATGGATTTAGTGCATACTTGGCATACGTAAAAGATGTGGATGCGTCGGTACCGCAATTATCTGAGGTACCAGTGCTGTGTGACTTTCCGGACGTATTCTCAGAAGACTTACCCGGCGTGCCACCGGATCGCGATATTGAGTTCCAAATTGATTTGTTACCCGGTGCTCAACCCGTTGCCAAAGCACCATATCGATTAGCTCTGACTGAGATGAAGGAACTCATGAGCCAATTGCAGGAGTTAATGGATAAGGGATTCATTCAACAGAGTATCTCTCAGCGGGGTGCTCCGGTATTGTTTGTAAAGAAAAAAGACGGGAGTATGCGAATGTGCATTGACTATCGAGAGCTGAACAAGTTGACGGTGAAGAATCGGTACCCGTTACCAAGGATTGATGACTTGTTCGACCAGCTCCAAGGTGCCAATTGGTTCTCGAGGATAGATCTACGATCTGGCTACCATCGGTTGAAGGTGAAGGAACAAGACATTCCTAAGACAGCTTTCCGTATGCGTTATGGACACTATGAGTTCCTCGTTATGTCTTTTGATCTAACTAATGCGCCAACTGCCTTTATTGATTTGATGAATCAAGTGTGTCGGCCGATGTTGGATGGATCAGTGATTGTGTTCATTGATGATATCCTGATCTACTCGAAGAGTGAAGAAGAGCATGTCGGTCATATTCGGGAGGTGTTGGAGACATTAAGAAGGGATAAGTTGTATGCCAAATTCTCTAAGTGCGCGTTCTGGTTGCGCGAAGTTCAATTCTTAGGTCATGTGGTAAATCCCGAGGGGATTATGGTAGACCCCGGAAAGGTGGAGGCAGTGATGCAATGGAAGTCTCCAAAGACGCCATCTGTGATTCGTAGTTTCTTATGGTTAGCGGGATATTATAGAAGGTTCATTCAGGTCAAGAGCAAGAAAGGGCATTTGAGGAGTTGAAGGCAAGATTGACCCAAGCCCCTGTCTTGTCATTACCCGAAGGAAGTGAGGAGCTGGTGGTTTATTCTGATGTTTCCTATTCGGGGTTGGGGTGTGTGTTAATGCAGAGAGGAAAGGTTATAGCTTATGCATCCTAACAGTTGAAGGTTCATGAGGTCAATTACCCTACTCATGACCTGGAGCTAGCAGCCGTGGTCTTTGCACTAAAGATTGGAGGCACTATCTGTACGGGACAAAGTGCACCATTTTCACTCACCACAAGAGCTTGAAGTACTTCTTCAAGCAAAAAGATCTGAACATGAGGCAGAGAAGGTGGTTGGAGCTCATAAAAGATTATGATTGCGATATCCACTACCATCCAGGTAAGGCCAATGTGGTGGCTGATGCCCTTAGCCAAAAAGAGAGGCCTGAGCTGATTCGGGTGAAAGCATATTAGCTGATCATGACCTCTGATGTGATGAAGCAAGTCAAAGAGTTTCAAGACGAGGCACTGAAAAAGATCATCTTAACTCTGAGAGGATGAGAGGTCTGGTTGGAGAATTGGGTGAAAACACACTTGGTGTTAAAACTCGATTCGGATGGGTGTGGATTCCTCGTTTCGAGGATCTAAGAGGGAAGATTATGGATGAAGCTCACAAGACTTGATACTCCATTCATCCTGGTGCCACGAAAATGTATCCAGATATAAGAAAGATTACTGGTGGCCGGGTATGAAGCGCGATGTGGTGGGGTAGGTGAGTAAGTGCCTTACTTGCGTATAGGTGAAGGCCAAACATCAGAAGTTGTATAGGAAGATTCAACTTCTGGATATACTAGAATGGAAGTGGGAGCACATCACCATGGATTTCATTACGAAGCTTCTGCGTACTCTGAAAGGGTACAATGCCATATGGGTGATTGTTGACCGTCTGACGGAGAGTGCTCACTTTCTACCAATCCGTGAGACATATTCATTTGAGAGGTTGGCTGACCTATTCATCAGGGAAATTATAACTCATCATGGTGTTCCGGTGTCTATTGTGTCTGATCGTGACACCCGGTTTACATCTAAATTTGGGAAGAAATTCCACGACGCCATGGGGACGAGATTACATATTAGCATGACTTATCATCCCCAAACTGATGGTCAGTCAGAAAGGACCATTCAGACATTGGAAGACATGCTTCGGGCATGTGTGATTGATTTTAGGGGAAGTTGGGATGACCACCTACCGTTAGCCGAATTCTCCTACAACAACAGCTATCATACCAGCATTGGTATGCCACCTTATGAGATGCTATACGGTAGGAGATGTAGAACACCCGTTTGTTGGGGTGATATTGGTCGAAAAGAATTAGGGAGCGTCGAGGTAATCGAGGCTACGACTGAGAAGCTTGAGAAGATTAAAGCCTTCATGAAGGCAGCCAAAGATAGACAGAAGTCGTATGCTGATAAACGACGCAAACCGATTGAGTTCCAGGTGGGTGACCGGGTTATGTTGAAGGTCTCACCTTGAAAGGGTATTATCCGATTCAGGAAGTGGGGCAAGTTGAGCCCAAGGTATATAGGCCCTTTCCGAATCATTGTTCGAGTAGGAGAGGTGGCCTATAGATTGGAGTTACCAGATGAGTTAGATGGAATTCACCCGACATTCCATGTATCTCATCTGAGAAAGTGCTTAGCTGATGAAGACATGATTGTTCCACTGGAGGATATCAAAGTAGACGAAAGGCTCAATTATGTAGAGCAACTAGTGACAATCATCGATCGTAAAGAGAAGAGGTTGAGGAATAAAGTGGTTCCTCTTGTGCGTGTATAGTGGAAGCACAGGAAGGGATCCGAATCTACATGGGAGACTGAGGAGGAGATGAGGCAGCATTATCCTCATCTGTTGAGGAATAACAGGTTTCGGGGATGAAACCTATATAAGGGGGGGTGGACTTGTAACACCTGGTTATTCTATTAAAGTAAATAAAAGTAGGAAATGCAATTTAACCCAAGTTGAGCAGTTAAAAGTGTCAAAAGGACAAAAAGAATAAAATTTGGTTCAAAAGCAACATGGCCGCCCACACCATGTTGCTTTTCACCTTTTCATTCGGTTAGAGAGAGAGTGAGTTAATAAAAAAACTCACGGGTTTGAAGAGGAAGAAGAAGAGGCTGAATTCAAGGTAAAAATTCATGGGTTTTAAGTGTTTATTATGGGTTTTGTCTCGGTTATGTGCTTATGTGCTTGTGTGTGTGTTCGTGTGTGTGTGTTTGGTTGGTTTTTAGGTGTTTGAACTCATTGCATACTCGTTAGAAGGAAGATACACCCAAAGTTGCACCAGGTGAGTTTCTAGATCCCGGTTTTACTTGTTTTAAACTCTTTGGGGCTGAAAATGTATTAAAACTGTTTTTATTATGATTATGTATGTATACCCATATGTATTATGCATGTTTGATGATGATTCTTAGATGCTTATAGGTTGTTCATGTTTAGTACAGCCTTGGTAAGCTTAGAACAAATAGGCTTGATGTTTGGGTTCGAAAAGATCCTAGAAACATGTTAAGCACAAGGTTCATGCGCCCAAACAGGGCTCATGCGCCTGGAAATGCCTTAGAAATGTTTAAGTATAACTCATGCACCTGAACAGTGGTTCATGCATCTAGAATTTGTAATCGGACGACTAAGAGTTGGCCATGCGCCCAAGAGTGGGCCACGCGCCCAAGAGTGGGTCATGCGCCGAAACAGTGTTCCCATGCGCCCAACGGCCAACTGCCTAAGTATACCCAACCGCCCAAACCCCATGCGCCTAATTATCCATGCGTTCGAATGGACCATACGTCTGAATAGCCCATGCGCCTGAATAGTTCATGCGCCTAAGTGTTAAAGCGGTTAAGTGTTTGCTGATGCGCCTGCATAGTGATGAAACGCCCAAAGAGGGCTCATGCACCCAATAGGGTTGGTGCGCCTAAACACTTAGAATTTATTACGAAATTTTTGGGAGTCTGTGCTATTAGGGTTTAGATCGAGATTTGACTAGGGCTTATTAATGCTTAGTTTTATGCATGATTATGATTGTTTTATGATTATTCCGTATTATTATTATTACTATTAGTGTATGTCTTTACCTGGTGTGTTTATTATCGTACTGTAAAGTATTACTAATAATATTAAAGTGAAAGAGGAATGAAGAAGAGAAGTGAAACATAAATAAAATGTTAACAAGTCTTGCAAGCATATATGAGGTGCACGACCATGTTGTCGTTAGCTCAACTGTGATGCGGGTTACCTACCCTATTATGCGCACGGGGCCAGTCAATTGAGATTTGCAGACCTTTGCAGCGTACCCTAGGTGACTGGGCCAGCGTTGTATACAGCAATCAGAGCCTATTGAGGGAACAGAGGGCCCAACACCATTTTTCCCCCGCGCATATAGTTTAGGGTATTGCTCATTGATCCACATAGACAGTGAAAGATAAAGTTAAAAGAGTACATAATAAACAAGGCATACAGTAAAGAGAAGAAGCATTATCTCGTTGTATAGTTAATGCGTGCTCATGTATAAAGAGATGAAATTTCGTAAAACGAGTATTTTCATATGTATACCTTACAGAAAGCATTTTATTACTTTTGAAAAACTAGAACTCACTCAGCAACGCCGACTTTTATACATTTTCAGTTGGCAGGTAAACATTGCTGAGGATGGCACGACGGTGAAACTACTCGGCAGGGAAAGACTGACATCCATTCATACTTGTTACTGCTGTTGTTTTGTAATGCAATCAAATGATTCTTTTGTATTTGGTTAAATAATAGTGTATTGCTCAACAACAGTGTTTTTAATGAAATGAAATGAATGGCTTTTGTTAAAATAATTCCGCTGCTTAAGCTTGTAAATTTATAATATTTAATGTATTTAATGCTGTGAATGACCAACTGTGAGGTCCCCGGGAACGGGGCCTTACAAGTTGTTCAAACAAATCATTTTTAGGATGAGGTCTAGGGATTGGTGAATAACATAAAGTAGAAGGAGGTGGAATTGAATTTAATATAGTTTCACTGTCTGATTTATATCAAATTCCATGTTTTACCCGCGCGCCTTGTTGTTTAGAAATAAGCTCATCCTTTTTCATGTGTGAAAAGATCAACTTATCAAGCTTCGTTTGAAGTTGTGTTGTTTCAAATTGAGCTAAAATAGCCATTTCTCTCAGAATATTAATTTCAACGTTACACTAAAAAATAGTTCTTCTTAAAAGATCATTTTCAGCCAATGCTTCATTAAGTTTCCTTGAAAAAGCAATTTCATTTTTCTTTAATTCCTGATTGATTATTTTTAATTCTTTTTCATTTTCCAATAGCAATTTGTTTGCCTTAAAAATCCCAAATAACCGGACTTTGCATGACGAAGAACACATATCCTGAATAGTCTTATATGGAAAATCCAGGATAACTCTTTTAGCAGTAAGAGCCTTCTCGTTGTTGCAAACTCTTGTATTTCGCTTCCATTCCTCTTCCTTCTTAGTATCCCAAAATTCATCATTCAACTCAGCTCCACCTTTACCTATTTATGTCTTCTTAAGCTCCTCATGTACCTCTTCAAGTCCAGGTTTTGGTAAACCGTTGGAATTGGTGCCGGAATCTGATCTCTCTTCTGGTTTCTCTTTGGAGTTTGAAGTTATCTTTGGAGTTAGATATGTCACTTCATAGTATTCACAACGTTTGATATCCAAGTCAATTTCCTTCAGTTTGTTGATCACCTCCATTAGTTTGTAATCCCGAAAGCCTCTATCTCGTTTAATCGACTTGCCATGTGAGCTACATTCTGATGGAGAGAATCAAGCAATTTGAAAAATTGTTCATGATTTCCCAATTGGGCATCAAACTTCTTCAAAATGCTTGCCACTAACAGGAAACGATCAATAAAATTGGATATCTTTTCATTCTTTAAAGCTGCAAAATTATCAAACCGATATTGTGCAATTGTGAGATTATCAGATTTGAAGGATTTAAATAGTTCTGCAAAAGCCAATTTTTTAATTTTTTTTATTGCAATTAACACCCCCAAAAGTATTTTTCCTAAAAATTTTAAAATAATTCTGCCCCTGGAAAAGATTTTTTTTTAAAATGTCACTCTACGCAATCTTAGAAACTAGGGACAATCTGTCAGGTCAGTTTTTTTTAAATCTTTTAAAATCGGTGAAAATTTCTTTACCGGGATGAAATCAATTAATCCCAACTAGGGGAAAAAATCATCTTTGACATTTTAGTTTCGCTGAGAAATGATAATTTCGCCGAAATTATAGTTTCGCAGTTAAATCTAGTTTAACTGGAAATTTCGGCAGCAGTTTTGCTAGCCAAATGCTTTAGACTTCTTAGTTTTGCCGACAATTTCGCACGAAACAAGCTTGAACTTTCGTTCAAAGATAATTTCCACAACAATTTCGCTTGTAATATGCACACAAGCACTGTTAAACTTTCGTTCAAGATCACTACTTTCGCTGAGATGCTGAAATTAACTACATGTAGTTTGGCTGGAAGAGGCTGTAGTTTCGCTGGATGAAGATGTAGTTTCGCTGGATGAATCTAGAAGACTTTCTCAACACGAAATCAATTTGAAATCGCCTAACTCTCAATGGATTTGAGATATGATGATTAACGGAGCTTTCCCAACTAATAACAGGCAAACTTTAATCAATTTCCATATCAATAACACTTAAATTTGATCCAGAATTGATGAAATATTTATATTGAACAAAAACAACCAAAAACCTCAATTTCTCTCTCTAAAAATCTTCAAATCTTCAATAAATTTGATCCAAAATGGCTCTAATACCAAATTGTAAATCCAGGATGAACATACTTGAATCAAATCATGAAGATTATAGATCAAAATATGATAATCACAATCAAAACCCTTTTGATCTACAATTAGATTGCTAATAATATGTTTACAAGTAATCCCTCAATCTATTGGTCATCAACCATTAACCTAATTCTAATTACAATTAGGCTATTTATATGCTAGTCTAAGTTTCCATATTTACACAACCCCTAGACTATACAACTAGACTAAAACATGACTCAGACATAGTAAAATATATTTTGTTCACACAAAATATATTTTGTTCACACAAAATATATTTTGTTCACACAAAATATATTTATTACAATAAAACTCATAGTCATTTAAATCTTCATCGTCTCGTCTCGGTTCTTCGTCTTGAACAGGTCAGTTTGACTTTTGTTGACTATGACCGTGATGTTGACTTTTGTTTACTTTAACTGTGTTGATAATATAGACTATCTTGTACAGCTCCAACACATTGTGTACCATATAGGTAATGCCTCCAAATCTTCAAGGAAAAAACCACAGCACCAAGTTTGAGATTGTGAGTCGTGTAATTCACCTCATGGACCTTTAATCGTCTCGATTCATATGCTATGACCTTTCCTCTTTGCAATAGAACACAACCAAGGTCTTGTTTAGATGCATCAGAATACACGGTGAAATCGTCGTTTCCATCGGGTAGGGTCAAGATGAGAGCATTGCACAACTTATGCTTTAACGCTTCGAAGGCTTCCTCTTGCTCGGGCCCCCACTCGAATGGTTTATTCATTTGAGTCAAAGAAGTAAGCGACTTTAGGATTCTCGAAAAGTTGGCAATGAAATGCCGGTAATAACCAGCAAGACCAAGGAAAGAACGAACTTTAGTTCGAGTTGTAGGAACACACCAATTCTTCACAGCTTCCACCTTTGCAGGGTCAACGTGAATTCCTTGGCTATTCACCACGTATCCTAGAAATTGAACTTCCTTGAGCACAGAATTCACACTTTGAGAACTTCACGAACAATTGTTCCTTCTTCAACAGTTCAATAACTAGTCACAAGTGTAGTTCATGATCAGTATTAGACTTGGAATAGATAAGTATGTCATCGATGAAGACGATCACAAACTTTTAAAGATAAAGCTTGCATACTAGATTAATGAATTCCATGAAGACAACAAGAGCATTTGTTAAACCAAAAGGCATAACCATGAACACATAGTGCCCATATCGAGTACGGAACGCAATCTTTGGGATATCATTGCCATGGACTCGCAATTGATGATAACCAGAACGTAAATCAATATTCAAGAAAATGGCAACTCCTCGAAGTTGGTTGAAAAGATCATCGATATGAGGGAGAGGGTAGAGGTTCTTGATGGTAAGCTTGTTAAGTTCACGATAATCGATGCACATACGAAACAATCCATCTTTCTTCTTCACGAATAGAACAGGTACACCCCAAGGTGAAGAGCTAGGATGAATAAAACCCTTATCGAATAGTTCTTGAAGATGACTAGCTAGCTTTTGCATTTTTGATGATGGAAGTTGATATGGTGACTTAGCCATGGGGTTTGCTCCTGGAATCTAATCGATTTTAAACTCGACTTCACGCATGAGAGGTAACCACTAAGATCATCGGGAAACACTTAGGGAAAGTCTCGTACAATCGGGACATCCTTAAGATCTTTTCCTTTGACTTTTGCGTTGACCATGTAGGCCAAGACAACTATATAGTTCTTGCTTAAGCATTTTCGGGCTTGAGTGCAAGACATGAGTTTAAGCCCTTTGGAGGATTTTTCACTGAATACTTTCAATGTATCCCTAGAAGGTAACAAAATACGAATGCAATTCTGAAAAAAAAATGATCTCGGCATGGTTTTTAGCTAACCAATCCTACCAATGATAATGTCAAAGCTTCCAAGTTTCATAGGAATAAGATCAATAAAGAAATCATGTGCGTCGAGGCTCAAAATACAATCACGAATAGTGATATCAACGGTTACCGGTTCTCCATCGGCGACTTCAACGGTGAGAGGTCTTTCTAGTTTCATATATGGCTTAGCAAGAATGGTTTCAAACTCTAACGAGACAAAACTTTTATCGGCTCTAGAATCAAAGAGAATGTAGGCATAAGTATTATTAACAAGGAACATACATGTTCAATTTTAAAGGTATTTAACGATACAGGTAATGCATCAAAAGAATTAGATCATAAAAGTTGAGGTTGGGTTTAACATACCGTTTACCATATTGTTGTTTTCTTGTGCTTGGTTTGTGTTGATGTTGAAAGCATGTCCTCGGGCTTGTGGTACATTACCTGCAAGATGAGGGCATTGTGGGCGGAAGTGACCAGGTTTCCCACAATTATAGCAAACATGATTTGCAACCATTGTGAATTTATTAGGTGCATGGTGACGAGTCCCCACAAAGTGTCCATATTTACCACACAAGGTACAGATGCAGCACGAAGCGTTCCACGGATGATGGTACATACAAACGTTGCACATAGGTTGAGGACCAGTATGGGCCCTAGCTACAGGTATTTGTGCCATAGGTGTAGCCACATGTATAAGTTATCTTTGAGGTGGTTTGGGTGCAGTCATAGCATAGTTATGAGCCGGTGTGAACTTGCGTTTCTTGTTGTTGTTGGGAGACGGTTTAGCTTTTGTCTCCTTAGCAGCTTCGGTAACCGTCTTCTCCACCTTTTTCGCACCCTTAACAGACATGGTGCCCGCTCGTATATGATTCTCAGTAAGTTGAACGGTGATAGTGATAGCTTCCTCCAAAGTTGTGGGTCGACTACCCACCATAACATCTTGGATTTGGGGTGGTACCTCCTTGATGAACTTCTCAATGTTGTGAGAAACGATGTTGACCATATGGGGAAACAAAATGCTCAACTCGTGATGCCTAGTTGAGTAGGCCAGTGATCACCACCATCTTGTTTAGGTTCCAGAGCTCTTCCTCCAGCTTTTGCAGTTCACTCCTCGGGAAAGAAGTTTGAGATAGCAATGTTCTTGACCTCGTCCTAAGTGAGTGCTAGCACATCATTAGCACCAGGGTTCCTTTTCTCGCTATTCCACCAATTAAGTGCCCTTTGTTGGAGCATACTAGTGGCATAACGAACCTTGAGCACCTCGGGACACTCACAGTTGAAAAACGTATTCTCCATGCTTTCCAACCACTCGAGAAGACCGGTAGCTCCTTCATTTCCATTATAGCTAGTGGGCTTGCGTGAACTAAAATGTTTGAAAGTGCAGGTTTGGTTGTTGCGCCCTTGGTTCGCGCTATTTTCTCCTTGACCATTTCCATTGTTGCTAGAGTTGCTTATTAAAGTGCTATTTAGTTCATCACCCATGGTTGGGATGATGATAGCCATTTGTCGTGCAATCATGGTGGCTAACTTGTGGTCGGAACTTCCACGATTTCCATGGTGACAAGACATGCTGGATACAAAATAAGTTAGTCATGGGAATGTGAATATAAAAGGACAATAATTTAAGCAAGGATTGATCAAGAGTTGTAAGGCACATGAAATGATTCCATTTGGTAATGCATTACCATTTGGAAACGTTGACACGTCAAGGTAAATTGACCCCTTTGCCTTAGAAACTTATGTATGTTGATGATAGTTTACCACTTACCCTAGAAATACCCAGGTAAGCATAACTAGTCCTGTAGGATTTATGCGAAATGCGTACCTTAGCCCCATGGCTTTTTGTCAAAAAATCCAAAATACAGGTGTCTATGTGTCACACAATATATATTAGGTTCATGGAATCAAAACCTTGATGAGATTATCGTAGATTAGACATAAAGTCTAAAGAATTAAACCCACGATATAAGGTGTACGATCCCACGTGTCGTCGAGAATAAGTTTAAGAAGTTTCATTCGTCGGGGAGAATCAAAGAATCAAGAATAAGTCTAGGGGAGACAAGCAACAAAGTGTAAGCATTTACAAGGCAACCTATCTAAAGCCATCTAATTGCACATAAAAAGGCATCCCTAATGAGATAGCATCATGTAGCATGCAACAAAATATATTTACAAGAATATAAAGATTCTTCTATAAGGTCCATGCATCAACTATAGTCTAGGTCACCATTTCTAATAACCTAAATCTCTATAGTTATGGACTTTGATACGAATCTGTCACACCCCAACCTTGACGGCGGAATCGTCGAGATGTGAGGGTAAAGATTGTTTACAGTCACATAATGCTATCATTTAATCAAAATATTATTATCATAGATTTCAAATGTAAATTACAACCATAAGTCTCAAATAGGAAAACAAACATAACATGATATGAATAATCCAAAACAATTAATTCAATTATCTAGGTCCAAATCCTAGATGTGAGCAAACATCAAAAGATGACTTCAAGCTTGGGCATTTCCTGAAACATATTAAAAATAAAGGTCAATTATGAAAGTTGGTGAGTTTCCAAGGTTAATATACATAATATATTAAAGATTTACAAGTAGCAATTCATATCAAAGGTTATGAGTTATGCCAGTTTATAGATCACATATAGCTACAATCAAAACTTGACCAAGATTAAGATTACAAGTTTATAATGATTAACTTAGTATACTTGGTTCCCATGATGAAAAAGTCATACGTCATTAGGAGCTGGCAATAACCTCGGCTTTAGCACCAAATAGGCTTGTCAGACCCATATGTCACACCCTCAATTTCCACAAATGGGGTTTTACCGTTAGGCGTGTGACATACCAGGATCTCAGACACGGTCATATCAAACGACACTAAATGAATTTAAAAATAAACGTTTGACTTAAATCAGAGTAGCATAAAAGAAATAAATATCAGTGCGGAAGCATAAAACTGAAATGAATAATAGTGCGGAAGCGAATAATGAAATGTAAACAATACTGAAAGTTATAAGTGCTAAGTCAAAACAAAATATTCAATGCAAGTAAATATGTTTGATGATGCATGTCCTGAGTGCGTTCCTTAATCGTGCATCATGAGCTTAAGCGTTCCTGTTACCTGAGAAAACATGCTAAAGTGTGTCAACATAAAGTTGGTGAGTTCACAGGTTTTATCACGGATAAAATGTTTGTAATTGTTCGAATGGTATAGTAATTAAGCATATCGATAGGTAGCTAGCCTGTAATCAAGTTACTTAGCGTTTCGAACCGAGGCTGACCGTTTGTATGTTCGTATGTTCGTGTGTTTGTTGCCTTCCTGTCACGTCTCACCAGACAGTGACAAATGTTAGGTCAATAACACACCTGTTTGACCTCCAATTAAGCTAGCGCGACTAGCCCGGGCGGGGTTTGTCAATCCCAGTAGTACTACTCAGAATTACCTCGCTACACATTAATAACGGTTCGAGAATGTAAGGACTTTTCAAGAATGTTTGCACTAACGTAACAGGCGATATCAATAATACTAAAAACCATTAATAAATAAAGTTTGCATGTTTTCTCCCCCAAAAGGAAAGTAATGTAAAACAGGGGCCGTGAAGACTCACCTTGTTTGTACAGCAATAAACTAATGTTCGCACAACGATTAGGATTTCGGTTAACCTGTGTTTCACACCGTGTACGAAAAATTAATATTATTTATTAATTTAAAATATAACAACTGTTCGGTTTCGCATTCGCGTCTCGGTTACGGTGTCGATTATCGGTTGTTGGGGTTTTCTCATTCACGTGTAGCCCAGTCAAGCAACTTACTCATATTACTATCATAATATTCATGTTACCTTTAACACACCCATGCAAACATGCATTGGTGCACCCAACACGAAACATACATACACTTATACATACTCACAGAACACGTATACACATTTGCTTAACTCATACAACACTCATGCGCATGCAATCAAATAAACAATCCCATATGTGCCTCACCACTCACTGCCTGATTGATCACATCCCAATTCCATACGCCCACATTAATAACTAATACATCACATACATACATAATCGCATACATACATATACACAAACTTTGTCTCATGCGCCTTCTGCCCTCCTGCTCCCCGATATTTATACATCGCACACATATATATATACTTACACATATATTTCGCAGAAGCATTACGGGTACATACATTCACATCGCAGAACATACATCCATGTATATAGTCATGCGAATCAAACCGAAACATGCATTCAAGCAAATCGAAACGAAACCGAACCAAATCGCTATAATAAACCGAACCGAAACCGTAATGTATCGAAACGAATTATCAAAGAGAACCATACCGTACGGTAGGTGAGAGGCTGCGATCTAACAACGGGGCATCGTTGGAAACTAGCGGTTGATGGCGGTGTCGTTTGATCACGTAGAAAACCGCCGGGTTCGCGGTGAGGGGCTGCGATCGGATCGAACGAGGCAGAAAGAGGCTTTTCACGGTTTAGATGGCACAACCGCCGGGGAGAGGTCGGCCGGTTGTTGTGGTGGCTTCGAATGTGATGACGGCAGAGAGCTTTAGAGAATGGGTTAGGGTTTCGGGAGCTTTGGTCGAGCGAATGATGGGAGTAGAGGGGGATTGAGTTGGTTATATTTAATAAGACTTTGTTTGTAATTCACACTTTTGGTCCTTCAGAATTATACAATTTTACACTTTAGTAAATTAATTTAGGTTGGTTAAGTGTACGTTGGTTGTTGATAATAGTAATAATTATAATATCCATAATCATAATAATACTAACAATACTAACGTCCATATCTTAAATGATTATAAGAATGGTTAGCTAACAATTTGCGGCGCGAGGTTAGGTAATGGAAACGAGGTTAACCTGAAATATCCAGGTTGTCACACCATAGATCTATGGCATCGCTAGGCTAGCAATAGTTAATGATTGTCAACATATAATGCATCACATATAAAGCTCACAATGACACAAATAACCATGACAAAATATAATATGAATTGCAAGTTCATTACAAGTATAAAACATTTACAAGTATAAGTTTAACATGTTTCAGCCCAAAATGATGTGAAATATTGATAAAAGGGGCAAGGAAACTCACATGATCAATAAGTATATAAGTGGAGATTAAGAGGAATAATAAATGTTGTTTGAACGTAATCCTTCACAAGATACCTATATATATATACATACAATATTTAACGTCTAATAATAAGATTAAAGACTTAATTGAGGACTAGGGTTTCAATTTGGCATTTGGGGGTTTTATTAACTAAATTAAATAAAATGAAATAATTGATTATGTTTTTAATTCAATGAAAAATGAAATATACAATTTAAGCAATTTATTATAAAGAAATGCAAAAGAAATCATTTGTAATAAAACTTAGTTATAAGTTTGAATAAACTTTAATAACTTTTAAAATAATCATCTTTTAAACAATAATATATATAGATAATGTTTGAACAAAAAGTAATTTAGTGATTTAAACCATTAGTTAAAGTCTATTTTATAAGAAAATAAACTAAGTATATTATTTGTCTAAAATATTTAATAAAAATATTATGATATTTTATGAAATAAATTTGTAGAAACTAGTACAGTGGTTTTAAAAATTAACAATTTTATAAACTGAGTTTTTATAATTTAAAAAAATGGATTTAATTTGAAGGATAAAAAAGCCTTAAAACAAAAACATGAGGTTCCCCGAATTCGAACTAGGGACCTTTGGCTTGTGAGACATGTGTGTTACCGGTGAACTAAGGGTCGTGGTCGTGCTAAGTCTCGACCCCTAATTCTTAAAAACACTTGATCGAAAGTATCCCCAAAACCGGATGAACCCTAGTATGATGTGAAGCGAAATTGAAGATCAAAACATTGTTGATAATGTTATAGTTCTAGGGCTTTTGATGATCGACGGTTACTCAAGCTCAAACGCTCTTGCAACCGATATTAAACTTAATTATAATGCATCAAATGGTTCGAATCCCTTTCGTGAACGGTTAGAAACCGTTTTCTTTAGCTGAAATCGAAGAATAAAGGCTATTGGCCTTGTAGGAGCTCGGCCGAAGGGAGGCCAGAAAAACGGGGTAAGGAAGGGGGAGTGGGGTTGTGTTTTAAAATTTTACAATTTAGCCCCCTGTAGTTTCAGATTTATTATTTTATGTACAAACATTATATTTAAAGTTTCTAGATTGACAATAAAGGCCCCCTAAACTCATTTAAAGTTATTTAGTTTTCTATGTTAACTTACTTAACTTTTATAAATTATTTTTATTATTATTATCATTTATGGTAGAACTTATAATGTTAAGCAAGTATTATTATTATTGTTATTATTACTATTATTATTATTATTATATTTTTTTGTTATCAATATTATTATTACTATTATCGTTGTTCAATTTAATAATTTGACTATTACTTTCATTTATTAAAATTAATGACCACTAAGAAATAAACATAAATAATCTGTAAGCTTCATAATTGACAATAATAACCCTTACAAGAATCAACAACGTTAACTTTTAATTAACATAAAATACAAGATGTTACATAACATACAAATAAATACCTAATTTGTTAGTATCAATATCTTATATTTTCATCGTGCGTTCTTGATGCAGGGTAGTAAACTTGAAGCTAATGTCCTAAAAGAATGTATTACCAAATTTGACAAGTTGCTTAAAGAGCATGGTGATTACTATATTCAAAATAGCAGTCTTGATTTAAGTTCAACAACTTATAAGTATGTTGATAATGTATTCAATGACTTTAATGGCACGATCTATGGATTTTCTGTTATGCCATTTAAGACTATTTGGGAAGAAATGTTGCCTACGGAGTTCAACATCGGTTAGTATACATTAAGGTCATTACAAAGCATTTGAATAAAACTTATTTGATTATACTAATGCATTATTTTATACAATATATACAGATGTTATTGGTTATGTTGTGAGATCCTTTAAAGTGGAAACTTACCATGCGAAAAAAAGATAAAGAAAGCAAAAAGATGACTATTCAACTCCAAGATTTAGAGTTACTTACTTCAATATTTCAATTATTATTCTTTTTAATTCACTATACACACACACACACACACACACACACACACACACATATATATATATAATATATATATATATATATATGCATTTACTTTTTTATTTACAGGAATGAAAAGATTTACATGACCTTGTAGGATGATTGTGTTCAACAAATGTCTGACTATATTTTAAATAACCCCGACGAAAGTTGTATTATAGTCATTGTTCAGCTTGGAAAAATGAAGTTTTTCAATGGTTTGCTCCTTAACTAACATTTCTAATATTTATTTTTATTTATCATGATTTATAAAATTGAGTAATTTTTACTTAATATTTGATACTTTTAACGAAAATCCCGTATGTTTCAAATTCATACAATGTGACTAGGTTGTTTATCAATACTGAGATTGATGAAATCATCGCATTCAAAAAACGATGACGTCATAATCATATTTATTCTCTTGTCTCTTGATTACTTTATTTATAATTACTTTAAAATATTATGATATAATATTTTGAGTGATCAGTTTATTGGATAATGGATCCGCTAACACTTCATCAAGTTTTTGTTCCTTTATTCTACCATCACTTATTCTCTACATGATGATTTTCTTATCAACAATGATTTCAACACTATCGCAAAGATTCATGAAATTATATGGTAAAACTAATTTAATATAACCTCGTTTAAATATCTAATATTGTTAAACATATGCAAATAGTATACTATATATATTATTACTTTATAATAAATTTGAAGCCAAAGAAAGTTATCATACTTGTCGCAATTAAACGTGTTTGTGATGATGTGGAAAGGTATTACCTTGGTTGCAAGAAGTGTATGATCTGATTATCAAGACTCGATAAAAACAAGTTAATATATTGATCTTAGCTACTTTTATTGTGTAAGGGTAAGTAAGGTCGTCTGCACAAGGAATATGTGGAAAGTGTTTAACAATACGACTCGATTAACTTAAAAACACAAACTTTATAATTAAAGATTGAAACTTTAAATGGATTAATGCGCAAAAGTGCATAAATCAAGAAACTTTAGAACTAATTAACTTAAATAATGAAAGACAATTACTTCTGGGTATTCAATTATGCAACATCAACAATTGGTACTTTTAAATTATGGTTTGTAAGTTACATTACTTCAAGATCTTACTTTAGATTAAAGTGACAACAAAGGAACAATCTTCTAAGATTCGTTCATTCACAATATTACTCTTTTTACCTATATCAAATTGTCTACCTTTCTTAATGAGGTGACAATGTAAGGAAATCGAAAACTGATAATCAAGCAAACAACTTTATTTATAAAAAAATTGTTTAAATTAATCAAAACAGAAAACTTCATTCAATCAATCAATGTGCATTACAAAAACCTAATCAAGCATACCAATTTTCTCACTTGACAAGAATTGTACTCTCGAAAGCAATCAAGAGAACCTAGCCACGTATCATCTTCATTAAATCTTCAATCTTGATTTGATGATGATCAATGATGATATGGTATGAGTTGGAATGCTTGGAAGCACCCAAAAACTCCTTGAAATCACTTATTTTTGGCTGGAAAAAGTTGTTTTTTGACTAGGGTTTGATGTAGCTTAAATAAACTTTAAGATCCACGAAATCGGGAAGTTTGTTGGTGACAGGCGTATGATACGCCCCCTCAGTGTTCCTACGCCTAACTTTCCGGTTATTTTTTTTCCAAATACACCTATTGATATGCCACCCATGTGCCACCCAACGTATTATACACCCATAATCGGTGTATCATATGTCGATATGGTCTTTAATGTGCTCTTTTTGTAACTTTTGATATTTACATCTTTAGTCCTTGTATTTTTAGTGTTTTGCTTGTTTTCCTCCAAAATAAGCCTCCTTTAGCTCCAAACACCAATAATACAAAACACAAAAAACTTGAAATTGTTCCATCATAATAATGATATAAAATCAAGCATTTAGATCAAATATAAACATCAAAATATTGACATGCGATCGGTGTACGAGTAGGACTTTAAGTAGTTTCACTATAAAAGATAAACCAAACGTACATGATAAACTAGAAGAGGATGAAGTCTATGAATGTAGAAAATGCAACATGAAGATGATAACTCCTACTCTAAGGTTATTAAAAATTATTTCATCCCATTGATTTGAATTCCATTTTATGCTTTTTAGTTTGCTAAATTTCTAATTATCTTTTTTTTACTTTTATATATTCAAGATTCAAATCAGAGTACAAGATATGTCTGGAGTTGTGTAATTGACATTATTTGATCGTGATTCTACGAAACTAATAAAGCAATCAGCAAAAAACTATTCTTGAAAATATTCAAGAGGTATACTTTATTATAAAAATTGCTCCTTAACCTTTAGTTAAATTAGTTTTTTTGGTTTTTATTTATTTTATAGGCTGGTGATATGGACATATAACCTAATTTTTTGTATCAACTAAATGAGAAAAAGATTTGTTTTCAAAATCGAGGTTACGAGCTATAACTTGGAAAAAATGTCCATGTACGCGATTAGGATGTTGACCAATGATTTTGAAATCATTATATACTTGATAAAAAGGATTCCTTATGAAAAGGTTAATTAGTATTTTTTAGGTCTCTTTCAAATCATAATGTTATATAGTGTAAATTATTATATCATCTAATGTGATAAAAAGCCTACATCAAGTTCTACATGCTCTGATTTAAAGCGTAAGTTGGACGATGTTTATGACATGGAAGATTTGACATCTATTTCAGCTATGAAACAATCTATGTGTTCCGTTACATGTTACAACGGAGATGGCAAGGAGTTTTAGGAGGACCGTGTACGTACGGAGTACTAACGAATTATGTGTTATACCAGATCAAATAGTGTGGAATCCTATTTGATTGGCGATCCAATCAGTAAGAACGATAACTCGATTGAAATAAGAATGAACTAAACATTAAGAACGAGTAGGAATCGATCAAGATCGAACTATGAACTTGGATAGGCTGTTTAGGACGCTCTGGACGGCTAGAGTTTATGTGTATTCGAAGTATCTCTCCAAGTTTTATGTTTTTCTACGAATTAGGTTGTATTTATGGGTTAGTGGTTTTCATTCGTACGACTAAACCATTAGCATGGTTTAGTCGTGTGATTGACTCATGCGATTGATCCATATACACGACTGAAGGTTCAGTCGTACGACTGAGTCAACCTTATGTCTCAATCATACGACTGGTCTAGTCTCCTAGTTCAGTCGTGCAACTGGTCCATAAGCTTGATATATTCATGCTTATGCTCCATAAGTATGGTCCATTAGCATGAATAATCACCCGACTAGATTGAACACATTACTTAATAATTATTGACTAAGAACTATGTACAACAACTTCAAACCTATATAAGAAGTTCATACATATCAATCAAAGATAAATAAATATCAAAGCATATACCATATTTCATTACTTCATCACATTACACATATGTAAAAAATGAAAGACTTTTACATTTAAGCATATAAACTAGGAACATCATGTATCTACAAACTCCCCCTTGGACCTAGTTTACCCTATTGTCTAGCATTCTTCATATTCTCTTGAAACTTCTTGTACTTCTCTTCTCTGTTGACTCCTACATGTATGTCAAATGCAAAGCAGAGCCGTATAACGTGTTGGAATTGAAGAGCTTGTACCATGTCTTGCGTGTCATAGAAAAGTGGCCACTTGTATAAAGTATATAGATCTTCTGCAGACAAGTTGGTAAGCCACATTGGGTCAAATACCCTGATAGTCTCTATCTTTCGATCTTTTTTCAGAACTATGACCGCTTCCCCCATCCTCTAATCATAATACCACCATTTGAAGTGTGGAGTGAAGTCCTGAGGTATTTCCCGTAAGGGAATCTTGGACATTATGCATGGGGGACTCCACTTCAACACTATTTTAGGCCTTCCAGATATAGGATCGACTTTAGACTTATGAATGAACCTCATAGATTCTTGTGGTCTGAAGATTACCCAGCTGGTGTGGTATTCTTTCTTCAATGCTGCCTCAAACCATCCTGACATCTTTCTTGGTTTGGCATACAACAGATCTAAGCATGCCAGTCGGTTGAGCTCAAAGCTAGGAAGAGTATTCAGATCATGTGGATATCTGAAGTACTCAATCCCTTTCTCCCTTTTAACAGCATAGACTTCCAAGTCTTCAAAATATGCCCACGTTATAATCTTGCTTGACACTTTCTGATGTCTTTTGACTCTGTAAAGTTTGTTGTAGGCATTTTTCTTTGGGGGTGCGCGCTGGGCTTTCATCTCAGCAAAACAAGCTGCCCATTCAGCTTTCTTAATATCACATCAGAAGCTTGGGTTGTACTTTCATCTTTCTCTTTTTCTTTCACCATCTCCTCCAACTTATCAAAAGTAGCACTACCAAAAGTTTCACCCAAATTGGGTATAACATTTCCCTTAGGGTCAGTGTACTCAGGATAGTGCTCGGCTATGAAATCTTCAATCTCAATTTCATCCATATTCTGTAGCTCCTCGTCACTTAATATATCAACTTCCGGAGCATCTTTGACAATTTCTTCAGGATTTAATCTAAACATATCAGCCAGCTATTCATCTGTTAGATCACGGATGATCTCTCATTCCTCAAGAGTGTAGCTCACAGATCTTCTGACGATCCCTTGCAAGTCAAGAATCATAGTAAGTTGAGTCTTGACTTGCTAAAGGGGGGCAACATCATATTCATCTGGCTATTGAGCTTCATTTGTTTGATTAAACATTCAACACATCATACATAAATCATTAATCAAGACATTTAACCATAAATAATTATTAATTACATTAATGTAATACACAATTTATGTGCAAAAGTTTCAAATAAATAAACATGTAATCATTACTTTTGCCTTGATCTGTTGTCTCTTCAGATTGAGGAGCAGAAGACGAGGCTCCATGATCCTGATTTCGCTTGGTGCGCCTCTCCTTTGCTGAATGATTTGAGGCTGGTGCAGCACCATTACCTTCCTGCTCATCATCATCATCATCTTTCTCATCCTCTTTAACTTTTCCACTCAGTCCTGCTTCTTCATCACCATCTTCTTCTTTTTCAGATTCATCTTTAGTGAGCTCATCTTCATCATCCTCATCATCACCATCCTTAATCTTTAAAGGCTCACTCTTAGATCCCTTCAACTTTATCAAAATCTTTTTGTTCTTCTTCTCAAGTCCTTCAATCCTCTTTACCAAAGCCATCACCAGCTCATTTTAACTCTATAGTGCATGGTGGGCTTGGCCTAAGGCTCTCTCATACTGCATGTTCTTCTCACTTAGTTGAGCGATTTGCTTGGCTTGAGCCGCATTTACCGCCATCAGCTGATTTATCTGAGTAGCTCTCAGATCATCAGTAGCGATCAGCTTTAATACCATGCGGTTGAGAATTGCCAGTTGTTCCTCTAACCCGACCATGGGTAGAGTAGATCCAGGTGTAATTATGGATTGAGTGGAGGGACCAGCTTGGTGAGATGTGGTGAAGATAGGAGGAGGAATGGGAATGGATTGTGGTGGGATTGTGTTGGGTATTGTGGGTGATGTGGAGGTAGGTGTATTAGTGGTGGTTGGAGTTTTAGTGGCTATAGAGATGGTTGTGGGTGTGGTAGTGGTGGTGGTTGTGGTAGTGGTGGTAGTGGATGTGATCAATGTGAACCTTGGTCTCTTATTCTTTTTCCCATAGGGATGAGCCATCCTCTTCTTCCTAGAGCCCTTTGTTATAGAGGCTCCCCCTGAGCTGATAGGCTGGTCAGATGTGTAAGTAGGATCAGTGACATCGGGATCATCACCTGTAGTCAATGTTGTAAAACTCGGCCTAGGCGGCCGAGTACTCGGCGAGTACTCGGAACTCGGCAAGGTGCGGAGGCGCTTTTCAACAACTCGGTCGACATTACTCGAAATCGGTCAAACTCGGTCAAACTCGGCCTACTCGGCCCTACTTGGTCCAAATCGGCTCTATTCGGTCCAACTCGGCCAACTCGGCCCAACTCAGTCCAACTCGGATTTTCACTATTTTTCACCGATTTTTGTTGTTTTTCACCGATTTTTGTTAGATTTATATTTTTTTTCATTAAAATACCTTGGAAGATGATAATTAAATAATTACTACGTCTATAATATTAAATAATTGATATAAAGTTTAGAAATATTTTTGTTTGTGAACATGTATTCTTTTTATTTATATTAATATTCACGTATTTTTATAAATCTTAGCAAGTTTATGATATCTAACATATTTATAATTTCCGAAAAACTAATTTCTTTATAACTTATCACGTCCGAGTACTCACCGAGTACACCCCGCCTAATCCGAGTACTCGCAACTCCCCTGTCGACTGACGTGGCAACGCCTAGCGAGTTTTGCAACCATGCCTGTAGTTTGGGCAGCCACCAACCGCCTCTATTCCCTTCTCAATAGCCATAACTCGGCTCCCAACTGTCCTAACAAGAGGCTCATCATCAGACACCTCCTCTTTATCTATCAAGAAGTCCTGGTGGAAAGCAACCTTCTCTAATCCACCAGGTGCATCAAAAGTACCAAGTGGAGATGGTGGAGATATGGAAGAAGTGCCAGTGGCCCTTGATTGACTTGGACCAGCATCTCCACCACCTTGACTGTCATCAACATTGTCATCATCGTTGTCATCTTCGTCAGTAGGAACGACTATGGGCTCAACATCAGAATCACTGTCGTCGTGACGCCACTTCTTATGAGAGGGCGCCACGTATTCCTCGTTGGCTAGATGACCAAATAGACTCCTGACCAGGGGCTTCACCTGCTTCCCCCAGTACACCTTCATTCTACCCAGGGTAGTGTCATCCATCACCTATAGAATAACATCATCATCCTTTTGTTTCGGCAGTAGAGGAAGCTTCTCATCTATGCGTTTTGGCTCATACTCCTTCATCCAATCGTACGATTAGTTCAGTCTTGTGGTCCAATCGCATGGTTGTCCCATACTCGTGATCCAATCGTGTGACTGGCTCATACGTATGGTCCAAACATGCGATTGGCTTATCCATGTGATTCAATCGTGTGATTGGCTCATACTTATGAGCTTGAACTCATACACTTTCAAACACTTAAAATGTTTAACTTTTGATATATAAAATTATGACCTTTGATCATCTCAGACATGACCCTTTTAATTTAACACCATTTGATCACCTCAGACGTGATCCTTTTAGTTTGGAACTGATTGGTCACCTCAAACGTGACCCATTTAAG
Source organism: Flaveria trinervia (assembly GCA_025506515.1). NCBI lineage: Eukaryota > Viridiplantae > Streptophyta > Magnoliopsida > Asterales > Asteraceae > Flaveria > Flaveria trinervia. The sequence continues at coordinate 17,110,824 of CM046458.1, read as the reverse complement.
TGAGTGATTCTCAGATTTCATTTAGTTGTATAGTCCGACATCTACGCAACAAAAGAAAAATAGAAAATAGAAAACAACTTTGAAATTTAAAAGAAAAACAAGACATATGTTTGTGGTTTTGGGTTTGAGTAGAACAGCTTCAAGTTATTTGATCATTTCTGGAAAGATTCATTATGGAATCATACATGTATATCATAATCATTTGGGACCCCTTTCAATATGCACTTTGATGCTAGATTCGTGTTTGGTCTGAGAGTCAATATCACTTTTCAAGAAATCATACTAGAGCTACAAGATGCACACAATGATTTTGACTGTCAAGCGTTGCAGTCATGATGATTATCTGTATATTTGTCCATTTAAATCCATACACAGATTTTTTACTCACATTGGTGATGAATTAGGTTTAATTATTTCAACAAGCATTTGTGGATCCCATACTTATATGGTAATCAACATTCCTCAGGAGATTTTTGAGCGGTCTATGGGTATTTGACAAGAACAAACTATTCTAAGAGCTTTCAAAGAGATGCCAAGCCTCAAGTCAGTACCATCGCACAACAAAGAGGCGCAAACAACAATGAATTCTAGAATATTTAGGTTATGCTTATCCTCAGGTCAGTGTCACCGCACAGCAGAGAGGCACACAACCTATCTTCTTGTTAGCATTTGTTTTTCTTTTGCACATAACGCACCAACAACATTAGTCATTAGCTTGATTGCTTTCAGTAGTTTTTCCTTATGCTTTGCTCATTTTTATTGTCATCCGCACACATTTGTGGCATTTACTTTGCTCGTCAACCTTATTGGAAATGCATTGATTATGTTAACCAGGGATAAGATGAGAACCCATAGCAAGTTGAACAAATTAGTTTGAATTTTAATTCATCAATGAGGTCGACTCATCTATTGTGTTGAATCTACTGACACATCATAGAATGAACTAGGAACCTCTAGGTCTACTTTCTCTATTTTACCTTAGTATCATACCAGTTTTACTATCATTTTTCTTTTGTTGTGCTTAGACTTCTCAAACTTGTAATTTGAATTTAACATGCTAAGCAAATTAGTTTTGAAGTCCCAACAAATTTGTTCTCTGTGTACTATCATTTTCCATACGCTTTGAATCAAAATCATAGATTTGATTTCATTTCTTTCAACTAACTTGCCTCCCCTCTTGTTTCTTAAGTAAATAAATACTGCATAAGTAAATACTAAACTAAACTGTTTTACCCTTAAAATTCTAAAACCAAAAATCTTTTTGTGTTTAGGGATTTTAATAGACAGGAAAATAAAATAAAAGAAAATAATAAGAAACTACTTGTTAGACTAAGAACTTTTGTCTTCTTGAATCACATCACTTTTCTTTTTCACGCCATTAACCTCTAAAAGATAGAAAAACAGTGGTTTGTCGTATGCTTTTGTGTCGAGGTCGGCGCGTTGAAAATCAGTATTAATTTTAACAACATCGATTAATTTCTTTTCAAAACTGTTACGTATAAAGTGATATTTAATACCGATGTGTTTTGTTTTAGGGTGTTGGACCGGATTTTTGGTGACAGCAATTGCAGCAAAATTATCAACAAAAATAGGGGTGTTAGAAAATTGCAAACCGTAGTTGCGCATTTGCTGTTGAATCCAAATGATTTGCGAATAGCAACTTGCAGCAGCAACATATTCAGCTTCACATGTTGACAGAGAAACTGATGTCTGCTTCTTACATTGCCAGATGACTAACCGTCGACCAAAGAACTGACATCCCGGTGATATTGACTTGTAATTTATCTTGCAACCACCATAGTCTGAGTCACTATACGCTGTAAGCTCAAAGTCATAATCATAAGGATACCACAACCCCAGGTGTTGGAGTACCCTTTAGATAATGGAAGATCCTTTTAACTCCGATGAGATGACTTACTTTTGGTTTTGCCTGATATCTGGAACAGAGGCACTTGGCGTACATAATATAAGGACGAGACGCTGTGAGGTACATTAGGGATCCGATCATTCCTCTTTACATGGTGGCATCCACCATATCACCATTTTTGTTAGGTGCCACGTCATGGTTCTTGGCAAGTGGAGTTCCAGCAGCTGAAGCATTCTCCATGTCGAATCGACTGAGGATATCTCCTACATATTTGGACTAATGCAGGAAGATTCCATTTGGTGTCTGATCCACCTGTAAGCCAAGAAAGAACTTCATCTCCCCCATGGCACGCATCTCAAACTGTTCTTTCATTACAGATTCGAATTCTTTACATAATTCTTCTTTTTTAGAACGAAGATTATGTCGTCCACATATATCTGTACTAGTAGTAAATCACCTTCTTTTTCTTTGATGAATAACATGCGATCAATAACTCCTCTTCGAAAACACACTAGATGAGTTGAGAGTTTCTGATACCAGGCTCTAGGGGCTTGATGGAGCCCATAAAGAGCCTTATCCTATTTGTAAACTCTATCCCAATGATAAGGATACTCAAATCTTGCGGGTTGACTTATGTAGACTGTTTCACGGATCTCACCATGAAGGAATGCACTTTTCACATCCAAATGGTAAACTTTAATCTTCATGTAGGATGCATAGGCTAATAAAATGAGAATTGCTTCCATCCTTGCCACCAGTGCAAACACTTCATTGTAATCTATGCCTTCGACTTGTCGAAACCCTTGAACCACAAGTCGAGCCTTATTCTTGATTATGACCCCTTGGTCATCTTTCTTAAACTTCAGCACCCATTTAGTGCATATCACCTTAGCACCTTTTGGTCTGTCCCAAGGGTCCATACTCCTAATTTCTTGAACTGTAGGAGTTCTTCTTGCATTGCACTAACCCATGTATCATCGTTTAAGGCTTCACTCACATATTTTGGCTCAAATTAAGACACAAAACATCAATATGCACCATCGTGAAGATATTCTTTTTCCATGACAGAGACATAATCAGCTGAGTATAGCTAATTTCATGTTTGTACTCCCGATCGAACATCCCCAATGACATTGTCCAAGGGATTATACACAGTGATTCGAGATCCGGGATTGGTGGGAACAACTACCTCAGTATCTAGATTTTGAATCCCAGGTTCAGTATCTGTAGCTGTTGGAGTATGAGGTTCAGAAGTGTCAGAGACATCAAGATTTGATGCTTGTGTACTTTCATTGATGGAACCTGTTCCTCCTGGTCCACATTTTCAGTCTCAATTGCTTCATCTTCAGAGGAAGAATCACTTAGTTCAAGCTCTCCCCCTGAAGGGCTAGAAGTATCATCTAATGGAGCCTTTGATGTCGAGTCTAGTAGTGGAGTGTTCAGAACATCGTACATCATCATGGCAGACGGCTCATCATCAGGATGAGAAAGCGGTAGATTGAAGGATTTAAAGAATCCATCATAGTCAAATAAGGAGGGTCCTTTTCCAGTAGGGGGTGGTGTATCTTTGAACATCAACATTACACACACTTCTACCTGACCCGTTGAGTTGTTATAAACTCTCTTGTCTTGTATACTGTATCCGACAAAGATACCTTCTTCTGCCTGCTCACTAAACTTTCCAGTCTGAGCTTTCTTCAACAACATGCACAGTGCGCCAAACGGTTCTAGATACTCTAGGTTGGGTTTACTGTTGGGTTTGTTGGACCATATCAAAGTAGTTTAACCATTTAAACATGAAAACATATCGGATTAAAACCTTAATATTATCGTTAGTAATCTGAAAATTAAGGCTCATATCATGATAACAACAAACACAAGAACACAAGGATCATTTATATGTGTATCAACTAGCTATCAACAAGAAATAACAACTAAAAATCAAACCATGGAACTACCTTCCAAAGGCTGCTGAAAAACGGGATTTTGATGAAGAAGGTAAGGTTCTTGAATGAGCAAAACACCAAAGAGAGGTGTTCTCAAGCATCCATACCCACAAGCATCAAGCATACACCTTGTTGCTAGGATTTTACCACCAAAAACGAACCTTGAAAGCTGCTGAAAAACTCTTTTCAGCCAAGATTCCCTTCAAGAGTGGAGAGGGTTTTTGCCTTGAGGTTCTTCCATGTGAGAGAGAGATTGAGAGGTAGAGTGTGTTGCTAGTTAATGTGTTAAACCAATACCAAGAAACAAAAGGCACAAAACCCCCTTAAGGGGCGACTGAAATTTTGTTTCAAATGGGGTTCCCCCCAAAATGATATTTACCATTTTATTAACTAGTCATTTAGATAAGTTATATAACTAACCTTTTAATTATATAACTCATACACACTTTTATTACTTGATGTCATTTAACCAATTTAAATAACATTACAAATAATACCCATGAACAAAATGTCATATCAAGTTGTTCCATCTCAAATGCAACTTATTTAGAAAACCCATTTTATAAATTGCTGTAATTATTTAATTGCATGATTATATCATCAATTAAATATTAATTGGTGTTTGCTAATCTTGTTATTCAGTATGACCCGACTTGGATCATAACGTACTAACCAAATCAATATTCTATGTGTCTTGGGCATAAAGAATCCAACAATCTCCCACTTGCACAAGATTCCTAGAAGATTGATGCAAGCAGTAAATATTGCCTAACAATGGTTTACTACCTTTAATACGTATGACTGAAAGCCATTCAATAACATCATCCCCTTCAAGGATCCAACCTGAAATGATTTAGGTGAATCAATCATTTATCCTTTTGTTACAGATGTCATGTTAAATCCAAGGACATAGAATGACCATTCCTTGTTGATTTAACTTAATCAGGCCTTAGACACCTTGCTCTTAACGAATAAGAGGAACAAATTCCATCTTGACAACATACGTCTTTCACAATCACCTCGTGTCACACCTGAACATGGCCTTATGTACTGCCCATTATTTCAGAGCAGTGAATATCAAAACCCAATATGTATCTCAGGTCAGAGGATACCAAATGATATTTGCCTTTACTCAAATTTACTTATGATCAATCTAGAAGATTCAATGTAGTAAAATTGAGATGCGGGTCAGTCCAATATTTGTATCCCACAAATATCTATGAACTTCGGCAGCAACCAATTGCTCTATATTCATTCCTTATGAATATCCACCAATCCATGTTCATAATAGTCTTACATTCATATTTGTTCCCACAAACATGACCGATTACGAACATTTAGAATAATAAACATATTCATGGATATATACATGCTAAAATGAATATAACTCAAAATATCACAAGTATATAAAGAGTTAAATATTACATTGTTTCAAACTTTTAATACTAAACAGATTAATTCAGTCACTAGAATATCGAAGTCCTAAGGCACAAGTATGACTTTCATGCTTTGCCCTTTCAAGGAGCTTCATGAGTGGATCCGCAATGTATTGATTGGTGTGAACTTTATGAATACATATTTTCCCTTTTTCAACTTCATCCCTTATGTAGTTAAATTTCTGCTCAATGTGCTTAGCCTTTTGAAGTGCACAGGGTACCTTGATTTATGCAATCGTACCCTCGTTATCACAAAAGGATTTTTAGGGGGTCTTGAATGGTAGAGACCACCCTAGGTAGGCGATAAATTTCTTTATCCATGCAGCTTCCTAAGCTGCTAATGATGCGGCTATGTATTCGGATTTTGTAGTGGACAATGCTACCCATTCATAATGAAGACATACCCCGATTTGTGATCGAGAATCATCTCGAACGGTTTGGAAACTCGCATCCCTGTAACCCTTTACAACGAGTTCCTCTTCATCAGATATGTATATTAGAAACATTTCCTTAGTCCTCCTAAGGTTTTTCAATATACTTTTAACAACCATCCAATGGCTATTACCTGGATTTTGCTAATATTTGCTTGTCATGCTTAACGCGCATGACACGTCCAGTCTAGTGCATATCATCGCATACATGATGAATCCTATAGCTAATGCATATGGTATGTCCTTCATTTGATCTTGCTCATCCTTTGAGGTTGGACATTGAGATGTACTCAATATTGTCCCTCTTTGAATAGGTACCATACCTTTCTTAGAGTTTTCCATCTTGAACCTTTTCAAGACTATCAATATATGCACTTGGTCTAAACCTATCAACCGTCTCAATCTATCCCTATAGATCTTTATTCCCAAAATATAGACGGCTTCACTGAGATATTTTATGCAAAAATAACTTCCAAGCCAGGTTTTAATACCTTCCATGGTTGGAATATCATTTCCAAAAGGTACTATGCCATCAACATACAATACTAATAATGTTATTATGCTCCCACTAGGCTTCTTATATACACAAGGCTCGACAACGTTCTTGATGAAACCAAATTTCTTGATCTCTTCATCAAAACGTTGATTCCAACTTCTTGATGCTTGTTTCAATCCATAGATTGACCTCTTTAACTTGCATACTTTATTAGGATGTTATGGACCGACAAAACCATCAAGCTGAACCATATGGACAGTCTCTTCGAGATGTCCATTAAGAAAAGCGGTTTTGACTTTAGCATTTGCCAAATCTCATAGTCATAATATGCAGCTATGGCAAATAATATCCTAATTGACTTTAGCATTGCCACAGGCGAGAAAATTTCATCATAATCAACCCTTTGATTTTGAGTGAAACCTTTTGCTACAAGTCTTGCTTTGTAAGTATCCAAGTTTCCATGTATATCCATTTTCTTCTTGAAACCTACTTGCATCCAACCGGTTTGGAGTTAAGTGGAGGGTCAACCAATTCCCAAACTTGATTGTCATACACGGATTGCATCTCAACGTTCATGGCTTCCAGCCATTTGTCACAATCCGAATTGGACATTGCTTCATGGTATATAGTTGGCTCATCGGAGTCAACCACATGGCATCCATTCATGAAAAATCCATATCTTTCAGGTGGAATGCTAACTCTACCAGACCTGCGAACATTTTATGTGTATTGATCAACCTCTTGATCATCATCAACAACCTCTTGTTGATTGCTAGTGTTAACCAAACGTGTATCGGCATGTGGATCTTGATCCTCATCAAATTTCATTATTTTATACGTTATTCCTTCCATAAGGAACTTATTTTCCAAGAACTTAGCCTTTCGAGCAATAAATATTCTTGCTCTATTGGATCAAAGAAGTAGTATCCTATATAGTCTTTGGGATATCCAACAAATATACACTTAGTGAATCGACTATCTTGGTCAGGGCCATATTTAAAATACGAGCCTCGGAGAGCATTGTGAAACCCCGAAATGATAGAGGTATTGAGCTTATACCCATCATAGATTGAACCATATCCAATAGGGTTTGATTTTTCCTTTCAGACACATCATTATGTTGTGGTGTTCCAGGTGGAGTAAGTTGTGAGATGATCCCACAAATTCTTAGATGATACTGAAAAGCATCACTGAGGTATTCACCTCCTCTATCTGAACGAAGAACATTGATAGTTTTATTGAGTTGATTTTCTACTTTATTCTTGAAGATTTTGAACATTTCAAAAGCTTCATGTTTGTGTGTCATCATGTACACATAACCATAGCGACTATAATCGTCACTAAAGGTAATGAAGTATCTTTCATCATTTCTAGTCATTTTCTTAAAAGGGCCACATACATCCGAATGTATGATTCCCAATAAGTCTTTTGCCCTCTCGTTAGTGCCACTAAAGGGCAACTTGGTCATCTTACCTTGTAAACAAGATTCACACTTATCGAATGAAACATTTTCATTTTTTTTCAAAATACCATTCTTTTTAGGTGTTTGAATCCATTCTTGTTTATGTGACTAAGACGACAATGCCACAGATAAGAATCACTTAAACCCATTTTAAGTTTCTTGGTGCTTGTTTGGTATAATGAGCTATTATAGGATGAATCATTATGAACCAATTCATAGATTCAATTAAAAGGCATAGCCTTGAAATAAAATACATCATCCATACAAACATAAATACCATTGTTAACAAACTTTAATTCATAACCACATTGTTTTAAATGGGAAATCAAAATTATGTTCCTAAGAGTAACTTCCAAACCATTTGAAAGTTCCAAACTATTGTCTCTTTGGGCTTCGACATCAACTTTTGCTCTGTTGCCAATGTAGAGACTTATGTCTCCCTTCTTGAAGTTCTTATTTCTTTTGAACCCCTGCAACAAATTGCATATGTGAGTTCCACATCTGGTATCCAATACCCATTTGTTTGAAGAAATAATATTTAAACCAATGTGAATTATGAAAGTTGTACCTGAGGTTTGCCCAGCATCCCTCTTGTTTCTCAACTCTTTGAGATAGGTTGGACAATTCCTTTTCAATGTCCTATCTCTCCACATTCAAAGCATGGATCGTTCTCCGTAACCTTAGGCTTCTTAAGCTTAGGCTTTGGAGGTTCCGCTTTAGCCTTTCCTTTCCCCTTTCCTTTGACAACATTTGCCTTGGGATCGGGGAATGACCTTTTCTTATTGCCTTCCTCATTGATCGAGAGAACAGGTAGAACCGTTCTACCCATTCCTGCCTCGGCTATTTTGAGCATTGCGTGAAGCTCACTAATGCTCTTGTCCCACCTATTCATATTGTAATTCATTATGAACGTCTCATACCTTTTGGTTAGGCCACTAAGGATCAAATCCGTGCCCAACTCCTTTGAGCCAGGACACTTAAGCTGCTCGAGGCGATCAAGGTGGCTTTTCATCTTAAGAACATAAGATGATACCGATTGGGTTTCTTCCATGCGACACGCATGAAGCGCTCGAACCGTTTCGAAGCGCTCTACCCTAGCTTGTTGAAGGAACATTCCTTCAACTAGGTAATTATGTCATATGCCCCAAGATGCTCCAAATAATTTTGGAGTTCGGGAATCATAGTTCCCAACATGAGGCAGGAAACCTACATGGAATCCTCAGTGTATTGAAGCCAATTGTTATAGGCCTCAACATCCTCGGGGCCGGGTTGGTCAGGAATAGGATCTTCAAGGACATAGGCCTTTTTCTCTTGCTTGAGAACAATTCTCAAGTTTCGAAACCAGTCCATAAAGTTATTATGGTTAAGACGATCCCTTTCTAAGATGGTTCTCAGTGATAGGGTAGGGACGGTCGGGGTGGTAGCATTATTGTTTGCGGCCATTTCTACAAAATCACAAAGTTTATATTAGTATTTTGAAAAATTGTATTTTAATTATTTACATGTCTCATAGACAATTAATATTTAAAATCTAGAATCCAACGTTACATTTAATGATGGTTAGGTGACCTTTATCCCATTATTTAAATTAACAAGGTAGTCAACATCTGACAATTGCAACCTATTGCAACTTCTAGCTTTATGGGATCAGTTAAACATCTTATGTTTAGTTAGCATGTAAAATCCCATCAACACCATTGTACGCCATGCTTCGGTGACCCTATGCACATGGTTTCCAATTCAAGTTGTCCTACTTACCCACACGTGTGAGTTTACACATACAAGTTGTTAGGTGACCTTTATCCCACAAGTATGTTAAGCTCACCTCAAACACACAAGTTCCCTAAAAGTGGTTAGTGACCTTTATCCCACAAGTAGTTCTCAAGTGATTCGAGTGTTATGTAAAAGGATGGTGTTTAACTTGTTTCCAAAGGGATTTAAGTTTCTATTAATTCTAGTTATGAAAACTCTATGTATCTTGTATTCGCATGCTTTCAAATACATGGTACCCTATGGTTCCTTTTTTTTTAATAAAACCTATTTTATTTTGAAATCATTAATCCTTTTAATAACCTTTTATTAGTCACTTAATGATTGGGAACCAAAAAAATTCAGCTTGTTATGATAATTTATTTAGATTGTTAAGCATATCCACATATAAAACAATCAACATAAAATGAATAATAAAACAACCATATATAAAACAACCACATGTGCATAACCATAGCCACTATGTTGACAACACTTGTTTGCCATCACAAGTGTTGTCATTTGGTTTTTCCTAAGGGTTGAACATAACACAAAAGATGAGATCTCCAAAGACCCCCACTTGAAAGTGCATCCAAATGCTTCAAGCCCTTCTTTTGTGTCTTCCTTTTGTGCTTCCATCTTGTGCATCTTCTTTTACAAAATTTATATCCTAATACAAATTTTCTAATAAAAGAAAACACACTTAATCTATCTATTACATTGCCATTGAATGAATAAATAAATTACATCCAAATACAAAAGAATAATATTACAACCCATTATGAATGAAATCAACCAAAACAAATATCCATTCAAAACCAAATCAACACAAGGTCAAGGCTAGGTTATGCACCAATATGAATCATCATATACAACATTCAAGAACCAAATAAATCCCCATACGACCCTAAATTTTTAAGCCAACATAAACCAAGAATTTAGGGTGTTTTTGTCCAAACAAAACACAATCAACCATTTGATATCTTTCTTTCAAGGTTTAATCACAAGCATTTTAGATATAACCTTGAAAAGTTGGGGATTATAACATCACCACAAAACAGCCCGTATAAGGTTGTTAAAGCCTCATAAAACCAATTCTACAAGGACAAATGAAACTAGTCATCCACATATCCGGCTCTAGATGCCAATGTTGGGTTTGTTGGACCATATCAAAGTAGTTTAACCATTTAAACATGAAAACGCAGTGGATTAAAACCTTAATATTATCATTAGTAATCTGAAAATTAAGGCTCATATCATGACAACAACAAACCAAGAACATAAGGATCATTTATATGTGTATGAACTAGCTATCAACAAGAAAAACAACCAAATATCAAACCATGGAACTACCTTCCAAAGGCTGCTGAAAAACGATATTTTGATGAAGAAGGTGAGGTTCTTGAATAAGCAAACGACCAAGGAGAGGTGTCCTCAAGCATCCATACCCACAAGCATCAAGCAAACACCTTGTTGCTAGGATTTTACCACCAAAAACAAACCTTGAAAGCTGCTGAAAATCTCTTTTCAGCCGAGATTCCATTCAAGAGTGGAGAGGGTTTTTGCCTTGAGGTTCTTGCATGTGTGAGAGAGAGTGAGAGGTAGAGTGTGTTGCTACTTAATGTGTAAACCAATACCAAGAAACAAAAGGCACAAAACCCCCTTAAAGGGCGGCTGAAATTTTGTTTCAAATGGGGTTCCCCCCAAAATGATATTTACCATTTTATTAACTAGTCATTTAGATAAGTTATATAACTAACCCTTTAATTATATAACTCACACACACTTTTTTTACTTGATGTCATTTAACCAATTTAAATAACATTGCAAATAATACCCATGAACAAAATGTCATATTAAGTTGTTCCATCTCAAATGCAACTTATATAGAAAACCCATTTTCTAAACTGGTGTAATTATTTAATTGCATGATCATATCATCAATTAAATATTAGTTGGTGTTTGCTAAGCTTGTTATTGGGTATGACCTAACTTGGATCATAATGTACTAACCACATCAATATTCTATGTGTCTTGGGCATAAAGAATCCAACATTTCCGTCGCTGGAGCAGTTCATAACATGTTTTCCCATGTCGTTTGACCATTAAGACTCGATTGAGCGTGTAACATGCATTAGCCACTGCCTCATTCCAGAATTGAATAGGTAGTTTCAAGTCGGCTAGCATTGTCCTAGCTGTCTCTATCAAGCTCCTATTTTTCCTTTCAGCAACCCCATTCACGTGTGGAGTGTAGGCAGAAGTAAATTTATGTACAATTCCTTTCTCTCTACAGTATGCCTCCATCCACTGATTCTTGAACTATGTGCTGTTGTCTGATTGAATTTGTCTTACTTTCAGCTTGTAGAGTGATTCCAAAGTAGTCACTAGATGTTTGAATGATTCAAAAGTCTCTGATTTGGATTTTAGAAACATCACCCAAGAAAATCTTGAGTAATCATTAGTTACTACAAAGCAGTATAGATCTCCAGCAATGCTCTTTGTGCTAACAGGGCCAAACAGATCCATGTGTAGAAGCTTGAGAGGAATATCAATAGAATTCACTTTCTTTTCCTTGTGAGACTTCTTGGTCTGTTTCCCTTTCTTACATGCTATGCAAAAATCTGGAAGCTGGAAATTCTTGACAGTTACTCCATTCACTAAATCAATCTGAACTAAATGATTCATCTTCCTTGGATTAATGTGTCCCATTCTCCTATGCCATGAGACTGAATCCCTCTCAGTTGCCTTTAACAATGTGATCAGTGGTTGAGGCTTTTGATAGATCCAAGACATACAAGTCATTATATGTTGAAGCTAACGTATGAACTTTATCCTCCTCAATCACATAATCCTTCTTCAACATTGTAGATACATGTGTACCTAGTTTAGGAGCTCAAATGTAAAATGTCTTTCATGTCTTACATATATGTAACAAAATGGGTATGAATGAAATGTAATGTGTTGATGTTGCTTATAATGTTTAATATTTCATTGATTATTGTGTGATAACGCATATTGAATTAACTATATAGGTTTGTGGTTGTTTGCATAGTTCTTAGTCAATAATGATTGAGAAACGTGCTTAAACTTAATCATGTGAAGTTCTCATGCGAATAGACCATGCTAATGGACCATATGCATGAATAATTCATGCTAATGAACTAGTCGCACGACTGAACCAGGAGACTGGATCAGTCACACGATTATGACATGAGATTGACTCAGTCGCATGACTGGATCTTCAGTTGTGTGAATGGATCAACCACATGCTTCAGTCGTACGAATGAACCATGCAAATGGTTCAGTCGCACGAATGGAATACCCTAACCTATAAATACCACTTAATTCATGGAAAAACGTAACAATTCGAATCCCTACGCACTAAATCAAACCCTAGCCGTCCAGAGACCATAGAACACCTGTTCCAAGTTCATAGATCGCAGTAACTCATCTTACAATCGTTCTTAACATTTAGATTCATTCTTAGATTGATTATACTTGCATTCTCACCGATTGGATCACCAATTAATAGGATTCTGCACTATTTGGTTTGGTATACTTGTAAATTAGTTAGTACTCCATACCGAAACCAGTCCTAACAAGTGGTATCAGAGCTTTAGCTCTTGAATTGCGTGTGATTCAATCAATTTTGATATAAAAATCGTGTTTTTCACTCAAAAACGTAATTTTTTTTGTGTCAAATAGTGTGTTTTGACATCTCCAGGTCAAAATTTTAACATTTTCCGGCATACCACAATTAGGGTTTGTGAGAAATTCGTGTTGTGTCAAAGTGTTCAAAACTTTCTTTTTTGCAAAAACAACAGCCTTTAGTCGCACGATTGAGTTAATCGCACGACTGAAACCATTCGCATCTCTCATACACACAATTGGCTTAGTCGTTCATCCATTCGTATGACTGAAGATCATCATTCTCATTGTTCATCCACACCTGTCCAATCGCACGATTGAACCATCCGCATTTGTTCAGTCGCACGATTGAACCATCCGCATTGTTCAATCGCACGAATAGCCCAATTGCATTCTTTCATTCTCACAATTACAACAGTTTGTTCTAAAATCAAAAGTTAATAGCAATGGAAGATGAGTATTCAGCATTCACCGCAGGTGAGATTCATGAATCCATAATCTATTGCTTCTGGAAAATGAAGTGGGAAATCACAATAAGCCACCTAAGCTCATAACTTTAGATGACTACCCACAATGGAAGCAAAGGTTCGAGATATATCTAAATGGAGTAGATCGTAATCTATGGGAATCAATTGAGATAGGGTATAGCATGCCGGTCGGTGCAGATGGAGTTAAACTTACCTTAGGAGGGATGACTGATAGCCAAAAGGTAAAGTACAATGCAGAGAAAAAGGTGTATGCTCTGCGAACTCAGTCTATTCATAAGGATATAATCCATCAATTTTCTGAGAACAAACAAGCAAAGAAGCTATGGGATGCTCTGGAAAAGCGGTATGACGGGAATGCATCGCTAGAAGCTCTAAAGGCTAAAGATTTGAAGAAGGAGTTCGATAACTTCTCGTCAATGGGTAAGGAGAGTCTGGATGACATTATAGACCACTTCTACACTTAATGAGTGAGCTGCACACTCATGGGGTTGTTACGTCCATGGAAGACAAGGTGTCGAATTTCGCAGATGGATTGCTAGAAAAGTGGGTTTCATTTGTGTCAAACCTCAGAAAGAATGATATGCTAGCAAAGTTGGATATCAACAATTTCATTCTAAAACTGAGAGAGGAAGAGTTGAGGATGAAGTACAGATCTGAAAAATCATCATATGATCAGAACCCGTCCCTTTACAACTCAACTCCTCAAGCAAAAACATCTGGAGCACCACTTCAAATGGTGTTCGTGTCGAGTTTAGCCGTTCCGTCTCAAGCCACTACTTCAGGAGCTGACACGTCAGGGTCGTCTTGCACCCAATATATAGCACCTGAAGCCAATGATACAAAATTGAAGACCGAGAATCTTGTAACGAGACTATAGAGGTAGCAAAGGAGCATATGGATCTCTTAGCAGATGTCGTTCCCTCCTATGACGGTCTAGTTATAGGGAAGATTGGAAACTGCCATCTGGCAGATGAAGACTATGAGCAAGTAGACGAGACTGAGCTAGAAAGAATGGATATCATGTGGGCATTGGCAAGTGCTGTCTGGAGGGCAAAGAAGTTTGTTAAGAAGACAGGACAGAACCTGATTGCCACAAAGGATACAACCTTTGGTTTTGACAAAACCAAAGATACATGTTTTAATTGTGGAGGAAAGGGGCACTTCAAACGTGAATGTGTTAAGCCCAAAAAGACAGGTAATGGTAATCCATTCTCATACTTCAATCGTCAAGATAAACCCACAAGTAGTCCTACATTGTCAAGCAAGGATTCTAAGGCCTTGACTGCTCAAGATGACGAAGGGAAAGACTGGACCTTTCTATTTGTATCTCCAGGAGAATCCAACATTGCTTGTGTTGAGGGTTTGGATGATGACTCTTCAAGCGAAGGTGATATAGTAGTTGAACTCGCGATGTCAAATAATGAAGAAACTACAAATGTGGTCGATCACCTGAATGAAGAGGGTTCATGCAAAAAAATTTCAGAATCACCAGC
Source organism: Flaveria trinervia (assembly GCA_025506515.1). Taxonomy (NCBI): domain Eukaryota; kingdom Viridiplantae; phylum Streptophyta; class Magnoliopsida; order Asterales; family Asteraceae; genus Flaveria; species Flaveria trinervia. The sequence continues at coordinate 17,095,808 of CM046458.1, read as the reverse complement.
ACCGGAAGAGTCAGACTCTGCTATGATGGCTGATTCAACATAATCTTCTCAGGCATGTACCAAAGACAAATTGTTTGATAGTCATGCTTGCATTGAATGTAATAATTTAGAGAAAGTATAGACGCAAAATTTGATAGGTTATTAGATCACATTGATAGCTTAGTAAATGATTTACAACTGTGCACCAAAGCAAACAGGATTTTAAAACATAATGAGCACAGTTATAAAGAGAAAATAGAACTGTTGAATAAACAACTAAGGGAAAGTGAAGTTATGGCCTTTAACAAAGCAAATGTCATTAAGTTATATTTAAACTCCTAGAAGAAACTAAGAAACAAAAAGCAGTTTTAGAAGTCGAAGTAAACTCATTAAAACAAAAATTTCACAGTTGGACAGTTCTTCTCACATAGTCCAGCACTTAGTGAGAAAACGCAACAATGGGGAGGGTTTGGGTTACAAAGTGTTTCACCACCACATGAGACCTTGTTGAATGCTAAATGTAAACGAATAAATAATAAACCGATCAAGGATCATGTGGTGTCCACTCCTCTTGTAAGTGATCCAGATTCCATAACTAATTCCATTGAATCTACCACTAAACAAAAGGAGACCACTTTAAAGTCAAAAGGTAAAATGCCTATCATTAATCTGGATGAACAATTTGAGAAGGTTAAGGTAAAGTCTAGTTCAAATACGTTGAATCCTGAACCCAAAAGATAAAACAAGTTAACCAAACACGTGCATCATGTCTAAGTCCAGATAAAAAAAAAGAGTAAAGATGTTAAAAAGGTTCAAACAATTAATTTTGTTAAACAAGATAAAACATCTAAACGAGAAGTGTCAAAACCCAAACAAATCAAAGTCACACGAGTGCCACATACTTCTCCACAGAAACAGTTATACCAACATGTCGAAAGCAGATCATGCTACAACTATGGAAAGCATGGACACATCGCATCTAATTGTCCTACTATTAGACACCAAGGAAGAAAGCTGAACTTCATGAACATAAATCCAGTTCATCTAAAAGGAGTTCTATAACCCCACCAAGAAGAGTTAGTGAACATAAAGTTCAAACTATAAGCCAATCGTCCGTTTATCACAAACAGGCCTTACCCAAAACTGGCTTATGGAAAGAAAAATCTAGTTCAATGTCTGATAATGAGAACAAGAAGACGAATGATCTTCCCTCACCCTCAAATGGATAGTGGGTGGAATTTATGATGTGTGATGCCTCTGGGTCACCCAAGCCAGTTAAGGCTTGGGTCCCTAACCTTAACTAATGATTTCCTTTGAATGTGCAGGGTGTTCGCTATAGTGCTGCCACAAATACCTGGATCGTGGATAGCGGAGCATCTAGGCACATGACTTGGAACCTGACTCTCTTGTCAAATGTCAAACAAATTAAAGGAGGTCATGTTTCATGTGCCGGAAATAAAGGAGGTTACATCACAGCTCAAGGGGAAGAGGGAAATCAGAAAGTGAAGTTTGACAAGGTAAACTATGTTCAACAACTTCAAAATAATTTCTTTCTGTATCCCAAATCTGTGACAAAGGCTTTAAAGTAGTATTCGACAACAAGAAGTGCTATGTTCTGAAAAAGGACTATGTGATTCCAGAGTACCAAGTCTTAATGTCAACCTCAAGATATAACGATCTTTAAGTCTTGGATCTATCAATGGCCTCCATAACGGATCATCAAGTTCAGTGCTTCTTGTCAAAGGCTATAGAGAAGGATTTGATCTCCTGGCATTGGAGAATAGGACACATCAATCCATGGAAGATGTATCACTTGATCCAGAATGATCTAGTGCGAGGAGTAAACGTCAAACTTCCAATTACCAGATTTTTGTGTCGCCTGCAAGAAAGGCAAACAGACTAAGAAGTCTCATAAGGAAAAGAAAGTTCATTCCATAGAACGGCCTCTTGAGCTTCTTCACATGGATCTGTTTGGTCCAATCAGTACACGGAGCATCGCCAGCGACTTGTATTGTTATGTAGTTACAGATGACTACTCAAGATTCTCTTGGGTAATGTTTCTGAAATCCAAAGCGGAAACATTTGAGTCATTCAAAGCGTTAGTAACTACATTGGAGTCTCTCTACAAGTTGAAGGTAAGACAAGTACGCTGAGAAAATGGTACTGAGTTCAAGAACCAATGGATGGAGGAATTCTGCAAAGAAAAGGGAATTGTGCACCAGTTCACTTCTGCCTACACTCCGCAAATGAACAGAGTTGCTGAGAGAAAGAATCGCAGCTTGATAGAGACAACAAAGACAATGCTAGCAGACTCAAAACTGCCCATCCAATTTTGGAATGAGGCAGTTTCCAATGCATGTTAAACTTTAAATCGATTCCTGGTGGTAAAACGTCATGGTAAAACGTGTTACAAGCTACTTCAACGACGTAAACCAAATCTAGAGTAACTCGAACCGTTTGGCGCACCTTGCACCCTTTTGAAGAAAACTCACGAAGGTAAGTTCAGCGAGAAGGCTGAAGAAGGAATTTTCCTAGGATACAACATACCGAATAAGAGAGTTTACAACAACTCAATAGGTCAAGTAGAAGTATGGTGTAACGTGGACGTTCAGAGATACACCACCCCCCCCCCATCTGGAAAAGGACCCGCATTCTTTTTCGATTATGATGGATTCTTTAAGTCCTTCAACATCCCTCACTACACTCTGAAGATGAGTTAGCAACCAAGATGATGTCTGATGTCTTAAACACACCGCCCCCGAGACTCAACAACATCCGGCTCACAAGGCCAGTCTTCTAGTAACTTAGGGGGAGCACTAGAGTTAAGTGACTCCTCTTCTGACGATGAAGAAGTGGAAAATGTTCACGTGGATCAAGAGGAATAGGTTCCAACTACTACAAGTACACACACATCAGATGTTATGCCTCTGACACTTCGAAACCCCATACTCCCACTGCCTCAGATACTAAACCTGTGGTTCACAATCTGGATAATGAGGTAGTTGTACCCACCACTCCTGGATCTCGTCTAAATGTTTATCATCCTCTGAACAATGTAATAGGGATGTACAATCGGGAGTACAGACAAGAACTCAACTATATTTAGCTGATTATGCCTCAGTCATGGAAAAAGGCTACCTTCACCACGGTGCTTATCGATGTTTTGTGTCTCAATTTGAGCCAAAATATGTAAGGGATGCCTTAAATGATGAGGCTTGGATGAGTGCCATGAAAGAAGAACTTCTTCAATTGAAGAAGTTAGGTGTGTGGACTCTAGTGGATAGACGTGAAGGTGCTAAGGTCATTGGCACTAAATGGGTTTTAAAATACAAGAAGGATGACCAAGGGGTCATTATCAGAAACAAGGCTCAACTTGTAGTTCAAGGATTTCAACAAGTCGAGGGGATTGATTACAATGAAGTCTTTGCACTAGTGGCAAGAATGGAAGCCATCTTATCTTCCTAACCTATGCATTGTATATGAAGATTAAAGTCTATCAACTTGATATGAAGAGTACATTCCTTCATGGTGAAATCCAAGAGACAGTGTATGTCAGTCAACCCGAGGGATTTGAGGATCCATATCATCGGGATAGAGTTTACAAACTAGACAAGGCTCTATACAGGCTTTATCAAGCCCCCCGAGCATGGTGTGAGAAGCTCTCGACTCACTTTGTGAAACACGGGTTTTGACGAGGAGTGATTGACTATACATTGTTTATCAAAGAGAAGAATGGTGACTTAATGTTTGTACAGATCTATGTGATGACATAATCTTGGGTCTAAAAACAAAGATTGTGTAAAGAATTTGAAGCAGTAATGAAGGCTGAATTTGAGATGAGTGCCATGGGAGAGATGAATTCTTTCTCGGGTTACAGATAGATCAGACACCACAAGGGATATTTCTACATTAGACCAAGTATGTAGGTGATATTCTCAGTTGGTTTGATATGGAAAGTGCTTTCGCAGCCAGGACTCCACTTGCTACAAACCATGATGAAGCACCCGACGATAATAGTGATCTAGTGGATGCTACCATGTACCGAGGAATGATTGGATCTCTCATGTATCTCACTGCCTCACGACCTGACATCATGTACGCAACGTGTCTCTGCTCAAGATATCAAGCGAAACCGAAAGTCAACCATCTCATAGGAGTCAAAAGGATATTTCGTTATCTGAAGGGTACCCCAACACTAGGGTTGTGGTATCCTCATGATGATGATTTCGAGCTTACAGCGTATAGTGACTCAAATTACGGCGGTTGCAAAATGAACTACAAGTCAACATCAGGGGGATGTCAATTCTTAGGGAGAAGATTAGTCACGTGGCAGTGTAAGAAGCAGACATCAGTTGCACTGTCAACTTGTGAAGTTGAATATGTTACTGCGGCAAGCTGCTGTTTTCAAATCATCTGGATTCAACAGCAAATGTGAGACTACAGTTAGAAAATTTCTAACACTCCTATATTTGTTGATAACTCTGCTGCTATAGCCGTAACTAAACATCCGGTCCAACATCCTAAGGCCAAACACATCGACATTAAATGTCACTTTATACGTGATTGTTTTGAAAAGAATTAATCGATGTGGTTAAAATTAATACGGATTTCATACGCGCTGACCTCTACACAAAGATTTTAATAAACCACGTTTTCTATATCTGTTAGAGGTCAACGGCGTTAAAAGAAAAATGATGTGATTTCCGACGATGATAGTACTTAGTCCGACAAGTAGAATTCATTGTTACTTTTATGTTTTATTTTATTTTATTTTATATTATTTCTTCGCCTATTAAAATTCTAAATGCAAAACTTTTTCGGATTTAGAATTTTAGGGGGAGAAAATGTTAAGTTAGAATTAAATTTAGTAGTTTTAATTTCAGTATAGAAAACAAGGAAGGAGGACAGGCAAGCTTAGAGAAATGAGATCGTATCTATGATACTGATTCAATGACTATGGAAAATGATAGTACACAGGAACAAATAATTTGGGACTTTAAAAGAAGAAATTGTTTAAAATGCAAAATTCAAAGTATAAGTCTGAGAAGTCTAAGCATCAATAAAAGGAAAAATGATAGTAAAACTAGCTACTACTAAGGTAACACGGAGAAAGTAGACCTAAAGATTGCTAGACCATTAGATGATGTGTCGGTAGATTCAGCACAATAGATAAGTAGACCTCGTTGGTGATTTCAAGTTCAAACTAAGTTGTTCAACGAGCTGTGGGTTATCGTCTTATCCCTGGTTAACACAATCAACAAAGTTCCAATAAGGGGTGACAAGCAAAATAAACGCCACAAATGTGTGCGGATAACCATAAAATGAGCAAAGCACATGAAAAATGCAAAAAACAATCAAGCTAATAACCTATGTTGTTGGTGTGATCTGTGCAAAATGAATAAAATTGCTCAAACAAGAAGATAGGTTTGTGCGGTGGCACTGACCTGAGGATAAGCATAACCTAAATATTCTAGAATTCATTGTTGTTTGCGCCTCTCTACTGTGCGGTGTCACTGACTTAAGGCTTAGCATCTCTTTGAAAGCTCTAGAATAGTTTCTTCTTGAATACTACTCGTAGACCACTGAAAAATCTCCTGAGGAATGTTGATTATCATATAAGTGTCGGATCCATAAACGCTTGTTGAAATAACTAAACCTTAAATAATCACCAATCCGTGTCAAAAGTCTGTGTATGGATTTAAGAGGACATGTATACTGACAATCATCGTGGATGCTACTCTTGAAAGTCAACACCACTGTGTGCATCTTGTGGCACTAGTATGATTTCCTAGACTTGCTAATGACTCTCGATGAAAACAAGAATCTAGCATCAAAAGGTTTTGGTAACATGTCCCGAATGATTTGATTTACTTGTATGATTCCATAATGGATCGTTCCACTTATGGTTAAAATAACTTGAAGCTGGCTGTTCGAGAAATAAATCTGTTAGATATCTATCCTAGGATTTCCACCTCACACAAAAATTACAAAAATGTGTTTAATCTTGTCTTTTAGTTCTAGTTGTTTCTTTTGATTAATTTTGTCCGTTTAGCTGTTAAACGTCGGATTATGCATTGGAATTCTGTCTGGGATTTAATCACTAAAAAGGGTCACCTCTGAGGTGACCAAACGGGTTTTCAAATGTTAAAAGGATCACGTATGAGGTGATCAAAAGTTCTCAAAGTTAAAATGGTCATGTATGTGATGATTGAATGCTCGAAATGTTTTATCACTAGTTAAAAGGGTTAAGTGACCAATGGTCATAAAGTCAAAATCATAAGTCACGACTGGACCATGAGTATGGACCAACCGTACGATTGGACCATACGTATGAGCACATTTGCACTATTGGACCATGAGTATGGACCAACCGTATGATTGGACCATACGTATGAGCCCAATTGCATGATTAAACCACACGTATGGCCCAAACGTGCAATTGGACCATCAGCATGAGTAAACTCACACGATTGGTTCATAAAATGAACCAATCGCATGAATGGAGGTGACACAGTCGAACGACTGACATCTAGTTGCACGAATGAAGGTGACCGACTGTGCCAGTCGCACGACTGATCCTCAGTTGCATGACTGATCCTCAGTCGCACGAATCAGTTATACGACTGGGCTCAGTAGTACGACTGAAGGAAACCCTTGTATAAAACTAGGGGGAGTCGGTCGCAGCCATTCATCACTCCTAAATCGCCCCTAAATCGTACGACTCTATCGTTACTCTGCTCGATTTTCATTTGATCATTCTAGACCACTGATTGTTGTGTACTGATGATTACCAGTGATTATACAGGTAAAGTGCGGTCCAATCCACTCTAATGTCCATCGATTTGTGCCCTCAATGATTGAATTTAAGCCTAAACAAAACCAAGACTTAGTTTGCCTAAGAAACTAATAAAACTAAGTACGTTGTGAAAATAAAGGTTATTAGGTGTTCTGTCTGTCATTTGCGAGACTAATGAGCCAAACCACGACGTCTAACATTAAGTTTTGCTCAAAATTTGAAATTGAACTGAACAATCAGTCTGTCATGCGAATTGAAACCCTGATGAACTTCAATCGCATGTATAAGTGGACGAATGGCTCAATCACACGACTCAACCATGCACATGAGTTCAGTCGCACGACTGGTGTAAACACATGGGATAGCATACGACTAATCCCAGTCGCATGATCAGTCATATGTATGAGCTCAATCGCACGACTAGATCTCAGTGGCACAGTTCATTCGCATGACAGAACAGAAGATATCAAGTCAAATGAATCAAAGTGTTACTCATTGACATTCACTAACATTTATTACATTGCATAACAGATGGCGAGTCATTAGACAATGAGTACAAAGCATAATCTTTGTGCTCATCTGGATCTGTCCTCACGGAACGCAACTGATTTCTCCGGGATTATTACCTTCTTACGGAGATCGAGGATTTTTTGTGCTATCTTGACGTCGTGCACCTTGTACCGCTCAGTTTAGCAGGCTTTCTGGGAAAGCGCTATCTTTGACAGATCCTCGGAGCCCCACTGTATCAAGAGTTCCATATTTGGTCAGCTGATAGGATCACTGAGGAGTATCTCAGGACCATCTTAGAGTTTGGGGACGATGTTGACTGTCTGACACGACTACACCCGCTGACCTAAGAGGCTGTTTTCGACGGCCAAGTACTCGGGGGATATCAATGCGGGTGTGCTCAACAAGAGAAACATGTGCCCCCAATTTAGGTACTTGGCCCATGTGCTGCTCAAGTGCATTGCCTCAAGGAAAGGACGCTTTGATGAGCTGTCGGACCAGATTCAGAATGCCTATGTGGTGTTGGTGCTGAACCATCCGTTCAACTTCTCTAGTATGATTTTCACCTACCTGGTGGAGAACATCGAGGCGAAGGGCAAGGAGGGATTTTGCATGTATCCTTGCTTTATGCAGATGGTTATAGACCAAATGCTCCCTTCACTGCCAAAGGAGAAGGAGGATGCCATGGCGCTCGAGGTGATGGATGATACCACCTTGGGTAGGATGAAGGTGTACAGGGGGAAGCAGGTGAAACCGCCTGTCAGGCGGCTGTTTGGGCATCTGGCCCTGAGGATTATGTGGCGCCGTCACGGAGGAAGTGGCACCATGATGACAGCGACTCCGACACGGAGCAGATTGTGCTCCCCATTGATGAGTCAGATGATGATGACAGTTGTGATGGTGGAGACTCTGGCCCTACTTCATCTAGGGCCACCACTACAGATATTACACCTCCATCACCCACTCATGGAGATGCTGCCACAACTAGTTTATATCAGGATTTCTATCCTCCTGAGGAGGAGGAGGAGAATGAGGAGCCATTGACTCGTACGGTGGGCAGCCAAGTTGTTGCCACCGAACGAGGGATTCAGGCGGTTGGTGGACGCCCGGGTGAGTCTAGGGAGACTATGACTGATTCTACCTACACCCCAGCTCGGTTCGGCATCCTAGGGGGAGCATCCTCCTCGAGGGGTTCGAGGCGAAAGAGGATGGCTCAGCCCCACGGGATGAAGCCCAAAAGACGGAGGTACACATTGATCACAGCCTATTCCCCCACTGCCACCACAACTACCACCACCACCACTACCTCACCCACCACCACCACTACTAATACACTACCCACCATTACTACCACACTTCCACCTACCACTACCTCACCCACCACCACTACCTCACCCACCACCACTACTACCACACCACCCACTCATATACCACCATCCACATGCACCACAACCACCACCATAGACTACCCTTCACCACCCATATTCACCACAAGCATGACTACCACCACCAGCCACCAAGCAGGACCATCATTCCATCCATCATTTCCCACAGGATCATCTCTACATCCCAGTGGGGTAGAGGAACAACTGTCAACACTAAATCATGTGGTGCTGAAGCTGTTAGAAGTTGATGACGTGATTACTGCTCAGCTACGACAACTAGTGGAGTTAACTGCTGCCCAAGCACAACAGATCTCCTAGCAGGTTCAGGAAATTGCCCAACTCAAGCAGCATAAAGTCCAATCAGTAAAGAAGATTGAGGAGTTGGAGACATCTAACAGGTCTATCATGCTCAAGCTAAAGGGGTCAAAATATGAGACTCTGAAGGTTAGAGAGGGAGATGATGATGATGATGAGGATAAGGATGATGAGGATGAGACAGACGAAGGAGGTGATGAAGGAAAGGATGAGGATAATAAGGATGATGAGGAGGAAGGAGGCGATGCAGCTACATCAGAAGCCACACATGCTAGAGAAAGATGCTCCAAGAAGTCGTAGGATCAGGGAGCCTCGTCCTTGGCCCCGACAAAAGAAGAGCCCATGATTCAAGATAAAAGTAATGTTTAGACATTTATGTAATTTAAATCTTGTGTAATTGAATCATGTATTAAACTTATGTACTTAATGTTTATATATATATTTTCTATTTAACTGTCTTGATTATTGACAATGATTGATGTGTTAAATGTTTAAATCAAGCAGATCAATCATCTCAGCAAGACCAGTATGATGTTGCTCCCTTACAACAAATCAGTCTCAATTCACTATGATACTTGATTTGCAAGGGAGTGTCAGGAGGTCTGTGAGTTATACTCCTGAAGAAGGAGAAATAATTCACGACCTTACTGATGAGCAACTAGTAGAGATGTTCTGGCAAAATCTGAATGAAATTGTCAAGGATGCCCCTACTGTTAACGTGGCTAGTGACGATGAGCTTAATGATGTGGATGAGATAGAGATTGAAGACGTCATAGCCCAGCACTATCCAGAGTATGCTGACAGAGAGGGAAATGTCGTTCCTAATTTGGGTGACACTCTCGTTAGTAATACATTTGAAAAACTAGATCAGATGGAGCTAGAATCAGAGAAAAATAAAGATCAAGCCCAAGCCTCAGACGTTGATGTCGACATCAAAAAGGTTGAATGGGCGGCATGTTTTGCAGAGACCTGAGCCCAACGCACTGCTCCAAAGCCGAGTGCCTACACCAAGCTCTACAAAGTGAAGAAGCATCTGAAGGTGTCAGGAAAGATTATAGCATGGGCATACTTTGAGGATCTAAATGTATATGCTGTCAAGAAGGAGAAGGGAATCGAGTACTTCAGATTCCCACATGATCTGAAGACTCTCCCTAGTTTTGAGCTCAACCAGCTGGCCAAACTAAAGTTGCTATATGCTAACCCAAGGAAAATGTTAGGCTGGTTTGAGGCTGCATTACAGAAAGAGTACCACACAGGTGGGTCAACTTCAAACCTCAACAACCGACGAGGTATATCAGATGGTCTGAAGTTGATGCCATTACTGGAAAGCCAAAGATAGTGCTGAAGTGGAGTCCTCTGCACACAATGTCAAGAATCCCTCTAAGGGAAATGCCATAGGACATCACTCCACAATTTGAGTGGTGGTACTATGACTAGAGAACAAGTGAAGCGGTTATAGTCTTGCAAAAAGAGGGGAAAATAGATACTATTCACGTATTTGACCCAATGTGGCTAACTAACTTGTCGGCTGATGATGTATACACATTGTACAAGTGGCCACTATTTTATGATTCGCAAGACATTATACAAGCCCTCCAATTCCAAAATGTTGGAAGGCTCTGTTTTGCATTCGAGATACATGCTGGAGCTAAAAGAAAGGAGAAGTACAAGAAGTTTGAAGAGCTGATGAAGAATGTTAGACAATAGAGTAAACTAGGTCCAAGGGGGAGTTTGTAGATACATGTGTACCTAGTTTAGGAGCTCAAGTGTAAAATGTCTTTCATGTCTTACATATATGTAAAAGAATGGGTATGAATGAAATTGTAATGTGTTGATGTTGCTTATAATGTTTAATATTTCATTGATTATTGTGTGATAACGCATATTAAACTAACTATATAGGTTTGTGGTTGTTTGCATAGTTTTTAGTCAATAATGATTAAGAAACATGCTTAAACATAATCATGTGAAGTTCTCATGCGAATTAACCATGCTAATGGACCATACGCATGAATACTTCATGCTAATGAACCAGTCGCACGATTGTGACATGAGATTGACTCAATCGCACGACTGGATGTTCAGCGTGTGAATGGATTAACCGCATGCTTCAGTCGTACGACTGAACCATGAAAATGGTTCAGTCCCAAGAATGGAAAACCCTAACCTATAAATACCACTTAATTCATGGAAAAACATAACAATTCGAATCCCTACACACTAAATCGTACCGTAGTCGTCCAGAGACCATAAAACACCTGTTCCAAGTTCATAGATCGTAGGAAATCATCTTACAATTTTTCTTAACGTTTAGATTCATTCTTAGATTGATTAAACTTGCGTTCTAACTGATTGGATCACCAATCAAATAGGATTCCGCACTCTTTGGTTTGATATACACGTAAATCAGTTAGTACTCCGTACCGAAACCGGTCCTAACAAACATGTAGCACTTCTTGTTGTCAAACACAACTTTAAATCCTTTATCACAGATCTAGGAGACTGAAAGTAAGTTGTTCTGTAGCTGTTAACATAGTTGACCTTGTCAAACTTTTTCTTTTGTTTCCCACTTTCACCTTGAGTGGTGATGTCACCTCCTTTATTTCTAGCAAATAAAACATATCCCCTTTAATTTGTTGACATTGTAAATGAGAGACAAATTCCTTGTCATGTGCTTGGACACCCCATTATCAATAATCTAGGTATTAGTGATAGCGTTGTAGCAGACACCCTGCACATTCAAAGATTTTTATCAGTTTAGATTTGGGACCCAAGCCTTAACTAGCTTAGGTGACTTAGAGGAATCACGCATCATGAACTTAACCCACTGTCCTTTAGAGGATGAGGGCACATCCTTCTTCTTCTTGTCCTCACTATCAGACACATTACTTGGTTTTTCTTTCCATAAACTATGAGGTCGTTGGATCGGTTGACATCCGAGCATATTCTTGATGGAAGGAAAAAAACCAAAACCAAGAGACAAACAATAGAACGAACAGTAATATAATGGTTTCATTGATAAAACCTAATGATTACAAGCTCGTTAAACATAAGAATCAAGACTCTTGGCAAGGGGAGATCGAGCATGATCTCCCCTCTCATCCAGCAGCACCTAGGCCCCGAGCATACTCCTTGACCCTTTCTACACAATGAAACTGGTATTTATAGGCGTCAGCCCATATCAGATGTGATTAGGCCCATTCGTACGATTGGACCATGTGTATGGTTCAATCGTATGCCTGGACCATATGTATGGTTCAATCGTACGACTGTACCATACTTATGGTTCATACTTACAAATGGCCCAATAGCATCTCTCAGTCGCACAACTGGTGCATTAGCATGGCCCAGTCGTACTATTGAGTCTCAATCACATATGCTCTTGCGAATGACTCCGTTATATGTGTTTACAACATATCAGGTGTATTACATTAAGCCTAGACTATTCATCAAGCAACGGACACACTATATATGACAATATATGCTCTAACAAATTCCGCCTTAGACGTTGCTTGTGAATAGTAGATAACACCTCTTACAATCTTTAATCAATCTTTGCTCTAGTTGCCAATGGAATCAAACGAAAAACCATATTAGCCAACATTGCTGATCCGTCAGATTGCTACAGTATCCCTGAAAATGAATTTAGGCGTAATAGCTTTCATTTAGTTTGCAAAACACCATCATAGCAGCAAGATTCCCCATATGATTGATTTTTCCACATAATGACATGAACAGTTTTCCATTGCTCCAATATTCAAACATGCTAACATGATTAATCTATTCTGTAAGTCAAATGAATAATGGGGTATCTATCGAACTTATTTGACAAAAGAACCACATGATGAATGTGATTTGCTCATCCTCAAATCTGTGCAAGAGGCAGTTCCAGACCTTTTTTTGGTCTGGAACATTGTTCATTCGTATGAAGTGGAGGACACATATCACATTCGTGTGAATGGATGATACGAATATATATTCATGCGACTGGTCATAAGACTGGTCCAGTAGCATGACTGAACGTAAGACTGGTCCAGTAACATGACTGAACATAAGACTGGTCCAGTCGCACGACTGGACATAAGACTAGTCCAGTCGTATGGTCTAGTCGTAATGGTCCATTAGCATCGTCCAGTCGTACGAATGGTCCATTAACATGGTCCAGTAATACGAATGGTCTTTTAGCATGGTCCAGTCGTACGAATGGTCCATTAGCATGGTCTAGTCATACGAATGGTCCATTAGCATGGTCCAGTCGTAGGAATAGTCCATTAGCATGGTCCAGTCATACAAATGGTCCATTAGCATGGTCCAGTCGTACGAATGGTCCATTAGTATGGTCCAGTCGCATAAGCGGATCTGCACACAGATTTTCAAATCTGCAGCCCCCATGGCTACCAAAACCCTAATCTGATGAATTTTACATGAACCGAAACAAAATAGACATCATCAAATTCATAAGGAGGATAAGAACGTGGTTCCGAGTTCGATTTTAACTAAGAAACAACACTCGTAACAAGATCTTAGCAAAACACGAAGAACACAAAGTGGGTTTAACGTCAAAGAACATGAAATAGATCCAGAAATCAAGAGCTCGGGTTGCTAGAATGATTTTTAGATCATTTTAGTATTAATCGTCTCTGATACCAATTGTTAAGTCACTGGATTGGTTGACATCCAAGCGTATTCTTGACGGAAGGAAAAAAAAACCAAAACCAAGAGATAAACAATAGAACAAACAGTAATATAATGGTTTCATTGATAAAACCTAATAATTACGAGCTCGTTAAACATAAGAATCAAGACTTTCGGCAAGTGGAGATCGAGCATGATCTCCCCTCTCATCCAGCAGCACCTAGGCCCTAGGCGTACTCTTTGACCCTTTCTACACAATGAAACTGGTATTTATAGGCCTCGGCCCATATCAGATGCGACTGGGCCCATTCGTACGATTGGGCCATGCGTATGGTTCAATCGTACGACTGGACCATACGTATGGTTCAATCGTACGACTTGACCATACTTATGGTTCAGACTTAGGAATGGCCCAATAGCATCTCTCAGTCGCACGACTGGTCCATTAGCATGGCTTAGTCGTACCACTGAATTTCATTCGCATATTCTCATGTGAATGACTCCGTTTCATGTGTTTACAACATATCAGGTGTATTACATTAAGCCTAGACTATTCCTCAAGCGACAGACACACTATATATGGCAATATATGCTCCATCATAAACCAGTTTTGTGTAAGTCCTGTTTGTGGTAAACAGACGACTTGCTTATGGTTTGAACTTTAGGTTCACTAAAACTCTTAGGTGGAGTGTTAGATCTTACTTTAGAAAATTTTGGTTTTGCATCATAAAGTTCAATTTTCTTTCTGGGTGTCTGATAATAAGGACAATTAGGAGAGATATGTCCTCATTTTACACAACTGTAGCATGACCTCCCTTCTACAAATTGAGGAACATTTTTATGTGGTGTTGAGTTTGGTGAAGGTCTGAGGTGTGTCTGGTTGGGGTTTTTCTCACTTCCCTTTTAGATGTTTGTTAGGATCAGTGATCTATGTTCGATTGATTAGAGAGTATAGCAGCGGAATTCTAACAATGAATTAGCCAATTCACAAGAACAAAGAGATATTCAATGTAAGAACAAAAACGGTTATAGACAGAGAGAATTCTGCAAATATATTTCATTCAATATTCGCTTTCGTGGTAACGGAATGTCACAATTACAATTAGGTCAACACCTCTTATATAAGAGATGTGACGTCTGCTGATGTCACTTGATAGTGACATCTAACAGAATTTATCACAAACTACTGATAGTTAACACAACTACTGAAGATGTCAAATAGCTGACATCTTCTTACAAAAATGCTAAGTGTTAACTATTATTACAACTACTGAAAAGAAACTACTGAAACTATAACAACTGAAGAACATACTCTTCAGTTGTTTTACAAATACTGAAACAAAGAAAACTACTGAAAGGTAAACCATCACAACAACTGAAGAATGCTTCTTCAGCTGTTGTAACAAACTTTGATGGCTTCAGTACTTGTACTTGAGCTTCAGCTGTTGTCATCAGCTGATGTCTTTAGTCTTTATACTTCAGCTGTTGTACTTCAGTACTTTAGTCTTCAGCTGTTGAAGTCTTCAGCACTTTAGAACTTCAGTTGTTGTTCTTCAGTACTTTAGTCTTCAGCTGTTGAAGTCTTCAGCACTTTAAAACTTCAGTTGTTGTTCTTCAGTACTTTTAATCTTCAGCTGTTGGTCTTCAGACTTTGTTAAATAGCTGATCAAGTCTTCAGCAGTTGTTGTGATGTCTATGGGACTTAGAGGTTTTTATGATCAGGCTCATTGGTTCTTTTGGTCCAACAAACTCCCCCTGAACCAATGCAACCAAAACCTCTAAACTTATTAGAGTTGTCCCACTTATTATAGCAGAAATGTTGGTCTTTTTGTCTTCTAGATCAGCTCAGAAGTGACCCCTTTTTAAGCACTGGCCAGGGAAGAAGTCTCAAAAATTTGTTTGGCAAAGTATGAATGGGAACTCTGTTTTGGGAAATTGGACACAGAGTTGTTACCCCATTCATGAGATCTATTTCCCCATGATGAGTCTGTACGACTCTCTTGTGTAGGCCTCAAGGAAGGTGATTTGTTCCTCCATGGTTAGCTCTTCAGCACCTCCTTCAAACAATGATTCAGGCCCATAATACTCAGACAAGTATTTGGCCTGTTTCCCATTCTTTAGCTCCACAGTTGTTATTATTCTGTAAGCAAACTCATCCGGGTGATTACCCTCTAGGAACAACTGGAGCTCATTTTTCGTGACTTCCTCAAGCCTCTTGTAAACTAACCCGTTTTCACTATTTTGTTTTCCAGCATCTTCTGAGGGGTTAGATTAGCTTTATAGGCTTTCTTGAAGTCCTCTAGGATTTCCCAGGGTGAAACTACAAAGACCAGAGAGATCACTTCATCTACGATCTTTTTCACCTGGCCAATGTGTCTCTGAGGTATGTTTTTCTTATGAATTCTGTGAGACACCCTGGGATCAGGCCAAATCCTTACTCTTTCCTTTTGATATTGAAAGGTGTGCTTGAGAGTGTAAAGTTTGAGGGCTTGTCTTTTCATATTTATGATAGAAGATGTGGCTTCATAAGCTTTGTCAACTCTCTTCAGCAATTCCTCATCATGCTGTTTATGAAGCTCTTCTTCTTCTAGCTTCACTTTAACCATTTGTCTTTGGAATTCAGGAGTAATTGCTGAGGAGTGACTTGTGGCCTTAGGCAACTGAATCACAGCTGAGAGTGGCAGCCTATCTTCATCATCTTCTTCATCATCTTCTAGCCTCAATACCCTTCTCTTCTTCTTCAAGGGTATATCATCGGCTATGGGTTTTGAGGGTAAGGGAGTTGGTTTGGTGGGTTGTGTTTTGGATGGTTTTGGTGTGGGAATGTTGACAGGCTGTTCTAGCATTTTGGAGGTGAGTGTGGCTTTTGATTGCTTGGCTAGCTCAATCCTGCTCCCAGCACCCGCTTCATTCAAAGCTTCAATAACAAGTCCCTTAGTATATGCTTCAGACGAACAGATCTTGGTGTGATTGCCAAGATACTGTCCCTGGACCAAGCTTTGATCTCGATCATTGATCTTCCAAGATATTTTGCAATAAATCTAATCATGATCTCAAGCCTTTCTCTTTCTAACACTTCATAACTTGCCCATCTATTCTGGATTTCTTCAATCTCTAATCGTCGAATCTCAGAGTCAAGTTTGTCGGTGTCATGGCCTTGCCTAAACAGCTGATCAATGATGTTGTCCATTGATCTGCTGTGTTCGGCATCAGCCTCTTTTATCAGTAGTTCCAAGGCTTTCTCTTTTTCCTTCTCTTTATCGGTCTCCACATTCAACTCCAACTCCTTTTCCACTACTATCCCTTCTGTTTCTTTCTCCTTTTCTTTCTCCCGCTGTACTCCTCTTTCTTTTTGCTTTCACTGACTTAATCTCCCCCTTTTTGGTTGCATTGGTTGCAAGAGGTTGATTGCCAGAAAGTTGTTTGCCCACAACCTCCTCTATCAATGGTTGTATTACTGAGGAAAGCATCTCATCAATGGCTTTGATCACTATGTCAATGATTATGGGTGTGATGAGAGGGAGGGAATTTTGAAGGATAGCAACTATTTGCTCAGGAGGGTTCTGTTCCTGAGAAATAGTGCTAGAAGCAGAGGCAGGTGGCTGAGTTGTTGGGAGGGGCTCAGTGTTTGGGAGACCTTCAGATGAAGGTGCCATCTGTGAGGTGGTAGAGGCAGATGGTCTTTGTTTCTTAGAAGTTTTGGCAAGCAGCTCTTTGAGTCTGCTCACCTCCTCTTCCAGGATGGTGTTTTGGGCGATTACATCATAAAAGAAGCCCAGGTCATCATCAGTAGTTACTGAATCACCTGACCTCCTGATAGGATCAGGATGAACATGCACTGAGTGTAGCTCAGTTGTAGCATATGTCCCTTTGTCTTGGAACTGGGGACTTCCTGCCTCAGGACTTTGTCCTTCATCAGCAGTTGCCTCTGGTAAGGTCTTAGTAATGGTACCAACTACAACCTGATCATATGCTGAAGCAGGAGAAGTGGCAGCCTCACCAGAAGTTCCAATCTCCATTGCTACACTAGGAGAAGGAACATTGTAACCCCTATGCTGTGGGTTCTCAGCTGCACTTTGGTCCTTCCCCTCAATGATAGAAGTATTCCCAGTTGTAATTGGTATCTGGGGAGGGGGTGAGGAATGCAACTGAGTTAGCACTTGTGCAACAAGTAATGTAGGACTTTGGGGGGCGGTTGCATGTGGTGATTGGGTGGAAGCAGATTGCACCCGGGGTGAATGGTGC
Organism: Flaveria trinervia; assembly: GCA_025506515.1. NCBI lineage: Eukaryota > Viridiplantae > Streptophyta > Magnoliopsida > Asterales > Asteraceae > Flaveria > Flaveria trinervia. The sequence goes on along the minus strand of CM046458.1, from coordinate 17,077,946 downwards.
GCTTCAATGGTAACCCTCTCAAGGGAGATAGGTTCCAGCAGTGTAGGTTCCCCAATGTTGGTTGCAACAGGATCCTGTTGAGAGGATACCTGTGCGGCTGTGGCTGGTTGAGTTATTGTCACAACTGGGGGGTTAAGACCAGTGTGTGGTGCCTGTGTTTGTGGTACAGGGGCATCCTCAGGGGACTCAACTCCCTGAGTAGCCTTTTTTGGCTTCTTGGATTTTGAGGTAGTGGGGACTTTGGTTCTGGAGGTGGTGGCTGTGGGTTCCAACTGCGTGGGTTTTCACAGCCTGGCAGTCTGTTTCAACATTTGGTCAGAGTTGTGCCTGGAGTATACTTCAGGCAATACAGCCATTGCAGGGACTCCGAGACCAACAAGTCCCTCAGCCTTTAGCTGATTCTCTATTATGGCCATAATGAACCGAGGATATAATATCCAGCGGTTAGAAATAGATTTTGAGGCCATGTCCTTAAGTTCCAGAAAAATTATTTCAGAGAAGTTTAGGTTCTATTGCTCGAGGATAGAGAATAGTACCTGCTGCCACCTTGTAGACATTTGATCCCAAGAGGAAGTCTTAGGAGCCAAACAGACATTTACCATGTGAAATATGAGACGTTCAGCATCATGGAAATGTTTCTTCAGTATGGTGGAGGCACTAAGGTTTCCCTGATATCCATGGTGGGCAAAGGATAAATCAGTTGTGCCCTTTGGATATCCAGCAGGAAAAGTGGCATCATCCAGGTGTAGGGTTTGACGAAGTATATCGGGAGTGATGACCACTTGGTGGTTGTTGACGACCGACCGGAGAGACTCTGTGTTGTTCTCCCCAGTGGTGAGGGTGACGTTCATCCAAAACTGGTTAAGGGATTCGGCATGAAGGATTGGATTGAGAAGAAAGGCCGTTTTGTAGGGTGACTGGAACATAAGATCAATAGCATTATCGAACTTAGCCCAGAATGGCGATTTGGTGAGGTAAGCTACACAGTTGTGTCGCGGTTTGAGCTGCATGGTCGCCATTAATGAGAGAAGTTTTGGAGATATGAACGTTAGGTTTGAAGAAGATGAGGCTCTGAAGGATTAGGTCGGGGATATTTATAGGGTATGGGTTAGAAAACGACTGAAGGGTTTGGTGTTAGTCATCAGTAGTTTTAAACGACTGTTGACATGGTATCACCCTTTCAGACGTTGAAACAGCTGAAGTCATGGTTTTAGGCATCAACAGTTATAAAACTACTGAAGACCATGGTTTTGACTTCAGATGTTTGAAAACAACTGATAACTTGGTATTAGTCATCAGTAGTTGTGAAACTACTGAAGACATGGTTTTGTCATCAGTTGTTGGAAACACTGATGACTTGGTATTAGTCATCAGTAGTTGTGAAACTACTGAAGACATGGTTTTGTCATCAGTTGTTGTAAACAGCTGATGACTTGGTATTAGTCATTAGTAGTTGTGAAACTACTGAAGACATGGTTTTGTCATCAGTTGTTTAGGATGAAACAACAGTTGTAGAAACAACTGAAGAGAAAGTTCTCATCAGTAGTTTTTGTCAATTCATAGCCTTTCAGTTGTTTCATACTGTCCTCAACACTTACTCATCAGCCTTTTTGCTGTTTTCAGTTGTTTCATAGGACATCAGTACTTATCTGTTTTGACAACATCAGTAGTTACAACTACATCAGTAGTTGTTACTTTATCAGTGTTGTAACAGAAACAGTACACTATGTGATATGGTCACTAATGATCGTTAGTACTATTTACTGAGATCATCAGTAGTTATCACTTATTCTAGCTGCAGCATACCAAGCCTTAACACAAGGTTTTGGAAAGTAGAACTATCCAAAGGTTTAGTAAAATATCTGCAAGCTCATCAGCACTAGGCACAAACTTAGGATCAATCAGACCTTTTTAAAAACAATCCCGAATAAAGTGATGTCTGATCTCTATATGTTTGGTTCTAGAGTGCTGGACTGGATTTTTGACAATACACAGAGCTGAAGCACTATCCATTAATAATGGAGTCTTAGTCTCTGTAATGCCATAATCCAAAAGTTGGTTCTGAAGCCAGAGTACCTGAGAAGTGCAACTTGCAGCAGCAATGTACTCGGCTTCAGCAGTTGATGTAGCAACAAATGTTTGTTTCTTACTCTGCCAAGAAATCAAACAGTTGCCTAGGAATTGACAACCACCAGAAGTTGACTTTCTAGTTAACTTGCACCCTGCATAGTCACTATCTGAAAAAGCAACTAATTTCAAGAGTGTCCAGTGGAATACCATAAACCTAGAGATTGTGTACCTTGCAAATATCTAAAGATTCTCTTGACTGCAATCAAATGAGACTCTTTAGGAGCAGCCTGAAATCTGGCACAGACACAAGTAGCAAACATGATATCTGGTCTAGAAGTTGTTAAATACATCAAGGACCCAATCATACATCTGTAAAGTGTTTCATCAACAGCTTTACCTTTCTGATCTGCATCCAGTTGTATGGTGTTGCACATGGGAGTAGAACAGGGCTTATAGTTTTGTAAATCAAACTTATTCAAAAGATCTTTTGTATATTTTGACTGATGAATAAAGATTCCATCAGCCTTTTGTTTAATTTGCAAGCCTAGAAAGAACTGTAATTCTCCCATTGCACTCATTTCAAACCTCTTTTTCATTAATGTTGTAAAATCATCACACAACTGGGGATCACAGGATGCAAAAATGATATCATCAACATAAATCTGAACAAGTAGCTTATGCTGATCCACCTTCTTAATAAACAAAGTTTTATCAATGGAGCCTCTAGTGAAATTATTCTTAAGAAGAAAAGTGGAAAGTGTCTCATAGCAGGCTCTAGGAGCTTTTTTTAACCCATAAAGAGCCTTATCAAGTTTATACACCCATTCAGGATGTTTATTATCCTCAAAACCTGGTGGTTGACACACATAAACTTCTTCCTTTATTTTACCATATAAAAAGGCACTTTTGACATCCATTTGAAAAACTTTAAGATTGTGGAATGCAGCATAGGCTAAAAACAATCTGATTGCCTCTAGTCTGGCTACAGGGGCAAAGGTTTCATCATAGTCAATACCTTCTTCTTGTGAAAACCCCTGTACAACCAGTCTAGCCTTGTTCTTAACAATAAGCCCATTTTCATCAGTTTTATTCCTAAACACCCATTTAGTGCCTATTGCACACTTACCTGGGGGAAGAGGAACCAGTTCCCACACTTGCTGTTTCTTGAACTGAAGTAGCTCAAGCTGCATGGCTTCAACCCATCCATTGTCTCTCAAAGCAACATGGTAGTTCTTTGGCTCTAGCTGACTGATGAAGAGAGCATAGAAGCAGAAGTTAGACAATTGACTTCTTGTTGAAACTCCAGCATTGATATCACCAATAATCTGAGACATTGGGTGATTCTTCAGTTCTTGATAAACAATGAGATCTGTGCAAGTGTTTGTAGGACCTTCAGCAGTAGCAGATGTTGATGCAGACTCTTGAAACCAAGAATTAGATGGTAACTCAAAAGATGTAGAGGAATCAGAGATCTTATCAGCATTTGTTGTGGATGGAACTGCTGAAGCTACAGGAACATCAAATTTAGCAGACACAGGCAGTTGGTCACTAAACTTGAATAGGTGAGTATTGAAATTATCATCATCATCATCAATACCACCAGGTGGAAGACATGCTGCAGAGGATGATTTATCCACATGATCTGCAACAGCTGGAGGTTGATAAGGAACATATTGCAGTATGTCCAAATCAAACAACTCCACAGGTTTTGTGGAATCTTGTCCATAGGAGATTCATTAAAATTTACATGCAAAGTCTCTTCAACTATCTTTGTTCTATAGTTGAAGACCCTGTATGCCTTGCAGGTAGATGAATAACCAACAAAATACCCTGCATCCACCTTAGGATCAAATTTTTGGAGTTGATCCTTTGTGTTGAGAATAAAACAGGGACACCCAAATGCTTTGAAAAATGAAATTAGAGGAGCCAAGTGATGGAGAACTTCATATGGAGTCTTCATCAACAGATGGTAAACTAACATGAAGAAGAGAGCTGTTCCCAGTCATGTGTATAGATCACCCACTGTCTACATACCGGAGCTACTTTGGCATGTTGAAGAACCCTGCAATTATAAACAATCAGTTAGTTTTGGAGACCCAAACCTTTTTGGTTTTGGGCCTGTTCTCATCAAAAAAAATGGTAAACTAACAGGTTTGATGGAAACAACAGCCTGAGAGGAAGAAGATGGTGAAGAAGATGAATCCTTTGGCTTGGACCTCATTTTCTGTGGTTTCAACATAGGAACATCTAATTGGTTAACTCTTCCCAATAGATGTTGAACTATCATAACCAGCTGTGTCTGATTTTGTGATAAAGCTTTCAGCTCATCAGACACATTGGCATTGGAGTTTGATAAGTTCCTATGTTGCACCTTCTTCTTTTGAGCAATCTCAGCTGTTACCTGTTTAACCCCTTCCTTTTTGGATTTCTTTATGGACTTAAGGGTTACAGGATTTGATGTTGCTGATACAAATGTGGTCTCAAACTCAGTTTTCATTTTAACCATTTTCTCTTTAATTTCCTCTTTATGTTTGAGTTTGGATCCTCTTTTGTACCAACAATCATCTGTAAGTTGATTGAACAAGCCACATACTTCACATGGTTTCTTCTTCATCTTCTGTTGATCATCCACTAAAGAGGATGAAACTACTGAAGACTTGCTCTTCAGTGCTTTGAAAGCATTGTTTGCTTTCTTGACTTCCTCTTTAGTAGTCTTCAAACTCTTTCTACTGACAGTTTTCTTCTTTTCAGTACTGACAGTAGTTGGAGTTTGAACTTCAGGTGTTAAATCTTGCTCTCCAGTCCTTTCAGGACTTTCAGAATTAATTCCTGAGTTGATCAACTCTTTGATCATGTGAGTGTCAGCAGTGGAACCATAAACATCAGCTGATAGGTTCTGAGAGGGCTTAGTGCTGACTTCGACTTCTGATGGTGTTGTATCAGAAAGTAGATCACATGATGAAATGGATTGGTTATTGCTCTCACCATCAGATTCTATCTCTGCTCTGGGAGTAAAATCTGTAGGTGGAGCAGTGTGATTATAACCAATTCCAAACTTCACATTGGAAGCAGATTGCTTACTAAGAAGCATTTCAAAACCCTTGCAAGAATTTACCCATCGATCACACTCTACCTGGGTAGTTGCAAGTGTATCCTTGAGATCTCTCTACTTCTCTAGAAGTATCTCTTCCCTAGCCTTATCATCAGTTATTTGGCATTTAAGTTTGTAAATCTCATCATTCTTATCATTAAACACAGACTCAAATTCAGCTTTGCTTTTGGAAATTATTTGTTCTAGCTCAATGTTCTTGTTGATTAAAGCTACATTTGCTTCTCTAATAGATGCAAATGCGGCTATGCATGATTCAGAACATAGTTTGGCTTTTGCCTCAGAGGATACCTGTGATACCTTTGGTGTAGAGGCAGTAGAGGATGAAGTATCAGTAGAATCCAAAGCCATAAGAGCTAGATTTCCAAAGGGACTGTCACCACCATGTTGACCAGCACCAGTGAACAGTTGTTCATGACCAGAAAAATCATCTGCTAAACTGCTCCAGTCAACAACTCCTGGGGTGAAGAAGCTGTGTTGTTGAGGTTGAATTTGTTGATGAGATTGGGAAGGTTGAGGTTTAGGCAATGCAGGTGATTGTTGTGAAATGGGAGCTTGAACTGGATTAGACTGAGGCAAGTAATAGCAGGGAACAAGATATGACATTGGACCCTGGGGGACAAAGTATGCAGGAGATCTAGGATGTGAATGATGACCAGAACTAGCAGGATGTTGCCCTCTGTTTTGTGGACTAGTACTAGGAAAAGTCACAAAGGGTGCAGAAGAGTTAGATCCAGTTGATCTACACTCTCTTGCAAAGTGTCCTAGCCTTTGGCATTTGTGACACCTCAACTTACTCTTGTCAAAACCAACTTTGGTTTTGCCAGAGAGTCCAGGAAATTTCCAGCCAGTTCTCTTGTAAAACTTCTGAGATCTGATATTAATCAATGCCATTTGGCTCAGAATATCCATCTATTCTAAATCATCATCAACTATTCCTTTCAAATCATCCATGATGAAGCATAGATTGTCACTATTACTGCCAGAATGACTATCAATACCAACAAATGCATGATCAGAACTATTTGAAGAGAAATCAATATGCTCATCATAATTGCTTTCAGATGCAGCATATTCTGACTCATGACCAACCAAGGCAGTATTCCCTGGTACAAAGTCATCAGTGAGCTTTCCTGATGAGGACAGTTTCCTTTTCTGCTCTATCTCTCTTTCGAATGTAAGCAGTTTCCCATGAAGTTGGGTGAGAGATAGGCTATCCAGATTTGCACTGGAGCGTAGGACAATAGTGTATGTGTCCCATCTCTCAGGCAGTGATCAGGCAGGAAAAACGCTCAAACTGTTGAGTCAGTGTCTCACCCTTTCTATGAGAGAATGTCTCATATTGTTGGGCAAAAATTCTCTGTTGTTTGCTAAGACCTCATCTGTGCCACCGAATTGTTCCTTCAGGGCATTCCAGAGATCATGAGCAGTTTCATGATGCATAAGCCCTGAATAGATTTTATTAGGCAGTGCCATGGCCAGAATTCCATGGGCTTTAGCATCAATCTCAAACAGTTTCCGATCTTCATCAGAGTATTGTTCCTTCTTCTTCGGAACCATTTGATTGGTTTCCGGATTGTTCACCATAGGCTTATGTGGTCCATGTACCACAGATGTCCAACAACCTGAACTGTTAACAGACAGGTGATGAAGCATTCTTCGCTGCCATATGTTATACTCGGTCCTAACTAGCATCGGGGGCTTGGTTGAGGAACCGGTATTGTGAGGATCATTAGAAGGAGTAGTCATCTCAGATTTAATCAAATTCAATTAAGCTATAACAGATTTAGAACAAAAACACAACAACCAATTGAACCAAGAGAGATCTCAAAATAAATGAACGAAAGCGTCAGAAATTCAATAATCTATAACCAGTTCTTGCAAATATGCTAATTCAATCAAACATAGATATCAATTAGCAGTTTCAATGATCAATTGTTAGATCGATCAATGATTAACCTGCTCTGATACCACTTGTTAGGATCAGTGATCTACGTTTGATTGATTAGAGAGTATAGCAGCGGAATTCTAACAATGAATTAGCCAATTCACAGGAACAAAGAGATATTCAATGTAAGAACAAAAACGGTTATAGACAGAGAGAATTCTGCAAATATATTTCATTCAATATTCGCTTTCGTGGTAACGGAATGTCACAATTACAATTAGGTCAACACCTCTTATTAAGAGATGTGACGTCTGCTGATGTCACTTGATAGTGACATCTAACAGAATTTATCACAAACTACTGATAGTTAACATAACTACTGAAGATGTCAAACAACTGACATCTTCTTACAAAAATGCTAAGTGTTAACTATTATTACAACTACTGAAAAGAAACTACTGAAACTATAACAACTGAAGAACATACTCTTCAGTTGTTTTACAAATACTAAAACAAAGAAAACTACTGAAAGGTAAACCATCACAACAACTGAAGAATGCTTCTTCAGCTGTTGTAACAAACTCTGATGGCTTCAGTACTTGTACTTGAGCTTCAGCTGTTGTCATCAGCTGATGGGTTAAGAAGTAGACGTGTGTGAACCTGACCTTAAATAACATTTTCATTTTTATTATCCAAATTCCGAACAGTCATTTTTCCTTTTAATTTCAATATAGAATCCTTCTATTTAGTGACAAGTTTCACAAGTTTTCCTATGAAATCAGGATCACTAACGAGAGGAGTGGACACCACATGATCCTTTATAGGGTTATTATTGATTGGTCTACATTTTGTGTTAAAAGGGACTGCATGTGGTGGTGGATCTGCTTTGTAACCCAAACCTTCCCTATTATGTCGTTCTTTCACTATGTTTTGAACTATATGAGAAGAACTAGCCAAACAATGCAGTTTTTGTTTTAAAGATTCAACTTCGACTTCTAAAACAATTTTTTTTCTTTTTCATTTCTTCCAAAGAATTTAAATAAAACTTTATGTCATTTGCTTAATTTAATGCAACAACTTTGGTTTCCCTTAGTTGTTTTCCCAAAAGTTCTACTTTTTCTTTGAAACTGCACTCATTTTGTTTCTAAATATGATTTGCTTTAAAGCAAAGTTGTAAATCATTTACTAAATTGACATTGTGTTCTAATAACCTAGCAAATTTTATATCAATGCTTTCTCTAAATTTGTCACATTCATTACAAGCATGTTTTTCAAATAGTTGGTCTTTAGAACTTACCTGTGAGGAATCAGATGAATCAGCCATCAAAGCTATCTCAGACTCTTCTTTGACTGGAGATTCTAAGTTTGTTGCTCTGAGCTCTTTCTTAACCAAGTGATTTACCACATTCATAGCTTCTTCGGTATCTGACATCGCTTGCTCAGCTATGATCTCACCTTCACTAGCCGATCCATCATCCAGTGCATCGACAAAGGCAATATTTGATTCACCTGGAGAAACAAAGCGGAAGGACCAATCTTGCCCTTCATCACCTTGAGCAGTTAGAGCCTTTGTCTCTTAACTTGAAGAAGCAGTTCCAATCATTTCTTTGTCTTGATGGTCGAATGTAGGAATTGGGTTTCCATTACCTGTTTTCTTGGGCTTTACACATTCACGTTTAAAATGCCCCTTTTCACCATAGTTGAAGCACGTGACTTTGGTTTTGTCAAATCCAAAAGTCGTATCTTTGGTGGCAACTAGATTTTTCCCCATCTTTTTGACAAACTTCTTAGCTCTTCTAACTACACTTGCCAAAGCCCACATGATGTCCATTCTTTCTAGCTCATTTTCATCAACTTGCTCATAATCCTCATTTGCAAGATGACAATTTCCAATCTTACTAGCAGCTAAACCATCATAAGATTGTACAACAGTTGCTAGAAGATCCATCTGCTCCTTAGCAACTTCCATTGTGATATTAGCGAGATTCTCGGTCTTCAACTTTGTAGTATTTGCCTCAGGAACTATGTATTGGGTGCTAGATGACCCTGAAGTTTTGGTTCCTGATGCAGCGGTTTAGGAAGAAGCCGAGGAGCTAGACACGAATTATGTTTGTAACGGTGCTCCTGAAACAGCTGGAGTCGGAACTGAGTTGTAAAGGGAAGGATTCTGAACATTGGATCCTTTCTTCGACTTGTATTTCATTCTTAGTTCTTCTTCCCTTACCTTCAGGATTAAATCATTTATGTCTAATGTTGCAAGAATATCATTTTGTCTCAGATTAGACACAAATGAATCCCATTTCTCAAGCAAACTATCAACAAAGCTTGAAACTTTATCTTCCATTGATATTGTCACACCATGAGTGTGCAACTCACTCATCAGATGATAGAATCTGTCAATAATATCATTCAATCTCTCATTCGCTATCGAAGAGAAATTATCAAACTCCTTCTTGAGAGCTTTAGCCTTTAGTGCTTTGAGAGTTGCGTTTCCATCATATCTCTTCTCCAATGCCTCCCATAACTTTTTAGTCTGCTTGTTCTCAGAGAACTGATGAAAAATATCCTTAGGTATTGACTGAGTCAACAAGGCATATACTTTCTTTTTAGCATTGAATAGAATCTTCTGAGCTTCACTCATTCCTCCCAAAGTCAGCTTTACTCCATTAGCACTGACTGGTACCGTATAACCAGTCACAATGGATGTCCAAAGATTTGAGTCAACTACATATAAGTAAATCTCAAACCGTTGTTTCCATTGTGGATATTCATCTAACATTAGAAGCTTTGGCGGTTTATTATGATTTCCAATCTCATTCTCCAGAAGTAGCAGTTCTGGCTACGTGAGTCCTTACCGGTAGTAAACGCAACAAATTGATCTTCCATTGCTTTAAACTTGGTACTTTTAGAAGAGGACAGTTTCACTCGTGCGAATAGGCTATGAGTATATGTTAGGATCATGTACTGGACGAATACTAACAGATTTACGTTTATACCGAATCAAATAGTGCGGAATCCTATTTGATTGGTGATCCAATCAGTGAGAACGCACGTAGAATCAATTAAATATTGAATCTAAACATTAAGGACGATTAGCAATCGATCTACTGCGGTCTATGAAGTTGGAACAAGTTGCTAGAGATCTCTGGATGGCTAGGGTACGTCTGGGTATCGAAATATTCAAAGTGTCATGTTTTTCCATGATTTAAGTTGTATTTATAGGTTAGGGTTTTTCAATCGTGCGACTGGACCATTTGCATGGTTCAATCATGCAATTGAGTCTGCGGTTGATCCATTTGCACGATTGAGTGTTCAGTCGTGTGACTGAGTCAATCTCATGTTTCAATCATGCGACTGATCTAGTCTCCTGGTTCATTCGTACGACTGGTTCATTAGCATGAAGTTGTTCATGCGTATGGTCCATTAGCATGGGCCAATCGCATGAGAACTTCACATGATTAAGTATGAATATGTTTCATAGTCATTAATTGATTTAGATATTATTCAAACAACAACAACCTATATAGTTAAGTCAATAAGCGTTATTACATACCAACCAATGGAATATTCAACATTATATAAGCACAGCCACATATTGTATTTCATTAAGTACCTGTACAATTACATATGTGTAAGACAATACAAACATATTACATTAAGTTCATAAACTAGGGACACATGTATATACAAACTCCCCCTTGGACCTAGTTTCGTCTAATGTCTTACATCCTTCATGAGTTCCTCAAACTTCTTGTACTTCTCTTCTCTAGTGACTCCGGCATGTATCTCAAAAGCAAAACAGAGTCTTATAACATTCTAAAACTGTAGAGCTTGTACAATATCTTGAGAGTCATAGAATAATGGCCACTTGTATAACGTATAGACATCCTCTGCAGAAAAGTTTGTAAGCCACATTAGGTCAAACACCTTGATGGTTTCCATTACACCATTATTGTTCAAAACTATGCCTACCTCTCCTGTCCTCCAATCATAGTACCACCATTTGAAGTGTGGAGTGAAGTCCTGTGGCATTTCCCGTAGAGGGATCTTAGACATTATGCGTGGAGGACTCCACTTCAGCACTCTTTTAGGTTTCCCAGTAATGGCATCAACCTTAGACCGTCTGATATACCTCATTGGCTGTTGAGGTTTGAAGTTGACCCATCTGGTGTGGTACTCTCTTTTTAGAGCAGTTTCAAACCAGCCTGACATTTTTCATGGGTGAGCATATACAATTTTAACTTTGCTAACTGGTTTAGCTCAAATCCAGGAAGAGTCTTCAGGTCATGTGGGAACCTGAAGTACTCAATCCCTTTCTCACATTTAACTGCATAAACATTGAGATCTTCAAAATACGCCCATGCTATGATTTTGCCCGACACCTTTTGATGTTTCTTCACTTTGTACAGCTTGGTGTAGACAGTTGACGTTGAAGCACTGCGTTGGGCTCGTATTTCTTCAAAGAATGTAGTCTACTCAGCCTTTCTGATATTGACTTCAGCTTCCGAGGCTTGGGCTATATCTTCTTTTTTATCAAACTCTTCCATTCTATCCAGAGTCTCAAAAGTTTCACTGACAAGGTTGTCTCCCAGATTGGGAACGACATTACCCTTAATGTCAGTGTACTCTGGATAGTGTTGGTCTGTGACATCTTCGATCTCAATCTCATCAACATCGTTGAGCTCGTCGTCACTTTCCACATGGACTGTTGGAGCATCTTTCATGATCTCATCTGGATTGAGTCGGAATATTTCAGCAAGTTGCTCGTCTGTGAGATCATGAATTATCTCTCCTTCTTTAGGAGTGTAATTCACTGATCTCCTGACTATACCCTGCAGATCAAGAATCATCGTGAGCTGAGTCTTGATCTGTTAGAGGGGAGCAACATCATATTCATCTATTTGATAGTTTGGATTTGCTTGATTTAAAACATGTAACACATCACCATTAGTCAACAATCAAAGCAGCAAACATCAACAATAAATATAAACATTAATTACATTAATTTGATACAAGATTCAAATACACATAATTTAAATAACATAAATAACTAAGTATTACTCTTGTCTTGCATCATGTGCTCCTCTGCTGACGGGACTGAAGTGGAGGCACCTTAGTCCTGAGCTATCTTGGTCCTCCTTTCACTTGCAGATGTGGCACCCGCAGCAGAAGGATCATCATCTCCATCATCATCATCATCAACATCATCACCAGCATCAGTATCCTCCCCTTGATCATCACCATCATCATCATGATCATCATCATCATCATCATCATCACTATCATCATCATCACCATCATCTCCATCTCCTTCTCTGATCTTTAGTGGCTCGCCTTTAGATTCTTTGAGCCTCAGCATGATGGTCTTGTTGGTAGTCTCCAACTCCTCTATCCTTTTGGCTGAGTGAACATGTTGCTCCTAGAGTTGGGACATCTCTAAGCTTTGTGCAACAATCTGCTGTGCCTACTGCTCTATCAGCTGTGCCTGCTGAGATATCTGCAGAGATTGTGCAGTATTAAATTCTACTAGCTGACGAATCTGGGCAGTCTTCTCGTCATCAGCGGCTAACAGCTTCAGCACCATACGGTTAAGTGCCGAGAGCTGTTCCTCTACCCCACTAGGAGGTAGAGAGGATCCAAATGGGTAGGAGGGGTAAGACGATGGTCCTGCATGGTGGCTAGTGATGGTGGTGGTAGCAGTGGTGAAGATTGGGGGTGGTATAGATGAAAGTAGTGGTGGAGTGGTGAAGATTGGGGGTGGTATAGATGAAGGTAGTGGTGGACTGGTGAAGATTAGGGGTGGTATAGATGAAGGTGGTGGTGGAGTGGTTATGGTGAAGATTGGGGGTGGTATAGATGAAGGTGGTGGTGGAGTGGTGAATATTAGGGGTAGTATATATGAAGGTTGTGGTGGAGTGGTGAAGATTGGGGGTGGTATAGATGAAGGTGGTAGTGGAGTGGTGAAGATGGGGGTGGTATATATGAAGATGGTGGTGGTGTGGTTGTGGTAGTGGTGTGTGAGGTGGTAGATAAGGTGGTGGATGGAATGGTGGTAGTGGTGGGGGTGGGTGAAGTGGTGGAAGTGGTGTTAGTAGTGGTGGTGGTGATGAAAGTCATCCTCCTCCTCTTCTTCTTCAAACCGTGGGGCCGAGCCATCCTTTTCTTCCTCAAGCCCCTCGAGGTGGATGCTCCCCCTGGAACACTGCTGGGCTGATCGGGAGCATAACTAGGATCAGTGTCAGCCTCCCCAGACTTGCCAAGGCGTCCACCAACCTCCAGAATACCTTGGTCGGTGGCGACCACCCTGCTCCCCACAGTACGAGTTAGGGCCTCCTCGTCTGTCTCCTCCTCCTTATCAAGATGAAAGTCCTGATGGAACCCTGCAGCCTCTGTTCCACCTTTGGTGGATGGAGGAGATTCTATATCAGTAGTGGGGGCCCTCAGTAGAGTGGGCCCTGCATCTCCATCATCACCGATGTCGTCGTCATTGGAGTCATCTTCAGGGAGCTCCAGCTGCTCGACATCCGAATCACTGTCTACGTGGCGCCATTTATGCTCCCCGGCGACACGTAGTCCACCTTGGCCAGATGTCCTATGAGTCTCTTTACCGGGGTTTGACCTTCTTTCCCCGGTAAACCTTCATACGACCTAGTGTCGTATCATCCATGATCTCCAACGACACAGCGTCGTGGCTCTCCTTGGGCAGTATGTGTAGCTTGTTATCAAAGATTATCTGTAAAAACCTAGGGTACATGTAGAAACCCTCTTTACCCTTCGCCTCCAAGTTCTCTATCAAGTAGGAGAAAATCACACAAGAAAAGCTGAAAGGGTGGTTCAACACCAGTGCCACGTAGGCATTTTGAATCTGGTCTGAAAGATCATCAAACCCACCCCTTTGAGAAGCGAAGCACTTGAGGATGACGTGTGCCAAGTACTTGTACTGGCGACACATGTTGCTCTTGTTGAGCACACCTGCGTTAATATCCCCAGCATACATCATCCTCAAGAAGCACCCTCTCACCATTAGCGGGTGAAGTCTGGTGGGGTGGTCTGCATCATCACCCAACCCAAGTACTCGTCTGATATCCTTAGTAGTAACCTCTATATCCATCCCAAAAATGGAGCTCCTGATGCTGTACAGCTCATAAGAGCAGTCAACCGATGCTCCCTCCCAGAAGGCCTGCTGGATAGAACTGTAGGGAGTGCATGGTGTAGATATCGCCTTGTGGATCCTGGATCGCTTGAGGAAAGCGATGATCCCTGCAAACTCAGAACCATTCTGAGTCGTGGAATCTAGATGAGTACAGATGTTGTGCTTAGGGTTGATGGACCATCTGTCCGCCATCAATCTGTAACACAAGACACATAGACATTAGCTAACCACATGACACAAATCAGTTCTAATTAACTTGGTTGAATTCATTCTGGTTCATTCATGTGATTGAACCATGCGACTGTGTTCAGTCGGTTGACTTGGCATGCGACTGGATTCAGTCAGGTGACTGAGAAGGCGACTGGTCTTAGGATGTTGGACCGGATTTTTTGTTACTGCAATTGAAACAGAGTTATCAACAAAAATAGGAGTAGAATAGAATTCAAACCGTACTCCCGCATTTGCTGTTGAATCCATATGATTTGTGAACAGCAACTTGCAGCAGCAACGTATTCGGCTTCATAGGTTGACAAAGCAACCGAGGTCTGCTTCATACACTGCCAGGTCACAAATCTCCTCCCAAAGAATTGATATCCCAGTGATGTAGACTTGTAGTTCATCTTGCAGCCAACGTAATCCGAGTCACTATACATTGTCAGCTCGAAGTCATCGTCACGAGGATACCACAACCCAAGTGATGGAGTACCCTTCAGATAATGAAAGATCCTTTTGACCCCTATCAGATGGTTAACTTTTGGCTTTGCCTGATATCTTGAACATAAACATGTCATGTACATGATATCAGGTCTTGAGGCAGTGAGGTACATGAGAGATCCAATCATTCCTCGGTACATTGTGGCATCGACCAGATCACCATTCTCGTCGGGTGCTACATCATGGTTTGTAGCAAGTGGAGTCCCAGCTACGGAAGCATTCTCCATGTCAACCGATTGAGGATATCTCCTACATACTTGGTATGATGTAAGAAAATCCCTTTTGGTCTGATCCACCTGTAACCCGAGAAAAAATTTAATCTCTCCCATGGCACTTATTTCAAACTCAGCCTTCATTACTGCTTCAAACTCTTTACATAGATCTTTGTTCTTTGAATCGAAGATTATGTCATCGACATAGATTTGGACAAGAAGTAAATCTCCATCCTTTTCTTGTATGAATAGTGTACAATCAATGACACCCTTGTGAAAACCGTGTTTCACAAGGTGAGTCGAGAGTTTCTCATACTAGGCTGTAGGAGCTTGATGAAGCCCATATAGAGCCTTGTCAAGTTTGTAAACTCTGTCCCGATGATATGCATCCTCAAATCTCTCGGGTTGACTGACATACACTATCTCTCTTATTTCACCATGAAGGAATGCACTCTTCACATCAAGTTAATAAACTTTAATCTTCATATACGATGCGTAGGCAAGGAAGATACGGATTGCTTTCATTCTTGCCATGGGTGCAAACACTTCATTGTAGTCAATGTCCTCGACTTGTCGAAATCCTCGAACAACAAGTCGAGCCTTGTTTCTGATGATCATGCCTTGATCATCTTTCTTGCATTTCAAGACCCATTTTATGCCAATGACCTTTGCACCTTTAGGTCTATCCATTAGAGTCCATACACCTAACTTCTTGAACCGAAGAAGTTCTTCATGCATGGCACTCACCCATGCCTCATCGTTTAGGGCTTCACTAACATACTTCGGCTCGAACTAAGACATAAAGCAACGATATGCACCATCATGAAGATAGCCCTTTTCCATCAACGAGGCATAATCAGCTGAATACAACTGATTTCTGGTCTGAACTCCTGATCTCACATCTCCAATGTCATTATCCAAAGAATGATACAAATTTAGTCGTGAACCAGGAGTGGTTGGAACAATACCTCAAAGTCAAGATTATATACATTCGGTTCAGTATCTGTGGCAGTAGGAGTCTGAGGTTCCGAAGACGCAGAGGCATCAATGTCAGATGCTTGTGGACTATCGGTAGGGGGAACATGTTGCTCCCGGTTGTTATGATCAGTCTCCATAGCTTCTTCATCAGAGGAAGAGTCACTATCTTCAAGATCTCCCCCTGAGTTGTTAGATGAATCGCCTTCTAGCCCAGATGATGTAGATTCCTGAGCTGGTGTGTTTAGAACATAATACATCATCTTTGTACCTAAGTTATCATCAGAAGTGGAGAGTGGTATGTTGAAGGACTTGAAGAATCTATCATAGTTTAAAAAGAAGGCGCGTCCTTTTCATCAGGTGGTGTGGTGTATCTCTGAACACCAACATTACACCACACTTCTACCTGACCCGTAGAGTTGTTGAAAACCCTCTTGTTCGCTATGTTGTATCTTAGAAAGATACCTTCATCAGCCTTCTCATTGAATTTTCCCTCCCGAGTCTTCTTCAGTAGGGTGCACGGAGCGCCAAACGGCTCAAGATACTCTAGATTAGGTTTACGTCGTTGTAGTAGCTCGTAACACGTCTTTCCATGGCGTTTAACTACTAGGACCCGATTTAGAGTATAACACGCATTTGAAACTGCTTCATTCCAGAATTGGATAGGTAGTTTTGAGTCTGCTAGCATCGTCCGTGCTGTCTCTATCAAGTTGCGATTCTTCTTTTCATCTGAGGAGTGTAGGAAGAGGTGAACTGATGCATAATTCCCTTTTTCCTTGCAGTAAGCCTCCATCCATTTATTCTTGAACTCGGTTCCGTTGTCTGAACGCACTTGACGTATCTTCAACTTATATAGAGACTCCAGAGTAGTTACTAATTCCTTGAATGACTCAAATGTTTCTGAGATGGATTTTAGAAACATCACCCAAGTGAATCTTGAGTAGTCATCAGTAACTACATAGAAGTACAAGTCGCCTGCGATGCTTCTTGTACTGACCGGACCAAACAGATCCATGTGAAGAAGTTCAAGAGGAAGTTCGATAGAGTGAACTTTCTTTTCCTTATGAGACTTCTTTGTCTATTTGCCCTTCTTGCACGCAACACAGAAATCCAGAAGTTGGAAGTTTTTGACGTTAACTCCTCTCACTAGATCATTCTGGATCAGGTGATTCATCTTCCGTGGATTAATGTGTCCCATTCTCCTATGCCAGGAGATGGATTCCTTCTCAATATCTTTTGAAAAGAAGCACTGAACTTCATGATCCGTTGTGGAGGCCTTTGATAGATTCAAGACATAAAGATCCTTATATCTTAAGACAGACATTAATACTTGATCCTCCGGGATGACATAGTCGTTTTTCAGGACATAGCACTTCTTGTTGTCAAAAACTACTTAAAGTCCTTATCACAAATTTGAGAAATAGAAAGCAAGTTATTTTAAAGTTGTTGAACGTAGTTTACTTTGTCAAACTTCACATTCTGATTACCTACTTCCCCTTGAGCTGTGATGTACCCACCTTTGTTTCCTGCAAACAAAACGTGACCTCCTTTTATCTGTTTGACATTTGATAAGAGATCCCTGTTCATGTGCCTGGATGCTCCACTATCTATAATCCACATGATGGTTTTAGCACTATATCAAACACCCTGCACATTCAATTTGAAAACATTATTTCAGGTTAGGGACCCAAGCCTTCACTGGCTTGGGTTTCCCAGAGGCATCACACATCATAAATGTAACCCATTGACTGTTCGAGGGTGAGGGAAGCTCAGATGTCTTCTTGTTCTCATTATCAGATAATGAGGTTGATTTCTCCTTCCGTAAGCCAGCTTTGTGTAAGGCCTGTTTGTGAAAAACAGACGACTGGCTAATGTGTTGAACTTTAGGTTCACAATCCCTTTTAGGTGGCGTCATTGAGTTCATCTTAAAAGAGCTAGGTTTTTGTTTAGGAAGTTCAACTTTCCTCCTCGGTATCTGATAGTAAGGACAATGAGATGCAATGTGTCCATACTCTCCATAACTGTAGCATGATCTGCTTTCGACTTTATGATTTAACTGTTTTTGTGGAGATGTATGTAACACTCGGGTGACCTTACTTTGTTTGGGTTTTGACTCTAATTGTTTAGATGTTTTGTCTGGTTTAACAAAGTTAATTGCTTTAACAGTTTTAACGTCTTTTTCTTTTCTATTTTCTGGACTTTGACATGATGCACGTGATTGGTTAACATTATTGGTCTTTTTAGGTCCAGATTTGACAGTTGTTGAACCAGACTTTATACTAACCTTTTCACACTCTTTGTCCAGATTAACGCAAGGCATTTTACCTTTTGCCTTTGAAGTGGCCTCCTTTTGTTTAATGCTAGATTCATTTGATTTATATGTTGAATCTGGATCACTTACAAGAGGAGTGGATACCACATGATCATTGATTGGATTGTTATTGATTGGTTTACTTTTAGTGTTCATCAAGGTCTCATGTGGTGGTGGAACTACTTTATATCCAAAACCCTCCCCATTGTTTCTCTCTCACTAAGTTTTGGACAATATGAGATGAACTTGTCCAACTATGCAGTTTTTGCTTTAAGGAATTAACTTCTACTTCTAAAACTACCTTTTGTTTCTTAGTGTCCTCTAGGGAGTTTAGATAGTACCTAATGTCATTAGCTTGGTTAAAGGCTATTACTTCTGTTTCCCTAAGCTATTTGTTCAAAAGGTCAATCTTTTCTTTGTAACTATGGTCATTTTTTTTAATACTCTGTTAGCTTCAGTGCACAGTTCCAAGTCCTTTACTAAGTTATCATTATGATCTAATAACCTAGCAAATTTTAAATCAATGCTTTCCATAATTTATTACAATCAGAACAAGCATGATTATTAAAAAGTTGGTCAGTAGTACTTACTTGAACGGGTTCTGAAGAATCAGCCATCAATGCAGAATCTGATGTTTCTGGAGCTAGTGATTTTGGCGTTGTCGCAGTTTTCCCTTCTTCAGGAAGGTAGTTGACCACTGTGCAGTTTCCTTTGAGTTTGACATCATGAGTTCGACTACAATATCTCCTTACTAGTAGAGTCATCATCTATTTCCTCCACACTAGCGATATTAGATTCTCCCGGTGAGACAAATCGAAAGCTCCAGTCCTATCCTTCATCATCATGAGCATTCAAGGCTTTGGGATCCTTGCTTGATGAAGTAGGGTTGCTAGTGGGTTTCTCCTGACGATTGAAGGAGGAGAAAGGATTCCCATTGCCAGTCTTCTTTGGCTTCACGCACTCCCTTTTGAAGTGCCCTTTCTCACCGCAGTTGAAGCAGGTTACCTTGGATTTATCAAAGCCGAAAGTAGTGTCCTTAGTTGCAATCAAATTTTGTCTGGTCTTTTTGACAAACTTCTTAGCTCTCCAGACTACACTGGCTAAGGCCCACATTATGTCCATCCGCTCCAGCTCTGTCTCATCCACCGGCTCATAATCCTCATCTGCCAGATGGCAGTTCCCAATTTTACCAGCAATTAGTCCATCATAGGAGTGGACTACCGCAGCTAAGAGATCCATGTGCTCTTTAGCTACCTCAACTATCACATTGCCGAAGTTCTCGGTCTTCAGCTTTGCTGCATTTGCTTCAGGTCTAATGTATTAGGTACCAGACAACCCTAACGTTTCTGACCCTGAAGTAGAGGCTGGTGAAGGACCAGACGAGCTTGATACAAAAGCTGTCTGAAGAGGTGCTCCAGATGTTTTGGCTTGAGGAGTCGCGTTGTACAACGCTGGATTCTGATCATAAGAAGACTTTTGAGCTCTGTACTTCATTCTCAGTTCTTCTTCTCTCAGTTTAAGAATGAAGTCATTGATATCTACCTTCGTTAGCGTACCATTCGGTCTGAGATTGGAGACAAATGAAACCCATTTCTCTAGCAGCCCGTCTACAAAGTTAGACACTTTGTCCTCCATTGACGTCGATACTCCATGAGTGTGCATCTCACTCATCAAGTGGTAGAACCTATCGATCACATCATCTAGGCTTTCTTTCCCCATCGAGGAGAAGTTGTCAAGCTCCTTCTTTAAAGCCTTAACCTTTATGGCCTTCAATGATGCATTTCCGTCATACCTTTTCTCCAATGCATCCCATAGTTTCTTTGCTTGTGTATATTCTTCGGAATTGACTGTGTAAACAAAGAATAAACTTTCTTTTCGGCATTATACTTTAATTTTTGTCCATCAGTCATGCCACCTAGTGTAAGTTTGACACCATCAGCTCCTACAGGCATGCTGTACCCCGTCTCTATAAACTCCCACATATTGGGATCTACTCCATTTAAGTAGATCTCGAAACTTTGTTTCCATTGTGGATATTCGTCTAACGTGATTAGCTTTGGGGGCTTGATGTGATTCCCCACTTCATTCTCCAATAGCAGTAAGTTTTGTATACGTGTGTCTCTCCCTGCTGTGAATGCTGAGTATTGGTCTTCCATTGTTATTAACTTAAACTTTAAGCCAAACTGTTGTATTAGTGCGAATTAAGGTGTGCGATTGGGCTATTCGGGCGATTGAACTATGCGGATGGTTCAATCGTGGGACTCAACTAATGCGGATGACTCAGTCGGCCGAATGAACTAATGCGTTTGAACAATGTGAATAGATTTCTCAGTCATACGGATGGGAGTACGAATGAATCCAATCGTGCTTATGGGGGATGCGTATGACCTCAGACGTGCGATTGAGTCAATCGTGCGACTGAACCTGCTGGATTTCGAAAATTCGTAGGTTTAAGGTGTTTGAACCCAAAAACACGAATTTCTTGCTAACCCTAATTTCCGTATGCCAGAAAAAACTTAACTTTACGATCATGAGACGTCTAAAACCTATTTGACACAAAAGATGGTGTTTTTGAGAGTAAAAACACAATTTTTAATATCAAAACGATTGAATCACACCTAAATCTAGAGCCAAGGCTCTGATACCACTTGTTAGGATCGTGTACTAGACGAATACTAATAGATTTATGAGTATACCGAATAAAATAGTACGAAATCCTATTTGATTGGCGATCCAATCAGTGAGAACGCATGTAGAATCAATTAAAGATTGAATCTAAACGTTAAGAACGATTAGCAATCGATCTACTGTGGTCTATGAAGTTGGAACAGGTTGCTAGAGGTCTCTGGACGGCTAGGGTACGTCTGGGTATCGAAATATTCAAAGTGTCATGTTTTTCCACGATTTAAGTTGTATTGATAGGTTAGGGTTTCTCAATCGTGCGACTGGACCATTTGCATGGTTCAGTCGTGCGATTGAGTCATGCGGTTGATCCATTCGCATGACCGAGTGTTCAGTCGTGCGACTGAGTCAATCTCATGTTTCAATCATGTGACTAATCCAGTCTCTTGGTTCATTCATACGACTGGTTCATTAGCATGAAGTTGTTCATGCGTATGGTCCATTAGCATGGGCCAATCGTATGAGAACTTCACATGATTAAGTTTGAATATGTTTCATAGTCATTAATTGATTTTGATATAATTCAAACAACCACAATCTATATAGTTAAGTCAATAAGTGTTATTACATACCAACCAATGAAATATTCAACATTATATAAGCACAACCACATATTGCATTTCATTAAGTACCCCTACAATTACATATGTGTAAGGCAATACAAACATATTACATTAAGTTCAGAAACTAGGGACACATGTATCTATAGTATAGACCACTAATGCGAATGAAGGGTGCGAATGAATTTAATCGTGCGATTGGATTCAGTTGTGCTTATGAACAAGACGATTGGAATCAAACGACTGGAGTTGTTCAGTCATGTGAATGAGGAATGCGATTGAGTTTAGTCGTGCGAATGGAGTATATGAATGAGTTCAATCGTACGAATGAGCTTATCGTGTGACTGAAGGCTGCTATTTTTGTAAAATCGAAGATTTTGACACTTTGACACAAAATACGATTTTCTTAGGAACCCTAATCTGCCATATAATGAAAAATGAAACTTTAACCCCTGCAATTGTCAAAAACACCTATTAAAGCAAAGTGGTGACTCTTTTGATTAAAACGTAGGTTTTTGACACCAAAACTCATTGAATCAACTGCAAAATTACGAACCAAAGCTCTGATACCACTTATTAGGAGGACCGTGTATGTACGGAGTACTAACAGATTCTGCGTTATACTGGATCAAATAGTTCGGAATCCTATTTGATTGGCGATCCAATTAGAGAGAACTATAACCCGATCGAAATAAGAATGAACTAAACATTAAGAACGAGTAGGAATCGATCAAGATCGAACTATGAACTTGGATGGGTGTTTAGGACGCTCTAGACGGCTAGGGTTTATGTGTATTTGAAGTATCTCTCCAAGTGTTTTGTTTTTCCACGAATTAGGTGGTATTTGTAGGTTAGTGGTTTTCGTTCGTACGACTCTTGCGATTGATCCATATGCACGACTGAAGGTTCAGTTGTGCGACTAAGTCAACCTTATTTCTCAATCATACGACCGATCCAGTCTCCTGGTTCAGTCGTGCGACTGGTCCATAAGCAAGATATATTCATGCGTATGGTCCATAAGTATGGTCCATTAGCATGAATAATCACCCGACTAGATTGAACATATACTTAATCATTATTGACTAAGAACTATGTACAACAACCTCAAACCATATAGAATTTAATACATATGAATCAAGGATAAATAAACATCAAAGCATATACCATATTTCATTACTTTGTCACATTACACATATGTAAGACATGAAAGACTTTTACATTTAAGCATATAAACTAGGAAATCATGTATCTACAAGGAGAAGCTTAAGCTTCTAACTCCTAAGATGAGAATAGCATGCTTTTAAATCTTTAAACATTTGTTTTTGTTGATACATGTATGTCCCTAGATCATGGTATGTGATGTAATAGATCTTGTTTGGTATGATTAATGAAATGATATTGATAGTTTGTTAGTTATAATGTTTAATGTTTCATTAATGTGTCGACATTGAATTGGTTAATTAGGTTAGTGATTGCTTGAGATCATTACACATAATGTTTATTAATTAATACACAATACATTCAAACTTAACATAATAAAGTTCTCATGCGAATGGCTCATGCGAATGAACCATACGCAGAATAACTTCACACGATTGACTCAGTCGCACGACTGAACCAGGAGACTGGATCAGTCGTACGATTGTAACATAAGATTGGCTTAGTCGCACGACTGAACACTCAGTCGTACGAATGAATCAACCGCATGGTTCAATCGCACGACTGAACCAGACTAATGATTCAGTCGCACGATTGAATAATACCAACCTATAAATACAACTCAATTCGTGAAAAAGAGAGACTCTCGATCAATTACGATTCCAGGCGTACCCTAGCCGTCCAGAAACCTCCCAATTCGTTCTCCAAGTTCATAAAACACATTAGATCGATTCCCAATCGATTTCTAACGTTGGTTTCAATTCTTGATTGATTCTTCGTGTGTTCTAACTGATTGGATCACCAATCAAATAGGATTCCGCACTATTTGATCTGGTTTACATTTAATCTCTAGGTATTTCAGTCAAATACCAGGTCCTAACAAGTGGTATCAGAGCATTGGCTCTTGATTAAGTGTGATTCAATCAAGATTGATAAAAAGTTTGTGTTTTTGCACTAGAAATGCAATCTTTTATGTCAAAAGCGATCTTGGACGTTCCCTGCTCATCAAAGTTTGGTTTCTACGGACATAGGCAATTCAACCTTGTGAAAGTTCGAATTTTTACGGCTAAAACACGTTTAACCTAGAAATTTTCGCATAACAGCAGCTAGCTTCAGTCGCACGCAGTGAGCATTCGCACGACTGGACTCATTCGCATTCTCAGTGCACGCATGATTGACATAGTTGTCTCCATTCGTACGATTGAAACGTTCGGTCCATGGTTCATACGCATCAGATTCATTCGCACGACTGAGCTAATCACTTAGTTCAGCCGCACGATTGAACCAGTCGTAGAGTTCATACGCACGACTGAGTGTTCATACGCACGCCTAGTCCATTCAACCCTTCAGTCGGCTGGTGAAAATTGCTTATTAGACTTAAGTTATTTACAATGGAAGATCAAATGTCAGCCTTTACTGCTGGGAAGGACTCTAGGATCCAGAACCTGCTGCTACTTGAGAGTGAGGTGGGTAATCATAATAAACCACCAAAGCTTTTAACGTTAGATGAGTTTCCCCACTGGAAACAACGTTTTGAGATCTACCTCAATGGAGTGGATCCGAATCTATGGGAGGCCATCGAGATTGGATATAGTACACCGGTGGGAGCCGATGGAGTAAAGTTAACCTTAGGAGGGATGACAGACGCACAGAAAGTCAAATATAATGCAGAGAAGAGGGTCTATGCATTGATTACACAGTCTATCCCTAAAGAGATATTCCACCAGTACTCAGAAAATAAGCAGTCAAGAAACTATGGGATGAGCTAGAGAAGAGGTATGACGGGAATGCCTCGTTGAAGGCAATCAAGGCTAAGGAGTTAAAGAAGGAATTCGACAACTTCTCATCGATGGGAAACGAGAGTTTGGACGATGTTATAGATAGATTCTACCATCTGATGAGTGAACTGCATACACATGGGGTGGCTACTACCATGGAAGAGAAAGTTAATAATTTTGCAGACGGATTGCCTGAAAAATGGGTTTCATTCGTGTCTAATCTTAGACAGAATGGAATGCTGTCAAAACTGGATATTAATGACTTCATTCTTAAGTTACAAGAAGAATCACTTAGAATGAAGTACAGAGCTCAGAAGTCTACGTACAATCAAAATCCAGCTTTATACAATGCCACTCCTCAAGTTAAGACATCTGGAGCACCCCTCTAGACTGCATTTGTGTCTAGATCATCGAGTCCTACACATGCACCTTCTTCAGGTTCAGAAATGTCAGGGTCTTCTTGTACCCAATACATTGGATCTGAAGCAAATGCTACTAGACTGAAGACCGAGAACCTCGGTAATGTGACTGTGGAAGTATCGAGAGCACATGGATCTATTAGCAGCAATGGTCCATTCCTATGATGAACTTGTTGCTGGAAAGATTGGAAACTGCCATCTGGCAGACGAGGACTACGAGCAGGTGGACGAAATGGAGCTTGAGAGAATGGACATAATGTGGGCCTTAGCAAGTGTGTCCGGAGGGCGAAGAAGTTTGTGAAAAGACTGGACAGAACTTGGTTGCTACTAAGGATACCACCTTTGGCTTCGACAAGAGTAAAGTGACCTGCTTTAACTGTGGTGAAAAGGGCAATTCAAGAGAGAATGTGTGAAGCCAAGAAGACTGGGAACGGGAACCCGTTCTCATCCTTCACTCGTCTAGACAAACAACTACCAGTTCTACTTCCTCAAACAAGGACTCAAAAGCCTTGACTGCTTATGATGATGAAGGACAGGATTGGAGCTTTAGGTTTGTCTCACCAGGGGAATCAAACATTGCAAATGTAGAAGATATTGACAGTGATTCTGCTAGTGAAGGAGATCTAGCAGTTGAGATAGCAATGTCACATAGTGAAGAAGCAACTGCAACCGAGGTCATTACAAGCCAAAAGTGGAGACTACCATGTCAGAGACAGAAAAGACAGAAGCAAAAGAATCAGAATCATCTGATACTGCATTGATGGCAAACGCTTCTGAATCTGCTCAGGTAAGTACTACTGACACAATGTTTAATAATCATGCTTGTTTTGATTGTGATGCCTTTAGGAATAGCATAGATGCTAAATTTGCTAGGTTATTAGATCATAATGATACTTGATAAAAGATTTGCCCTATGCACTGAGGCTAATAGGGTATTAAAACAAAATGAGCTCAGTTATAAAAAAAGATAGACCTTTTGACTAAACAGCTTAGGGAAACCAAAGTAGTTGCCTTTAATCAAGCTAATCATTAGGTATTATCTATACTCCCTAGAAGACACTAAGAAGCAAAAGGCAGTTCTAGAAGTAGAAGTAAATTCACTAAAACAGAAACTGCATAGTTGGACTAGTTCGTCGCACATAGTCCAACACTTAGTGAAAGAAAGGAACAACGGGGAGGGACTGGGTTATAAAGTGGTTCCGCCACCACCTGAGACTTTGATGAACACTAAAACTAGACCTTTAAGTAGTAATCCATCAAGGATCATGTAGTGTCTACTCCTCTTGTTAGTGATCCAGATTTCTTATGTTCATCTATTGACACTAGAAACAAACAAAAGGAGACCACTTCAAAGGCAAAGGGTAAATTGCCTTGTGTTAATCTGGAAAAGAAATTTGAAAAGGTTAACTTAAAGTCAGGTTCTAACAAAGTCAAATCAGAACCAAAAGGGCTTTTAAGGATAATCTTTCACATACTTCAAGTCAAAGACCAATTAACCAAAAAGAAAAGGATGTAAAACAGGTTAAATCAGTTAATTTTGTTAAACCAGTAAACACATCAAAAGAACCAGAGTCAAAACCTAAAGTGAGTGATGTTACTAGAGTGTCACACACGTCTCCACAAAGAAAGTTTAATCATAAAGTTGATAGCAGGGCGTGCTACAACTGTGGAGAATGTGGACACATTGCTTCCTACTGTCCTAATTATCAGACACCTACGAAGAAGATTGAACTTCAGGACTCAAAACCTAAGTCTTCTAAGAGGAGCTCTTTAACTCCACCTAGAAGAACTAGTGAACAGAAAGTTCAATCCGTTAGCCAGTCGACTGTTTATCATAAACAAGCATTGCACAAATCTGGCTTATGGAAAGAAAAGTCAACCTCTGTGGCTGATAATGATGACAAGAAGGAACCTGTGCTACCCTCACCTTCTAAGGGTCAATGGGTTGAATTTCTGATGTGTGATGCCCTGGGAAACCCAAGCCAGTAAAGGCTTGGGTTCCTAACCTAAACTAATCCTTTACCTTGTATGTGCAGGTTGTCAATACAGTGCTGAAACTAACACGTGGATAGTAGACAGCGGAGCATCCAGGCACATGACAGGAAACAGAGCTCTTTTATCAAATGTCAAACAAATAAAAGGAGGGCATGTTTCGTTTGCTGGAAACAAGGGAGGATATATCACAGCTCAGGGAGAAGTTGGAAATCAGAAAGTTAAGTTTGATAGGGTGAACTATGTTCAGCAACTTCAAAACAACTTACTCTCTGTTTCTCAAATATGTGATAAGGAATTTAAAGTCATCTTCGACAACAAGAGGTGTTATGTACTGAAGAAAGACTACGTGATCCCAGAGGACCAATTTGATGACTGCTTCAAGATATAAAGATCTTTATGTCTTGGATCTGTCAACAGCTTCTACAATGGATCATGAGGTTCAGTGTTTTCTATCCAAAGCTACTGAAAAAGACTCCATCTCCTGGCATAGGAGAATGGGACACATCAGTCAAAGGAAGATGAATCACTTGATCAGAAGGATCTGGTGAGAGGTGTAAATGTCAAGAACTTTCAGCTTCCTGATTTCTGTATAGCTTGCAAGAAAGGTAAACAGACAAAGAAGTCTCATAAGGAAAAGAAAGTTAATTCAATAGAACTTCCTCTTGAACTTCTTCACATGGATCTGTTCGGTCCAATCAGTACAAAGAGCATTGCAGGCGACTTGTACTGTTTTGTGGTCACCGATGACTACTCAAGGTTCACTTGGGTAATGTTTCTGAAATCCAAATCAGA
Organism: Flaveria trinervia; assembly: GCA_025506515.1. NCBI lineage: Eukaryota > Viridiplantae > Streptophyta > Magnoliopsida > Asterales > Asteraceae > Flaveria > Flaveria trinervia. The sequence continues at coordinate 17,050,130 of CM046458.1, read as the reverse complement.
AACATTTGAATCATTCAAGGAGTTAGTAACCACACTGGAATCTCTCTACAAGCTGAAAGTTAGACAAGTACGCTCAGACAACGGAATGGAATTCAAGAAACATTGGATGGAGGAATACTGCAAGGAAAAGGGGATTGTGCATCAATTCACTTCTGCTTACACACCTCAGATGAATGGCGTTGCTGAGAGAAAGAACAGGAGCTTGATAGAGACAGCACGGACTATGCTGGCAGACTCGAAACTGCCTATCCATTCTGGAATGAGGCAGTGGCAAATGCATGTTATACACTGAATCGAGTCCTGATAGTCAAGCGCCATGGAAAAACATGTTACGAGCTACTACAAAGACGCAAACCGAACTTGGAGTATCTCGAACCATTGGGGCGCCGTGCACACTTCTGAAGAAGACACAAGAAGGTAAATTCAGCGAGAAGGCAGATGAAGGCATCTTTCTAGGATACAACATACCTAACAAGCGAGTTTACAATAACTCAACAGGTCTAGTAGAAGTTTGGTGTAATGTTGATGTTCAACGATTCACCACACCACCTACTGGCAAAGGACCCACCTACTTCTTTGACTATGATGGATTCTTCAAGTCCTTCAACTTCCTCTCTCTCCCTCGGATGACGATTAGCTACACGAATGATGTATGATAGCTTGAATCCACCAACATCTAGCTCACAGGGAGAATCATCTACTCATTCAGGGGGAGTAATCGACGACAGTGACACACCTCTGAAAATGAAGCTGAAGAAGCTAACCAGAACATCAGGAGGAACAGGTTCCAGTTCCTGAAAGTCCACAAGCATCTACCAGTGGTGCACCTTCAACGTCAGAGCCTCAAACTCCAACTACCTCAGATGAAGAACCAAATGTTCATCATGTTGGCTCTGAGGTAGCTGTTCCTACTACTCTAGGATCACGTCTAAACGTTATCATCCCTTAGACAATGTCATTAGGGATGTCCAATCAGGAGTACAAACCCGAAATCAGCTGTACTCAGCTGATTATGCCTCTGTTATGGAAAAGGGATATATCCATGATGGTGCCTATCGTGTTTTTGTCTCACAGGTTGAGCCAAAATATGTCAGTGAAGCACTAAATGATGAGGCGTGGGTGAGTGCAATGCAAGAAGAACTTCTTCAGTTCAAGAAGTTAGGTGTATGGTCTCTGGTTGATAGACCTAAAGGTGCTAAGGTCATTGGCACCAAATGGGTTTTAAAATGCAAGAAAGATGACCAAGGGATCATTATCAGGAACAAGGCTTGACTGGTGGTTCAGGGATTTCGCCAAGTCGAGGGAATTGATTACAATGAGGTATTTGCACCCGTGGCAAGGATGGAAGCCATTCGTATCTTCCTTGCCTATGCATCGTACATGAAGATTAAAGTCTATCAATTAGATGTGAAGAGTGCATTTCTTCATGGGAAAATTAGAGAAACAGTTTATGTCAGTCAACCCGAGGGATTTGAAGATCCTTATCATCGGTAGAGTCTACAAGCTCGACAAGGCTTTATACGGGCTTCATCAAGCTCCAAGAGCTTGGTATGAGAAACTCCCGACTCATCTTGTGAAACACGGCTTTCGCAGGGGAGTCATTGACTGCACGCTGTTCATTAAAGAAAAATGGCGACCTACTGCTCGTACAAATCTATGTTGATGACATAATTTTTGGTTCAAAGAACGAAGAGTTATGCAAAGAATTTGAAGCAGTTATGCAGAAAGAGTTTGAGATGAGTGCTATGGGGGAGATGAAGTTCTTTCTTGGGCTACAGGTGGATCAAACACCAAATGGGATCTTTCTACATCAGACCAAGTACGTAAGCGACATTCTCAATCGCTTTGACATGGAGAATGCATCTGCTGCAGGTACTCCACTGGCTACGAATCACGACATAGCCCCTGATGAAAATGGAGATCTGGTGGATGCCACGATGTACCGAGGAATGATTGGATCCTCATGTATCTCACTGCCTCTAGACCTAATATCATGTATGCGACATGTTTATGTTCTAGATATCAGGCTAAACCTAAGGTCAATCATCTGATCGGGGTCAAAAGGATTTTTCGCTATCTAAAGGGTACACCCACACTGGGGTTGTGGTATCCTCATGATGATGATTTTGAGCTCACGGCGTATAGTGACTCGAACTACGGAGGCTGCAAGATGAACTACAAGTCTACATCAGCAGGGTGTCAATTCTTTGGGAGAAGATTAATTACCTGGCAGTGTAAGAGGCAGACATCGGTTGCATTGTCAACCTGTGAAGCCGAATATGTTGCTGCTGCAAGTTGCTGTTCACAATCATCTGGATTCAACAGCAAATGCGGGATTACGGTTTAACGTTCCATTCTACTTCTATTTTGTAGATAACTCTGCTGCAATTGCAGTAACTAAAATCGGGTCCAACATCCTAAGACCAAACATCGGTATTAAATATCACTTCATACGAGATTATTTCGAAAAGAACTTAATTGATGTGGTAAAATAAATTAAACTTTTCAATGCGCTGACCTCTATACTAAGCCTTTGATAAACCACGTTTTCAATATCTGCTAGAGGTCAACGGCGTGTTAAAAAGAGAAGTGATGTTATTCCGATGATGATCATGTGTAGTCTGATATAGTTTAGTTAATTTTTCTTTTTTATTTTATTTTATTTGTTTATTTTAGTCTGTTTAAATTAAACTCATGTTATTCTGCTGTTTATTAAAATCCTAAAATAATTAAACCAGGTTTGATTTTAGTATTTTAGGGGGAGAATAAGTCAGCAAGCAACATTAAAAAAAAGGGAAACCGAGGGAGAAGGAGTGGAAAGCTGATACAAGGTAGATCGTATCTGTGATACCGATTCAAACTCTCTTGGAATATGATAGTACACAGGAACAAGTCAAGAGGGACTTTAAAATCCTAATTTAGAAAAGATGAAAAAAAAATTAAAAGTATAAGTCTGTGTAGTCTAAGCAATATAAAAGGGAAGATGATAGAAAAACTGGTAACTCTAAGGTAACACATGAGAGTAGACCTAGAGGTTGCTAGACCACATTAATATGTCGGTAGATTCAACACAATAGATGATTAAGACCGGACTGGTGATCTCAAGATCAAACTAAGTTGTTCAACTTACTGTGGGCTTCCATCTTATCACTGGTTAACATAATCAATAATATTCCAATAAGGGGTAATGAGCATGTAAACGCCACAAATGTGTGCGGATGACCATAAATAGAGCACAGCATGAAAAAATGAAAGAAAAATGCTATCAAGCTAATGACCTATGTTGTTGTGCATTTGGTGCAAAATAAAAGCTGCTCAACAAGGAGATAGGTGTGTGCCTCTGCTGTGCGATGGCACTGACCTGAGGATAAGCATAACCTAGATATTCTAGAATTCTGTTGTTTACCGCCTCTTTGTTGTGCGATGGCACTGACCTGAGGACTGGTTTCTCTATGAAAGCTCTAAGAATAGTCTCTTCTTGTAACAATACCCGTAGACCGCTCAAAAGCTCCTGAGGGATGTTGATTACCATATAAGTGTGGATCCACAAATGTCGTTGAATTAAATAAACCAAAAACAATCACCGGTTTGAGTCAGAGTCTGTGTATGGATTTAAGTGGACAAACATATTGACAATCATTGTGGCTGCAATTCTTGAAAGTTCAAATCAATGTGGTAATCTAAGAGTTCCAGTATGATTCCCTAAAGCTGCTGATGACTCTGGATGAACACCAAGAATTGAGCATCGAAAGATTTTGATAACGTCCCAAATGATTTGATGTTCCTGTATGATTCCAAATTGAATTGGTCCAGGTGTGGTCAATCTAAGTTGAAGCTTTCGATTCCGGAATCAAATCCCGTAGATTTCCATCTTAGGGTTTTATCCCTCACAAAAGCTCTAAAACAAAGTTTATTTGTGTATTTAGTTTAAGTTTCTACTTTAATCTTTTAGTGTGTGTGTCTGTCGGACTACATCAGGAAAATCATAATGGAATTAACTCACCTAAAAGGGTCATGTCTGAGATGACCACATGTTTTTCAATTTGAAAGAGTCACGTCAAGGTGACAACGTGTTTTAAAAGAGTCACGTCTGAGGTGACTGATTTGGTTAAGAGCTTATAATAGTATTGTCAAAAGTTAAAAGGGTCTTAAAGTAAAATGTTCAAAATAACTGTAAACTCACTAAGGTGACCCATTCGCACGATTGGATCATGGTTATGGACTACTATGCAATGGCTCCCAATCGGCCGAATGGCATGAGAATGATCCATTCGACCGAATAGAAGGGGGAGAATGAAACGGTCGACTGACTGAGGCTCAGTCGGTCACTGAAGATGCGAATGAAAGAGACCGAATGAGGAGTCGACCGCTGAGACTCAGTCGGCCGACTGAATGCGATTGACTAGCCAATCGTGACGACTAAGACTCAGTCGCCCGAATGACTGAGCATGAGGCCAGTCGGCCGATTGAACTAAGTTCAGTATTTAAGGGCCTCAGTCGATCGCATGTTCCTCATCACCCAAAATCGCACCCAATCGCACCCAATCGCATTCTTCCCATTACTCTGCCAAAAATTGCTACAGATCCTGATTTACATTGCTGTTGAGTTTTCTTACATTCGAGTGACGATTTTACAAGTACATTACTCTTGAATTTACCAAAATCAGAAGATTAAAGAACCTACATAAGAGACACTCGATTGAATCAAGAACCGAACTGTGAAATGACCTAATCACCTCCGTAAACTAAGAAAAATGTTAAAATTAAGTTTAATAGGTTATTAGTGACAAGTAGGCGAGTCTAATGGACCATTAAACACTGTTAAATGACTTAATTGGTCAAGATTCGACCCACAGGCGATCGAACAGTGGGGCAAGTGACTGGTCGTTCGAATGAACTCCAATCGCACGATTGAACCTTGCGATTGGGTCATTCGGCCGAATGAACCACCCGAATGAGTTCAGTCGGCCGACTGAACCAATCGAAGACTCAGTCGGCAGATTGAACTCAATCGCATGTCTCATCAACCGAATGAACTCAGTCGTACTTAAGAACAACCGAATGACTCCAGTCGCAAGATTCATTCGCATGAATGAATCAGAATGGAAGTGAAACACTACACTTAGAACTGAATTCCGATGTATTATGTACTAATGATCATGTGTTTTGTGTTTTAGGAAAAATGGCTGACAGATGGTCTCTTAATCCAAAGCACAACATATGTGCCCATTTGGACCACACAACTCGGAACGGGGCCAAGTTCTCCGAGATTATAGCCTTCCTCAAACGCTCACGGATACATAAGGCTATATCTACACCGTGCACGCCTTACAAATCACTACACCAGGCATTCTGGGAGAATGCCTCAGTGGATCGCTCTCGTGAGCCATACAACATCCAAAGCACCATTTTGGGTCAAGCTATCGACATTACCGCTACTGACATCCAGAGAATCCTTGAGTTTGGGGATGACTCCACTCACCCCACTAAGTTACATCCTTGACAGTGAGAGGGTGTTTCCTCCGAATCAAGTATGCGGGGGACATTAACTCGGGGGTGCTAAATAAGAGCAACCTGTGCCCACAATACAAATATCTGGCACATGTGATTCTTAAGTGCATTGCTTCGAGAAGGGGTGGTTTCGATGACCTCTCAGATCAGATACAAAATGCCTTCGTGGCTCTGGTGCTGAACCACCCTTTCAGCTTCTCGAATATGATCTTTGCTTATTTGGTAGAGAACATTGAAGCAAAAGGGAAAGAAGGTTTTTGTATGTATCCGAGGTTTCTTCAGATGATATTCAATGAGAAGCTGCCTCTGCTCCCCAAGGAAAGTCACGATGCAGTGACTTTGGAACTTATGGATGACACTACTTTGGGTAGGATGGTGGTGTACCGGGGCAAGCAAGTGAAGCCCCAGGCAAAGAGGCTGATTGGCCATTTAGCAGATGAAAGTTATGTGGCACCGGGGAGACGCCAATGGCGTCACGAGGACAGTGACTCCGACGTGGAGCCAATTGTCCTACCCTGATGATTCAGATGATGATGATAGTGGGGTGCCGGAGACAATATGCCTGTTCCACAGAGAGGCACTACGTCTGATGTCGTGCCTCCAGCATCCGCCCCGGCTGCAGAAGTTACCGAATCAGCAGGGTTTCATCATGATTTTGTCCTTGAGACAGAAGTAGAAGAAGAGTCTGATGAGGACCCCTCACCAGGACTGTGGGAAGAAAAGTGGTTCCCACAGTACATGGGCTTCGGTGGTTGGTGAGCACCCAAGAGACTCTGGAGAGACAAAGACCGACCCGACCTATGCTCCAGGGTCAATCGGCTGGGTAGGAGGGGGAGCATCCACCTCGAAGGGAACGAGGAGAAAACGGATGGCTCAACCCCATGGTAGAAACCAAAGACGAAGCATCGTTTGACCTTCATCACTACTACCTCAGCCACTACAGCCACTACCACCACCACTACCACCTCTTCAGACACCATCCCCACCATAGCCACCACAGCCCCCATAGCAACACAGACACCACCAGACCTACCACCACAATACAGATCCCACCACCACTATATCATTCACCCCTCACTCACCACCATTACATCATCACCCGACCTGACCCGATATTCACCACAGCCACCACCACCACCACTAGCCACCAAACCGAGCCCTCAGCCTATCCCTCATTCACTTACAGATCACCTCTACCTACAGTTGTGGTAGAAGAACAGTTGTCGGTACTAACAGAATGGTAATGCGTTTGCTGGCTGCCGATGAGGAAACGGCCTCCCAAATCCGCCAGCTTACTGACCTGACTGCTGCACAAACTCACCAAATTGTAGAGCAGGCTCAAGTGATAGAAAGGCAGGCCCGACAGATGACTGCCCAGAGCAACGAGATAGCCTTCTCCAAACTCAAAGCGTTACCTCAGGGAAGAAAATAGAGGAGTTGGAAAAGGCTAAAAAGACCATTTTGCTAAAGCTAAAAGGATCGAAGGAGGAGCCCTTAAATATAAGGGATGGGGACAGAAATGATGATGATGATGAAGACGATGATGATGATGAGAGTGAAACTGACGAAGAGAAAACTGAAGAATGGCACGAAGATGATGACACTGACGGAGGAGAAGCAGCTGAATCTGTCTCAGCTCCAGGGCAAGAGAAAAGATCAAAGAACAGACAAGATCAGTCAGCTTCTGCTTCTGCACCTTCACGTGATGAGCCGAGTATTCAGGATAAAAGTAAATATTAGGTGTTTATGTATTTATTTACTTTTCTACTCTGTATTGAAAAACCATGTAATAAATGTTTATATTAAGTTAATGCATTTCGTTTGATGAATTACTAATGATTTGAGTGTGAAATGTGTAAATCAACAGATCCAAATTACAAAAGAGATGAGTTTGATATTGCTCCCCTTCAGCAGGTCAAGTCTCAACTCACAATGGTTCTTGATCTGCAAGGATTGTCAGAAGGTCAGTGAGTTATACCCCTGAAGAAGGGAAAATAATTCACGATCTATCAAACGAGCAACTGGCAGAAATTTTCAAGCTCAATCCTGATGAAATAGTGAAAGATGCTCCGACATGTAATTCTACCTGTGATGACGAGCTAAATGACATAGATGAAATAGAGATAGAAGATGTCACTGTAGAGCACTATCCTCAGTATGCTGACAATGAGGGCAATGTGGTTCCCAATCTGGGTAAATCCCTTGTCGGTGATACATTTGAGATGTTAGACAAAATGGAGCAAGAGTCAGAGAAGACAGATGGAATGGCCCAAGCCTCAAAGGATGATGTTGATATCCGTAAGGCTGAATGGGCTGCATGTTTTAAAAAAGTTAGAGCCCAACGTGCTGCACCGAAGAGGGATGCCTACACCAAGCTCTACAGAGTCAAGAAACATCTTAAGGTGTCAGGCAGGATTATAGCATGGGCATATTTTGATGATCTTAACGTTTATGCCATTAAGAGGGAGAAGGGCATAGAGTACTTTAGATTTCCACATGATCTAAAGACTCTACCAGGTTTTAAGCTCAACCAGCTAGTCAAATTAAAGCTGTTGTATGCTGACCCGAGAAAGATGTCAGGCTGGTTTGAGGCTGCCCTAAAGAAAGAGTACCACACCAGGTGGATTAACTTCAGACCTCAACAACCTACAAGGTATATTAGAAGGTCTGAGATGGATGCCATTACTGGAAAACCAAAGATAGTGTTGAAGTGGAATCCTTCGCGCACAATGTCAAGAATCCCACTTCGGGAAATGACAAAGGATTTCACACCACACTTTAAGTGGTGGTACTACGATTGGAGAACAGTAGAAGCGGTCATAGTCATAAATAAAGAGGGTCAAATGGATACAACCAGAGTATTCGACCCGATGTGGCTTACCAACTTGTCGGAAAAGGATGTCTATACACTATACAAGTGGCCACTGTTCTATGATACGCAAGATATTGTACAGGCCCTCCAGTTCCAAAATGTCATAAGACTTGGCTTCGCGTTTGATATTCACAAGGGAGTCACAAAAGAGGACAAGTACAAGAAATATGAGGAGGTAATGAAGAAAACAAGACATTAGAGAGATCTAGGTCCAAGGGGAGTTTGTTGATATATGTATGTCCCTAGATCATGGTATGTGATGTAATAGATCTTGTTTGGTATGATTAATGAAATGATATTGATAGTTTGTTAGTTATAATGTTTAATGTTTCATTAATGTGTCGACATTGAATTGGTTAATTAGGTTAGTGATTGCTTGAATGATTACACATAATGTTTATTAATTAATACACAATACATTCAAACTTAACATAATAAAGTTCTCATGCGAATGGCTCATGCGAATGAACCATACGCATGAATAACTTCACACGATTGACTCAGTCGCATGACTGAACCAGGAGACTGGATCAGTCGTACGATTGTAACATAAGATTGGCTCAGTCGCACGACTGAACACTCAGTCGTACGAATGAATCAACCGCATGGTTCAATCGCACGACTGAACCAGACTAATGATTCAGTCGCACGATTGAATAATACCAACCAATAAATACAACTCAATTCGTGAAAAAGAGAGACTCTCGATCAATTACGATTCCAGGCGTACCCTAGCCGTCCAGAAACCTCCCAATTCGTTCTCCAAGTTCATAGAACACATTAGATCGATTCCCAATAAATTTCTAACGTTGGTTTCAATTCTTGATTGATTCTTCGTGTGTTCTCACTGATTGGATTGCCAATCAAATAGGATTCCACACTATTTGATCTGGTTTACACGTTAATCTCTAGGTATTTCGGTCAAATACCAGGTCCTAACAGTTTTTTTTTGTTTACTTATTTTTATGTGTGTTTTTATACATTTTTGAAAGATATTTGGGATGTTTTGAATGTTATTTACGATTTATGGATGTTTGGTTGGTATTTGAATGGATGTTTTTGGTTTGTACTTTAATGGATGTTTGATTAGTACTTAAATCATGTTGTAATTTTCATGATTATATGCCCCCAAAATATGGGGGTAACCCTATGTATCCAAGGATCGAAATAAGGAATCATCAGTGTTAGAATGGACCCAAGTTAATGATTGCGGAATAAATATTAACCTGGTTTAATTATTTTATAAATATATATCAAACATAATAAATGTTGATTATGACAAACACAATTTTATGAGCACAATAACTAAACAAAAAGATTCGATTCAAATGTATTTTTTTTAAACTGATTAATGATTACAGATGGATAAATAATGAATGTTGTAAACAATGATTGTTTTGAATGTGTTGATGTTGGTGATGAACTGATGTGACGACTGCTACGATTTGTGTTTGATTGATTGTGTGAATCGATGTGATGTTTTGTGTTTCTTGTCTGGTTGGTCGTCATAATGATGTGAACCCTAGGACTTATTATTTATAGACATTTATGTTTCTGTTAAGGAAACACCGGATCTCTTGGGATTTGAAATTGACTTGTTGACATGTTAACTTGTTGGCATGTTGAATTGTAACACTTGTATTATTTAAATACAAGTGTTTGGACCCCGCTGCTAGAGTTTCTTCCATAGGTGTTTGCACATAAACAGAGGTTTACTCTTCCGCGGGAGTATTCACTTGAACTCTTTACTTGAATCCTTCACTTGAACTCCAGAGTTGGTTGTTCAACCGCAGAAGATCTTCACATGGTCGTTTTGTAAGAAACATATCTATGGAACAGAATTGTTCATGCCTAGATGGTTCTTACACTTAAGTCAACTTCACAAATTGACCAAGCATAATGTTTTACCTGCTATCATACACATAAATCAACACACATATGGGTTAACCTATATACATAAAGCATACATCCAATAATGAATTACAAATATTCACTACAAGTTTTGATTAAAGTTCTAAGCCTATACAAAATGATCTAGACCTGTTGTTCCTAGATCTAACAATACTCCCCTAGGCTTAGACACTTATAACAAGCTCTTCAAAACTCAAAGCTCCTTCATTCTTGACACCATCTTCTAGTTGAAATATGATACTACATCTTTTTGGTCATTGTATTTGCACTTGATCTTCATTCTACATATCTTTTGAAGTGTCTTAAAACTTAATCCCAAAATGTCTTCTTTGTTTTTGAATCTTCTGACCATTAGTGGATTAGAGCCTGATTCAGCTTTATCAGATTGTTTCTGAGTTGAATGGTTATTTTTGTTACAAATTGCACAATTTTTGTTGAAGTAGCAGTTAGATGTCTTATGATTGCTCATGTTGCAAATAGAACAATAACTACTGAAGTAACAATCTTCAGTATTGTGGTTTTTCATATCACACCATTTGCAATACATTTCCTCTAATTCTTTGTCAAAATCAATCACGTTCTTCTTTTTGTCAGCTTTTGAGGCTTCAAATCCTTTTCCAATTTGGTAGTTGATTTATCATTGTATTTTCCTCACACATTATCAATGGTTTCTTGTTTAACATTTGCTAATTTGTTCTGCTTGGGATTCATCACTTTCTTGTTTGATTTGTTGGTTGTTGCTTTTGTCTTCCGCGGATCTTTTACTGATTCAGTAGATTTGGTTTTCTGCAGATCTCCTACTGAAGAAGGTTTCTTCTTCTGCTGAAGGTTTCTTCTTTCTTTTTTCTATAGAAGATGTGTGTACTTCCTCTGTAGATGTACACTTCTCAATTACTTCATTTGAAGGTTTTGTTGCTCATGTTGTTTTTGAAGACCTTCATTTAGCTAAGTTGTTCTCTTGCAAATAGTATTCAACATGTTTCTTTGTTTTGGAGGATATGGAAACTTAGTTTCTTCAAGAACTTTGGGAATGATTGTTTCAAAACAACATTCTTAACAATGTCTAGTTGATCATCATCATGTTCATTAGAATCATCCAAGTAGTCACACTTATCAAAATCAAATTCTGAATCATTTTGTTTAATATTTTATGATTCAGAAGACTTAGTTTCACTCACCATAGTTTCATTGTTATTAACTTGTTGATTAGATTTTATTTAAAACTTGGTGCATGGCACAAAATGATTTGACAAGTTGTTTGTCATTGTTTCAGGTGAAGTTGTATAATTATCATTTATAGGAGGTGCAACAACAATATATCCCAACCCATACCTATTCTTTGATTCAATATGAGAATTCAATAATTTCTCATCTTGTTGAGATGAAAGTTGAAACTTTTGAAGTTTCACTTTAGTTGATACATGATCAGCCATAGATTTAGGTAAGGAAGTGGTCAGATGCTCAACCTGTGCTTTTAAACTGTAATTTTTTTAAACAAGTTTATCTAGATCCTTTTGTAATGAGTTAATTTAGATTCGATATAACTTATATTCTCTTACATGAGATTCATTCAAAATCATTGTTTCTTTCACTTTATCTAGTTGTTGAGCATTGACTCTTTATCTTTCAACTTCCTCAACACATACTAATTAACATAGTCTATCTTTTACCTCTCTAGCCATGGGTGGAACTTTTTTCTCCATGTGAGCCATTAAAACTTGATTATATTCCAAGACTTCCTTCTCATACATGCTCTAGTCATAGGTTACGTCTTATAGTATGATTAGCCTAGATTCTTTGGAATCACTAGGTCCTGCTGATGCATTTCTGGCTGGTGGTGATGAGTTGGTTAGTTTTGGTTGTCTGAAAGATCTTTAAGATGTTAATGGTTGATGAGATTGATCTTGATGAGACTGATGTTGCTAATGTTGTCTCAAATCAGGATTTGATTGTTGATTACATTCTCTAGAGAAATATCCATAAAGATTGCATTTAAAATATCTTACCTTTGACTTATCATCATCAATCTTTGATGTTTTACTTGGTGGAGCCAAATTTTTATTTCTTCTTAGATATTGTTTGGCTCTGTAAGCAATCATTATCATTTGCCATTGTAGTTTCTTCTCCTCTACTACATCTCGATGAAGTTCTTTTAAGTCATGCTGACAGATGTTGGCAGATGTTAAGGTGCTTTCCAGTTAAGCTTGAAAACTTGAACTGAAAGCTGCAAAGGCTACCTTTTGTTCGTCAGAGTCCAGAATCATAGTGATAGACTCTACTTGGTTGTTGTTTGATGAAGACTTTATTGATAATGTAGATGCATCTCTTTTGTCATCAGTTCTTCCTTTTTCTTTTCCTGATTTACCTTGAGAAGATTTCTTTGAAGGCTTTGATGCATAGAAGTTGACTTCTTCTTCATCTTTACTCAAAGTACAAGAGTTGTCACTATCATTATGGGAAATAAAAGCACTTCCAACACTTTTTATTTCTTTAAAGTGATAGGGTGAGACATGTGTTCTCACACTTTTGTTTCTTTATTTTTCATCCATTTCAAGAGCCTCAACTTTAGCTACCAATGTATCTAAACTAGTTGCTTTGAGGTCAATGGTGTTCTTGACCATGGGCACAGCTTGCTTCCAACTTTCAAGCAAAGTATGGAGCATCTTTTTGTTTATTCCTCATTTGTATATTTCAACTCCAAGATGTTCATCTCTATTACAAGTGACATAAATCTATAGAGTTGTTAAGGAATTAATTTGCCCTCAATATGATGAAAGGTTTCATATTATGAACAAAGGGTGTCCTTCCTATTGCTTCTGATTTCGTTACTCCCTTCACAGAGTGTATGAAGTAACTTCCACAAGGAATTTGTTGTTTTGTATTCTCAAACATGATTAATATTTCTTCAGGTAAAGCCATACTAAGCAAGCTGTATACTTCAATATCAACTTTGACCTTCTTAATATCATTAGGTGACCGATATTTTGTACTTATGGGTTGATTATTGTCAATATAATCCGGCCAAAAGTGAGTGGAATATATAGACCTTCAGTTATTGATACCCATAAGTCAAAATCAGTATAATTCATATGATTCCTGTACTTGATTTTCTAGGATTTAAAATCCACTTTTGTTTCCAACTTCGGAGGTTGGTATGATGATGCACCAAAGTTACTCATGTTTAATTAAAATCTAAGAATTTAACTATTACAGAGTTTCTTCAAAGTAATGAACTAATTAGTGACAAAACTTAATTAATAATTAAGTGATTATGGTCACAAATTACTAATTACTTTTAAAATGATAATTAAATATCAAAACAAGGATTTTGTTAATGTATTTGTCCAATTTATTTGAACAATTGATGAATGTCAATCAATAACCCAAATCTACTATTTAGTTGATGTGAATATTGGTATAAGTTAATCGAGCAATGAAACAATACTCGATGAAAAACAATTCAATGTTTTTAATGTTTAAAATAAATCGATTCACACCAAAACGATTTGCTCAAAACAGTAGATCTAAATAGCAAAAACTGACAAATTTAGTGAAACAAGCAGACAATTAAACACTTCTAACACCTATAGATCAATCAATCTAAACCAATGAGCACTTGACTCTGATACCACCTGTGAATCCAAGGATCAAAATCAGGAATTATCAGTGTTAGAATGGAATCAAGTTAATGATTTCGGAATAAACATTAACCTAGTTTAATTGTTTTATAAAAAAATATCAAACAAAATAAATGTTGATTATGACGAAGACAATGATACGAGCACAATAAATAAACAAACAATATTTGATTCAAAAGTATTTTATTAAAACTGATTAATGATTACAGATGAATAAATAATAAATGTTATAAATAATAATTGCTTTGAATGTGTTGATGTTGGTGACGAATTGATGTGACGGCTACTAGGGTTTGTGTTTGATTGATTGTGTGAATCGATATGATGTTTTGTGTTTGTCGTCTGGTTGGCCATCATAACGATGTGAACCCTAGGACTCATTATTTATAGACAATTCTTTTTCAATTAAGCAAACACCAAATTTCTTGGGATTTAAATTTGACATGTTGACTTGTTGACTTGTAACGCTTGTATTATTTACATACAAGTGTTGGACCCCGCTGCTAGATTGTCTTCCGCAGGTGTTTGCACATCCGCAGAGGTTTACTCCTCTGTAGGAGACTTCACTTGAACTCTTTACTTGGATCATTCACTTGAACTCCAGAGTTGGTTGTTCATCTGTAGAAGATCTTCGCATGGTTGTTTTGTAAGAAAATATCTACGGAAGAACAGAACTGTTAATTCGTAGATGGTTCTTACACTTAAGTCAATTTCACAAATTGACCAAGCATAATGTTTTACCTGCTATCATACACATAAATCAACACACATATGGGTTAATTTATATACGTAAAGCATATAATCCAAATAATTTACAAATATTCATTACATGTTTTGATTAAAATCTAAGCCTATTCAAAAGGATCTAGACCAGTTATTCCTAGATCTAACAAACCCAAAACCATCATTGTGCTCTCTTACATATTACAACGTAGATTGGAAAGGAGATGGCAAGGAGAAGCAAATACTCTTAAAATTGAGAAATAGTTGTGTTTTTAAATCTTTAAACATTTGGTTTTTTTCTTTTAGTATAACGCAAAATATTAGGAGGAATTATTATTGATAACATGCTTGGGTTAAAATGATCAATCATCTTATCTTGTAAATCATAATTCAAATTACTTTAAAACTTTAATGTAAAAAGACTAAGAAGTTATAATCCATCTTATTCTATATCTCATCATATAATTTGTAAATTGAATTATATTAATTCTTCAATGTTAATAAACTTTTAAGTTGATTGTTACATATAAATAAGTTATATGGTTAAAATAATATAACAATGTAATGTTTTCTTTTCGATCCTTATATCACATCCATTATGATTAGTTATAAAACTTTTATTCAAAACTACAAGTTCAATGGTTACATATAAATAAGTTATATGGTTACAATAAAACACCCAGGTAATGTTTTCTCTGTGATCCTTATATCACATGCATTCTTATTAGTTATTAAACTTTCATTCAAAACTAAAAGTTAAAAAAACAACGATACACAAATCTGTACTTCTATTCTATAATTCTAAAACTGTCACTCGTTCATTACCACGAAAGTTAAGCATCTAATAATTCAGAAAAGTCTTGTAAGTGCATCCCTTGGTATTGGCATCAGTTCCTGCATTGTAGTTTTAATTATATTAATAATAATTAAAAATTAAAAATGACCCTTTTTATCTCAAGTCTTTAATTACGCCAGATATTATGATACCTCTTGTGCCACTTCCATTTCCTCCATTCACCTCGGATCCTCTAGCGCCGCGGTTCGCCTAATGATGTGCAATGGCATCTACTACTTGTTGTGCCACTAGCTGCTCAATGTCCTCAATTGTCATGGGAGTATTGTTTCCCATGTTGGTTCGGACATTTCTCCTTCATGGTGGCATGTTTCTTCAAATAATAATGATAAGGAAGATAAGACAATATGTAACAATGTCAAACACATGTGCACCAAAAGTAAACAATCATAACAACCAAGAAACCACGCAATATAAAAGATAATATAACATGATAATAATTGTACGAATTACAAAGGATTTTGAGAGTGCATCACTCCTACAACAAGTTCATATCCGAATATTACCTGAGGACACCCACTCACGATAGGCAATCAACGAAATAACTGAGTAATGTGTAAGGATTATATGTTAAGGCTGATGCAACTCAAACACTTAAAAGTCCCTTGCATGCATACACAAGTGCATTGAAGAAGAATGCTTCGGAAGTTTCACACTAGCAATAGAAATATTCTAAGTGTGAAATCTTCTAAAGCAAAGACCAATATCTTCCAAAGCTAAAGATGAAGTCTTCCGAAGCTTTAAAGACAAATTTTCTGAAGCCAACACTTGAAGACATATTTCTTCCAAAGAATTTTAGTATACATGCTTTATCTGATGTACTTTACATAAAGCTGGACCCCTTTCCGCTGCAACTCTGTAAAGTCACCAACTTGCGTGAGTTGGTGAAAAGGTCCATGCTTTTAGTAACTGTACATTGAGGTCTTGAGTCTATAACTTTCTACTTCATGTACTTTATCCTTTTTGTAATATATTAGGATGTGAGCTATGGCATGTCATAGTCACAAGTCAAAAGGCAATTTGCCTTTTGACTCTACAATTGATTTTGTTTGTGTCTAGTCAATTGTATCCAGCTAGCTTTCATAGTATGGCCGACTGTAGGATGTGGTATATGTATCTCAAGTACTTGTAATTTTCTTTTATGCTTTGTAACACTTGTAATAGAACTTGAGAAGGCAATATACTGCAATCTTAAAAACCATCTCCTTGTGTATCTTGCTATCTTGTTTCTGTCTCATATTTACTTATGTTCTTAGTGTCATTACTTATGGTTAATCCATTCTCACTTTTTGATTAGTCAAGTTAATCTCCTCATTATGTTGTTGTCTTATAAGTGACCACCCTTCACCGGTCGTGCATCTGGTATCAGAGCTTTCCAGGCTCTTGATATAAGATTTCTTCATCTTTAGATCCCTCTCACACACAAAATACTTAACTTATGGCAGCCATTTCCAAAACTGATATGGAAACTGGAACCAGGAACAAGTCCCCACTGATCACTCTTGATGACTTTGACACCTAGTGCCAAAGAATGGAAGGTTTCATTAGGTCTCTAGCCTCAAGAATATGGGAGTCTGTTGAAAATGGACCTTACATACCCAGCACCCGTTCTGCTACTGGTGATGGTATGATCCCCAAGGCTGTGGCTAACTACTTAGATGAAGATAGAAAGAGAGTAGAGATTGACCAGAAAGCAATGACAACCTTTCAGACTGCTCTTCCAAACTCTGTGTATAGAGGTTTCAAGAAACACAAAACAGCTAAGCAATTGTGGGATGCATTGAAACTGATGTATGAGGGTTCCTCTGAAGCAAAGGAGAACAAGAAGGATCTCCTGAAGTATCAGTTTGAAAATTTCACCTTCAAAGTAGGTGAAACTATGACTCAACAATATTTTAGGTATGTTGAGATTATGGATACCCTAGTGGATGGAGGAGTTGCTTTTGAAAACAAAGACATTGTAAGGAAGTTCATGTCCTCACTTCCTAGGCAATAGACACACTATTGTTTGGTTATCAAGAGAACTGAGAACCTGAAAACTCTTACCCTGACAGAGTTATATGGGATTCTAAATGGCTACCAGATGAAGATGAACATGTAAGGTTCATCTAGAAACTCCAACAATCAAATGGGTTCAGCCCTTCATGTGGTTGAAATGGATAACATAGAACCCTAACATCATCTCATATGCTACCCTGAAAACTCACAAAAGGATCCTTTCATCACCTTCCCTGAGACACCAAGGAGGAACTACACTCAAGGAAGCCCATTCCAAGAGACAAGTTCTTCTCAAGCCTTTTTGTCTTCTAATGAAAGTTATGGCAGCTCTCTTTTCACCCTTGAAGACCTGGACTGTATCCATGATCTGGAGTACATGGAAATAGTCCAGCAAATGGCTCTTCTTATTCACAGAGCCAAGAGGTTCTACAAGCGGACTGGAAGGAAGTTCCCCAGCAATGCAACCAGTGGAAAGTTTGGACTGGACAAAAGCAAAGTCAAGTGGTACAACTGGAACTTGATGGGCCACTTTGCCAGGGAGTGTAAGGCACCAAGAACAACTGGTGGCCAAGCACAATCCAGACCAAACTACACTGACAAAACTACCCAGAATGAGAAGCCAAAGCAGCAAGCTACAGTTGCTGTTGAAGAAGGAGGCTTTGATTGGAGCTTTGAGGTGGAAGATGCTTCTCCAAACCAAGCACTGATGGCAGATCATGATGAAGCCAAGGTATTGGAACATCTCTCTACCCCTAAATGCATTTCTAAAGTCAACAAATATAGGTCCTACAACTTAGAAATGAGATCTGATCTTCAGTCCTTAAGCATCTTAAAAGCTGATTTTAGAAAGTCTACAAGTGATTAAAAACTGAAGATAGAGGACTTACAGAAAACCATTTTAGTTCTAAAACATGAGCATACAAATTTTAGGACTCAAATCAAGGATCTCATAATTAAGCTGACTGAATGCCAGGCTAAGCTTGTGATCAACAAAGCCAGGGTAGAAAAGTGTGTTCTTGAAGAAGAGACCTTCAAGAACATGATATCCTCATCCCTGCACAACAAGGTCTGCTATCAAAACAAGCAGGGATTGGGATCTAATGAGATAGCTCCTCCACACACAATCTTTTCTGTAAGATCACCCAGGTGTGGAACTTGTGAAGATGAGCTTCCTCTCATAGACCCTTTAAGTGAATCGGATGAAAAAGTGATAGTGAAGAATTCCTCTGAGAAGAGTGAAGAGGAGGATTCTAAGAAGGGCCATTATCCTTCTGAGGAGAAGAAGAAGACTGTGATGACCAAGTCAATGAGAAAGAACTTGATCAAAAAGAGCAAAAGAAAAGCTAGGAAGGCTCAAGAGATCAAGGCTACTTTTGACTCTAAGCAGAAACAAGTTTTTATCTCTATAGGGTTTGAAGTAGTAAGACTGAAGACATCAAACTAAACTCTACTATCAAGAGTTTTGTTTCATGTTCAAATTGTCTCAAAACCAAGAAGAAGGCTGATCTATTGTGTACCACTGCTACACAGCCTTGACCGTCCAACTCCAAGAACAGTCCTAAGCCCAAAAGGACTATCTCAGCATTTGCAAAGATGAAGGTGGAGAAGGGATGTGATCAAAGTCATTCTTGTTCTTAGCAGAAGGTTCTTGGGAAGAAGAAAATAGAGTGTGTCATGTGTGAAAGTATTGCTTATCTTGCTAAGGATTGTCTATACAGTCCTAAAGGTACACTTCACATGACCAAGACAAGGACTTCCAAGAGCTCCAAGAAGATTCAAGCTTCGGAAGGAAAATCTGTTTCCTTCAGAAGCTCTAAAACTAAGAAGGCAAGTGGAAAATTGCTTTCCGAAGAAAATTTTGTCTTAGAAGGAAGGAATACTTCTGAAGCACTGAAGTCTGCTGCAGTGTTAGCAAAATCTTCTGAAGGTCTAGTCATCAAAACTTCTGAAGTCTCAAATGCTTCCAAAGTGGTGAAGGTCAAATCCAAACTTCCAAAGGTGGTGTGGAAGTCAAAGAAAGACCAAGTGACTGGATGTTCTACATCAATAACAGCTCAAGATTCTCATAGCACAACTATAGGATCTATTTCCAGTCTGGATCATATTTCCAGGCCATAATCCTATTTTCTTTCACAGAACTGGGAGTTGTGATGTGGTCATACAGCTCTATCAGTGTAGATTTTTGCACAGTAAGTTCTCTAACTGTTGTGCCCAGAGGCCACACTTGTCTACGAATAACTACCTTAGGCTCTCTTATTAGCTTATCTTTCCCTTTGTGTTGATCTTTAGACGTAACTGTTATAGGATCTGCAGGCAGTTTGCTTTGTTGCTCAGCAGCAGAATTTGGAGCTTCAGTTCTGAATCTCACCCCTGTGTCAAGCTCAACAGCCATGACATGCTCCATCATTCCCCTTAGCTCACCAACTGATCTTTCCTTGAGTTCATAGCTTTTGTAGTTGTGACCCTATAACCAGCAAATCATGTTGTATTTTGAGAGCTTAGTTGTATCACATGACCTAGATCTTTCTTGATTTTCTAAATGGCTTGAAAAGTTGTGATTGCTTCATAGTCACAATTTGAAATTATGAATCTGGCAAGCTCAAACTCTTTCAGCATATCCTTCATCTCAGTCAGATTCATCCTTTCAACCATGTCATATGGAAACCCATGGTTGATCAGGGTCATAAACATAGTTGATTTAGGCCTCTCTTCCATTATATCTTTTGTCGTCACAAGATCATCAGCCTTTGATTCTTCTTGTTCTTTCATAGATTCTTCTTTAGTCAGCTCTTTCCATTCAGCATCACTCTCAGCTTCATCAACAGTAACTGGCTTTGATGTTGAAAATTTTACTGAAGCAGTGTGCTATGAAGATGTATGCCTTGATCTTTTTGGTGAATCATCAACATTGATTACCTATATCTTTGTAGTGCCTAAGTACTTTCTCTTCCTGGAATATACGATCAGTTGCTTAGAGGATGCTGCAGGCTCTTTTGGTTGTAGTGATGTAGCGGCAGACTTAGATTCCAGGGCACTTATTTTCATCTTTAGCTCTTCAACGTCTTCATTCTTTCTTTGTAACTCAGCATGTTGTTCTTCAATAGTCTTGTTAGCTTGGTTGTTCTCCAACACAATGTTTTTTATTTTAGCCTTTTGATTAGCAATAGACTCCATTTGTTCTTCAACAAGATTCAGTAGAGCATCAATGACTTCATTGTTGCATTGAGCATCTTCTCTTAATCTTGTGATGATTGCTTTGTACTACATCAGCTGAACATCCTTTTCTTTTACAATCCCTTTCAACTCTTAAATTCTTTTCTTTCTGCAGTTACTTTATCACAAGCTTATTGTATTCAAACAGCAGATAGCTTTTGCTTATTGGGATGTCCTTATCACCGATGTCATCTCCATCATAGGCAATTACTTCTTCATACTTATTTTATTCTTCACTTTCTTTTTGTTGATCAGCTCTTGAGTTCTTTTCTTTCTGCAGTTAGACTTATCTTATCCTTCCCGGACGCTTATAGCTGGCCAATCATTGCACATAAAACATATATTTTCATAACTTAAAGAAAACGTCGCAGCGGATACATAAAATAAGCATTTCATTTCATTATAAAAGCTTTTGCAAAATAATACATCATTATCAAATTACAAAATACTAGTTGCATTACATCACAAAAGCATTAAAAAATGGATGCCATCCAAAAAGAGCCAAGAAGCCATCCCATGCCATCCTTAGCAACCTTTACTTTCCAATTGGAAACACATAAAAGTCAATGTTTTTGAGTGAGTTCTAGTTTAAAAATAAAACATACTTTACTTTTGTTAAAACCGTCTTTACTTTCTTTCAAAATCATACTATACTTTTGCATATGATCATGCATCACACGTACACATAGATAATAACCTTATTATCTTCATCATCCATTCATTCATTATACATCTTTATCATTAGCATTCGTTACTTTCATTCTCATTCATTCATACTTTCTTACTTTCATTCGTATGTTCATTACTTTTGATGACATGTACAATACCCCGAACATTATGCACGAAGCTGGTTACTGGGCCTAAAGTCATTCATAGACCTTGAACGTTATGCACGAAGCTGACTCTAGTACCTAGGGCAAGTACATTCACCACTTATCTTTTCTCTTTCACTCCGGATCAATGCCATATGTTATACCCCGAACATTGTGCACGAAGCTGTTTACTAGGCCTGAGGTCTTTCATAGACCTCGAACATTATGCACAAAGCTGACTCCAGTACCTAGGGCAAGAGGCTAGGATCCCATACATATGGTCTATCACAAGGATTGGACCCCAGTGTGCATCCTTCTAGGGTAGCTAACCTGCACACAGTTGAGCTAACACCCTTCATTAGATGTGAACCTTCATATATATGCTTGCAAGCCTTCTAGTGTGCATCCTTCCAGGGTAGTTAACCCACACACAATTGAGCTAACACCCTTCATTGGGTGTGAACCTCCATACATATGCTTGCAAGCCTTTCATACATTCATTTCATTCACTAATGCATGCATTCTTTCATTACGTTCCTCTTTTCATTATCTTCCATTTTACGTTACATAATAGTTTTCATTTCATTGATTAACAATCAACGTAAAGACACAGGAAAAATAATCATACATAATAAGGAACATAAAAATGAACATACAACATTACCATACAAGGCACATCATACATGCATACATAACATACATACCATCATGCATAAGCATCAATCATACATCATCATACATCACCCAATACATCATATATGACTTCAAAAAGTCAACTTACATAGCCCCCGGGAACCTCCAAGTCAAAGCCTACTTTTACATTTTCGCCAAAAATCAGAAAATAATTCTAAGTCTTTAGGCGCATGGGCACTATCCAGGGGCATGGCCTTTCAGACGCATGAGGAACACTTAGGCGCGTGGGGAATTTTCCAGGCGCATCAACACTTTTGGGGCACATGAACAATACTTAGTCTATTCTGGGTGATTCTTGGCTCATGAGCACTATGCAGGCGCATGAGTGCCTAGGCGCATGAACTATCTGGGCATATGAACACAATTTTCAGCCTATTTCTAGGCGCATGGGTACTATTTGGGCGCATGAGGTTTTGGGCACATGGAAACACTTAGGCAGTTATTTTTGTTAGGCGCATAAGCTACTGTTTGGGCACATGAGCTACTGTTTGGGCGCATGAGCTACTGTTTGGGTGCATGAGTAGACTATATCACACTTAAACATCATAATTCAGTCCCTAAACATCACCTATCATGTTCTAAACTTAATCATACATTCTAAGCCTTAGGAACACAACCATAACATCATCAATCACATACATAGCCCAAAATCAAACCCCACCCGAAATCACACACATACGGGTATAAACCCAATTGTATAAAAATGTTCATACATGCATTTCCAGCCCCAAGCAGTTAAAAGCACGTCAAAAGGGAGTTCTAGAACTCACCTTTGCAGCCTTTGATTATGACTTCTTCAAAAACCAGTTTGCAACAGAGTTTAACTACCTAGAAACCCACCAAAACACACACCCGAACACATACAACATACATAAGCATACAACCGAGGTAAAACTAGTTAAGCACATGATAAACTCACGAATTCTTACCTTGAATTCGAATCTTTCTTCTTGTTCTTCTTCAAAACCCGAAAGCTCTGCACTTTCTCTCTCTAGAATCCGTAAGTAGCAAGGTGATGTGCAAGAAGTGGGCGGCCATCACCTTTATTCACCAACTTTTTCCAAGTTTTGTCCTTTTGACACCTTTAGTCCCTCCACTTGGGCTTTATTTCCTTTCTTTCTTTTCCTTCACTTTATTCTTTCATTAATGCCTTTAAAAGAATAACAGGGTGTTACAAGTCCACTCCCCTTATATAGGTTTCGTCCCCGAAACTTGTTATCCTCAAACAATCATAGGTAATGTTGTCTCATCTCTTCTTCCGTCTCCCACCTAGACTCAAATCCCTTTTTGTGCCTCCACTGTACACGCATAAGAGCAACCACTTTATTCTTTAACCTTTTCTCTTTACGATCAATGATCGCCACTGGTTGCTCCACATAATTGAGTCGTTCATCTACCTCGATATCCTCTAGTGGTACAATCATATCCTCATCTACTAAGCACTTTCTCAGATGAGATACATGGAATGTCAGATGAATTCCACTTAACTCATCTGGTAGCTCCAATCTATAGGCCACCTCTCCTACTCGAGCAATGATTCGGAAAGGCCCTATGTACCTTGGGCTCAACTTGCCCCGCTTTCCGAACCGAATGATGCCTTTCCAAGGTGAGACCTTCAACTTAACTCTATCCCCCTCCTTGAACTCAATCGGTCTAGGTCTCTTATTGGCATACGACTTTTGCCTATCTTTAGCTGCCTTCATAAAGGCTTTGATCTTTTCTAGTTTCTCGTCCCCATCATATTGTGGAATTTCTTCCAAAATTTAGATGTAAACTGGGTGTCACGATCAGACACAATAGACACCGGCACACCATGACGAGTTACAATTTCTTTAATGAACATATCCGCCAACCTCTCGGATGAATATGTCTCGCGGATTGGTAGGAAGTGAGCACTCTTCGTCAAACGGTCCACAATCACCCATATGGCATCATAAGCCTCGACCACTTCGACGCTCCCTAACTCTTTATGACCAATATCACCCCAACACATGGTTGTTCAACATCTCCTCCCGTATAGAATCTCATATGGGGGCATACCAATGCTGGCATGATAACTGGTGTTATATGAGAACTCAACTAACGGTAAGTTGGCATCACAACTTCCTCCAAAATCAATGAGGCATTCCCGAAGCATATCTTCTAGCATCTGAATGGTCCTTTCTGACTGACCATCCATCTGAGGATGATAAGCCGTGCTAATATGTAACATCCTCCCCATCATATTATGGAATTTCTTCCAAAGTTTAGATGTAAACCGGGTGTCACGATCAGACACAATAGACACCAGCACACCATGACGAGTTACAATTTCTTTAGTGAACATATCCGCCAACCTCTCAGATGAATATGTCTCGCGGATTGGTAGGAAGTGAGCACTCTACGTCAAACGGTCCACAATCACCTATATGGCATCATACCCTCGCGCGGTACGCGGTAGTTTCGTTATAAAGTCCATGGTGATGTGCTCCCACTTCCACTCCGGTATATCCAAAGGTTGGATCTTCCCATATGGCTTTTGATGCTCCGCCTTCACTTGTAAAAAAATAAAGCACTTACTCACATACTCCGCAACATCACGCTTCATACCTGACCACCAATAATCTTTCTTCATATCTTGGTACATCTTCATAGCACCCAGATGAATGAGTATCAAGCCTTATGAGCTTCATCCATAATCTTCATACGTAGATCCCCAAAACGAGGAATCCACATCCGCCTGAATCGAGTCCTAACACTGAGTGTGTTTTAGCCCAAATCTGCAACCAGACCTCTCATTCTTTTAGAGTTAAGATGATCTTCCTTCAATGCCTCATCTTGAAACTCCTTGACATGCTTCATCATATCAGAGGTCATGATCGATTGGTAAGCCTTCACTCGAATCGGCTCGGGTCTCTCCTTTTGGCTAAGGGCATCCGCCACCATGTTGCCTTTGCTCGGATGATAATGGATCTCACAGTCATAATCCTTTATGAGCTCTAACCATCTCCTTTGCGTCATGGTCAAATCTTTCTGCTCGAAGAAGTACTTCAAGCTCTTATGGTCAATGAATATAGTGCACTTCGTCTCGTATAGGTAGTCCCTCCATATCTTTAATACAAAGACCAAGGCTGCTAGCTCCAAATCATGAGTAGGATAATTAACCTCATGAACCTTTAGCTGTCGGGATGCATAGGCTATAACGTTTCCTCTTTGCATCAACACACATCCCAACCCCGAGTAGGAAGTATCTGAATAAACCACCAAATCCTCGCTTCCATCAGGTAGCGACAAGACAGGAGCTTGAGTCAATCTCGCCTTTAACTCCTCGAATGCCTTCTCTTGAGCTTGACCCCATACAAACTTTGCGTCCTTACGGGTCAACTTAGTCAACGGAGAAGCTATCTTAGAAAAGTCATGGATAAATCTTCTGTAATAGCCCGCCAAACCCAAGAAACTACGAATATCGGATGGCATCTTTAGTGACTTCCATTGCATCACCGCGTCCACCTTTGCATGGTCCACCATAATCCCATCAGGATTCACTACGTGACCCAAGAACTAGACCTCACATAACCATAAGGCGCTCTTAGAGAACTTGGCATACAACTTCTCCCTTCTAAACGTCTCCAACACCTCTCGTATGTGACCGGCATGCTCCTCCTCGCTCTTGGAATAAATCAAGATATCATCAATAAACACAATCACTGATTTATCCAACATCGGCCGACACACTCGATTCATTAAGTGCATAAAAGTAGCTGGCGCATTGGTCAAACCAAAAGACATGACAAGAAACTCGTAATGTCCATAGCGTGTGCGAAAAGCTGTTTTAGGAATATCCTGCTCCTTCACCTTCAACTAATGATAACCAGATTGAAGGTCTATCCCCAAGAACCAACTGGAACCTTGGAGCTGATCAAACAGATCATCAATTCTTGGTAAGGGATACCGATTCTTTACTGTCAACTTGTTCAACTCCCGGTAGTCAATACACATTCTCATACTACCATCCTTCTTTTTTCTTAGTACCATTTTCGGTACGGAGTACTAACTGATTTACGTGTGTACCAAACCAAATAGTGTGGATTCTATTTGATTGGTGATCCAATCAGTGAGAATGCAAGTATAATCAATCCAAGAATGAAACTAAACGTTAAGAAGGATAGTAGGATGATTTACTGCGATCTATGAACTTGGAACAGGTGTTCTAGGGTCTCTGGACGGCTAGGGTACTATTTAGTGCGTAGGGATTTGAATTATCTTGTTTTTCCATGAATTAAGTGGTATTTATAGGCTAGCGTTTTCCATTCGTGCGACTGAACCATCTGCATGGTTTAGTCGTGCGATTGAAGCATGCCATTGATCCATCCGCTTGACTGAAAATTCAATCGTGCGACTAAGTCAATCTCATGTTACAATCACGCGACTGATCCAGTCTCATGGTTCAGTGGTGCGACTGGTTCATTAGCATGAAGTATTCATGCGTATGGTCTATTAGCATGGTCCGTTCGCATGAGAACTTCACACAATTAAGTTTAAGCATGTTTCTCAATCATTATTGACTAAGAACTATGTAAACAACCACAAACCTATATAGTTAGTTCAATATGCATTAACACACAATAATCAATGAAATATTAAACATTATAAGTATCAAAAACATATTATATTTCATTCATACCCATTCTGTTACATATATGTAAGACATGAAAGACATTTTACATTAAGCTAATAAACTAGGTACACATGTATCTACAAACTCCCCCTTGGACCTAGTTTACACTATTGTCTAAGATTCTTCATCAGGTCTTTAAACCTTTTGTACTTCTCCTCCCTTGTAACTCCTGCATGTATTTTGAATGAAAAGTAGAGTCTCATCACGTTTTGAACTGGAGGGCTTGTACAATGTCTTGCACGTCATAGAACAGTGGCCACTTGTATAAAGTGTAGACATCATCAGAAGACAAGTTAGTTAGCCACATTGGGTCAAATACCCTGATAGTTTACATATTTCCATCTCTGTTTAGAACTATGACCACCTCACCTGTTCTCCAGTCATAGTACCACCACTTAAAGTGTGGAGTGAAGTACTGTGGCATTTCCCTTAGAGGGATTCTTGACATCGTACGCAGAGGACTCCACTTCAGCATTATTTTTGGCTTTCCAGTAATGGCATCAACTTCAGACCGTCTGATATACCTCGTTGGTTGTTGAGGTTTGAAGTTGACCCACCTGGTGTGGTACTCTTTCTCTAATGCAGCCTCAAACCAGCCTGACATCTTTTTTGGGTCTGCACATAACATCTTTAGTTTGGCCAGCTGGTTGAGCTCAAAATAAGGGAGAGTCTTCAGATCATGTGGGAATCTGAAGTACTCAATTCCCTTCTCCCTCTTGAAAGCATATACATTTAGATCTTCAAAATAGGCCCACACGATAATCTTGCCTGACACCTTGTGATGCATCTTTACTTTGTAGAGCTTGGTGTAGGCACTCGGATTTGGAGCAGCGCATTGGGCTCGGATCTCTGCAAAGCATGCCGCCCATTCAGCCCTTTTGATGTTGACATCAGTGTCCAAGGCTTGGGCTTGATCCAGATTCTTCTCTGATTCTTGTTCCATCTTATCCAGTTTCTCGAATGTATCACTGACAAGAGTGTCACCCAAATTAGGGACAACATTACCTCTTCATCAGCATACTCTGGATAGTGCTGGGCAATGACGTCCTCAATCTCTATCTCGTCCACATCACTAAGCTCTTCATC
The DNA here is from genome assembly GCA_025506515.1 of Flaveria trinervia. NCBI lineage: Eukaryota > Viridiplantae > Streptophyta > Magnoliopsida > Asterales > Asteraceae > Flaveria > Flaveria trinervia. Next base: position 17,022,163 of record CM046458.1, on the reverse strand, counting down.
ACTAGCCACGTCCACAGTAGGAACATCTCCGCCAGTTACTCATCAGTAAGATTGTGAATTATTTCTCCTTCTTCAGGAGTGTAACTTACAGACCTCCTAACAATCCCTTACAAATCAAGTATCATAGTGAATTGAGACTTGATTTGCTGTAAGGGAGCAACTTCATACTGGTCTTGCTGAGATGGTTGATCTGATTGATTTAAAACATGTAAATACCTCAACCATTAGTCAATAATCAAGACAGCAAGACATTAAATGAATATCAAATATATATAAACATCAATTACATGATATTAATACAAGATTCAAGTACAAAAGTTTTCAAATACATAAAAGTCCAATCATTCCTATTATCTTGATCTGTAGTCCTTTTAGCTTAAGCCAAATGTGTACATAACACGATCTTCAATCTATTTCTCAAAAGATTCTTGATCGGGCTGAAATTATCATACTGTCGATGCACCGGGAACTTAGGTTCAATTTCACGGTCATCACCTTCTTCTAGGATCTTTAGTACTTCTTCAGCAAGCTTTTGGCTCTGTTGTGGATCAATCTGATGTTCATCAGCCTAAGAGATATTCCACTGTAACCAATAAGCATAGGCAACTTGTACATTAAGTGACATAACCTCGTTAGTTTCTTGAGAGTCTTCTTCATCCATACCACCACCCATTTGCATAGCATTATTTGTATCTCTGTCCAAAACATTATCTTCTTCATCTCCATCAAGTAGGAGAGGATCATGTGAGAGCATGTGGGCAGGTGGTTTAACATTAGTGCTAAGTATGCATTCTGGATTTGGTCGGACATCTCATTCAGTTCTCCTTCCCTTGACGCTATGCACTTACAGATGACATGAGCTAAGCAATTGAATAGGGGGTACAAGTTTCTCTTGTTGAGCATCCCTGCGTTGATGTTCCCAGTGTACTTCATCCTCAGAATAGCATCTACATGTGCACATACATTTTGCTTGATGTTCATTATCCATCGTTCAGCCATAGTGCTGCAACACAAGACACATATATGTTAGAATTTGTGTACATGGATGACATTTGAATGTTAATGACCTTGATTCATTTAGGTCAGTCGTATGAATGAACAATGCGACTGAGTCTTAGTCGTACGATTGAATATGCGACTGAGCTTAGTCGTATACTGTCCCATGCGGTTGGACCAGTAATGAGACTGAACTCATAAGCATGGTTCATACGTGCGATTGAGTCATTCGGCTGGCTCAGTCATGCAACTGGAGTTCATCAGTGTGTCCATTCGAATACCTCACTGTTAAACACAAAAGATTTTACTTTTTATCAAAACATGATATTTCACATTGTGTTTAGAATCATCTGGACTGCTGAGATTTGAATTAGCACTTAGATTCAATTAAACCAACATGTGTGACCATTTAAGTGTTCCATTCTTAAAAGGAGTCTCAGTAACGAGTTTTAGTGATTGCAACACTTAAAACTTGCACTTAAGACACTCATTTTGACCGAGTTCAGTTGGAGTGTACCTATAGATGAGTAAAGTAACTGGTAGAATCACAAACACAATGCTACATCAATGAGATGCAATTTTGGTAGAGTACCAATGTTCTCGTTTGAATTGAGGATGATTTATGAGTGATGAGTGACTGCACCCGACCCCCCTCTATTTATACTAGGGTTCCCTTCAGTCGTGCAACTGAGCCCAGTCGCATTCTTGATTCGTGCGACTGAGGATCAGTCGTGCGACTAGCACAGTTGATCACCTTTAGTCGTGTGAGTACATGTCAGTCGTGCGACTGTGTCATTCGGTCACCTCCATTCATGCGATTGGTTTATTTTGTGAACCAACCGTGTGAGATTACTCATGCTGGTGGTCCAATCGCATGTTTGGGCCATACGTGTGGTTTAGTCATGCAATTGGAATACGGCTGGTCCATACTCATGGTTCATTCAGTTGACTGGTTCATACATATGGTCCAATCGTACGACTGATCCATACTCATGGTCTAGTCGGTTGACTGGTTCATACGTATGGTCCAATCATACGACTGGTCCATACTCATGGTCTAGTCGTGGAATGGCCCCTTATGATTTTGACTTAATGACCATTCATTCATTTATTCTTTTTTCTTATTGATGCGACATATTGAGCATTCGATCATCACATACATGACCATTTCAACTTCGAAAACTTTTGATCACCTCAGACGTGATCCTTTTAACATTAGAAAACCCGTTTGCTCACCTCAGACGTGACATTTTCTAGTGAATAAGTTCCCGACAGAATTCCAATACGTAGTTCGACTTTTAACAACTAAACTGACAAAATTAAACAAATAAACTACTAGAACTGAAAGACAGAAGTAAAACATATTTTTGTAAATTTTGTGTGAGGTGGAAATCCTAACATAGATATCTAACAGATTTATTTCTAGAACAGGCAGCTTCAAGTTATTTTGACCATACGTGGAACGATTCATTATGGAATCGTACAGGTAAATCAAATTATTCGGGACATTTTATCAAAACCTTTTGATGCTCGATTCTTGTTTTCATCGAGATTCATTAGCAAGTCTAGGAAATCATACTTGTACCACAAGATGCACACAATGATGTTGACTTTCAAGAGTTGCAGCCACGATGATTGTCAGTATACTTTTCCTCTTAAATCCATACACAGACTTTTGACACAGATTGGTGATGGTTTAAGGTTTAATATTTCAACAAGCATTTATGGATCCCATGCTTATATGGTAATCAACATTCCTCAGGAGATTTTTGAGTGGTCTACGGGTAGTATATAAGAAGAAACTATTCTAGAGCTTTCATGGAGTCGCAAAGCCTCAGGTCATTGCCACCGCACAGCAGAGAGGCGCAAACACCAATGAATTATAGAATAATTAGGTTATGCTTATCCTCAGGTCAGTGCCACCGCACAACAGAGAGGCACACAACCTATCTTCTTGTTTGAGCAATTTTATTATTTTTGCACAGATCGCACCACAACATAGGTTATTAGCTTGATTGCTTTTTGCATTTTTCATCATGTGCTTTGCTCATTTTATGGTCATCCGCACACATTTATGACGTTGTTTTGCTCATCACCCCTTATTGGAACTCTGTTGATTGTGTTAACCAGGGATAAGATGATAACCCATAGCTTGTTGAACACCTTAGTTTGATCTTGAAATCACCAACAAGGTCTACTTATCTATTATGTTGAATCTACCGACACATCATTTAATGGTCTAGCAACCTTCAGATCTACTTTTTCCATGTTACCTTAGTATAGCTCGTTTTACTATTATTTTTCCTTTTATTGTTGCTTAAACTTCTCAGACTTATACTTCGAATTTTGCAATTTAAACAATTTCTTCTTTTAAAGTCCCAAACTATTTGTTCCTGTGTACTATCATTTTCTAAAGTCATTGAATTAGTATCACAGATACAATCTCATTTCTCTTAGCTTGCCAGTCCTCCTCCCTCTTTTTTTTTAAATTAAATACTAACTTGACCTATTCTCCCCCTAAAATTCTAAAACCGAAAATGTTTTGCTTTTAGGATATTAATAGGCGATGAAATAAAATAAAATAAAATAATTAAAAGTAAAATGAAATCTACTTGTCGGACTGAGTACTGTCATCGTCAGAAATCACATCACTTTTCTTTTTAACGCCATTGACCTCTAACAGATATAGAAAACGTGGTTTATCAAAAGCCTTTGTGTAGAGGTCAGCGCGTTGGAAATCCATATTAATTTTAACAACATCAATTAAATTCTTTTCATAGCAATCACGTATAAAGTGATATTTAATGCTGATGTGTTTGGTCTTAGGATGTTGGACCGGATTTTTAGTTACGGCTATAGGAGTAGAATTATCAACAAATATAGGAGTGTTAGAGAATTACAAACCGTAGTCCCGCATTTGTTGTAGAATCCAGATGATTTGAGAACAGCAGCTAGCCGCAACAACATATTCAGCTTCACAAGTTGACAGTGCAACTGATGTCTGCTTCTTACACTGCCACGTGACTAATCTTCTCCCAAACAATAGACAACCTACCGAGGTTGATTTGTAGTTCATTTTGCAACCGCCGTAATCCGAGTCACTATACGCTGTAAGCTCAAAATCATCATCATGAGGATACCACAACCTGAGTGTTGGGGTACCCTTCAGATAACGAAATATCCATTTGATGCCAATTAGATGGTTGACTTTCGGTTTCGCCTGATATCTTGAGCAGAGACACATTGCGTACATGATGTCAGGTCGTGACGCAGTGAGATACATGAGAGATGCAATCATGCCTCGGTACATGGTAGCATCCACCAGATCACCATTCTCGTTAGGTGCTAGATCATGGTTTGTAGCAAGTGGAGTCCCAGCTGCGGAAGCATTCTCCATATCAAACCGACTGAGAATATCGCCTACATACTTTGTCTGATGTAGAAATAACCCTTGTGGTGTCTGATCCACCTGTAACCCAAGAAAGAATTTCATCTCTCTCATGGCACTCATCTCAAATTCAGCCTTCATTACCGCTTCAAATTCTTTACATAAATCTTCATTCTTGGAACTGAAGATTAGTAATCAACATAGATCTGTACAAGCAGTAAGTCACCATCCTTCTCTTTGATAAACAATGTACAATCAATCACTCCTCTTCGAAACCTGTGTTTCACAAGATGAGTTGAGAGTTTCTCATACCAAGTTCTGGGGGCTTAATGAAGCCCGTATAGAGCCTTGTCCAGTTTGTAAACTTTGTCCCGATGATACGGATCCTCAAATCCCTCGGGTTGACTGACGTACACTGTTTCTCGGATTTCACCATGAAGGAATGCACTTCTCACATTAAGCTGATATACTTTAATCCTCATATACGATGCATAGGTTAGGAAGATACGGATGGCTTCCATTCTTGCCATAGGTGCAAATACTTCGTTGTAATTGATTCCCTCGACTTGTCGAAATCCTTGAACTACAAGTCGAGCATTGTTTCTGATAATGACCATTTGGTCATCCTTCTTGTATTTTAAAACCCATTTAGTGCCAATGACCTTAGCAACTTTAGGTCTGTCCACCATAGTTCACACACCTAACTTCTTGAATTGAAGAAGTTCTTCTAGCATGGCACTCACCAAAGCCTCATCGTTTAAGGCATCACTTACATATTTTGGCTCAAATTGAGACACAAAACATCGATAAGCACCATCATGAAGGTAGCCTTTTTCCATGACTGAGGCATAATCAGCTAAATATAGTTGATTTCTTGTCTCTACTCCTGATTGTACATCCCCTATGATATTATTGTGACATCCAGTAATTTTCCGTTACCAAACTCCGTTAGTTCTGTTAGGTCTTGCATACACGTGTCGTGGGCACACACTAGTTGCCATTGAACGTTGGTGACTTAATAATAATAATCTATGATAAACAATAATAATCTAATTAATAATGTTGATTATCAGTTGTGATTATGTGGTTCATGAATTTATAGAATTTTAAATGTTTACTTTATAAATTCTACGCGATAACGTGACAACGTGTAATATATATATTTCGTGTGTTGAGTGACTCATTGTAACTATCTAGGATTATTATATTGGCTAATAATACTTGTGATTGTAGTTATAAATTATAAAGAAAATATACTACAAAGGTTAAATTTTATAAAACCTAGTTAAGGGAGGGTTTAAAGGTAAATGTTAAATAAGGTAACTTTGACAAAACCCAACCCTAGCCCCCTTGACCCCCATTCAGCCGAAACCAATCCCCAAACCCCAACCCTTTGTGAAGTCAACCAAAACATGCATAAACAAATGATTTTGATCAAGTTCCAAGTGTTCCATAGTGCTAGCAAGTCCAATTCTTGATTCTACACGTTTAAAGGTACGTTTTGTCATGTTGTTCATAGATTTTGATTCAAGATGAACCCTAATCTGAAATTGATGATGATTATATGAAATTTATGATTGTTAGATGTTAATATGATGTTAGTTAGGTTGTATGAGTGTTGAATGATGTTGATTATGCAAGAAAGCTAGGGCTTGATCATCTAGTTCAGACATTGCCATAAGAGGAAACTTTTTGTTCTTGTAATTCATGATTTGATGATGCTAAGATGTTAGATGTAATGCTTAGATGTTAGTTTAATTGAATTGTGCAAGAAAATCCATGAAATTGAGATGTTGATCATGACTTACTAAAAGTAGAAACCTTTGTGTATGATGTTTGGGAATTTGGATGTTTTGGAGATGATTAACATGTTAGAATGAATGTAATGAACTTGATTAGGTATAATATTGATGAAATTATCATTGGATTGGATGCTAGAACACTTTTGGGTGTTACTTTCCCAAAAGGGAACTTCATTTTTGTAGAAGTTTGGATGTGATAAATTGGGCATGCTTGTGATGTTAAGATCATGTTAGAATAATTGTGGATGATGTTTGTTGAGATAGAATGTGTAATTGAATTGTTATGGATGTTTGGTTGATCATGTAGGAAGTATAGGTTTTGTTGATCATACATGAGAATGGATTATGGTTAGTGATTAGGAGATCATGTTGGGATTGAAACTGATGGTAAATGTGTATGTTGGTTGGAATGAACTAAATGACAGAATGTGATTATCATTATCTTACACGCGTGCGAATCTGAGGCCACCTACTTAGTAGGATTGGCAGGGTTTAGAATGTGAAGTCGTGAGTGGCTTCACATGGCATGTGGTGCATGATTAGTCTTCGCGTATGAATTATTTGTTGTGATGTTTATATATATATATATTATATATATATATATATTATATATATATATATAGATATATATATATATATATATTAAGTATTATGGTTGTTGAGATTTGCATAAGTGTATGATGATCTAATGTGGCATGATGACTTAGGTAGAACCTAGGTTGATAAGGTGATATACATGGATAAATTGCATGATACTCTTGTATGCTAAGTTATAATATATGATTAAACTATATTTCAACTAATATGTCACCAACGGGTCAAACAGGTCAACTAAGTTAACCTACGATTATTGAGGTTCTATGTGTACACGTACTTATGTACTTGTGTGTTCTAGGTAACCTTTGAAATGTTGTCTTTGCATCTATCATGAGTCTCTTTATTCACTATCATTACACACCAGGTGAATTCATGCCCCTTATTTTATAAACTCACTTCTAGGGGAGGTAGCATACTTGTACTCAAACCTATTTTATTATTATAAGTTGTGTATGTTTAACATAGTGCTTAATACCTTGAAAAGTCCTCACACTTTCAGATCGTTAATAATGGTAACTAGCGGGAAATCTTGGGTAGTACTACTGGGTGTGACGAGCCCCGCCTGTGCGACTCGAGGTCAGACGGGTACAATATTGTCCTAAACACAAACATCGTCACGACCTGGTAAGTCGTGATGGGAGGCAACAACGAAACACAGTCAGCTTCGATCGCGAAATCACTATGGTATTACTTGTGAATATAGACTAGCTATCTTATTCAACACACTTCTTATTTTATACTGTTAATATTTATGTTAAACGCAAACTCTTGAACTCACCAACCATTGTGTTGACATTTTTAGTATGCTATTCTCAGGTCGTTAACTTAGCTTGCCATTAGGAGAACAACACGGGTCCAGCATGCATCCTAAGGCTTTATTTCATAGAAAAGTTGTTTATCTTTTATATATGGGTTTTAAACATTAGGATGGCACTTGTTTGCCATATTAAGCATTCATTTACTTTGGGTTTGTCTTCTTTTGAAAAATGTTTCCGCATGGTTTTTAAACATTTGAATTTTGTTGGTTTTGTATTGAATGTGGCATATGTGTCATTCTGAGTAACTAGTGACTGTGATCTTGGTTTGTTCACACGCCTCGCGGTAAAAGTCTACGCATGGATTTTAGGGTGTGACAGATTGGTAACAGAGCCATTGGTTATAGGGAACTAGGTTGCATATACACTAGTCTATAACCGCACACAGTTAGTTAGTTACTCCTGACTTATCCTTTTACTATACTCATTGTCATATACATCACATGCGTTGCTGCATGAACATCATCATCCCGGTTTTAGGATAAAAGCGTGCTCGTTCTGAGTCCCCTCCACCTATACCTCACCTAGTGTATGACTGGTCATGACATCCTTACCCCCATGGCGAGATAGACTGGGATCAACCGTTTGTGCCACCTGAGCACGATCCTCCATGAGATTGGAGTTATTACCCAGCTTGTGTAGACCGCATGATTCGTAGAGAGTGTGTTCCCAAGGCCTTCCATTGTTAGACCTACTACTAGGTCAGCAACTACTTCTGCAGCACACCCACTCTCCTATCTCTAGATGTACACCTTGAGCAGGTTGTGGCGGCATTGACCGTGACACTTGAGACTGAGCATTGACGAGTAGGAGTGCTCACTGATGAGAACTCCACACTAAAGGATGATATGCGTCGATTATGGCTAAAGATGGCCATAATTGAGGAGCAGTTGTCGATGTCTGTCAAAGGAAATTTCAAGATGGCTGGCAGAGTGATGGATCTTATTGAGCATATGGGCGAGCAGGATCTCCATAATGTGATCCTGGCACATGAATGCAAGACCGCCTGGATGCACATACAAGGCATTCATGGACTGTAAGCTGCATACCTGCAGCGGAGCCGAGGGATCTGTAGGGCTTGTACGATGGTTCGAGAACATTGAGTCAGTCTTCGCCAAATGTAACTGTCCAGTGGCGGACCAGGTGAAATACGCCACAGGAATCCTGGAAGGTGCAGCACTCACATGTGGAATGCTCAAGTGCAAATGCTTGGCCAGGCAATGGCAAATGCACTACCATGGGGAATTCAAAACAATGATGACAAAGGAATGCTGCCCCGCGACGCCATTCAAAGCTGGAAGCTGAATTCTGGCAATTGAATATGGAAGGGTCCAACTTGAGGCTTATACTACTAGGTCTCATGAGCTCGCTACACTTTGCCCTGGCATGGTTAACCTTCCGAGCTGACGTATTGAGCTCTATTTACGTGGCTTAGTCCCGGGGATTCAGAGTGTGGTGACTGCTACAAATCTTCCTACTATACAGCGGGTTATTCGACTGGCTAACAAGCTCACTGATCGAGCTATGGAGCAAGGAAAGTTACCCAAACGGGGTGTTGTGGCAAGCGTTCCCGACAACAAACGCAAGTGGGAGAACAACGCCAGCAAAGGATCATCATCTGATAACCAACCTCAGTAACTCCAACCTCAACAGCAACATTAGTAGAGACGGTTTGATAACAATCGCAACTTCCACCAATCATCATCATCATCTCAAGGACCAAGTGGATATGTAAGGAAAAACCCAAAGTGCAACCGATACAACTACCACCATGTTTGCAAGTGTGATAGCTTCTGATGCCAGTGTTGTGGGAAGGTTGTACATGTGGCAAAGGATTGCCGTGGAGAACTGATAAAGAAGCCTCAACAACCTCAGTAGCCTCAGTAGCCTCATGACACACCAAAGGTTGCTTTGAGTGTGGAAAGGAAGGGCATTTCAAGAAGAACTATCCTCAATTGAAAAGAAATGGGAATGGCAACGGAAATGGTGGCAATAACAACAATGGTGGAGCCAAAGGGAGAGCTTTTGTCATGGGTTTAGGTGAAGCTCTAAATGATCCTACTACTATTACTGGTAAATTTCCTGTTAATAGTCGTTTTGCTTTCGTAGTGTTTGACACTAGAGCCGATAGGAGTTTTATCTCTACTAAGCTTTGTAGTCTCTTAAGTGATATGCCCACTGTCTTGGAGTCTAAGTACGTTGTAGAGTTGCCTGATGGTAAGCAAATCTCTGTTACGCATATCCTTAAGAATTGCAAGATAGAACTTGCTGGTCATACCTTCGACATTGACCTTATGCCTGTTACTCTTGGAAGTTTCGATTTGGTCATAGGCATGGACTGGCTGTCCGAGAAGCAAGCAGAAGTGATTTGTCATGAGAAGGTCATTCGTATTCCCATGGTAGATGGGGAAACGCTTTTGGTTAAGGGCGAGAAGAGTGTGCTGTGATAGGCATCATATCGTTCATGAAGGCTCAGAAGTGGTTACGCAAGGGCGACTTAGCCATATTAGCTCTTGTCTCTAACCAGCAACAAGAGCAAAAGAAGAAGAAGACATTCTGGTGGTTCGTGATTTTCCAGAGGTGTTTCCATAGGATTTTCCTGGACTACCACCTCACCGTCAAGTCGAATTTCAGATCGATTTGACTCTCGGAGCTGCCACGATAGCGAGAGCACCTTACCGGTTGGCACTGAACGAACTACAAGAACTATCAACACAACTTCAGGAGCTGTTGGATAAAGGGTTTATTCGACCGAGCTCATCACCGTGGGAGCACCTGTTCTATTTATGAAGAAGGAATATGGCACGTTCGGAATGTGCATCGACTACAGGGAGTTGAACAAAGTCACAGTCAAGAACACAATACCCATTACTTGTACAGTACCAAGTGCATAATTTACACCGATCACAAGAGTCTTCAGCACATCTTTGAGCAGAAAGAGCTTAACATGAGGCAACGATGTTAGGTGGACTTGTTGAACAATTATGATTGTGCCATTAAATACCACCTGGGAAAGGCGAATGTAGTCGCCGATGCCTTGAGTAGAAAGGAAACCTCTAAACCCCGACGAGCGCGTGCCCTACAATTGACGATTAGCACTCACTTGCCCGAGCGAATTAAGGGAGCCCAGACAGAAGCCTTGAAAGGTGAGACACTAAATCCAAATCTTTACGAGGGATGGATAAACAATTAGAAGTCAAATCCGATGGAATTCGGTATTTCATGGATAGACTATGGGTGCCTTTGTATGGAAATCTAAGAGACTTGTTTATGAGTAAAGCACATAAGTCTAAATATTCCATACACCCTAGCTCTGACGAAATGTATCATGATCTGAAGGCTCATTATTGGTGGCCAAATATGAAGGTTGATGTAGCTACATACATGAGCAAATGAATTACATGTTCTAAGGTTAAAGTTGAATATCAGAAGCCATATGGGTTATTGCAACAACCTGAGATTCCCTTATGGAAGTGGGAACAGATTTCTATGGATTTTATCACTAAGTTGCCCAGAACTCCTAGTGGTTGTGACATGATGGGTAATCGTGGACCGACTCACTAAGTCAGCTTACTTCTTGGCAATCAAGGAAACTGACAAGATGGACAAGTTAACTTGAATTTATTTGAAAGAGGTAGTTTCGAGACATGGCATGCTGATCTCGATTATATCTGATCATGATGCTCATTTACGTCTCATTTCTAGCAATCATTGCAGAAATCATTGGGTACACATCTAGATATTAGCACTGCCTATCATCCGCAGACCGATGGACAAACTGAACGTACTATTCAAACTTTGGAGGACATGTTGCGTGCTTGTGTTATCGACTTTGGGAATAGTTGGGAAGCTCATTTACCATTGGTTGAGTTTTCTTATAACAATAGTTATCATACCAACATCAAGGCAGCACCATTTGAGGCATTATAGGGCAAAAGTGTAGATTACCGGTTTGTTGGGCAGAAGTTGGTGATAGTCAGTTAACCGGTCCTGAGTTGGTTGTTAGGGACTGTGTACTAGACGGAATACTAACTGATCCACGTGTATACCAACTCAAATAGTGTGGAATCCTATTTGATTGGCGATCCAATTAGTGAGAATGTTAACCTGATCGATATAAGAGTAAACTAAACATTAAGAACGAATATGAATTGATCAAGAACGATCTATGAACATGGACTGGCTTTCTTGGACGTTCTGGACGGCTAGGGTACGAGTAGGAGTTGAATTATTCAAAGTGTTTTGTTTTTCCACGAATTAAGTGGTATTTATAGGTTAGGGTTAGTCAATCGTATGATTGGACCATTAGCATGGTTCTGTCGTGCGACTAAAGAATGCGACTGAGTCAATCACACGACTGAGGGTTCAGGCATGCGACTGAGTCATCCGTATGTCTCAGTCGTGCAACTGATCTAGTCTCTTGGTTCAGTCATGCGTCTGGTCCATTAGCATGAAGTATTCATGCGTATGGTCCATTAGCATGGCCCATTCGCATGAAAACTTCATACGACTAAGTTTGAATATGTTTCTCACTCATTATTTGACTAAGATCTATTCAAACTACCCCCACCTATATAGTTTGTTCAATATGCGTTAATAAATGATAAACATTAAAACATACACTGAAACATTAAACATTAAGATCAACAACCACATAATATGTTTCAATCAACTCATTTGTTTCATTACATTTAGGACATGACATACATATTACATTAAGATTGTAAACTAGGTACATATGGATCAACAAACTCCCCTTGGACCTAGTTTCCTTCATTGTCTGGCATCCTTCATTAGCTCGTCAAACTTCTTATGCCTTTCCTCGACTGTGACTCAAGCATGTATCTCGAATGCAAAACAGACTCTTATCACGTTCTGAAATTGGAGGGCCTGTATAATATCCTGCGGATCATAGAATAATGGCAACCTATATAAAGTATAAACATCACTAGCTGATAGGCTGGTTAGCCACATTGGGACAAATACCCGGATGGTCTCCATTTGGCGCTCTTTTTGTAATACTATGACCACTTCTTTTGTTCGCCAGTCATGATACCAGCACTTGAAGTGGGGAGTGAAGTCCTGTGGCATTTCCCTCATGGGGATCTTTGACATAGTACGTGGAGGACTCCACTTCAGCACCACTTTGGGTTTCCCAGTCCTTGGGTCTACCTCCGACCTTCGAATGTACCTCTTAGGTTATTGAGGCTTGAAATTAACCCATCGTGTGTGGTATTCTTTCTTCAATATAGCTTCAAACCAGCCTGACATCTTCCTGTGATCAACACATAGTAGGTTCAGGCATGCCAATTGGTTGAGCTTAAAACCAGGGAGAGTCTTCAGATCATGTGGAAATCTAAAGTACTCGATTCCCCTCTCCCTTTTCATAGCATATACATTAAGATCCTCAAAGTAAGCCCACGCTATAATCTTGCCAGACACCTTTAGATGCTTTTTTAGTTTGTAGAGCTTGGCGTAGGCACTCGGCTTTGGCGCTATGCATTGGGCACGGATCCCTACAAAACAAGCCGCCCATTCAGCCTTTTTGTTCTTAACATCAGCGTCAGAGGCTTGGGGTTGGCTTTCTGATTTCTCGGCTTCCCTCTCCATCGTATCCAATTTAACATGCATATCACTGTCGAGTGTATCTCCAAAATTAGGAACCACATTTCCCTCTCGATCAGTGTATTACGGATAGTGTTGTGCTGTGATGTCTTCAATCTCTATCTCATAAACATTGTTGAGCTCGCCATCACTAGCAACATCGACGGTAGGTGCATCCTTAACCAATTCATTCGGGTTTAACCAGAACATTTCTACTAGTTTCTCATGGGTGAGGTTGTGAATAATTTCTCCTTCTTTGGGAGTATAGCTTACTGACCTCCTGACAATCCTTTGCAGATCAAGAGTCATTGTGAGTTGAGACTTGATCTGCTAAAGGGGAGCAACATCATATTCATCTCACTGATATTATGAATCTGCTTGATTTAAAATATGTAACACATCATTCATCTATACATAATCAAGACATGAAACATTAAATATATACATAAACATTCATGCACATAAGTTTAATACAATATTCCATACACATGATTTAAATTACATAAAACATCTATGAATTACGTTTGTCCTGAATCATGTGTTCCTCTGCTGTCGGGGTTGATGTCGAGGCACCCTGATCTTGATTCTTTTTGGTCCGCCTCTTACTAGATTCTTGGGCACCCAAAGCAGATGGATTTCCTCCTTGATCATCATCTCCTCCTTCTTCATCATCTCCTCCATCTTCATCATCTCCTCCATCCTCTGTGTCATCCTCATCCTCTTCATCATCATCCTCTTCATCATCATCATCACCATCGTCATCATCTTCTCTGATCTATCAGATGACTCCAACTCTTCAATATTCTTTGTTGATTCTGCTTTATGCTCCTTGATTTGGGATATCTCCTCTACCTGCTAAGAGATCTGTTGTGATTGTGCAGCAATTAGCTCCATCAGCTGTCATAGCTGTGCAGTCTTCTCGTCGTCGACAGCTAACAGCTTCAGCACCATACGATTTAGTGCTGAAAGCTGTTCCTCTACCCCACTTGGAGGTAAAGGTGATCCAGTAGTGAATGTGGTATGGGATAAGGGGCCGGCTTGGTGGCCGGTGGTGGTGGAAATGGTGTATATGGGTGGTGGTATATGTGTGGGTGGTGATGGGTAAGCTGTAGTGGTAGTGGAAGTGGTGTAGATAGGTGGTGGAGTGGTTGTGGTAGTGATGGTGGGTGAGGTGGTAGTAGTGGTGATGGTAGTTGTAGTTGTGGTGGTAGGTGGAATGGTGGCTGTAGTGATGGGTGGAGTGGTGGTAGTGGTGGCTGTGGTGGTGGTAGTAATGAATGTCATCCTCCTCCTCTTAGACTTCATTCCATGGGGCTGAGCCATCCTTTTTCTCCTCATGCCCCTTGAGGTGGATGCTCCCCCTGGGATGCTGCTAGGCTGATCAGGTGTGTAACTGGGATCTGTCGTAGTCTCCCCAGACTCGCTAGGGTGTCCTCCAACCTCTTGAATACCTCGGTCGATGGCAACCACCCTGCTGCCCACTGTCCTGGTCAATGGCTCCTCATCACTCTCCTCCTCCTCATCAGGAGGGCAAAAATCCTGATGGAAACTGACGATGGTGGCATCTCCATGAGTGGGTGGTGTAGGTGTAGCATGTGAAGTGGTGGCCCTAGAAGCAGCGGGGCCAGAGTCTCCACCCGTGCCATGGTCATCATCATCGGAGTCATCAGATGGAAGAGCAATCTGCTCAACATCTGAGTCACTCTCGTCGTGGCGCCACTTACGCCTTGCCGGCGCCATGTAATCCTCTTGGCCAGGTGCCCGAACAGACTCCTCATAGGGGTTTGACTTGCTTTTCCCTGTAGACCTTCATTCTCCCGAGAGTTGTGTCATCCATAATCTCGAGAGATACTGCATCATGACTCTCCTTGGGTAGCGAAGGAAGCTTCTCATTTATAATCATCTCTAAGAATCTTGGGTACATACAGAAGCCTTCCTTGCCTTTGGTCTTAAGGTTCTCGATCAGGTATGCAAATATCATGTTGGAGAAGCTGAAGGGGTGATTCGGCACAAGTGCCACGTAGGCATTCTGGATTTGGTTAGATAAGTCATCAAATCCACCCATTCTTAATGCAATGCACTTGAGGATGACGTGTGCTAAGTACTTGAACTGGGGACACATGTTGCTTTTGTTTAGCACACCTGCATTGATGTCCCTAGAGTACTTCATCCTGAGAAAACATCCTCTCACAGTAAGCGGGTGTATCCTGGTTGGGTGAGCACCATCATTACCCAGGTCGAGTACATGTCGAAGGTCCACCACTGTCACCTCTATCTCTTGCCCAAATATGGTGCTCTGAATGCAGTAGGGCTCACTAGATCGGTCAACCAATGCCCCCTCCCAAAAGGCCTGCTGTATAGACCTATAGGGAGTGCATGGTGTAGATATAGCTCTGTGTATCCTCGATCTCTTGAGAAAGGCAATGATGCCAGCAAACTCGGCAGCGTTCCGAGTGGTGGCGTCCAAATAAGCACAAATATTTTGCTTGGTGTTGATGGTCCACCAATTTGCCATAAGTTTGTAACACAAGACATATATATATCAGATCAGCACATAACCAAAGGCAATTCACTCTAAACTGGTTGGGTTGGTAAAGGAATTGGTTTTGAAGATTGAGGATGTTTGGGTTTGGGCTTAGAGATTGGTTTGGAGATTTGAGGGGTAGGCTGTTTTTGAGTGGGTGATAGTGAAGGTTGTTCAAGCATTTTGGTTGTGAGTTTGGCCTTTGTAAGTCTTGCCATTTCAAACCTTTTTCCAGCCCCAGCCTCATCAAGTTCTTCAATGATAATCCCCTTATGAAATTGCTCAGACAAACAGATTCTGGTGGCTATAGCCAGAATACTGTCTCTGGTCCATGAACGAATCTCCATCAAAGATCTTCCTAAGTATTTGGCAATGAATCGAATCATCATCTCCAATCTCTCTTTCTCTAGTACATCATACCCAGCCCATCTGGTTTGAATTTCCTCCACTTCCAACCTCCTGATCTCACTGTCTAGTGTGGCTGTGTCAAAGCCTTGCTTGAAGAGTTGCTCAATGATTTTGTCCATGGATCGGCTGTGTGTGTCATCTGCATCTTTTACCAGCTCTTCCAAGGATTTTTCTTCAGCAGTAGGTTGATCACCAGCACTTTTCTCCTCATGCCCCTTGAGGTGGATGCTCCCCCTGGGATGCTGCTAGGCTGATCAGGTGTGTAACTGGGATCTGTCGTAGTCTCCCCAGACTCGCTAGGGTGTCCTCCAACCTCTTGAATACCTCGGTCGATGGCAACCACCCTGCTGCCCACTGTCCTGGTCAATGGCTCCTCATCACTCTCCTCCTCCTCATCAGGAGGGCAAAAATCCTGATGGAAACTGACGATGGTGGCATCTCCATGAGTGGGTGGTGTAGGTGTAGCATGTGAAGTGGTGGCCCTAGAAGCAGCGGGGCCAGAGTCTCCACCCGTGCCATGGTCATCATCATCGGAGTCATCAGATGGAAGAGCAATCTGCTCAACATCTGAGTCACTCTCGTCGTGGCGCCACTTACGCCTTGCCGGCGCCATGTAATCCTCTTGGGCCAGGTGCCCGAACAGACTCCTCATAGGGGGTTTGACTTGCTTTTCCCTGTAGACCTTCATTCTCCCGAGAGTTGTGTCATCCATAATCTCGAGAGATACTGCTCATGACTCTCCTTGGGTAGCGAAGGAAGCTTCTCATTTATAATCATCTCTAAGAATCTTGGGTACATACAGAAGCCTTCCTTGCCTTTGGTCTTAAGGTTCTCGATCAGGTATGCAAATATCATGTTGGAGAAGCTGAAGGGTGATTCGGCACAAGTGCCACGTAGGCATTCTGGATTTGGTTAGATAAGTCATCAAATCCACCCATTCTTAATGCAATGCATTGAGGATGACGTGTGCTAAGTACTTGAACTGGGGACACATGTTGCTTTTGTTTAGCACACCTGCATGATGTCCTAGAGTACTTCATCCTGAGAAAACATCCTCTCACAGTAAGCGGGTGTTGAAGGATTCTGTGTGCCCAAGACACTTAGAATATTGATGTGGTTAGTACGTAATGATCCAAGTCGGGTTATACCCAATAACAAGCTTAGCAAACACCAATTAATATTTAATTGATGATATGATCATGCAATTAAATTTTACACCAATTTAGAAAATAGGTTTTCTAAAAGAGTTGCATATGAGATGGAACAATTTATTAGGATATTTTGTTCAATGAGTTATTTGTAATTTTTTTAAATTAGTTAAATAATATTGCAAAACTTATAATGGAGTTACTAGATTATACAATCAAATGGTTACTTGTATATGTGTCTAGTTAAAAGGACTAGTTAACTTGTATTATGTGTTATAATTTTAAGAGGGAATCTCTTAAAATTTAAAACACGGCTGCCCCCTTGTTGCATTCTCATTGGACCTTTGTGTTTTGAGACTTGCAACTCTTAACTAGCAATTCACTCCACCTCTAACATCACATCCATTCATGCAAACAAAAATCAAAAGACTCTCTCCTCTCTCTCTTCTCTCTCGGATTGAGACTGCAGAATTTGGAGTTTTTGGTTTGATTTTGGTGAACTATTCCTAGCAAAAGTGGTGTGTGCTTCACAAGGCTTGGGGTATAAGCACTTGAGGACTCCTCCTTGAAGTCTTGGCCAAAAGAACAAGCATCAAACACCTCATTTTGGTCGACATTTGCTGCTGGAACAAGGTAGTTGTCACAGCTTGTTCAAGCTGTGATTTTATGTACGTTTATGTATTGTCATAGCTTGTTTCATTCACATACATGATCCTTTTGTTTGGGTTTGCTTTTCTACATTAAATGGACACTAAGAACATGAAATATTCAGCTTATAAATGGGTTTTAAAGCTATATATATGTCCGCTGCGTTTTTCTGAAAGTTTAAATGGTTAAACATGGATTTTGTGTTCTTGCAAACCCCATCAATGGCATCTAGAGCCGGTTATGTGGATGACTTGCTTGTGTTGTTCTTTAAAATTGGTTTTAAAGGATGTTTATAGACATTTTAGGCTGTTTTGGGCTGTTATTGTTTGGTTGAATGATTCCCCAACTTTCAAGGTCATATCACACATGCTAGTGATTAGATCTTGAAAGATACATATCTTGATGTGTTGATTGTTTGGACAATATTTAAAACCAAAAATTTCAGTTTATGTTGGCTGAAATTTGGTGGTTTTAAAAGGGGTTTCATTAGATGTTTTGATGTTATGATCATTGGATGATAAAGTGCATAACCTAGCCATTGACCTTGTGATGTTTGGATGCTTGTGTTGGTTGTATTCATTCATTCAATTTGGTTGTAATTTTGTTTCATTATTTGGGTTGTAATTATTCATTCATTTGGGTTTGTAATAGATTAGGTGCATCTTTTATTAGAAAAATGTATTAGGATACAATTTTGTAAAAGGAAGATGCACAAGTTCAAGACCCGAAGATGGACATCAAAGACATGGAACTTGAAGCATATGGATGCAAGTTCAAGTGGGGTCCAAGATGACCTGCATTTTGTGATTGTTTTCAACCTTAGAAAAGACCTTATGACAACACTTGTGATGGCAAACAAGTGTTGTCAACTTAGTAGCTATGGTTATGCACTCATGTTTGTATATATATGCTTGTTTGATTGTTTGGTTTGTATTTGAATATTCATAAAAAACTCATTAACAAACTTAACAAGCTGAAAATGTTGGTTCTTTAAAGTTAATAAAAGTTATTAAAATGGTTTAATGATTTTAAAGATTAAAATTGGTTTTAATCTAAGAACCATAGGGTACCTTGTATTTGAAAGCATACAAATACAAGTACATAGAGTTTTCTAAACTAGAATTAAGAAATCTCTAAAATTTTAAAAACGAGATCAACACCGTCCTTTTACACAACACTTGAGTCACTTGGGAACACTTAGTGGGATAAAGGTCACCTAACCATTTTGAGGGAACTTGTGATTTGAGGTGAGAATGCCTTACTTATGGGATAAAGGTCACCTAACCATTTGTTTTGGCAAACTCACACGTGGGTGTAAGTAGGATGTCTTGATTTGCAAACCATGTTAAATGGATCACCTACAATGTGGTTTCCAAATGGTGTTGATGGGATTTACATGCCGACTTTACATATGATGTTCAAGAGTCGATCCCATACCTCTAGAAGTTGCAAATGGTTGCAACCGTCAATCGTTGACCACCTTATTAATTTAAATCGTGGGATAAAGGTCACCTAACCACAATTTAAATGTAATGTTGGGTTCTAGATTTTAATATATAATTGACCTTAATAGGCATTAATTATTAAAATTGATAATATCGAAAATACTAAATAAAACTTTGTTAAATTTTGTAGATGGCCTCTAATAATGATAATTCCGATAACTCATCCGCGTCCAACCAATCTTTACGAGCGATCCTCCAAAAGGAACGTCTAAATCACAACAACTTCATCGATTGGTATCGAAACTTGAGAATCGTTCTCAAGCAAGAGAGAAGATCGTACGTTTTAGACGACCCTATCCCTGATCAACCTAGCGAGGATGATGAGGAGGCCTTCAATGATTGGCTAAAGTACACTGAGGACTCCGTCCAAGTGTCTTGTCTCATGCTAGCGAGCATGACTCCGGATCTCCAAAAGGAGTATGAACACCACGGGGCTTATGACATGATAACCCCTGAAGGAAACGTTCCAACAGCAAGCGAGGGTTGAGCGTTTCGAAACGGTCGAGCACTCCATGCATGTCGTATGGACGACAACCAATCTGTTTCATCTTATGTACTTAAGATGAAAAGTCATATTGACCGCCTCGAGAGGCTTAATTGTCCCGTCTCGAAGGAATTGGCCACGGATTTGATCCTCAATGGCCTTACCAAAAGGTTCGAGACATTCGTGTTGAACTACAACATGAATGCTTGGGATAAAAGCATTGGTGAGCTTCACTCAATGCTCAAAACGGCCGAGGCGGCCATGGGTAAAAGGGTTTTACCCGTTCTCACCATTAATGAAGGTGGGAACAACAAAAGGCCTCGTCCCGCACCCAAGGCAAAGGTTGCCAAGGGTAAGGGACCCGCTTGGGGAAAAGGGAAAGGGGTGGCAAGGGTGCCACCCAAACCACAAGAGAAGAAGCAAAAGGTTGCTACAAATGACCCATGCTTCAAGTGTGGGAGATTGGACATTGGGCAAGGAATTGTCCTGTCCATCTCCAAGAGTTGAAAGCCAAGAGGGATGCTCGGCAGACCTCAGGTACAATATACATGATTCATATTGATTAATGTTGCATCTTCTAACACATGGGTATTGGATACGGATGTGGAACTCACATTTGCAATTTGTTGCAGGGGTTCACAAGAAGTAGGGACTTCAAACAAGGGGATGTTAGCCTCTTCATGGGAAATGGAACTAAAGTCTTAGTTAAAGCTCGTGGAGACTACATCCTATGACTTCCAAGTGGTTTGGAAGTTTTTTGAAGAATGTTTTGTATGCTCCTAGTTTGACTAGGAACATTATTTCTGTATCCCAATTAAGACATTATGATTATGTATTATCTTTTATTGAAAATGATATTCATGTTTCTTTAAATGGTATGTTCTATTTTAAAGCTATTCCAATTAATGGTATTTATGAATTGGTTCATGAAAATACTTTAAATAGTTCATTGTACCAAACTAACACCAAAAACTCAAGTTGGACTTAAGTGATACCTATCTTTGGCATTGTCGTCTTGGTCATATAAACAAGAAACGTTTACAAACACTTCAAAAGAATGGTCTTTAAAAACAAATGAATGTGATTCATTTGATGTTTGTGAGTCTTGTTTACAAGGTAAGATGACTAAGGCACCCTTTAGTGGAACTACCGAAAGGGCAAAAGATTTATTAGGAATCATACATTCGGATGTATGTGGTCCTTTTAAGCCAATGACTAGGAATGGTGAAAGATACTTCATTACCTTTACCGACGATTATAGTCGCTATGGGTATGTGTACTTGTTAAGGCACAAAGACGAAGCTTTTGAAATGTTCAAAATCTTCAAAAATGAAGTAGAAAATCAACTCAACAAGTCAATTAAAATTCTTCGTACCGATAGAGGAGGTGAATACCTAAGTGATGCCTTTCAAAATCATCTTAGGAGTTGTGGGATTGTCTCACATCTCACTCACCTGGAACACCACAACATAATGGTGTGTCTGAGAGGAGGAATCGAACCTTATTGGATATGGTCCGATCTATGATGGCTAGAAGCACATTACCTCTATCATTTTGGGGTTTCGCTCTGCTCTCCGCGGCCCGTATTCTAAATATGGCCCCAACCAAAAAGGTGGAAAGGACACTTTTGAGATATGGCATGGAAGGGTTCCATCCCTATCATACTTAAGGGTTTGGGGTTGTGAGGCTTATGTTAAAACACCCACCCCAACAAATTGGAAGTCCGATCCACCAAGTGTATCTTTATTGGATATCCTAGAGATTCTATGGGATATTATTTCTATGATCCACTGGAACAAAAGGTGTTTGTTGCCAGAAAGGGTGAGTTCTTAGAAGCAAAGTTCCTTATGGAAGGAGCTGGCAGTAGAACAGTGGATCTTGAAGAGGATCAAGAACCACAACCCGATATACGTTTGGTTGAAAGTAGCACTCAACATGAGGATGTTGAGGATGATCAAGGGGTTGATCAAGACACACAAGACGTTCGCAGAAGTGCTAGAATTAGTAATCCGCCTGAAAGATACGGATTTTTCATGGATGGATGCTATGTGATAGATTCTGATGAACCAACCACATACCATGATGCAGTGTCCAATACGGATTGTGACAAATGGCTTGAAGCCATGAACGTTGAGATACAATCCATGTATGACAATCAAGTATGGGACTTGGTTGTACACCTCTTAACTCCAAAATAGTTGGAAGTAAGTGGGGTTTTAAGAAGAAAACGGATATGCATGGAAACTTGGATACTTATAAGCTAGACTTGTAGCAAAAGGTTTCACTCAAACTCAAGGGGTTGATTATGATGAAACCTTCTCACCTGTTGCGATGCTAAAGTCTATAAGGATATTGTTTGCCATAGCTGCTCATTATGATTATGAGATTTGGCAAATGGATGTCAAAACCGCTTTCCTAAATGGATATCTTGAGGAAGATGTCTATATGGTTCAGCCTGAAGGTTTTGTCGATCCAAAACATCCTAATAAAGTATGCAAGTTAAAGAAATCAATCTATGGATTGAAACAAGCATCGAGAAGCTGGAATCATCGTTTTGATAAGGAGGTCAAGAAATTTGGCTTCATCAAAACGCTGATGAAGCATGTGTGTATAAGAAGGCTAGTGGGAGCACAATAACTTTCCTAGTATTGTATGTTGATGACATACTGCTATTTGGAAATGACATTCCAACCTTGGAAGGTGTAAAAACCTGGCTTGGAAGTTGTTTTTCCATTAAGGATCTTGGTGAAGCCGCCTATATTCTGGGAATAAAGATCTATAGGGATAGATCAAGGCGGTTGATTGGTTTGAATCAAAGTGCATATATTGATAAAATCTTGAAGAGATTCAAGATGGAGAACTCTAAGAAAGGTACCGTACCTATTCAAAGAGGAACGATGTTGAATACAACTCAATGTCCAAGCTCAAAGGAAGAGCAAGATAAAATGAAGGCCATCCCATACGCATCTGCTATTGGATCCATCATGTATGCAATGATATGCACTCGACCGGACGTGTCATGCGCCTTAAGTATGACAAGCCGTTACCAACAAAATCCTGGAAACAGTCATTGGATGGCTGTTAAGAACATACTTAAGTACCTAAGGAGGACAAGAGATATGTTCCTAATCTATGGATCTGGTGACGAGGAACTCGTTGTAAAAGGTTACACGGATGCGAGTTTCCAAACCGATCGTGATGATTCACGGTCTCAATCGGGATACATTTTCATTCTGAATGGAGGAGCTGTCTCTTGGAAGAGCTCCAAACAGGATGTGGTGGCTCTATCAACTACAGAATCAGAATATGTCGCCGCCTCATTGGCAGCTCAAGAAGCTGCATGGTTGAAGAAATTCATTGCCGATCTGGGGGTTGTCCTTCCATTCAGGACCCCTAGAGATCTTTTGTGACAACGAGGGTGCGATTGCTCAAATCAAGGAACCTCATGCTCATCAAAAGACTAGGCACATTGAGCGGAGATTCAACTACATACGAGATGAAGTTGAAAAGGGAAAGATATGTATTCGCAAAGTTCACACGGATCAAAACGTTGCGGATCCTCTCACGAAGCTCCTTGAAAAGGCAAAGCATGAAGGTCATACTTGTGCCATGGGACTTCGATATTCTAGTGATTGGATTTGATCTGTAAATTTTGTATTTGGATATGTGGAACTTTCTATTATTTGAATAAAGTTATTTGGTTATAATGTTTCAAATAATATTCCAATTTAGCATGTTTAATCCATGAGTAAAATGTTTACTCTAAATGTCCGTAGTCGTTCATACTTGTGGGAACAAGTTGAAGGTAAGACTATTATGAACTTGGATTGGTTGATATTCATAAGGATGAATATAGAGCAATGGGTTGCTGCCAGGTTCATAGATATTTGTGGGATACAAACATTGGACTAACCCGCATCTCAAATTTTACTACATGGAATCTTATTGATTGATCATAAGTGAATTTGAGTAAAGGCGAATATCATTTGGTATCCTCCGACCTGAGATACATATTGGGTTTTGATATTCACCAAGTATCACACCTTGAGCATATTCTTCACTGTCCTGAAATAGTGGACAGTACATAAGGATATGTTCAGGTATAACACGAGGTGTTCGTGAGAAACGTATGTAGTCAAGATGGAATTTGTTCCTCTTATTCGTTGAGAGTAAGATGTCTAAGGCCTGATTAAGTTAAATCAACAAGGAATGATCATTCTGTGTCCTTGGATTTAACATGACATCTGTAACAAAAGGATAGATGATCGATTCACCTAAATTATTTCAAGTAGGGTACTTGAAAGGGATGATGTTATTGAATGGCTATAAGTCATACGTATTAAG
This sequence comes from Flaveria trinervia, assembly GCA_025506515.1. Taxonomy (NCBI): domain Eukaryota; kingdom Viridiplantae; phylum Streptophyta; class Magnoliopsida; order Asterales; family Asteraceae; genus Flaveria; species Flaveria trinervia. The sequence goes on along the minus strand of CM046458.1, from coordinate 16,997,900 downwards.
GGTAGTAAACCGTTGTTAGGCGGTATTTACTGCTTGCATCAATCTTCTATGAATCTTGGGCAAGTGGGAGATTGAAGGATTCTGTGTGCCCAAGACACTTAGAATATTGATGTGGTTAGTACGTAATGATCCAAGTCGGGTTATACCCAATAACAAGCTTAGCAAACATCAATTAATATTTAATTGATGATATGATCATGCAATTAAATATTTACACCAATTTAGAAAATAGGTTTTCTAAAAGAGTTGCATATGAGATGGAACAATTTATTAGGATATTTTGTTCAATGAGTTATTTGTAATTTTATTTAAATTAGTTAAATAATATTGCAAAACTTATAATGGAGTGACTAGATTATACAATCAAATGGTTACTTGTATATGTGTCTAGTTAAAAGGACTAGTTAACTTGTATTATGTGTTATAATTTTAAGAGGGAATCTCTTAAAATTTAAAACACATGGCTGCCCCCTTGTTGCATTCTCATTGGACCTTTGTGTTTTGAGACTTGCAACTCTTAACTAGCAATTCACTCCACCTCTAACATCACATCCATTCATGCAAACAAAAATCAAAAGACTCTCTCCTCTCTCTCTTCTCTCTCGGATTTGAGACTACAGAATTTGGAGTTTTGGTTTGATTTTGGTGAACTATTCCTAGCAAAAGTGGTGTGTGCTTCACAAGGCTTGGGGTATAAGCACTTGAGGACTCCTCCTTGAAGTCTTGGCCAAAAGAACAAGCATCAAACACCTCATTTTGGTCGACATTTGCTGCTGGAACAAGGTAGTTGTCACAGCTTGTTCAAGCTGTGATTTTATGTACGTTTATGTATTGTCATAGCTTGTTTCATTCACATACATGATCCTTTTGTTTGGGTTTGCTTTTCTACATTAAATGGACACTAAGAACATGAAATATTCAGCTTATAAATGGGTTTTAAAGCTATATATATGTCCACTGCGTTTTTCTGAAAGTTTAAATGGTTAAACATGGATTTTGTGTTCTTGCAAACCCCATCAGGTGTATCCTGGTTGGGTGAGCACCATCATTACCCAGGTCGAGTACATGTCGAAGGTCCACCACTGTCACCTCTATCTCTTTCCCAAATATGGTGCTCTGAATGCAGTAGGGCTCACTAGATCGGTCAACCAATGCCCCCTCCCAAAAGGCCTGCTGTATAGACCTATAGGGAGTGAATGGTGTAGATATAGCTCTGTGTATTCTCGATCTCTTGAGAAAGGCAATGATGCCAGCAAACTCGGCAGCGTTCCGAGTGGTGGCATCCAAATAAGCACAAATATTTTGCTTGGTGTTGATGGTCCACCAATTTGCCATAAGTTTGTAACACAAGACACATATATATCAGATCAGCACATAACCAAGGCAATTCACTCTAAACTGTTTGAGATCAGTCTGGTTCAATCATGTGAGTGACCCATACGATTAAGTTCAGTCGGTTGACTTATCATGCGATTGAGCTCAATTAGGCAACTGATTCAGCAACTGCGTTTAGTCGAGTGACTGAGCCAGCGACTGAGTTCAGTTGGTTGACTGAGCCTACGATTGGGTTCAGTCGGGCAGCTGAGCTCATACACCTCGTTTAATCGGCCGACTGAGTCATTTGCCTAGCTCAATCGTGCGATTGAAGTTTATCAGGGTGACCAATCGCATGACAGGCTGTCTGTTTGATTGAAATTCAAATTTTTAGCAAATCTTAATATTAGACATCGTGGTTTGGCTCAATAGACTTGCAATCACCCTACTTAGCACCTAATAACCTTAATTTTAACATTTAACTTAGTTTTATTAGTTTATTTATCCTACTAAGTCTTGGTTCTATGTTAGGCCAGAAATCGGTCAATTAGGTCACAAATCGAATTCCATTTGAACAGATTGCATCGCATTGTACCTGTATAAACACTATGGATCGTCAGATTACAGCAATTTGAAGTCTAGCAAGGTCCGAAGAAAATCGGGCAGAGTAACGGCACTATAGGCGATTTTAGGGTGAATGAGGAGTGATGAGTATATGCGATCGACTATAGCCCTATTTATACTGAATCTAGTTTCAATCGAGTGAGTGGATCCATTCGCTCTATTCATTTGGGTGATTGGATCTCAGTCGTGCGATTGGTTCAGTCGATCACATACAGTCGGCCGACTGGGTTTCAGTCGGGTGACTGACTTATTCGGACAACTCCATTTAGGCGACTGGCTCAATCTAGTAAGCCATTCGTGTGAATGTTCCATACTCATGCTCCATTCAGTTGTCTAGTGCATAAGTATGGTCCAATCGTACGACTGGTCCATACTCATGGTCCAGTCGTACAAATGGATCATACTCATGATTTTGATTTTATTATCATTTGACATTTAACCCCTTTTAACTTTTGATTAAACATTTTGAGCATTTGATCATCTCAGACATTATCATTTTAGATCTGAAAACTTTTGATCACCTCAGTCGTGATCCTTTTAAACAAAACATTTTGTCACCTCCGACATGACCGATTTAACATTGAAAACCCATTTGGTCACCTCAGACGTAACCCTTTTAAGTAATTAAATCCTAGATTGAATTCCATGACATAGTCCGACATATAACACTAAATTGACTAAAGTTAAAACAAGACAAAAGAGCTAACATTAAAAAGATAAAACTAAAATGTTTTTGTGATTTTGTGTGAGGTGGAAATCCTAAGATAGAAATCTAACATATTTATTCCTTGAACAGGCAACTTCAAGATATTTTGACCATAAGTGTAACGATTCATTATGGGATCATACAGGTAATCAACTCATTCAGGAGGTGTTACCAAACTCATTTGATGCTAGATTCTTGTTTTCGTTGAGAGTCATTAGCAAATTTAGGAAATCATACTAGTACTGTAAGACGCACACATTGATTTGGACATTCAAGAATTTCAGCCACGATGATTGTCAGTATACTTGTCTACTTAAATCCATACACAGACTTTTGACACAGATTGGTGCTACATTAGGTTAAATTATTTCAACAAGCATTTGTGGATCCCATGCTTATATGGTAATCAACATTTCTCAGGAGATTTTTGAGCGGTCTACGGGTATTTTGACAAGAAGAGACTATTCTTAGAGCTTTCAAAGAGAAGCCAAACCTCAGGTCAGTGCCACCGTACAGCAGAGAGGCGGTAAACAACAATGAATTCTAGAATATATAGGTTATGCTTATCCTCAGGTCAGTGCCACCGTACAGCAGAGAGGCACATAATCTATCTTCTTGTTTGAGCAATGTTATTCTTTTTGCACAGATCGCACCAATAACATAGGTTATTAGTTTGATTACTTTTTGCAATTTTTTCATCATGTGCTTTCCTCATATTTCGGTCATTCGCACATATTTGTGGCGTTTATTTTGCTCGTCACCCCTTATTGGAACTCTGTTGATTGTGTTAACCAAGGATAAGATGATAACTCACAGCTTGTTGAACATCTTAGTTTGATCTTGAGATCACCAACGAGGTCTACTTATCTATTGTATTGAATCTAGCGACACATCATCTAATGGTCTAGCAACCTCTAGGTCTACTTTCTTTGTGTTACCTTAGTAGCAGCTAGTTTTACTATCATTTTTCCTTTTATATTGCTCAGACTTCTCAGACTTATACTTTGAATTTTGCATCTAATTCAATTTAATCTTTTAAAGTCCCAAATATTTTGTTCCTATGTACTATCATTTTCCATAGTCGTTGAATCGGTTCCATAGATTCGATCTCATTTCTTTCAGCTTGCCTGTCCTCCTCCCTCGTTTTCTTTTAAATATTAACTTAACCTATTCTCCCCCTAAAACTCTAAAACCGTAAACAATTTGCGTTTTTTAGGATTTTCATAGGAGAAGAAATAAAAGGAACACAAGATTAATTGAATAAAATAAACTAAAAGAAAAGAAAAATGGACTTGACGCATCGGGCTAAACATGTTCATCTTCTGGAATTACATCACTTTTCTTTTTAACGTCGTTGACCTCTAACAGATATAAAAAACATGGTTTATCAAAGGCTTTTGTGTAGAGGTCAGCGCGTTGGAAATCCGTATTTATTTTAACAACATCGATTAGATTCTTTTCAAAACAATCACGTATAAAGTGATACTTAATTACGATGTGTTTGGTTTTAGGATGTTGGATAGGATTTTTAGTAACGACTATTGCAGCAGAATTATCAACAAATATAGGGGTGTTAGAAAATTTAAACCGTAGTCCCGCATCTGCTGTTGAATCCAGATGATTTGAGAACAGCAGCTTGCCGCAGCAACATATTCAGCTTCACAAGTTGACAACGCAACTGATGTCTGCATCTTACACTGCCACGTGACTAATCATCTCCCAAAGAATTGACAACCTGTTGAGGTGGATTTGTAGTTCATCTTGCAGCCACCATATTCCGAGTCACTGTACGCAGTAAACTCAAAATCATCATCATGAGGATACCACAACCCAAGTGTTGGTGTACCCTTCAGATATCGAAATATCCTCTTGACCCCTATAAGATGGTTAACTTTGGGTTCCGCCTGATATCTTGAACAAAGATATGTTGCGTACATTATATCAGGTCTTAAAGCAATGAGGTACATGAGGTATCCAATCATTCCTCGATACATGGTGGCATCAACCAGATCACCATTCTCGTCGGGTGCTACATCATGGTTTGTAGCAAGTGGAGTCCTAGCTGTAGAAGCATTATCCATGTCGAACCGACTAAGACTATCCCCTATATACTTTGTTTGATGTAGAAATATCCCATTTGGTGTTTGATCCCCTTGTAACCCAAGAAAGAACTTCATCTCTTCCATGGCACTCATTTCAAATTCTGCCTTCATTATTGCTTCAAATTCTTTACATAAGTCTTCGTTCTTTGAACCGAAGATTATGTCATCAACATAAATCTGAACAAGCAGTAGATCACCATACTTTTCTTTGATGAACAATGTACAGTCAATTACACCTCTGTGAAATCCATGTTTCACAAGGTGAGTAGAGAGTTTTTAATACCAAGCTCTCGGGGCTTGATGAAGCCCGTAGAGAGCCTTATCTAGTTTGTAAACTCTGTCCCGATGATATGGATCCTCAAATCCTTCGGGTTGACTAACATACACTGTTTCCCGGATTTCACCATGAAGAAATGCACTCTTTACATCCAGTTGATATACTTTAATCTTCATGTAAGAGGCATAGGCTAGGAAGATACGGATGGCTTCCATTCTCGCCATAGGTGCAAATACTTCATTGTAATCAATTACCTTGACTTGTAAAAATCCTTGAACTACAAGTCGAGCTTTGTTCCTGATTATGACTCCTTGGTCATCTTTCTTACATTTCAAGACTCACTTGGTGCCAATGACCTTAGCACCTTTAGGTCTATCTACCAGTGTCCATATAGCTAACTTCTTGAATAGAAGAAGTTCTTCTTGCATGGCACTCACCCATGCCTCATCATTTAGGGCTTCACTGACATATTTTGGCTCAAACTGAGACATAAAACAGCGGTATGCACCATCGTGAAGATACCCTTTTTCCATTACCGAGGCATAATCAGCAGAATACAGCCGATTTCTTGTCTGAACTCTTGATCTGACATCCCCAATGACATTGTCTAGAGGATGATAGACATTTAGACGTGATCCAGGAGTGGTGGGAACAACTACCTCAGAATCAAGAATATGAATGTTTGGTTCCGTATATGAGGCAGTAGGAGTGTGAGGTTCCGAAGACTCAGAGGCATCGACGTCAGATGCTTGTGGACTTGCAGAAGTAGGAACCTGTTCCCCCTGATTGTTCTAATCATTCTCTATGGCTTCATCATCAGAGGAAGAGTCACTAACCTCGAGTGCTCCCCCTGAATGATTACGCGATTCACCTTGTGAGACAGATGATGTTGAGTCTTGTGCTGGTGTGTTTAAGACATCATACATCATTTTGGCTACTAACTCATCATCATAAGTGGAGAGAGGAATGTTGAAGGACTTAAATAATCTATCATAGTCGAAAAAGAATGCGGGTCCTTTCCAGCAGGAGGGGTGGTGTATCTCTGAACGTCCACGTTACACCACACTTCTACCTAACCCGTTGAGTTGTTGTAAACTCTCTTATTTGGTATGTTGTATCCTAGAAAAATTCCCTCTTCCGCCTTCTTGCTGACTCCAAATAGTTCGAGGTAGTCCAGATAAGGTTTACGTCATTGTAGTAGCTCGTTACACATTTTTCCATGTCGTTTAACCACCAAGACTTGATTCAAGGTGTAACACGCATTTGCCACTGCCTCGTTAAAATTGGATAGGCAGTTTCGAGTCTGCTAACATCGTCCTGGAAGTCTCTATCAAGCTTCTATTTTTTCCTTTCAGCAACCCCGTTCATCTGTGGAGTGTAGGCAAAGTGAACTGATGTACAATTCCCTTTTCTTTGCAGAATGCCTCCATCCATTGGTTTTTGAACTCTATTCCATTGTCTGAGCGGACCTGTCTAACCTTTAGCTTGTAGAGAGATTCCAGTGTAGTTACTAACTCTTAGAATGACTTAGATGTTTCTGATTTTGATTTCAAAAACATCACCCAAGAGAATCTTGAGTAGTCATCTGTAACTACATAGCAATACAAGTTGCCTGCGATGCTTCTTGTACTGACTAGACCAAATAGATCCATGTGAAGAAGCTCAAGAGGCAGTTCTATGGAATTATCTTTCTTTCACTTATGAGACTTCTTAGTTTGTTTGCCTTTCTTGCAGGCAACACAAAAATCCAGGAGTTGGAAGTTTTTGATGTTTACTCCTCGCACTAGATCATTCTGGATCAAGTGGTTCATCTTCCGTGGATTGATGTGCCCCATTCTCCTATGCGAGGAGATAGAATCCTTCTCAGTAGCTTTTGACAAGAAGCATTGAACTTGATGATCCGTTGTAGAGGCCTTTGATAGATCCAAGATGTAAAGGTCATTATATCTTGAGACTGACATTAACACTTGGTCCTCCGAAATCACATAATCCTTTTTCAGGACATAGCACTTCTTATTGTCGAAGACTACTTTAAATCCCTTGTCACATATTTGGGAAACCGAAAGCAAGTTATTTTGAAGTGGTTGAACATAGTTTACCTTGTCAAACATCACTTTCTGATTCCCTACATCCCCTTGCGCTGTGATGTACCCTCCTTTGTTTCCAGCAAATGAAACATGACCTTCTTTGATTTGTTTGACGTTTGACAGGAGTGCCTGGTTCCCAGTCATGTGTCTGGATGCTCTGCTATCTACAATCCAAGTGTTTGTTTCAGCATTTTAGCGATCACCCTACACATACATTTGAAAACATTAGTTAAGGTTAGGGACCCAAGCCTTGACCGGCTTAGGTGTCCTAGAGGCATCACATATCATAAATTCCATCCATTGTCCATTAGAGGGTGAAGGAAGATCCTACATCATCTTGTTCTCATTATCAAATCCAGGGATGGACTTTTCTTTCCATAAATCAGTTTTATGTAAGGCATGTTTGTGATAAACAGACGACTGGCTAATGGGTTGAACTTTAGGTTCACTGACTCTTTTTGGTGGAGTCATGGAGCGTCTTTTGGAAGAGCTCACTTTAGTTTCATAAAGTTCAACTTTTTTCTTTGGTGTCTGAGAATAAGGACAGTAAGACGCGATGTGACCATACTTTCCACAGTTGTAGCAAGATCTACTATTGATATGTTGGTGTAACTGTTTCTGTGGAGAAGTGTGTGACACACGTGTGACTTTATTCATTTTGGGCTTAGTCACTTCTTGTTTTAATGGTTTAACTTGTTTAACAAAATTGATTGTTTGAACGTTATTAACATCTTTACTCTTTTGTTTACCTGGACTTAGACATGATACGCATGATTGGTTAACATGTTTGGTCTGTTTAGGTTCAGAATTATACTTGGTTGAACCAGACTTTATATTAACCTTTTCAAATTGTTCATCCAAATTAACACAAGGCATTTTACCTTTTGATTTTGAAGTGGCATCCTTTTGTTTTGTGCCGGATTCATTTGGTTTACATGTGGAATCTGGATCACTTAGAAGAGGAGTAGACACCACATGATCCTTGATTGGGTTATCATTTATTGATTTACTTTTGGCATTCACCAAGGTCTTATGTGGTGATGGAACAACTTTATATCCCAAACCCTCCCCATTGTTGCGTTCTCTCACTAAATATTGGACAATGTGAGAGGAACTTGTCCAACTATGCAATTTTTGTTTTAATGAGATTACTTCTACTTCCAAAACTGCTTTTTGTTTCTTAGTGTCTTCTAGGGAGTTTAGATAGAAATTAATGTCATTAGCTTGGTTAAAAGCTACAACTTTAGTTTCCTTAAGTTGTTTATTCAAAAGTTCTATCTTTTCTTTATAACTGTGCTCATTTTGTTTTAAAACTCTATTTGCTTTTGTGCACAGTTGCAAGTCCTTTACCAAGCTACCATTATGATCTAATAACCTAGCAAATTTCAAATCAGTACTTTCCCTAAATTTATTACAATCAGAAAAAGCATGATTATTGAAAAGTTAAGTAGTGGAACTTACCTGAGAGGGTGCGGTTGAATCAGCCATCAAAGCAAAGTCTGACTTTTCTGGTTTTGGTGATTCTAAACTTGTTGAACTTGTCCTCTCCTCAGGTTGATGATTAACCATAGTTGTAGTTTCTTCATATTTGACATCGCGAGTTCTACTGCAATATCACCTTCGCTTGCTGAGTCGTCATCTAGATCCTCAACACTAGCAATGTTGGATTCTCCCGAGACACAAACCGAAAGCTCCAATCTTGTCATTCGTCATCGTGAGCAGTCAAGGCTGTAGGATCCTTGCTCGACGAAGTAGGATTGCTTGTGGTTTATCCTGATGAGTGAAAGATGAGAATGGATTCCCATTTCCTGTCTTCTTGGGCTTCACACATTCATGTTTGAAGTGCCCCTTTTCCCCACAGTTGAAGCAGGTAACTTTGGTCTTGTCAAAACCAAAAGTTGTATCCTTAGGAGTTCTGTCCGGTCTTCTTGACAACTTCTTAGCTCTTCGAACCGCACTTGCTAAGGCCCACATGATGTCCATTCCTTCCAGCTCTGTCTCATCTACCTGCTCGTAGTCCTCATCTGCCAGATGGTAGTTCCCAATCTTCCCAGCAACTAGGTCATCATAAGAGTGAACGCATGCGGCTAGAGATCCGTGTGTTCCTTTGCTTCCTCCACTGTCACATTCCTGAGATTCTCGGTCTTCAGTTTTGTAGCATTGGCTTCAGGTGCTATGTATTAGGTACAAGACGACCCAGACGTGTCAAATCCTGAAGTGATAGCTTGAGATGGACTAGCTGAACTTGACACAAATGCCGTTTGAAGTGGTGCTCCAGACGTTTTGGCTTGTGGAGTTGAGTTGTACAGTGTCGGATTCTAATCATATGATGACTTTTGGGCCCTGTACATCATCCTCAACTCTTCCTCTCTCAGTTTCAGAATGAAGTCGTTGATATCTAACTTCGCCAGCATATCATTCTGTCTTAGGTTGGAAACAAAGAACCCCCTTCTCTGGCAGTTCATCTGCAAAGTTTGAAACTTTGTCTTCCATAGATGTGATGACTCCAGGAGTGTGCAGCTCACTCATCAAGTGGTAGAACCGATCAATGACATCGTCCAAGCTCTCCTTTCCATTGACGAGAAGTTGTCAAACTCCTTCTTCAACGCTTTAACCTTTAGAGCTTTTAACGATGCATTTCCTTCATACCTCTTTTCCAATGCATTCCACAGCTTCTTAGCTTGCTTGTTCTCAATAAATTAATGGAAGATGTCCTTAGGAATTGACTGAGTTAGCAATGCATATACTTTTTTCTCTGCATTGTACTTTACCTTTTGGCCATCAGTCATACCGCCTAAGGTAAGTTTGATTCCATCTGCACCTACAGGCATGCTATATCATGTCTCTATTGACTCCCACAGATTGGGATCTACTCCATTTAAGTAAATCTCAAACCTTTGCTTCCATTGTGGATAATCATCTAACGTTATTAGCTAGGGGGCTTGTTATGATTTCCCACTTCATTTTCTAGAAGCAACAAATTTTGAATCCAAGAATCCCTTCCTGCGATGAACGCTGAATATTGATCCTCCATTACTTTTGACTTTGGTATTTAGAACAAAACTGTTTTACTTGTGCGAATGAAAGTGTGTGATTGGACAATTCATGCGATTGACCAATGCGAAAGGCTCAGACATGTGAATAAACCAATGCGGATGGCACACTCGTGCGAATGGACAGGTGCGAATGAACAATGCGACTAGGCAATTTAGTCGTACGTATGGATGAACGACTGAGTCCAATCATGCGTATGAGAGATGCGTATGGATTCAGTCGTGCGATTGAGTCAATCGTGCTACTGGAGCTGCTGAATCTTGAGAATTCGAAAGTTTAAGTTATTTTGACGCAAAAACATGAATTTCTCACTAACCCTAATTGCCGTATGCCGGAAAACATTAACTTTTTAACCTGGAGACGTCCAAAACACTGTTTGACACAAAAAGATTGCGTTTTTCGTGATAAACATGATTTTTATATCAAAATCGATTGAATCACATGTAAATCAAGAGCCAAGGCTCTGATACCACTTGTTAGGGACCATGTACTGGATAGAGTACTAACTGATCCATGTGTATACCAACTCAAATAGTGCGGAATCCTATTTGGTTGGTGATCCAATTAGTGAGAACGTTAACCTGATCAATATAAGAGTAAACTAAATGTTAAGAGAATAGGAATCGATCAAGAACGATCAATGAACATGGACTGGCTTTCTTGGACATTCTGGATGGCTAGGGTACGAGTAGGAGTTGAATTCTTCAAAATGTTTTGTTTTTCCATGAATTAAGTGGTATTTATATGTTAGGGTTAGTCAATCGTACAACTGGACCATTAGCATGGTTCAGTAGTGCGACTAAAGCATGCAACTGAGTCAATCACACGACTGAGGGTTCAGTCGTGCGACTAAGTCATCCGTATGTCTCAGTCGTGCGACTGATCCAGTCTCCTGGTTCAATCGTGCGACTGTCCATTAGCATGAAGTATTCATGCGTATGGTCCATTAGCATGGCCCATTCATATGAAAACTTCATACGACTAAGTTTGAATATGTGTCTCACTCATTATTTGACTAAGATCTATTCAAACTACCTCAACCTATATAGCATGTTCAATATGCTTTAATAGATGATAATCGTTAAAATACACCGAAACATTAAACATTAAGATCAACAACCACATAATATGTTTCAATCAACTCATTCGTTTCATTACGTTTAGGACATGACAGACATATTACATTAATTGTAAACTAGGTACATATGGATCAACATTGGTACATGAGACCACTGAGAAGATTGTACAGATACGAAACCGCATGGCAGCAGCGCAAGATAGACAGGAGAGTTACGCAGACAAACAACGGAAACCCTTGGAGTTTCAAATCGTGACAAAGTGTTGCTAAAAGTCTCACCGTGGGAAGGTGTGATTCGGTTTGGCAAAAGAGGCAAGCTTAGTCCAAGATATGTCGGACCATTTGAGATTCTGGAAAGAATAGGTTCAGTGGTGTATCTTACCTAATTCACTGAGTGGCGTTCACAACATATTTCACATCTCAAATCTAAAGAAGTGTCTATCCGACGAGACACTAGTTGTACCACTCGAGGAAGTACAAGTAGATGATCAAGTACGCTTTGTTCAGGAACCGGTTGAAGTGATGGATCGTGAGGTCAAGAATCTTAAACAAAGTAAGATACCTATAGTCAAAGTTTGTTGGAACTCAAAATGTGGACCGGATTCATGTAGGAATGAGAGGATCAGATGAAGCTTAAGTATCCACATCTGTTCGAAATCACAACAACAATCGGAGAAGGTACTGATTAAATTTCGGGACAAAATTTATTTCAACATAGGGATGATGTGACAGCTCACTCAATTTCATTATGCCAATGCAAGAAACTAGGGATGTAGCACAACCATGTAACGCAATTTTCGGGACGAAAATTCTTTCAACTTGGGGATAATGTGACATCCAGTAATTTTCCGTTACCAAACTCCGTTAGTTCCATTAGGTAATGCATACACGTGTTGTGGGCACACACTAGTTTTCGTTGAACGTTGGTGACTTAAATATATAATCTATTATAAACAATAGTAATCTAATTAATAATGTTGATTATTAGTTGTGATTATGTGGTTCATGAATTTATAGAAATTTAAATGTTCATTTTATAAATTCTACGCGATAACGTGACAACATGTAATATATATATTTCGTGTGTTGTGAGACTCATTTTAATTGTCTAGGATTATTATTATCGGCTAATAATACTTGTGATTGTAGTTAAAAATTATAAAGAAAATATACTACAAAGGTTAAATTTTATAAAACCTAGTTAAGGGAGGGTTTAAAGGTAAATGTTAAATAAGGTAACTTTGACAAAACCCAACCCTAGCCCCCTTGACCCCATTCAGCCGAAACCAATCCCCAACCCCAACCCTTTGTGAATTCAACCAAAAACATGCATAAACAAACGATTTTGATCAAGTTCCAAGTGTCCCATAGTGCTAGCAAGTCCAATTCTTGATTCTACACGTTTAAAGGTACGTTTTGTCATGTTCTTCATAAATTTTGATTCAAGATGAACCCTAATCTGAAATTGATGATGATTATATGAAATTGATGATTGTTAGATGTTAATATGATGTTAGTTAGGTTGTATGAATGTTGAATGATGTTGATTATGCAAGAAAGCTAGGGCTTGATCATCTAGTTCAGACATTGCCATAAGAGGAAACTTTTTGTTCTTGGAATTCATGATTTGATGATGCTAAGGTGTTAGATGTAATGCTTAGATGTTAGTTAATTGAATTGTGCAAGAAAATCCATGAAATTGAGATGTTGATCATGACTTACTAAAAGTAGAAACCTTTGTGTATGATGTTTAGGAATTTGGATGTTTTGGAGATGATTAACATGTTAGAATGAATGTAATGAACTTGATTAGGTATAATATTGATGAAATTATCATTGGATTGGATTCTAGAACACTTTTGGGTGTTACTTTCCCAAAAGGGAAACTTCATTTTTGTAGAAGTTTGGATGTGATAAATTGGCATGCTTGTGATGTTAAGATCATGTTAGAATAATTGTGGATGATGTTTGTTGAGATAGAATGTGTAATTGAATTGTTATGGATGTTTGGTTGATCATGTAGGAAGTATAGGTTTTGTTGATCATACATGAGAATGGATTATGGTTAATGATTAGGAGATCATTTTTGGGATTGAAACTGATGGTAATGTGTATGTTGGTTGGAATGAACTAAATGAATGAATATAATTATCATTGTCATACACGTGTGCGAATCTGAGGCCCATACTTAGTAGGATTGGCAGGGTTTAGGATGTGAAGTCGTGAGTGGCTTCACATGGCATGTGATGCATGATTAGTCTTCGCGTATGAAATATTGTTGTGATGTATTTATATATATATTAAGCATAATGGTTGTTGAGATTTGCATAAGTGTATGATGATCTAATGTGGCATGATGACTTAGGTAGAACCTAGGTTGATAATGTGATATACATGGATAAATTGCATGATACTCTTGTATGCTAAGCTATCATATATGATTAAACTATATTTCAACTAATATGTCACCACGGGTCAAATGGGTGAACTAGGTTAACCTAGGATTATTGAGGTTCTATGTGTACACGTACTTATGTACTTGTGTGTTCTAGGTAACCTTTGAAGGGTTGTCTTTGCATCTATCACGAGTCTCTTTATTCACTATCATTACACACCAGGTGAGTTCATGCCCCGTTATTTTATAAACTCTCTTCTGGGGGAGGTAGCATACTTGTACTCAACGCTATTTTATTATTATAAGTTGTGTATGTTTTAACATAGTGCTTAATACCTTGAAAATTCCTCACACTTTCAGATCGTTAATAATGGTAACTAGCGGGAAATCTTGGGTAGTACTACTGGGTGTGACGAGCCCGACCTATGCGACTTGAGGTCAAACATGTGCAATATTGTCCTAAACACAAACATCATAACAACCTGGTTAGTCATGACAGGAGGCAACAAACGAAACACAATCAGCTTCGATCACGAAATCAATATGGTTATTACTTGTGAATATAGACTAGCTATCTTATTCAATGCACTTCTTATGTTATACAACTGTTAATATTTATGTTAAACACAAACTCTTGAACTCACCAACCATTTTGTTGACATTGTTAATATGCTATACTCAGGTCATTAACTCAGCTTGCCATTAGGAGTACAACACGGGTCCAACAACCATCCTAAGGCTTTATTTCATAGACATGTTATTTATCTTTTATATATGGGTTTTAAACATTGGGATGGCGCGTGTTTGCCATATTATGCATTCATTTAATTTGGGTTTGTCTTCTTTTGCAAAATGCTTCCGCATGGTTTTTAAACTTTTGAATTTTGGTTGGTTTTGTTTTGAATGTGGCATATAGTGTCGTTCTTAGTAACTAGTGACGGTGATCTTGGTTTGTTCACACGCCTCGCGGTAAAACTCCACGCGTGGATTTTGAGGGTGTGACAATTTTCCAGAGTATGATAAACATTTAGACGAAATCCAAGAGTGGTGGGTACAACTACCTCATTATCCAGATTGTGAACCACAGGCTCAGTATCTGAGGTAGCAGGAGTATGGGGTTTCAAAGTGTCAGAGCCATCACATTTGATGTGTGTGTACTTGTAGTAGTTGGAACTTGTTCCTCCTCATCCACTTGAACATGTTCCACTTCTTCATCATCATAAGAGAATCACTTAACTCCAGTGCTCCCCCTAAGTTACTACAAGACTGGCCTTGAGAGCCGAATGTTGTTGTGTCTAGGAACGATGTGTTTAAGACCTCATACATCATCTTGGTTGATAACTAGTCTTCAGAAGTGGAGAGAGGGATGTTGAACGACTTAAAGAATCCATCATAATCGAAAAAGAATGCGGGTCCTTTTCCAGCTGGGGGGTGGTGTATCTCTGAACGTCCACATTACACCACACTTCTACTTGACCCGTTGAGTTGTTGTAAACTCTCTTATTCAGTATATTGTATCCTAGGAAAATTCCTTCTTCAGCCTTCTCGCCGAACTTTCCTTCCTGAGTTTTCTTCAAAAGGGTGCAAGGTGCGCCAAACGGTTTGAGGTACTCTAGATTTGGTTTACGTCATTGAAGTAACTCATAACACGTTTTACCATGACGTTTTACCACCAGGACTCGATTTAAAGTGTAACATGCATTGGCAACTGCCTCATTGCAAAATTGAATAGCATTTTCGAGTCTGCTAGCATCGTTCTGGCTGTCTCTATCAAGCTTCTATTCTTCCGTTCAGCAACTCCGTTCATCTGTTGAGTGTAGGCAGATGTGAACTAATGTACAATTCCCTTCTCTTTGCGGAATGCCTCCATCCACTGATTCTTGAACTCGGTACCATTGTCTGAGCGTACTTGTCTTACTTTCAGCTTGTAGAGAGACTCCAAAGTAGTTACTAACTCTTAGAATGACTCAAATGTTTTAGATTTGGATTTCATAAACATTACCCAAGAGAATCTTGAGTAGTCATCTGTAACTACATAACAGTACAAGTCAACGGCGATGCTCCTAGTACTGACTGGACCAAACAAATCCATGTGAAGAAGCTCAAGAGGCAGTTCTATGGAATGAACTTTCTTTGCTTTATGAGACTTCTTAGTCTGTTTGCCTTTCTTGCAGGCGACACAAAAATCCTGTAGTTGGAAGTTTTTGACGTTTACTCCTCGCACTAGATCATTCTGGATCAAGTGGTTCATCTTCTGTGGATTGATGTGTCCCATTCTCCAATACCAGGAGATCAAGTCCTTCTCAGTAGCCTTGGACAAGAAGCACTGAACTTGATGATCTGTTGTGGAGGCCTTTGAAAGATCCAAGACATAAAGGTCATTATATCTTGAAGCTGAGATTAAGACTTGGTCCTCCGGGATCACGTAGTCCTTTTGCAGAACATAGCATTTCTTGTTGTCGAATACTACTTTAAATCCTTTGTCACAAATTTGGGAGACCAAAAGCAAATTATTTTGAAGTTGTTGAACATGGTTACCTTGTCAAACTTCACTTTCTGATTCCTCACTTCCCTTTGGGCTGTGATGTAACCTCCTTTGTTTCCAGCAAATGAAACATGACCACCTTTTATTTGTTTGAAGTTTGACAAGAGTGTCCAGTTCCCAGTCATGTGCCTAGATGATCTGCTATCTAGAATCCAAGTGTTTATCCAAGTGTTTGTTTCAGCATTATAGCGAACACCGTGCACATTCAATGGAAAACATTAGTTAAGGTTAGGGACCCAAGACTTAACCGGCTTGGGTGTCCCAGAGGCATCACACAACATAAATTTCACCTATTGTTCATTAAAGAGTGAGGGAAGATCATTCGTCTTCTTGTTCTCATTACAGACATTGAACTAGACTTTTCTTTCCATAAGCTAGTTTTGAGTAAGCCTGTTTGTGATAAACAGACGATTGACTTATGGTTCGAACTTTTTGTTCACTAACTCTTCTTGGTGGAGTTGTAGAACATCTTTTAGAAGAACTGGGTTTAGGATCAAGAAGTTCAACTTTCTTCCTAGGTGTCTGATTGTAAGGACAGTTAGACGCGATGTGTCCATACTTTCCACAATTGTAGCAATATCTACTTTCGACATGCTGATATGGTTGTTTATGTGGAGAAGTGTGTAACACTCGTGTGACTTTGACTGGTTGGGTTTGACACTTCTTGTTTAGATGACTTATCTTGTTTAACAAAATTAATTGTTTGAACCTTTTTAACATCTTTACCCTTTTGTTTATATGGACTTAGATATGATGCACGTGTTTAGTTAACTTGTTTGGTCTTCTTAGGCTTAGAATTAGACGTATTTGAACCAGACTTTACCTTAACCTTCTCAATTTGTTCATCCAGATTAACAATAGGCATTTTACCTTTTGACTTTAAAGTGGTCTCCTTTTGTTTAGTGATAGATTCAATTGGTTTACTTGTGGAATCTGGATCACTTACAAAAGGAGTGGACACCACATGATCCTTGATTGCA
This sequence comes from Flaveria trinervia, assembly GCA_025506515.1. NCBI lineage: Eukaryota > Viridiplantae > Streptophyta > Magnoliopsida > Asterales > Asteraceae > Flaveria > Flaveria trinervia. The sequence continues at coordinate 16,980,738 of CM046458.1, read as the reverse complement.
TTGTTATTAATTGGTTTGCTTTTAGCATATTCAACAAGGTCTCATGTGGTGGTGGTACCACTTTGTAACCCAAACCCTCCCCGTTGTTATGTTCTCTTACTAAGTGCTAAACTATGTGAGAAGAACTAGTCCAAGTGTGTATTTTTGTTTTAATGAGATTACTTCCACTTCCAAAACTTCTTTTTGTTTCTTAGCTTCTTCTAAGGAGTTTAGATAGAACTTAATGTCATTAGCTTGGTTAAAAGCCACAAATTCAGTTTCCCTAAGTTGTTTATTTAACAGTTCTATTTTCTCCTTGTAACTGTGCTCATTTAATTTTAAAATACGATTTGCTTCAGTGCACAGTTGCAAGTCCTTTACTAGGCTATCGTTGTGATCTAATACCTAGAAAATTTCAAATTTATGCTTTCCCTAAATTTATTACAATCAGAACAAGCATGATTATAGAAAAGTTGGTTAGTGGAACTTACCTGAGAAGGTTCTGTTGAATCAGCCATCATAGCAGAGTCTGACTTTTCTGGTGCAGGTGATTCTGAACATGTTGAACTTTGGCCTTCATCATTCAGGTGATTTGCCACATTTGCAGTTTCTTCATTATTTGACATCGCGAGTTCAACTGCTATATCTCCTTCGCTTGTAGAATCGTCATCCAAATCCTCAATGCATGCAATGTTGGATTCTCCCGGAGAAACAAACCGAAAGCTCCAGTCTTGCCCTTCATCATCGTGAGCCGTCAAGGCTTTAGGATCCTTACTTGATGATGCAGGACTACTTGTGGGTTTATCTTGACGATTGAAGGATGAGAACGGATTACCATTTCCTGTCATCTTGGGATTCACACACTCATGCTTGAAATGCCCCTTCTCTCCATAGTTAAAACAGGTTACTTTGGTTTTGTCAAAACTAAAGGTTGTATCCTTTGTGGCAATCAAGTTCTGTTCGGTCTTTTTAACAAAATTCTTAGCCCTCCGGACAGCACTCACCAATGCCCACTTGATATCCATTCTTTCCAACTCAGTCTTATCTACTTGTTCGTAGTCTTCATCTGCCAGATGGCAGTTTCCATTCTTCCCCGTGACTAGACCGTCATAGGAATGAACGACAGCTACTAGGAGATCCATATGCTCCTTTTCTACCTCTACAGTCATATTACCAAGATTCTCGGTCTTCAATCTGGTAGCATTGGCTTCAGGTGCTATGTGTTGGGTGCACGATGACACTGACATGTCAAATCCTGAAGTAGTAGCTTGAGACGGAGCGGCTGAACTAGATACAAACACCGTTTGAAGTGGTGCTCCAGATGTTTTTGCTTGAGGAGTGGAGTTGTAAAGTGACGGGTTCTTATCGTATGATGCCTTTTGAGACCTGTAATTCATCCTCAACTTTTCCTCTCTCAACTTCAGAATGAAATTGTTGATATCCAACTTCGCTAGCATATAATTCTGCCTGAGGTTTCACACAAAAGAAACCCACTTTTCTGGCAATCCATTTGCAAAATTCGATACCTTGTCTTCCATGGACGTAACAACTCCATGAGTGTGCAGCTCACTCTTCAAGTGGTAGAAACAGTCGATAACGTCATTCAAGCTCTCCGTTCCCATCGACGAGAAGTTATCAAACTCCTTTTTCAACGTTTTAGCCTTTACAGCTTTTAATGAGGCATTCCCTTCATACCGTTTTTCCAGAGCATCCCATAGCTTATTTGCTTGCTTGTTCTCAGAGAACTGATGGAATATATCCTTAAGAATGGACTGAGTTAACAGAGCGTACACCTTCTTCTCTACATTGTACTTTGCCTTTTGTCCATCAATCATGCCTCCTAAGGTAAGTTTAACTCCATCTGCACCCACCGGCATGCTATACCCTTTCTCTATAGATTCCCATAGATTTGGGTCTACACCATTTAGGTAGATCTCGAACCTTTGCTTCCATTGTGGATAATCATATAACGTTATCAGCTTAGGGGGCTTATTGTGATTTCCCACTTCATTTTCCAGAAGCAATAGATTTTGGATCCGTGAATCTCTACCTGCGGTGAATGCTAAATACTAATCTTCCATTGCTATTAACTTTTGATTTTAAAACAAACTTTTGTACTTATACGAATGGAAGAATGCGATTGGGCTATTCATGCGATTGAACAATGCGAATGGCTCAATCGTGCGATTGAACAAATGCGGATGGCTCAATCGTGTGATTCGACAGGTACGGATGAACAATGCGAATAGGGTGTTCACTCGTACGAATGGATAAATCGTGCGACTGGAGGCTAATGTTTTTGCAAAAATGAAGGTTTTGATTAATTTGACGCAAAAACACAAATTTGTCACTAACTCTAATTGCCGTATGCCGGAAAAATGTTAACTTTTTGACCTAGAGACGTCGAAAACACTATTTGACACAAAAACATTACGTTTTTGAGTGAAAAACATGATTTTTATATCAAAATGGATTGAATCACACGCAAAACAAGAGCCAAGGCCCTGAAACCACTTGTTAGGACTGTTTTCGGTATGGAGTACTAACTGATTTACGTGTGTACCAAACCAAATAGTGCGGAATCCTATTTGTTTGATGATCCAATCAGTGAGAACGCAAGTATAATCAATCCAAGAATGAACTAAACGTTAAGAATGATAGTAGGATGATTTACTGCGATCTATGAACTTGGAACAGGTGTTCTAGGGTCTCTAGACGGCTAGGGTACGATTTAGTGCGTAGGGATTCGAATTATCTTGTTTTTCCACGAATTAAGTGCTATTTATAGGTTAGGGTTTTCCATTCGCGCGACTGAACCATTTCATGCGGTTGATCCATCCGCACGACTAAAAATTCGGTCATGCGGCTGAGTCAATCTCATGTTACAATCGTGCGACTGATCCAATCTCCTGGTTCAGTCGTGCGACTGGTTCATTAGCATGAAGTATTCATGCGTATGGTCCATTAGCATGGTCCATTCGCATGAGAACTTCACACAATTAAGTTTAAGCACGTTTCTCAATCATTATTTACTAAGAACTATGTAAACAACGACAAACCTATATAGTTAGTTCAATATGCGTTAACACACAATAATCAATGAAATATTAAACATTATAAGTATCACAAACACATTATATTTCATTCATACCCATTATGTTACATATATGTAAGACATGAAAGACATTTTACATTAAGCTCATAAACTAGGTACACATGTATCTACATTTTTCACAAACAAGACCAGAGCACCCCAAGGAGAGATACTCGGTCGAATGAACCCCTTATAAAGAAGCTCTTGCAATTGCTCCATCAACTCTTTCTTCACGGTCAGAGCCAACCAATACGGCGCCTTAGCAATAGGTTGGGCACCCGGTATCAAGTCAATCGGGAACTCAATCTCGCGGTCAGGTGGCACTCCTGGTAAGTCTTCGGGAAACACGTCTGGAAAGTCACACACCACCGGTACATTGGTCAGTTGTGGTGTTGGCGTGTCCACATCCTTTACGTAGGCCAAGTAGGCACTACATCCACACCTCATGCACTTTCCCGCCACCGCCATTGTAATCACTTTCGGGATCGTAGTGACTTGATCACCATAAACCGTCACTGAACTCCCGTCAGATGTTGTCAATTGAAAATCATCTTCTTGCGATGCACAATGTTTGCCTCATAGTCTACCAACCAATCCATTCCTAGGACTACATCAAACCTGCCTAAGGTCATCACAAATGGTCTAACAGGAAACTTATGACCTTCTAGTTCTATGTCACAACCCTCTATCATCTCAGAGATCCTAGTAGATTTACCTATGGCAGCTTCTACATCGAAGGGCGTATCTATATTCTTACTACTAACAGGCAATTTAGCACAAAAGCAGCAGAAATAAAACTTTTACTAGCACCAGAATCAAATAACACAGAGGCTAAAGTTTGGTTTACTAGAAACGTACCTAACTCAACACCAGGGTCCGTCCTAGCCTCCTCCTGTGTCATCGTGAATGCTCTGGCACTCACCCTCTGTCCTTCTCCTCCAACCTTCTTTACTCCCGAACCTTCAGCCCTCGGCTTCTTGCAGTCCCTACTCATGTGGCCCTCCCCGCCATAGTTAAAAAATCTCCCCGCTTTGCACTCCCGTGCCATATGACATGGCTTCCCATACTTGAAGTACACGTTCAATCCCCATCTACACTTCCAGTGTGCTCCTTTCAACACTTGCCACACCTCTTCATCCCCGCACCAGATGAGACCACACGTCGGTCATCCACCCGTGCACCTTTATTGCTTGGAGTGGCCCCGCCATGTCCAGTTCCGGTCGCCACCACCTTTCTTGCTTCCTTCAGCCACCACCACAGTTCTTTCATCATACAACCTCCTAGCCAAATCAACAGCCGGCCTAAACGTGCTCAGTCGGGCAGCGATCATGTGCTTGCGAACATCTGTTGGCAAGCCCTGAATATATCTCTTGATCTTTCATGACAGAGGTGTCACCTTGTCAGGCACCAACCATGCCATTTCATTAAACTCCATGGTGTATTGTTGATGTGTCATGGTTCCCGCCTCCAGCTGCAAGAATTCCCTTTCCACCTTATCCATTTCCCTATGAGGACAGAACTCCTCGATCACCACCTTATCCACTTCATTCATCGTACATCATTATCATTAACTTTCGTTACTTTCATTCTCATTCATTCATACTTTCTTACTTTCATCTGTACGTTCATTACTTTCGATAACATGTTCAATACTTAAAGAAAATGGATGCCATCATTGGGTGTGAACCTCCATACATATGCTTGCAAGCCTTTCATACATTCATTTCATTCATTAATGCATGCATGCTTTCATTATGTTCCTCTTTTCCTTATCTTCCACTTTACGTTATATAATACTTTTCAATTCATTGATTAACAATCAATGTAAAGCCACAAGAAAAATAATCATACATAATAAGGAACATAAACATGAGCATACAGCATCACCATACAAGGCACATCATACATGCATACATAACATACATACCATCATGAATAAGCATCAATCATACATCATCATACATCGCCCAATACATCATACATGACTTCAAAAAGTCAACTTACATAGCCCCCGAGAACCTCCCAAGTCAAAGCCTACTTTTACATTTTCCCCAAAAATCAGAAAATAATTCTAAGTCTTAGGCGCATGGCCTTTCAGACGCATGAGGAACACTTAGGCGCGTTGGGAACTTTTCAGGCGCATTAGCACTATGGGGCGCATGAACAATACTTAGTCTATTCTGGGCGATTATAGACGCTGAACACTATGCAGGTGCATGAGTGCCTTGGTGCATGAACTATCTGGGCGTATGAACACTTAGTCAATTTTCAGCCTATTTCTAGGTGCATGGGTACTATTTGAGGGCATGAGGTTTTGGGCACATGGGAACCCTTAGGTAGTTACTTCTGTTGGGCGCATGAGCTACTATTTGGGTGCAAGAGCAGACTATATCACACTGAAGCATCATAATTCAGTCCCCAAACATCACCTATCATGTTCTAAACTTAAATCATACTTCTAAGCCTTAGAACACAACCATAGAATCATCAAACACATACATAGCCTAAAATCAAACCCCACCCGAAATCACACACATACAGGTATAAACCCAACTTTATAAAAACGTTCATACATGCATTTCCAGCCCCAAAGCAGTTAAAAGCACGTAAAAAGGGGGTTCTAGAACTCACCTTTGTAGCCTTTGATTATGACTTCTTCAAAAACCCATTTGCAACATAGTTCAACCACATAGAAACCCACCAAAACACACACCCGAACACATACAACATACATAAGCATACAACCGAGGATAAAACCAGTTAAGAACATCATAAACTCACGAATTCTTACCTTGAATTTAAACCTTTTTCTTGTTCTTTTCAAAAACCGAAAGCTCTACACTTTCTCTCTCTAGAATCCATAAGCAGAAAGGTGATGTGCAAGAAGTGGGCGGCCATCACCTTTATTCACCAACTTTTTCCAAGTTTTGTCCTTTTGTCACCTTTAGTCCCTCCACTTAGGCTTTATTTACTTTCTTTCTTTTCCTTCACTTTATTCTTTCATTAATATCTTTAAAAGAATAACATGGTGTTACACATCTACCACATGAGCAAACATGCTCCTCCTTCATACTTCCTAGATATTTTATTCAGAACAGATCTACCTAGGTGTGCTTGAACAAACACATTGCCATCTAGGTCTTTTTTACACAAAACAAAGGGATGATGAGGATCATGATCTTTTCACAATTTGGTTATGATATACAGCATGGTGATCATACACCCAGGTCTTTGTTTACACAAAACAAAGGGAGTATGATTTGCAAAGATAGATATTATAAAGTGTCAGTACATAGTGTGCTTAGATGAGTAATTTGATCACATCAGAATAAGACTCACTTTCTATATCCTCAAAATGAAGTTTCCCACAAACAATCACTTTGCATTATGTTTGGCATGTACTAAGTGTAGTTTCCACTCAAGATGAACCTACTCACATATCAAGAAACTAGCTTAGATTTTAATGATATTTAAGAATTCAAGAATAAGGAAAGACATAGTGTACTATCATTTCCCAAGTATGTGTCATGCTGAAGCATCATTACATGCTTCGAAAGATACTTCAGAAGTTTCTTTCGAAGGGTAAATTGCTTTCGGAAGAAAAATTATACTATGACAGGCATTTCTTCCAAAGGTAATCTATTTATTACAAGTTACAGACACATGCTTTTCTTTGTTTGTTCATAATGATTAATCCAAGTTAATCATGCCCAGAGACTCAATCAAAAAATTAAATCTAACTGAATCAAACGCTTTAGTGAATAAATCAGCAAGCTGATTTGTTGTATCCATTTTGACTAACTTGATCAAATCCTTTTCTGAGCAATCTCTCAGAAAATGGTATCTTATTTCAATATGTTTTGTTTTACTATGTTGCACAGGATTAGCAGGTAAAAACATAGCACCATAATTGTCTATGTAAATTGAAGTTTGAAGGAAACTGCAACCATAGTCAAGTAATTGGTTTTGCAACCAAATGACTTGGGAGCAACCGGCTGAAGCAGCTATGTACTCAGCCTCAGCTGTGGATACAAATACATTGGTTTGCTTCTTGCACTACCATGATACTAATCATGGTTCGATGAATTGACATCCACTAGTTATAGATTTTCTATTGTTATTGCATCCACCATAGTCATTGTCTAAATATGAGTAGAGTGTGAAGTCACCATCTTTTGTATACCAAAGACCAAGTCCTGGTTTTCTTTTGAGATATCTGAAGATACTTTTCACAACATTCAGATGAGTCTCTTTTGGATTAGATTGGTACCTAGCACAAACACACATAGCAAACATAATGTCAGGTCTACTAGCAGTTAAATACATAAGGGATCCTATCATTGATCTATATATTCTTTTATTAATAGATTTTCCTGAAGGACCAAGTACAATACATAAGGGATCCTATCATTGATCTATATAATCTTTGATTAATAGATATTGCTGAAGGATCAGGTTCAATCTTTTCAATTGTTGAGGCTGTGTTTTGCATGAAGATGCATCAACAAGATTGTACTTCTTCAATATTTGATGTATGTATTTTTCTTGCTTGATGAATATCAATATGTCTTTTGATAAACTTGAAGACCAAGAAAGAAAGTTAATTCTCCCATTGAGCTTATCTAAAACTCTGATTTCATCAATTCTTCAAAACTTACACACAATGTCTTATTAGTGGATCCAAATATGTCATCAACATATATTTGAACAACTAAGGGATCTTGTTGTTCTTGTTCGAGGAAAGAGTCTGATCAATGCTTCCCTTTTTGTATCCATGCTTGAGCAAGAAAGATGATAGTGTTTCATACCACTTTCTTGGTGCTTGGTTAAGACCATACAAGGCTTTATCAAGTTTGTATACCCTGTGAGGGTAATGAGGATCTTCAAAACCAAGGGGTTGTGACACATAAACTTCCTCATCAATATTCCCATATAGGAAGGCACACTTGACATCCATTTGATACATAGTGAACTTCTTGTATGATGCATAAGCTAGGAACACTCTTTTGGCTTCAATTCTAGCAACTAGTGCAAAAACTTCATCATAGTCTATTCCCTCTTCTTATGTGTATCCTTGAGCAATCAACCTTACTTTATTTCTTACAATAATCCCTCTGTCATCCAGTTTATTTTTGAAGAGCTATCTAGTTTCAATAGGATGTTGGCCTTCAGATAAATCAACTAGAGTCCACACTTTTTGCTTTCTAAATTGTTGAAGCTCTTCTTGCATAGCTTCAATCCAGTTATTGTCCTTTAGAGCAGCAGTGATGTTTGGAGGAACCACTTGTGAAAGGAAGCAGGTGAAAAGACAAATATTGGCAGTACCACTTTGGCTTCTTGTAGTTCTTTTTGCAGGATCTCCAATGATGTTGTTGACTGGATGAGTCTTATGGATTCTTGTTGATGGAGTTGATTCAATTGGAATAGATGATTCCAAGTTAGTCATATCCATTGTTGCAGACTGATCCAAACCAAATTAAGAATTTTGAAAGTATTCAACATTTAGTGTTGAATGATCTTCCGTAGGTTGATCATCAGTAGCATCATGGGTGTCTTCCGTAGGAGCTGTAGTGGCTTCTGCTGAAGCATTTTTCCCTTTTGTAGGAGTTACAAGAACTTCTCCAGATGATAAGTGAGGACTTGAACCATTTCCAATGTTTGTTGCATTCACATGAGAGCATGGAGCAGTTATAGGGACAGCATTCACATCTCCTGATGCATAGTGTATATATGCAGATGCAGTGTCAGTAGCTATTGATGAAGTATTTCCATCTGAGGATATGTGAATCCTTGGAGGATTAGCAGACAATGTCACTTCATTCATATTAGGTGGAACAAATGGATAGCATGTATCATGAATCCTGCATTGTTCAAATAATCATAGTTAAATGACTTTGTTAAAGTATCTATATAAAACAACCATGATGATCCTTTAACTAATTTAGTAAATACATATTTATCAAAAGATACATTAGGACTTTCTTCCACAATGTTATGTTTTGGAATATAGATCCTATAAGATTTAGATGTTGAAGAATATCCAACAAATAAACCATCATAGACTTTTTCTGAAAATTTTCCCAATGATTCTTTTATGTTTAAAACAAATAGATGACACCCAAAGCTCTAAGATATCCTATGTAAGGTTTTCTTTTAAATAAAAGCTCATAAGATGTTTTGTTGTGTCCTTTGACTTCTATTTTGAACATTGCATGCAGTATTCACTACTTCAGCCCAAAAGGTGATAGGCAATTGTGAGTCAGCTAGCATTGTTCTGGCTGCTTCAATAAGTGTTTTATTTCTTCTTTCAGTGACTCCATTCTGTTGTGGAGTTCGTGGTGCATTGAATTGCCTTGCTATACCTTTAGTCCTACAAAAGGAATCCAAGTTGGAATTGACAAATTCTATCACTCCTAAAAATTTTAACTTTTACATCAAGTGGATTCTCAATCTTGATGACAAAGTCCATTGATGTTTTCGATGTTTCACTTTTTTTTAAAAAAAAAAAGACCCATGTAAACCTAGGGAAATCATCAACTATCACCAAACAATATTATCTCTTTCCAATGCTCATCACATTTGTAGGACCAAACAGATCCATGTGAAGCAATTTGAGTGGTGTAGTATTTGTATTGATAGTTTTGGATTTATGAGACACTCTATGTTGTTTTCTTTTGTAACAAGAAGAACAATGAGTTAAGCAATGAAACTCTTTCTTTGGCAGTCCAATGACTAAGTCATTTTTCACCAATTTGTTCATTTTCTTCATGTTAGAATGAACAAGCCTTCTATGCCACAATTGAGATTCATCTTCTGATGACTTAGATAGGTGGCATGTTTCATGTCTTGTGGGTGAGGTGTTATTCATGTCCAAAACATAAGTGTTTCCTTTTCTTGATGTTTTAAGAATGACCCAATCTTCTGGAACAGAAAAACCTGGCTTAAGAATGTAACCCTTAGAGTTATCAAACAATGTTTTATAATTTTGATCACAAATTTGAGACACACTCAGTAAATTATACTGTAGATTTTCACAATAGTTTACTTTCGCAAACTTGAGCACCCCATTTGTTACCATTCCTTCACCAACAATTTTACCTCCCTTCTTATCCCCACCAAATGCCACATAAGAAGCATTTTTATGTTTGAAGTCATGGAGAAGTGAACAGTTTCCTGTCATATGCCTGGAACAACCACTGTCAACATACCACTTGTTGTCAGCTCTCCAAAATTGTTTCTGCATTCAGAAATAAATCAGTTGGAATTGACAACCCAAGCCTTAATGATATTGGGTTTGCCAGCAGTGTCTAAAATAATTACTCCTTCATGAATAAGTCTTGAAGTTTTAGTTTTAGTTTTGCTTGATTCATTCTGAGTTGTTTCAGGTGAGGATGATTCTGTTAAAGGAGATGTTGATGAACTAGGTTCTTGTTTCTCAATTTCTTCTTTATTCAACTTATTTTTGTTGGTTTGAGGCTTTGGTTTTGATAATGAATCTTGAATATTAAATGTTTCACTATCTTTTGTTTTTGAATGAGGTATATGAATTCCCTTTTCAAACTATCGAAGAATGCATCATCAGCCTTTGGTTCTTTTTCAGTCAATCCACCCTTTTATGAGGTGTTTTTGATTGCTAGAAAGTTTTTCTTTTCTTCAAAGGATGAACATCAGTGGATGTCTTTTCCTTTGATTTTGGCTTTTGTTTTTGTTCGGACTTCTTGACTTTTGCATCTTTTTCACGGCAGTAGATTGAGTGTCTGATTCAGCTTTATCTGATTATTTCTTCTTTGTGCCTTTCGTCTTGTTTTTTTGTTGAAATAACATTCCTGAGTTGAATGGTTATTTTTGTTGCAAATGGCATAGTGTTTGTTGAAGTAATAGTCAGATGTCATCTGATTGTTCATATTGCAAATAGAACAATATCTACTAAAGTAACAATCTTTAGTATTATGGTTTTTTCATGTCACACCATTTGCAATACATCTCATCTGATTCTTTGTCAGCATCAGTTAATTTCTTCTTGTTTGCCAACTTCTGAGGCTTTGAATCCTTTTTTTGTTTTGAAGTTGATTTTTCCTCTTCCAGCATGTGAAGCTTGGTTTGTTTGTTGCTGACTTCCTCTTTCGTAGATCATCTACTGAATCAGCATTAACTTCTACTGAAGAGGTTTTCTTCTTCCGTAGATCTTGTACTAAAGAAAGTTTCTTCTTTCGCTGATGATCAGCCGACGTGCTTTTCTTCTTTTCCATGGATGGATGATTTGTGTCTTTCCTTAGTAGAGACACACTTCTCATTCACTTCATTGGAAGATTTTTGTTTCTAATTTAGTTCTTGAAGACCTTCATTTAATTGAGCTATTCTCTAGCAGATGGTCTTCAGCATGTTTATTTGTTTAGGAGGGTATTGCAGGTTTGTTTCTTTAAGCACTTTTGGAATATTTGTTTCAAAAGCAATATTCTTACCCTTGTTTTGAAGATCATCATCATGTTCATCAAAATCATCCAAGTCATCACACGTATCAAAGTCAAATTCTGAATCCATTTTATTAATGTTGTTTGATTTAGAAGACTCAATTTCATTCACCTTAGTTTCATTATTAATGTTTTGTTGATTAGAACTTGTTTCAACATTGGTGCTTGGCACAAAATGATTTGACAATTTATTTCTCATTGATTTAGCAAAGGAACATAATTATTGTTTATAGGACGTGCCACTGCATTATATCCCAACCCAGACCTGTTCTTTGATTCAATATGAGAATTTAATAATTTCTCATACTGTTGAGATGAAAGTTGAAACTTCTAAAGTTTCACTTCAGTTGATGCATGATCAGCCATGGATTTAGTTAAGGAAGTGGTCAGATGCTCAACTTGTGCTTTTAAACTGTAATTTTCAGAAACAATTTTATCTAAATCCTTTTGTAAAGAGTTAATTTTTATTTGATATAATTTATTTTCTCTAACATGAGATTCATACAAATCATTGTTTCTTTAACTTTATCAGTTAATTGTTGAGCGTGGACTCTATATCTTTCTACTTCCTCAACACATATTGATGAACAAACCTATCTCTTACCTCACTTGCCATGGGTGGAACTTTATTATTCATGTGAGCCATTAAAGCTTGATTTTCTTCCAAGACTTCCTTCTCATACATACTCCAGTCACAGGTTCCATCTTGAACAATGATCAGCCCAGATTCTTTTGAGTTGCTTGTTCCTACTGATGTATTAGTGGCTAGTGGGGATGAGTTGGCAAGTTGTGGCTGCCTGAAGGATCTTTGAGATGATGAAGTTTTTTTAGACTGATGTTGCTGATGTTGTGTTAAGTCAGGATTTTGTTGATTGTATTCTCTAGAGAAGTGTCCATAGAGATTGTAGTTGAAGCATCTTACCTTTGACTTATCAACACCAATCCATGATGATTTACTTGCAACAACCAAATTCTTGTTTCTTTTGAGATATTGTTTGGCTCTATAGGCAATCATTGCCATTTGCCATTGTAGATCCATCTCCTCCACTACATCTGGAGGTAGTTCTTCCAAGTCTTGTTGGCACATGTTAGCAAACGTTAATGAGCTTCCTAGGTAAGCTTGGAAACATGAACTGAAAGCTGCAAAAGTTGCTTTTTGTTTTTCAGAGTCTAGAATGACAGTGATGGACTCTGGTTGATTGTTGATTGTAGGCTTTCTTGATGATGTATCTATGTGAATCCAAGGATCACAATCAGGAATTATCAGTGTCGGTTGATGGCAAGTCAACATTTGCGGAATCAACGTTAATTTGGTTTAATTGTTTGTAATAACTTTATTATCAATAAATATTCAAGAACACACTAACAAAAACACAATTAATGAATAATGTGTATTTCATTAAAATATGTTAATGATTACAAAATAATGAATGAATGATATCAAAGTTTGTTATGATGTGACGGCTGCTAGGGTTTGATTGAGAGACGGTGATTGTCGCATTGCTATTGCTATTGCTATTCAATCAATCATCTAAAACAATCATCTTTGAATCGAAACCTAAGATCCATATATATAGACAATGATGTTTCTGTTATAGCAAACACTGGATCTCTTGGGATTTGATTTGTGTCAGTTAAGGAATCATCGGATTTCTTGGAATTCGCATAACTGCCTTGTTGACTTGTAACACTTGCATTATACAAGTGTTTGGACTCCGCAGGAATAGTGTCTTCCATAGGAATTTGTTCTTCCATGGAAGTCTTGTTCTTCCGTAGACGTTTTGTTCTTCCGTAGACCTTTTGTTCTTCCGTAGGAATCTTGTTCTTCTGTAGAAAACTTGTAATTCCGAAGCAAACTTGTTCAGTTCTGGTTTTTCATCCGCAGAAGATCTTTGGATGTAATGTTACTTGTAAGAAACATATCTACGAAAGAACAAAATGTTCATCCGTAGATGTTTCTTACGCTTGGTCAATTTCATAAATTGACCAAAAAAAATGTTTGTACCTGCAATTATCCCTAACACACATATATGGGTTAGCATATATAATTAATGAATGCATAATAAATGACAGTTACAAATATTTATTACAAGAATTGGTTAAAGTTCTAAGCCTATACAAATTGATCTAGACCTATAAGTCCTAGATCTAACAATACTCCCCCTTAGGCTTAGATCCTTGTAATCAATCCTTCAAAACAGAAAGCTCCTTACTCTGGCAATGATCTTGTTGTAGAAGTAAGACACAGTAGTCTTCTGATCATCATACTTGTAGTTGATCTTCATCTTGCTGAACTTCTTCAGAGTCTCAAAGCTTATCCCCAGAACATCTTCCTCTATAGTGAGTGTCTCTAACACATTGTTGTTATTCACCACTTCTAGCTCATCTTGCTCTAAAATTCTGAGTTTTGTGAATTCATCAAAAGTTGTTCCCTTCAGCAGTCTAGCATTGAATCTTCTTCTTTTGTAGGCTTTGGCATGTAATTTGTCAATCACTTGTATCACATGGACATGCGGGAACAAATCATTTTGTGCTTTCTCATCAACCAGCTTGGGAAAGAATTTGTCATTAAGGTATGAGGTGTAGCTGGGATAATGTAATTTGATTTCCACGGGATCAAAGATCCTGATCCGGTCAGCTTTCTTGTTTTCAGCATTTCTTAGCAGGACCAACTCCTTTTTTTCTCAACATAACCCCATTCAATTATAGGGTATGTGAATTGAGTCCCTTCAATGCATTTGATTACTACTGTAGTTCTACTTTTGTAGCCAACTCTCTTCAAGAATTCATCATCTACAGATTCTGAGACATTGGACTTGTATCTTTTAAGCCCTTTGATTCTCTTCTGATGCTCTGCATCTTCTCTTTTAGCTTCTCTGAGGACATCATCTTTAAATTTAGTCTTGAGCTTTCCCACTAGAGTTGAGAAGTCTCTTCCTCTAGAGTGAATTGGATAATTGCAGATGATCAGGCTTTGAAGATCTTTGATGTCATTCTCTGGCTGACTCACCACTGAAAATACATCATGGAAGTATTCAACTTCCAGATGTTCTTTTAATAATAGCACAATCGCAGTCTGGTCATATTTCCAGGCCATGATCATGTTCTCTCTTCCATAGAACTAGGAGTTGTAAGGTGGTCTATTAGTTGTATCAGAGTGGATTTATATTCAGTTATCTCCCTCACTGTAGTGCCAAGTGGCCATACTTTGCCTGGTATTACTTCTCTTGGCTCTCTGATCAATTTTTCCTTCCCTTTGTGCTGATCTTTAGGTTCAACTATTATAGGTTCAGCAGGAAGTTTGCTTTGATGCTCATAGGATAGAGTGGAGCCTCAGTTCTGAATTTTACACCAGTATCCAGCTCAACTTTCATCACATGATCCATCATTCTTCTAAGTTCTCCTACTAACCTTCCCTTATGCTCATGAGGTTTGTAGTTATGGCCTTGTAACCAGCAAGTCATGTTGTATTTACTCAGCTTAGTTGTGCCACAATGTCCTAATTCCTTCTTTATCTTCTGGATGGATTGAAAGGTGCTGAAGGCTTCATAGTCACAATTTGGAATCATAAAGCACGCAAGCTCAAATTCTTTCAACAGATTCTTCATCTCGGTCATGTTTAGCCTCTCAACCATGTCATAAAGGAAACCATGGTTTATATGTGTCATGAACATGGTTGATTTAGGCCTCTCTTCTAATATGTCTTTTGAAGACAGAAGATCATCAGCCTTTGAGACTTTCTGATCCGTTGGGAGTCTTCCTTGATTAGCTTTTTCCACTCTTCATCACTGTCATCATCCTGGTGAGAGATAGACTTCACAGTAGATTATCTACTGAAGGTGTGTGTTCAAAAGATGTGAGCTTTTGTTTCTTGGAAGAACTTTCATTAGTTGTCATCTTCTTATCTGCAGCACCAAGATACTTTCTCTTCCTTGAGTACTGAATTAACTCTTTTGATGCCTCAGCAGATTCTTTTGTTTGAACAGTTGAAACATCAGCATTGACTCTAATGCACAGATCTTCATTTTGAGCTGCTCAATCTCTTCTTTTTTTCTTCTTATCACATTTGATTGAGCAGAAATAGAGTTATTTCATCACCCTTTCTTTTTCTTCCTTTTCAGTTTCTGCTGACTCTTTAAGCTCAAACTCCTTATCAAGTAGAGCATCAATGACTTCATTGTTGCATTGAGCATCTTCTCTCAGCCTTTTTATTCTAGCTTTTTGTTTCATCAGCTCTTTATCCTTTTCTCTGATCACTCCCATCAGCTCCTGTATTCTTTGCTTTCTTTTGTTCGATTTCAGCACTAGCTTGTTGTACTCAGCAACCAGATAACTCTTGCTGACAGGGATATCATTATCACTTAGATCATCTTCATTGTATGCAATCACATCGACATAGTTTGCCTCTTCTTCTTTTTCCTCGTGTTGAGAAGCAATCTCATCATCTGTTACTTCTTTATGTGCTTCACCTGCCGAGCTTGAACTGATTTCAATAACTTGAACTTTTGGTTCTTGATGTGGTTGTTGTTGTTGATGATGATCAGTGATCGGAGAGACTAGTTCAGATTTATTTAAGAGTACAGGGGATTCAGTTTTGGATAATGACAGTTTAACTGTACTTGCTTGTGAGGCTAACTCTGTCTCCCCAGTGTAAATGCTCTCGGTGGCTGAATTTTCTGGATTTGGAGGTTGTTGATAAGGTTACATTTGAAGCTGATTTGGTGATGGAGTGTGGATTGGAGAGATTGGCTCTGTGTTATGGCTGTTTTGTGATAGAGGGTGAAAGGGAGAGTTTGGTTCAGTGTTTTGGCTGTTTTGTGATAGAGGGTGAAAAGGAGAGTTTGGTTCAGTGTTTTAGCTTGCTGATGAATTTGGTAGGGATGATTGAGATTGATGATGTATGGGTGATATAACAGGTGAATGAGTGCCTGGAACTGAATTGGCTTGAGAGTCCTCTTATTGAACATCCCATACAAGCTCTTGAGGAATATTGCGCAGCAGCATCAACCACATGTGCAAACATGTCCATGTCACCTCCTTCGTATTTTCCAGAAATTTTGTTCAGAATAGATCTACCAAGGTGTGCTTGAACAAACACATCACATCCACAGAAGTTCCAGGCAGATCGCATTAATGATCAGTTGAAGAAACCTTGGAACATATACATCTTATCAGCCTTCTGCACTTTAATGTGATCACATAGGCAGTTGAAGATGTACTTTGAGCATTGTAGGTTCTTCCCTCAAAATACCAATGATGCCAGAAGAGATATGTCTTGAAAATCTATCAAGGCCAGATTTTCTGTTCAAAATACACTTCAAATATGTGTGACAGGGAAATCTGTATGGCTTACAAAGTCTTCCTTTCTTGATTTCTCCTTTTTCAAAATCACCATCATACCCCCATCGTGAGAAAAAATTTCTCTATGTATTCGTTTTCGAACACACCAGGGTGTCCTGCTTCAACATCTCCTAACTCAAGAACCCTTTTTATTGTTTGTTCATTGATTCTCAGCCTTCAATTTTTAACCTCAGCAACAATAACTTCACCATCTTCTTCTACGTATGCAGAGTTCCAAAAATCAATAATATATGATCGATAAATCATAGGCTCTGCTGATAAGGCATAGGATTGTCTTGATCTTCTCAAATATTTGATTATTTCTTGACACCCTTCTGAAACAGGAACGTCGGGGTTTAAGAAGGCACACACATTGTGTTCTCTCACAAATCTATTATCCATCTGATCATAAAAAGAAGATTTCGTTAGAATCACATTATTGATATGAGAATACGAACAGTTGAGAGATAAAACACGAATCAAGCAGTTCATTCTTGAACATTACAACATGTTTTACCTTAATAACAACAGATTAGGGACACAGATATATGTTTGTTTAATGTTTTGATGTGGTAAAATTTTAAATGCTATGGAGGAGGAAAAAGTTTGTTGAGAGTGAGTTTTTCTAGGTTTGAAAAGTGAGCTGAAAAAGCGAACAATGAATTTGAGAACTCAGACCGCATCATTTATACTCTCAGACACATTAATTTTATCTCATTAATTAAATAGGACCCTCAACGTATTCTTCTAGAACATCTACGGATCAATAACATCTGCTAATGACATTTAAAATTAAATTACATTAGTTGATCTTTGATCATCCGTAGTTTACCAATCTACGGATAAACATTTAAGTTTTCCACATTGTAGCTTCTGCAGATGCTTAAGATAGCACTGTAGCTTCTGCTGATGCTTAAGATAGCACAATGCAGAGAAATATTGTTGTTTGTATGGTCCAAGTCCATTGGTTAGAACCATTATTGCTTTAGGACCTTGTTGACTTTGTATACATAGCAATTTAGCACAAGAAAGCTTAAAATGATTTTAATAAAATTTTCATGTATCCAGAAGCTAAGATGATGCTTAGATTCCGATTCCTTCAAATTCATAATGAGATAGACAATGCTGCTGATTAAAAAAAACTTAAACTTCATGTATTCTACTCCCCCTAAATTTGTGATTAATGGTGAAATTAAGCATTTAACATAAATTTCTTTAAGAGGAATAACATGATTTTTAACTGTATGATGATGATCAGACATATATACACATATAATGGGATCATACTATAATACTAAGCCTCTTCCTGATGAGTTTTTTGTTGAATTGATACCTAAACTAAGTTCTAATTGCAAGTATATTGTCCACTAAATCCATACAAGAGCTCATGTATCAACTAGGCGTGCTGATTATCATGTTTTTATATTGATTTGGAAATAACTGTTATGGGCTTCACATTTAATTCACAAAGATTTTGTCCTCCCTTTGTAAGTAAAATCATCAATTTTTCACACTTAAGAACTATGTACTTCAAGTTATAAGTTCTATCTTGAGATGCATTTGGCATCTCATTAATGCAATGATGTAAAAGCTCAAGATAATATACAGTTGATCACATAGGATTCTTTTGAGAGCTTAGATATGATCATCATCAGGTTACCAGGTCTTTACTCACGTAAAACAGAGGTGACTTTAACCCAGGTCTTTGTTTACACAAAACATAGGGATGATGAGGATGATGATCTTTTCACCGTTTGTAACTAAACTTCAGTATGGTGATCATACACCAGGTCTTTGTTTACACAAAACAGAGGGAGTATGATTTGCAAAGATAGCTATTATAAAGTGTTGGTACATAATGTGTTTAGATGAGTGATTGGTCACATTAGAAAAAGTCTCACCTTGTATTCTCAAAACTAAGTTTCCCACAAACAATCACTTTAGAATTATGTTTGGCATGCACTTAGCTTAGTTTCCACTCAAGATGAAACTACTCACATATCAAGAAACAAGCTGAGATTTATTGTTATTTATGAATTCAGGAAAAAACAAAGCTACAGTGTACTATCATTTCTCATGCATATGTCATGCTTAAGTATCATTACACACAATATTTTGTTTGTTTAATTTGATTAATCTAAGTTAATCATGCCTAGAGATTCAACTAGAAAGTTAAATCTGACTGAGTCAAAGGCTTTTGTGAATAAATGAGCAAGCTGCTTTGTTGTATCCACATTGACTAACTTAATCAAACCTTTTTCTGAGCAATCTCTCAGAAAATGATATCTTATCTCAATATGTTTCTTTTACTATGTTGTACAGGATTATCAGTTATAAACATAGCAGCAGAATTGTCTATATAAATTGAAGTTAGAAGGAAGTTGTAACCATAGTCAAGCAATTGGTTTTGCAACCAAAGAACTTGAGAGCAACCAGCTGAAGCAGCTATGTACTCAGCCTCAGCTGTGGATACAAAAACATTGGTTTGTTTCTTGCACTGCCATGACACTAGCCTTGGTCCAATGAATTAACATTCACCGGTTGTTTATTTTCTTTACTGTTACATACACCATAGTCACTGTCTGCGTATGAGTGGAGTGTAAAGTCTCCATCCTTTGGATACCAAAGACCAAGTCCTGGTTTTCCTTTGAGGTATCTAAAAATTCTTTTTACAGCATTGAGATGAGTCTCCTTGGGATCATATTGGTACCTAGCACATACACACACAGCATATTCAACAAGGTCTCATGTGATAGACTTAGACATCTTTACCCTTTTGTTTATATGGACTTAGACATGATGCACGTGTTTGGTTAACTTGTTTGGTCTTCTTAGGCTTAGAATTAGACGTATTTGAACCAGAATTTACCTTAACCTTCTCAATTTGTTCATCCAGATTAACAATAGGCATTTTACCTTTTGACTTTAAAGTGGTCTCCTTTTGTTTAGTGACAGATTCAATTGGTTTACTTGTGGAATCTAGATCACTTACAAAAGGAGTGGACACCACATGATCCTTGATTGGGTTGTTATTAATTGGTTTGCTTTTAGCATATTCAATAAGGTCTCATGTGGTGGTGGTACCACTTTGTAACGCAAACCCTCCCCGTTGTTATGTTCTCTTACTAAGTGCTGAACTATGTGAAAAGAACTAGTCCAACTGTGTAATTTTTGTTTTAATGAGCTTACTTCCACTTCCAAAACTTCTTTTTGTTTCTTAGCTTCTTCTAAGGAGTTTAGATAGAACTTAATTTCATTAGCTTGGTTAAAAGCCACAAATTTAGTTTCCCTAAGTTGTTTATTTAACAGTTCTATTTTCTCCTTGTAACTGTGCTCATTTAATTTTAAAATACGATTTGCTTCAGTGCACAGATGCAAGTCCTTTACTAGGCTATCGTTGTGATCTAATAACCTAGCAAATTTCAAATTTATGCTTTCCCTAAATTTATTACAATCAGATTAAGCATGATTATTGAAAAGTTGGTTAGTGGAACTTACCTGAGAAGGTTCAGTTGAATCAGCCATCATAGCAGAGTCTGACTTTTCTGGTGCAGGTGATTCTGAACATGTTGAACTTTGGCCTTCATCATTCAGGTGATTTGCCACATTTGTAGTTTCTTCATTATTTGACATCGCGAGTTCAACTGCTATATCTCCTTCGCTTGTAGAACCGTCATCCAAATCCTCAATGCATGCAATGTTGGATTCTCCCGGAGAAACAAACCGAAAGCTCCAATCTTGCCCTTCATCATCGTGAGCCGTCAAGGCTTTAGGATCCTTACTTGATGATGCAGGACTACTTGTGGGTTTATCTTGACGATTGAAGGATGAGAACGGATTACCATTTCCTGTCATCTTGGGATTCACACACTCACGCTTGAAATGCCCCTTCTCTCCATAGTTAAAACAAGTCACTTTGGTTTTGTCAAAACTAAAGGTTGTATCCTTTGTGGCAATCAAGTTATGTCCGGTCTTTTTAACAAAATTCTTAGCCCTCCGGACAGCACTCTCCAATGCCCACTTGATATCCATTCTTTCCAGCTCAGTCTTATCTACTTATTCGTAGTCTTCATCTGCCAGATGGCAGTTTCCATTCTTCCCCGTGACTAGACCGTCATAGGAATGAACGACAGCTTCTAGGAGATCCATATGCTCCTTTTCTACCTCTACAATCATATTACCAAGATTCTCGGTCTTCAATCTGGTAGCATTGGCTTCAGGTGCTATGTGTTGGTGCACGATGACACTGACGTGTCAAATCCTGAAGTAGTAGCTTGAGACGGAGCGGCTGAACTAGATACAAACACCGTTTGAAGTGGTGCTCCAGATGTTTTTGCTTAAGGAGTGGAGTTGTAAAGTGACGGGTTCTTATCATATGATGCCTTTTGAGACCTGTAATTCATCCTCAACTTTTCCTCTCTCAACTTCAGAATGAAATTGTTGATATCCAACTTCGCTAGCATATCATTCTGCCTGAGGTTTCACACAAAAGAAACCCACTTTTCTGGCAATCCATTTGCAAAATTCGATACCTTGTCTTCCATGGACGTAACAACTCCATGAGTGTGCAGCTCACTCTTCAAGTGCTAGAAACGTCGATAACGTCATTCAAGCTCTCCGTTCCCATCGATGAGAAGTTATCAAACTCCTTTTTCAACGTTTTAGCCTTTACAGCTTTTAATGAGGCATTCCCTTCATACCGTTTTTCCAGAGCATCCCATAGCTTATTTGCTTGCTTGTTCTCAGAGAACTGATGGAATATATCCTTAAGAATGGACTGAGTTAATAGAGCGTACCCTTCTTCTCTACATTGTACTTTGCTTTTGTCCATCAATCATGCCTCCTAAGGTAAGTTTAACTCCATCTGCACCGACCGACATGCTATACCCTGTCTCTATAGATCCCATAGATTTGGGTCTACACCATTTAGGTAGATCTCGAACCTTTGCTTCTATTGTGGATAATCATATAACGTTATCAGCTTTGGGGGCTTATTGTGATTTCCCACTTCATTTTCCAGAAGCAATAGATTTTGGATCCGTGAATCTCTACCTGCGGTGAATGCTGAATACTGATCTTCCATTGCTATTAACTTTTGATTTTAAAACAAACTTTTGTACTTATACGAATGGAAGAACGCGATTGGGCTATTCATGCGATTGAACAATGTGAATGGCTCAATCGTGCGATTGAACAAATGCGGATGGCTCAATCGTGTGATTGGACAGGTACGGATGAACAATGCGAATAGGGTGTTCAGTCGTACGAATGGATAATCGTGCGACTGGAGGCTAATGTTTTTGCAAAAATGAAGGTTTTGAATACTTTCACGCAAAAACACAAATTTGTCACTAACTCTAATTGCCGTATGCCGGAAAAATGTTAACTTTTTGACCTAGAGACGTCGAAAACACTATTGACACAAAAACATTACGTTTTTGAGTGAAAAACATGATTTTTATATCAAAATGGATTGAATCACATGCAAAACAAGAGCCAAGGCCCTGAAACCACTTGTTAGGACTGTTTTCGGTATGGAGTACTAACTGATTTACGTGTGTACCAAACCAAATAGTGCGGAATCCTATTGTTTGATGATCCAATCAGTGAGAACGCAAGTATAATCAATCCGAATGAAACTAAACGTTAAGAATGATAGTAGGATGATTTACTGCGATCTATGAACTTGGAACAGGTGTTCTAGGGTCTCTGGACGGCTAGGGTACCATTTTGTGCGTAGGGAATCGAATTATCTTGTTTTTCCACGAATTAAGTGGTATTTATAGGTTAGGGTTTTCCATTCGCGCGATGAACCATTTCATGCGGTTGATCCATCTGCACGATTGAAAATTCAATCATGCGATTGAGTCAATCTCATGTTACAATCATGCGACTAATCCAGTCTCCTGGTTCAGTCGTGCGACTGATCCGGTCTCCTGGTTCAGTCGTGCGACTGATCCGGTCTCCTGGTTCAGTCGTGCGATTGGTTCATTAGCATGAAGTATTCATGCATAAGGTCCATTGGCATGGTCCATTCGCATGAGAACTTCACATGATTAAGTTCAAGCACGTTTCTCAATCATTATTGACTAAGAACTATGTAAACAACCACAAACTTATATAGTTAGTTCAATATGTGTTAACACACAATAATCAATGAAATATTAAACATTATAAGTATCACAAACCATATATTTCATTCATACCCATTATGTTACATATATGTAAGACATGAAAGACATTTTACATTAAGCTCATAAACTAGTACACATGTATCTACATTTTTCACGAACAAGACCGGAGCACCCCAAGGAGAGATACTCGGTCGAATGAACCCCTTATAAAGAAGCTCTTGCAATTGCTCCATCAACTATTTCATCTTGGTCGGAGGCAACCGATATGGCGCCTTAGCAATAGGTTGGGCACCCGGTATCAAGTCAATCGGGAACTCAATCTCGCGGTCAGGTGGCACTCCTGGTAAGTCTTCGGGAAACACGTCTGGAAAGTCACACACCACCGGTACATTGGTCAGTTGTGGTGTTGGCGTGTCCACATCCTCTACGTAGGCCAAGTAGGCACTACATCCACACCTCATGCACTTTCCTGCCACCGCCATTGAATCACTTTCGGGATCGTAGTGACTCGATCACCATAAACCGTCACTGAACTCCCGTCAGATGCTGTCAATCGAATCATCTTCTTGCGACGCACAATGTTCGCCTCATAGTCTGCCAACCAATCCATTCCTAGGACTACGTCAAACCCGCCTAAGGTCATCATAAATTGTCTAACAGGAAACTTATAACCTTCTAGTTCTATGTCACAACCCTCTATCATCTCAGATATCCTAGTAGATTTACCTATGGCAGCTTCTACATCGAAGGGCGTATCTATATTCTTACTACTAACAGGCAATTTAGCATAGAAAGCAGCAGCAATAAAACTTTTACTAGCACTAGAATCAAATAACACAGAGGCTAAAGTTTGGTTTACTAGAAACGTACCTAACACAACATCGGGGTCCGTCCTAGCCTCCTCATGTGACATCGTGAACGCTCTGGCACTCACCCTCTGTCCTTCTCCTCCAACCTTCTTTGCCTTCGAACCTTCAGCCCTCGGCTTCTTGCAGTCCCTACTCATGTAGCCCTCCCTGCCATAGTTAAAAAATCTCCCCGTTTTGCACTCCCGTGCCATATGACATGGCTTCCCATACTTGAAGTACACGTTCAATCCCCATCTACACTTCCGGTGTGCTCCTTTCAACACTTGCCACACCTTTTCATCCCCGCATCAGATGTGACCACACGTCAGTCATCCACCCATGCACCTTTATTGCTTGGAGTGGCCCCGCCATGTTCAGTTCCGGTCGCCATCACCTTTCTTGCTTCCTTCAGCCACCACCATAGTTCTTTCATCATACAACCTCCTGGCCAAATCAACAGCCGACCTAAACATGCTCAGTTGGGCAGCAATCATGTGCTTGAGAACATCTGCTGGCAAGCCCTGAATATACCTCTTGATCTTTCAAGACAGAGGTGTCACCTTGTCAGGCACCAGCCGTGCCATTTCATTAAACTCCGTGGTGTTGCTGATGTGTCATGGTTCCCGCCTCCAGCTGCAAGAATTCCTTTCCACCTTATCCATTTCCCTATGAGGACAGAACTCCTCGATCACCACCTTATCCACTTCATTCATGGTACATCATTATCATTAACTTTCGTTACTTTCATTCTCAATCATTCATAATTTCTTACTTTCATCCGTACACTCATTACTTTCGATAACATGTACAATACTTAAAGAAAATGGATGCCATCATTGGGTGTGAACCTCCATACATATGCTTGCAAGCCTTTCATACATTCATTTCATTCTTTATTGCATGCATGCTTCATTATGTTCCTCTTTTCATTATCTTCCACTTTATGTTATATAATACTTTTCATTTCATTGATTAACAATCAACGTAAAGCCACAGGAAAAATAATCATACATAATAAGGAACATAAACATGAACATACAACATCACCATACAAGGCACATCATACATGCATACATAACATGCATACCATCATGAATAAGCATCAATCATACATTGCCTAATACATCATATATGACTTCAAAAAGTCAACTTACATAGCCCCCGAGAACCTCCCAAGTCAAAGCCTACTTTTACATTTTCCCCAAAAATCAGAAAATAATTCTAAGTCTTTAGGCACATGGGCACTATGCAGGCGCATGGCCTTTCAGACGCATGAGGAACACTTAGGCGCGTTGGGAACTTTTCAGGCGCATCAGCACTATTGGGGCGCATGAACAATACTTAGTCTATTCTGGGCGATTCTAGACGCATGAACACTATACAGGTGCATGAGTGCCTTGGTGCATGAACTATCTGGGCGTATGAACACTTAGTCAATTTTCAGCCTATTTCTAGGTGCATGTGTACTATTTGAGCGCATGAGGTTTTGGGCACATGGGAACCTTTAGGCAGTTACTTCTGTTGGGCGCATGAGCTACTGTTTGGGTGCAAGAGCAGACTATATCACACTGAAGCATCATAATTCAGTCCCCAAACATCACCTATCATGTTCTAAACTTAAATCATACATTCTAAGCCTTAGGAACACAACCATAACATCATCAAACACATACATAGCCTAAAATCAAACCCCACCCGAAATCACACACATACAGGTATAAACCCAACTTTATAAAAACGTTCATACATGCATTTCCAGCCCCAAAGCAGTTAAAAGCAAGTAAAAAGGGGGTTCTAGATCTCACCTTTGTAGCCTTTGATTTTGACTTCTTCAAAAACCCGTTTGCAACATAGTTCAACCACCTAGAAACCCACCAAAACACACACCCGAACACATACAACATACATAAGCATACAACCGAGGATAAAACCAGTTAAGAACATCATAAACTCATGAATTCTTACCTTGAATTTAAACCTTTTTCTTGTTCTTTTCAAAACCCAAAAGCTCTACACTTTCTCTCTCTAGAATTCGTAAGCAGAAATGTGATGTGCAAGAAGTGGGCGGCCATCACCTTTATTCACCAACTTTTTCCAAGTGTTGTCCTTTTGTCACCTTTAGTCCCTCCACTTAGGCTTTATTTCCTTTCATTCTTTTCCTTCACTTTATTCTTTTGTTAATATATTTAAAAGAATAACAGGGTGTTACACATCTACCACATGAGCAAACATGGGCATGTCTCCTCCTTCATACTTCCTAGATATTTATTTCAGAACAAATCTACCTAGGTGTGCTTGAACAAATACATCGCCATCTACAGCAGTCCCAGGCAGATCAGCATTAATGATCAGTTCCAGAAACCTTGGAAACATGTACATCTTGTCAACCTTTTGTACTTTGATATGATCACATAAGCAGTTGAAGATGTAGTTTGAATATTGTATGTTCTTACCTCAAAGACACCAATAATGCCTGAAGAGATATGCCTTGAAAATCTGTCAAGTCTAGATTTCCTGTTTAAGATGCACTTAAGATAAGTGTGCTAGAGAAATTTGTATGGCTTGCAGAGTCTTCCTTTCTTTATCTCTCCCTTCTTAAAGTCACCATCATACCCCATCAGTAGAAAGACTTTCTCTATGTATTCAATCTCGAACACATCAGGTTGACCAACTTCTACATCTCCCAACTCAAAAACCCTTCTTATCGTCTGTTCATCCGATCTTAGTCATTGATTCTTCATATCTATCACAATAACTTGTCCATTTTCTTCCATTCGGGTAGAGTTCCAAAAATCAGTAATGTGCGATTGATGAATCACTAGCTCTGTTGATAAGGCATAGAATAGCCTAGATCTTATTAAATATCAAATAATGTCTTTGCATACTTCTGAAATAGGGACGTCATGGTTTAAGAAGGCACACATATTGTGCTCTCACACAAATCGATTATCCATCTGTTCATAAGAATAAAGAATATTTCGTTAGAATCACATTATTGATATGAGAATGCGAACAGTTATGATAATAACCAAGAATCAAACGGTTCATTATTGAACATTATGACATGTTTTACCTTAAATACAGTGATCCGAGAACTGAGTTATGTGTTTGCTTGTTGTTTTGATTTGGTAATTTTGAATGTTAGAGAAAAGGGGAAAAGTTTGTTAAGTGTGATTTTCTAGGTCTGAAAAAGTATCCTGAAAAAGTGAATAATAAATATTGAAGTCAAAGAACATCATTTATACTCTCTCAGACACATTAATTTTATTTATTAATAATGTGGGAGCCTAAACAATTTAACTTATCCGCAGTTCTTAGTTCTTCAGCACATTATCTACGGAATTCGTATATCATCTGCGGATGACTTAAAAACTTCTGCTAATTAAGTATAATTTAAATTTTCATAGGTTACCAATGTATGAAATTAGATTATACTTTTTGTACTGGCTCATCCGTAGTTTACCAATCTACGGATGGACAAATTTAATAAAGTTTCCACACTGTAGCTTCTACTGATGCTTAAAAGGCACTGTGGCTTTTGCTGATGCTTAAAAAGCACTGTGGGGAACTTATTTTATTGTATGGTTCAAGTCCACTGCTTTGAACCATTTATTGCTTTTGGACCTTGTTGACTTTGTATTCATGACAATTGTGCACAAGAAAGTTTAAATTTTAAAAACTTCATGTATCCAAGAGCCAAGATGGTGCTCAGGTTCCAATTCCTTCAAATTGATAATGGTTTAGACAATTCTGTTATGAACATTTCATGATTCTACTCCTCCTAATTTTTTTATTAATGTTGAAAGAATGCATTTATCATAAATTTCTAAGAAGATTATCAAGAAACGAGTGGCAATGTGATAATGCACAAGCATATATATACACATATAAAGGAATTAGACTATAATACTAAGCCTCTTCCACATGAGTTATTTTGTTAAATTGATACCTGAACTGAGTTCTTATTGCAAGTATATTGTCCACTTAAATCCATACAAGAGTTAGTGTATCAACTATGCATTTGTTTATCATGTTTTCATGTTGATTAGTTAGTAACTGTTGTGGGCTTCACATTCAAGTCACATAGAGTTTGACCTCCCTTTGTGAGTCAAATCATCACTTTTTCACACTGAAACTATTACTTTAAGTTATAAGTTCTATCTTGAGATGCATTTGGCATCTTATTAATGCATTAATATAAAAGCTCAAAATTAATATATAGTTAATCACATTGGGTTCTTTTGAGAGCTAAGATATGATCATCATCAGGTCACCGGGTCTTTACTCACGTAAAACAGAGGTGCCATTAACCTAGGTCTTTGTTTACACAAAATAGAGGGATGATGAGGATCATGATCTTTTCACTATTTGGTTACTGATATACAGCATGGTGATCATACACCCAGGTCTTTGTTACACAAAACAAAGGGAGTATGATTTGCAAATAGATATTATAAAGTGTCAGTACATAGTGTGCTTAGATGAGTGATTGATCACATTAGAATAAGACTCACTTTCTGTATCCTCAAAATGAAGTTTCCCACAAACAATCACTTTGCATTATGTTTGGCATGCACTAAGTGTAGTTTCCACTCAAGATGAACCTACTCACATATCAAGAAACTAGCTTAGATTTTAATGATATTTAAGAATTCAAGAATAAGCAAAGACATAGTGTACTATCACTTCCCAAGTATGTGTCATGCTGAAGCATCATTACATGCTTCGGAAGATACTTCAGAAGTTTCTTTCGAAGGGTAAATTGCTTTTGGAAGAAAAATTATACTATGACAGGCATTATTCTCAAGGTAATCTATTTATTACAGGTTACACACATATGCTTTTCTTTGTTTATTCATAATGATTAATCTAAGTTAATCATGCCAAGAGACTCAATCAAAAAATTAAATCTAACTAAATCAAAGGCTTTAGTGAATAAATCAGCAAGCTGATTTGTTGTATCCATTTTGACTAACTTGATCAAATCCTTTTCTGAGCAATCTCTTAGAAAATGGTATCTTATTTCAATATGTTTTGTTTTACTATGTTGCACAGGATTAGCAGTTATAAACATAGCAGCTGAATTGTCTATGTAAATTGAAGTTTGAAGGAAACCGTAACCATAGTCAAGCAATTGGTTTTGCAACCAAAGGGCTTGGGAGCACCGGCTAAAGCAGCTATGTACTCAGCCTCAACTGTGGATACAAATACATTGGTTTGCTTTTTGCACTGCCATGATACTAATCATGGTCCGATGAATTGACATCCCTAGTTGTAGATTTTCTATTGTTATTGCATCCACCATAGTCACTGTCTAAATATGAGTAGAGTGTGAAGTCACGTCTTTTTATACCAAAGACCAAGTGCTGGTTTTCTTTTGAGATATCTGAAGATCCTTTTCACAGCATTCAGATGAGACTCTTTTGGATCAAATTGGTACCTAGCACAAACACACATAGCAAACATAATGTCAGGTCTACTACCAGTTAAATACATAAAGGATCCTATCATTGATCTATATATTCTTTTATTAATAGATTTTCCCGAAGGATCAAGTACAATACATAAGGGATCCTATCATTGATCTATATAATCATTGATTAATAGATTTTCCTGAAGGATCGGGTACAATCTTTTCAATTATTAAGGCTGGTGTTTTGCATGAAGATGCATCAACAAGATTGTACTTCTTCAATATTTGATGCATGTATTTTGCTTGATGAATATCCCATCTGTCTTTTGATGTTGAAGAATATCCAACAAATAAACCATCATAGACTTTTTCTGAAAATTTTCCCAATGATTCTTTTATGTTTAAAACAAATAGATGACACCCAAAAGCTCTAAGATATCCTATGTAAGGTTTTCTTTTAAATAAAAGCTCATAAGATGTTTTGTTGTGTCCTTTGACTTCTATTTTGAACATTGCATGCAATATTCACTACCTCAGCCCAAAAGGTGATAGGCAATTGTGAGTCAGCTAGCATTGTTTTGGCTGCTTCAATAAGTGTTCTATTTCTTCTTTCAGCGACTCCATTCTGTTGTGGAGTTCTTGGTGCATTGAATTGCCTTGCTATACCTTTAGTCCTGCAAAAGGAATCCAAGTTGGAATTGACAAATTCAATACCATTATCACTCCTAAAAATTTTAACTTTTACATCAAGTGGATTCTCAATCTTGATGACAAAGTCCATTGATGTTTTCGATGTTTCACTTTTTTTAAGAAAAAGACCCATGTAACCTAGGGAAATCATCAACTATCACCAAACAATATTATCTCTTTCCAATGCTCATCACATTTGTAGGACCAAACAGATCCATGTGAAGCAATTTGAGTGGTGTAGTTGTATTGATAGTTTTGGATTTATGAGACACTCTATGTTGTTTTCCTTTGTAACAAGAAGTACAATGAGTTAAGCAATGAAACTCTTTCTTTGGCAATCCAATGACTAAGTCATTTTTCACCAATTTGTTCATTTTCTTCATGTTAGAATGAACAAGCCTTCTATGCCACAATTGAGATTCATCTTCTGATGACTTAGATAGGTGGCATGTTTCATGTCTTGTGAGTGAGGTGTTATTCATGTCCAAAACATAAGTGTTTCCTTTTCTTGATGTTTTAAGAATGACCCAATCTTCTAGAACAAAAAAACTTGGCTTAAGAATGTAACCCTTAGAGTTATCAAACAATGTTTTATAATTTTGATCACAAATTTGAGACACACTCAGTAAATTATACTGTAGATTTTCACAATAGTTTACTTTTGCAAACTTGAGCACCCCATTTGTTACCATTCCTTCACCAACAATTTTCCTCCCTTCTTATCCCCACCAAATGCCACATAAGAAGCATTTTTATGTTTGAAGTCATGGAGAAGTGAACAGTTTCCTGTCATATGCCTGGAACAACCACTGTCAACATACCACTTGTTGTCAGCTCTCCAAGATTTTTTCTGCATTCAGAAATAAATCAGTAGGAATTGACAACCCGAGCCTTAATGATATTGGGTTTGCGAGCAGTGTCTAAAATAATTACTCCATCATGAATAAGTCTTGAAGTTTTAGTTTTAGTTTTGCTTGATTCACTCGGAGTTGTTTTAGGTGAGGATGATTCTGTTGAAGGAGATGTTGATGAACTAGGTTCTTGTTTCTCAATTTCTTCTTTATTCAACTTATTTTTGTTGGTTTGAGGCTTTGATTTTGATAATGAATCTTGAATATTAAATGTTTCACTATCTTTTGTTTTTGAATGAGGTATATGAATTCCCTTTTCAAAATTATCGAAGAATGCATCATCAGCCTTTGGTTCCTTTTCAGTCAAATCCACCCTTTTATGAGGTGTTTTTAATTGCTAGAAAGTTTTTCTTTTCTTCAAAGGATGAACATCAGTGGATGTCTTTTCCTTTGATTTTGGCTTTTGTTTTTGTTCGGACTTCTTGACTTTTGCATCTTTTTCACGGCAGTAGATTGAGTGTCTGATTCAGCTTTATCTGATTGTTTCTTCTTTGTGCCTTTTGTCTTGTTTTTTTGGTTAAAATAACATTCCTGAGTTGAATGGTTATTTTTGTTGCAAATAGCATAATGTTTGTTGAAGTAATAGTCAGATGTCATTTGATTTTTCATATTGCAAATAGAACAATAACTACTGTAGTAATAATCTTTAGTATTATGGTTTTTCATGTCACCCCATTTGCAATACATCTCATCTGATTCTTTGTCAGCATCAGTTAATTTCTTCTTGTTTGCCAACTTCTGAGGCTTTGAATCCTTTTTCTATTTTGAAGTTGATTTTTCCTCTTCCAGCTTGTGAAGCTTGGTTTGTTTGTTGTTGACTTCCTCTTTCGTAGATCATCTACTAAATCAGCATTAACTTCTACTGAAGAGGTTTTCTTCTTCCGTAGATCTTGTACTGAAGAAAGGTTCTTCTTCCGCTGATGATCAGCTGACGTCCTTTTCTTCTTTTCCATGGATGATTTGTGTCTTTCCTTAGTAGAGGCATACTTCTCATTCACTTCATTGGAAGATTTTTGTTGCTAATTTAGTTCTTGAAGACCTTTATTTAATTGAGCTATTCTCTTGCAGATGGTCTTCAGCATGTTTCTTTGTTTAGGAGGGTATTGCAGGTTTGTTTCTTTAAGCACTTTTGGAATATTTGTTTCAAAAGCAATATTCTTATTCTTGTTTTGAAGATCATCATCATGTTCATCAAAATCATCCAAGTCATCACACTTATCAAAGTCAAATTCTAAATCCATTTTATTAATGTTGTTTGATTTAGAAGACTCAATTTCATTCACCTTAGTTTCATTATTAATGTTTTGTTGATTAGAACTTGTTTCTACATTGGTGCTTGGCACAAAATGATTTGACAAGTTATTTGTCATTGATTTAGGCAAAGGAACATAATTATTGTTTATAGGAGGTGCCACTGCATTATATCCCAACCCAGACCTGTTCTTTGATTCAATATGAGAATTTAATAATTTCTCATATTGTTGAGATGAAAGTTGAAACTTTTGAAGTTTCACTTCAGTTGATGCATGATCGGCCATGGATTTAGTTAAGGAAGTGGTCAGATGCTCAACTTATGCTTTTAAACTATAATTTTCAGAAACAATTTTATCTAAATCCTTTTGGTAAGAGTTAATTTTTATTTGATATAACTTATGTTCTCTAACATGAGATTCATTCAAATCATTGTTTCTTTAACTTTATCAGCTAATTGTTAAACATGGACTCTATATCTTTCTACTTCCTCAACACATATTGATGAACATAACCTGTCTCTTACCTCACTTGCCATGGGTGGAACTTTATTTTCCATGTGAGCCATTAAAGCTTGATTTTCTTCCAAGACTTCCTTCTCATACATACTCCAGTCATAGGTTCCGTCTTGAAGAATGATCAGCCCAGATTCTTTTGAGTTGCTTGTTCCTACTGATGTATTAGTGGCTGGTGGGGATGAGTTGGCAAGTTGTGGCTGGCTGAAGGATCTTTGAGATGATGAAGTTTGTTTAGACTGATGTTGCTGATGTTGTGTTGATTTCAATAACTTGAACTTTTGGTTCTTGATGGGGTTGTTGTTGTTGATGATGATCAGTGACCAGAGAGACTAGTTCAGTTTTATTTGAGAGTACAGGGGATTCAGTTTTGGATAATGACAGTTTAATTGTACTTGCTTGTGAGGCTACTCTGTCTCCCCAGTGTAAATACTCTCAGTGGCTGAATTTTCTGGATTTGGAGGTTGTTGATAAGGTTGCATTTGAAGCTGATTTGGTGATGGAGTGTGGATTGGAGAGATTAGCTCTGTGTTTTGGTTGTTTTGTGATAGAGGGTGAAAGGGAGAGTTTGGTTTAGTGTTTTGGCTGTTTTGTGATAGAGGGTGAAAGGGAGAGTTTGGTTCAGTGTTTTGGCTTGCTGGTGAATTTGGTAGGGATGATTGAGATTGATGATGTATGGGTGATATAATAGGTGAATGAGTGTCTTGAACTGAATTGGCTTGAGATTCCTCTTGTTGAACATCCCACACAAGCTCTTGAGGAATATTTGCAGCAGCATCAACCACATGTGCAAACATGTCCATGTCACCTCCTTTGTATTTTCCAGAAATTTTGTTCAAAATAGATCTACCAAGGTGTGCTTGAACAAACACACCACCATCCACAGAAGTTCCAGGCAGATCCGGATTAATGATCAGTTGAAGAAACCTTGGAAACATATACATCTTATCAGCCTTCTGCACTTTAATGTGATCACATAGGCAGTTGAAGATGTACTTTGAGTAATGTAGGTTCTTCCCTCAAAATTACCAATGATGCCAGAGAGATATGTCTTGAAAATCTATCAAGCTAGATTTTCTGTTCGAAATACACTTCAAATATATGTGAAAGAGAAATCTGTATGGCTTACAAAGTCTTCCTTTCTTGATTTCTCCTTTTTCAAAATCACCATCATACCCCATCATGAGAAAAACTTTCTCTATGTATTCGTTTTCAAACACATCAGGGTGTCCTGCTTCAACATCTCCCAACTCAAGAACCCTTCTTATTGTTTGTTCATTGATTCTCAGCCTTCGATTTTTAACCTCAGCAACAATAACTTCACCATCTTCTTCTACGTATGCAGAGTTCCAGAAATCAGTAATATGTGATCGATAAATCACAGGCTCTGCTGATAAGGCATAGGATAGCCTTGATCTTCTCAAATATCTAATAACAGTAGATTAGGGACACAGATATATGTTTAATAATGTTTTGATGTGGTAAATTTAAATGCTATGGAGGAGGAAAAAGTTTGTTGAGAGTGAGTTTTTCTAGGTCTGAAAAGTGAGCTGAAAAAGCGAACAATGAATTTAAGAAGTCACACCGCATCATTTATACTCTCAGACACATTAATTTTATCTCATTAATTAATTAAGACCCTCAACGTATTCTTCCGTAGAACATCTATGGATCAACAACATCTGCTGATGAACATTTAAAATTAAATTACATTTGTTGATCTTTGATCATCCATAGTTACCAATCTACGGATAAACATTTAAGTTTTCCACATTGTAGCTTCTGCAGATGCTTAATATAGCACTGTAGCTTCTGTTGATGCTTAAGATAGCACTGTAGCTTCCGCTGATGCTTAAGATAGCACAATGCAGAGAATATTGTTGTTTGTATGGTCCAAGTCCATTGGTTAGAACCATTTATTGCTTTAGGACCTTGTTGACTTTGTATACATGGCAATTTAGCACAAGAAAGCTTAAAATGATTTTAATAAAATTTTCATGTATCCAGAAGCTAAGATGATGCTCAGATTCCAATTCCTTCAAATTGATAATGAGATAGACAATGCTGCTGATTAAAAAAACTTAAACTTCATGTATTCTACTCCCCCTAAATTTGTGATTAATGGTGAATTTAAGCATTTAACATAAATTTCTTTAAGAGGAATAACATGATTTTTAACTGTATGATGATGATCAGACATATACACACATATGATGGGATCATACTATAATACTAAGCCTCTTCCTGATGAGTTACTTGTTGAATTGATACCTAAAAAAAGTTCTGATTGCAAGTATATTGTCCATTAAATCCATACAAGAGCTCATGTATCAACTAGGCATGCTGATTATCATGTTTTCATATTGATTTAGAAATAACTGTTATGGACTTCACATTTAATTCACAAAGATTTTGTCCTCCCTTTGTAAGTTAAATCATCAATTTTTCACAATTAAGAACTACGTACTTTAAGTTATTGTTGGACCAAAAGAACCAATGAGCCTGATCAGAAAAACCTCTAAGTCCCACAGACATTACAACTGCTGAAGAAGATCACAACAGCTGAAGACATCAGTTGATTACAAGGTCTGAAGACAAGATCTGAAGATTTCTACTGAAGACAAAGTCTGAAGGTAAGGTACTGAAGACAAAGTCTGAAGCTATCAGCTGAAGACAATGTCTGAAGTAAAAGTCTAAAGAACAAAGGCTGAAGACAAAGACTGAAGACCAGAGTGATCAGTAGTTGTCACAACAGCTGAAGTTATTAACTTCAGTAGTTGTGATGGTTTTCCTTTTCAATACTTGTAATTTACTTTTCAGTAGTTTATAGTTTCTGTAGTTTTAGTTCAGTAGTTTTATGTTCTTGTACTTAGCATTCTCTGAGATGTGATCAGTTGTTGAGAACATTCTCAGTAGTTTGCATAGTTTCAGTTGTTTGTATAATTCTGTTAGATGTCACTATCAAGTGACATCAGCAGACGTCACATTTCTTATATAAGGAATGTTGACCTAATTGTAACGTGTGACATTCAGCCACCACGAAAGCATTTGAATGAAATATTCCTTTTGCTGAATTCTCTCTCTCTCTCTCTCTATAATCATGTGCTTTTATATTGAATATCAATTGAGTTCTTGCTAAATTGTCTAATTCATTGTTCGAATTTCCACTGCAATCTATTCTAATTGATCAAACTTAGATCACTGATTCTAACAAATGGTATCAGAGCAGGTTAATCATTGATCGATCTAACAATTGATCATTGAAATACTATTTCGATATCTAAGTCTGATCGAATTAGTATATTTGCAAGAATTGGTTATAGAGATTGAATTTCTGCTGCTTTCGGTTATTTGCTTTGAGATTTCTCTTGGTTCATATTGAGTTTGTTGTGTTTTGCGCTAAATCAGTTAAAACTTAATTGAATTTGATTGAATCTGAGAATGACTACTCCTTCTAATGACCCTCACAATACTGGTTCCTCAACCAAGCCTCCGATGCTGGTTAGGACTAGTATAACATATGGCAACGAAGAATGCTCCATCACCTGTATGATAACAGTTCAGGTTGTTGGACATCTATGGTACATGGTCCACACAAGCCTATGGTGAACAATCTAGAAACCAACCAAATGGTTCTGAAGAAGAAGGAACAATAGTCAGATAAGGATCAAAAACTGTTTGAGATTGATGCTAAAGCACATGGAATTCTGGCCATGGCACTGCTGAATGAAACCTATTCTGGGCTTATGCATCATGAAACTGCTCATGACCTCTGGAATGCATTGAAAGAACAATTTGGTGGAACAGATGAGGTCTTAGCAAACAACAGAGAAATCTTTGCCCAACAATATGAGACATTCTCTCATAGGAAGGGTGAGACACTGACTCAACAGTTTGAGCGTTTTTCCTGTTTGATCTCTGAGCTGAAAATGGTCAAACATGAATACACTAATAGCCAGATGAACAACAGATTCCTCAGATCACTGCCTGAGAGGTGGGACACATATACCATTGTCTTACACTCCAGTGCAAATCTGGATAGCCTATCTCTTACCCAACTCCATGGGAAACTGCTTACATTTGAAAGAGAGATAGAGCAGAAAAGGAAACTGGCATCATCAGGAAAGCTCACTGATGACTTTGTACCAGGGAACACTGCCTTGGTTGGTCATAAGTCAGAATAAGCTGCATCAGAAAGCAATTATGATGAGCATATATATTTCTCTTCAAACAGTTCTGATCATGCATTTGTTAGTGTTGATAGTCAGTCAGGCTGTAATAGTGACAATTTGTGCTTCATTATGGATGATTTGAAAGGTATTGCTGATGATGACCTAGAAGAGATGGATATTCTAAGCCAAATGGCATTGATTAATATCAGATCTCAAAAGTTCTACAAGAGAACTGGCAGGAAATTTCCAGGACTCTCTGGCAAAACCAAAGTTGGTTTTGACAAGAGTAAGTTGAGGTGTCACAAATGCCACAGGCTTGGGCACTTTGCAAGAGAGTGTAGATCAACTGGATCTAACTCCTCTGCACCCTTTGTGACTTTTCCAAGCAATAGTTCACAAAACAGAGGGCAACATCCTGCTAGTTCTGGTCATCACTCATAACCTATATCTCCTGCATATTTTGTCCCTCAGGGTCCAATGCCAT
Source organism: Flaveria trinervia (assembly GCA_025506515.1). Lineage (NCBI taxonomy): Eukaryota > Viridiplantae > Streptophyta > Magnoliopsida > Asterales > Asteraceae > Flaveria > Flaveria trinervia. Next base: position 16,943,436 of record CM046458.1, on the reverse strand, counting down.
ATCCATATCCTGCTATTACATGCCACAGCCAAATCAAGTTCAAGTTCCTATTGCACAACAACCTCAAGCCTTACCTGAGCCTCAACCATCTCAATCATCTCAATCACAACCTCATCACAACTTCTTCACCCCTGGTACTGTTGACTGAGCAGCCTACCAGATGATCTTTCTGGTAATGAGCAATTATTTGCTAGTGATGGTCAACATGGTGGTGAACATCCTTTTGAAATCTTGCTCTAATGGCCCTGGAGTCTACTGAGGGTTCATGCTCCAATGCATCTTCATCACAGGTAACCCAGGTATCCTTTGAGGCTAAGGCCAAGCTATGTTCTGAATCTTGCATAGCTGTATTTATCTCTATTAGAGAGGCAAATGTAGCTTTAATAAATCAAAATCTTGAGCTTGAGCAAACCCTTTCCAAAAGAAAAGCTGAGTATGAGTCTATCCTTAATGATAAAGATGATGAGATTTATAAGCTTAAATGCCAATTAAATGATGAAAAGGCTAAGCTAGAGGTCATTCTTGAGAACCACAGAGATCTTAAAGAAACACTTGTAGCTACCCAAGTTGAGTGTGACCGCTGCGTATCATCCTGCAAGGGATTTGAAATGCTTCTCAGCAAGCAACAGCTTCAAATGTGAAGTTTGGAATTGTTACAACCACATTGCACCACCTACAGATTTTACTCCAAAATCAATAGTAAAACCTGAAGGTGAAAGTAATTTCCAAACTACATCATCATGTGTTCATCCTCAAGTGATCAACCAAGATCAGAAGATGAAATCAGTGTTGATACCTCAGCAAAACAATTGCCTGAGGGTTGGGTTAATACTGATAACATATGAAGCTGAGTACTTCAGCTGTTGTCCCTCAAAGTACCTCAAGTACTAAAGGGCAAGTCACAACATCTGAAAAGCATTTCAAATCAACTAAATAAAAGGATTAACAACTGCTGAGGAATCTATCATATGGTCTTTTAGGACAAATAGAGAATAGCTAAAGAACAGGTCTTCAGTTGTTACAGATCCTTCAGTACTTAACACAAGTACTAAAGGAGGAAAGTACCAAAGATCACACCTTTAGTAGTTTCCACATCAGCGGTTGATCAATCCAAGAAAGAATAAGCCATGTGAAATATGTGGTAAATTCAATCATCTTTCTGATGAATGTTGGTACAAAAAGGGTTCCAAACTCAACAGAGATAAGCTCATTAAAATTCAGATGGATAAAATGAAAAATGATTGAGACCAAGTTTGTACCACAGTCATCCCAATATGATAAACCCAAGGCTTCATCCAAATCCAAAAAGAAGGATAGAGTTTATCATAAAACAGCTGACAGTGTTCCTCATGATAAAAATCAGACTAAGTCTGTGAATTTCAAGGAGGAAATGGTGGGTCACAGGAACTCATCAAAAACAAGTACTGATGTGTCACAAGAGCTGAAAGCTTTAGCTACAAATCAGACACAACTTGTTATGATGGTTCAGCATTTGTTAGGGAGAGTTAACCAACTAGATGCACCTGTGATCAAACCACTCAAAAGGTATTTCAAGCCCAAATCCAAGGAATCCATTTCAGCACCATCTCCACCTTCATCAGCTATTAATCATGAGAAACAAGTTAGCGTTAAATCTGTTGATGAAAACAAACCCAAAACCAAAAGGGTTTGGGTCTCAAAACCTAACTAGTTCCTTGTGATGAATGCAGGGTTCTTCAGCATGCAAAAGGAGCATATGGTATGTAGACAGTGGAGGATCTATGCATATGACAGGGAGCAACTCTCTTCTTAATGACTACTCTTAAGGAAAGAAGGGATTTGTTTCTTTTGGAAATGATGCTAAGGGTTACATCATCAGGAAAGGATATGTGTCTAATGGAGAACTCAGATTTGATGATGTTACCATGTGGAGAATCTCAAGTATAATCTACTGAGTGTCAGTCAGATGTGTGATAAAGGGCATGTTGCACTTTTCACAAGCCAGAACTGCAGGATTCTGTCTTCCCAAGTTCTGAGGTTGATTGGTAAGGTATTGGATGAACATACTCTCCTAAAGGCCAACAGGATTGGAAGAGTATATGCCTGGATTTGTCAAAGAAGATTGATTTGAAGGGTCATCCTTGCTTGTTCTCCAAATCCTCTCCTCAGGAATCTAAACTATGGCACAGAAGGCTGGGTCATGTAAATCTCAACAACATGAATCTGTTGATCCACAATAGTTTAGTGAGAGGTCTACCAATAAAGGAGTTCCACTGTGATGAAACCTGCACTGCTTGTTTGAAAGAAAACAGCACAAAGTCTCATTCCCTCCTATTGAAGAACCTAAGTCCACTGCCTACTTGGAGTTACTGCACATGGATCTATTGGTCCTGTGAGAGTGATGAGCATGGCAAAGAAGAAATACTGTCTGGTAATTGTGGATGATTACTCCGATTTGTATGGACTTTCTTCTTGCATTCAAAGGATGAGGTTGCTCAGACGATTAAACTTTGTGTTATATGTCGAGAAGCAGTATTCCCTATCAGTCAAGTGTATAAGGAGTGATAATGGAATAGAATTCAGAAACCATACACTTGATGATTTTTATCTCTCAAGGGAATCAAGAGGCAGTTTAGCATCCCAAGGACTCCAGAACAAAATGGAGTAGTGGAGAGAAAGAACAGGACCCTAATTGAAGCTGCAAGGTCCATGTTGGCTGACTCTGGTTTGCCATTGACCTTTTGGGCTGAAGCTGTCACACACAGCTTGCTATGTGCAGATAGAGTTCTAGTAATCAAAGGTTGATGAAGACTCCATATGAAGTTCTACTTTATTTGGCTCCTCTAATTTCATTCTTCAAAGCATTTGGGTGTCCTTGTTTCATTCTCAACACAAAGGATCAACTCCGCAAATTTGATCCTAAGGTGGATGCAGGGTATTTTGTAGGATATTCATCCACATGCAAGGCTTACAGAGTCTTCAACTGCAGAACAAAGATAGTTGAAGAAACCTTGCATGTGAAGTTCAATGAATCTCCTAAGGAAAATTCCACAAAACCCTGTGGAGTTGTTTGATCTGGATATACTGCAATATGTTCCTTATCAACCTCCAGGTTGCAGATCATGTGAATAAATCATCTTCTGCAGCAAGTCTTCCACCTGGTGGTACTGAAGATGATGATGATATCAATACTCACCTTTTCAATTTTAGTGATCAACTGCCTGAGTCCACTAAACTTGATGTTCCTGTAGCTTCAGCAACTCCATCCACAAAAATGCTGATGAGATTTCTGACTCCTTTACATCATTTGAATTGCCATCTCATACTTGGTTTCCAGAGTCTGGATCAACATCTGCTGCTGCTGAACCTGCTACAAACACTTGCACTGATCTTATAGTGTACCAAGAGCTGAAGAATCACCCCATGTCTCAAATCATTGGTGATATCAATGCTGGTGTCTCAACCAGGAGTCAATTGTCCAACTTCTGCTTCTATGCTCTCTTCATCAGTTAGCTAGAGCCAAAGAACTATCATGTTGCTTTAAGAGACAATGGATGGGTTGAAGCCATGCAGCTTGAGCTACTTCAGTTCAAAAAACAGCAAGTGTGGAACTGGTTCCTCTACCCCCAGGTAAGTGTGCAATAGGCACTAAGTGGGTGTTTAGGAATAAAACTGATGAAAATGGGCTTATTGTCAAGAACAAGGCTAGACTGGTTGTACAAGGTTTTACAAGAAGAAGGTATTGATGATGAAACCTTTGCCCCTGTAGCCAGACTGGAGCAATTAGATTGTTCTTAGCCTATGCTACATTCCATAATCTTGAAGTTTTTCAAATGGATGTCAAAAGTGCTTTTTTATATGGACAAATAAAAGAAGAGGTTTATGTGTGTCAACCACTAGGTTTTGAGGACAATAAACATCCTGATTGGGTGTATAAACTTGATAAGGCTCTTTATGGGTTGAAGCAAGCTCCTAGAGCCTGGTATGAAACACTTTCAAATTTTCTTCTTAAAAATAATTTCACTAGAGGCTCCATAGATAAAACTTTGTTTATTAAGAAAGTGGATCAGCATAAGCTACTTGTCAAATTTATGTTGATGATATAATTTTTGCATCCTCTGATCCTCAGTGTGTGATGATTTTACAAGTTTAATGAAACAAAAGTTTGAAATGAGTGCAATGGGAGAATTACAGTTCTTTCTAGGCTTGCAAATCAAACAAAAGGCTGATGGAACCTTCATTCATCAATCAAAATATACAAAAAATCTTTTGAATAAGTTGGATTTACAAAACTGTAAGCCCTGTTCTACTCCCAGTGCAACACCACACAACTGGATGTAGATCAGAAAGGTAAAGCTGTTGATGAAACACTTTACAAATGTATGATTGGGTCCTTGATGTACTTAACAGCTTCTAGACCAGATATTATGTTTGCAACTTGTGTTTGTGCTAGATTTCAGGCTGCTCCTAAAGAGTCTCATTTGATTGCAGTCAAGAGGATCTTTAGATATCTGCAAGGTACACAATCTCTAGGTCTTTAGTATTCCACTGGACACTCTTGCAAATTAGTTGTTTCTGATAGTGACTATGCAGGGTGTAAGTTAACTAAAAAGTCAACTTCTGGTGGATGTCAATTCCTAGGCAACTGTTTGATTTCTTGGCAGAGTAAGAAACAAACATCTGTTGCTTCATCCACTGCTGAAGCAGAGTACATTGCTGCTGCAAGTTGTACATCTCAGGTACTCTGGCTTCAGAACCAATTACTGGATTATGGCATTACAGAGACTAAGACTCCATTATTAATGTATAGTGCTTCAGCTGTGTATTGTCAAGAATCCAGTCCAGCATTCTAGGACCAAACATATAGAGATCAGACACCATTTTATTAGGGATTGTTTTGAAAAAGGTCTCATTGATCCAAAGTTTGTGCCAAGTGCTGATGAGGTTGCAGATATATTCACTAAGCCTTTGGATAGTTCAACCTTCCAAAACCTTGTGTTAAGGCTTGGTATGCTGTAGCTAGAATAAGTGACAACTACTGATGATCTTAGTAAACAAGTACTGATGACCATTAGTAACCATGTCACAAATATATACTGATTCTATTAAAAGAAACTGATGCAGTTACAACTACTGATGTAGCTATAACTACTGATGTCAGTAAAAATAGATAAGTACTGATGTCCTATGAAACAACTGAAAACAGCTAAAAAGTCTAATGAGTAAGTGTTGAGGACAGTATGAAACAGCTGAAAAGCTAAGAATTGACGAAAACCACTTATGAGAATTTTCTCTTCAGTCGTTTCCACAAACTGCTATTTCATCTTAAACAGCTGATGACAAAACCATGTCTTCAGTAGTTTCACAACTACTGATGACTAACACCAGTGTTTCATAACTACTGATGACAAAACCAGGTCTTCAATTGTTCTCAAACATCTGATAGTTAAAACCAAGTCTTCAGTTGTTTTCAATACAACTGTTGACAACACAAACACTTTAAGTCGTTTTCTTTTCAGCCTTTTCTTAACCTAATAAATACCTGCACTTATTGCCGAACGTTTCATTAGCCGTTTTCTATCCTTTTCTCTCTCAACAATGGCGACCATGAAACTCAAACCCCGACATAACTGTGTTGCCTACTTCTCGAAATCGTCCTTCTGGAACAAATTTGATAATGCCATTGATCTTATGGTGGATTCCCAATACCAAACCGCTTTTCTTTTGAATCCTACCATATACCCCGATTCCTTACACCAATTCTGGACCAACGTCTCTGTCACAACTGGTGAAAATGATAGCCAAATCACTCTCCAGTCATTGGTTAACCACAAAAAGGTGGTAATCACCCCTGACATCATTCGTAAAACCCTAAATTTGCATGATGCCACCTGTATTATAGAATACCCGAAAGGCACCATTAATATGTCTTTCATCAACAACGGATATGAAGGAGACTTAAGTGCTACAACCATTCTCAAAAAGCACTTCCATGATGCTGAAAGACTTATCTTCCACATGGTGAATGTCTGTCTTGCTCCAAAGACATCTTCATGGGATCAAATGTCCTCAAGATGGCAATAGGTATTGTACTCTATCTTTGAATGACAAAATCTAAATTATTCTGAGATAGTGTTTATGGAACTAAATGATCTGGCTCAGAAACCTGTGACAAACAGATGGCTATTATATCCCAGGTTTTTGATGGCCATAATTTTAAATCAATTAAAATCTAACGGCCTTGTTGGTCTTGGAGTCCCTGCTCCAGCTGCTTTAGCTGAGGTATACTCCAGACATAACTCTGATCCTACTCTCAAAGGGGTTGCCCGGCTGCTCAAACCCAAGCAGAGGGAACCCACAACCTCCATCTCCAGATCCAAAGTCCCCACCAAACCCAAACCTCAAAAACCCAAAAAGGCTACTCAGGGAGATGAGTCCCCTGCGGATGCCCCTGTACCACCAATACAGGAAACACATACTGGTTCTAACCCCCCAGTTATGTCAGAGACTCAACCAGCTGAAACTGCACAGGTATCCTCTCCACAGGATCCTGTTGCAACCAAATTTGGGGATACCACATTACTAGAACCTTTCTCAGTTGAGAAGGTTACCATTGAAGAGCATCTCTCACCCCGGGTACAATTTGCTTTTGACCAATCTCCAACTGCAACCGCCCCTCAAAGCCCAACCCTTATAGTTGCTAAAGTGCTGAGTCAGCTGCATTCCTCACCCCCTCCCCAGAAACCAATTAACACTGGGAATACCTCAACAATTGAGGGGGAGGACCAAAATGCTGCTGATAACCCACAGCACAGGGGTTATAATGTTCAATCTCCAAGTGTAGAAGAGGAGGTTAGAACTCTGGTCAGGCTGCCACTTCTACTGATTCAACAAATGAACAGGATGAAGTTGGTACCATATATAAGACCTCACTAGAGGCAACTGCCAATGAAGGACAAAGTCCTGAGGCAGGAAGTCCCCAGAACCAAGAACAAAGGGCACATGCATATACTGATCTACACTCAGGGCATGTACATCCTGATTTAATCAGGAGGTCAGATGATTCAGCAAAGACTGATGATGACCTGGGCTTTTTCTTCGATGTCTTAGCCCATAATCCAATCCTAGAGACTGAGGTGAGCAGACTCAAAGAGCTGTTAGCCAAAATGTCTCAGGATGAAAGTCCATCTATCCCCATTGACCCACAGATGGCACCTTCATTTGAAGGTTCACCAAAACACAGCCAATACACTTAACTAAGCCACCAGCCACTGCTTTTGGCACCACCTCTCAGGGACAGAACCCCTCTGAGCAGATGGTTGCAACCTTTCAAAACTCCTTACCTCTCATCACTCCCATCATCACTAAGATAGTACATAAAGCCATTGATGAGAGGATTTCCTCAAATCTCCAATCACTTGTTGATGATGCTGTGCAAAAGTCACTTTCTACCTTTCAAGCTCCTGATCCCAATGCATCCAAAAAGGGGCAGACTACTAAGTCTAAGGCAGTAAAAGAAAGAAAGAGAAAGAAAGTGGTCGATGAGAAACAACAAGAAAAAGAAAAGGAGCTAGAGAAAGAGTAACAACTGATCACTTATAAAAGAAAGAAAAGTGCTGAAACACAAGAGCCTGTTGGAGAGAAATCCTTAGAAGATCTAGTTAAAGAAGCTGATGAAGCTCATAGCAGATCTATGGACAGAATAATAGACCAACTCTTTAGACATGGCTTTGATACAGCTACTTTAGACACTGAGATCAGAAGGCTGGAAGTTAAGAAAATACAAGAACGATGGGCTAGTTACAGTGTGATAGATAGGGAAAGGTTGGAGATAATGATTAGATTTATTGCAAAATACTTGGGAAGATCATTGATTGAGATCAAATCATGGACCAGAGACAGTATTCTAGCAATAACCACCAGAATCTGTTCTTCTGAAGCATTCAATAAGGGGTTAATTATAGAAGTATTGGATGAGGCAGGTGTTAGGAAGAGAACCGATATGGCCAAGCTCTCCAAAGCCAAACTTACCACAAAAATGCTAGATCAGCTTCCCTAACTCCAACTCATAAACAACCAACTCCAAAACCTGCCAACCCTATCCCTAAACCAAAACCACTCACAACTCAACCCAGAAAACCAATTCCATTACCTCAAAAACCACCTCAAACCACACCCAATGATGCACCCAGAAGGAGGAGAAGGGTGTTGAGGGTAGAAGAAGAAGAAGAGGATGATAATGAAGACAGTCTGCCAATCTCTGCTGTTCTCAAACTTAAAACACCTGAGCCCAGAAGTCAACAAATGATCACACCTGATTTGCAAATGCAAATGGTGAAAGTGAAGATTGAAGAAGCAGAACAGCAGAAGCAGCATGATGAGCAATTTCTCAAAATGGTGACAAGGACTTCCCTTAGTCCTCATCCATTCAAGAAATGAAGAAACAAGCTCTGAGGCTATACACTCTTAGGCATACATTCCAACATCAAAGAGAAAGAGTGAGGATTTGGCCAGAACCTAGGGTAAGTTCCAGAATTCATAAGAAGAACATACCAAGTAGATATCATGGCCAAGTGAAAAAGACTTTGAATGCTGCATCTATGTTGGCCATGGTAGTCTCACCCTGGGAGATTATAGAAGAATTCAAGAGAGCACACAACTCAAAGACAACCCCTCAATCTACACTTGAGAACAAATAATCAAGAAGGGGTTGTTATACAAGAGACTTGAAGATCTTCAAAAGAGTGAACTCCAGTGTTGCTAGAAGGCTCTCATCCAGATGAATTCGCAAACAAAGAGATCACAACTGTTGAGTAAAAAATGGGAAGACAGTAAGATATCTGTCTGAATATTATGGCCCAGGGTTCTTCTTTGAGGGAGAAGCAGAAGAACTCACCAAGGAGGAACAAGTTGTTCTCCTTGAGGCCTATGCAAGAGAGTCTTACAGACTCATAATGGGAATTAGGTTTCATGGTTGGGACAAGACTCTGTGTCCAGTTTCCCCAAGACAGAGTTCCCTTCCATACTTAGCCAATCAAAAGACCAGAAACCTTTTCCCGGCCTGTGCTTACATGATTACCTCTGAAGCTGATCAAGAGGGTGTTTCTGCCAAAGAATAAGTGGGATCATCAATAAACATAGAGGTTTTGGCTGCATTGGTTCAGGGGGAGTTTGTGGACCAAAAGAACCAATGAGCCTGATCAGAAAAACCTCTAAGTCCCACAGACATTACAACTGCTGAAGAAGATCACAACAGCTGAAGACATCAGCTGATTACAAGGTCTGAAGACAAAGTCTGAAGACAAGATCTGAAGATTTCTACTAAAGACAAAGTCTGAAAGTAAAGTACTGAAGACAAAGTCTGAAGCTATCAGCTGAAGACAACGTCTGAAGTAAAAGTCTGAAGAACAAAGACTGAAGACAAAGACTGAAGACCAGAGTGATCAGTACCTGTCACAACAGCTGAAGTTATTAACTTTAGTAGTTGTGATGGTTTTCCTTTTCAGTACTTGTAATTTACTTTTCAGTAGTTTATAGTTTCAATAGTTTTAGTTCAGTAGTTTTATGTTCTTGTACTTAGCATTCTCTGAGATGTGATCAGTTGTTGAGAACATTCTCAATAGTTTGCATAGTTTCAGTTGTTTGTATAATTCTGTTAGATGTCACTATCAAGTGATATCAGCAGACGTCACATTCCTTATATAAGGAATGTTGACCTAATTGTAACGTGTGACATCCAGCCACCACGAAAGCATTTGAATGAAATATTCCTTTTGCATAATTCTCTCTCTCTATAATCGTGTGCTTTTATATTGAATATCAATTGAGTTCTTGCTAAATTGTCTAATTCATTGTTTGAATTTCCCCTGCAATCTATTCTAATTGATCAAACTTAGATCACCGATTCTAACAGTTATAAGTTCTATCTTGAGATGCATTTGGCCTCTCATTAATGCAATGATATAAAAGCTCAAGATAATATACAATTGATCACATAGGATTCTTTTGAGAGCTTAGATATGATCATCATCAGGTCACCAGGTCTTTACTCACGTAAAACAAAGGTGCCTTTAACCCAGGTCATTGTTTACACAAAACAGAGGGATGATGAGGATCATGATCTTTTCACCATTTGTAACTGAACTTCAGTATGGTGATCATACACCAGGTCTTTGTTTACACAAAACAGAGGAAGTATGATTTACAAAGATAGCTATTATAAAGTGTTGGTACATAGTGTGTTTAGATGAGTGATTTGGTCACATTAGAAAAAGACTCACTTGTATTCTCAAAATGAAGTTTCCCACAAACAATCACTTTAGCATTATGTTTGGCATGCACTCAGTTTAGTTTCCACTCAAGATGAAACTACTCACATATCAAGAAACTAGCTGAGATTTATTGTTATTTGTGAATTCAGGAAAAAGCAAAGCTATAGTGTACTATCATTTCCCATGCATATGTCATGCTTAAGTATCATTACACATAATAGTTTGTTTGTTTAATTTGATTAATCTAAGTTAATCATGCCTAGAGATTCAACCAGAAAGTTAAATCTGACTTAGTCAAAGGATTTAGTGAATAAATTAGCAAGCTGATTTATTGTATCCACTTTGACTAACTTAATCAAACCCTTTTCTGAGCAATCTCTCAGAAAATGATATCTTATCTCAATATGTTTTGTTTTACTATGTTGCACAGGATTAGCAGTTATAAACATAACAGCAGAATTGTCTATATAAATTGAAGTTAGAAGGAAGTTGTAACCATAGTCAAGCAATTGGTTTTGTAACCAAAGAACTTGAGAGCAACTAGCTGAAGCAACTATGTACTCAGCCTTAGTGTGGATACAGAAACATTGGTTTGTTTCTTGCACTACCATGACATAAGCCTTGGTCCAATGAATTGACATTCACCGGTTGTTGATTTTCTGCTACTGTTACATCCACCATAGTCACTGCCTCAGTATGAGTAGAGTGTAAAGTCTCCATCCTTTGGATACCAAAGACCAAGTCCTGGTTTCCTTTGAGGTATCTAAAAATTCTTTTTACAGCATTAAGATGAGACTCCTTGGGATCAGATTGGTACCTAGCACATACACACATAGCAAACATAATATCAGGTCTACTAGTAGTTAAATACATAAGTGAATCTATCATTGATCTATATAATTTTTTATCAATAGATTTTCTAGAAGGATCAGGAATAATCTTATCAATTGTTGATACTGGTGTTTTGCATGAGGATACTTTAGCAAGATTGTATTTCTTCAGAATTTGATGTATGTATTTTTCTTGATTGATGAAGATCCCATTGGATTTTTGATGAACTTGGCCAAGAAAGAAGGTTAATTCACCCATTGAACTCATCTGAAATTCAGATTTCATCAGCTCTTCAAAATTTACACACAATCTCTTATTAGTTGAACCAAATAAAATGTCATCAACATATATTTGAACTACTAAGAGATCTTGATGTTCTTGTTTGAGAAAGAGTGTCTGGTCAATAGTTCCTCTTTTGTAGCCATGCTTGAGCAAGAAAGATGATAGTGTTTCATACCATTTTCTTGGTGCTTGATGAAGACCATACAAGGCTTTATCTAGTTTTTATACACTATGGGAATAATGAGGATCTTCAAAACCAGGGGGTTGTGACACATAAACCTCCTCATCAATCTTCCCATATAAGATGCACACTTGACATCCATCTGATACACAGTGAACTTCTTATATGATGCATAAGCCAGAAACACTCTTATTGCCTCAATTCTTGCAACTGTGCAAAAACTTCATCATAGTCTATTCCTTCTTCTTGAGTGTATCCTTGTGCAATTAACCTTGCTTTGTTTCTTACAATAATCCCTCTATCATCTAGTTTGTTTTTATATAGCCATCTAGTTCCAATAGGATGTTGACCTTTAGGCAGATTAACTAGAGCCATACCTTTTGCTTTCTGAACTATTGAAGCTCTTCTTGTATAGCTTCAATCCAACTATTGTCTTTTAAAGCAGCAGTGATGTTTGGAGGGACCACTTGAGAAAGAAAACAACTGAAGAGACAAAGGTTGGCAGTACCACTTTGGCTCCTTGTAGTTCTCTTTGATGGATTTCCAATGATGTTGTTGATTGGATGAGTCTTATGGATTCTCATTGAAGGGGTTGATTCAATTGGTATAGACGATCCTAGATTAGTCATGTCCATTGCCTCACACTGATCCGACTCAAGTTGAGAGTTTAAGAAATAGTCAATGTTGAACATGAGTTGAAGGAACATGATAGTCTTCTGTATGGGTTGCAGGAGCATCTCCAGTCTTGGTTTGCTGTTTGTAGGAACTGCTCTAGATACATTTTGCTCTTCCATAGGAACTTCTCCGGAAGCATTTTGCTCTTCTGTAGGAACTTCACCAGAAGCATTTTGCTCATCCGTAGGAACTTCCCCGGAAGCATGTTGCTCTTCCATAGGAACTTCTCTAGAAGCATTTTGCTCGTCCGTAGAACTTCTCCGGAAGCAGTTATTCTTCCATAGGAACTTCTCCGGATGATAAGTGAGGACATGAATCATTTCCAATGTTTGTTGTATTCACTTGAGAGCCTGGTTCTGTTGAAGGGACAGCATTCACATCTCCGAATGTACCATGTTCATTTCCAAATGTAGTATTTGCTGCTACTGATGTGTTTTCACCCGAGGATAGGGGTATCCTTGGAGGATCAGTAGATAAGGTTACCTCAGTCATATGAGGTGGAACAAATAGATAACATGCTGCATCAGATCCTGCATTATTCAAATGAACATAGTTAAATGATCTAGATAAAGCATCTATGTCAAACAACCATGATGAACTTTTAACTAACTTTGTAAATACAGTTTCATCAAAAGATACATTAGGAGTCTCTTCCATAATGTTATACATTTCATCAAAAGATACATTAGGAGTCTCGTTGTGGAACATAAACCCTATATGATTTACATGTTGAAGAGTATCCAACAAAGAAACCATCATATGCTTTTTCTGAAAATTTTCCTAATGACTGTTTTATGTTCAAAACAGTTACATGACTTCCAAAGACTTTAAGATATCCTATGTATGGTTTTCTTTTAAATAAGAGCTCATAAGGAGTTTTGTTATGTTCTTTGACAATTAATGTTCTGTTTTGAACATTGCATGCAGTATGGATAGCCTCAGCCCAAAAAGTGATGGGCAATTGTGAATCAGCTAGCATTGTTCTAGCTACTTCAATGAGAGTTCTATTTCTTCTTTCAGCAACCCCTTTTGTTGTGGAGTTCTTGGTGCACTAAATTGCCTTGCAATACCTTTGTTCCTGCAAAAGGAATCCGGTTCAAAATTAACAAATTCAGTACCATTGTCACTCCTAAAAATTTTAACTTTTGTATCAAGTTGATTCTCAATCTTGATCACAAAGTCCATAATTTTTCTAATGGTTCACTCTTTTGTTTTAAGAAAAAGACCCATGTGAATCTTGTGAAATAATCAACTATCATCAAACAATATTGCCTTTTTCCAATGCTCATCACATTGGTAGGACCAAACATATCCATGTGAAGCAATTGAGTGGTGTAGTATTAGTATTGATAATCTTGGATTTATGTGACACTCTATGTGTTTTTCCTTTGTAACAAGAAGAATAGTGAGTTGAGCAATGAAACTCTTTGTTTGGCAATCCAATGACCAGGTCATTTTTTACTAATTTATTCATGTTCTTCATGTTAGAATAGACAAGCCTTCTATGCCATAATTGAGACAAATCTTCTGATAGTTTAGATATAAGGCATGTTTCATGTTTTGTGAGAGAAGTGTTGTTCATATCCAAAAATAAGTGTTTCCTTTTCTTGATGCTTTGAGGAGGATCCATTCTTCTGAAACATAAATCCTGGGTTAAGAATGTAACAGTTAGTATTATCAAACAATGTGATATAATTTTGATCACAAATTTGAGACACTAAGTAGATTATACTGTAAATCTTCACAGTAATTTACTTTCTCAAACTTGAGTACACCATTTGTTATCATCCCTTCACCAACATTTTACCTCCCATTTATCCCCACCAAATGCCACATAAGAAGAATTTTTATGTTTGAAATCATGGAGAAGTGAACAGTTTCCTATCATATGCCTGGACAACCACTGTCAACACCACTTGTTGACAGCTCTCCAATATTGTTCCTGCATTCAGAAATAAATCAGTTAGAAGTGACAACCCAAGTCTGAATGATCTTGGGTTTGTCAACAGTGTCTAAAATTTTTTATCCTTCATGACTTAATCCTGAAGTTTCAGTATTAATTTCATATCTAGTTGGTTTATTTTGATTTGATGATGGTGAGGATGATTATGTTAAAGCTGATCCAGAAGCTTTGGAGTCTTCTTTCTTAATTGATTCTTCCTTCACCCTATCTTTCTTTGGTTGATATTTTGATTTAGAAGATGTACCTACACTTTTGAAGGTTTCATCGTCTTTTGCTTTTGATTGAAAGACATGTGATCCCTTTTCAAAATGATCAAAGAAATTATCACTAATGATTGACTTATTCTCAGCCAAGTCCACCTTTTCGTGAGGTGTTTTGGATTGGCTTGATGTTGTTTTCTTCTCTGATTTGGCATTTTCAGAAGATTTATGCTTTGGTTTTGACTTTTGCTTTTGATTTACCTTTTTTTCTTTGAATCATCTTGACTTTTAGTAGATTGATAGTCTGATTCTGTCAAATCAGTTTTTGACTTCTTTGTGCTTTTGCTTTTGTTCTTTTTGTTAAAATAGCATTCCTGAGTTGAATGATTATTTTTGTTGCAAATAGCATAGATTTTATTGAAGTAACACTCTGAATTCATATGATTGTTCATATTGCATATGGAACAGTAACTGCTAAAGTAGCAGTCTTCTATATTGTGATTTGTCATATCACACCACTTGCAATACATTTCTTCGGATTCCTCTTCATGCTCATCTTTCTTCTTTTTATTTTTCAGTTTGGGAGCTTTTGTTTCTCTTTTGAAGAGCTTGATTTGTTCTTATTGTTCCTTGAAATATCAGCAATTGAATCTTTCTTGTCCTTTGATGACTTTTGTTGCTTCAGATTCAACATCTTTTGTTTGTTAACAGCTACTCTTTTTGGTACCTCATCCATAGATTCAGCTTTCTTCTTCCACAGAAGTTCTACGGATTCAGCAGACTTTGCTTTTCGCAGATCTTCTACTGAAGAATTTTTCTCTTGTTTAGTTGATACTTGTTTCTTCTTACCTTTATCTGCATGGGATAAAAGTACTTCTTTAGTTTATCTGCAGCTATCAACTTCTTTTTGAAGATTCAGTTCTTGAAGTCCTTATTGAGTTCAGCAATCCTCTTGCAGATAGTCTTCAGCATGTTTCTCTGCTTTGGAGGATATTGTAGCTTTGATTCTTCAAGCACTCTTGGAATACCAGTTTTAATGTGAACATTCTTACCAATGTCATTTGATCAACATCAGGTTCATCAGAATCATCTAAGTCATCACAATTATCATAATCAAATTTTGAATCATTTTGATATAAAGATTCTGATTCAGAGGATTTAGTTTCACTCACCTCAGCTTCATTGTTAATGTTGATTTGAGTTGATTCTGTTTCAAACTTGGTGCTAGGCACAAAATGATTTGACAGGGTGCTGGTCATTGTTGTAGGTAAAGATGTGAAATTATCATTCCCATGTGGTGCAATAGCATTATAACCCAACCCAGACCTTTTCTTTGATTCAATATGAGAATTTAGTAATTTCTCATATTGCTGAGATGATAATTGAAACTTCTGAAATTTCACTTCAGTTGAAGCATGATCAGCCATGGATTTTGTTAAGGAAGTGGTCAGATGCTCAACTTGGGCTTTTAGGCTATAGTTTTCAGAAACAAGTTTTTCTAAATCCTTTTGCATAGAGTTAATTTTGATTTGATACAATTTATGTTCTCTAACATGTGATTCATTCAAAATCATAGTTTCTTTTACTTTTTCAGCCAACTATTGAGCATGGACTCTGTAACGTTCAACTTCCTCAACACATGTTGATGAATACAACCTTTCTTTTACCTCTTGGGCATTGGAAGAACTTTGTGTTCCATATGAGCCATCAATGCTTGATTCTCTTCCAAGACTTCTTTTTCATACATACTCCAGTCACACGTTCTATCTTGAAGTATGATCAGCCCTGATTCTTTTGAATTGCTTGGTCCAGCTGATTCATTGGTGGCTGGTGGGGATGTATTGATCAGTTGAGATTGTCTGTGCAGAGATCTTTGAGAGTTTGATTGTTGATGAGGTTCAGTCTGATGTTACTGATGCTGCTAATGTTGTCTCATCTCTGTATATGACTGTAATTGCATTCTCTGGAGAAATGTCCATAGAGATTGCACTTGAAGCATCTTACCTTGATTTGTCAACACCAATCTTTGATGTTTTACTGGCTGCTGCCAAGTTCTTGTTTCTCCTGAGATATTACTTTGCTCTATAAGCAATCATTGCCATTTGCCATTGTAGGTCCATTTCTTCCACTACATCAGGATTAGTTCTTCTAAGTCTTGTTGGCAGATATTGCTGAAGTTAGAGAGCTTCCCAGATATGCTTGAAAACTAGAACTAAAAGCTGCAAAGGCTGCTTTTTGTTATTCAAAATCCAATATCACAGTGATTGGTTCTGACTGATTGTTTTGAATGTGAAGACTTAGCGTTGCTGCAGTTGTATCTTTTCTCTCACAGTTCTTCCTTTATCCTTTTGATTTTTATCTTGAGATGATTTCTTTGAGTTTTAGAAGCAAAAAAGCTAACTTCCTCCTCATTATCACTCCAAGCACAATTGTTGGAGCATATAAGTCATATAAGTGTGTCCGTTGCTTGTTGAATAGTCTAGGCTTACTGATATACACCTGATATGTTGTCAACACATGAAACTGGGTCATTCACAGGAGCATATGCGAATGAGACTCAGTCATACGACTGAGCCATGCTAATGGACCAGTCGTGCGACTGAGAGATGTGATTGGGACATTCGTAAGACTGAACCATAAGTATGGTCCAATCGTACGATTGAACCATACGCATGGTCCAGTCGTACGATTGAACCATACGCATGGTCCAATCATACGAATGGGCCCAGTCGCATCTAATATGGGACGAGGCCTATATATACCAGTTTCAATGTGTAGAGAGATTAGGGTTCAAGAGAGAGTGTGCCCGGAAGCCTAGGGCTGTCGGATGAGAGGGGAGATCATGCTCGATATTCCCCTTGCCAAGAGTCTTGATTCTTATGTTGTAACGAGCTTGTAATCGTTAGGTTTTATCAATGAAACCATTCAATTATAGTTCGTATTATTGTTTGACTTTTTGGTTTGTGCTGTTGTTTATCCTTCCGTCAAGAACATGCTTGGATGTTTATCGATCCAAGCCGACTTCACAATTGGTATCAGAGCCAGTTACTGCTGGAATGATCTAACAATCATTCTAGCAACAACCCGAGCTCTTGATTTCTAGATCAAATTTCAGATCTGACGTTAAACCCACTTCGTGTTCTTCATGTTTTGCTCAGATCTTGTTACGGTGTTGCTTCTATGTTAAATCAAATTCGAAACCACGTTCCTATCACCTTTTCAAATCTGATGATACCTATTTTGTTTCGGTTCACATAAAATTCTTCAGATTAGGGTTTTGGGCAGCCCTGGCGGCTGCAGATCTGAAAATCTGCGTGCAGACCCATTCATGCGACTAGGCCATGCGAATGGACCATTCGTACGAATGAGCCATGCGAATGGACCAGTCGTATGTTCAATCGCACGACATGAGCCATCCGTGTTGACTCATCCGCATTTGTTCCAAACCAAAAAAAAGAGTCTGGAACAGCTTCTTGCACAGATTTGAGGATGAGCAAAGCATATTCACCCTGAGGTTCTTTTGTCAAATAATTTCGATGTATACCCCATTATTCGTCGAACTTCCAGAATAGGTGAATGTAATTGGAACACGAAAGACAGAAGAGAAGATGTCAGCAGTCGGTGCTGATTTTGTGGGGTAGTCAGGAGCATCTGACTACTTATGGACCAATCAAGTTATATTTATCCGCACAGAGAGGATTCTCATTCTTAAGGAGAATCCATGTATAGAGAATTGAAGACGCAATCAAAAAGTGATGATGTGAGCAGGTTTCTGATGATGAATCTACATGCATGTTGATTTGTTTGATATTGTCAGCTGTGGATTGGAACCTTCAACCTTTTCCCCAATACACCGTGTGAAGACGCAGGAGAGCACAATGTCTATATATTGGGATATGCTGAATGTGAGGGGGACTTTCTGCAGGTGTTGATGTTTATCATGTTAGCCTGTGTGAAGATTAAAGCAATGGAAAACTGTTTGTATCATTATCTCGAAAAATCAGTCATATGGGGAATCTTGCTGCGATGATGGTGTTCTGCAAAGTAAACGAAAGCTGTTATGCCTAAATTCATTTTTAGGGATGTGTGTAACCTGACGGATCGGCAACATTGGCTAATATGGTTTTCGTTTGATTCTATTGGCAACCAGAGCAAAGATTGACTAAAGATTGTAAGAGGTGTTATCTACTATTCGCAAGCAACGTCCAAGGGGGAATTTGTTGGAGCATATATAGTCATATATAGTGTGTCCAACGCTTGTCGAATAGTCTAGGCTTAATGCTATACACCTGATATGTTGTGAACACATGAAACTGGGTCATTCGCAGAAGCATATGCGAATGAGACTCAGTCGTACGACTGAGCCATGCTAATGGACCAGTCGTGCGACTGAGAGATGCGATTGGGACATTCGTAAGACTGAACCATAAGTATGGTCCAGTCGTGTGATTGAACCATAGGCATGGTCCAGTCATACGATTAAACCATACGCATGGTCCAATCGCACAAAGGGCCCAGTTGCATCTAATATGGGCCGAGGCCTATATATACCGGTTTCAATGTATAGAGAGATTAAGGGTTCAAGAGAGAGTGTGCCTGGAAGCCTAAGGCTGCCGGATGAGAGATTATGCTCGATCTTCCCCTTGCCAAGAGTCTTGATTCTTATGTTGTAACGAGCTTATAATCGTTAGGTTTTATCAATGAAACCATTCAATTATAGTTCATATTATTGTTTGACTTTTTGGTTTGTGTTGTTGTTTATCCTTCCGTCAAGAACATGCTCGGATATTTATCGATCCAAGCCGACTTCACAAGAGTTATCACTTTCATTGTTTGAAATAAATGCACTTCCAACATTATTTGTTTCTTTGAAGTTATAGGGTGAGACATAAGTTCTCACACTCTTGTTTCTTGATTTTTCATCCATTTCAAGAGCTTTCACTTTTGCAACCAGAGTATCTAGACCAGTTGACTTTAGATCTATTGTGTTCTTGAACATGGATACTGTTTGCTTCCAACATTCTAGCAAAGTGTGGAGCATTTTCTTATTTAATTCCTTATTGGTATATCAACTCTAAAAGATTCATCTCAGCTGCCAACTACATGAATTTATGAAATTGTTGAGGATTGATTCACCCTCAATATGATGAAATGTTTCATATTACGACCTGAGGGTGTCTCTCCTTATGCTTCTGATCTCATCACTCCCTTCATAGAGAGTATGAAGTATCTTCCACAAGGAGTTTGTTGTTTTGTAGTTCTCACACCTCATCAATATCTCTTCAGGTAAAGCCATACTAAGCAAATTGTATGCTTTGATATCAACTTTGACCTTTTTGACATCATCAGGGATAGATCTTTGGAACTGATTGGTTGATTTTTGTCATTATAATCCGGCCCAAGGGTGGGTGGAATATAAGGACCTTTAATATGGAGACCCATAGTCAGAATCAGTATAGTTTACATGATCCTAAACATGATTTTCCATGACTTGAAGCCTGCTTTTGTTTCCAACTTCGGTGGTTGGTAAAATGATCCACTGAAGTTGCTCATGATGTAAATTGATGAGAATGATCAACTAGATCTGCTATTTAATTGATTTGAATATAGATACAAGTTAATCTAATTGAATGCAGTTGAATGACAAACAATTTCACACAAAATTCTTTTAAAAACAGTAGAGCTAATACAGCAAAAACTAACAAATCTACAAGATTCAAAGCAATTAAACACAACTAACACTAATAGATCAATTGATCTAAATCAATGAGCACTTGGCTCTGATACCACCTGTGAATCCAAGGATCGCAATCAGGAATTATCAGTGTCGGTTGATGGCAAGTCAACGTTTGCGAAATCAACGTTAATTTGTTTAATTGTTTGTAATAACTTTATTATCAATAAATATTCAAGAACACACTAACAAAACACAATTAATGAATAATGTGTATTTCATTAAAATATGTTAATGATTATAAAATAATGTATGAATGATATCAAAGTTTGTTATGATGTGACGGCTGCTAGGGTTTGATTGAGAGACGGTGATTGTCGTATTGCTATTGTTGTTGTTGTTCAATCAATCGTCTAAAACAATTGTCTTTGAATTGAAACCTAGGATCCATATATATAGACAATGATGTTTCTGTTATAGGAAACACCGGATCTCTTAGGATTTGATTTGTGTCAATTAAGGAATCATCGGATTTCTTGAATTCGCATAACTGCCTTGTTGACTTGTTGACTTGTAACACTTGCATTATACAAGTGTTTGGACTCCGCAGGAATAGTGTCTTTCGTAGGAATTTGTTCTTCTGTAGAAGTCTTGTTCTTCCGTAGGAATCTTGTTCTTCCGTAGAAAACTTGTACTTCTGAAGCAAACTTGTTCAGTTTTGGTTGTTCATCCGCAGAAGATCTTTGGATGTAATGTTACTTGTAACAAACATATCTACGGAAGAACAAAATGTTCATTCATAGATGTTTCTTACACTTGGTTAATTTCATAAATTGACCAAAAAGAATGTTTGTACCTGTAATTATCCATAACACACATATATGGTTAGCATATATAATTAATGCATGCATAATAAATGACAATTACAATACTTATTACAAGAATTGATTAAAGTTCTAAGCCTATACAAATTGATCTAGACCTATAAGTCCTAGATCTAACAATTGTGTGTTCCCGATATGAACGGGAACAATGAGCATGGATCTTAGGATCATATTGATGAAGACAAGAACTTGAAAGATTAGATGCTAAAATATAATAATGATGAACATGATAAAGAACACAAACATGTTTAATGATTGTGTTTATTGATATGTTGTTGAAATCATCATCCTTGAAGGATAATGATATATTGTTGTTGATGATGAACTTAATTCACCCTAACAAGTGTGAATTAGTCACACCTTACAATGATAATATGTTCTAATATTTATACTAGTCTAGCATTTACAATAAATACAAAACAAACCCTAGACTAATATTTTGTTGCTACTGTTCTTCAAATCTTCAATTTTAATAATGTTGGAAATCTTCAATTTCTTGAAAGGTAGAATACCCAACAATACTCCCCCTAAATTGTAGATTTCCAATGTGAATTGAAGCTTGATCTTGTTTTTGTTGAATAGTTGTCCAAAGTCAAGAAATTTGTTGTTGATGCGGAAGCGAGGTCTTCAAAACTTTGGTACCACTATATTAAGTAACTTGTTTTTGTTGATGAGAGCCCAAATACGAAGCCAACTTTGTTTTGTTGATCATAAGCCCAATTTCAACACTTGAGTCCAATTCCAACTAATGTTTTTTGTTTAATGTTGAAACCCAAGAAACAGAATCTAATGGTGTTCACGAGCCCATTTGCAACCCTAGGTTGCAAACCCTAATTTTGCCTCCTAAAGGTGGCCGCAAAGGACACTTTGGTTCGGCAACCCTAATTAGGGCATCTAAGATCATCTTTGGCAACCCTAATTCATAAGCGCTTCTAATCGGCAGCTGCATTTGGTAGCCACATTCGGCATTCGGCATCCTTATTTGTAGCCCCATTCGGCCGAAACCAATGAGCAAGACACCCCATTTGGCCGAAACCCTAATGAGCAAGAAATCCATTCGGCCGAAACCCTAATTGGCAGCCTACATTCGGCCGCAAGCCTTGGTTTGCAAGCTGCCTTTGGCAGCCTCTTTTGCAGCCCATAATTGGCAGCCACATTTGGATTGGAAGCAACTCTAATCCGCATTTGTTTGATCTTGAGGAAGCCGCAAACCCTAATGTTGATTGATTGTTGAATTGTTTTCTTCAAATCTTCAATAATTTCAGCAATCTAACCATAAAATCTCATCAAAATCAATATGAATCCATCAACTCCTGCTCTGATACCAATTGTGTGTTCCCGATATGAACGGGAACAATGAGCATGGATCTTAGGATTCATATTGATGAAGACAAGAACTTGAAAGATTAGATGCTAAAATATAATATGATGAACATGATGAAAAACACAAACATGTTAATGATTGGTATTTATTGATATGTTGTTGAAATCATCATCCTTGAAGGATGATGATATATTGTTGTTGATGATGAACTTAATTCACCCTAACAAGTGGTGAATTAGTCACACCTTATAATGATAATATGTTCTAATATTTATACTAGTCTAGCATTTACAATAATTACAAAACAAACCCTAGACTAATATTTTGTTTCTATTGTTCTTCAAATCTTCAATTTCAATAATGTTGGAAATCTTCAATTTCTTGAAAGGTAGAATACCCAACAATCTCTTTGATCATCAGTTCTTCCTTTCTCTTTTCTTGAATTACTTTGAGAAGATTTCTTAGGAGGTTTTAAAGCATAGAAACTTACTTCCTCTTCATCTTCGCTCATAGTACAAGAGTTATCACTATCATTGTTGGACATAAAGGCACTTCCAGCACTTCTTGTTTCTTTAAAGTGGTAAGGTGATACATGAGTTCTCACACTCTTGTATCTTGATTTCTCATCCATTTCAAGAGCCTCAACTTTAGCCATTAGAGTATCTAGTCCAACTGCTTTGAGGTCTATGGTGTTCTTGAACATGGATACAGTTTGCTTCCAACTTTCTGGTAAAGTATGGAGCATCTTTTTGTTGAGTTCCTTATTTGTGTACTTCAACTCAAAAATATTCATCTCGGTAACAAGTTTCATGAACCTATGGAGTTGTTGAGGAATTAATTCACCCTCAATATGATGAAATGTTTCATATTGTGAACGAAGGGTGTCCTTCCTAATGCTTCGGATTTCATCACTCCCTTCACAGAGTGTATAAAGAATCTTCCATAAGGAATCTGTTGTTTTGTAATTTTCACACCTAATTAATATTTCCCCAGGTAAAGCCATACGAAGCAAACTGTATGCTTTAATATCAACTTTAACCTTCTTAATATCATCAGGTTACAGATCTTTTGTACTTATGGTTTGATTATTGTCATTATAATGGGGCCCAAGGGTGGGTGGAATATAAGGACCTTCTGTTATTGAGACCCATAAGTCAGAACTAGTAAAATTTACAGTATTCCTAAACTTGATTTTCTAGGATTTAAAATCTCCTTTTGTTTCCAACTTGGAGGTAGGTAAGATGATCCACCAAAATTGCTCATGATTAGTTAAGTTATAAGACTTTAACTAATGAATTTGTTCAATGGATATGAACAATTTATTGATGATGATTAATAACTAAGATTTGCTATTCAATTGATTTGAATATAGATCCAAGTTAATCAAACTATGTACTTGTTGAACGACAAATCACAAATCACACACAAAAACTATTTGCTTAAAAGAAAAACAATAGATCTAATCAGTAAAAACTAAAAAATCTAGAGAATTCAGTAAACAATTAAACACAATTAACATTGATAGATCAATCGATCTAAATCAATGAGCACTTGGCTCTGATACCACCTGTGAATCCAATGATCGCAATCATGAATTATCAGTGTTAATTCAAGTCAAGTCAACGTTTACAGAATTAACGTTAACTTGGTTTAATTATTTGTATTAATTTCAATATCAACAATGATTAAAGCATAAAATGAATGCAATGAATGAAACACAATTATTGATCAAACAACTATTCAATTCAAATGTATTTCATTAAAAACATGTTAATGATTACAGATGAATAAACAATGAATGATTGATATTGATTTGAGTGTTTGATGATGTGACGGCTGCTAGGGTTTTGATTTGTGTGATTTGATATGATGTGTGATGGTTGTTTTGTTGCTTGGATGTTTGCCGTTCAAGCCGTCTGCTTGATGTGAAACCTAGGATCCATATATATAGACACGTGTGTTTCTATTAAGGAAACACCGGATCTCTTGGGATTATAATTGTTTCTGTTAAGGAATCACCGGATCTCTTGGGATTCGCATAACTGACTTGTTGACTTGTAACACTTGTATTATACAAGTGTTTGGACTCCACACGAACATTGTCTTCCGTAG
This sequence comes from Flaveria trinervia, assembly GCA_025506515.1. Taxonomy (NCBI): domain Eukaryota; kingdom Viridiplantae; phylum Streptophyta; class Magnoliopsida; order Asterales; family Asteraceae; genus Flaveria; species Flaveria trinervia. The sequence continues at coordinate 16,919,060 of CM046458.1, read as the reverse complement.
ATTTGTTCTTCCGCAGGAGTCTTGTTCTTCCGAGGGTACATTGTTCTTCGAAGCAATCTTGTTCTTCTGAAGCAATCTTGTTCTTCCATCCTCAGAGCTGGTTGTTCATCCGCAGAAGATCTTCGGATGTCTTTTACTTGTAAGAAACATATCTATGGAAGAACAAAAATGTTCATCCGTAGATGTTTCTTACACTTGGTGAATTTTACCAATCATAATGTTTCCCTGCAAACATACATAAATCAATACACATATATATGGGTTAACCTATACATTTAATGCATACATAATAATGAATTACAAGTATTCATTATAAATATTAATTTAAGTTCTAAGCCTATACAAAATGGACAAGATCTATTGATCCTATATTCCTAGATCTAACAAATAGGTAGTGCAATTCCAATCTCTTCTAAAGAGAAATTCAAGTAGCAAAAGGGATTATTGAATTATCATCCTTGTTTGATGATTTGCTTGTCACTAAGGTTTTCCTTGATCTAGCCTTTGAGGTAAACAGTGAGTACTTCCTCAAAACCTCTCTCTCTCTCTCTCAGACACAACAAGCACCACAAGCTCAATCCCATTCTCCCCAACTTGAATCCGCTAAGCTAGAATCCCCAAAGTCTGAATCTTCTTCAGATCCAAAAGGAAAAAGGAAGATAACTGTTGAGAGCTTCTGAGGAAGAAAGGTTAGAGATGTTAAAGAAGAAGGTAGACTTCACACTGGGAAACTATTGGCTACAAGCAGCAGCAACTGAAGAGTCTATTAACAATAGGAGAAGAGTGGAGGTGATAGACAGGTTCATCAGGCTGGGAATAAACAATGAAGAAATGCTTCTACTCCTATTTGATGAGCTTGTGAAGTTGGAAAAGGCAACCATGCTGCAAAGGAGAAAGAGGAAGCAACAAGGTTGGTCAATAAAGAGGAAAATAGGAGAAGACAAGAAGAGGCTGAGCAAAGGAAGAGGATGGAAAGGATAGCTTTCCTATGCTCAAGGGGCTATTCTTAGGAGGAGTTGACTCCTCATGAAAATGACACGATCTTGTTTCTTTTTCACAAAGACAAGATCAATTAATAAGGATAGGAATAAAGCTGTCAGGGAAAAGTTGAAAGAAAATAAGAAAATGAATAAGGAGACCCACTTACGACTACCAAGAAGGTGGGAGACAATGCATGGATGAAATCTTATCTCAGGGCCCATGGCTTCACAAGCAGGAAAGTAGGTCATATGTCTGAGAAGACCCTACAGCTACATGTCAGTGATATCAAAGTTGACATTCACATAGAAAGAAGGAAAGAGGTATCCCAAGCTCAGGGTGTATAGAGGATTGTACCCAAACCACAACCCATAAAACCTGAGCCCACACCTTTTCCCTTCTCTATCAAAACCGAACCCACTACTGAACCTTAGACCCCTAAACCTACACCATCAGCCTTACCTCCACCCTCATCCATTGCCTCTCAATAACCACCACCACTACCCATCCTAAAGCCCAAAACACAACCCAGATCACAATTATTACCCAAGCCATCCTCTAAACCATCTAAGCCTCTAACCTTAGAGGAATTCAAGGAGATCAAGAGGAAGCTTATTAACTGCACAACCTTGAGTGACATCTTATGTGAGGAAGAGTCTATAACACTGAGATACAATAATGGCTCTTCATGTTCCCTCACAAGAGATGCATTCCTAGATCTACCCAAGGGAACACTAGACCAAGTTCTTTAACTTTTAGCAAAAAACTCAGATTCCCTCAAGGAAGAAAAGAAGAAGTTGAGGAGAAAATTGGTGACCTTGTTGGACACAAGGAAAGGGGACAAACTGGCAAACAATCCCCTCACCCCTAGGAAGCAATTTGGCCGGTGGAGGTTCGATGAACCTTGTCACAACTTTGTTATGGAAAGGAAGAATGGTGAAGTCCACAGACTTGACAAATCATCTCTGCTACACTCAAGCAGATTCGATATTACTGAGTTAGTAGAGAAACCATTCTCCAACCCCTCCAACTCCCAAGTACTTGATCACATCAGAAATCATCTAAGCAGCCTTCATTTTGTTGAGCTAACCAAAAAATCAAAGACTAAAGAGGAGTTGAGAGAAGTTGAAGATAAGAAAGAAAGAAGGAGATCGTGCCACTACAAAAGGAAGTTCACTCCTACAAATGGTTGAAGGCCCTATTTCAGATTTCATAGTTAGATAGGAATATGACTACAATTCCTACCAACTAACTCTCTTTAAAGGGCCACAGCAAAGGGTACATGTCATCCAAATCAATAGATTGGATCTCTTATCTACAAATGACTTGTACAAAATTCTCAACACTAATTTTGGAAAGAACAACGAGACTAATAAATACCTCCTTTCCTTGGTATTGAATGTTTTGAGAAGTAGAAGTGAGTGAAGTTTTGGTAGCATTAGCCTAGGGGAGTTTTTTGGATCACCATAAGGCTGGTGCAACCAAAACTACACTTAGAAAATTTTGAGTGTAACTAAAAGAAGTCTTCCGAAGACAAAGTTGTACTTCCTAAGCTAAGTTGAAGATCTTCCGAAGCTCAAGGATGAAGAACTTCTAAAGGATGAACTCAGTCTTCCGACTAAGTAGTTCTCCTTCCAAAGTTAAACAGTTAGAAGATTCAAGATAAAGCCTTCCAAAAAACAAAGTCATGAAGACTTGCAGAAGTCTCAAAAAAAGTTGATTCTTCTGAAGCATTATGGTTTTAGAAGAACTTACTCTTTTCAGGTCATTTAACCTTCGAAAGAACCAACTATGAACCAATGGATAATAGTATGGTCCGACTAACACATGCTGTTAACTCTGATATACTACATGGTGCTTTCCCATACCCATGTAATTGACCATACTCTATTCCACTATTCACATTTGATTAGTTAGTACACTTACCAACTTTGGTTGGTGACAAAAGGTAAGTCATGGACCTGTTATGACTACCTAATCTAGGATAGTATTTTATCTTAGATACCTTACCTCTACCTATGTAGTATTACTTTAATTGTATATCCAGCTAGTTATCTAAGTATAACCGGCTATGGCTAGTAGTATATATAGTTATTCAATGTAACTCATTTGTATATGCTTATAAGAGTCTTGTAACATTGAGTTGAGAAGTAATATATATAAGTATCTTGAAAACCATTTTGTGTTCATTAACTTAGTATATTATTATCAACTTAGTTAAGAAATTATACTTCATATATTCAAGTGAGAAAAATTGAGTTTGAGAGATTAACTAGTGTTGAGAGACAAACACCGATCTTGCATGTTATTACTTCCATTATATGTGCATAGTTATATAAACTTGATGATGACATAATCATTGATTATTGTGATCAAAGTAACAATAATAGATCTATTCGTCTGATAAACCCATCCCATTTGTATATTCGCATGGTGATTAAAACCAGAATAATACATTTTATAAGGCTTTGGCAGTGAATCGAGTCAATTCAATCATCAGGTTTTATTGTCTTGGTTTTGTCTTTTATGTTAGACTATTACACTTATAAGTCTGACATTTCCATGTAAATTCAGTTTTTTTAATCAATTTTATCAAGCTATATGAATTTATGAATGCAGATTAGTGGGCTTCAAGATTTAAAGATTACGTGGATCATGACAATCAAAATTCTATATGCTTAGTATGCCATGGAAAATTGTGGAAAGAGGAAAGTTTTAAAGGGAAACCATTTAGTATGAAAAATACATACTACTTTGTGTGTATGAAAAAATTTAACTTCTAGGTTCAAAGGAGCTAGATGCTTAGTACAAAAATCTTTTTATCAGTGTTAATGAAAGGAGCAAATTCTTCATGAAAAACATTTGCCACTACAACTCATTCTTTTTGTTAACCTCCATGTATGGCAAGATTAATTCTAAAATAAACAAAGGGGGTGGGTGTGACACCCCGTGTTTTCAGGTTAACGACGTTAACCTAACTCTCATTACTTCAACATTTTTACATAACTCATCTACTAGTTAGTGTAAATTAATCAAACCTAGTCACAATAAATCGGGTTAAGGTTTAAATTATATTAACATGAGGGTGGGTGTGAGTGCCTATTCCCCTAAACTTGTTGCCCTAACTCTCCACCCCATGCCACCTCTCGGCCCTCATAACCGATCCCTCCCATCACCCATAACTGCCACCCCACTTCCCATAAAACTTTCCCTTCCATTTGAAAACTCTTGAGAAAACCCTAAATCCTAACCCTTCCATTGATGCTTCCACCTACAGCCTTCGCACCACTCCTCTCCGGCAGCTTCTTGATCGTGTCCACATACGGTGAAATGATGTATGTGTGTGTGTATATCTATTCGGTTATAGGTGTTGCGCATATATATGTTTCACTCATATGTGTAAGAGTGGTGTGTTTGGCAGGGGGTGTGAACAATCGAGTATGAGTGTTCTTCACGAGTGTGTGTGTGTGTGTGTGTATTATGTGTGCATATTGGATGGGCATGTTCGTGTGTGCGTATGGGTTGTGCAGCGTGTATTCGTATGAGATTGTATGCATGTTTATGCATGTGTTGGGTACACATTGGTTAGACATATAAGTATGTATGTGTACGGGTGTATAAAGATTTGCTAGTTATGGGTTGGGTGTTTATTGAGTGTGTATATCTATGTTCCACGACTATGTGTGTGTCAATGGGAATTCATGGTTATAGGTGTGTTTTTGCATGGGTAGGTAATTGCATGATGTATGTTGTGGTATTGTGTGTTCTTGATAATGGGGTTATGCATAGTGGGTATGAATACTTTGTACGGTGGTGGGTGTTTATGCTTTAATGCACAAGGGTTATTTAGTTATAATGGTGGGTATAAAATAATGCATTACATTAGTTGTATGGATGTGTGGGTACGTAGAATTGTGCAAGTATAAAATCTTTATTATAGTTAGGCATGGGGCATGGCGGCATGACTTGGTTTGGGAATATTAATGATCATATTTTTATTAGTTAATGCATTGATGTGTGCACGTGTTAATGTTACTGTCATGCCTGGTATCGAACTGAGGACACGAAACCGTACAACCATATTATTAGTACTTAATATTAGTTATATATTAAATGTAAGTTCAGGTTAATTGAAAACCAAATCTTTTGTGATTTTAATTGCTTATTGTTGAGTATTCGAGGTGAGTTCTCAGTTCCACTTTATTTTTACTCTTTTGGGGGAGAGTAACATGTATTTTAAACGTATTTTCATTTTATCAGTATTACTATAATATCACATTCTTACTAGTGTTATACCAACTTAAGTCCTCATTCTCAAACCGTTAATTTACATATTATAACGAGGTAATTCTGGGTAGATCTACTGGGTTCGACAAACCCCACCCGAGCTAGTCGCACTAACACGACTGGATGTCAAATGGGTGTTTAATTGACCTATTTTCTATTGTTGTGTCTTGGTAACCACAGCCAAGGCCTTTATTTACATTCTCAGCTTCGGTTGCGAACTTCATACACTATATAACTTGTTAAGTAGACTAGTTATCTATTAATATTACTTTGTTTACTGTATCTGCTTTCTATTATGTCTAGTTTATCAAAACCTATAAACTCACCAACTTTGTGTTGACACTTTAGCATGATTCTTTCAGATTCTTAAGGTTTGCACAGTTAGGATCATCTTATTACAGTCACTACTACATTCACCATTGTTACGTCAAATGAACAGTATACAATTTTCTACAAATTACATTTTAATTCGTTTGCACGTATTGCGCCATTTGAATCATGAATTATTACGCATCCGCAATTATTTTCATGTTTACTTTATTAACCCTGTTTTTGGGAAATTCTAATATTAAGAAGCAATTATGTTTTGTAATTAATGTATCGTTTGGTGTAATCGGCTGACATCTTGGTATGTCACGCGCCTAATGGTAATACCCCGTTTATGGAATGCGATAGTGGACCTTTTTAGCGATTAAGCGGAAAAAATTATCACCGTATTGTCACCCAGATCTAGGCCAAAGTTTTCGCAACTTTATATTTACGACATAGAAAATGAGATATCAAATAGAAAGGAGGTTATGATTTGAGTTATAAACTATGAATTATCAAGATTAATTTTGGTTAAATTCACTCTCATGCTTTTGTAGTTAACAACTATATTTATATGCTCTAACTTTGACCCATGTTGAAATCTTATTATTCTTATCAGTTAATAAAAAAATGGGACTTGAGTTGCTTTCTTTGAAAAAGATTTGTATATTATACAATAGTTGACACGTTGACGAACATGTTAGATTCACATAACGTGTTGGTGAAGACTTATTGACCGGTTTGAGATTGTATTTATAATCAACTACAAACTAACCTAAATTTGCATCTTATCTCTAAAAGGAAGCAAGATGGTAGAAGATACTGTTGAAACTTTGTTTTTATCAATGTGTGTGATTTGTCCCACATTGAAACCAAGAAAGAACACTTCCTTACTTATAAAGGAAAATCCACTTAGCCATTCAAATGGATCACAAATTGGGCTAATGTGGATGGGCTATATGTGTGTATGATTAGATTAATTAAATGGGTTATAAAATATATATAATTAATGGTCAAAGATTAAGGCCTTGGGTCTGTAAGACCAATAAATTTGTTTTTATACTTAATACGAATTCTGATTTTTTAATAATATTTAATAATGACAGTTAATAACTTGTTTTGACAGTTAATTCGGTTTAACTGTTTTTGTCAACATATATGTATACAGATATTCTGGGAGATTAATGACACCAGAAAATCACACACACAAAAATTTGTTCTTGGGTTTCATTCAAGAAAGGGAGTATAGCGATTTTCGTCAGAATCAAGCATTCGTCTTGATTGATTGTTGTATCCTCAAAACAGATCCGATCACCGGAAATTTCTGTTTTAGGACACTGCATCGCAGGCCTCAATCTGTGTTTTCGTATAAACAAATTCGTGTATTCTTCAATTCAAGTACGTTTACTATACTGTTCTTGTTTGATTCAAAGATTATAGCATATTTGTCTATCTTTATTTCAAATACTTGAGGGTAAATCTGTTCATTGATAATTTTGTCATAACAAATACAAGTTGTTGACAGGTTCTGGGTTATGCTTTGATTGTCGGTGACATTGAGGACTCAAGCGAGCCAAGAGATATTGTTGTAAAAACTAAATCTAGTGTTTTACAACATGCGAGTGAGCTCAATCCTTCATATTTACCGCTATAATATCTATTGATTTTCCCGTATGGTGATGATAGATACAAAAAATATTATTCATAGAAATGTTACGATGAAACATAAAAGAAACGTGATAGGTTGTCTATGAGGGAGTTTTTAGCGTTTCAAATTCAAAACAAAAGGTAGATGCTTACAATATTATTGAAAGTGAGAGGTTGTTGTTTATACGCCATCAACAAAAGGTATCGAGATGTGAGTCTTATGAAAAATTTCAAAGTGAGTTAGCACAAGGAAGTACAAACATCAGAGAAATTGGACAACGTGTCATACTTTCTTTTCCTTTCACAGGCGGGGCGATACATGATGCAAAATTATTTAGATGCAATGTTCTTGTGTAAGTGGTTTGGTTATCCTGATTTTTTTTCATTACTATAACATGTAATCTAGAGTGGCCAGAAATGAAAAGATTACTTAAAGATGGCATGCTAAAACTAGAGGACAAGCCATATATTTTATGCAGACTTTTTAAGATTAAACTCGATTCATTGATCAAAGATTCAAAAGTCAATGCACATCTCGGTAAGGTTCAAGCAACTACAGAAGAATATAACCTAACCTAATTGTATTTTGTTATTTTTATGTTAAAGCTGCATAAAAATTTCACTTTTGAAAGCAATTACATTCCAATATCACCTAATTTATTTATTTTCAACTTTTTTTAGTTGTGTACATGATTGAATTTCAAAAGCGTGGTTTACCTTATGCTAACATTTGTTTTTTGATGCATCCTGATCATATAATCTCAAGTATAGACCAAATTGGTCCAGTTCCATTAGCTGAAATTCCCAACAAAGAGAATGACCCGTAGGGTATTTCCTTTTTAGCAAGTTGATGATACATAGACCTTGTGGACTCATACTTTAAGTGTCCATGTATGGTAGATTAAAAGTGTTTAGTTTTTTTCCTAAATGTTCAAGAAAAAATTACAACATATCCTGATGGCTTTCCTATATAGAATAAGAGACTGTGTGTTTGTTGTTACAAAGTTAAAAGTCTTACTTGATAATAAAGGTGTTGTTCCATATAAAAAAACATTGTTGAAAAACTACCAGGCACATATCAATTTCAAATGGTGCAAATGGGCTAGAGCAATAAACTATTTATTCAATATACTAATAAAGGTATTGACGGAATAACTTCAATTATGAAAAATGGAACAAATGATGGTAATGATGGTTCAATTGATGAGATCAAATAGTATTATGAATGCCAGTATCATTCTGCATGTGAAGCATCTTGGCACATAAACGTGTATGATATTCATTACATGACTCCTTTTATTAGACTTTGTTTTTCATCTTCCAGGCCAATAATAGGTTGTGTATGGCATGGATGATGATAATGAAGATGTTCTTAACAATATTTTCAATGGCTTTGAAGATGTTCTTAGAGTGGATGAAGTGTAACTCATATATTTTACACATGTATAGGAATTTAATTGCATTGATTTCCCTACCTAGTTTGTTTGGAATGCGGATTGCAAGTGTTGGCAGCCTAGGAATGAGGGTTTTCTCTCGGTAGAATTCATTTTGTTTCACCCTCCCTTGGTGAAGCCTATAATTTAAGAATACTTCTTAACAAAGTGAAAGGTCCAAACTCATTTGAAGAAATTCGAATAGTTAATGATCAAGTGTGTCCTATCTTTAGAGATGCATGTTATGCTCTTGGACTTTTAGATGACGACAAAGAATACATCAAGGCATAAAAGAAAAAAGGTGTTCAAGTTCATGTTACTACTTGAGTAGTTTATTTGCAATGATATTATTGTCTAATAGTCTATCGTGACCTGAATATGTTTAGAGTAATACCTGGAAATACTTATCCGATGACATTTATACAAACAAAAATTTCTCATGAGGGCTTTAGGTTAGACTATTTTCATTTAATTATTTAGTTTATCATTTTTGTTTCTTGTATAATTATTATTATTATATATTATATTATATGAAATATTTCAATAATAAAAATTCTTATCTTAATACAGGTTTATCTCTTACCGTAGATCAAATTAAAAACTTAACTTTATTAGAGATTAATGCTACAATTGTAGTCCTTGAAACTACAACTCAATGCCTTTGAAACTATAACTCAAGACCTTTTAGATGATTTAAGATGGATTTTTTATGATATAATCATGTCCATGGAAGAATGTAAAAAAGTGTATTTTTTGTTTATGGTTATGGAGGCACTGGTAAAACCTTCCTTTGGGAAACATTGTCTTCATTCATATGATCGAAAAGTGAGGTTGTATTAAATGTCGCATCTAGTGGAATTGCATCTTTACTAGCTATTAGGAGGTAGAACAACACACTCAAGATTCAAAATACCATTAAGTCTCATTGAGGATTCAGTTTGTCATGTTAAGCGAAATAAAGACGTTGCTCATTTGTAAAAAAAATAACAAAGCTGATCATCTAGGATGAGGCACCAATGATTCACAAACATGCATTCAAGAGTTTAGATAGAACACTTAGAGAATTGCTAAACTCTAATGATAAAAAAGGTAACGAATTACCCTTTGGAGGAAAGGTTATTGTTTTTGGAGGAAAGGTTATTGTTTTTGGAGGAAATGTTTGTTGGATTCTTCCTATTGTTCTGAATGGTAGTATACAAGATATTGTAAATGCATCATAAAGTTTTTCGTATACATGAAAATAGTGCAAGGTAGATACCCTCACAAAAAACATCAGATTAACTATTGGTGGTAGGGGATGCAATATTGAAGAAACAAACAACTTTGCAAATTGAATACTAAAATTAGGTGAAGGTGACATCGATGGATCAAACGATAGGGATTCTATAATAGATATACCACACGATCTTTATATTACTAATTCGGTCGATCCTATCTCGAATTTAATTGAGTTTGTATATCCTTCTATCATTAGTAATTCTAAATACTCAAGTTTCTTTCAAGAGAAGGCAATTCTTTCTCCAAAAAACAAAGTTGTTCAAGAGGTCAATGATTGTTTACTTTTGATGTTTCCATGTGCCAAAGTAGAGTACCTTAGTTCCGATTCTTTAAGCCAAATATAGTATATTAATAATATATATGATGAGCATTCTATGCTCTCCTGATTTCTAAACGGAATAAAGGTCTTAGATAAAACCAATCTTTAGTATCAAAGGTTGTTGTTCCCGTCATGCTTTTGAGAAAACATTGATAAAAAAGTGGTTTGTGTAATAGAACTATACTTAAGGTTTTATCACTCTGCAATCATGTTATAGAAGCTAAGATTATATCATCTAGTAATATTGGCACCCATCATTCTATTCAAAGTCGAGTTTAACACCTTCTGACAAAAGGATTCCTTTCAAGTTTAAAAGAAGACAGCTTCCTTTGGCTATATGTTTTGCTATGAGTATAGAGAAAAGTCAAGGTCAAACTCTATCAAGAGTAGGTTTGTACTTAGAAGTACATGTTTTCAGGCATGCTAAACTTTATGTAGTCTTATCACGAGTCAAGAGTAGAGATGGGTTGAAAATCTTAGCTTGAGATAATGATGACAAACCTACTAAATGTTAGTACAAATATAGTTTAGAATGACATTTTTGCTCATTTGTGATCTTATAATCAGAAGTTCTAATGTCTTATATAATATATGAGGCACTTGATTTTATTAATATTTTTGTGTTATTAATAATTAACTTTCCCTCTCCCATGTAATAAATAGGTGACTAAAGCTAGAAACATAGTTGAAAATCCTTATTATTATTTTTTTCTTTGATAATAAAAGATGATGATTTTAACAAATACAAATATTTCTTTGTTTAATAATGTATTATTAATGATTTACTAAAATAATATATATAATTCTTAACATAAATAAAAAATAATATGAAGTATAATGTGGATTTTATTTGAGAGAATCAAAACAATAATAATGATACTAACATAATCTAAAATTATATGAATTTACAATATGGATTTTTTAATGGATCGAGACAAAAAAGATTTTTATCTTGTAATAATATAATCTAAGTCGATAGCCACTCGCTCTGTTAACATGTTATGAAACAACGACCTACTAGCAACATTCTATATCCATGTGATAGAGGAGATAAGAGAGGAAAAAAGTAGAGAAAATGAGAGAGCCAGTGGAACCCAAATATATATATATATATATATATATATATATATATATATATATATATATTATATATATATATATATATATAGACACATACATATATGTGTGTGTGTTTGTGTGGTGTTTAGTATTTAATATAATAAAGCTAAGTAATGAGAAATAGTTATCACTCACGAGTTACACATGACATTGATAACCATAATTTAATAATATTTATAGCAATTTTAATGTTAATTTTATAATTGTGTTTTCTTTAATTGTTTTTTGAAACTTTTTGGTTTTTTCTTAATTTCATTTGAAAAAAATATCCTTATAAAACTTTAATTAAATGGTAGTAAAATAGTTTATTATTTTAAAAAAATATATTTTTTCAAGAAACTATTTTTATTTTTAATCAAAAATCTAGTTTTTAATTTTTACAATATCTATTTTTTAATTTGAAAATGTTAATAATTACATAATTGTTATATATATTATTATCATTTGTGAGGAGAGAGATGCATGAAATGAAAATAAAAATGCCTAATATATTGACATGTGACATTTGAAAACTATTTTATTATAAATAATAGATATTATATTATGTATTAACCATAAATTAAGTCCACGTGATATGACACATTTACAAAGTTTGTTATGCACATTGTGATGTAGAAATTAATATGGTATGTAAATAAAATTGAATGTATTCTGAACATTGAAACATAGATAGAAAAATATGTATATTGATACTAATGTTTGTTAATCAATATTGGTCTTATTCTTAAAGGTATTTATAAACCTACCAAAACAAGCCCATAACTTTTATTATGGGCCATTATGGGTATTTTTAAAAGATAAATGGGTTAGCCTTAGGGCCTAAAAAATGTTCATGGGTTAGAATGGGCTATAAAATTCTAATAGTGGCGGCTAAATAAAGAAAACAGGTCATTGTCTGTTCTCAATCCTCAGACCTAAGTCGAAGACTTGAAGTAGAATCCTTCATAGTTCAAAACTTCAAATCGAATCCTTTATGTTTGAAATCCAATTTTCCAATCTAAAAAATCTCCAACCAGGAAGCCAACATAAAGGAGATAACGGCGCCCGTGAAGTTCAAATCAAAGCAAAATCCTTTGGTATGTTGCTATCCTTTTCATATAATGTTTGTTAGATGAACGATTGAACGATTGTTAGATTAAGCGAAATTGATTTCGGAAATTGATTTCGCCTACGAAATTGAACAATTGAACGATTATTAGATCTGGAAATTGATTTCGGGAACGATTGAACGATTGTTAGATGCAAATTGATTTCAAATCAAATCCTTCTCTTCTAGTCATTTGAGGTTGAAAACCACCTTGATAAAACTTGCGGGGCGCAGGCGTAGCCGGTCAAGCCTTGAATCCTTCTTTTCTAGTCAACTGAATAAAGAGGTTTTACTTTTATTGTAAGAATTTGTTGCATCTACTAATCACATCTATTGGTATTTATATTCTAAGATACTTTGATCTTCAAAATCCATTAAACATGACAGTGAAATGTTTTCAACTTATCATCCAAATTTCACACAAAAATTTTACAAGTTCCTTAATTGTGCCTCTTATACGTCTCTCTCTGTTAGAAATCATACAGAGATAATCCTTAATTTAGAGTAGGGCATTTCATTTTATTTTTAATCAGTGAATGATGTATGTCTTTTTAGTTATATATCGCAACTCTATTTGGTTTTGGGCTTTTGGCTAATGTCTCTTACTCTCTTGAATATGTTTTTACTTACCTAATGTGTGATATTATAGAAAATTTCTTGTGGTGATTTTCTTTTTTTGACATTAATTTGAGTTCAACATCCAAAGCTTTTGTTATATTCTAAAATCTAAATGCATATGGTGATGTGGAACATGAGCTAGTAGGCTGGTAGCCAATAGATCTGAGTTTACTATATTCTTATTCATTTTTATTAAGTTTATGTTTAAATGTTTCACTAAGATTTTATATTAATTAAGGGTTCATGTTTCAATTTATTTGCACGTGAAATTACCCAATAAGTTCATCAAATATGTCGAATAACACTAATTTTGATGATAAAGTAAGTTCTTTTAGTTCGAGTAAGACTCATTCTAAAGTTTGGGATTATTTTGAAAAACTACCAGTTGTACCTGATGGGAATAAAAAGGCAAGTTGTATTGCCTATGGAAATGTGTATAGTGTCAATCCAAAATCGGCCACATCTAACATGAAGCGACATATTCCGAAGTTTTTTGGTCTTGATGAACCCAGTCAACCAAAAAAATGTGCCCCTCTGGATCAAGCGACGCATAGAGAAAAACTAGCATATTCGATCATTAAACATAACTACCCGTTCAGTTATGTTGAACATTAGGCAACAAGAGATTTACATAAGTTTTTACATCATAATGTGAATCCCATAACAAGAAACACTACAAAGTCAAATGTCCTAAAAATTTATGATAGAAAGAAAACAATTCTCAAAGATGAGTTACAAAAGGTAAATTGTAGAATATGTTTGACTTCTGATTTGTGGAGTTCTATCACAACGGATGGATTTATGGCATTGACGGCCCACTATGTCGATGAGAATTGGGTTTTGAGGAAAAAAATGTTGAACTTTCGAGTTATACTGCCCCCGGATAATGGTTCCATTTTAGCAGAGTACTTGATCAACTTTCTAGCAGATTGGGGCATTGAGAAAAATATTTTACGATTACATTAGATAATGCCAAGTATAATGATGTTTTAGTAGAATATCTAAAAAGTCATTTGCATCTATGTAACACATTAGTTTGTGATGGAGATTTTACTCATGTGGAGTGTTCTACACATGTGTTAAATCTTATTGTTCAAGCCAGGTTTAAAGTAATTGAACAAGCCATCGAGAAGGTTCGGGAGTCGGTAAAATGTGTTTGAGGAAGTGCTTTCAGAAAGTATAAGTTCGCAGAATGCATACAACAACTTTCATTACAATGTGGGCAATATGTACGTCAAGATGTCATAACACGATGGAATTCCACATAGCTTATGCTTGAGAGTGCATTGACTTATAAACGGGCTTATGCCCGATTACCGCTAGTTGATTCAAATTATAAGTCTTTTCCATTGGAAGATGAGTGGACAAGAGTGGAAAGAATCACAAGATTTTTGAAACCTTTTTATAACATCACGACTTTATTTTCTGGAAGCTCATATCCTACTTCCAACTTATATTTTCTTAATGTGTGGCGAATTCAATTATTTATTGAAGAGGAAATTCATAACACAGATCATGTTATAAGTGATATGGCGAAAGACATGAAAATCAAGTTTGAAAAATATTGGGAAAGATATAGTGTGGTCTTGTCTTTTGCTATTATTTTAGATCCATGATACAAGTTTAAGATTGTTGAGTATTGTTTCTCAAAACTTAATATGACAAATAAAGTACGCGATGAGAAGTTGAAGAGTATATATGATGGTATTCATAAGTTATATGAGAAGGAGTACGATGTTCGTTTAGAGACACATGATTCTTCATTGGCTAGATGTTCAAATCTTGGTGTTGATGTATTTGATGAGTTGGATGGGCTTGAGTCATTTGAAAGCCAATTTAAAAGTGTTGAGAGACAAAAGTCACAATTAACAACGTATCTTGAGGAACCTTCACTTGATAGAAAATAACAACATGATGTTTTACAATATTAGAAGGATAATCAAGGAATGTATCCATACTTGGCTTTAATGGCTCATGATATTTTGAGCATTACGGTCACAACCGTTGCTTCAGAATCATCTTTCAGTATTGGTGGCGAGTTATAAGTAAATTTCAAAGTTCACTTGTATCTTCAAATGTTGAGGCCTATTTATGCACTCGTGATTGGTTGTTTGATTTAGAAGGTATTAATTAAGGTTTTTCTAATCTTTATAACTTTAAGTATGCATGTGTTTTCATGTTTATATGTAATGTTAATAGTAAATCATACATCTTTTACTTTTTGTATATTCAGATGAGAATGATAACGAGAACGAGATGGAGGAAGAAATTGTAGAAGATATTGAAGCGTTGATTTCGACTTATGATAGTAGCAACTTTTAGGTAATATCAATTATCCATTCTTTACATACTTCTAATGTTGTTAATTTTGTATATTGAGGTTTGATTAATTTTCTTGATTACAATTTTGAATTGTGATAGGTGATAAGTGTTGTTGCAGGTGATGAAGTGTTTTGTTGGTGATAAAGTGTTGTTGTTGGTGATAAAGTGTTACGGTAGAGTTTTATTGGTTTTTATTATATTGTTTATATTTTAATCTTTTTGGTAGAAATTTCAATAAATCAATCAATGATATGTATCTTTGTATGTTAAAATGCTCTTAGTTTACTACTTTATATGGGAGTTTTATCAATGCTTGAAATAATTTTTATTTGTAGTTTATATATTTTTATGGTGTTTGTTGAAAAATTGAAAATATTGTAATTTTTATATCCGACCCATCTTGACCCGACCCATCTTGACCCGAACCCATCTTGACCTGAACCCATCTTGACCCGAACCCATCCTGACCCATCTTTTACACAAACCCGTTCTGACCCGAACCCATTCTAACTTAAACCCGTCTTGACCTGATACTCGACCCGACCCAACCCGACCACCCCATTTTGCCAGGTATAGGTATTTATATGATACTGTGAGTCGATATAATATACAATATCTAAAGATTACCTTATTTTATAAACAAGTTATATTTAACAACTATATGTCAACACGTCAAGAGAATTTTTTTAACGCAAACATAAGTTTGTCTCTTTTTTAAATAATTAACGAATGAAAATTATTGAAGACAAATCAAAATGATTAAAAAATAATAGGTTAAAAACATATCTAATCAAATTACAATAAACAATTACACTATAATACATGTGTCACAATCTCCCTCAACTTTATTATCGTTTGCCCGTCTAAATCTATTACCATCTACCTATTTATGATTTTATGTGGATATTTTAATTATGTTTATGATCTACTTTTGGTATAAGAATTTGTTTATCTGATGTCCAAATGTAATTATGAGATTGCCTAAAAACGAAGCCTTACTAGTTGGTATTAGAGTCATAATTTGAGAGGTTTAGACACTTCAATGTTTAAACTTAAAATGAAAGTGAGACTGAATAAATGATGTTAGTATGAGTAGTTTCATACCAAGGGTAAAGTTAAAGTAGAGGTTAAAGTTAAGTTCTAAAGATAAAAGTTATAGTTAAAGCTAAAGTTAAAGAAGATAAAAATATCAAAGGTCCATAATGGTTCATAGTGTTTGTTGTAAGTTTGGATATTGATGTGACTCAAGACAAGGTGGGACATATAAAGTAAAGTAAGTAGTTAATTATAAGTGACCACTATTATTGGAAACTTATAGTTGACATGATATGAACTATTACATCGAATGATATTATAGGTAAAAAATGGCTAGAGTGAAAGTTGTCCGCATTGGTGCTAGGGGCTTGCCACTGCTTCAGTGGGCAAAACTTCATTGTCATGCTTGTATAAAGCAAAACTTAAGCTTTTCTTGTCATGCAAGAAAGATATATTCCTACCGCACAATAAACACAAAAATTTTTAAAAACATTTACATGGCATAAGATACCTTATTGTTTAGTTCATAGGAACAACATACCATCCTAATCTACATAATAATTATATGAAGGTATCTTTGCATTAAATTATACATGCAATTATAATACACCTCTAAATTACATAAGTGTAATCTATTATGAATCAAGGGGCATGTACGAAAGTGACATATCAAGCATGGAGGTTATAATAATATATAGAAGAAATGGATTAGGCATGGAGGTTCCATCTCATATAATAAGGCTATGAACTATGTATGAGGAAACTTATCAAGAATCTATCTAAGGTAATCGAGATATAAAGTTAATGTGTAAATACGAAGGTTCTAACTCAAGTATGGTGTTCACTTATGATTTAGTTAAAGTCTTGAGTGGTGCTAAAGCTCTATTAGGTGCATAGTTTGTAGCTCCCATGCGAAGGTTCAGTTGTGGGGCACTATCTTTGATGATTTATGTAAATGTTCTATGGTGCGAGGCATTTCTAGATTTGGAGACATATTTATAGACACAAGCATGATTAGGTACAAAGGTTATACTCCATGTATGAAGACGGTGGTTCACTTTGTAGCAAAACAACTATGAAATATTATTAAGTGTATAGAAATATGAAGGTATATGCATGATTATTATTCAGATACGGAGGTATAAGGCCAGATAGAGGGGCTCTTACCGGTTACAAAAGCATAAGTTTCAGTTACAGGGAATTGAAAAGTTTCTATTTGAATATAGTAACATATCTAGCACCATTTATGGTAACTTTTTTTGATCAAACTACTTTAAAAATGTCTAGGTTTAACATTAATTTTCAACCATACATGACATTCATATGTATATTTCATTAACCATATCCGAACTTTCTAAAAATGTAAACTTTAATGTTCTAACTTTAACATGCTTTAATAAAACACATGCCTTGCATGCATACTAGCCCAAAATCATGTAAAAGGGTATTTTAAACTCACCTTGTTTTGACGCTTGAACAAAACCCTAGATCTTAACAATAGAATCCTAATAATCAAGATGCAAACTTTATATATAAAATCTCCTTAAATGATCATAAACAAGGTTCTATACTATAACTAATCATAAAAAGCTTCTTAAATACATGGTAAAGAAGAAAAAGGTGGATGGTTAACAATTTTTTTATAATGGCCTTTATAGGGTTTCTTATTTTCACCAACTCAACCTCAAGTTTCATTTTTTTATTTTAACCTCATATATTCTGTAACATGATTTGTTTGTTGGAAAATTTAAGGTGTTATACTTGGTTTGGTGTAATCATTATATGCCAGGTTTTTAACTTCTTGGTAGTTCCTCTATATTTATAATTTTTTTTACATAATCAATATCTTCTTTTTTGTTGGATGATGAACTAAATCTACTTGAAGCACATGTTGCGGCCGGTGAAACTGTCTTGGAAGCATTGTAACATGTAGCTTATTTCCTAAGCCTGTAAAGTAGAGTTAACTTGTCTTCTTGATCCTTGAACTTTATTATTGATTTTTTACATTACTTTCTTGATTGGCGTGTATACAATATGCCATTTATTTATAGATTTACGAACTATATCTTTAGTTTATATACAACTCGTATGAATCACGGATATATAACCTAGTAATCAATCAATTCTATATTTTTGTTGTATAAAAATTTAATGTTTGTTTTTTATGAGAAATAGATCAAACTAGAAATTTTCTAGTGTAGAGTCTACACCAAAAACCAAATAAAAGACAGGTTTAATAATCTAGAATTAAAAAACTAATGCAAACTCATGACGTAAGTGAGTGTGGGGATCATGCTCGGCCATAGAGCATGAGCCCTATTTATGACATAAGTCGATTGATAACCAAATCACACGATCCTACCTAAAGAAGAATAAAAGCTTAGCCTAACCATTGCCTCATTACATTCTATTTCCCCCAAGGTTACCTCCCTCGTCACCAATCCTCGAGGTTAAGCCAATAGGCAGAAATAAAAGATAGTTGGGGCAATGAATACCAGAAGCTCGAAGGCACACAATGACAAAAGACGTGCCAGGTTAAGACAGGGCTAAGCCAAATATCACTATTTCTCCTTTTATCACAATTAGAAAAGTCAACAACTTTGGAAACAGGGACATGAAAAAGGAGTCAACTTATTATACTAAAATGATATCCTTGGCCAAACCATGTGCGAAAGGAAACTCGATGAGCCTTAGATATCTAGAAAAGGAATGAAGATATCCCAACCAAATCCCCTACCAGGGACTTCCTCTAATATAAATAGGCGAGCATATCATCTAGTTCTCATCATAACTCACAACTACTCCTCTCTCTTCTTTATATTTCCATAATGACACATGTCTTATTCTCACGCATGAGTCCGATCATAATGACCCACCCTATAAGGCTAATGATGCTTTCATCTTAGTAGGTAGTATCAAGATCATACAGTCCCCAACTTCGCTCAATCAAGGCAAGAAATGTCTTTCCCCGGCCATCAAATGATTTTTATTATAGTAACAAGTGGCGCCTACCATGGGCATGCTCTGCGTTAGTTATCTAGAGTTGTATCTTAATGATCTTAGCTTATTCTCCTGGAGTAAACGTTCTCTCCTTCTTGTTGTTACTATATAAAACATGTACGGGGAAAACACCACGGCTGCTGGTGCCACTCTTCCATCTCAGTCTCCGGTTCCACCTCCAATCATCATAAATATGGTTAAGCTTATGTTAGAGGGCATAACGGAAATTGCCTCCGAGAACTTATGAATGAGTGAGTTCATGAAGAACGACTGAGGGATGTGAGAGTAAATTTGACATATGAAGAAGAACCAAGGGTCACGCTGACCTTTGCTCCACAGCCTCACGTCAACTACAGTCAAATATCTTAAAACTTAGAGACGTTCCCCATAGTGGCTCCTAACGTCCCCATTACTCAAACCACCCAATCCTACATGACTACTATAGGTTGTCCCATGTTCTCGAGAAGTTTTCCTATCTTACCAAGGCCAACTAATGAGGGGTCTAAATGGGTGAGTGTAAGGATTCCTTAAGTCTGATGCAACCCAAAACATCCAAAGTGTCTCAGCAACATGCACTAAGTACTGAAGTGAAGAATGCTTCGGAAGTTTTACACAATACATTAGAAAACATTCTAAGTGTAAAATATTCCGAAGCCAAGACCAATATCTTCCGAAGCCAAACATGAAGTCTTCTGAAGCTTCAAGAGACAAAGTCTTCCGAAGCTTCACCCTATGAAGACAGATTTCTTCCGAAGACTTTTAGTACACATGCTTTATCTGATGTACTGTTCCATAAAGCACCTTTTCCGCTGCATCTCTGATAAGTCACCAACTTACAAGAGTTGGTGAAAAGGTCCATGCTTTTGGTAACTGTACATTGAGGTCTTGAGTCTGAAACTTTCCACTTTATGTACTTTATCCTTTTTGTAATGTATAAGGATGTGAGCTATGGCATGTCATAGTCACAAGGTCAAAAGGCAGATATGCCTTTTGATTCTACAATTGATTTTGTTAGTGTCTAGTCAATTGTATCCAGCTGGCTTTCATAGTATAGCCGGCTGTAGGTTGTAGTATAAGTATTTCAAGTTTCTTGTATCTTTAATATACTTTGTAACACTTGTAAAAGAACTTGAGAAAGCAATATACTGCATCCTTGAAAACCATATTCTCCTGTTCTGTCTCTTGCTTTACTTGTGTTCTTTGTATCACTTTTGGTTAACCCAGTTTACTGTTTGATTAGAGTTTAGATAATCTCCTCATTGTGTTGTTGTGTTGTAATTGTGTTCAAACCCTTAAACGATCCTGCAATTGGTATCAGAGCTTTCAGGCTCTTGATATAAGATCTAACCATCTTAAGATCCCTCACACACACAAAAACTAAACTCTTCAAATGGCTTCCATCTCAAAGACTGATATGGAGACTGGAACCATGAACAAATCCCCACTGATCACTCTTGATGATTTTGACACCTGGTGCATGAGGATGGAAGGCTTCATCAGGTCTCTTGACTCAAGAATGTGGGAATCTGTTGAAAATGGACCTTTCATACCCAGCACCCCCTCTGCTACTGGTGCTGGTATGATTCCTAAAGATATGGCCAACTACTCAGATGAAGATAGAAAAAGAGTAGAGATTGACAGGAAGGCCATGACTGCTCTTCAGACTGCTCTCCCAACTCTGTATACAGAGGTTTTAAGAAGTTCAAAACAGCTAAACAGCTGTGGGATGCACTGAAGCTGATGTATGAAGGCTCCTCTGAAGCCAAGGAGAACAAGAAAGATCTTCTGAAGCAGCAGTTTGAAAATTTCACCTTTAAAGCAGGTGAAACCATGACCCAACAATACTTCAGGTATTTTGAGATTGTGGATACCCTAGTGGATGGAGGAGTTCCTCTTGAGAACAGAAACATTGTAAGGAAGTTCATGTCCTCACTTCCTAGGCAATGGACACACTATTGTGTGGTGATCAAGAGGACTGAGAATCTTAAAACTCTTACTCTGACAGAGTTATATGGGATTCTCAGTGGATACCAGATGGAGATGAACATACAAGGTTCATCTGGCAACTCCAACAATCAAATGGGTTCAGCCCTTCATGTGGTTGAAAGGGACAGCATAGAACCCCAACATCATCTCATATGCTACCCTGAAAACTCACAAAAGGGTCCTTTCATCACCTTCCCAAAGACACCAAGGGAAAACTTTACTCAAGGAAGTCCATTCCAAGAGACAAGTTCTTCTCAAGCCTTTGTGTCTACTGATGAAAGCTGTGGGAATTATCTCTTCACTCTTGAAGACCTGGACTGCATTCATCCAGATGACCTGGAATACATGAAGATAGTTCAGCAGATGGCTCTCCTCACTCACAGAGCCAAGAAGTTCTACAAGAGAACAGGAAGAAGATTTCCAAGCAATGCTACCAGTGGAAAGTTTGGGCTGGATAAAAGCAAAGTTAAGTGTTACAACTGTAACCTTATGGGTCACTTTGCTAGGGAGTGTAAGGCACCTAAAGCAAATGGGAGCCAAACACCACCCAGACCAAACTACACTGACAAAGCTCCTCAGTCTGAGAAGCCTAAGCAACATGTTGTTGTTGCTGTTGAAGAAGGAGTCTTTGACTGGAGTTTTCAGGCGGAAGATGCTTCTCCAAACCAAGCACTGATGGCTGACCATGATGAAGCCAAGGTATTGGAACATCTCTGTACTCCTGAATGCATTGCTAAAGTGAATAGATACAGGTCCTACAACTTAGAGATGAGATCCGATCTTGAGTCATTAAACATATTAAAATCTGATTTTAGAAAGTCTGAAAATGATTACAAGTTAAAAATAGAAGATTTGGAGAGAACCATTTCAGTACTAAAACATGAACATACGGATTTTAGAACTCAGATCCAAGATCTCATAACTAAATTGACTGAGTGCCAGGCTGAGCTTGTGATCAGCAAAGCCAAGGCAGAGAAAAGTGTTCTTGAAGAAGAGACCTTCAAAAACATGATATCCTCATCCCTGCACAACAAAGTGTGCTATCAAAATAGACAGGGACTAGGATCAAATGAGATAGCTCCTCCACACACAATCTTGTCTGTAAGATATCCTAGGTGTGGAACTTGTGAAGATGAGCTTCCTCTCATAGATCCTATAGAGAGGATGATGAAGAAGTGATAGTGAAGAATTCCTCTGAGAAGAGTGAAGAAGAGGATTCTTCCAAGGGCCACTATCCTTCTGAGGAGAAGAAATCATCTGTGATGACCAAGTCCAAAAGAAAGAACTTGATCAGGAAGAGCAAAAGGAAAGCAAAGAAGGCTCAAGAAATCAAGGCTACTTTTGATGCTAAGCATAAACAAGTTTTTATCTCTGCAGGTTTCAAAGTAGTAAGGACTGAAGACATCAACCAAGAATCCTCATCTAAGAGTCCTGGTTCATGTTCAAATCATCTCAGAGCAAAGAAGAAGACTGAGCTGCTGTGTACCACTGCTACACAGCCTGGACCATCAAACTCCAAGAACAGTTCACAGCCCAAAAGAACTGTCTCAGCATCTACCAAGATGAAGGTGGAGAAGGGATGTGACCAAAGCCAGTCTTGCTCTCAAAAGGAGACTTTTGAAGAAGAAAATGTTATGTGTCATGTGTGAAAATACTTCTCACATTGCTAAGGATTGCCCATACAATCCTAGGAGTGCCATCCACATGACCAATACAAAGACTTCAAAGAATCTCAAGAAGTCTCAAGCTTCGAAAGGAAAGTCTGTTTCCTTCAGAAGCTCCAAATCAAAGAAGAAGGTAAATGGAAAATTACCTTCGGAAGTAAAATTGGTCTCGGAAGAAAGGAGTTCTTCTGAAGCACTGAAGTCTGCTGCAGTGACTGCAGAATCTTCCGAAGGTTCAGTCATCAAAACCTGTGAAGTTCCAAAAGCTTCAAAGGTTTTGAAGGTCAAGTCCAAGAGTCCAAAGGTGGTGTGGAAGTCTAAGAAAGACCAAATGACTGAAATTTCTCCATCAACAATAGCTGAAGATCCTCACAGTACAACCATAGGATCTATTACTGTTGCATTACCTTCTATTACACTTACTGAGCCCAAGACAAGTACGGCTTGGGTTTCCAAATGTAACTAATCATTTTCTTTGTGCAGGAACAGCTCAAGACAAACGGAAACGTCTGGATAATTGACAGTGGCTGTTCCAGGCACATGACAGGCAATAGGTCTCTACTCCATAATTTTGAGAGAATTGATGGAGGACCAGTTGCTTTTGGAGGAGATGAAGGTGGTTACATTTCTGGAAGGGGCAAGGTCACAAATGGTAAGCTCAGCATTGAAAAGGTAAACTTTGTTAAGGAGCTTGGGTACAATCTTCTGATTGTATCCCAATTTTGTGATCAAAGACATAACATGCTCGTTACTGAGCATGAGTGCATTGTTCTCAAGCCTGGTGTAGTCATTCCTCATGAGCACATCCTGCTCAGAGCACCTAGGAAAGGGAACATGTACAAGATGGATTTGCAAGAAACATCTCCCTCTGGAGAAGTTTCATGCTTTCTATCTAAAGCCAATAGTGATGAGTCTTTCCTATGGCATAAAAGAATGTGCCATGTAAACTTTAAAAACATGAATAAATTGATTAAGCATGATCTGGTAACTGGAATGCCAAAGAAAGAGTTTACAAGTGATGATCATTGTGTTGCATGCCTGAAAGGGAAGCAACATAAGGCATCCTATAAGCCTAAGGAAATGAACTCCATCACTACACCCCTACACTTGTTACATATGGATCTATTTGGCCCCACCAGTGTAATGAGTTTAGGAAGGACCTTATACTGTCTAGTGATCACAGATGATTTTACAAGATTCACTTGGGTCTTCTTCCTTAGAACTAAAGATGAGACTCCTGAGATTCTAAAGAATTTCATCTTAAAGATTGAGAATCAATGTGATCACAAGGTCAAAACCATAAGATGTGATCAAGGAACTGAATTCAAGAACCAAATCCTTGATACATTTTGTGATGAAAAGGGTATTACAAGACAATACAGTGCTCCTAGGACTCCTCAGCAAAACAGAGTTGCTGAGAGGAGAAACAGGACACTTATTGAAGCTGCAAGAACTATGTTGTCTGACTCTAAACTGTCTATCACCTTCTGGGCAGAGGCAGTTAATACTGCTTGCTATGTGCAAAACAGAGTTTTAGTAGTTAAGACACATGGTAAGACTCCTTATGAACTTTAGCATAAGAGGAAACCTTTCATTGGTTTTCTCAGGTCATTTGGATGTCCCTGCACCATCTTGAATACCAAAGATCAAGTTGCCAAGTTTGCTGAGAAATCAGACGATGGACACTTCATTGGATACTCTTCCCAAGCTAAAGCTTATAGAGTATACAATCTCAGAACTAGAATTATTGAGGAGTCAGCCAATGTGACTTTCAATGAGCACACACCCAGTGTGGCTGGTTCTGGTCCGGATTGGCTATTTGATCTTGATTTAGTTACCAACTGTTTTAATAAATCTTGTGAGCATGTTTCAGGATCTTCAGAAAATTTTAATACAGGTGATCCTGATCCAAGATTTGAGCTAGGAAGACCTTCAACTCACACACCTTCAGCTCCAGTTGAAACTACTTCAGCAAATGAGGTTTCTATCAGCACAACAATGACAAATCCAGCTGATACATCTGGCATGCCTTCAAATTCCAGCTCAGAGGCTTCTCAACCAGATAAAGACATCTCAATTGCAAAAGACAACAATGGTGATGGTGATAGTGATCAAGAATTTCTTGATGCTAATAACCATACCATAGATGACAACATCAATGATGTCACACACTCATTGGATCAAGTTAATCTTGATAAGTGTGATAATGTGGAGGATCAATCTTCAAGACCAGATCTAAATTTCTCAAATTTGGATCTATCTCAGCAACTTGCTGTGATCCCTCAGCTAAGGATCCACAAGTCTCATCCTACCACAAACATCATTGGAGATGTTATCTCCGGGGTAAAGACAAGAGGGCAAACCCATGAAGCAAATGTTTGTCTTCACTCTTGTTTTCTATCCCAGTTAGAGCCAAAGAAAGTTGAGGAGACTCTAAAGGATGGAAGTTAGGTTGAAGTTATGCAACAAGAGCTGCTTCAATTCAAAAGGCAGAAAGTTTGGAACCTTTGTCCTCTTCCTCATGGGAAGACTACCATTGGAACCAAATGGGTTTTTAGGAATAAGAAGGATGATAGAGGAATCATCATCAAGAACAAGGCAAGACTAGTTGTTCAAGGATACACACAAGAAGAAGGGATTGATTACACTGATGTCTTTGCTCCTGTAGCAAGACTAGAAGCTGTTAGGATATTCCTGGCATTTGCTGCATCCAAGAATTTCAAAGTCTATCAACTTGATGTAAAGTGTGCTTTCTTATATGGAGTGATTGATGAGGAGGTTTATGTCAAACAACCACCTGGTTTTGTAGATCCTGATCATCCTGATTATGTCTGCAAGCTTGACAAAGCTCTTTATGGGCTGCATCAGGCACCCAGGAAGTGGTATGAGACACTGTCTGAGTATCTCTAAACATGGATACAGGAGAGGTACTATAGATGGAACTCTCTTCATCAAAGGACAAGGAAAAGACATTCTGCTAGTTCAAGTATATATGGATGACATCATCTTTTGTTTAACCAATTCAAAGCTCTGCAAACACTTTGAAAAGCTGATGAAAGACAGATTTGAAATGAGTTCAATGGGAGAACTCAACTTCTTTCTGGGAATTCAAGTGAAGCAGGTTGAAGATGGCATCTTCATAAGTCAGTCAAAGTATGTTCAAGATATACTCAAGAGATTCAACATGACTGATTGTAAGATTGCTAAGACACCCATAGCCAGAAACCACTCCCTTGGTCCAGATCTTGAGGGGGAGTGTGTAGATGAGCACTTATACAGGGCTATGATTGGGTCTCTTATGTATCTTACAGCTAGCAGGCCTGATATCATGTTTGCTACATGTATTTGTGCAAGATATCAAGCAAACCCTAAGATGTCTCACTTAATATTGTGAAAAGGATTTTAAGATACCTCAAAGGTGCTTCAACACTTGGTCTATGGTATCCAAAGAATCCTAATTTCAATCTGTATGCCTATACAGACAGTGATTATGGTGGTTGCAACATGACTGCAAAGTCTACATCTGGGGGATGTCAATTCCTTGGTGGAAGGGTTGTCTCATGGCAATGCAAGAAACAATCCTGTGTGTCTACATCAACTGCTGAGGCTGAATACATTGCTGCTGCAAGCTGCTGTGCTCAAGTGCTTTGGATTCAAAATCAGATGCTAGACTATGGATTTAACTTCAAAGAGACTCCTATCCACATAGACAACAATAGTGCTATCTCTATCACTGAGAACCCTGTGCAGCACTCAAGGACCAAACACATCAACATCAGGTATTATTTAATAAGAGATAACTATGAAAAGGGATTAATTAAACTAGTCAAAGTTAACACAGATGAACAATATGCTGATCTGTTCACAAAAGCTTTTGATGAACAGAGATTTAAGTATATGATATCAGCTATTGGGATGATTAACTTTGAGTAGACTTTTTCTTAAAACTAATTCTAATTATTTCTTCTTAAAAAATATGTGTGTCCTAAGTTGTCTAGTTCATCACTTTCATAAGCTCATGTTTTCTTTGAATGTAAAACTCTTTTTGAAGACTTTCCTTAGATTCTTGAAAATTTTCTGATACTTCAAAAGATAACGTTTTACCTTCGGAAGAAAAATATGTCTATAAAATAAATGACTGTCTAAGAGATTTTACCTTTGGAAGAAGTCAAAATTTATCTTCCGAAGCTTAAAATTCTTAACTTAGACACTTATTCATTTTTAAGGACTTTTTCCTTCCGAAGCAAAATTACTTTCGGAAGCTTTGTTCATTCTTATACAAAGCATCCAAGAGTTTATTTCTCTTCTGAAGCATAAATCTTCAAGACTCTCAGGAAAATTCTTCCGAAGCCAGTTTAGCTTCGAAAGCTTTTTCAATCAAAACTTCCGAAGACATATTACCTTCGGAAGCTTTTCGAATTCCAAGAAAACTACTTTTTGAGCAAAAAGGTAAACTACTTTTTCAGAGGTGGGACCGACATACGGATTTCAAAGTTTAACCTCTTTCATTAAACTTTATCTGAAATCCTTCTCTCTCATAAAACCCAACGGTTTCCCCCTCTTCTATCATCTGCTTTTCTTCCAAACCTAAAACCCAAAGCTTTCTCTCTGAAATTTCTTTCCATTTTTTCTCTTCGTCTCTGAGCTACCTCACAATGGCTGACCTTACTCACAAAAATGATCCTAACTTTGCCATGCAACTACACAGACAACACAATCAGGTTGCTCTGTTATGCTCTGACAAAGATCCTCATTTCTCAGAGGTTTGCCGTTTCTTGTCTTTGTCTCACTACTTCACCTCCCTAACCATTGATCCTCCTCTATATGAGGATCACTTGCTTGAATTCTGGAAGACCTGCCAAGAGGTCATTATGGATGGGGAGAAGGCACTGTCTGCCACAGTGCAGGGGAGAACAATCTTCATCACTCCGGCCATCATCAACCGACATCTTCAGTTGGATGATGAAGAAGGTGAAGTGTTCTTCCCAAGGAAGCGGTTAATCATTCCTTCGAGCAGATGGGCTGAAGGGGATTTCTCTGTAAAGACCTTCAGGAAAGGGAAGGTCTCATCCCAGTGGAAATACCTGCTCCATGTGGTTATCCACAGCTTATCAAACAAGCATGGTGGATGGGACCAGATTCCTGAGGATCTCTCCTTTATAGTTCATGGAATGATTCAGGGGGTCAAGTTCAGGTATTCATAATTTGTTTATACTAATTTACTTGCAAACTTAGACTCCTTAGAATACTACATGTTTCCTAGATATGTTCAACACATTCTCAACTCTGACTGGGCTCACAGTTGAGGGAAACAGGTAATATTCTTAAATTGGGACAGATGAATCCCGACATCTTTAAAATTATGAAAAAGCCAACTGTAGGCTTCTCAGGGGTAGAAACGGCCCTAGTTCCAAAAATGTTAGAGCTCATTGCTCAAGGTGACAACCTAGCAGTCCAAGCTAGTGTTGAACCCACACCTACTGCTCTCAACCCTCTACACAACCTCAAATATCCATCACCTACCAAAGAAAATCCAAACGAACCCCTGCTCAGACTATTCAGTCTGTGGAGGCCCCCATATACTCACCAATACAGGAAGAAGTAGATACTGGAGCTCCCACTTCTCCTGAGGAGCAGACCACTCCCATTGTTTCAAGAATCAGTGATAAGGTTCCTCATGCTCACACTGATGAGCTCACTAGCCCAACAGCCTTAAGCTCTCACTCTGAGTCTCAACACTCAAGTGAACAACCTTCAGGGGACAGCTACCATCCCCAGCCTTTGGATCTCAACCAACCAATTCCCAACCTATCCTTCTATACTGATGAAGACTTAGGATTCGGTGGGTACCAGAGTCTCTCTTCTCATCCCCTACTCAAAGAGAGATGAGTACCTCTGACTCTCCTCAGTCTATCCCACAACAGTCACCTATTACTGAGGTGGACACTTCTGAACCTGTTCAGGATGTCCATATGGAAGAGGCTCTCACTTTTGAAAGTGATTACATCATTAAGACCTCAACCATGGCAACTCAGCCCTCTGGCATCTCAACTGAGGCTGCCAGTGAGCAGAGGAAAACCAGCAGCCAAGAAACTTAAGCTGGTGGTGAGCGAGAGGACTTTGGTCCAATCATCTCATCCCCCAATGATTCTTCTGATGAAGATGAGGGGAACTTGAGACTAAAGGTGCAGAAATTGTCAAAAACATGCACCTATTTAGTCTCTAAGGTTAGTCACTTGGAATCTCAGGTGACTACCTTACAAAACAGGGTCAATGATCAGCAACTTCAGATTTCATATCTAAAGGAAAAACTAGCTGGGAGACCTTTAAGGAGAGCTCAACCAGGACACAAGAACCTGTGAAAGTGTTGACTTATCCTCCAGCTCACCTATGCAAGTAGGTGATGCTACCAAAAAGGGGGAGAAAGTTATTACAATCACAGAACCTGGGAGTTCTTCAAAGAGAATGGACATAGAGCTCACCATCCTCACTTGTTGTTGTGCATTCTCAGCAACTTCCTCAAGTTCACATTAATGTGGACTCTATAGACTCAATCATCAGGAGTCTCTTTGAGGAAGGTATACCAAGGGCTGTCTCATCTCCACCATAAGGAACTGTCAACTACATCATAAGATGGAGGTATGATGAGGACAGAAGAGCCCTTATACTTCACAGAGTTCAAGGCCAACAAGAAGTCTTTCAGTTCCAAAGCCTGAGCTTCTATGAAAGACTGGATTTAGTCAACATGCCACTTGTCAATCCAAGCAAATATAGACAAGCTGACAGGCTGGCTCAAAGAATCCAAGACAGGATCCTTGCAGAGTTCTCTCTAAGAAGGAGACTTAGGCAATCAGGCAATGTCATCGGTCAACTGGATGTTGAGGTGGACCCTAAGATTAGTTTCATAGGGGAAACCTTGGCTGAAGGCCTAGTGGCAGAACCTGAGACCCTTGTCTCACCATCAACAACTGCTGCAGAGGTCCAACTCCATCTGAGACACCTGCTGGTGAAGGTGTTTCTCAGCCTCTCTCTGGCCAGAGCATGGAAGCTACACCAAGCAATGAAGGCCAAGCCTCAATCCACCCTGAGTCACAAAGGTCTGTTGGTGACAAATGGAAAAGGATAATGACTTCTGAGGAAATTGAGGAGGAAGAGAGAGAGAGAGGAAAAGGAGGCTAAGGGGAGAAAGTTCTTCTGGGTCATCTAAATTCATGCAAGCTACAATCAGGGCTGCCCCCAGACCAAATACTAAAGATGATGAGTTAAGGGCAGTCAGGATTACCTATTTACAGACCAGGAACTATGATGTTGATGAAATCATCTCCCTCCCCTTAGAAGAGTTGAATGAGCTGGCTGACATGGAAGTGTCAGAGAGATAAAGGAGAAAGAAGATGCAAGGTTACTTCTCCAATTCAAAGAGGAGAAGAGACAGAAAGACTTTACAAGCATACTCCCACTCTCTCTCCAGTTCAAGAAAGTCCTACACAGGAAGATGTGGCTCCACAAGAACCTCAGGTAGATAAAGAAGAGGATAGAATCAAAATGATAAACTACCTGAGTGCCACAGGCTTCTATCAGGCAAATGCACTTCTTCCCCTGTCCTATGACTTCATTGAGTTCGAGTACTTAAAGCAACTTGAGCTTGAGCTAGTCAAAGAAAGAAAACAACCAAAAGGAAGCTAAGGGAAGAAGCTGCAAAGTCAAGAGCCGTCATTCAAAAGAATGCAAAGAAGTCTGCTCACAGACAAAGAATGATGAGCTTTTTGAAGTCATATGGATTCTCCGGAAGGAGACTTGGTCCCATGTCTCTATCTACAATGGATGAGCATATAAGGGTGATCAAGCAGAAGATTAAAAGTGGTGAATTGATTGACTTGCACTCTCTTCCAAGTCAAGTCCCACCTGAAGTGGAGGTCAAGTTTGAACAACCAGAGACACTGAACCAGAACCTCCAGCTGAGCCTCAGCAAACTTCATCTTCTGATCTAGACAGGTCAAACTCCCTCTCCTTCTGAACCTGTGAGGGATGAACACCCAACTGAGAAAGACACTGATGATCAACATGGTGCTGCAGACCAGTCTTCTCAGTTAAGACATTAAGAGGAAGAAGAAAATGGCTTCTAAACCAAAGACTAAAAAGAAGAAGCCAAAGTCATCTACCTCTACACCCCAGGCTGAATCAGATCAACCTGAGGAAGTGCATGATGAGGCAACCTAATCAACTCCTATGCAAGTGGCTCCTCTAGCAACTGAGACACCTATCTTGTCCTGGACTTCTACCAATCCAGAAAGATGGCATGTTGTCAGAGATCAAGGTGTTGAGAATGTCTACTCCTGGCAAGACATAATCAACTTACCTCTGCATGATCTCTTTGAAATGAGAAGATACTATGAGAGTCTTGATGATCCTGACCACCAAATGAAGAAAGGAATGTTCTTGATTGTACTGAAGACTACCAACATCTGAAGATCTTCTAAGTGTTTTGGTAGCATCAACCTAGGGGGAGTTTGTAAGGATTCCTTAAGTCTGATGCAACCCAAAACATCCAAAGTGTCTCAGCAACATGCACTAAGTACTGAAGTGAAGAATGCTTCGGAAGTTTTACACAATACATTAGAAAACATTCTAAGTGTAAAATCTTCCGAAGCCAAGACCAATATCTTCCGAAGCCAAACATGAAGTCTTCCGAAGCTTCAAGAGACAAAGTCTTCCGAAGCTTCACCCTATGAAGACAGATTTCTTCCGAAGACTTTTAGTACACATGCTTTATCTGATGTACTGTTCCATAAAGCACCTTTTCCGCTGCATCTCTGATAAGTCACCAACTTACAAGAGTTGGTGAAAAGGTCCATGCTTTTGGTAACTGTACATTGAGGTCTTGAGTCTGAAACTTTCCACTTTATGTACTTTATCCTTTTTGTAATGTATAAGGATGTGAGCTATGGCATGTCATAGTCACAAGGTCAAAAGGCAGATATGTCTTTTGATTCTACAATTGATTTTGTTAGTGTCTAGTCAATTGTATCTAGCTGGCTTTCATAGTATAGCCGGCTGTAGGTTGTAGTATAAGTATTTCAAGTTTCTTGTATCTTTATATACTTTGTACACTTGTAAAAGAACTTGAGAAAGCAATATACTGCATCCTTGAAAACCATATTCTCCTGTTCTGTCTCTTGCTTTACTTGTGTTCTTTGTATCACTTTTGGTTAACCCAGTTTACTGTTTGATTAGAGTTTAGATAATCTTCTTATTGTGTTGTTGTGTTGTAATTGTGTTCAAACCCTTAAACGATCCTGCAGTGAGTAACAATGGGGCAAGACAACATTTTGCTCTAAATGAGTTTTCCACTAGAGAATGCAAAAATCATACCTTTAAATTTGTTTCAAGGGTCTTTTACCACCCCTAAAGTAAAACTGAGCACTTCCTTTTCATCTATGGATTATAGTCCGTATCGTGTACAAAAATTTATCAAAGGACTACTTTTAGAGTTTTTGTGTCAGATCTGACAGTTTTTTGTCTTTAGCACATAAGTTAAAAGTTTATGCCATTACCAATAAATAAGGCAACTAAATAAAGTAACAAACTTGCAAACTTGTGTGTCAAGAAGGAAGATACACCCTTGAACATGAAAACCTCCACTTGTCCCTGGGTTATTTTATCATCGATATGCATAAAAATACATCCTGTTTTCTTTGAAACATGATTAAATCATAATACTTTGGGTCAAAATGTTAAATCCATGATTGTAACATGCTTCTATGCACACTACACAGTGAATGGATCTAAATTTTCTAA
Source organism: Flaveria trinervia (assembly GCA_025506515.1). Lineage (NCBI taxonomy): Eukaryota > Viridiplantae > Streptophyta > Magnoliopsida > Asterales > Asteraceae > Flaveria > Flaveria trinervia. The sequence goes on along the minus strand of CM046458.1, from coordinate 16,886,183 downwards.
TGTTATACCTAATACCAAGATTCGTACACCAAGAATTCACTAGTTCTAGAAAAGATTTAAGATCTCACGGTTTCATTGGATGAGAAATAAATCAAACCGCTAATCTTTTGAGCTTAGAGTCTACATCAAAAACCTAATAACAACAAATTTAAAATCTAGAACCAAAAACTAGTGCAAACTAACTATAGATGTGTCATTCTGATTTGACCAACTTTATTTTTACACCTCAACCACTACTAATTAAAATCAAGTTATAACGATCTATTTCAAAACCCAAAAAAAAGCCGAGATAGTAGACATGAGTCATTCATTGCAAATTTCGATGTACTTATTTTCATGTTAAGAACCTTTGATTTTCTGGTCTTTATCCGTCCATCTTAGTAACCCACCAAATACCTTTCTTTCCTTATTGGTTATACTTTATCAAGTCAACAATCGTGATTCATATATTCATTTATGAGTACTAACTACATAGGATATATCTGGTTTTAATAAAGCAAAATCTATATTTTATGTTTGCCCTAACATTTGTGACTTAATGGTATCTTTGTACATAATGTTCTTAAGAGTTCGAGTCCAATCTTAAACAAATATATTGATTTAGGAATATAATCACATAAGCGTGTTTGTTTGTCGTATTAAGGTCACATGGAGTGACACATAAGAGAGCCTAAGGAATTTCATGCCCTAAGTGGGAACACCACCATTCCACCAACCCCCTCTATCTGATCTTCATGTTTTAGTCTTCGATCACGTGAATGTGTACTGATACAACCATTTCACTTTCAACTACTAACATAATAACATAGAGAAACTAGAAGAAAAAAAATAAGACCAGTTACTACAAAATAAAAGAAAATTAAAGAACGTGAGAAAATAAATACATATGACGTGATGCTGATATAACGATCCGATTAACTTGAAAAACTCGAGACGGGTGCATCGCGATAAGCCACAAATTGATGTTCTCCTGTTTGTGGGTTGGGCCCAGCTTGACAAAGTCTTGACCTAGCCAAGTTACCCTCTTGTCACTCCCACAGTCCAAACACACACTCAAACACCATACTCGATACTCGATACTCAATACTCATACTTATACATGACGGCGCTCACCTTTCATCCTTTCTCTTACACCATCATCATCTTTCTCAACCTCCATTTCTGATCATTCTTTCTCTCTTTCTTTCTTTTGTTTTCAACTACCTACCTATATACTCCTACTACTCATGGCTGACACCGATGCTAAAGATACTCACAAAGACGCTACTCTTAATAATGATGCTGTTCCCAATCACCCTGGAAGACACCGTCGCCACCGCCGGTGCTGCCTCCGCCGCCCGACGCCGCCGGTGCTGCTGCTTCCGACACCCGTGCATGGCCTGCGCTCTCTTCCTTGAAATCGCCTTCGTCTTCCGATGCAGCTACTTCTGCAGTTTCTCCGAAACAAAACCAGGTGGGTGTTAATTTGTTTCATGACTGTCTTTCAATGTTCAAATTTTGGGTCTTTTTGGATTACCTAGTGTTTATGGTTGTGGGTTTTGTATTGATTGTGAAAATGTGTGTTATGCTGGTGTGTTGTTGAGTTTAATTGTCAGATTGGGAGTTGCTTTGAGCTTATTACAAGGTTAATTAATTGATGTTTTAGCAACTATTCTGAAGATATAAAAATGGATTGTAATTATGTGGAGTAGGTTTGAAATTGAAATGTTGGAAGATAGTTTCTTCTGTATCTGATTTATGAGATCAAATGTGTGACCTTTTTGTTTATTTCATAATGCATTATCTTTCATTTGCTTAAGAATACATAGTTTTCTGAACTGTTTTACTGTTATCTTGACTTCTTAAAACAAATTGTCCTTCCTGTCTTTCCGAAGAGGAAACACCAAATGCAACAATATATCTTTTTTTTTTGTAATTAATTTTATTAGTCATTGGTCAAGATAGGTTATGTCAATGTTGATGAGGCCTGGGACTTCAGGTTTTATGTTATTAATGAACTTAAAGTTTAAGATTTCTGTTAAGATACATTTACTGTTACTTATATGTGTACATGTAAGTTGCCGGTATGCTTATGATGTAATCTACAAGAATTATTCGATGTAGATTATAGCAAGAGGTCACTTCAAAAATTTCTCTAAAAAGTTTGTTTTTTTTCTCAGGCATCTACTGAGGTGACAAAGACACATGCACGTGGCGGTCATAATTCTTCCTCCAGGCAACCATCACGCCAACATAATCTGGCAATAAACACAACCTGAATGCTGCACCATCTTTTCACGGACCAGTACCCTTCCACCAGCCACCAATTCCACCTGTTTATGGTGGTGTGGCACCGTGGCCTGCTCATATACCTGTCCATGGATATGCTTACCCCCCAGCTGTTGGATCATATAATCCAGCAAGTGGTACCGTTGCAGCTCCACCAAGAGGCAATTCTAATACTTATGGTGTTGAGTTTCCTAATAGAAGACCTAACGCACAAGAAATGCAGAAACCGTTAGGTGCAAAGGAGAACAATGATGTGCATCCAAATGCTGGGCCAAGAGCCTTCATTAGACCCCCCTTTTTTGGTCCGCCAGCAGGATTTATGGGTGGGCCTGTGTATCCTGGTAATTGTGTGATTGTGGCAGTTTCTGTTGTTTCATTTTTAGTTTGATTTATTGCAACTTTTTTATAAAGTTGGCATAGTTGTTAAAAGCCGTCGCCTAGTGGGACTAGGCCACAAAATAAGGCTAGTCCCAAATACAGCGCTTCATTTAAAAAGGCAATAAATCCCTTGTCCAAATCGTTCAAGTACCGTAAATGGCAATAAATAATTTTGTTAAAGCCTTCTACTTCAAGAAATTTATTTGATTAAGATTATATGGAAGTAGAGGAAGATGAAGATTTTGAATAATGATGAACTTTTGGTTATTCTAGGTTTGAAATGGGTTTCAGTTGCAACAAGCCATTTTTAGTACAGGTCAGGTCAGGTTGGGATGATTTGAAAACACTTTCTTGTTTCTTGTTTATTAAATATGATTGTAAAAACAAAATTTTTCTTTAAAGAAACAAATCAGGAGGTTGTAACTTGTATGTATTGAAAACACACTTGGGCAACTTGCAACCCGTTTGACCTCATCAGGCTGGTTGGCCCGTTCCCTTTTTACTAAAATTTTTATATTTGACCTTATGCATAAGTGAACGAGTTGAAATTGCCACCTCTAAGTGAAAGGTTGAGATTGTTGTTGAGATATTTCATGTTTTTTGAGCTTTTACTTCTCTTTGTTCTTTTTTATATGCTGAACTTTTTATTTTTTTTTCAATTTTGAAGTTCTTTTGATGATAATGACTTGGGTGCAATGACTTTTTGCCAGGTCCTCCGGGTTCAATAGTCTATCTTCCTGCTATACCTCCGTATTCTGTCAGGGTCCCACATCCACCATTTGTTGTTCCACATCAGCCGGGCCCCAGGGTTCCTATGTTACCTGCACAGGCACAAGCCGAAGCTCAAGCACAAGCCCTGAAAGTTAGTGTTAGAAACCAAGTTGAATATTATTTCAGGTGAGTAAATTAAAGCTAGAGGGTGCAATGCTGCTTTCATATCTTAATATGGATATTTTGGTTTTCACAGTGATCAAAATCTGCAAAGTGATCAATACTTGATTTCTTTGATGGATGACCATGGATGGGTACCAATATCTACTATTGCCGACTTTAAAAGGGTATGTTTATTAGTTGTTCAAATCACATCTGAAATATATTTACCCGCATTTGAAGGACTTTTCTTTAATTCATGTGCCATGGCACCTTCGATGAACTTGACAAACCAATGAATCAGAACTGTAGTTGTTTCTTGAAATTGTTACACTCTAATGCAACAAAATATTAGTTATATATTACTTGGTGCAGGTTAAAAGTATGAGCACAGATATACCGCTTATCGTGGACGCCTTAAAAAGCTCTAGTACTCTTGAAGTGCAGGTTTGGCATCTCAATTTCCTTTTGGCATAATATAGAAGATGACACAACTTATTTTATTGCAGTCCGTTTATTCTGTGAGTTGTTGACGTTCATGTTATATGGGCCCATAATATTTGCATTATGATGATTTTGATTACTACTTGCTGTTATTTTACAGGGTGAGAAAGTGAGAAAGCGTTCATGTTATATGGGCCCATAATATTTGCATTATGATGATTTTGATTATTACTTGCTGTTATTTTATAGGGTGAGAAAGTGAGAAAGCGTGAAGATTGGTCAAAGTGGATTCCAGATTCTGCTGGGAATAAATCTTCTATTAGTGAAGAGCGTTCAATAAAACAATCTGTAAAGGATTATACGTTCGATTCTTCAAAGAACGATACTTCTGGTGAAGATCATATAACCCAGAGAATCTGAATAAAGTTTGTGATGATTTTGCAAACACATTCATGCTTGATGAGGAGCTCGAGCTTGAACAGAAGGATCATATCTCTTCTAAAACAAGGTACTGCATGATCCATTGGTCTATAGTATGTTAATATATATATATATATATTTAATTTTCTAGTTTTAATTATTGCAAAAATTTATGTCACCTCTTATTTTCTTGATATAATATTGTGCTGGCTGTTCTTTAATATGTTGACTTGACCTGGCCTAGATTGGACGATGAAGATGATGAAATGGTTGTTAATGATCAAGCAGTTGAGAGACTTGTAATTGTTACCCAGGTAAGACTGATATTAAATAAATATTTTTTAGATTTTATTATGTTCTTTCTCATTTGTCATGTGATGGATGGCAATTTCTGACAATGACACTACCCAAAACATGACAGAATAAATCAGATCTTACCTTTTGGGTTGTCATTTCTAACCCTTTTAATACACAAGTCGTTTTCGGGTTGGCCTTTTAAGGGCCATGTTTAGGTTGACCTGTTTAATGAAACATGTTGACATGCCATCCCATAATAAAACATGTGGCTCCATCATCCTGTTTAGAGCTAAAAAAGCTAAAAAAATGTATAAGGTCATCCACCACCTTTTTGGATCCTATTTAACCGATTTGTTACAACCCATTAACCTGTATATAACCCATTTACAACCCACCAACTAGTTATAACCCATTTGACTCCTTTAGATAAATGTACATGGGTCGTGTTCAGGCTCGCAATTTAAGTGCTTTTGGTTCAGGGTTGATGTCTTTGACATTAATAAATACATGGGTTGTGCCTTGGTTCAATAATTTAAACCGTCAGCCAGAAACTTGCCAATCCGGCATGGTGGCCGCCCTTAAATTGGATGTTTTTTTTTTCACTGGATTATTAGCTATTATGATTAATGAAAGGTTACTGTTCATATCTACAGCAAAAGAACAGGAATGGGCGAGGAACTAAAGATTCTGTAGAGGAAACAAAATCTTTTTCTAATGAGCTTGCTTCTGCCATCAATGATGGCCTATACTACTATGAACAGGTTATTTGTCATTTAAAATTTTTTGTAATTGTTTTGTTCATTCTATAAATTATAAATGAATACATTTATACTTTCATATATGCAATGATGTGTTCAAGGATTTTGTTAGCATCTGGGACCATTTATTGACCTACTAATTTCAGGAGTTAAAATCAAAGCGAAATAAAGGTAGAAGAAATAATTCAACAAATGAAATAAAAGGTGGGACTTCCAAATCTCCTAAAGTTGGTTCTTACATAGCAAATCAGAAAGCACCAGGTGGTGGCGGTGAGGTGGCGGGCAGTCCTAATTCCAGAAGGAAGCAAAATAAAGGTTTTTTTAAGCAACAATCACTGAAGAATCAACGGTGGTTTTCTACCAACCTCAAGAATAATGGAAGTGATCATATCATATCAGAAAGCCCACCAAGTACTTCAGTTGGGTTTTTCTTCGGGTCAACTCCTCCTGATAATCACGGGTCAGTTTAGACTTCAGAATCTTAATTTTTTTTCTTACTTATGATCTATCATAGGTTGCAAATTAGACTCATTTACTGGGACGATACAGGTTAACTTAACAAGAAAAAGGCTAAAAAGAACGTGTACAGTGTAACGTAAGTGTACAGTGTAACTTAAGTGTACAGTGTAACTCCTTTAATCGTTTTAATAAAAAGTTATATCAATACTGAAATAATGCAACTTTGAAATCATACTAGTTGCTATAAAAATATGGAAAAAGTATCTTCTATTTGGGGACCTTTAAAAATCATTAATCCTCTCTATCAGTCCACATGCTGATTAATGTTTTACTCACCATCCTATGTAGATTAAGGTCTTCAAAGCTTGGTGTTTCTCCTCATGCCGGCTTTACTGGCGGTAGTCCACCTGTTGGCTCCATGCCAAAGCCATTTCCGCCTTTCCAGCACCCTAGTCATCAACTTCTAGAAGAAAACGGTTTCAGGCAGCAAAAGTGGGTATATAATAACTGTTTCTTTACACCTACCTTTGTGAATCATTATATTGATTCATTACATTTACGTAGGTATGTAAAATATCACAAGAGATGCCTAAATGAGCGGAAGAAATGTGGCATAGGATGCAGTGAGGTATCTATATTTATATCACCTTTATACTTTATTAATTATGCTAATAATTGGTTCTATTGAAGGTATTTTTATATTTAGATTTCTTTATCTTTTAAAACTTGTACAATTTTGTGTGTTCATCTAAACTTTAACCACCATAAGTGTGTTTCTACATGCAGGAAATGAATACCCTGTACAGATTCTGGTCATATTTTCTTAGAGACTTGTTTGTTCCTTCAATGTATAATGAATTCAAGAAAATTGCACTAGAAGATTCAACTCATGGTTACAATTATGGAATGGAATGCCTTTTCAGATTTTATAGGTACAGAATATCCACCATTTTATTTTGTAAGTTAATGAAAGTGTTGCCAAATGTTGAAAAGTCAACATGATCAAAAGTTCAATCATCAATCTGATGTCTTTTGGTCTTATAATAGTTTGTTACCTAAAATAGAAATTGAAATTACATTTATATCCATTTAGCCCATACCATGGTGTTTTTAATTCCTTTTTGTTATCATAGCTACGGTTTGGAGAAAGAATTCAGGGAAGATGTATATGCTGATTTTGAACAGCTAACTCTGGATTTCTACCACAAGGAAAATCTTTACGGTCTTGAAAAATACTGGTAAGTTGACTGCATAAAATAACATGTTTTATGACTTTATGTTAATTTTTGTGCTGAAAGTAAGTTCTTTCTTGGCAGGGCATTTCATCACTATTCGCAGTCAAAGGAGCACAAAAAGCATCCAGAACTGGATAGGCTACTGAAAGAAGAATACAAGAGCCTGAATGACTTTAAGGTCCACCGTGCCAAAACAAAAGCCAAAAACGATAGCAAGTAATTAGCCGAGTGCAACATTTTTTACGTGAGATCGGGAATTTCAAATATGAGCAAATTATCTACATACAATTTCATATAGAGATAAGAGTGCGTTTTTAGCTCGCTTGGCCAGAAGACCTGTTTTGTGGACAATGGTCATTGTACATAGCACAGCAGTATGTTGTCAGGAGTTTTACTTGTATTGGTTGACCCTAGGTTGTTCTTCTGTGTTCCCTTGGGCTCTTTTGAACTATCTTGTTTTATTTAAGGGAGTTATCTTCTAAACCTGAGCCCATTTTTTCAGTCTGTAAAATGCAGTATTTGGTTGTAATTAGAGTTGAAAGTAGTATGGATTTTGTTTGTGCTGCAGTGCCTTTTAGTGGTTCAACATCTCAATTTATAACTCCTGCTGCTTGGTATTAGTGGTTTGAAATAGACACATCAATATGTATCTTACCCTAGAAAAGTTGACTACAAACACTTATTGACTTGCCACCATTGCTGCTCCTAGAGATGCACAAATCAGTTATTTCATAAAAACTGGCCTAGTTATTAACCGAATGGGTTAGTAGTCAAAACTAGTTATTCCAAAAGCCGTTTTAGTTATTATCAAGTTACAAATTGGTTTTTAATACTGGTTAAAAAACCTTATTAAAAACCAGTCTGCAATGAGGTTATTAACTGGTTCCTAACCGTTTCAACAGTGTAGGTTTATCTAGTGTGGACATCGGTTCAGTTTTAGGGTCGGGTCGGTTAACCAGTTTCATTATGCACCTCTAGCTGATGCAGTTAGTTTCTCATTTCATTCTTATTGATGCCTGGCATATGGTGTAAGTTTTAATCGTTCAAGATATATTTTGGATAATCTCGTTGAACTTGTAAGGGTGACCAAAGGTAGCAAGCGAAGTGCACTCTTATTCATGATTGTGTCCAATACTAACAAGCACCATATATATTAGGGTGTTTAATGTGAAATACATTAAATACAAATTATAAAAACAAATAACAGTTTGGGAGTTACAAAGTAATATTAAAAACCATATATATTGAATATTTTTTAACACTCTAGTTATCAATATATTTGGAGATGCTTCCTTGTTGAAATATTGTTAGAAAAACTCGGTGGGATAAAATTATATCTAAAGAAAAAAAAATGCAACGTGTATTACTCGCCCTGATTTATATAACCTTAATTGATGGGTTTTGATCTTCTATGAGTTGTCCAAAAAATATATAGTCAACAATTTTTTGTTTGATCTTTTAACTCTTTACGTTGAGTGATGATGTATTACAAGATTCGTAATTGTATTGGGTTACATTTCCTACATGTACAAAACTAACCAAACTTATTTTGATTGATTAGTAAAATATACTAACATACTTTTCTGTAATTTAATGATATTAAGAATGCAAGTCTTTTCCTCATGTCATAACTTAGGTCCCTAATATGGAGTTAAAACCTAGGTATCTTAAGGTAAGAAGTAAGGAATTAATTCGCTGAAACCATTGGCTCTAATACCAATTTGTCGCACCCGTTGATCGGTCTAGCCGTGAACGATTGATATCATTACACTGTAGTGGAAATAAATAAATTCAAACTTAAATCTTTGCATCACCTAAGGCAATGTCTAAGCGGCTTTACATCATTAATAAATATTTGAAACGTTAACTGTCTAAATATCCAAATAAACATATTAAGATAGTTGTTCATAAATGATGAGATGGATAGAACGGTGGCTAAGTCTCCAAATGTCCAACTAAGGCGATACCTATAAATTAGATACCTATTAATTATTATTCTTCTCTTGAAATACACATCCAAAATACCCCAATATAATGTTAGTGGGCTTATGAGTTTAAGACAAGTTACCATTCATGACACATATGATAATAAGTAATAGTGATAATGACTATAACAATAACAATTCTACTTATATCAAAGGTGCACTGTAGAGTATCACAATCAAGCTTGATCATGACTTACTCACCCGAGTGTTAAAAATATCCCCTAACCCGTGACTACCAGATTGTTGGGTTTTAATACGCCATGCTAAACGTGGTTAAATTTCACTAATTTGTGACACAATGATTATTGATCTCAAATGGGGGTTTCCTTGCATAAATAGCCCATTGTGTGTGAGGGATTTCCTAAAATAGTACTATCCACAAATCAGATGGCTCCAAAGTTAATGATTTGCTCCGTTCAGGGACAAGGAAAGGTAGTATTGCACAACAAGATAATAACTAATTAGTATGTATTTCACCCTAATAGTTTTAAAGTAAAAAGAAGGTTCTTGATACTCATTAGTGACTTGTTTAGGGGATAAAACTTGGAAATTTGAGATTCTACCCTATTAAATGATTAATTAAGCCCAACCCACAAGTTTTAGATTTTTCTTACTTGGCTTAATGATTACTATTATACATGTGTAATCTTGTTTTAGGTCTTTGAGTTTTGAGTTCATATCTTAAGTTTTGCTTAAGTTTAGGTCAATATATTATAAGTTAAGATTATAATTGTTCTTATAAGTGTGATACGGTCCCAAAACAATGAGGTTTTGTAAGAGTTATAACTAGAGGCTAATGCAACCAAAGTTCTCGCATCATGCAAAACTGAAGTACAAAGAAAGTTACTTCGGAAGATTTGATACAACTCGATGAAATTCGCTAAGTATCAAATATTTCGAAGCCAAAAGACCATTTCTTCCAAAGCCAAATATGAAGTCTTCTGAAACTTCAAGATAAAAGTATTCCAAAGCCAAGAGACTGATTTCTTTCAGAGATAGAGAGAACATGCTTTTTCTTACATACTTTTGACAAAGCTTGAAACACTTTTCGCTGCCATCTTTAAAGACTCACCAACTTACACAAGTTGATGACATGTCCATGCTTTTGTCAACTATAGATTATGGTCATAGAGTTTGTAACTTTCTAATTTGTACTTCTATCCTTTTTGTAACAAATAAGGATGTGAGCTATGAAATTTCTAGTCACTAGTCAAAAAGCAATCTGCCTTTTGATTTTACATTGATCATGTTTTCTAGATCAGTGTTCTAGCTGGGCTTCAAGGTATGACCGGTTGTAGGATGTAGTATAAAGTGTCTCATGCTACAATCCATTGGACTAAGTAATTGTAACAATTGTAAACACTTGAGAGAAATATACAAGATTCTTGAAAACCAACATACTTTTATTCTATTGTGTTCTTTACATTTGTTATTTGTTTCATTCAACTGGTTCCCTATTTGATGTGTTAAGTGTTCTAGTCTCTTCATCCGTTGTCAAACTGTTAGTTGGATCTAGAAAGGTTGGTGAAACCAAAACTAAAGACTTAGAGAATTTTGGTATTGCTAATAAAGGACTTTCGAAGCTAAGTGTGGAACTTCCGAAGGCAAATGGAGTTCTTCCAATGACAAAGTTCAAGAACAACTTCTGAAGGAAAACTCCAACTTTCGAAGACAAGGTCTTCTCTTCCGAAGTTCATGACTTAGAAGATTTCAAGACAATGAGTTCCGAAGAAGAAGTCCCCAAGCCTCGGAAGAAATAAGTCTCTTCCGAAGTATAATTGGCTTTAGAAGAACTTGTTCTTCCGAAGCCAATTAACTTTCGGAAGACACTATTATGAACCAGTGGACATAAGTATGATCCTTCTGACACTCCGCTACAGACCTCTGATATACTGCATCGCGCTTCTGAAAAGCCTATGTAGTTGACCATACTTTATTTCACTGTTCACCTTTATCAGTTAGTACAGTTACTAACTTTAGTTGGTGACAAAAGGTAAGTCATGGACATGTCATGACTACCAAATCTTAAATAAGACATTATATAAGATACCTTAACTTTAGCTTTGTAGTATTTGCTTTAGTTATAGGTTTCTAGCTGGTATCAAAGTATATTCACTTGTAGGTGATAGTATATATAGTTTCTTATTGTATCTCTTGTAACATGCTTGTAAGAGTCTTGTAATACTCTGAGTTGAGAAGTAATATATACAAGTACCTTGAAAATAATTTCCTTGTGTTCTTTGTTACTTAGTATATTATTATCAACTCTTAGAAGAGATTCTGCTTCATCTAAAATCATGTGTGACTAAGTGAGGTTGAGAGAAAAACAAAGTGTTAGTGATAAATATAAATCCTACAATTGGTATCAGAGATTTTTAGGCTCTTGGTTATGAGATCTTACCATCCAAATCAACCTGTTTTCACTCCTCCTTTTACCACACTCAAAAATGGCCCTAACCAAATGTCTGAAGTTAAGATGGGGACGATGACTAAAGCACCTATCATCACCCCTGAAAACTTTAGATCATGAAGCAGACGCATAGAAGGCTTCATCAGGTTTCAAGATGAAATAAATGTGACAATCTATTGTCAATGGTCCTACCAAAGGTGGCTGTACCAGGTGGAAACGATGCCATGATAGAAACGGTCGTTGAAGATTACTCTGATGAAGACTGAAAGAAGATGGACACTGATAGTAATGCCATGACTATTGCAGGACCGTTAAAGGGTACAAGCTTATAACACAACAAGACAAAGAGGAGAGTGTGTAACAACACTTAACAGATCAAATGGGAAACTAGAAACTAATTATAGTGAGAACTAAGAAACACAAGTATTAAGGAGACAGAACAAGAACAACACAAGTAGTTGGTTTTCAAGGTTGATGTATATTGCTCTCTAGTTCTTTACAAGTGTTTACAAAGAAATGGATAATAAGATACAAGGACTAGAGATACTTATACTACAACCTACATCCAACCATACTTTGAACGCTAGCTGGATACATGATCTAGGCAACAACAAAATCAATGTAGAGTCAAAAGGCAGATTGCCTTTTGACTAGTGACTATGACATGCCATAGCTCACATCCTAATATATTACAAAAAGGATAAAGTACATAAAGTAGGAAGTTACAGACTCAAGACTTCAATGTACAGTTACCAAAAGCATGGAACTTTCACAAACTTATGTAAAGTTGGTGTCTTATCAGAGTTGCAGCGGAAAGGGGTCCAGCTTTATGGAAAAGATATATCAGATAAAGCATCTGTTCAAAAGTCTTCAGAAGAAATCTGTCTTCAAGTGTTGGCTTCGAAAGACTTTCTCTCTGAAGCTTCAGAAGACTTCATGTTTGGCTTTGGAAGATATTGGTCTTGGCTTTGGAAGATTTCACACTTAGAATATTTTCTAAGGCAGAGTGTGAAACTTCCGAAGCATTCCACTTCTGTACACTTGTGCATGCTTGCAGGAGAGACTTTGGGTGTTTGGGTTGCATCAGCCTTATATCAAACCTTACAACTATTCTTATGAGTGCTATACCCAACTCCATAATGGTGGGGTTTGGGTACTGCAAGTCAGCTAAAGAACTGTGTGATGCTTATCTCAAATGTACTCTAGCTCTAATGACTCAAATAAAGATTCACTGAAGCAGCAGTTTGAGAACTTCACTTGCATTGCTGGACAGACCCTCAGCCAGTAATACTTTAGGTACATAGATCTTATCTCTTCCTTTCAGTCTATGGGATTTTCCCTTGAATTGAGAGATCTCACTTGAAAATCATGAGTGCACTCCCAAATGAGTGGACGTTCTACTGTGTCTCTATCAGAGGACATAAAACTTGAACTCCTTCACCATGATTGAACTATATGGCATCCTTGATGGATACCATGTAGAGATGGACAACAAGAAAGGCCATAGATGAGCAAACCTTCAAGCCTTCCTGCTAGCAACGCTTTAATGGTTGCTGAAGGCTCAGGACCCCAACCTCAGTAGTACCTGACATATTCTCAGCAACCATCTAGTTCTTCAGGACCATACATCACATTCCCTGAAACTCCAAGGGCTTAACAGGCTCAGCAAGGTTCTTTTCAAGACAACTGTGCCTTTTTCTTAGGAAGTGGGTACTCTGGTGATCATCAGTATTGCTGTGATGATCTAGAGTGCTTTAGTCTGGATGATGTGGAGTATGTGGACATGACTTACCGAGCAAAGAAATTCTTCAAAGAACTAGAAGGAAGTTCCCTCAAAACCTAACTAGCAGCAACTTTGGGTTTGACAAAATGAAGGCCAAATGTTACAACTGTAACCAACTTGGTCACTTTGCAAGGGAATGTAAGGATCCCAAGTCAAATATGGGAACCTCACAAGCCTCCTCACATCCCTCTACACCTAAAGCTACTGGGAAGTCAATGGAAACAACAATTGTAGCTCAAGAAGTTGACTGGAGCTTCATGGTACAGGATGTGACTCCTGCTCAAGCACTCATGGCAGGAACCGATGATGCCAAGGTATATGAACACCTCTGTACTCCAGCATGTATTGCTAAGGTTAAGTTATATCAGGACTATAATATGGAAATTAAAATATGATATTGAGTCTTTAAATATCTTAAAATATGATTTTAAAAGGGCTAAACTGACTATCAAAAGAAAATTGATGAATTAGAGAAAACTGTGTCCTTGTTAAAACATAAACATACAAACTACAAGACTCAAATCACAGATTTAATATCCAAATTGACTGAGGCTCAAGCCCAGCTTGTCATAGCTGAGGCTCAAGCCAGGAAGCATGCTATCTCAGAGCAAAGCTTCCAAGCCATCCTTGCATCATCCTCTCACTCCAAAATTTGTTATCAAAATAAAAGAGGGTTAGGAACCAATGAAATTGCTCCACCACACTCTTATGAGTCTATTAGACAACCAAGGTGTGGTACTGAATAGTAAGAGGTTCCATCTGCTGACCCACTTTCCCATGAGTCAAAGAGTGATGCAACTTTGGAGACCATCACAGGGAAGAACCTGGTAAACTAAACCCCTCTTACTAGTGATTGTTAAGGACCATGTACTAGACGGAGTACTAACGGATTTACGTGTATACCAACTCAAATAGTGCGGAATCCTATTTGATTGGCGATCCAATAAGTGAGAATGTTAAACCGATTGATATAAAAATAAACTAAACGTTAAGAATGAATAGGAATCGATCAAGAACGATCTATGAACTTTGACTGGCTTTCCTGGACGTTCTGGACGGCTAGGGTACAAGTAGGAGTCGAAATATTGAAAAGTGTTATGTTTTTTCCACGAATTAAATGGTATTTATAGGTTAGGTTAGTCAATCATACGACTGGACCATTAGCATGGTTCAGTTGTGCGACTAAAACATGCAACTGAGTCAATCACACGACTGAAGGTTTAGTCGTGCGACTGAGTCATCCGTATGTCTCAGTCATGCGACTGAGTCATCCGTATGTCTCAGTCGTGCGATTGGTCTATTAGCATGAAGTATTCATGCGTATGGTCCATTAGCATAGCCCATTCGCATGAAACGTTCATACGACTAAGTTTGAATATGTTTCTCAATCATTACATGACTAGGATCTATTCAAACCACCTCAAACCTATATAGTTGGTTCAATATGCATTAATAAATGATAAACATTAAAACATACACTGAAACATTAAACATTAAGATCAACAACCACATATTATGTTTCATTCAACTCATTCGTTTCATTACATTTAGGACATGACAAATATATTATATTAAGATCGTAAACTAGGTACATATGTATCAACAAACTCCCCCTTGGACCTAGTTTCCTTCATCATCTGGCATCCTTCATTAGCTCGTCAAACTTCTTATGCCTCTCCTCGATTGTGCCTTCAACATGTATCTCGAATGCAAAACAAAGTCTTATCACGTTCTGAAACTGGAGGGCCTGTACAATATCCCGCGGATCATAGAATGATGTCCACCTGTATAAAGTATAAACATCACTAGCTGGCACATTGGTTAGCCACATTGGGTCAAATACCCGAATGGTCTCCATTTGCGCTCTTTCTATAATACTATGACCACTTCTCCTGTTCTATAGTCATAATACCACCACTTGAAGTGGGAAGTGAAGTCCTGTGGCATTTCCCTCAAGGGGATCTTTGACATAGTGCGTGACGGACTATGTCACTTCACCACCACTTTGGGTTTCCCAGTCCTTGGGTCCACCTCCAACCTTCGAATGTACCTCGTAGGTTGTTAAGGCTTGAAATTAACCCATCGAGTGTGGTATTCTTTCTTCAACGCAGCTTCAAACCAGCCTGACATCTTCCTGGGGTCAGCATACAGCAAGTTCAGGCGTGCCAACTGGTTTAGCTCAAAACCAGGTAGAGTCTTCAGATCATGTGGAAATCAGAAGTACTCGATTCCCTTCTCTCTCTTCACCACATACACATTTATATCCTTAAAGTAAGCCCATGCTATAATCTTGCCAGATACCTTTAGATGCTTCTTTACTTTGTAGAGCTTGGCGTAGGCAATTGGCTTTGGCGCTGTGTGTTGGGCACGGATCTCTGCCAAACAAGCCGCCCATTCAGCCTTTTTGTTCTCAACATCGGCGTCCTAGGCTTGGGCTTGGCTTTCTGATTTCTCGGCCTCCTTCTCCTACATATCCAATTTAGAATACATATCATTGTCGAGAGTATCCCCAAAATTAGGAACCACATTTCCCTCTCAATCAGTATATTCTGGATATTGCTGTGCTATGATGTCTTCAATCTCTATCTCATAAACATCGTTGAGCTCGTCATCACTAGCAACATCGACGGTAGGGGCATCTTTAACCAATTAATCCAGGTTTAACCAGAACATTTCTACGAGTTGCTCATCAGTGAGGTTGTGAATAATTTCTCCTTCTTCAGGAGTATATCTTACTGACCTCCTGACAATCCCTTGCAGACAGTATCATTGTGAGTTAAGACTTGATCTGCTGAAGGGGAGCAACATCGTATTCATCTCGCTGATATTGTGGATCTGCTTGATTTAAAACATGTAACACATCATTCATCAGTAAATAATCAAGACAGTTAAATAATCAAATATATACATAAACATTCATTACATAAGTTTTACTACATGATTTAGTTACACAAAAGTTCAAAATACAAAAACATCTAAGCATTACTTAGATCTTGAATCATGTGTTCCACTACTGTCGGGGCTGATGTCGAGGCACCCTAATCTTGATTCTTTATGGTCCGCTTCTCATTAGCTTCTTGCGCACCCGAAGCAGATGGATCTCCTCCTTCGTCATCAACTACTCCATACTCTGTGTCATCCTCATCCTCTTCATCATCATCCTCTTCATCATCGTTATCACCATCATCATCATCTTCTCTGATCTTCAGAGGCTCTTCTTTAGATCCTTTAAGCTTGAGCATGATAGATCTGTTAGATGACTCCAACTCTTCAATCTTCTTTGCTGATTCGTTTTATGCTCTTTGAGTTGGGCCATCTCCTCTGCCCGCTAAGAGATTTGCTGTGATTGTGTTGCAGTTAGCTCCATCAGCTGTCGTAGCTGAGCAGTCTTCTCGTCATCGGCAGCTAACAGCTTCAACACCATACAATTTAGTGCCGAAAGCTATTCCTCTACCCCACTGGGAGGTAAAGGTGATCTAGTGGTGAATGTGGTATGGGATGAGGGATCAACTTGGTGGCTGGTGGTGGTAGTGGTGGCTGTAGTGAGTATGGGTGGAGGTAGATGAGTGGGTGGTGGTGGGTATGCTGTAGTGGTGGTGGAAGTGGTGTAGATAGGTGGTGGAGTGGCTGTAGTGGTGATGGTGGGTGAAGTAGTAGTAGTGGTGATGGTGGGTGAGGTAGTGGTAGTGGTGGTGGGTGGAATGGTAGTAGTGGTGGCTATGGTGGTGGTAGTGATAAATGTCATCCTCCTCCTCTTGGTCTTCATCCTATGGGGCTGAGCCATCCTTTTTCTCCTCATGTCCCTTGAGATGGATGCTCCCCCTGGGATGCTGCTGGGCTAATCAGGTGTGTAACTTGGATCTGCAGCAGTCTCCACAGACTCGCTAGGGCGTCCACCAACCTCCCGAATACCTCGTTCGGTGGCAACCACCCTGCTGCCCACCGTCCTGGTCAGTGGCTCCTCATCACTTTCCTCCTCCTCATCAGGAGGGCAGAAATCCTGATAGAAACTGGCTGTGGTGGCATCTCCATGAGTGGGTGGTGGAGGTGTAACATGTGTAGTGGTGGCCCTAGAAGCAGCGGGTCCAGAGTCTCCACCAGTGCCACGATCATCATCATCGGAGTCATCAGATGGAAGAGCAATCTGCTCAACATCTGAGTCACTCTCTTCATGGCGCCACTTATGCCTTGCCGGTGCCACGTAATCCTCCCGGGCCAGGTGCCCGAACAGTCTCCTCATAGGGGGTTTGACTTGCTTTCCCCTATAGACCTTCATTCTCCCGAGAGTGGTGTCATCCATAATCTTGAGAGATACTGCATCGTGGCTCTCCTTGGGTAGCGAAGGAAGCTTCTCATCTATAATTATCTGTAAGAATCTTGGGTACATACAGAAGCCTTCCTTGACTTTGGCCTCAAGGTTCTCGATTAGGTATGCAAATATCATGTTGGAGAAGCTGAAGGGGTGATTCAGCACCAGTGCCATGTAGGCATTCTGGATTTGGTCAGATAAGTCATCAAATCCACCCCTTCTTGATGCAATGCACTTGAGGATGATGTGTGCTAAGTACTTGAACTAGGGACACATGTTGCTTTTGTTTAGCACACCTGCATTAATGTCCCTAGAGTACTTCATCCTGAGAAAACATCCCCTCACAGTCAGCGGGTGTAACCTGGTTGGGTGAGTAACATCATCACCTAGGTCCCGTACACGTCGAAGGTCTGCCGCTGTCACCTCTATCTCTTGCCTAAAGATGGTGCTCCAAATGCAGTAGGGCTCACTAGATCGTTCAACCGATGCAGCCTCCCAGAAGGCCTGCTGTATAAACCTGTAAGGAGTGCATGGTGTAGATATCGCTCTGTGTATCCTTGATCTCTTTAGGAAAGCAATAATGCCAGCAAACTTGGCAGCATTTCGAGTTGTGGCATCCAAATGAGCATAGATATTGTGCTTGGTGTTGATGGTCCACCAATTTGCCATAAATCTGTAACACAAGTCACATATATATTAGATCAACACATAACAAAAAGCAATTCACTCTAAACTATTTGAGATCAGTCTGGTTCAATCGTGCGATTGATACATACGACTGAGTTCAGTCGGTTGACTTATCATGCGATTGAGTTCAATCGGGCCACTGATTCAACGACTGAGTTCAGTCGGGTGACTGAGCCAGCGACTAAGTTTAGTCGGGTGACTGAGCCTGCGACTGGGTTTAGTCGGGTGACTGAGCCTGCGACTGGGTTCAGTCGGGTGTCTGAGCTCATACGCCTCGTTTAATCGGCTGACTGAGTCATTCGCCCAGCTCAGTCGTGCGATTGAAGTTCATCAGGGTGACCAATCGCATGACAGACTGTCTGTTCAATTGAAATTCAAATTTTGAGCAATATTAATATTAGACATTGTGTTTTGGCTCATTAAACTTGCAATCACCCTACATAGCACCTAATAACCTTGTTTACAAAATTACTTAGTTTTATTAGTTTATTAATCCAACAAAGTCTCAGTTCTATTTTAGGCCAAAAATCGGTCAATTAGGGCACAAATCGACTGTGATTTGGGTAGATTGCACCGCATTGTACTTGTATAAACACCAACAATCGTCAGCACACAACAATTTGTAGTTCAACAAGGTCAATTAAAAATCGAGCAGTATAACGACACTATTGGGTGATTTTAGGGCGTATGGGGAGTGATAAGCATATGCGATCGACTATAGCCCTATTTATACTGTATCTGGTTTCAATCGGGCGACTGGATCCATTCGCTCTTTTCATTCGCGCGATTGGATCTCAGTTGTGCGATTGGTTCAGTCGATCACATTCAGTTGGCCGGCTGGGTTTTAGTCGGGCGACTGACTCATTTGGTCAACCCATTCAGGCGATTGGCTCATTCTTGTAAGCCAGTCGTGTGTATGGTTCATACCTATGCTCCATTTGGTTGACTAGTTCATTAGTATGGTCCAATCGTACGACTGGTCCATACTCATGGTCCAGTCGTGCGAATGGATCATACTCAATGATTTTGACTTTATGACCATTTGACACTTAACCCTTTTAACTTTTGATTTAACATTTTGAGCATTTTATCATCTCAGACATGATCATTTTAACTTAGAAACTCTTGATCACTTCAGTCATGATCCTTTTACAAAACACATTTTGTCACCTCAGACGTGACCCATTTAACATTTGAAAACACGTTTGGTCACCTCAAACGTGACCCATTTAAGTGATTAAATCCCGGATTGAATTCCACGACATAGTCCGACGTTAAAAACTAAATTGACTAAAAAATTGAGACAACTAAAATTAAAAGACAAAACTAAAAATGTTTTTGTGATTTTGTGTGAGGTGGAAATCCTAAGATAGAAATCTAACAGATTTATTTCTTGAACAGACAGCTTTAAGTTATTTTGACCATAAGTAGAACGATTCATTATAGAATCATACAGGTAAGTCAAATCATTCGGGACATGTTACCAAGTCTTTTAGTGCTCGATTCTTGTTTTCATTCGAGAGTCATTAGCAAGTTTAGGAAATCATACTAGTACTACAAGATGCACACATTGATTTGGACTTTCAAGACTTGTAGCCACAATGATTGTCAGTATACTTGTCCACTTAAATCCATACACAGAATTTTGACACATATTGGTGATTGTTTAAGGTTTGATTATTTCAACAAGCATTTGTGGATCCCATGCTTATATGGTAATCAACATTCCTCAGGAGATTTTTGAGCGGTCTACTGGTAGCTTGACAAGAAGAAACTATTCTTAGAGCTTTGAAAGAGAAGCCAAGCCTCAGGTCAGTGCCACTGCACATCAGAGAGGCGGCAAATAACAATGAATTCTAGAATATATAGATTATGCTTATCCTCTGGTCAGTGCCACCGCACAGCAGAGAGGCACATACCCTATCTTCTTGTTTGAGCAATTTTATTCTTTTTGCACAGACCGCACCAACAACATAGGTTATTAGTTTGATTGCTTTTTGCATTTTTCATCATGTGCTTTGCTCATATTTTGGTCATCCGCACACATTTGTGGCGTTTATTTTGCTCGCCACCCCTTATTGGAACTTTGTTGATTGTGTTAACCAGGGATAAGATGATAACCCCCAGCTTGTTGAACAACTTAGTTTGATCTTGAGATCACCAACGAGGTCTACTTATCTATTGTGTTGAATCTACCGACAAATCATCAAATGGTCTAGCAACCTCTAGGTCTACTTTCTTCGTGGTTTTACTATCATTTTTCCTTTTATATTGCTCAGACTTCTCAGACTTGTACTTTGAATTTCGCATCTAATTCAAATTAATAATGCTTTGTTCCTGTGTACTATCATTTTTCATAGACATTGAATCAGTTTCACAGATCCGATCTCATTTCTATCAGCTAGCCTGTCCTCCTCCCTCGTTTTTTAATACTAACTGAAACTATTCTCCCCCTAAAATTCTAAAACCGTAAACGATTTGCGTTTTTAGGATTTTAATAGGCGAAGAAATAAAACCAATAAAATTAATAAAATAAAATAAAATAAAATCAAAGAAAATAAAAGAAAAATGGACTCGACGCATCGGACTAAACATGTTCATCTTCTGGAATCACATCACTTTTCTTTTTAACGCTGTTGACCTCTAACAGATATAGAAAACATGGTATATCAAGGCTTTTGTGTAGAGGTCAGCGCGTTGGAAATCCGTTTTTATTTTAACAACATCGATTAGATTCTTTTCAAAACAATCACGGATAAAGTGATATTTAATGCCGATGTGTTTGGTCTTAGGATGTTGGATAGGGTTTTTAGTAACGGCTATTGTAACAGAATTATCAACAAATATAGGGGTGTTAGAAAATTTCAAACCATAGTCCCGCATCTGCTGTTGAATCCAGATGATTTGAGAACAACAGCTTGCCGCAACAACGTATTCAGCTTCACAAGTTGACAACGCAACTGATGTCTGCTTCTTACACTGCCACGTGACTAATCTTCTCCCAAAGAATTGACTTCCTGCTAAGGTGGATTTGTAGTTCATCTTGTAGCCGCTATAATCCGTTTCATTGTACCCAGTAAGCTCGAAGTCATCATCATGAGGATACCACAACCCTAGTGTTGGTGTACCCTTTAGATAACGAAATATCCTTTTGACCCCTATAAGATGGTTAACTTTTGGTTTCGCCTGATATCTTGAACAAACACATGTAGCATACATAATATCAGGTCTTGAGGCAGTGAGGTACACGAGGGATCCAATCATTCCTCGGTACATGGTGGCATCAACCAGATCTCCATTCTTTTCGGGTGCTACATCATGGTTTGTAGCAAGTTGAGTCCCAGCTGCGGAAGCATTCTCCATGTCAAA
Organism: Flaveria trinervia; assembly: GCA_025506515.1. NCBI lineage: Eukaryota > Viridiplantae > Streptophyta > Magnoliopsida > Asterales > Asteraceae > Flaveria > Flaveria trinervia. Next base: position 16,864,511 of record CM046458.1, on the reverse strand, counting down.
CCGACTGAGAATATCCCCTACATACTTGGTCTGATGTAGAAATATCCCCTTTAGTGTTTGATCCACCTGTAACCCGAGAAAGAACTTCATCTCTCCCATGACATTCATTTCAAATTCTGCCTTCATTACTGCTTCAAATTCTTTGCATAAGTCTTCGTTCTTGGAACCGAAGATTATGTCATCAACATAGATCTGAACAAGCTGTAGATCACCATCCTTTTCTTTGATGAACAGTGTACAGTCAATTACACCTCTACGAAATTCGTGTTTCACCAGGTGCGTTGAGAGTTTTTCATACCATGCTCTTGGGGCTTGATGAAGCCCGTAGAGAGCCTTATCCAGTTTGTAAACTCTGTCCCGATGATATGGATCCTCAAATCCTTCAGGTTGACTAACATACACTGTTTCCCAGATTTCACCATGAAGAAATGCACTCTTTACATCCAGTTGATAAACTTTAATCTTTATGTAAGAGGCATATGCTAGGAAGATACGGATGGATTCCATTCTCACCACTGGTGCAAATACTTCATTGTAATCAATTCCCTCGACTTGTTGAAATCCTTGAACTACAAGTCGAGCCTTGTTCCTGATGATGACACCTTGGTCAACTTTCTTACATTTCAAAACCCACTTGGTGCCAATGACCTTAGCACTTTTAGGTCTATCTACCAGTGTCCATACACCTAACTTCTTAAATTGAAGAATTTCTTGCATGGAACTCACCCATGCCTCATCATTTAGGGCTTCACTCACGTATTTTGGCTCAAACTGAGACACAAAACAACGGTATGCACCATTGTGAAGATACCCTTTTTCCATTACCGAGGCATAATCAACTGAATACAGCTGATTTCTTGTCTGAACTCCTGATCTGACATCCCCAATGACATTGTCCAGAGGATGATAGACATTTAGGCATGATCCAAGAGTGGTGGGAACAACTACCTCAGAATCAAGATTATGAACGTTTGGTTCCGTATCTAAGGCAGTAGGAGTGTGAGGTTCCGAAGAATCAGAGGCATCTAAGTCAGATGCTTGTGAACTTGCAGTAGTTGGAACCTGTTGCTCCTGATTGTTCTAACCATTCTCCACGGCCTGATCATCAGAGGAGGAGTCACTAACCTCGAGTGCTCCCCCTGAATGGTTAGACGATTCACCTTGTGAACCAGATGATGTGGAGTATTGTGATGGTGTGTTTAAGACATCATACATCATTTTGGCTGCTAACTCATCATCAGAAGTGGAGAGAGGGATGTTGAAGGACTTGAAGAATTCATCATAGTCGAAAAAGAATACGGGTCCTTTTTCCAGCAGGAGGAGTGGTGTATCTCTAAATGTCAACGTTACACCACATCTCTACTTGACTTGTTGAGTTGTTGTGAACTCTCTTATTCGGTATGTAGTATCCTAGAAAGATTCCCTCTTCTGCCTTCTCGCTAAACTTGCCTTCCTAAGTTTTCTTCACAATGTACATGGTGCTCCAAACGGTTTGAGGTACTCCAGATTAGGTTTACGTCGTTATAGCAACTCGTAACACATTTTTCCATGTCGTATATGCACCAAGACTCGATTCAAAGTGTAACATGCATTTGCCACTGCCTCGTTCCAGAATTGGATAGGCACTTTCGAGTTTGCTAGCATCATCCTGGCAGTCTCTATCAAGCTTCTGTTCTTCCTTTCAGCAACCCCGTTCATCTGTGGAGTGTAGGCAGATGTGAACTGATGTACAATTCCCTTTTCTTTGCAGAATGCCTCCATCCATTGGTTCTTGAACTCGGTTCCGTTGTCTGAGCGTACTTGTCTTACCTTCAGCTTGTAGAGAGACTCCAGTGTAGTTAGCAATTCTTTGAATGACTCAAATGTTTCTGATTTTGATTTCAAAAACATCACCCAAGAGAATATTGAGTAGTCATCTGTAACTACATAGCAGTACAAGTCGCCTGCGATGTTTCTTGTATTGACTGGACCAAACAGATCCATGTGAAGAAGCTCAAGAGGCAGTTCTATGGAATTAATTTTCTTTGCCTTATGAGACTTCTTAGTCAGTTTGCCTTTCTTGCAGGCAACACAAAAATCTAGGAGTTGGAAGTTTTTGACATTTACTCCTCGCACTAGATCATTCAGGATCAAGTGGTTCATCTTTCGTGGATTGATGTGTCCCATTCTCCTATGCCAGGAGATAGAATCCTTCTCAGTAGCTTTTGACAAGTAGCACTGAACTTGATGATCTGTTGTGGAGTCCTTTGATAGATCCAAGATGTAAAGGTCATTATATCTTGAGGCTAACATTAAGACTTTGTCCTCTGGGATCACGTAGACTTTTTTCAGGACATAGCACTTCTTATTGTTGAAAAATACCTTAAATCCCTTGTCACATATTTGGGAGACAGAAAGCAAATTATTTTGAAGTTGTTGAACATAGTTTACCTTGTCAAACTTCACTTTCTGATTCCCCACTTCCCCTTGAGCTGTGATATAACCTCCTTTGTTTCCAGCAAATGAAACATGACCTCCTTTTATTTGTTTGACCTTTGACAGGAGTGCCCGGTTCCCAGTCGTGTGCCTAGATGCTCCGCTATCTACAATCCAAGTGTTTGTTTTAGCATTATAGCAAACACCCTACACATTCAATTGAAAATATTAGTTAAGGTTAGGGACCCAAGCCTTAACCGGCTTGGGTGACCCAAAGGCATCACACATCATAAATTCTACCCATTGTCCATTAGAGGGTGAGGGAAGATCATTTGTCTTCTTGTTCTCATTACCAGACATAGACTTTTCTTTCCATAAGCCAGCTTTGTGTAAGGCCTATTTGTGGTAAACAGACGACTAGCTAATGGGTTGAACTTTAGGTTCACTGAACCTTTTTAGTGGAGTCATGGATCTCCTTTTTCATGAGCGAGGTTTAGTTTCATGAAGTTCAACACATTTCCTTGGTGTCTGATAATAAGGATAGTAAGATGTGATGTGTCCATACTTTCCACAGTTGTAGCAGGATCTACTTTCGACATGTTGGTGTAACTGTTTCTGTGGAGAAGTGTGTGACATACGTGTAACTTTATTCACTTTGGGTTCTAACACTTGTTGTTTAGAGGTTTTAAATTTTTTAACAAAATTAATTGTTTGAACCTTGTTAACATCTTTACTCTTTTGTTTACGTGGATTTGGACATGATGCACGTGGTTGGTTAACATGTATGGTCTTTTTAGGTTCAGACTTAGACGTGGTTGAACCTGACTTTATATTAATCTTTTCAAATTGTTCATGCAGATTCACCATAGGCATTTTACCTTTTGATTTTCAAGTGGCCTCCTTTTGTTTAGTGCCAGATTCAATTGTTTTACATGTGGAATCTGGATCACTTACAAGAGGAGTGGACACCACATTATCCTTGATTGGATTGTTATTTATTGGTTTGCTTTTGGCATTCAACAAGGTCTCATGTGGTGGTGGAACACTTTATAACCAATCCCTCCCCGTTGTTACGTTCTCACACTAAGTGTTGGACAATGTGAGAAGAACTTGTCTAACTATGTAGTTTTTGTTTTAATGAATTTACTTCTACTTCCAAAACTGCTTTTTGTTTCTTTGTTTCTTCTAGGGAGTTTAGATAGAACTTAATGTCATTAGCTTGGTTAAAAGCTACAACTTCAGTTTCCCTTAGTTGTTTATTTAAAAGTTCTATTTTTTCTTTATAACTATGCTTATTTTGTTTTAAAACTCTATTTGCTTCTATGCATAGTTGCAAGTCCTTTACTAAGCTATCATTATGATCTAATAACCTAGCAAATTTCAAATCAATGCTTTCCCTAAATTTATTACAATCAACACAAGCATGATTATTAAATAATTGATTTGTAGTACTTACCTGAGAGGGTGCGGTTGATTCAGCCATCAAAGCAGAGTCTGACTTTTCTGGTTCTAGTGATTCTGAACTTGTCGAACTTGTCCTTTCCTCAGGTAGGTTATCAACCACAGTTGCAGTTTCTTCAATATTTGACATCGCGAGTTCTACTGCAATATCATCTTTGCTTGCTGAGTCATCATCTAAATCCTCAACACTAGCGATGTTGGATTCTCTTGGAGACACAAACTGAAAGCTCTAATCTTGTCCTTCGTCATCGTGAGCAGTCAAGGCTTTAGGATTCTTGCTTGACGAAGTAGGACTGCTTGTGGGTTTATCCTGACGATTGAAGGATGAAAATGGATTCCCATTTCCTATCTTCTTGGGCTTCACACACTCACGTTTGAACCCACAGTTGAAGCAGGTAACTATGGTCTTGTCAAAACCAAAAGTTGTGTCCTTAGTGGCAATCAAGTTCTGTCCGGTCTTCTTGACAAAGTTCTTAGCTCTCCGGACAGCACTTGCTAAGGCCCATATGATGTCCATTCTCTCGAGCTCTGTCTCGTCTACCTGATCATAGTCCTCATCTGCCAGATGGTAGTTTCCAATCTTCCCAGCAACTAGTCCGTCATAGCAGTGAACGATTGCTGCTAAAAGATCCATATGCTCCTTAGCTACCTCTACGATCACATTCTCTAGATTCTCGGTCTTCAGTTTTGTAGCATTGGCTTCAGGTGTTATGTATTGTGTACAAGACAACCCTGATGTGTTAGATCCTGAAGTAGTAGCTTGAGATGGGGCAGCTGAACTCGACACAAATGCCGTTTGAAGTGGCACTCCAGATGTTTTGGCTTGTGGAGTTGAGTTGTACATGACGGGTTTTGATCATAAGAAGACTTTTGAGCCCTTTACTTCATCCTCAACTCTTTCTCTCTCAACTTCAAAATGAAGTCGTTGATATCTAACTTCGCTAGCATATCATTCTGTCTGAGGTTGGATACAGAAGAAACCCACTTCTCTGGCAACCCATCTACAAAGTTTGAAACTTTGTCTTCCATAGATTTTGTAACTCCATGAGTGTGAAACTCACTCATCAAGTGGTAGAACCGATCGATGACGTCATAAAAGCTCTCCTTACCCATTGTCGAGAAGTTGTCGAACTCCTTTTTCAACGCTTTTGCCTTTAGAGCTTTTAATGACGCATTCCCATCATATAGTTTTTCCAATGCATCCTACAGCTTCTTTGCTTGCCTGTTCTTAGAAAATTGATGGAAGATGTCCTTAGGAATTGACTGAGATAGCAATGAATATACTTTCTTCTCAGCATTGTATTTCACTTTTTGTCCATCGGTCATGCCGCCTAAGGTAAGTTTGACTCCATCTGCACCTACTGGCATGCTATACCCTGTCTCTATAGACTCCCACAGATTTGGATCTACTCCATTTAAGTAGATCTCGAATCTTTCCTTCCATTGTGGATAATCATCTAACGTTATTAGCTTAGGGGGCTTGTTATGATTTCCCACTTCATTTTCCAGAAGCAATAGATTTTGGATCGTTGAATCCCTTCCTGCGGTGAACGCTAAATATTGATCCTCCATTACTATCGACTTTGAACTATAGAACAAAACTGGTGTACTTGTGCGACTGAAGGAATGCGATTAAACACTTCGTGCGATTGAACAATGCGGTTGGCTCAGACGTGCGAATGAGCAAAAGCAGATGGCTCAATCGTGCGAATGGGAAGGTGCAGATGAAAACTACGAATGGGCAGTTCAGTCATACAAATGGATGAACGAATGAGTCCAATCATGCGTATGAGGGATGCGGATGGATTCAGTCGTGCGATTGAGTCAATCGTGCGACTGAAGCTGCTAAATTTTGAGAATTCAAAGGTTTAAGGTATTTTGACGCAAAAACATGAATTTCTCTCTAACCCTAATTGCCGTATGCCGGAAAACGTAAACTTTTTGTGCTGGAGACGTCCAAAACATTGTTTGACACAAAAAGATTGCGTTTTTGAGTGAAAAACATGATTTTTATATCAAAATCGATCGAATCACACGTAAATCAAGAGCCAAGGCTCTGATACCACTTGTTAGGGACCGTGTACTAGACGGAGTACTAACTAATTTACGTGTATACCAACTCAAATAGTGCGGAATCTTATTTGATTGGCGATCCAATCAGTGAGAACGTTAGCCCGATCGATATAAAAATAAACTAAATGTTAAGACTGGCTTTCTTGGATGTTCTGGATGGCTAGGGTACGAGTAGGAGTCGAAATATTGAAAAGTGTTACGTTTTTCCACGAATTAAGTGGTATTTATAGGTTAGGGTTAGTCAATCGTACGACTGGACCATTAGCATGGTTTAGTCGTGCGACTAAAGCATGCGACTGAGTCAATCACACGATTGAAGGTTTAGTCATGCGACTGAGTCATCCGTATGTCTTAGTTGTGCGACTGATCCAGTCTCCTGGTTCAGTCATGTGACTGGTCTATTAGCATGAAGTATTCATGCGTATGGTCCATTAGCATGGCCCATTCACATGAAACCTTCATACGACTAAGTTTGAATATGTTTCTCAATCATTACTTGACTAAGATCTATTCAAACCACCTCAAACCTATATAGTTGGTTTAATATGCGTTAAAAAATGATAAACATTAAAACATACACTAAAACATTAAACATTAAGATCAACAACCACATATTGTTTCATTCAACTCATTGTTTCATTATGTTTAGGACATGACAGACATATTACATTAAGATCGTAAACTAAGTACATATGTATCAACAGTGATGACCAACCCCTAACCATCAAAGCTAGAAGAAGCTAGGCTAAGGCAACAAAAAACTGCATAGAAAGTGGCAACAAAATGGTATGTTCATCTCAGTTGGATTCTAGGTGGTGGGAACTTTTGACCTTGGAAAAATGTGTAGTACCAGCACACTTATCCAATAAAAGGATCAAAAGACAAAGGGAAAAACTGCTGATGAAGACAAGAAGAAGAAGAAACAACAATCCACAAGTTCCTAGAAGACTAACATTGCTTGCATAATGTATGGTCTGCAAAACCACATGGCAAAAGATTGTTACTACAACTCTGCTAACACATATTATGCAAACAATGTTAAAAGAGAAGGAGTCTAGAAAGGTTTCTCATTTGGACCTTATCATATGGCTCAAGTGATGTTAAAAGGAAAGCTTGTTTCTGAAGCAAGGTTGCTTTTGGAAGAAAGTCCTACTTCCGAAAGGAATATAGGTTTAGAAGTTAAAGCTACTAAGACTCAAAAGAACAAAAGAGTCCCCTTGAAACCATCCCAGAAGAAGACTGCTTTGGAAGAAAAGGTGGTGAAGACTTCCTCCGAAAAGAAAGAAGCTTCGAAAGAATGTGATGCTGCTCAAGCTTCATCAAGCTCATCCTCAATGATCAACCAAGGGATGAAATGGAAGATCAAAGAAGATGTAGCAGCCCAAGCCTCTTCTTCACAAACCCCTATTGAACCCCATGCATAAATTTTGGTTCAATATCTTCCTCATTATTGGAAACGCCCAAGACCAACAAGGCTTGGGTTTTCGATAAAAACAAACTTTTTCACCTTATGTATAGGGTCATCCATATGACAAGAACAAAAATGTGTGGATTGTAGATAGTGGATGCTCCAGGCACATGACAGGGAACAAATCTCTCCTTCAATAATTTCAACATTTTGATGGAGGTCCTGTTCAATTTGGAGGTGAGGCTGGAGGATACATTTCTGGTAGAGGAAGTGTATCAAAAGACAAGTTAAAAGTTTACAAAGTACACTTTGTCAAGCAACTTGAACACAACCTATTAAGTGTTTCTTAATTCTATGATCAAAAGCTGTAGATAATGTATTGGTTGGACTCACTTTAGCTTAGATTTTGTTTATATTTCATTGTAATAGGTTTAATGTTAGTTTACTTTGGTTAGTTGTTTATTTTGTTTAGTTTTGCTACCCAACGAAACTATGAGCGAAACTGTAATTTCGCTCATAGTCAGCTGTTTAGTTCACTCGACGAAACTATTGTTTCTACCAGGCGAATTTATTGTTTCGACAGCATAGTTTCGCTGATAGTGAAACTGTCAGCGAAGCTATGACTTGTATATTTACTTTTGATCTTGCTCATTGTTGAGCATCCTTGCAAAACCCTAATCGAATATTTGTGTTGGAAGAGACCTCTTTAAGCTGTCATTTCACTGAAATATATTTGAGCTTTATTTCTCTTGATTGTATTGGATCCTTGATTGTTTATGTTTGAATACTTTGGTGGTTGTGATCATTCTTCTTCATCTTCATTGTTTGGATTTTATTTTTGATATTGAAAGTTTAAACATATCAATTGTACTGTAAAACAATCAAATGGACCAACAAAATGGATCAGAGCCTTAGTGCTCTTGATTTGTTCAATGTCATTATTTCATCAATTCCGGATCAAACTTGAGTGTATTTGATATGGAATTTGATTGAATTTGGCTTGTTATTGGTTGAGAAAACTTTGTTAATCATCAAATCTGAAATCCATTAAGATTTAGGTGATTTCAGATTGATTTCGTGTTGAAAAAGCCTTTTAGATTCATCCAGCAAAACTGCATATTCATCCAGCGAAACTGTAGTATCTCGGCGAAACTACAAGTGTTTTACACTTTGTAGTTGTTTTTAACATCCTTGTGAAAGTAGTGATTTCGAATGAAAGTTCAGCAGTGCTTGTGTGCATATTACAAGCCAAATTGCTGTAGAAAGTATCATTGAACGAAAGTTCAAGCTTGTTTCATGCGAAATTGTCGATGAAACTAAGCTGTCTCAAGCATTTGTCTAGCGAAACTGTTGCTGAAATTCCCAGTGAAACTACTATCAGTTCAACGAAACTAGTCTACATTGCAAAACAATCTTTCTCTGCGAAACTAGCTCTATGAAACTAGCTATTTCCTGCAAAATTACCATTTCTTTAGCGAAACTAGAATGTCAAAGATGACTTCTCTCACCCTTGCTATTTAGAAAGTGTGGCTCCTAACTGACCTCCAAGACTCATAAATGGAGACAACTTTGGAGATTGAAAGCGATGTCTCAAAGCCTTTTTCTTCTACACTGACCACAACCAATAGGAATCGATCATCTCCGGTCCGCATATACCAACTGTCACTGTTGGTGATGTCGTGTCTCAAAATAAGGACCCAACCACGTTCAACGAGAGAGATCTAAAGCTGATTGATAGAGACCATAAAGCTTTTGGAGCACTAACCCTATGTGTCACACTATACATCTACAATCGATTTGCTGAACATAAAAATGCTAAATCTCTCTTTGATGCTCTTTGTGAGTTCTATGATGGTAATGATGAGTTGGTAAAAGACAAGGGTATTCAAGATGAGAAGGAGGTCAAATATTTTTTGGGATACAAGAATGAAAACCTGATAGATCTTACCAATTGTTTTCAGATAGTTTCTAGCACACTCAAGAAATATGATGATAAACAATCCAATAGTGAGCAGCTTAACAGGCTGTTGGACTCTCTTCCACCACAATGGAGTCTACAAGTGAGAATGTTAAAGCAGGAAAGAGGTTTCACTGACTACAAGCTTATGGACATCATTAATAAGCTTAAGTCCTTTAAGCTTGACATAAAGAGAAGGGAATTCAATCAAACCATGATGTCTACATCTGGTTTTACTCAGAATGCTGCATTACTGTCTTCCGCTACAAGCTCTCCAATGCAAGCATCTTGACAAGGTGGAGTGAATACTGTTGATTATTTTTGGAGGTAATAGTAGTGCTAGGAGTGAGTAAGTCAATTTGACAGCTAATTCTGAAACGTCAGTTCCTTCTGAGAAAATGGTACTTTTTGGTATGTTTGTTCAAAGTTATGAAGCCTTGGTGGCAGGGGAGTTGAAGGGTAAAGGGATGACAATGAAGGATATGTATCAGGTGGATCTTGATGATCTAGAAGAGACAAACATTCAATGGCAAATGTCAATGCTGACACTCAGAGCCTGAAGATTCATGGAGCGCACTAGAAGGAAGAACTTTGGAGGTCAAAGTTCTAACTCTAAACTGGGGTTTGATAAGTCTACACTGAGGTGTATTAAATGCAAACAATTGGGGCACTTCAAATGTGAATGTCTATTGCCGATCTTCACTGATCCTAGTAACTCAGGAGTTCCACGACTGGTTTCAAGCGGGAATAAAGAAGAGATGAATCCCAAGAAAGAGACAGCTTTGATTTCTAACTTTGAATGGAGTGCTGAGGTTGAAGTGATGAGAGAGGAAATTAATCAAGCATTGGTGGCTGAGATTGTGGAAGAAAGGAAGAAGGTGAACTGTGAAGATGATTTTGATTTGTTCAAAGAACTTAGAGATGAAGTTGAATTATCTTTCAAGGTGAAAGAGGAAATGGTGATAGAAGGTGGGGATGAGAGCAGAGTAATGGAAAAGATGATGCTGCTGGCACTATCGAGAAAAACAAGTTGAGTACTCTGGTGTGCCAATGTGAGAAAGCTTTAGCAGCAGAAAAGGTGGTGATGGGACTTCCTTATGAGGTAATTCAGGACATGTGTTCTTCTGCCTGCAAAATTAGGCTATTTGGGGTATACAAGCTAACCGATTGTTAATTGATAATGAAAAAGATTTAAAACAAATTAATGTAGAATTTAAAGTAAATGAGTCTAAATATTTTGTTAAAATTAATTGAAGATTTGACAGAAAATGATCATTTAAAAAGAATCGTTTTGGAAAGAAATGTTGAGATCAACACTTTGACTGAAAGGGTTGCACTTGCTGAACTAAAACAAGCAAACTTCAATCGAAGCTTGATAAATAGACAATATCGGGGATGAAACATGATGATTTATGCAAATCTCAAAGGGGGACTAGGATTAAAACAGGTTTGGGATATGAAAATGCTAAGGTTTATCCTCCTCCTAGTACTTACTGTTATTCTCCTATGCCTATTTCTCTTCCTTCTAATGTTTTGATAATAATAGATACTAATAGTATGTCTACAGATTTAGAAGGTGTGAACACTAAGCACGTTCGTGAGGATTATGGTTATGGACCGACTAGCAGGCTTGGATGCACTAGTTTTAGTACACCTGATTTGTAGCATGCTGTCTTAGATAATATATCTGCTTTAAATTTTGTCTTTGTTTCAAGCCAATCTGTAGTAGAAACTATCTCATCTTGTTCTAGTGATGTTTCTATTTCCTTGTTAAATAATGTGCATTGCAGTGGTGATATTTCTTCTGATTATGTTGATGTCGTGAATGATTCCACTGTAAAAAGTTCAAAGAAAATAAAAAGTAATTGTTTTGAAAAATTCTTTTCCCATCCCATTCCATCTTTTACCCCACTAATATTTCTTTATTAAATGAAAGGGTAGTATCTTCATCTGAGGCAAGTATGAGTGGTACTAGTACCACATGTATTTCTGATGACGATACTTCATTTTTTGTAAATAATCATTATTTTGTAAATAAAAACAGACCTAGAGACATGTATGAGACTTACAGTGATGTAGATTCTAAATTATCTAAATGTGATGAGGAAATATACATTGATAAAATTCCTACCTTGTTGCTTAACAGGCCTAGAGTTAAATCACACTGACTTCGTTATGGTAAAGATGATCATGTAATTAAGCAATGTCCTGAGCTTCATCATAGAAATGTAAGTAGGAATTCATTTGGGAGTATATTGAATGTAAGACCCCGTTCCCGGGACGCTTATAGCTGGCTAATCATCACACATAAAACATATAATTTACATTAACTTGATAAAAACATTGCAGCAGAAACATTTAAACACCCATTTCATTGCATTACAAAAGCTTTTGCAATATAATACATTGTTATCAAATTACAAAATACATGGTGCATTACAACACAAAAGCATTATAAAAATAGATGCCATCCAAAACGAGCCAAGTAGCCACCCCGTGCCATCCTTAACAACCTTTACCTGCCAATCGGAAACACATAAAAGTCAACGTTGCTGAGTGAGTTCTAGTTTTATAAAATGAGATACTTTTACTTACGATTCAAAACTGTCTTTACATTCTTACGTCAAGCATCATACGTACACATATTGGATCATCATTCGTTATCTTCCTTACCATTCATTACGCATGTTCATCCTTACTTCTTTACATTCCATACCAAAACCATGAACTTTACCCCACCGTCACGCATAAAGCGGTACTAGGCCAAGGTCTATCATAGACCCCCATACATTGCGCCTGGTGGCCTGATCAATGTACTAGGGCAAATTCAGGTGTACCATTTTCTTGTGCTATACCCCTCCATCACACATAAAGCGGTACTGGGCCAAGGTCTATCATAGACCCCCATACATTACGCCCGGTGGCCTGACCATAGTACTAGGGTAAGCGACAAAGGTTTTATGCAAATGGTCAAACACAAAGAAGGACACCCGTGTGCATCCTTCTGGGGTAGCTAGCCCACACACCGTTGAACTAACACCCTTCATTGGGCGTGAATCAACATAAAAGGCTTGCATGAGTTTCTTTACATTCTCTCTCATTAATGCATGCATTCTATCATTATGTTCCTCTTTTCTTTATCTTCCACTTTACGTTACATAATACTTTCAATTCATTCATTCATTAACATACAAAGTAAAGCCACATGAAAATAAACATACAATGTAGGAACATCAACATAAACATACATAATCACCATACAAGGTATCATCATACATACATAACATACATCATACATACCATCATACAAAAGCATCAATCATACATCATCAATCATCATCATCATCAATACATCATCATCAATTCATCATCTTATATCATTCATGCCCATCACATCATCTATAACCTGAAAATTTAACTTACATAAACCCCAGGAACCACCCAGGTCAAAACCTACATCTGCATTTTCCCCCGAAATTCAGAAAATATACCAAGTCTTCATCCGCATTTCTTACTGTTCATCCGCATTTCTTACTGTTCATCCGCATTTCTTACTGTTCATCCGCATTTCTTATTCTTCATCCGCATTTCTTTTTGCTCATCCGCATTTCTTTTTGTTTAACCAAATTTCTTTTTGTTCATCCACAATTCCTTTTGTTTATCCGCATTTCTTTTTGTTCATCCACATTTCTTTTTGTTCATCCGCATTTCTTTTTGCTCATCCGCATTTCCTTTACTCTTCCGCATTTTTCAATGCGCAAGAGCAGAACTTGTTCGCATCGCTTCTAGTTTTCCGCATTTGTCAATGCGGAAGAACAATCAGTTCTTCTCCAACAGACTCTTCATCCGCATTTCCTTCAGTCGCATAACTTTCATCCGCATTCCTCCAGTCGCATAACTTTCATCTGCATTTCCTCCAGTCACATAACTTTCATCCACATTTCCTCCAGTCGCATAAATTTCATCCGCATTTCCTCTAGTCGCATAACTATCATCCGCATTTCCTCCAATCGTATAACTTGCATCCGCATTTCATCCAGTCGCATAACTTTAATCCGCATTTCCTCCAGTCGCATGACCATCCAGGCGCAGAGGACATTTCAGGCGCATGAGCCTTATTTAGGCGCATGAAGTTTTGGGTGTATGGAACAGTTAGGCAAATTCTAAAACTTAGGCATATGAGCCTATTCGGGCGCCTGAGCAGCCTCATTCGCACCTAAACATCAGATTTTAGTCCCCAAACACCACTTATCATGTTCTAAGTTTAAATCTTACATTCTAAGCCATAGAAACACCACCATAACAACATAAAACCCATACATAGCCCAAAATCAAACCCCACCCGCAAAACACACACATACACATATATAGGTATGAAACCCAACTTTTATAAAACATTCATACATGCATTTCCAGCCCCAAAATAGTTAAAAACATGTAAAAGGGGGGTTCTAGAACTCACGTTAGCAGCCTCTTCGGGTAAGACTTCCTTCGAAACTCGATTGCTATAAGTTCTCACTAGAATTCCACTTGAAACACACACTCGAACAAATACAACATACATAAGCACACAACCGATGATGAAACAAGTTAGGAACACCTTAAACACATGAATTCTTACCTTGAATTCAAACTTCTGCTCTTGTTCTTCTTCAAACCGAGAGCTCTGCACTTTCTCTCTCAAAAATCCCAAATGAAAAGGTGTAGGCAACCAACATGGGCGGTCATCACCTTTTACACCCACTTTTCAAACATTTTATCCTTTTGACACTTTTAACCCCTCAACTTAGGTTAAATAGCTTTTTTTTCTTTTTCTTCACTTAATTCCTTCGTTTGAGTCTTCTAAAATAACCGAGAGTTACAAGTCCACCCCCTTATATAGGTTTCGTCCATGAAACCTATTATTCCTCAAACAATCGTGGGTAATGCTATCTCATCTCTGCTTCAGTCTCCCACGTAGACTCAGATCCGTTCCTGTGCTTCCACTGTACACACACACGAGGAACCACGTTATTCCTTAACATCCTCTCTTTATGATCAATGATCGACACTAGTTGCTCCACATAATTGAGCCGTTTATCTACCTCGATATCCTCCAGTGAGACAATCATATACTCGTCTGTTAAACACTTTCTCAGATGAGATACATGGAATGTCAGATGAATTCCACTTAAGTCTTCTGGTAACTCAAACCTATAGACCACCTCTCCTACTCAAGCAATAATTCAGAAAGGCCCTATGTATTTCGGCTGAATATGGTGCACTTCATCTTGTATAGATAGTGCCTCCACATCTTTAATGCAAAGACCACGACTGCTAGCTCCAAGTCGGGAGTGGGATAATTGACCTCATGAACTTTCAACTGTCAGGATGCATAGGCTATAACCTTTCCTCTTTCCATCAACACACATCCTATCCCCGAGTAGGAAGCATCGGAATAAACTACTAAATCTTCGCTTCCACCTTTGCCGGTCCACCATAATCCCACCAGGATTCACTACATGACCCAAAAACTAAACCTCGAGCAACCAGAATGCACACTTGGAGAATTTAGCATACAACGTCTCCCGTCTCAACGTCTCTAACACCTCTTGAATGTGACCGAAATGCTCATCCTCACTCTTAGAATAAATCAAGATATCATCAGTAAACACAATCGCTGATTTATCCAACATTGGCTGACACACTCGATTCATCAGATCCATAAAAGCAGTTGGCGTGTTAGTTAAACCAAAAGACATAACGAGAAGCTCGTAGTGTCCATAACGTGTGCAAAAAGTTGTTTTAGGAATATCCTGCTCCTTTACTTTCAACTGATGGTAGCCAGATCGAAGGTCTATCCTCGAGAACCAACTGGCACCCTGAAGCTGATCAAATAGGTCATCAATTCTCGGTAAGGGGTACTGATTCTTCCCTGTCAACTTGGTCAACTCATGGTAGTGTATACACAATCTCATACTACCATCTTCTGTAACACCCGGTTATTTATTTTGAAGCCAAAAAAAAGAAAAGAAATAAAGTCCAAAGTAGAGGGACCAAACTAGCCAACGAGAGAAAGTTGGGTGAGTGGGGGTATTTAAAGGGAGAGGGCAGCCCTTACCCTCTCCCCACACCCACAAAATCAGCCAAAAGAGAGAAGAGGAGGAGAAAAAGGGAGAAAAGGAAGAGAAAGGTTGGTTCGGGTAGATTCAAGTGAGCAAAAGCGTCGTGTAGTGGGTCTAAACGAAGCTCTACTTCTCGGTGTTGTTTGTGTGAGTTCTAGGACCCCTCTTTTACCCGAATTCAACTGATTTGGGGCTAGAACACATAGTGAAAACCCATTTTTGAAATGTGTGTGTTTGACCTGTGTGTATGTGTTTGTGTATGATGCGAGTGATGTATGATTTTGGGATTGTGCGTGCTTGAATGGTGTTGTGGTATGTTTTCGTAAGGTTTAGGATGGTTAAGCTTAGAATGGGTTTGGAAGAGCTTGGAGGCCGAAAATGGCACATTGGGTTGGGGATGAACTGGATTCTACATCAGCTAGGGCTAGGCGACCGAATGGAGGCCACATGGCCGAATGAGGTGCGATTGAGGTTCAATCGCACTATTGAGGGCCAGTCGCATGGGGAGTCATGCGACTGAGGGTCCATTTGCATAATTGCTCATCCGCATTAGTTTCATCCGCACAAGGTGTTCATTCGAATTAGTTCTATTCGCATGGGACTCATCCGCATTGAGTTCATCCGCATGAGGTCCATTCGCATGGGTGTTCATTCACATAGGTGTTCATCCACATTGGTTCATTCGCATGATGTTCAGTTGCCTAGAGGCCATGCGACTGAAGGATGCCCATACGCCCAAGTAGGGCTGGTGTACCCGGGGAAAACATAGTTTATGTACTCATTTTTAGGGAAAGTGCAGATGTAAGTTTTGATGTGGAAGTTCCCGTAGGTTCATGTAAGATGACTTTTAAGGTCTTAGGGGTTATGTTGCGTATGCTAATGTATGATGTTGTATGTTTATGCATGATGTATGTTATGTATGTATGTTGATGCCCTATGTGATGATGTTGATTGTGTACGATGATGTTTCTTATTATTATGTATGATTATTTTCCTTTGGCTTTACGTGGAATGTTAATGAATGATATGAAAGTATTATGTAACATAAAGTGGAAGATAAAGAAAAGTGGAACATGATGAATGCATGTATTAATGAATGATGAAAGTAATGAAAGTCTTGCAAGCATTGTATGTCGGGACATGCCCCTTTGTAAGGTGTTAGCCCAACGGTGTGCGGGTTCGCTACCCCATGAGGATGCACATCGGGGTCTTTCTTTGTGATTGACCACTTGTATGGAACAATTGTTTCTTGCCTTAGGTACTATGGCTAGGAGGTGCTGTGCACCATAAAGGAAGGTCTATGATAGGCTTAGGTCCAGTACCATGAAGACTGAAGGGCATAGCACATGATAATGGTACACCTGAACTTTACCTTAGGTACTGTGGCCAGGAGGTGCTGTGCACCGTAATAGAAGGTCTATGATAGGCTTAGGTTTAGTACTAGGAGACTAAATGGTAAAGTTCATGGTTGATGGAAAGAAAAGATGCAATGAATGAATGAATGAAAGTAAGAATGTATGAACGAATGGAAGACAACGAATGAATGATGAAGATAATGATGATATTATCTATGTGTACGTATGGTGAATGATAACATGAAAGTAAAGAATGGTTTTAATGAAAGATAAAGTATGTTTTATTATAAAACTAGAACTCACTCAGCAACGCTGACTCTTATGTGTTTCTAGTTGGCAGGTAATGATTGATGAGGATGGCATAGGGCGGTTACTCAGCTCTTTTGGGATGACATCCATTTATAATGCTTTTGTGATGTGATGCAACTTGGGTTTTGTAATCGGATAACGATGTATTATTTTACAAAAGCTATTATATTGAAATGGAATGTTTTGTTTAAATGTTTCCAATGCAACATTTTTATGTACTATGATGAAAAGATATGTTTTATGTGCAATGATTTACCAGCTGTAAGCGTCCTGGGAACAGGGTCTTACAAGTTGGTATCAGAGCCAAAGTTTAAGTGAAACGGGTAAAATTTTCAAAATAAACCTAACATTAAATTGAGAATGGGACGGAAAGGGAAGGGATGCCAATCTGAGTAGCTGTATGCCATCAGGTATTTTCGTAATGTTAATCGGTATTATGTGCGCATGTTATGTGGCTATGTGTTGTTTGTGGATTTAAATACTGATGTAGTTAGGACAGGTGATGCTTGGGGTATGGAGAGTAAAGTAAGCGGCTAACACAACTGGCCATTGTAATTAGGGACTTACTATACTTGACATAAACCAAGCTATTCCCTTGAATGATCGTGTTGGTGTTTGAATCTTTTAGTGTGCGTGTGAATGGCCGATGGTAGATCTTCGAAAGCCTCTCGTGGAGGAGGTCGTGATGGGCTTGGTGCTGAGCCGCCACCCAAGAGGGGAAGACCTAAAGTTGAAAAAGGTGGTTCCTGAAGAACCCGAGACCCCTCATCCGGAGGGTGGTGATGAGTGTGCAAACCTAAGGGCCTCGGTGAGAGAGACTATTGTTGAAGAAGTCCATCAGGTCATGCAGACGATCTTACTGTCTATAGTGACTGAAGTCATAAAGGCGGTACGGGAAGGGGAAAGGAAATAGAGGAATAGGTCCTCGGAAGGACGGGAGAAACCAGAGCCTGAAACGGTTCTATCTGATGATGAACAAGAAGAAGAGGAGCCTGAAACGGTTCTATCTGATGATGAACAAGAAGAAGAGGAGCCTGTACCGTAGGCGGTAACTATGAGGCATTTCAACGATGCAAGCCCCTACTTTTGATGGAAACAGCACTGCCGCTGCTCACCGGTGGGTGAGAGAAATGGAAGCTGTATTGAATATCAGCGAGTGCCGGGAGGACCAAAAAGTAAAGTTTGCTGCCTATTCTTTTGTAGACTCGGCTCTGTGCTGGTGGGACAATATAGTCCAAGCTGAGGGTAGCAGGGCCATTGGGAGAATGAGATGGTCTGAACTGAAAAAGTTGGTGATTGAGGAGTTCTGTCTTCATAGAGAAATAGATAAGGTTGAGAGAGAGTTCCTGCAACTAGAGGCGGGAACCATGACACAACAGCAGTACACCACGAAGTTCAACGAGAAGGCACGTCTGGTGCCAGATCAGGTGACACCTTTGTCTCGAAAGATCAAGAGGTATATTCAGGGTTTGCCAGTGGATATTCGCAGGCACATGATCACTGCCCGACCGAGCACGTTTAGGTTGGCGGTGGATTTGGCGGGGAGACTGTATGATGAGAGAATGGTGGTGGTGATGGAACTGGCATGGGAAGAGGTTTGGTCGGGGTGACGCCTCAACGGGTAACAAGAAGGCACAGGTGGAAGACCACCGTGTGGTCGCATCGGGTGCGGGTTAGAAGAAGTGCGGTAGGTGTGAAAGGGAGCATACTAGGGAGTGCAGACTGGGGTCGAACTTGTGCTTCAAGTGTGGGAAGTTGGGGCACATGGAAAGGGACTGTCGTACAGTCTGGTGCATTAACTGTGGCGTGGAGGGCCACGTAAGTAGGGATTGCAAGAAGCCGAGAGCCGAGGGTTCCGGGGCGAAGAAGATGGGGAGTGAAGTACCAAGGGCGAGCGCCAAGGCATTCACTATGACACAAAAGGAAGCTAGGACGGACCCTATGTCGTGTCCGGTACGTTTCTAGTGAACCAAACTTTAGCTTCTGTGTTATTTGATTCTGGTGCCGGTAAAAGTTTTATTTCTGCTGCTTTCTGTCCTAAGCTTCCTGTGAGTAGTAGATGTGTTGATGCGCCATTTGACGTAGAAACTGCCATAGGTAAGTTTACCAGGATTTCTGAGGTGACAGAATGATGTGATGTAGAATTGGAAGGTCATAAGTTTCCTGTTAAACCATTCATGATGACCTTGGGTGGTTTTGATTTGGTTCTTGGGATGGATTGGTTAGCGGACTTCAAGGCAAACATTGTGTGTTGCAAGAAGATGATTATGTTGGAGCTATACAAGATAGTCTATATTATCAACATAGTTAAAGTCAACAAATGTCAACATCACAATCAAAGTCAGCAAAAGTCAAACCCGATATGTTCGAGACAAGGAACTAAGACGAGACGTTGAAGATTTAGATGACTAGGAGTTATATTGTAATAAATATATTTTGTGTGAACAAAATATATTTTATCTTGTTTTTAGTCATTTTTATGCTTAATATGTAATTTTGTATTAATTAGCCTAAGTCTAGGGGGTTAAGTGCAATTAGTGAATATTAGTCTAGACTATAAATAGGTTAATTTTCATTAGGTTTTGGAAAATGGTTGAATGACCAATTGATTGGGTTTCCACTTTGTACAAATCATATGCAATCAATATAGATCAAAGGGGTTTTATTGTGATTATCATTGTTTGATCTTACAAATCTTCATAATATTTGATTCAAGTGTTCATCCTGGTGTTACAATTTGGTATCAGAGGCATTTTGGATCAAATTCATTGAAGATTTGAAGATTTTTAGAGAGAGAAGTTGAGGTTTTGGGTGTTTTTGTTCAATATCAAGTTTTCATTAATTTTAGATCAAATTCGAGTGTATTTGATATGGAATTTGCTTGAATTTTGTTTGTTTTTGGTTGGGGAAGCTCTGTTAATCATCAGATCTCAAATCCATTAAGATTTTGATGATTTCAGATTGATTTTGTGTTGAAAAAGCTTTTCAGCTTCGTCCAGTGAAATTACATATTCATCTAGTGAAACTGCATGTTCTTTGAGCGAAACTACAAGTGTTTTACACTTTGTAGTTAAATTCACATCTCTGCGAAACTAGTTTCATTGAACGAAAGTTCAACAGTGCTTGTGGGTGATTTACAAGTGAAATTGCTGCTGAATGTATCATTGAACGAAAGTTCAAGCTTGTTTCGTGCGAATTTGTAGGCAAAACTAAGCTATTTTAGGCATTTGGATAGCGAAACTGCTGCCGAAATTTCCAGTGAAACTACCGTCGGCTCAGCGAAACTAGAGTTCATAGCTAAACTAGCTCTGCGAAACTATAATTTCAGCGAAACTTTCATTTCTTCAGCGAAATTCGAATGTTAAAGATGACTTTTCCCCCTAGTTGGGATTAACTGAGTTCATCCCGATAAAGAAATTTTCACCGATTTTGCAAGATTTGTAAAAAAAACACATTTAAGAATATATTTTTCCCGGGGCAGAATTATTCAAAATTTTGGGAAAAATATTTTTGGAGCGTTTAACTGTTCACAATTTCTAATAAAATGTCATCTTCGGAAGATTTCAAATCAGATAATCTCACAACGGCAGAAAGTCGGTTTGACTCTTTTGCAGCAATGAAGAATGAAAAATTGACAGATTTGATTGATGGATTCTTAAAAGTGGCAAATAATCTAAAGATGCATGTTCCTGATCTTAGTAATCATGAACATATTCAAAAGCTTCTTGACCCGCTTCCGTCTGCATGGAATCATCAAGTTAAAATGCTGAAGTAAGAAAGAGGTTATGTCGACACAAAACTTATGGATATGATCAAAAAACTGAAAGAGATTGAGTTGGATATCAAACCTCGTGAGTACTATGAAGTGACATATCTAACTCCAAAGATCACTTCAAACTCCAACGAGAAACCATAAGAGAGATCAGATTCTGACACCAATTCTGACGGTTTACCGAAACCTAGAACTGAAGAGGTACAAGAGGATCTTAAGCAGACATCAATAGGTAAAGGTGGAGCTGAGTTTAATGATGCATTTTGCGATGATGATAAGGAAGAGGAATGGAAGTGAAATACCAGAGATTGCAACTGTGAGAAGGCTCTTACTGCTGAAAGAGTCATCCTGGATCTTCCATACGAGACTATTCAGGATATGTGTTCTTCTGCTTGCAAAATTCGTTTATTTGGTGTGTACAAAGCTAACAGGTTACTTTTAGATAACCAAAAGAAATTAACCACCATAAACGTAGAATTTAAAAAGAATAAAGCCAAGTATTTCATAAAATTAAATGAAGATTTAAAAGAAAATGATCATTTAAAACGAACTCTTCTTGAAAGAAATGTTGAAATTAATCTTTTAAATGAAAGAGTAACCTTTGCTGAATTTGAAACAAGCAAGCTTAAAACAAAGCTTGATAGATGGACCATATCCGGAATGAAGCTGGAAGAGCTACTGTGTAAACATAGGGGAGCTAGGATTAAAACGGGAGTGGGTTGTGGTGAAAATCCATACGTCTATCTTCCTCCTAGCACCCATTGTTACTCTCCTATGCCTCAACCTCATCCATCTAATGATTTGATTGAAGCTGCAGAAACTAATAGTCTAAATGCACGTTTAAGCAACATTAATCTTAAAGAGGTTAGATATGTGCAGGATTCTCCTGTGGTTTGGGATTCCTCAAGCAAGGGTCTGATAAGAAGATCAAATGACAGCAGCTGATGTCACATTCCTTTATAAAAGGAATGTTGACCTAATTTCTTAGCAGCCGAAGCTTATGCGTGAATGAAAATATTCTGTTTGAAGAAAACTATCTCTCTCTATAACCGTCACTGTTCGATTGAATATTCATATTATTCTTGCTTAAATTTCGTCTAATTCTTGTTCTATTCCGCTGCAAATCTTAATCTAATTGATCAAACTAGATCCCGATCCTTTCAAATGGTATCAGAGCAAGGTTAATCATTGATCGATTTAACAATTGATCATTGAAACTGCTCTTTTGATATCTAAGTTTGATTGAATTAGCAAATTTACAAGAATTGGTTATAGAGTTTGATTTTCTGTTGCTTCCGGTGAATTAATTTGAGATTCGTCTTGTTTCAAACTGAGTTGTTGAGTTCTTGAGCTAGATTTGTTAAAATTTCATTGAACCTGTTTGAATCGGTGAAAATGGCTACATAAATCAATGATCCTCACAATACTAGCTCCTCAACAAAGCCTCCGATGCTTGTTAGGAGTGAGTATAACATATGGCAACGCCGAATGCTCCATCACCTGTCTGTCAACAGTTCAGGTTGTTGGAAATCTGTGGTTCATGGACCATATAAGCCTATGGTGAGTAATCCGGAAACCAATGAGATGGTTCCAAAGAAGAAAGAGCAATACTCAGATGAAGATCTGAAACTGTTTGAAATTGATGCTAAAGCCCATGGAATTCTGGCAATGGCACTGCCTAATGAATTCTATTCTGGACTTATGCATCATGAAACTGCTCATGACCTCTGGGTTGCTCTGAAAGAACAATTTGGAGGAACTGATGAGGTCTTGGCAAACAATAGAGAGATCCTTGCCCAGCAATATGAGACATTCTCTCATAGAAAGGGTAAGTCATTGACTCAACAGTTTGAGCGATTTTCCTGTTTGATATCTGAGCTGAAAATGGTTAAACATGAATATACAAATAGTCAGATGAACAACAGATTCCTCAGATCCCTGCCTGAGAGATGGGACACATATACTATTGTCCTACGCTCCACTGCAAATCTGGACAATCTATCTCTCACCTAACTTCATGGGAAACTGTTAACATTTGAAAGAGAGATAAAGCAGAAAAGGAAACTTGCTTCATCTAGGAAGCTCACTGATGATTTTGTACCAGGGAATAATGCTCTGGTCGGTCATGAGTCAGAATATGCTGTATCAGAAAGTTCTTATGATGAGCATATAGATTTCTCTTCAAATAGTGGAGATCCTGCTTTTGTTGGTGTTGATAGTAATTCAGGGTGTAGTAGTGATAATTTGTGCTTTTTGATGGATGATTTGAAAGGAATTGCTGATGATGATCTAGAAGAGATGGATATTTTGAGCCAAATGGCATTAATCAATATCAGATCTCAAAAATTTTACAAAAGGACAGTTAGAAAATTTCCTGGTCTCTCTGGAAAAACCAAAGTTGGTTTTGACAAGAGCAAGTTGAGGTGTCACAAGTGCCATAGACTTAGACATTTTGCAAGAGAGTGTAGATCATCTGGATCTAACTCTTCTGCATCCTTTGTGACCTTTCCATGCAATAGCTCATTAAACAAAGGGCAACATTCTACCAGTTCTGGTCATCTTTCACAAATTCAATCATCTCCTGCATATTTTGTCCCTCAAGGTCCAATGCCATATCCTTATCCCTGTGTTTACATGCCTCAGTCCAGTCAGGTTCCAGTACCCATAGCTCAACAACCACATGCCCTACCTGAGCCTCAACCATCTCAATCAAATCAACAATCTCAATCTCAATCACATCAAAGCTTTTTCACACCTGGAGTTGTTAACTGGAGTAGCTTACCAGATGATCTTTTTGGTTATCCTGAACAATTGTTTTCTGGTGCTAGTCAACATGGTGGTGAAAATCCTTTTGGAAATCTTGCTCTTATGGCCCTGGAGTCTACTGATGGTTCATGCTCAAATGCTTCATCATCACAGGTACCACAGGTATCTTCTGAGGCTAAGGCCAAGTTGTGTTTTGAGTCATGCATAGCTGCTTTTGTCTTAATTAGAGAAGCAAATGTTGCATTAATTAATCAAAATCTTGACCTAGAGAAAGTGATTTCCAAAAGAAAAGCTGAGTTTGAGTCTGTCTTAAATGAAAAAGATGATGAGATTTACAAATTAAAATGCAAATCACTGATGAAAAGGCAAAGGTAGAAGTCACTTTAGATAATCATAAGAATCTCAAAGAAACACTTGCAGCTACTCAAGTAGAGTGTGAACACTGGGTAACATCCTGCAAGGGGTTTGGAATGCTTCTCAACAAGCAAACAGCTTCAAATGTGAAGTTTGGATTGGGTATAATTACACTGTGCCTCCTACAGATTTTACTCCCAAGATAGAAGTAAAATCTGAAGGTGAAAGCAATTCCCAAACCACATCATCATGTGTCTCATCCTTAAGTGATAATCCAAAATCAGAGGATGAAGTCAGTATTAGTACCTCAGCTAATCAATCTGCTGATGGTCTCACTGCTAATAAACACATGATCAAAGAAAAACTGAGCACTTCAGGTGTTGTCTCACAAAGTATTCAAAGTACTGAAGGGCAAGTAACAACACCTGAAGAGCATTTCAAACTAAATAAAAACAAACATGGTTTGACAACTGCTGAAGAGTCTATCAGGAAATCCAAAAGTACTGATAGAAAACTTCTGAAGAACAAATCTTCAGTTGTTACAAATCCTTTAGTACTTAATATAAGTACTGAGAGAAGAAAGTACTGAAGAACACACCTTTAGTAGTTTCATCTTCTTCAGCAGTTGAACAACAGAAGATGAAGAAAAAGCCATGTGAAATATGTGATCTATTCAATCATCTCACTGATGAATGTTGGTACAAAAAGGGTTCCAATTCAACAAAGATAAAATCACTAAAAAGAAAATTAATAAAATGAAAGATGAATTTGAAACCAAGTTTGTACCACAAACATCTCAAACTGATAACCCAAAGTTCTTACAAAAATCTAAAAAGAAGGATGGGGTTTATCATAAAACAATTGAAAGTATTCCTCATGGAATATCAAAACACCAGACTAAGTCCGTGTCTTTCAAAAAGGAGGACATGGTGAGTCACAGGAACTAATCAAAAACAAGTAATGATGTGTCTGCTGAACTGAAGGCTTTAACAACCAATGAGACACAACTTGTTATGATGGTTCAACATCTGTTGGGGAGAGTTAACCAAATAGATGTACCTGTGATTAAACCACTGAAAAGGAAAGCTAAGCCAAAATCAAAGGAATCCTTTTCAGCACCATCTCCACCTTCAAAGGCTGTTAATCATGACAAATCAGTTAGTACAAAATCTGTTAATGAGAACAGACCCAAAACCGAAATGGTTTGGGTCTCAAAAGCTAACTAGTTTCTTGTGACAAATGCAGGGTTCTTCAGCATGCCATAGAAGCATCTGGTATGTGGACAATGGAAGATCTATGCATATGATAGGGAGCAGTTCTCTTCTTCATGACTACTCTCAAGGAAAGAAGGGATTTGTATCTTTTGGTAATGATGCTAAGGGTTACATCATCGGAAAAGGCTTTGTGTCAAATGGTGAGATAAGATTTGATGATGTTAACCATGTGGAGAATCTCAAGTACAACTTGTTGAGTGTCAGTCAAATGTGTGATAAAGGGCATGTTGCACTTTTCACCAGCCAGAACTGTTGGATTCTATCTTCCAATGTTTTGAGAATGATTGACAAGATATTGGTTGAATATACTCGCCTTAGACTTATCAAAGAAAATTGATCTAAAAGGCCATCCATGTCTGTTCTCCAAGGCCTCTCCTCAGGAATCTAAACTATGTCACAGAAGGCTTGGTCATGTGAATCTTAAAAACATGAACCAGCTTATCCATCATGGTTTAGTGAGAGGTCTACCATTAAGGAGTTCAAATGTGATGACAACTGTTCTGCTTGTTTAAAAGGAAAGCAACACAAAGTATCATTCCCTCCAATAGAAGAACCAAAGTCCACTTGCTTGCAATTACTGCATATGGATCTTTTCGGTCCAGTAAGAGTGGTGAGCATGGCAAAGAAAAAATACTGTCTGGTAATTGTGGTTGATTATTCCAGATTTGTATGGACCTTCTTCTTACATTCAAAAGATGAGGTTGTTCAAATCATCATCTACTTTGTGTTGTATCTAGAAAAGCAGTACTCCCTTCCAGTCAAGTGTGTGAGGAGTGATAATGGCACATAATATAGAAACCACACACTTGATGAATTCTATTTATCTAAGGGAATCAAGAGGCAGTATAGCATTCCAAGAACTCCTGAACAAAATGGAGTGGTGGAGAGAAAGAACAGGACCCGTATTGAAGCCGCAAGGTCAATGTTGGTTGATTCTGGTTGGCCACTAACCTTTTGGGCTGAAGCTGTCAACACAGCTTGCTATGTGCAAAATAGAGTGTTAGTAAATCAGAGGTTGATGAAGACTCCTTATGAAATGTTACATCATTTGGCCCCTCTGATTTCCTTTTTAGAGCATTTGAGTGTCCCTGTTACATTCTTAACACAATGAATCCACTTCAGAAGTTTGAATCAAAGGTGGATGCAGGGTACTTTGTTGGGTATTCATCTACTTGCAAGGCATATAAAGTTTTTAATTGCAGAACAAAGATAGTTGAAAAAACCTTGCATGTAAAGTTTAATGAATCTCCAAAGGACAAAATCCCATAAAACCCTGTGGAGTTATTTGATTTGGACATACTGCAATATGTTTCTTATCAGTCTCCAGCTGTTACAGATTCTGTGAATCCATCATCTCCTGCACTAGTCATCCATCTGGTGGTACAAATGCAAGGTTTAGTGATCACCTGCCTGAGTCTACTAAACTTGATGTTCCTGTAGCTTTAGCAGTTCCATCCACAACAAATGCTGATGAGATCTCTGAATCCTCTACTTTATTTGAATTTCCATCTCATTCTAGGTTTCAAGAGTCTGGATCAACATCTGTTGCTGCTGAATCTCCTACAAACACTTGCACAGAACTTATTGAGTACCAAGAACTAAAGAATCACCCCATGTCTCAAATCATTGGTGACATCAGTGCTGGTGTTTCAACTAGACGTCAATTGTCCAATTTCAACTTTTATGCTCTCTTCATCAGTCAGCAAGAGCCAAAGAACTATCATATTGCATTAAGAGACAATGGATGGGTTGAAGCCATGCAACTTGAGCTTCTTTAGTTTCAAAAGCAGCAAGTGTGGGAACTGGTTCCTCTACCCCAAGGTAAGTGTGCAATAGGCACTAAATGGGTGTTTAGGAATAAAACTGATGAAAAAGGTCAAATTGTCAAGAACAAGGCCAGACTGGTTGTACAGGGGTTTTCACAAGAAGAAGGTATTGATTATGATGAACCTTTGCCCCTGTAGCCAGAATGGAGGCAATCAGACTGTTCTTAGCTTATGCTGCTTTCCATAATCTTAAAGTTTTTCAAATGGATGTCAAAAGTGCATTCTTATATGGTAAAATAAAAGAAGAAGTTTATGTGTGTCAACCACCAGGTTTTGAAGATCATAAACATCCAGATTGGGTGTATAAGCTTGATAAGGCTCTTTATGGGTTAAAACAAGCTCCCAGAGCCTGGTATGAAACACTATCTAACTTTCTTCTTCAAAACAATTTCACTAGAGGCTCCATAGATAAAAATTTGTTCATTAAGAAAGTAGGCATGCATAAGCTCCTTGTTCAAATTTACGTAGATGCTATTATTTTTGCATCCTCTGATCCATAGTTGTGTGATGCCTTTACTAAGTTGATGCAACAAAAGTTTGAAATGAGTGCCATGAGAGAATTATAGTTCTTTCTAGGTTTGAAATCAAACAAATGGCAAGGGAACTTTCATTCATCAGTCAAAATATACAAAGGATCTGTTGAAAAAGTTTGATTTACAAAATTGTAAGCCCTGTTCTACTCCCATGTGCTGCACCACACAATTGGATGCTGATTAGAAAGGTAAAGCAGTTGATGAAACTGTTTACACATGCATGATTGGTTCCTTGATGTACCTTACAGCTTCTAGACCCGACATTATGTTTGCAACTTGTGTCTGTGCTAGATTTCAGGCTGCACCTAAAGTATCCCATATAATTGCAGTCAAAAGGATCTTTAGATACTTGCAAGGAACTCAATCTCTAGGACTTTGGTATTCCACTGGGCACTCTTGCAAATTAGTTGCTTTCTCTGATAGTGACTATGCAGGGTGTAAATTAACCAGAAAATCAACCTCTGGTGGATGCCAATTTCTAGGCAATTGTTTAGTTTCTTGGCGGAGTAAGAAACAAACTTCAGTTGCTACATCCACTGCTGAAGCAGAGTACATTGCTGCTGCAAGTTGTACATCTCAGGTACTCTGGCTTCAGAATCAATTACTGGATTATGACATTACAGAGACTAAGACTCCTTTACTGATGGATAGTGCTTCAGCTCTTTGTATTGTTAAGAATCCTGTCCAGCACTCTAGGACCAAACATATTGAGATCAGACATCATTTTATTAGGGATTGTTATGAAAAAGGTTTGATTGATCCAAATTTTGTTTCTAGTGCTGATGAGCTTGCAGATATATTTACTAAGCCTTTGGACAGTGCAACTTTCCAAAATCTAGTGCTAAGGCTTGGTATGTTGTAGCTAGAATGATTTGACAACTACTGATGATCTCAGTTCACTAGTACTGCTGAGCATTAGTATACAACTGTCAAAAATAAGTACTGATAAGTTATTTTATCTTCAGCAGTTTTCATAACTACTGAAGACTAAATTACTTAAAGTACCGAAGTTCTTTATTTTATTGTTGAAGTACTGATGTAGTTACAACTACTGATGTGGTTACAACTACTGATGTCTGTTCTAACATATAAGTACTGATGACCAATGAAACATCTGAAAATTAGATAGTCTGCTGAGTAAGTGTTAAGGTCAATGAAACAACTGAGATCTGTGAATTGACGACAACAACTGATGAGAATTTTACTTTTCAATTGTTTCAAACAACTTCTGTTTCATTTCAAAACAACTGAAGCCAAAACCAAGTCTTCAGTAGTTTCAAACTACTGACGACTAACACCAAGTCTTCAGTTGTTTACAACATCTAAAAGTTAAAACCATGTCTTCAGTTGTTTTCTAACAACTGATGACTAACACAAAATTTCAGTTGTTTTCTTTCAGCCGCTTCATAACCTATAAATACCTAACCCTAACTTCAAACTCTTCATAAGTCGTTTTCAGAACTTTCATCTTCCATTAATGGCGACCATGCAAATCAAACCACGACACAACTGTGTTGCCTACTTCACAAAATTGGCCTTGTGGACTAAGTTTGATGCTGCCATTGATCTGATGGTTGATTCCTCGTATCAAACTGCTTTTCTTCTGAATCCAACCATCTATCCTGATACCCTTCACCAATTTCTGGACAAATGTCACTGTCCATATTGGTGAGAATGATGTCGCTATCACTCTCCAGTCATTTGTAAACAAGAAGAAGGTGGTCATCACTCCTACTATCATTCGCCAAACCCTAGATCTGAATGATGCCACCTTTGTCACCAAATACCCGAAGAGCAACACTGATCTATCATTCATCAACCATGGGTATGAGGGCGACCTAAGTGCTAACACCATTCTGAAGAAGCACTTCCATGATGCTGAACGCCTAATCTTTCATATGATCAATGTCTGACTTACCCCCAAATCCTCTTCATGGGATCAAATGTCATCAGGTGGCAGCAGGTATTGTATTCTATCCTTGAACGCCAAAGCTTAAATTTTTCTAAAGTTATATTTTTGGAATTAAAAGATCTGGTAATGAAACCTATGGCTAACAGATGGATATTATATCCAAGGTTTCTTATGGCCATAATCATCAATCAATTAAAATCTGATGGCCCTGTTGGCCTTGGAGTCCCTGCTGTGGTAGTTTTGCCTGAGGTGTACTCCAGGCACAACTCTGACCCACAACTCAAAGAGGCTGCCAAACTACTAAAACCCAAGTAGAGGGAACCCACAACCTCATCCTCCAGATCCAAAGTCCCTTCCAAACCACAATCCAAACAAACCAAAAAGGCTACTCAGGGAGTTGAGTCCCCTGATGATGCCCCTGCAACACAAAGGCAGGATGAAACTACTGGTAGTAATCCCCCTGTAGTTTCCAAGACTCTATCAGCTAAAACCGCTTAGGTATCCTCTCAATAGGATCCTGATGCAACCAAAAATAGGGAAACCACATTACTGGAATCTCTCTCACTTGAGAAGATTGCCATTGAAGAGCACCATTCACCCCAGGTGCAATCTTCTTCACACTTATCTCCCACTGAAGCCACCCCTACAAGCCAACTGTGGTTATTGCACAAGTGTTGACTCAACTACATTCCTCTACCCCTCCCCAGAAACCTATTACCACTGGGAAAACCTTAACAGTTGAGGGAAAGGATTATAATGTGGCTGATAACCCACAGCACAGGGATTACAGAGTTCAATCTCCCTGTGTAGAGGAGGAGATTCGAACATCTGGTGAGGCTGCCTATTCTCCTGTTTCAGTACATGAACAGGATGACGGTGGTATCATCTCTAAGACCTCACCAAAGGCAACTGCGAATGAAGGACATAATCCTAAGGTAGGAAGTCCCTAGTTCCAAGAGATAGGGGCACATGTGAATACTGATTTACACTCAGCACATGTTCATCCTGATTTAATCAGGAGGTCAGATGATTCAGCAAAGACTAATGATGACCTAGGCTTTTTCTTTGATGTTCTAGCCCACAACACCATTCTTGAGGCTGAGGTATGAAGACTACAAGAACTGCTTGCCAATTGTCACAAGAATCAAGTCCATGTGCCAAAATTCACCCACAGATGGCAGCTTCTTCTGAAGGTCTCCCAAACACTGAGCCACTCCCAACAACTATGCCACCAGCCTCTGATTCAGGCACCATTTCTTAGGGACAGAACCCCTCTGCACAAATGGTTGCTGCATTTCAATCCTCCTTATCTCTCATCACTAACATTGTGCATCAAGCCATTGATGAGAGGCTTTCCTCAAATTTTCAAACCTTAGTTGATGATGCTGTTTCTAAGTGACTTTTTGGCATTCAAACCCCTGACCCCAATGCAACCAAAAAGGGGGAGTCTAAGTCAGTGAAAGTAGACAAAAGAAGAGAGTTGAAGAGGAAGAAGAATAAGAGAAGAAAGAAAAGGAGATGATCACATACAAGAGAAAGAAGAGTGCTGAACAGACTGAAGATGAGAAAAAGTTAGAAGAACTGATCAAAGAAGCTGATGAGCAACATAGCAGATCTATGGATAAGATCATTGATCAACTCTTCAGACAAGGTTTTGACACAGCCAAACTTGACTTTGAAATTAGAAGGCTAGAGATTCAAGAGATTGAGCATAGATGGGCAAGTTGTAGTGAGAAAGAAAGGGAAAGGCTGGAAGCTATGATAAGATTCATATCAAAGCATTTGGGAAGATCAATCATTGAAGTGAAGTCATGGTCCAAAGATACTATTTTGAAGATAACCACCAGAATCTATTCTTCTGAAGTATTCAACAAAGGATTGATCATAGAAGCTCTTGATAAAGCTGGTGCTGGGAAAAGGTCTGATATGGCAAAGTTATCCAAAGCCTCACTCACAACCAAGATGCTAGAGCAGCCTGTACAATCTCCCACACCAAAACAACCAACTTCACAACCCTCAAAACCAACTCCTTTACCCAAGAAACCTACTCAAATCACTACCAATGATGCACCCAAGAGGAAGATAAGGGTGTTAAGGATGGAAGAAGAAGAAGAAGATGATGGGATGATAGTCTACCAATCTTTGCTGTTCGTAAAACAAAGATGCCTGAGCCCAGGAGTCAACCAACAACTATCACACCTGACATCCAAAGGCAAATGGTAAAAGTCAAACTTGAAGAAGAAGAATAGCACAAACAACATGATGAGCAGCTGTTAAGGATGGTTGATAAAGAGTTTCCTAAGTCTTCATCCATACAAGCTATGAAGAAACACGCTCAGAGGTTGTATGCTCTCAGATTCACATTTCAATATCAGAAAGAGAGAGTGAGAATTTGGCTTGACCCCAGAGTAAGTGACAGAATTCATAAAAAGAATATTCCAAGTCGATACAATGGCCAAGTAAAGAAGACTGTAGATGCTGTGATAATGCTGGCCATTGTAGTGTCACCCTGGGAAATCCTTGAAGAATTCGAGAGAGCTTACAAGTCTAAGATGACTCCACAAACTTTACTAGAAAACAAAATGGTGAAGAAGGGGTTGATCTACAAGAAGCTTGAAGAAATAAGAAGAAATGAGCCCCAGTTGTTACTTGAAGGTACTCATCCTGATGAGTTTGCATACAGAAATAAATACTGTGGAACTAAAGAATGGAAAGAATGTTAAATACTTATTAGAGTACTATGGGCCTGAGTTCTTCTTTGAAAGTGAAGCTGAAGAACTCACAATGGAAGAACAAGTTGTATTCCTTGAGGCCTATGTTAGAGAGTCTTACAGACTCATCATAGGAAGTAGGTCTCATGGATCGGTAACAGCTCTATGTACAATTCCCCAAGACAGAGTTCCCATTCATCCTTTGCCAATCAAACTTTCTGAAACCTCTTCCCTGGCCTGAGCTTAATTTGGTGATTTCTGAGCTGATCCAGAAAATGTTTCTGCCAATAAGTGGGACTTCAATAATCTTAAAGGTTTTGGCTGCATTGGTTCAGGGGGAGTTTGTTGGACCAAAAGAACCAATGAGCCAGATCAGAAAAACCTTTAAGTCCCACAACATCATAACAACTGAAGTGGTCTACAACAGCTGAAGACAAAGTCTGAAGACAAGTCTGAAGACAAAGTCTGAAGACAAAGTCTGAGACAAAGTCGAAGACAAAGTCTGAAGACAAAGTCTGAAGACAAAGTCTAAAGACAATAGCTGAAGACAAAGTCTGAAGACAACACTGAAGACAAGTCTGAAGACACAGCTGAAGACAAAGTCTAAAGACAAAGTCTGAAGACAAAATCTGAAGACAAAGTCTGAAGACAACAACTGAAGACAAATTCTGAGACAAAGTCTGAAGACAACAGCTGGAGACAAGTCTGAAGACAACAACTGAAGACAACAGCTGAAGACAAAGTCTAGAGACAACTGCCGAAGACAAAGTCTGAAGACCAAGTTCTCAAAAGTTGTCACAACAGCTGAAGTAGTTCTTTTCAGTAGTTATGATGGTTTACTTTTAAGTAGTTTGTAATCAGTAGTTTTATTTTATATAAAACATCTGAAGTTCTTACACTTCAGATGTTATAACTTTAGTAGTTGTAATTTTAGCTTGTACTTAGGTTTTTGTGAAGGTGTCCTCAGTTGTTATGGACATCTTCAGTAGTTTAGTCTACTTTCAGTTGTTTGTATAATCAGTTAGCTGTCACTATCAAGTGACATCAGCTGATGTCACATTCCTTTATAAAAGGAATGTTGACCTAATTTCTTAGCAGCCGAAGCTTGTGCATGAATGAAAATATTGTCTTTGCAGAAATTGTCTCTCTCTATAACCATCACTGTTTGGTTGAATATTCATATTATTCTTGCTTAAATTTCTTCTAATTCTTGCTCTATTCTGCTGCAAATCTTAATCTAATTGATCAAACTAGATCCCGATCCTTTCAAGATTGATCTGATACCAGGTGCTGAACCTGTTGCCAAGGCACCTTATCGTTGGCTCCGACGGAGATGAAAGAATGATGGAGTAGTTGCAAGAGCTACTTGATAAGGGGTTTATTAGACTGCGTATCTCTCCTTGGGGTGCTCTGGTCCTGTTTGTGAAGAAGAAAGACGATAGTATGAGAATGTGTATTGACTACCGTGTGCTAAACAAGTTGATGGTGAAGAACCGATACCCCTTACCGAGAATAGATGATTTGTTCGATCAGCTCCAAGGTGCCAATTGGTTCTCAAGGATAGACCTTTGATTGGGCTACCATCAGTTAAAGGTGAAGAAGAAGGATATCCCTAAAACGGCTTTCCACACGTGTTATGGTCACTACGAGTTCCTCGTTATGTCATTTGGTTTGACCAACGCACCAGCTGCTTTTATGGATCTGATGAATCGAGTGTGTCGGCCAATGTTAGATAAATCAATGATTGTGTTCATTGATGATATTCTGATTTATTCGAAGAGCGAGATAGAGCATGCCAGTCACATTGGAGACGCTGAGGAAGGAGAAGCAATACGCTAAGTTCTCTAAGTGCGCGTTCTATTTGCACGAAGTTCATTACTTGGGTCATGTGGTAAATCCCAACGGGGTTATGGTGGACCCGGCAAAGGTGGAGGCGGTGATGCAATGGAAGCCTCCGAAGACGCCATCTGAGATTCGTAGTTTCTTGGGTTTGGTGGGCTACTACACAAGATTTATTCAAGACTTTTCTAAGATCGCGTCTCCACTAACCAAGTTGACCTGGGAAGATGTGAAATTTGTATGGGGTCAAGCTCAAGAGAAGGCGTTCAAAGAATTGAAGGCGAGGTTGACTCAAGCTCCTGTTCTGTCATTACCCGATGGATGTGAAGATCTGGTCGTTTATTTTGATGCTTCCTACTCGGGGTTGGGGTGTGTGTTAATGCAGAGAGGGAAGGTTATAGCCTATGCATCCTGACAATTAAAGGTTCATGAGGTCAATTATCCTACTCATGACTTGGAGCTTGCAGCCATGGCCTTTGCACTAAAGATATGGAGGCAATATCTTTACGAAACGAAGTGCACCATTTTCACTGACCACAAGAGCTTGAATTACTTCTTTGAGCAGAAAGATCTGAACATGAGGCAAAGACGGTGGTTGGAACTTATAAAGGCTTATGATTGTGAGATCCACTACGATCTAGGCAAAGCCAATGTGGTGGCGGATGCCCTTAGTCAAAAAGAGAGGCCCGAGCCGATTCGGGTGAAAGCCTATCAGTTGATCATGACCTCAGATGTGATGAAGCAAGTCAAAGAGTTTCAAGATGAGGCATTGAAAGAAGATCATCTTAACTCTGAAAGAATGAGAGGACTGGTTATGGAGTTGGGTGAAAACACGCTTGGTGTTAAAACCCGATTTGGGCGGGTGTGGATTCCTTGTTTTGGGGATCTACGGGTGAAGATTTTGGATGAAGCTCACAAGACTCGATACTCTATTCATCTAGGTGCCACAAAGATCTATCAAGACA
Source organism: Flaveria trinervia (assembly GCA_025506515.1). NCBI lineage: Eukaryota > Viridiplantae > Streptophyta > Magnoliopsida > Asterales > Asteraceae > Flaveria > Flaveria trinervia. The sequence continues at coordinate 16,829,477 of CM046458.1, read as the reverse complement.
TGAAGAAGGATTATTGGTGGCCGGCTATGAAATGTGATGTGGTGGAGTATGTGGGTAAATGCCTTACTTGCTTACAAGTGAAGGCCGAGCATCAAAAGCCATATGGGAAGATCCAACCTTTGGATATACTGGAATTGAAGTGGGAGCACATCACCATGGATTTCATTACGAAGCTGGCACGTACTCCAAAAGGGTATGATGCCATATGGGTGATTGTTGACCGCTTGACGAAGAGTGTTCACTTCCTACCGATCCATGAGACATATTCATCTGAGAGGTTGGCTGAGCTGTTCATCAAAGAGATTGTAACTCGTCACGGTGTACCGGTGTCCATTGTGTCTCATCGTGATACCCGCTTTTACATCCAAATTTTGAAAGAAATTCCACGACGCTATGGGGACGAGGTTACACATTAGCACGGCTTATCATCCTAAGACTGAGGGTCAGTCTGAGATGACCATTCGGACCTTAGAGGACATGCTTCGGGCATGTTTATTGACTTTGGGGGAAGTTGGGATGACCACTTACCGTTAGCTAAATTCTCATACAACAACAGTTATCATGCCAGCATTGGTATGCCACCTTATGAGATGTTATACAGTAGGAGATGCAGAACACCCGTCTGTTGGGGTGATATTGGTAAAAAAGAACTAGGGAGCATCGAGGTGATCGAGGCTATGACTGAGAAGCTTGAAAAGAGCAAAGACTTCATGAAGGCAGCCAAAGATAAACAGAAGTCGTATGCTGATAAACAACGCCGACCGATTGAGTTCCAGGTGGGTGACCGGGTTATGTTGAAGGTCTCACCGTGGAAGGGTATTATTCGATTTAGAAAGCGGGGCAAGTTGAGCCCGAGGTACATAGGCCCTTTCCGAATTATTGCCCGAGTAGGAGAGGTGGCCTATAGATTGGAACTATGAGATGAGTTAAGTGGAATTCATCCGACATTCCATGTATCTCATCTGAGAAAGTGCTTAGCAGATGAAGATATGATCATTCTACTAGAGGATATCGAGGTAGATGAACGACTCATTATGTGGAGCAACCAGTGGCAATCATCGATCAAAAAGAGAAGAGGCTGAGAAAGAAAGTGGTTCCTCTTGTGCATGTACAGTGGAAGCATAGGAATGGATCCGAGTCTACGTGGGAGACTGAAGAAGAAATGAGGCGCCATTACCCATGTTTGTTCGAGGAATAACAGTTTCGAGGATGAAACCTATATAAGGGGGGTGGACTTGTAACACCTGGTTATTTATTTTGAAGTCGACAAAAGAAGAAAAGAAATAAAGTCCAAAGTCGAGGGACCAACTCGCCAATGAGAGAAAGTTGGGTGAGTGGGGTATTTAAAAGGAGAGGGCAGCCCTTACCCTCTCCCCACACCCACAAAATCATCCAAAAGAGAGATGTATGATTTCGAGCTTGTGCGTGCTTGAATGGTGTTGTGGTATGTTTTCCTAAGGTTTAGGATGGTTGATTTGGGCTTAGAATGGGTTTGGAAGAGCTTGGAGGTCGAAAATGGCAGATTGGGTTCAAGATAAACTGCATTCTGTATCAGCTAGGGCTAGGCGACCGAATGGAAGCCATACGGCCTAATGAGATGCGATTGAGGTTCAATCGCACGATTGAGGGCCAGTCGCATGGGGAGTCATGCGACTGAGGGTCCCTTCGCATAAGTGCTCATCCGCATTAGTTTCATCTGCACAAGTTGTTCATTCGCATTAGTTCCTTCGCATGGGACTCATCCGCATTGAGTTCATCCACATGAGGTCCATTCGCATGGGTGTTCATTCGTATAGGTGTTCATCCTCATTGGTTCATTCTCATGATGTTCAGTCGCCTGGAGGCCATGCGACAAAAGGGTGCCCATACGCCCAAGTAGGGCTGGTGTACCCGGGGAAAACGTAGTTTATGTACTCATTTTTGGCGAAAGTGCAGATATAAGTTTTGACGTGGAAGTTCTTGTAGTTCATGTAAGATGACTTTTGAGGCCTTAGAGGTTATGTTGGGCATGCTAATTTATGATGTTGTATGTTTATGCATGATGTATGTTATGTATGTATGTTGATGCCCTATGTGATGATGTTGATTGTATACGATGATGTTCCTTATTATTATGTATGATTATTTTCCTTGGCTTTACGTGAATGTTAATGAATGATATGAAAGTATTATGTAACGTAAAGTGGAAGATAAAGAAAAGTGGAACATGATGAATGCATGCATTAATGAAAGATGAAAGTAATGAAAGTCTTGCAAGCATTGTATGTCGGGACATGCCCCTTTGTAAGGTGTTAGCCCAACGGTGTGCGGGTTCGCTACCCCATGAGATGCACATCGGGGTCTTTCTTTGTGATTGACCACTTGTATGGAACCATTGTTGCTTGCCTTAGGTACTCTGGCTAGGAGGTGCTGTGCACCATAAAGGAAGGTCTATGATAGGCTTAGGTCCAGTACCATGAGGACTGAAGGGCATAACACATGACAATGGTACACCAGAACTTTACCTTAGGTACTGTGGCCAGGAGGTGCATTGCACCGTAATAGAAGTCTATGATAGCTTAGGTCTAGTACCAGGAGACTAAATGGTAAAGTTCATGGTTGATGGAAAGAAAATATGCAATGAATGAATGAATGAAAGTAAGAATGTATGAACGAATGGAAGATAACGAATGAATGATGAAGATAATGATGATATTATCTATGTGTACGTATGGTGAATGATAACATGAAAGTAAAGAACGGTTTTAATGAAAGATAAAGTATGTTTTATTATAAAACTAGAACTCACTCAGCAATGCTGACTCTTATGTGTTTCCAGTTGGCAGGTAATGATTGCTGAGGATGGCACGAGGTGGTTACTCGGCTCTTTTGGGATGGCATCCATTTATAGTGCTTTTGTGATGTAATGCAACTTGGGTTTTGTAATCGGATAACGATGTATTATTTTGCAAAAGCTATTATATTGAAATGGAATGTTTTGTTTAATGTTTCTGCTGCAACGTTTTTATGTAATATGATGAAAATATATGTTTTCTGTGCAATGATTTACCAGCTATTCGCATCCCGGGAATGAGGCCTTACATCTTTCTTCTTCATGAATAACACTGGAGCACCCTAATGAGAGATACTTGGTCTAATGAACCCCTTATCAAGCAGCTCTTGCAATTGCTCCATCAGTTCCTTCATCTCATTCGGAGCCAACCAATATGGTGCCTTAGCAATAGGTTGGGCACCCAGTATCAAGTCAATCTGGAACTCAACCTACGGTCTGGTGGCATTCTTGGTAAGTCTTCGGGAAACACATCGGGAAAGTCACACACAACCAGTACATCGGTCAGTTGTGGTGTTGGCATATCCACGTCCTTTACGTAGGCCAAGTAGGCACCGCATCCATGCCTCATGCACTTTCCTGCCACCGCCATCGAAATCACCTTCGGAATTGTAGTGACTCGATCACCGTAAACCATCACCGCATTCCTATTAGGCGCTATCAACCGAATCATCTTCTTGCGGCACACAATGTTCGCCTCATAGTCCGCCAACCAAACCATTCCTAGGACTACATCAAAACCGCCTAAAGTCATCACGAACGGTCTAACAGGAAACTTATGACCTTCTAATTAAATGTCACCAGCCTTCTATCATCTCAGAAATCATGGTAGACTTACCTATGGCAGTTTCTACGTCAAAGGGCATTCTATACTCTTACTACTAACAGGCAATTTAGCACAGAAAGTAGCTGAAATAAAACTTTTACTTGTACCAGAATTAAATGACACAGAAGCTAGAATCTGATTTACTAGAAACATACCTGACACCACATCAGGGTCCGTCCTAGCCTCCTCCCTAGTCACCGTGAAGGCTCTGCACTTTCTTTTTGCCCTTTCTTCCCAACCATATTCTTCTTCGCACTGAAACCCTCAGCCCTGGGCTTCTTGCAGTCCCTGCTCATGTGACCCTCTCCACCATAGTTAAAACATCTATCCACACGACAATCCTTTACTATATGCGATGACCTCCCACACTTAAAGCATAAATTCGATCCCAACCTACATTCTCCAATATGCTCCTTTCCACATTTGCCACACCTCTTCGACCCTGCACCAGATGTAACCAAACGGCGGTCATCCACCCGTGCAGTCTTGTTACTCGTCGGGGCACCAGCTCGACCAAACCTCTTCCCATTCTAATTTCGGTCACCCCACCTTCTTTATTCACCTCAGCCACCACCGCTTCACGCTCATCATACAGCCTCCCCGCCAGGTCAACCACCAACCTGAATTTGCTTGGTCGGGTGGTGAACATGTGCCTGCGGATGTCCATCGGCAAGCCCTGGATATACCTCTTAATCTTTCGTGATAGAGGTGTCACTTGATCCAGCACCAGCCATGCCATATCATTAAACTTGGTGGTGTATTGCTGCTGGGTCATTGTTCTTGCCTCCAGCTGTAGGAACTCCCTCTCAAGTTTATCCATTCTCTATGAGGACAAAACTCTTCAATCACCAGTTTCTTCAACTCAGACCACCTCATTCTCCCAATTGCCCAACTACCCTAAGCTTGGACAATATTGTCCCACCAACACAGAGCCGAGTCCATAAACGAATGGGCATCAAACTTCACCTTTTGGTCCTCTCAGCACTCGCTAATATTCAGAATAGCTTCCATCTCTCTCACCCACCAGTGAGCAGCATCAGCAGTGCCGTTACTATTGAAGGTATGGGGCTTGCATATTTGAAATGCCCCATAGTTGCAGCCTCGTGCTGCCTCCGGTGTAGGCTCTTCTTCTTCGTCATTAGAGAGGATCGTCTTAGTCTCGGATATCTTCTTTCACCTGTAGGCCTACTTCTTTCTTTCCTCTCCCCATACCATACAACTTTTATCACTTCTGTCACTACAGATGGTAAGATTGTCTGCATGACCTGATGCACCTCTTCAACCACAGCCTCCTTCACCGAGGCTCTTAGGTCAGCACTCTCATCCCCAGGCTCTGGATAAGGAGTCTCTGGTTCTTCATTAACCACCTCTTCGGCTCTAGGCCTTCCTCTTGTAGCTCGTGGTTCAGTACCACGTCCACCACGACCTCCAGCATGTGAAGCTTTTGATGATCTACCATCGGCCATCCTCTAAGAACGCTATAAGATTCAAACACCAACATGGTCATTCAAGGGAATATCTCAGTTTATATCAAGTATAGTAAGTCCCTAATTATAGTGGCCAGTTGTGATTAGCCACTTACTTTACTCTTCATGCCCCAAGCATTACCTATCCTGACTAATCAGTATCTAAATCTACTAACAGTACATAGACCACATAACATGCGCACATAATATCGGTTATCATTAAGAAAATACCTGAGGGTACGTAGCTACTTGAACTAGCATCCCTTCCCCTTCCATCACATTTTCAATTTAAGTTTAGGTTTATTTTGAAAATTTACCCGTTTCACTTAAACTCTGGCTCTGATACCAACTTGTAAGGCCCCATTCCCGAGACGCTTACAGCTGGCTAGTCATCGCACATAAAACATATAATTTACATTAACTTGATTAAAACATTGCAGCGGAAACATTTAAACACCCATTTCATTGCATTACAAAAGCTTTTGCAAAATAATACATTGTTATCAAATTACAAAATACATGTTGCATTACAACACAAAAGCATTATAAAAATAGATTCCATCCAAAACGAGCCAAGTAGCCACCCCGTGCCATCCTTAGCAACCTTTACCTGCCAACTAGAAACACATAAAAGTCAGCGTTGCTCAGTGAGTTCTAGTTTTATAAAATGAGATACTTTTACTTCCAATTCAAAACTTTCTTTACATTCTTACGCGATCAAGCATCATACGTACACATAGGTAATAACATGATTATCTTGGATCATCGCTCGTTATCTTCCTTACCATTCATTACGCACGTTCATTGTTACTTCTTTACATTCCATACCAAAACCATGAACTTTACCCCACCGTCACGCATAAAGCGGTACTGGGCCGAGGTCTATCATAAACACCCAGACATTGTGCCCGGTGGCTTGACCATAGTACTAGGGTAAATTCAGGTGTACCATTGTCTTGTGCTATAGCCCTCCGTCATGCATATAGCGTACTGGGCCGAGGTCTATCTTAGACCCCCATACATTGCGCCCGGTGGCGTGACCACAGTACTAGGGTAAGCGACAAATGTTCTATACAAATGGTCAATCACAAAGAAGGAACCCAATGTACATCCTTTTCTGGTAGCTAGCCCACACAACATTGAACTAACACCCTTCATTGGGCGTGAATCACATACAAGGCTTGCAAGACTTTCTTTACGTTCTCTCTTATTAATGCATGCATTCTATCATTATGTTCCTCTTTTCGTTATCTTCCACTTTAACATTACATAATACTTTCAATTCATTCATTCATTAACATACAAAGTAAAGCCATAGGAAAATAAACATACAATGTAAGGAACACCAACAAAACATACATCATCACCATACAGGGCATCATCATACATACATAACATACATCATACATACCATCATACAAAGCATCAATCATACATCATCAATCATCATCATCATCAATTCATCATCATCAATTCATCATCTTATATCATGCATGCCCATCACATCATCTATGACGTCAAAAGTCAACTTACATGAACCCTCGGGAACCTCCTAAGTCAAAACCTACATCTGCACTTTTCCCCGAAATTCAGAAAATAAACCAAGTCTTCATCCACATTTCTTATTGTTCATCCGCATTTCTTATTGTTCATTCGCATTTATTTTTGCTCATCCGCATTTATTTTTGTTCATCCACATTTATTTTTGTTCATCCGTATTTCTTTTTGTTCATCTGTATTTCTTTTTGTTCATCCACATTTCTTTTTGTTCATCTGCATTTCTTTTTGTTCATCTGCATTTCTTTTTGCTCATCCGCATTTCCTTTACTCTTATGCATTTGTCAATGCACAAGGACAGAACTTATCCACATCGCTTCTAATCTTCTGCATTTGTCAATGCAGAAGAACAATCAGTTCTTCTCCAGCAGACTCTTCATCCGCATTTCCTTCAGTCGCATAACTTTCATTCGCATTTCCTCCGGTCGCATAACTTTCATCCACATTTCCTCTAGTGGCTAACTTTCATCCGTATTTCCTCTAGTTGCATAACTTTCATCCGCATTTCCTCCAGTTGCATAACTTTCATCCGCATTTCCTCCAGTCGCATAACTTTCATCCGCATTTCCTCCAGTCGCATAACTTTCATCCGCATTTCCTCCAGTCGCATAACTTTCATTCGCATTTCCTCCGGTCGCATAACTTTCATCCGCATTTCCACCAGTCGCATGCCATCCAGGCGCATGAGGACATTTCAGCTGCATGAGCCCTATTTTGGTGCATGAAGTTTCGGGCGTATAGGAACACTTAGGCAAATTCTAAAACTTTGCCGTGTGAGCCCTATTTGGGCGCATGAACAACCTCATTCGCACCTAAACATCAGATTTTAGTCCTCAAACATCACTTATCATGTTCTAAGCTTAAATCTTACATTCTAAGCCATAGAAACACAACCATAACATCATAAATCCCATACATAGCCCAAAAAATTAAATCCCACCCGCAACATACACACATACACATATACGGGTATGAAACCCACTTTTATAAAACATTCATACATGCATTTCCAGCCCTAAAAAGTAAAAAAATGTAAAAAGGGGGTTCTAGAACTCACCTTAGCAGCCTCTTCAGGTAAGAATTCCTTCAAAACTGATTGCTACAAGTTGTGACCTAGAAACCTACTTGAAACACATGCCTAAACACACACACATATATAAGCAGATAACAGAGGATGAAACCAGTTAGAACACCTTAAACACATGAATTCTTACCTTGAATTCGAACTTCTGCTCTTGTTCTTCTTCAAACCAAGATCTCTGCACTTTCTCTCTCAAAAATCCCGAAGGAAAAGTGTAGGCAGCCAACATGGGCGACCATCACCTTTTACACCCACTTTTTCAACATTTTGTCCTTTTGACACTTTTAACCCCTCAACTTGGGTTAAATAGCTTTTCTTTCTTTTTCTTCACTTAATTCCTTTGTTTGAGTCTTCTAAAATAACGGGTGTTACATTGAATCAATTGGTTAATAATTTCTTTTGTAAGAAGACAACTTCTCCTAAACCCAAAGTTGTTCAAACTTGGGTTCCTGTTTTACATGGTAATCTGATCTGCGACATCTTGGCAGGAGACATCCACTAAGGTTGTAAACAGTGTATGACATGTTGATAGTGGATGCTCTAGACACATGACGGATCTAAAGGACTTATTGACCAATTACCAAATAATCAATGGAGGATATGTCGCCTTTGCTGGCAACAAGAAAGGAGAGAAAATGGTTAGCCAAGAGGAAGTTTCCAACGGCTCTCTTACCTTAGAGAAAGTTAACTTTGTCCTTGAACTCGCTTTTATTTTGTTGAGTGTCTCTCAGATTTGTGATAAAGACATTCCGATCTTGTTCAAGTCCAATGAATGTTTCTTTCTAAAATCTAAGATTGATATTCCAGAAGAGATGGTCTTAATGCGGGCTCCATGGAAGAATGACACATATCTTCTTGACATGGGTTCAAAGGAGGCAACGTCTACCATTACTTGTCGTTTGTCCAAAGCTTCCACTTCTGAGTCTTTCCTATGGCATCGTAGATTGGGCCACGTTAATTTAAAAAATAGAAACAAATTAGTTAAAAACAATCTAGTTAGGGGATTACCTTTAAAGGACTTTCCTGTGGTTAAAAAATGCATGGCATGTGCCAATGGTAAACAACACAAGAAACCACATAAACCAGAAATTGAAAATAGCATATCTAATCATCTCGAATTGTTGCATACTAATTTATTTGGCCCAATTAGTGTTAAATCAACTGCTAAAAAATCTTTCTGTCTTATGATTAGAGATGATTTTCAAGGTATTCCTGGTTGAGATTTCTTTCCCACAAAGGAGAGGCTGCTAAGGAGCTATGGAAGTTAATTATTTCAATTGAGATGATAAGCAAGAGGAAGGTTATGGAAATTCGAAATGAATGGTACCGAATTCAGAAATCAGATCTTTGTTTATTTTTGTGCTAGTAATGGCATTTTGAGGTAGTTTAGTGCTGCGAGGACTCCTCAACAGAATGGAGTCACTAAAAGAAAGAATCACACTCTCATTGAAGCTGCATGCACGATGTTGATCGAATCTTCTTTACCCATTATCTTTTGGGCAGAGGCGGTAAATTGTGCTTCATATGTTTAGAATGGGGTGTTGATAGTCAAAGACAAAATGAAGACTCCTTATGATCTCTTTCGTAAGAGAAATCATTTGATTGACTTCTTTTGACCATTTTGTTGCTTGTGCACTTTACTGAATACCGAGGCACAGAAGACGAAATTCAATGTTGTGTTTGATGAATGTTACTTCGTCGGCTATTCTTCTTCTCAAAAAGCTTATTGGGTGTATAACAAGAGAACCCATATTATGCAAGAGTCTTTCTATGTTGACTGACATGATTCTAATTCCTCAAATATTTGATCTGAACCTGCATGGTTCTTTGACTCCGATACGATGTTTAACTCTTTTAATCTTGCAGTTTTTGACGATGATGTGTCCATCTCCAACATCCAAACAAATATCATTCCTCCAACTCCATTGTTAGTAACTCCTCAAGCACCTCCACATACATCAAGAAATGATGCTACATCAGTTGACATTGCATCCTCATCATCATCGTTTGCCATTGCACATCCAGCTGTTTCTGTATCTCCTCCTTTAACACCTTCATCGACCTCATCTGCAGATGTAACACCAAATTCCTCAGTTGATTCTACCTTACCATCTTCATCACCTTCATCTAGCCATCAACAACCTTCCAGCCAACCCTTTTTAAATATATCCTACCCATTACCACATACTTTAAAACTTTGAAAGATCATCCCCATGATAACATCATTGGATGTAACACTAATAAAGTTTGGACTTGGAGTTAATTTGGTTTGATTAACATTTGCCTATTCTCATGTTTTATATCCCAAATCGTCCCAAAAAATGTTCATGCAGCTCTTCAGGATCCTTGATGGGTTGAATCTATGCAATTAGAGCTTTAGCAGTTTAGGAAACTCAAAGTGTGGACCCTGGTTGATCTTCCACCAAACAAATGCCCAATTGGCACGAAATGGGTGTTCAAGAATAAACCCGATGACCATGGAATTGTGGTGAGGAATAAGTCTAGATTGGTGGTTCAGGGCTTTGATTAAGAGGAAGGAATAGACTACATGAAGTGTTTGCTTCTGTAGCCTGTCTTGAAGCTATTAGGATCTTTCTGGCACATGCCGCTCACAAGCAGTTCCAAGTCTATCGGATGGATATGAAATGTGCATTTCTTTATGGAGACATTGATGAAGAGATATAAATGTGTGAACCACTAGGTTTTGAGGATCCTGACTTTCCTGACAAAGTATACAAGCTTGATAAGTCCCTTTATGGTCTTCAGCACGCACCTCGGATTTGGTACAAGACTTTAACATAGTATCCCTTAAGCAATGGTTTTTCTTATGGCACCATTGATATGACTTTATTCAACAAGGAGGTGGATGGTGAGATGCTGGTTGTCCAAGTCTATGTCGATGATATAATTTTTGGCTCCACCAATCTGAAGTTGTGTCGGGAGTTTGAAGAATTTATGCATGGTCGATTTGAAATGAGCATGATGGGGGAGATGTGCTTTTCCTTGGGTTGCAAATTGATCAAAATCCTGAGGGATTCTCATTCATCAAGAGAAGTATATTAAAGAAATCTGATGAAATCCAAGATGGATGATGCTTCTCTTGAACTCACCCCTTTCATTACTCAAACTTGCCTCACTCTTGATGAAAACGAGAAACCTATTGATCCACATCTCTACACCAATGATCGATTCCCTTATGTATCTTACAACCATTCATGTTGATATAACCTTCGTTGTAGGATATTGTGCTTGATACCAATCTGCTTTGAAAGAGTCTCATGAAAACGCCGTCAAATGAATCTTTTTTTTATCTTAAAGGGTCTTCCCGTTTAAGATTTGGTATCCTTATGGAGGAAATTTTGAATTACATGCTTATTCTAATTGTGATTCTAATGGCTACAGATTAAACAGAAAGTCGGTTACTAGAGGTTGCCAATACCTGGAAATTGTCTAGTATCCTGGCAGAGCAAGAAACATACCACCGTTTCTCTTTCTATAGAAGAAGCTACATAGATTGTAGCTTCCTGCTATTGCTCTCAAGTGCTCTAGATACAACATCAGATGATTGACTACAAGATCAACTTTTTCCATACGCCGTTGTTCTGTGATAACGAAGCAGCTATTGGCAATGCCAAAAATCTTATTCATCATTCTTGCACCAAGCACATTGAGACACGAATTCATGCAATTTGTATGCTCAGGAAAAGGGTTTTATTGATATTATTCCCATTGACACAAAAAAATCAAAAAGGCTGATCTTTTCACTACAACGTTTGATAAACCTCGTTTTTATGAATTGATCTCTATGTTATGATTAATATCATTTTAACCTACTTTTTCTTAAAAACATTATCATGTACAAATTGTTTATCTCTCTTTTCTTTCTTTCTCTGTTGTTTTGCATGCTCCATAGCCCTTTCTTATCTTTCACATAATCATATAAATAATAATAATAAAAAAAATAATAAGAAATTTCTACATCTTGCTTATTCATAGAAATTTCGGGGGAAAATATGTATATTAAATGTTCTGTTTGTTTTCCTTTGCAGAATCTAATTGAGAAGCCTAGACGATGTATAGGAGGTCAATGGTATTATGTCGGTATTTTCTTGATAGGTTGAGCACAAAAGCAAAGTAAACAATACTCTTGTAGCTTAACTATTAGATCAGGAAGCTTGTTTACTCGAATAATCCCCTTAACACTTTTGGCCCTCACAAAGTTTCCAGTCCTTGTTCAAAAGGGATTGAGAACATGATATCTCTGTTTTGACCTATTCTTATCTAAAGTATCTTTATGTCTAGGTCTTTCACTTTGTCTCAAATTCTACTTTGCATCTAAAAAGCTCTTTGTTATATTATTTCTGGTGCTTATATCCTCTGTTATGTATGAACATTAACTGGAATGATGATCTCCTCTGCTGTACGATAGTACTGACCTGGAGCTCTTATCGACACAAAATGATGATCTTCTCTGTTAAATGTCTGTGGGGACCGAGTCATTCAATGTTTTCTTTAAAAGAACCAAAACATGATAATAGTAGTTGCGGTATGCTTGTTGAAACAATGAAGGAATGGATTTAAAGGGACAAGTATATCAGCAATGAAGATCTTTTTAGCTTCTCGTTCATATCCTTCTCCTTCTGCTTATTTTTGTTTAAAAAATTACGTGAAATGTAGTAAGGTCTTGTGGGGCAAATTTCTTCTATTTTATTTTCCTTCATTATATTTTAAACCTTTTTTGTTTTATTTTTTCTTTATTTTATCTTAAAAGAAAATAATTTAAACTTTTTTTTTAATTTTAGGGTTCCAACGAAATTATACTTTCGCTGGTAGTTTCGCACGCTGAAATTATAGCTTCACTTGTTCTTTCACACATTGCTTGGTCAGTTTTGACCTGAGCTTATACGGGTGAAATTATAGCATCATTGGCTGCAAAACCATGTCCTATATAACTCGTTTTGTGAAATTATCCCCTCATTTTCGTCTTATCGGGGTTTTAGGTCATTGTGAACGCTTCCGGCCTTTGTTTTATGAATCTAAGATTTTGTTTTATTCATTCTTGTTGTCTCCCATTTTCTCTTTGAATGTGAGTTTCGAACCAAGGACCTTAGTTTAATCTAGGTTTCAACATCTCTTAATGAGCTAATTTGAGTTGGACTCTTTGGTACCTTCATAGTTCTTGCTGCGGAAGTATCAAAATTCAATGAAACTGAACGAAAGTTCAAAGATTTTTTAGCGAAATTGTGTTGTTATGCTGTCCGAGCAAACATAATAGTTTCGTTGACCATAATTCAATTTCGTTGTGTCAAAACTATAGTTTTGGCGTGACGAATCTACTGCTTTGTATTGCCAAAACTAATCCAAAACTGTTTCCAAAATTACACTTTTTGAAACTAAGTTTTCATTCAGAGAAACTACAATTTCGGCTTGTGAATTTAAATTTATTATTATTCATTTGTATTATTTTAATTCATTTTATTTTATATTACTTTTTAACATATCGTTCTAAGCCGTTTCATCTGCTTTTCAGGTTATACGGACAACCTCAAATTTGACGACTGGAATAACATTACGGCTCTTCTGGATGACTCTCATCCCAAGGCAACCGGGTTTAGAGACTGCATTCCTTGGCTGCAGAGATCTCCAATCGCCTACGCAATCTCACACTCTTCTACCATATATGACTTACCCAGTCGAGATTTATGGTGTACGGCTTAGTACGACACGAGAGCCAATCATCAAAGGATTGTGGCTAGGGTATTGGTAGGTACGAAGTACTAACTGATTCTGCGCGTATACCAACTAAAATAGTACGGAATCCTATTTGATTGGCGATCCAATCAGGGAGAACACAGTTAAGATCACTCTAAAGATTAATGAAACGTTATGAATGAATAGAACATGATCAACTGTGATCTATGAACTCGGAACAAGTTTTCTTAAGTCTCTGGATGACTAGGGTACGATTATGTGCTTAGGTATTCGAATTGTTCCATTTTTCCACGAATTAGGTGGTATTTATAGGTTAGGGTCTTCCATTCATACGACTAAACCATTAGCATGGTTCACTTGTGCGATTGAAGCATGCGATTGATCCATCCGTACGACTGAAGGTCTAGTCGTGCGAATGAGTCAATCTTATGTCTCAATCGTGTGACTGATCCAGTCTCCTGGTTCAGTCGTGCGACTGGTCCATTAGCATGAAGTATTCATGCGTATGGTCCATTAGCATGGTCTATTCGCATGAGAACTTCACACAATAAGTTTGAACATGTTTCTCAATCATTATTGACTAAGAATTATGTAAACAACCACAAACCTATATAGTTAGTTCAATATGCACTATCACACAATAAACAATGAAATATTAAACATTATATGCATCAACCACACATTGTATTTCATTGATACCCATTCAATTACATATATTTAAGACATGAAAGACATTTTACATTAAGCTCCTAAACTAGGTACACATAGTTGTACAAGTCACCAACAATGCTCCTCGTACTAACTGGACCAAACAGATCCATGTGCAGAAGCTCAAGAGGCAACTCAATGGAATTAACTTTCTTAGCCTTATGAGCCTTCTTGGTTTGTTTTCCTTTCTTACAAGTGACACATAAATCTGGTAGTTGGAAGTTCTTAACTTTTACACCACGCACTAGATCATTCTGGATCAAGTGGTTCATCTTCTGGGGATTTATATGTCCCATTCTCCTATGCCAGGAGATGGAGTCTTTCTCTGTTGCCTTTGACAAGAATCATTGTACTTGATGATTAGTTGTGGAGTCCTTTGATAGATCCAATACATATAAATCATTATATCTTGAAGCTGACATTAAGACTTGGTCCTTTGGGATTACATAATCCTTCTTCAACACATAACATTTCTTGTTATCAAAGACTACCTTAAAGCCTTTGTCACAGATTTGGGATACAGAAAGTAAGTTACTTTGAAGTTATTGAACATAGTTTACTTTATCAAACTTCACTTTCTGGTTTCCCAGTTCTCCTTGAGCTGTGATGTAGCCTCCTTTATTTCCAGCAAACGAAACATGTCCTCCTTTAATTTTTCTGACGTTTGAAAGGAGATACAAGTTCCCAGTCATGTGCCTTGAGGCTCTGCTATCAACAATCTAGGTATTTGTAGAAGCACTATAGCGGACACCTTGCACATTTGAAGGAAATGATTAGTTTAGCTTAGGGACCCAAGCCTTAACTGGCTTGGGTGACCGAGAGGCATCACACATCATAAATTCTACCACTGTCCATTAGAGGGTGAGGACAGATCTTTTTTCTTCTTGTTCTCATTATCAGACACTGAACTTAATTTTTCCTTCCATAAGCCAGTTTTGTGTAAGGCCTGTTTGTGATAAACAGACGACTGGCTTACACTTTGAACTTTATGTTCACTAATCCTTTTCCGTGGAGTAATAGAGCTTCATTTTGAAGAACTTGGTTTAGCGTCATGAAGTTCAACTTTCTTCTTGGTGTCTGATAGTAAGGACAATGAGAAGCGATGTGTCCATACTTTCCACAGTTATATCATGATCTACTTTCTATATGTTGGTGGAACTGTTTCTATGGGGAAGTGTATGACAATTTTGTAACTTTGGTCTGTTTGGGTTTTGCCACTTCTTGTTTAGATGTTTTAGCTTCTTTAACAAAGTTCATTGTTTGTACATTTTGAACATCTTTACCCTTTTGTTTATTTGGACTAGGACATGGTGCACGAAGTTGGTTAACTTGTTTGGTCTTTTTGGGTTCATAAGTAGACATATTAGAACCTGACTTCACTTAAACATCTCAAATTGCTCATCCAAGTTAACGATAAGCATCTTACCTTTAGATTTTAAGGTGGCCTCCTTCTGTTTAGTGGCAGATTCATCCGATTTACTCGTGGACTCTGGATCACTAACTAGAGGAGTGGACACCACATGATCGTTGATAGGGTTGTTATTTATTGGTCTACATTTAGCATTTAACATTGTCTCATGTGGTGGTGGAACCACTTTGTATCCCAACCCTTCCTTATTGTTTTGTTCTCTCACTAAGTGTTGGACTATATGAGAAGAACTTGTCCAACTGTGCAGTATTTGTTTTAATGAGTTTACTTCGACTTCCAAAACTGCTTTTTCTTTCTTAGTTTCTTCTAAGGAGTTTAAATAGAACTTTATATCATTTGCTTTGTTAAAAGCAACAACTTCGGTTTCCCTTAGTTGTTTATTTAAAAGCTCTATTTTCTCTTTATAACTATGCTTATTATGTTTTAAAATCTGGTTAGCCTCTGTGCACAGTTGTAAGTCATTACTAAGATATCATTGTGATCTAATAACCTATCAAACTTTGAATCTATGCTTTCTCTAAATTTATTACATTCATTACAAGCATGATTATCAAAGAGTTGGTCTGTGGTACTTACCTGTGAAGACTCGGTTGAATCAGCTATCAGTGTAGAGTTTGACTTCTTAGATGCTGGAGATACTGAACATGTAGTTCTGAGATCCTCTTTATTCAAGTGAGTGACCACATTAGCAGCATCTTCATGATCTGACATTACTAGTTCAACTGCTATATTACCTTCACTTGCAGTGTCATCATCCAAAACCTCAACATTTGCAATGTTGGACTCACCTGGGGAAACAAAATGAAAGGTCCAATCTTGACCTACGTCATCTTGTGTAGTAAAAGCCTTAGGATATTTGCTTGATGATACAGCTTCACTTGTGGGTTTGTCTTTATGGTTGAATGATGAGAAAGGATTACCGTTACCTGTCTTCTTGGCTTCACACATTCACGTTTGAAGTGCTCCTTTTCTCCATAGTTGAAACAAGTAACTTTGGTTTTATCGAAACCAAAAGTAGTATCCTTAGTGGCTATCAAGTTCTGTCCAGTCTTCTTCACAAACTTCTTGGCTCTACGGACAGCACTAGCCAATGTCCACATAATATCCATTATTTCCAATTCATTCTCATCCACCTGCTCGTAATCCTCATTAGCCAGATGGCAATTTCTGATCTTTCCTGCAACTAGACCATCATAGGAATGAATAACTACAGCTAAGAGGTCCATATGCTCCTTTGCAATCTCCACAGTGATATTCCCGAGATTCTCGGTCTTCAACTTCGTAGTGTTTGATTCAGGTACTATATATTGGGTTCTAGATGACCCATACGTTTCAGATCTGAAGTAGAGGCTTGTGGAGGAGCTGCTGAACTTGACCCAAAAGTAGTTTGAAGTGGTGCTCTTGAGCTTTTTGAGGTGGAAGTTGAATTATACAGAGAGGGTTTTGATCATAAGATCCTTTCTGAGACCTATTCTTCATCCTCACTTCCTCCCTTAGTTTCAGGATGAAGTCGTTTATGTCTAATTTGGCCGATAAATTGTTCTATCTCAAATTAGACGCAAATGAGTCCCACTTCTCTGGCAGACCATCGGCAAAGCTTGAGACTTATCTTCCATTGACGTTGTAACCCCATGAGTGTGCAAATCACTCATTAAATGGTAGAATCGGTCTATGACATCATCGAAGCTCTCCTTGCCCATTGATGAGAAGTTTTCGAACTCCTTCTTCAAAGCTTTCGCCTTTAGGGCTTTTAACGATGCATTCCCATCATATTGTTTTTCTAGAGCCTCCCATAATTTCGTTGCCTGCTTATTCTCAAAAAATTGGTGGAATATATCCTTAGGTATCGACTGAGTCAACAGAGCAGAAACCTTTTTCTCTGCATTGTACTTTACCTTCTGGCTATCAGTCATGCTGCCTAGAGTAAGTTGACGCCCTTAGCACCAACCGACATACTATAACCTATCTCGATTGATTCCCACAGATTGGGATCAACACCATTTAGATAAATTTCAAACCTTTGCTTCCGTGTGGGTAATCGTCTAACATGATAAGCTTAGGCAGCTTATTGTGATTCCCAATCTCATTTTCCAGAAGTAACAGGTTCTGAATACGCGATTCCCTACCTGCAGTAATGCCAAGTACTGATCTTGCATTTCTTTAAATTTGAGAGTTAGAATAAAACTATTTAACTGGTGCGAATGGAGAGATGCGATTGGGTCAATTGTGCGGATCGACTAATACGGATGAGACAATCGTGCGATTGAATCAATGCGGATGAGTCAATCGTACGATTGAGTAGGTGTGGATGAACAATGCGAATGGGGTGTTCAGTCATAGGAATGGATGGGCGATTGAGTTCAATCGTGCATATGGGAGGTGTGATTGAGAATAGTCATGCGATTGAGCCAATCGTGCAACTAAGGCTACTGGATTTGAAAATTCGAAGATTTTGGTACTTTGACACAAAAATACAATTTTTCACAAACCCTAATCTGTCGTAAGTCGGAAAACGTGAACTTTTAGACCTGGAGACACTGAAAAACATTGTTTTACCAAAAAGATGGTGTTTTTGACAGTAAAAACATGAGATTTACACCGAAAATGATTGAATCACAAGCAAAATCAAGAGCCAAAGCTCTGATACCACTTGTTAGGACCGTTTAGGTACGGAGTACTAACTGATTCCGCACGTATACCAACTCAAATAGTGTGGAATCCTATTTGATTGGCAATCCAATCAGGGAGAACATAGTTAAGATCACTCTAACGATTAATGAAACATTATGAATGATTAAAAGATGATCAACTGTGATCTATGAACTTGGAACAGGTTTTCTTGAGTGTCTGGATGGCTAGGGTACGATTATGTGCTTAGGTATTCGAATTGTTCAGGTTTCCCACAAATTAGGTGGTATTTATAGGTTAGGGTCTTCCATTCGTACGACTGAACCATTAGCATGGTTCAGTTGTGCGACTGAAGCATGCGATGATCCATCCGCACGATTGAAGGTCCAGTTATGCGACTGAGTCAATCTTATGTCTCAATCGTGCGACTGATCCAGTTTCCTGCTTAGTCGTGCGACTTGTCTATTAGCATGAAGTATTCATGCGTATGGTCCCTTAGCATGGTCCATTTGCATGAGAACTTCACACAGTTAAGTTTGAACATGTTTCTCAATCATTATAGACTAAGAATTATGTAAACAACCCTAAACTATATAGTTAGTTCAATATGCGTTATCACACAATAAACAATGAAATATTAAACATTATATGCATCAACCATACATTGTATTTCATTCATACCCATTCAATTACATATATGTAAGACATGAAATACATTTTACATTAAGCTCCTAACCTAGGTACACATGTATCTACAGAGAATGACCAGATTATCACTTTTGAGATTATATCGAGGGTATTGATATTGGACAAGGATACTGGAGAGGAAGTGATATTGTCAAATCAGGTGGTGTTTGATGCTTTCAGGTAGATGGTATATGAGGGTCCTCAGTTCAGAACGAGAAAGGAAATTAAAAAATCCTTTCTCTCCAAGGAGTGGAGATATATAACCCACGTGTTTATCATGTGCTTAGATAATCGAAAAGGTGGATCAGATGGGCTTAACTTGGACTGGGCTAAGGTCATGTTGATTTATTATAGAGGGCAGAAGGCCAATGTTGCATGTAAGCCCCGTTCCCGAGATGCTTACTGCTGGTCAATCATCGCACATAAAACATATATTTACTTTAACTTTAATAAAACATTGCAGTGAAAACATTTAAACATCTTTTTTCAGTTCATTATAATTGCTTTTGCAAAATAATACATCATTGACTGATTACAAAATAACTTGTTGCATTACATCACAAAAACATTATATGAAATGGATGCCATCCAAGCAAGTCAAGTAGCCGCTCCGTGCCATCCTTAGCAACAATTACCTGCCAACTGGAAACACAAAAAAGTTAGCTTTGCTGAGTGAGATATAGTTTTAAAATAAAATACTTTAGTTCCTTTCAAAACATTCTTTACTTTTGTACATGATCACACATCATACGTACACATAGATAATATTATTATTATCTTCATCAGACGTTCGTTAACTTTCATTCATAACCTTCCTTTAGCGTTCATTAACCTTCATTGTTTACTTATTTCCGGATCAGTGTCATCAGCTATACCCCATACGTATGTATAAAGTGGGTACTGGGCCGAAGATCATAAATGAATTACATAACGCACATAGCCTGGCACTAGCACCGGGGTAAGCGACAAATATCCCATCTGTATACTACACCCCGAACATATGCACAATGCAGGTACTGTGCCAAAGATCATAAATGACTTCCATAACGCACATAGCCTGGCACTAGCACTGGGGTGAGTATCCACTATCATCCATGTACTATACAACTGGTCAGTCACAAAGACTAGACCCCCATGTGTATTCTTATGGGTTAGCTAAACCACACATAGTTGAGCTAACGATATTTTAGAGTCGGCACCTCTGTACATTTGCTTGCAAGACTTTCTTTACTTTCACTTTCATTAATGCATTCATTCTTTCATTACGTTCCTATTTTCATTATCTTCCACTTTACGTTACATAATACTTCTCATTTCTTTCATAAACATTCAACGTAAAAGCCATGGAAAATAAACATACACAATAAGGAACATAAACATAATCATACAAAACATCACCATACAATGCACCATCATACATGACATTTCAATCATCATACATGCCATAACGTACACCATACATCATCAAAGTCAACTTACTTCACCCCAGGAACATCCCAAGTCAAAGCCTACATTTCACATTTTCCCAAAATATTCAGAAAAATAATCTAAGTCTTATGTAAGGCCCCATTTCCGGGATGCTTACAGCTGGTAAATCATTGCACATAAAACATATACTTTACATTAAACATTCGTAAAACATTGTAGCAGAAACATAGAAATAGCTTTTCATATCATTACAAATGCTTTTGCAAATTAATACAAGCGTTCATTTCAAACATCGTTCGTTCGTATTACAATGCAAAAACATTAACCAAAGAATGCCATCCAAAATGCCAAGTAGCTGCCCCTTGCCATCCTCAGCAATGCTCATCTGCCAACTGGAAAATGCATAAAAAGTCAGTGTTGTTGAGTGAGTTCTAGTTTTATAATAAAACAATACTTTATCTTTCAATTAAACTGTTCTTTACTTTCATGCGATCATACATCATACGTACACATAGATAATATCATTATTATCTTCATTAATCATTCATTAACTTTCATTCATTCATCGTACGTCATTATCATTCACATTCATTCATATTTCTTACTTTCATCCATACGTTCATTTCTTACGATGACATGTACATTACCCCGAACATTGTGCACGAAGCTGGTAACTGGGCCTGATGTCTTTCATAGACCTCGAACTTTAGGCACAGAGCTGACTCCAATACCTAGGGCAAGTACATTCACCACTTATATTTTCTCTTTCATTCCGGATTAATGCCATATGCTATACCCTGAACATTGTGCACGAAGCTGGTAACCTGGGTCTGAGGTCTTTCATAGACCTCAGGGAAAGTGGCAAGGATCCCTTACATATGGTCAATCACAATGATTGGACCCCTGTGTGCATCCTTCCGGGGTAGCTAACCCGCACACAGTTGAGCTAACACCCTTCATTGGGTGTGAACCTCCATACATTTGCTTGCTAGCCTTTCTTACATTCATTCATTCGTTCATTCATTAATGCATGCATTCTTCCATTACATTCCTCTTTTCGTTATCTTCCACTTTACGTTACATAATACTTCCATTTCATTCATTAACATTCAACGTAAAGCCAAGGGAAAATAGTCATACATAATAAGGAACATAAACAGTCAACATCATCATACTGGGCATCATACATACATAACATACATCATACATATCATCACGCATAAGCATGAAACATACATCATAACATGCCCATCATAACATTTATGACCTCAAAAGTCAACTTACACGAACCCCCGGGAACATCTCAAGTCAAATCCTACATTCATCTTTTCCTTAGAAAGTCAGAAAAAGTCTAAGTGTTCGTTCGCATTTGCTATAGTTCATCCGCATTTACTATAGTTCATCCGCATTTACTATAGTTCATCCGCATTTGTCTTACTTCATCCGCATTGCCTGTACATCCACATTTGACCTTACTCATCCGCATTGACTTAGTTAGGGGTTAATGCTCATCCGCATTGACTTTCCATACTCATCCGCATTGACTTTCCATACTTAGGCAAATTCTAAAACTTAACATATGAGCCTTAAACAAGAGATTTCAATTCCCAATCACCGTCAATCATGTTCTAAGCTTAAATCATACCTTCTAAGCCTTAGAAACACCATCATACATCATCAAGCATGAACATAACCATACATCACATCATAAGTTCAACATACACAAAATCAAACATACGGGTTCGAAACACAGTTTAATGAAAACATACATTCATGCATTTCTAGCCCCAAAATTAGTTAAAACAGGTAAAAGAGGGATCCTAGAACTCACCTTTGCAGTACTTGAGTGTGGCTTCTTCCAAACTCGTTTGCAATTGAGTTCAACCACCTAGAAACCCACGAAAAACATACCCGAACACAAGCAAACGCACATAAGCACAAACCCGAGGACATAACCGGTTGAGAACACCATAAAAACATGAATTCTTACCTTGAATTCACACTTTTCTTCTTGTTTCTCTTAAAACCTGAGAGTTCTCTGCTTCCTGCTACCCTTTCTCTCTGAAAATCCAAGAATTAGTGATGTGTGTGACATATGGGCGGCCATACCACCTTTATCATCAACTTTTAAACTTTTTGTCCTTTTGACACTTTAACCCCTAGAATTGGGTTATTTCTTTTCCTTCTTTTTACTTCACTTTATTCATTCTTTCTTTGTCTTTAAAATATCCGGGCGTTACATCATAGTGCATGGGCACTGTTGGGGCGCATGGGGAACACTTAGGTGCATGGGGAATTTCTGGGCACATGGGCACTATTGGGGCGCATGGGCACTATTGGGGCGCATGGGCAACACTTAACCAATTCTTGTCAAATTCTAGGCACATAGGCACTATACAGGCACAACAGTGCCCGGGCGTAAGAGCTTCCTAGGCGTCTGAACACTTAGTCAATTTCAGCCTAATTCTAGGCGCATGGGAACTATTTGGGCGCATGGGAACACTTAGGCAGTTTATACCGTTGGGCGCATGGGCCACTATTTAGGTGCATGGGCACTTAATTCACACTTAAACAACATTATTTCAGTCCCTAATCATCATCCAACTTGTTCTAAGCTTAAATCTTACATTCTAAGCAATAGAAACACAATCATAACATCAACATAACCATAAACACACCCAAATCAAAGCCCACCCGCAAACACATACACATGTACATACGGGTAAAAACCCAATTTCATAGAAATGTTCATACATGTATTTCCAACCCTAAATCAGTTTAAAACAAGTAAAAAGGGGTTCTAGAACTCACCTTAGTAGCTCTTGGGTATGACTTCCTTCAAAACCCGAATACAAATTGAGTTCTACCACCTAGAAACCCACCAAACACACACAACCGAACACACAAACACGTATAAGCATACAACCAAGGCATAAGCCGGTTAAGAACACTCAAAAAACACCAAATTATTACCTTGAATTCAAATTTTTCTTCTTGTTCTTCAAATATCCGAATGTTTTAGCTCTTTTCTTCACTCTCTCTCTAAAACCCGAATGGAAAGGTGTGATGTGACCATTTAGGCAGCCATACCACCTTTATTCACCCACTTTGAAAGTTTTTGTCCTCTTGACACTCTTAACCCCTTAGCTTGGGTTAAATTGCATTTCTTTCTTTTCCTTCATAATTATTCTTTCTTTCATGTCTTTAAAAATAACCGGGTGTTACAAGTCCACCCCCCTTATATAGGTTTTGTCCCCGAAACCTGTTATTCCTCAAACAATTGTGGGTAATGTTGTCTCATCTCTTTCTTCAGTCTCCCACATAGTCTCAGATCCTTTCATGTGCTTCCACTGTACGCCCACAAGAGGAACTACTTTATTCCTTAACCTCTTCTCCTTATGGTCAATGATCCCCACTGTTGCTCTATGTAATTAAGCCGTTCATCTATCTTGATATCTTCCAGAGGAACAACCATATACATTTTCTCAGATGAGATACATGAAATGTCGGGTGAATTCCACTTAACTCATCTGGTAAATCCAGTCTATAGGCCACCTCTCCTACTCCAACAATGATTCGAAAAGGCCCTATGTACCTTGGGTTCAACTTGCCCCGCTTTCTGAACCGAATAATTCCTTTCCAATGTGAGACTTTCAAAATAACTCTATCACCCACCTGAAACTCAATCGGTCTACGTCTCTTATCAACGTACAACTTCTGTCTATCTTTGGTTGCCTTCATAAAGGCTTTGATATTTTCAAGCTTCTCGGTCCTGGCCTCGATCATCTCAATACTCCCCAACACCTTCTGACCAACATCACCCCAACAAACAGGTGTTCTACATCTCCTATCGTATAACATCTCATATGGGGGCATACCAATACTCGCATGATAACTGTTATTATATGAGAACTTAGCTAATGGTAAGTGGTCATCCCAACTTCCTCCAAAATCAATGACGCATGCCCAAAGCATATCTTTTAGCATCTGAATCGTCCTCTCCGACTGGACATCCGTCTGAGGATGATAAGCCGTGCTAATATGTAACCTCGTCCCCATCGCATCATGGAATTTCTTCCAAAACTTAGATGTAAACGGGGTGTCATGATCAGACACGATAGACACCGGCACACCATGACGAGTTACAATCTCTTTAACTAATAGATCTGCCAACCTCTCAAATGAATATGTCTCATGGATCGGTAGGAAGTGAGCACTCTTCGTCAAACAATCAACTATCAACCATATAGCATCATACCCTTTCGCGGTACGTGGTAGCTTCATAATAAAGTCCATGGTGATATGCTCCCACTTCCAGTCTGGTGTATCCACTAGTTGGATGGCTTCTCATGCTTGGCCTTCACTTGCAAATAAGTAAGGCACTTTCTCCCATACTCCGCGACATCGTATTTCATACCCGACCACCAATAATCCTTCTTCATGTCTTGGTACATCTTTGTAGCACCGGGATGAATAGAGTATCGGGTTTTATGAGCTTCATCCATAATCTTCACACGCAGATCCCCAAAACAAGGAATCCACATCCGTCCAAATCAGGTTCTAACACCGTGTGTGTTTTCCCCAACTCCACGACCAGACCTCTCATTCTTTCAGAGTTAAGATGATCTTCCTTCAATGCGACATCTTGAAACACCTTGACTTGCTTCATCACATCAGAGGTCATAACCAAGTGATAAGCCTCCACCTGAATCGGATCGGGTCTCTCTTTTCGGCTAAGGGCATCCGCCACCACGTTGGCCTTGCCCGGATGGTAATGTTTCTCGCAATCATAATCTTTTATAAGCTCCAACCATCTCCTTTGCATGTTAAAATCTCTATGCTTGAAGAAGTACTTCAAGCTCTTGTGGTCAGTGAATATGGTGCACCTCGTCCCGTACAGGTAGTGTCTCCAAATCTTTAATGCAAAGACCACGGCTGCTAACTCAAAATCATGAGTAGGATAATTGATCTCATGAACCTTCAACTATTGGGATGCATAGGTTATAACCTTTCCTCTTTGCATCAACAGACATCCTAACCCCGAGTAGGAAGCATCTGAGTAAACCACCAAATCCTCACTCCCTTCGGGTAATGAGAAGACATGACCTTGAGTTAAACTTGCCTTTAACTCCTCAAAAGCCTTCTCTTGATCTTGACCCCATACAAAATTCACATCCTTGCGGGTCAACTTATTCAATGGAGAAGCTATCTTAGAGAAGTCTTGAATTAATCTCCTATAATAGCCCGCCAAACCCAAGAAACTACGAATCTCGGATGGCGTCTTTGGTGACTTCCATTACATCACTACCTCCACCTTTGCCGGGTCCACCAT
Organism: Flaveria trinervia; assembly: GCA_025506515.1. NCBI lineage: Eukaryota > Viridiplantae > Streptophyta > Magnoliopsida > Asterales > Asteraceae > Flaveria > Flaveria trinervia. The sequence goes on along the minus strand of CM046458.1, from coordinate 16,803,793 downwards.
GATCCCCTCGAGATTCACCACATGACCTAGAAACTGAACTTCGCGCAACCAGAATGCACACTTGGAGAATTTAGCATAAAACTTCTCCCTTCTCAACATCTCCAACACCACCCAAATGTGACCGGCATGCTCCTTCTCACTCTTCGAATAAATCAGGATATCATCAATAAACATGATCACTGATTTATCAAACATCGGCCAACACACTCGATTTATCAAATCCATAAAATCAGCTGGCGCATTGGTTAAACCAAAAGACATAACGAGGAACTCGTAATGTCCATAGCGAATGCGAAAAGCTGTTTTAGGAATATCCTGCTCTTTCACTTTCAACTGATGGTAACCAGATCGAAGGTCTATCCTCGAGAACCAACTAGCACCTTGGAGCTGATCAAACAGATCGTCAATCCTCGGTAAGGGGTACCGATTCTTCATTGTCAACTTATTCAGCTCGCGGTAGTCTATGCACATCCTCATACTAATGTCTTTCTTCTTCAAGAATAAGACCGGAGCACCCCAAGGAAAGATACTCGGTCTAATGAACCCCTTATCAAGCAACTCCTGTAGTTGCTCCATCAACTCCCTCATATCAGTTGGAGCCAACCGATACGGCGCCTTAGCAATAGGTTGGGCACCTTGTATGAAGTCAATCTGAAAATCGATCTCACAGTTCGGTGGAACCCCTGGTAAGTCTTTTGGAAACATGTTTGGAAAGTCACACACAACTGGTACACTGGACAGTTATGGTGTTGGCATATCCGGATCCTTTACGTAGGCCAAGTAGGCACTACATCCACGCCTCATGCACTTTCTCACCACCGCCATCGAAATCAGTTTCGGGATTGTCGTGACTCGATCACCATAACACGTCACCGAACTCCCGTCAGGCGCTGTCAACCGAAACATCTTTTTGTGACATACAATGTTCGCCTCAAAGTCCGCCAACCAATCCATTCCTAGGACTACATCAAACACGCCTAAGGTCATCACAAATGGTCTAAAAGGAAACTTGTGACCTTCCAATTCTACATCACAACCTTCTATCATCTCAGAGATCCCGGTAGACTTACCTATGACAGTTTCTACATCCATGGGCTTATCTATATTCCTACTACTACAAGGAAATTTAGCACAGAAAGTAGCAAAAATAAATCATTTACTAGCACCAGAATCAAATAACATAGAAGCGAGAGTTTGGTTTACTAGAAATGTACCTGACACAACATCTGGGTCCGTCCTCGCCTCCCCTTACGTCATCATGAACGCTCTAGTGCTCGCCCTCTTCCCTTCTCCTACAGCCTTCTTCGCTCCCAAACTTTCAGCCCTCGGCTTCTTACAATCCCTGCCCATGTGGCCCTCCTCGCCACAAGTATAAGACCTCCTTATCCTGCAGTTCTTCGCCACATGTATAATCCTCCCACACCGGAAGCAAACATTGGATCCCACTCTACATTCCCTGGTGTGCTCCTTTCCACACTTGCCACACCTCCTCGGCCCCACACCGGATGTGACCACACGTCGGTCATCCACCTATGCACCTTTGTTGCTTGGAGCAGCCCTACCACATCCAAACGACTTCCCGTTCTAATTCCGGTCACCACCACTCTTCTTGCTAGCTTCAGCCACCACCACAGTCCATTCATCATACAACCTCCCTGCCAAATCAACCGCTGACCTAAACGTGCTCGGCCGGGCAACAATCATGTGCCTACGGATATCTGCCGGTAGCCCTTGGATATATCTCTTGATCTTCCATGACAGAGGCATCACTTGATCCAATACCAGTCGTGCCATCTCGTTGAACTTGATGGTATATTGCTGATGTGTCATGGTTCCCGCCTCCAGTTGCAGGAACTCCTTCTCCACCTTATCCATCCCTCTATGAGGACAGAACTCCTCAATCACCAATTTCTTCAGCTCCACCCACTTCATCCTTCTAATTGCTCGACTACCCTCAGCTTGGATGATATTGTCCCACCAGCACAAAACCGAGTCCATAAATTAGTGGGCAGAAAACTTCACCTTCTAATCCTCTCGACACTCGCTGATATCAAGTATAACCTCTATTTCCTTCACACATCAGTGAGCAGTAGCAATAGTGCTATTACCATCAAAGGTCGGGGGCTTGCATCTTTGAAATGCGCCATAGTTACAGCCTCATACCGCCTGTTGCATAGGCTCTTCTTCTTCATCCTCATCATCAGAGAAAACCGTCTCAGTATCCGCTTGCTCCCATCCTACCAAGGACCTGTTCCTCTCTCTCCTTTCTCCTTCCCATACAGCCTTTATCACTTCGGTCACCATAGACGGTAAGATCGTCTGCATGACCTCATGCACCTCTTCAACAACATCGCCCTTCACTGAGCCTCCTAAGTTAGCACTTTCATCCCCAGCCTCCAGACGATGGGTCTCGGGTTCTTCATGAATCACCTCTTTAGCTCAAGGTCTTCTTCTTGTGACTCGTGGTCCCGCACCATGTTACCACGACCTCCTCCACGTGAAGCCTTTGACGATCTACCACTGGCCATCCTCTAACGCGCTATAAGATTCAAACACCAACACAGACATTCAAGGTAATAGCTTAGTTTATGTAAAGTATAGTAAGTCCCTAATTACAGTGGCTAATTGTGATTAGCCACTTACTTTACTCTTCATACCCCAAGCATTTCCTATCCGGACTATATGAGTATCTAAATCTACAAAGAGCACACAGATCAAATAACATAAGTACATTAAGCCGGTTAGCATTTAAGAAAATACCTGATGGCACATAGCTACTCGCACTAACATCCATTCCCTTTCGTCCCATTTTCAGTTTAATTTTAGGTTTCTTTTGAAAAGTTTAACCCGTTTCACTTAAACTTTGGCTTTGATACCAATTTGTAAGACCACGTTCCCAGGACGCTCAGAGCTGGTCAATCATCCCATATAAAACATATATTTACTTTAACTTTAATAAAACATTGTGGCGGAAACATTTAAACACCCTTTTTTATTTCATTATAATTACTTTTGCAAAATAATACATCATTGACTGATTACAAATAACTTGTTTCATTACATCATAAAAACATTATATGAAATGGATGCCATCCAAAACAAGCCAAGTTGCCGCCCCGTGCCATCATCAGCAACAATTACCTACCAATTGGAAATACATAAAAGTCAGTGTTGCTAAGTGAGTTCATGTTTTAAAATAAAATACTTTACTTCCTTTCAAAACAGTCTTTATTTTATACATGATCAGACATCACACGTACACATAGATAATATTATTATTATCTTCATCAGAAGTTCGTTAACTTTCATTGATAACCTTCCTTTACAATTCTTTAACCTTCATTCTTTACTTCTTTCCAGATCAGTGTCATCAGCTATACCCCAAACATATGCACAAAGTGGGTATTGAGGCAAAGATCATAAATGACTTTCATAACGCACATAGCTTGGCACCAGCACTGGGGTAAGCGACAAAGATCCCAACTGTATACTACACCCCAAACGTATGCACCAAGCGGGTATTGGGCCGAAGATCATAAATTACTTCCATAACACACATTGCCTAGCACCAGCACCGGGGTGAGTATCTACTATCATCCATGTACTATACAACTGGTTAGTCACAAAGACTAGATCCACGTGTGTATCCTTATGGGTTAGCTAAACCACACACAGTTGAGTGAACGACATTTTAGAGTCGTGCACCTCCGTACATTTGCTTGCAAGACTTTCTTCACTTTCACTTTCATTAATGCATGCATTCTTTACTTACCTTTTTTCATTATTTTCCACTTTACGTTATATAAACTTCTCATTTCTTTCCTAAACATTCAACGTAAAGCCATGGAAAATAAACATACATAATAAGGAACATAAACATAATAATATAAAACATGACCATACAAGGCACCATCATACTGACATTTCAATCATCATACATGTAGTGTAAGAAATTATGGGAGGCCTTGGAAAACAGATACAAAGGAAATGCGACTCTGAAAGCATAGAAGGCAAAAGCTCTTAAGAAGGAATTTGACAATTTTTCTTCGATTGGGAATGAGAGCTTAGATGATATCATTGATTGACTATCATCTGATGAGTGAGTTGTACACTCATGGCATGACCACATCCATGGAGGATAAAGTCTTTAGCTTTCCTGATAGTCTACCAGAAAAATGGGATCCATTTGTGTCTAATCTGAGACAAAACACCACTCTTGCTACTTTAGACACAAATGATTTCATTTTGAAGTTAAGGGAGGAAGAACTATGTATGAAATTCAAGTCAAAGAAAGTATCCTATGTTCAGAATCATGCACTATACAATTTAGTTCCAACTCCAACTACTTTAGGTGCACCCCTACAATCAGCATTTGTATCTAGCTCTTCTGCTCCTTCCTAAAGTAGTGCATGAGGAACCGTAACATCAGGGTCATCTTGAACCCGATACAAGTTCCAGAGGCAAATTCTACCAAGTTGAAGACCGAGAATCTCGAAAACATCACCATGGAAGTTTCTAAAGAGCACATGGACCTTTGAGCTGCTGTTGTTCAATCTTATGATGGATTAGTTGCTGGTAAGATTAGGACTGTCATCTTGCTGACGAGGACTACGAGTAAGTTGATAAAACTGAGCTAGAGTGCATGGATATAACGTGGGCCTTGGCTAGTGCTGTTAGAAGAGCCAAGAAGTTTGTGAAAAAGATGGGAAAAAATCTGGTTGCTACTAAAGATATGACATTTGGATTTGACAAAACCAAAGTCACGTGCTTCAATTGTGGTGAAAAGGGGCACTTCAAATGTGAGTGCGTAAAGCCAAAGAAGACTGGAAATGGAAATTCTTTTCCAACATTCAACCGACAAGACAAGGATAAGATTGGAGCTTCATCTTCAAGTAAAGAGTCTAATGCTTTGGTTGCTCAAGGTGATGAAGGACAAGACTGGTCCTTCCAATTCGTCTCTCAGGGTGAATCAAACATTGCTTTAGTTGATACATTGGATGATGGATCTCCAAGTGAAGGAGACATCATAGCTGAGCATTCACTTTCAGACATGGAAGAAGCTATGGATGTTATTGATCATTTGGTTGAAGAAGAGCTCAGTGCTACAAATTCAGAATCTCTAGTCACTGAAGAGTCTGGCACTGCTTTGATGGCTGATTCGTCTAGTTCTACACAGGTATGTTCTAAAGATGAATTATTTGAAAAACATGCATGTACTGAATGTAATAAATTTAGGGAAAGCATTGATTTAAAATTTGCTAGGTTATTAGAACACAATGATAATCTAGTAAATGATTTACAACTCTGCACTGAAGCAAATCATGTTTTAAAACAAAATGACTACAACTTCAAAGAAAAGATAGAATTGTTGGGGAAACAAATAAGGAAACCGAGGTTGTTGCCTTAAATCAATCAAATGACATCAAGTTCTATTTAAATTCTTTGGAGGACACTAAAAGGGAAAAAGCAGTTTTGGAAGTCGAAGTTGAATCATTAAAATAAAAACTGCACAGTTGGCAAGTTCTACTCACATTGTTCAGAACCTAGTGAAAGAACATAATACTAGGGAAGGTCTGGGTTATAAGGTAGTACCGCCACCACATGAAATTATTTTGAACACTAAATGTAGACCAATAAATAATATAACCAAGTAAAAGATCATGTGGTGTCTATTCCTCTTGTCAGTGATCCAGATTCTACGGGTAAACCTGTGAAATCCATCACTAAACAGAAGGATTCTACTTTGGGATCAACATATAAGATATCTATTGAGGATTTGGGTGATAAAATTGTAAAGGTTAAATTAGATTCAAGTTCACGAACGTCTATTTTAGAACCTACAAGATCTAATCAAATGAACCTTAAACGTGGAAATCATCAAAATCAAAATAAAATGGAAGTGAAAGATGTTCAAAATGCCAAAAAATTAAGTTTCTTAAAGATAGTGAAACATCTAAAAAGAAGAGTCGTCACCCAACCGGACATATCTCAAACCATGACCAAACTCAACCCCACATCATAATTTTCCTCAAACTATTAAAGGAACATCCTCCTACAGTTGTGGAAAACGAGGACATATCTCTTCAAATTGTCTTTCTTATCAGACACCTAAAAAGAAAATTGAACTTTTTGATGAAAAACCAAGATTTCTAAAATTAGATCTAATACTCCACCTAAGGTTACACCAAAGATTATTATTGAATCTAAAGTTCAATCCATAAACCGGTCGTCTATTTACCATAAATAGGCCTTACACTAAACTAGTTTATGGAAGAAAAAGACAAGTAATGTGTTTGTGAATGAAGACAAGAAGGAGAAAGATAGGCCCTCATCCTCTGAAGGACAGTGGGTTGAGCTCATGATGTGTGATACCTCTAGGACACCCAAGCCAGTTAAGGCCTGGGTCCTAAACCTAAACTAATCAATTTCTTTGTATGTACAGGATGTCAGCTATAGCGCTATCACTAATACCTGGATTATGATAGTGGGGCTTCCAGGCACATGAACACGAATTCGTCTCTCCTTTCCAACATCAAGCAAATTAAAGGGGGATACATATCATTCGCTGGGAATAAAGGAGGTTACATCACTGCTCAAGGCGAAGTGGGAAATGAGAAAATGAAGTTTGACAAGGTCACCTACGTTCAACCATTGCAAAACAACCTACTTTTTTTCTCCTAAATCTATGATAAGGGATTCAAAGTTGTGTTTGACAACAAGAAGTGCTAAATGTTGAAGAAGGAGTATGTTGTCGAGGAGGATAAAATTCTAATGTCAGCTTCAAGATATAACAATCTGTATGTATTAGATCTATTAAAAGCCTCCACAATTGAGTCTACTGTTTAGTGCTTCTTGTCAAGGGCAACAGAGAGGGATTCAGTCTCCTGGCATAGGAGAATAGGACACATTAATCTCAGGAAGATGAATAATTTGTTCTAAATGATCTGGTGAATGGAGTTACATTTAAGAATTTCCAGCTCCCAGATTTATGCGTTGCATGTAAGAAAGGGAAACAGACCAAGAAGGTTCACAAAGCATAGCAAGTTAATTCTATTGATATTCCTCTTGAGCTTCTACACATGGATCTGTTTGGCCCAGTCAGCATAAGAGCATTGCTGAAGATTGGTACTGCTTTTGCAGGATTGGTTTGTGTCACTTAAACAACACTCTCGATGAAAGCAGAATCTTTAAGAGTTGTAATAAGTAATAACAAAGCACAAGAAGTAATTTTCAAGGTACTTGTATATATTGCTTCTCAACTTATATATTTCAAGACTCTTACAAGCATGTTCTTATGAGTTATAATGAGAGACTATATATAATACTACCTATAGCCAGATATACTTTGATACTAGCTGGAATGCTCTAACTAAAGCAAATACTACACAACTATAGTTTAAGGTATCTCAGATAAGACTGTATCTGAGATATGGTAGTCAGGACATGTCCCTGACTTACCTTTTGTCACCAACTAAGTTGGTAAGTTGTACTATCATAAAAGGGTGAACAATGGAACAAAGTATGGTCAACTACATGGCTCTTTGAGAAAACACCATGCTGTAAAAGGTTTGCAGCGGAGTGTTAGAGACCATACTTATGTCCACTGGTTCATAGCAGTGTCTTCTAAAGGTTAAATGGCTTCGGAAGACCAATACTTCCAATGCCACTTATACTTCGAAAGAGGCTGCTTCTTCCGAGGTTTGAGAACTTCTTCTTTCTTCAAACTTCAGAAGTAGTCTTCTGATTTCTTCCTTTGAGACTTCATCTTCGGAAGTGAATACTTTATCTTTGGAAGTAGAGCTTTGCTTTCGGTAGTGGAACTTTTACTTTGTCTTCGGAAGAACTCTACTTCCTTCGGAAGTTCCACACTTGGCTTTGGAAGCCTTTGTAAGCAACACCAAAATTTGTCTAAGTGATTTGGTTTTGGTTGCACCAGCCTTCTTCTTGATCCAACAAACTCCCCATAGGCTGATGCTACCAAAACCTCACTTGTTTCTGCTTCTCAAAACTTTCAGCACCAGGGAGAGTAAATACTTATCAGTCTCCTTGTTCTTCCCTGATGTGGTGCTGAGTTAGTTGATGGGAGCTATAATCATATTCCCATCGAACTATAGGTTCCAATTCAGGATCTTCCGCCATCTGTGGAAAGACTGTGCCCTTGGTGGAAGATCTATTCTTGTCTTGCTTTGTTCTCAATCTTGGCTTTTGCGATTAACTCATCCAAATGAAGACTGCTGAGATGATTCTTGATATGAGGAGCAGTTTTAGTGTTGGAGGGGTTAGAGAATGGTTTCTCTGCTAACTCAGCAATATCAAATGTCCTGGAGTGTAGCAGAGAGGTGGCATTCAGTCTGTTAACTTCACCATTCTCTCTTTACACAACAAATTTGTGAGTAGCTTTATCGAACCTCCACTGGAGTATATTCTTTCTAGGCACAAGAGATTGACTAGGAATCTTGTCCTCTTTCCTTGTATCTAATAGAGTCACTAGCTTCCTTCTTAGTTTCTTCTCTTCCTCATTTAACGATTCTGAGTTGATACCTAGAAGTACTGCAGCCTGGTTTAGTGTTCCTCTAGGTAGATCAAGAAATTGATCTCTTGTGACGGAACGTGAACATCCATCCACATAGGTTAGCTTAATGGAGTCTTTCTCACAGGAGATATCGCTCAGGGTTATGCAATTGATGAGCCTATTCTTGATGCTTTTAAACTCTTCTAGAGAGAGATGTTTGGAAGGTTGAGGGGATGGTTGTGAAGGTTGTGGGGTAGGATGTGGTGAGGTGGTTCGGGAGAGTTTTGGGTTGAAGGATGGGTAGTTTTGGTGGTTGAGGTGAGGAAGTAGATGAAGGTAAAGGTGTGGGTTCAGGAGTGTAAGGTTCAGTTTTGATGGTGAAGGGAGAGGGAATTGGTTCAGGTTGGGGTAATGTGTTAGGAGTGAAGGATATCCCCTGTAGCCTTCTGTATATCTCTCTTCTTTTCTCTAAATGAATGTCAGCTTCAATCTCACTGATAATTCATTGGAGTGTCCTTGTAGACATGGGACCCACCTGCCTTCCAGAGAAGCCGTAAGCCCGGAGATAGTCTTCCATCCAAGCTTTGTCATCTATCTTCCTGGTTGCAGATGCCCTTGCTTCTTCCTATTTCTTCTTCTCCTTAAAATTTTCTCTTGCAACTCTTTTTCTTTGTTTCTCCATTTGATCTTGCTCTTTTTTGACGAGCCAAAGGATCGTTTCATCATTGTGTGGAGAAAGTTCTTAATGAGAGAAGCCTCTGGAGGTTAGGAAATCCATCCTTTCCCTCCTGAGCTGCATGTTAGCTTCCGCTTGTTCCTTTTCCTTCTCTTCCTCTGAGGCCAACCTTGCTGCTTCCTGCTGCAGCGTGGTTGCCTTTTCCAGTTCCATCGACTCCTCTAATGGTAGCAGGAGTGTTTCTTCATTGGTAGCTCCGAGCTGAATGAGCTGGTCAATGATCTCTTCTCTCTTTTTGTTATCGACAGCCTCCTTGTTGGCTGCAGCTGCTTTTGTACTAGCAGGCAATAGCTTCCCAATTGGAAGTCTCCTTTTTCTTATAAGCTTTTCAATCTTCTCCTCTTCTTGAAGCTCTTCCACGGTCATCTTCCATTTTCCTTTGGTATCTTTTGAAGAACTTGACTTTGGTGGTTCTTGGACAGTGAATACTGATTGTGTGAGAGGTAGAGATAGTTTCTGGACAGGAGGTTGATCCAGAAAGTCCTCACTGTTCACCTCAGATGCCATTTTTTGGATTGCATCTGTGATGATCAGCTCCTCGGACATTTTTGAACAGTCCTTCCGCAGCTTCCATTTCAGCTTCGGAATATTCAGCTTGTTCTCCCGAGGCTTTAACTTCAGCTTCGGATGTAAGAGGGAATGTAGATTTTATCCCAACTGTTTCAGTTGCTGGGCCATCAATCCCTATTTCCCTTTCGAATTGAATCTCAGGTTCCATGTGGACCTTAGGTTGACCAACTTTTTCCACTGTGGTAGAAGGTGCAGTAAGCCTCTGAAGCTCTTCAGCTCCAAAGTAAATCATGGCAGCATCAAGACTTGACTGATCACGAGCAGATCTTAACAAGAACTGAGAAAAAAAGCTGTGGAGATCTCTAAGCATCCTTGAAGCAATTGTTAGAGTGACTTGAGATGGCTCAAAAGAAATTGTGATAGGAGCGCTATATTTTGAAGTTGAAGATTGGCTCTATGGGTCCTCATATGTTTGTCTCTAAACTCTCTCCCCCTTTCTGGTAACATCATCTTGAGAGGTAGATGAGCTGGAGGAAGAGGTCAAGGAGACCTAAACAGGTACATGCCTAAGAGATCTCTCAATCTGTTTCTTAGCTAGTTGAGCCTTGAGATTGTCAATCTCAAGTTGCTGAGTGGCAGACCTTTCTTCTAAAGTCCTAACCTTGGATTCAAGGTTTGAGACTTTAGATATTAGGTCTTTAATGAAGAGTTTCATGCTTCCCTCATCTTCTTTTGAAGAATCATGGGGAGATGAGGAAAGATACCTAGTACGTTTAGCCTCACCACCAGATGTGGTTTCTTGGCACCCTGGTTTCCCTTGCTTAGTGATGTCTCTTGTAGAGTCATCAAAAGGCATGGTTGCCGCAGATTCAATCTCAGGATCATTACCACTGTCCATAGGGTCCATTGAGGCACCTTTTGTAGTGGTAGCTGAATCTGCATGAGTTCCCTCCACATCAGTGGGACTCACCTCAGTAATGGTTTTCTGATTAGGCTAGAGATAAGACCTCTCTCTAGGCTCTATTGATCTTGGGGAGGGTGTTGAAGATCAAAATCATTTCCATGGAGAGATGTAATCTCTTCATCAGTTTTAAAGAGAAGTTCAGTGAAAGATAATGAGGTTACACCTACTGACCTGGGACCTTGGTCAATGTCTACACGTATTGAGCCTCTGATTGGGCTGTCCCTTATTTGCTGCTTAGAGGAGTGTAAAGACTCACCCTAAGGGATTTCAAATTGGGTAATGGGCTCATGGGTTTGAGACTGAGGAGACTCAAGACTCATATCGAGGTCAATGGTGAAGGAAGGTGAGACCTCAGACTGAGTGGGAGCCCAATGTTCCACTCTAGCCTTTTTAGGTTGAACAAGACGAGCTTGTTCAATCAGAGTAGATTGAAGAAGGGTTCGTTTGGTGTGTCTTGTGTAGGTAAAGGTGATGGGAGGAAAAGATAATGTTGGCATTATGGTTGTAGTTGCTGGTGTGGGTTCATCACCTGTGGGGTGAACATGGACGTTACCAGGAGCGATGTGCTCAGTCATACTAGGAGGTAACGAAGTGTACCTTCCAGTGAAGTTGGTGGATACCCTCTTCAATTTCTTGAAGATGGCTGGCATCATGTAAGGGACAGATAGAGTGGCTGCACAGACAAGCCGACTCTGGTCCAGCTCATAGTTAAAGATGTGCTGTAGAAATCTGGGATACATAAAGAATGTTTCCCTCTAAAGATTTCCAATGAGATTGAGCAACATAAATCTTGAGTAGTTGAAGCGCATGCCTCGCACCAATCCATGAACTGGGAACCCTAGTTCATATGGGATTTGATCCCATCCCCTAGATTAGTTTGACAAGCATTGAAGGATAATGTGTAGGAGAAGTTGAATTTGTAGACAGTCGACCTTCTCAAATCTCCACCATATTCCATGAGGATGTGTATGCTGTCTAAATCTGCCTTGGGGAACTTAGTAGGGGCACCTTTGTCATGAAGCTCCAAGTGCTCCCTGATGAGTTGTTCAGAGATGACCAACTCTTGGCCACAAATGCGGGATCGTATTACACGAACCCCATTTAGGGTTTCGACCTGACTATTTCACCAAAATTCAGTCACGTGGTTGAGGTAAACTATGGGAATAATAGTCAAGGCGTGTAGTAGGATGATTGGGTGAGGAAGGAGATGATTTCAGAGAAGTCCGCGTCTCTTGAAGAATCAAGAAGTGCGACTTTGTTGTGTTGAGGATTTAGGGCCATTGGGAAGTGTGAAGGTAGAGCAGTTTGAGTTTGGATGAATTTGGAAGCTAGGAAACTTTTAGGGCTGTAAATTTTATGGTAAGGAGATGAAAGTGAATTGTCGGGATTATTTAAAAGAGGTGGAAAGGCGGTAAAGTGTTAGGATAACGTGAAATGATGGTTTAGTGGATGAAGTGACACTGGCGGTAAGGTTAAATTCAGTTAAATAATCAGACATCATTAACAAAATCTTTGCTTTTTATAGTGTGGGGCCCAAGAATTTTCTGTTACACAGTAAAATCTCTCTTTTGAATATAAAACATTTCCAAAGGTAATTTGTCTTCCGAAGGCAATTCCTATTTCCGAAGGTAAAAGGTTACTTCCGAGAGTAGAGATTACTTTCCGAAGGGAGAGATTTTGTAAGCTTCAGAAGTAGATCTGATATGAAATCAATCTCTTCTTCCAAGACTAAAAACTCTTCCGAGAAGAAAATTATCCTTAGAGAAATTTTGCTTCGGAAGATATGAAGATAACTTCCAAGGGTTAATTTCTTTTCGGAAGAAATTTATACTTAGAAAATTTCAGAGAGATCTTTTGTAACAGGGCTTAATTTGTATTGACATAAGACTTTACACATTAAAAGGTTTTCAAAAAAGGTAATCTAATCAATGTTTATCATCCCAATAGCTGTTATAAGATACTTAAATCTTTGTTCATCAAAAGCTTTGGTGAACATATCAGCATATTGTTCATTTGAATCAACTTTGATTAGTTTAATTAGATTCTTTTCATGAACATCTCTAATGAAATGGTACCTCATATCAATGTGCTTTGTCTTGGAGTGCTTCACTGGATTTTCAGTGATGGAGATAGCACTGTTGTTGTCAATATGGATAGGAGTACTCATAAGGTTGAATCCATAGTCCAACATTTGATTTGGAATCCATAGCAGCTAAGCACAACAACTAGCAGCAATAATGTATTCAGCTTCAGCAGTTGATGTAGAGACACAAGATTGTTTCTTGCATTGCCATGAGATAATCCTACCACCAAGAAATTGACATCCTCCTCATGTCAATGTTGCAGCCACCATAGTCACTGTCAGAGTATACATAGAGATTAAAATCATTGTTTCAGGGATACCAAAGACCTAGTTTAAGTGCTCCTTTGAGGTATCTGCGGATTCTCTTGGCAGCAGCTAGGTGAGACACCTTTGGAGTAGCATGATATCTTGCATAGATGCAGGTTGCAAACATAATATCAGGTCTACTGATTGTGAGATACATCAGAGAACCAATAATTAGCCTATACTGATGTTGATCAGTATCCTCCCCCTCAAGGTCTGGACAAAGATTATGGTTTCTGGGTATGGGTGTCTTAGATGGCTTGCAATATTTCACGTCAACTCTTTCTAAGATGTCATTGACATACTTAGATTGATTAATGAAAAATCCATCCTTCAGCTACTTCACTTGAATTCCAAGGAAAAACTCCATTTTTCCCATAGAACTCATCTCAAACTTCTTCTTCATAATGCTTTCAAAGTCCTTATACATTTGGTCATTTGAAGAATCAAATATGATGTCAACGACATAGACTTGAACAAGCAAAATGTCCTTACCAGACTTCCTTATGAATAAAGTCTTGTCAGTGGTTCCTCTGGTGTAGCCATTCTTGAGGAGAAACTGAGACAAAGTCTCATACCACAGCCTTGGTGCTTGGTGCAACCCATATAGAGCTTTATCCAATTTGCACACATAGTGAGGATGTTGTGGGTCTTCAAATCCTGGAGGTTGGCATACATACACTCCCTATCTATATCCCCATATACAACAAAGATAGCATCATATGACTTTTTAGTGAATTTTGCTAAATTGTCCTTTGTGTTAAGTATGGTACACCTGCTGCCAAAGGACCTTAGAAACCCAATGAATGGTGGCCTCTTGTTCCATAGCTCAAAAGGGGTTTTTCCATGTGGCTTAACTACAAGAACTCTGTTATGCATATAGCATGCAGTGCTGACTGCCTCTACCCAGAATGTTAGAAGTAGTTTGGAATCAGCTAAAATAGTTCTAGCAGCCTCAATAAGTGTCATGTTTCTCTCCTCAGCAACACCATTTTGTTGAGGAGTTCTAGGAGCACTATATTGTTTGGCAATCCCTTTGGAGTTACAGAATGAGTCAAGAACAAGTTCTTAAACTTAGTCCCTTGATCACTTCTAATAATCTTAACCTTGTGATCAATTTGATTTTCTATTTTAAGAATAAAAGATTTTAATGTTTCAACAGTTTCATCTTTAGTTCTTAAAAAGAATACCCATGTAAATCTTGTAAAATCATCAACTGTCACAAGGCAGTATGATTTCCTTCCAATGCTCATTATACTTGTGGGACCAAAAATATCCATGTGCAATAAGTGTAATGGAGTAGTGATGGAGTTAACACTTTTGGATTTATGAGAGGTCCTGTGTTGCTTCCCTTTCAGGCATGCAATACAGTTGTCTTTGCAGAAAAATTCCTTTTTAGGCAAACCATGTACCAAGTTACTTTTAGCCAATTTATTCATTGTCTTAAAATTTACATGACACATACATTTATACCAAAGTGTTGACTCATCACTATCAGTTTTGGAAAGAAAGCATGATACTTCACCCATTGGGGAAGTATTGTTCATATCCACCTTGTACATATCTCCTTTCCTGGTTTGAGGATAATGCACTCATGCTCTGTGAAAAGCATCTGGTGCTTTTGATCACAGAATTGAGAAACACTTAACAGATTGTGTTCAAGCTGTTTGACAAAGTTAACTTTGTCAACTTTTATCTTACCATTGGATATACTCCGTCTGCCAGAAATATATCCTCCGGCCTCACGTCAAATTGGACAGGACCCCCATCATAGTGTTGAAACTGTTGAAGGAGAGATCTGTTCCTTGTCATGTGCTTGGAGCATCCATTGTCTACAATCCAGACATTGTTGTTCTTATCATATGGATGTCCCTACACATAAGATAAGATTATTAGTTTTCATTGGAGACCCAAGCCTTATTGGTCTTGGGTTCCTCCAAAGATAGTGACATAATTGAACGAAAACTTAAGCATGGGGGTTCAATGGATGTCTTTGAAGAAGAGGTTTGTGCTGCAACATCTTTCTTGATCTTCCAATCCATCCTTTGGTTGATCGTGGAAGATGTACTTGTAGAGCTTTTGCAGCATGGCATTCTTCCGAAGCTTCTATCTTTTCGGAAGAAGCCTTCACCACCTTTTCTTCTGAAGCAGTCTTCTTCTGGGATGGTTTCAAGGAAATTTTCTTGTTCTTCAGAATTTTAAGTGCTTTTGCTTCCAAAGCCATTTTCCCTTCGGAAGAAGGAGTTTCTGACTCCTTCTTTTCTAAAATTATTTGCATAATGTGTGCTAGCGGGATTGTAGTAACAATCTTTAGCCATGTGGTTTTGTAGACCACACATGATGCATGTAATGTTAGTCTTTTGGGAGCTTGTAGGTTGCTGTTTCTTAGTCTTTCTCTCTTTGTCAGCAACCTTTCCCTTCAACTTGTGATCCTTTGGTAGAACAGGAGTGCTGGTATTACATTCCTTTCTTGAATCAGAAGTACCTATCACCTGGAATCCAGCTGAGATAAAAACACCCTTTTGTTTTGGGTCAAGCATCAACTTAAACTCAGCCACTTTCTTAGCAGTTCTTTTGGCAGCTTTAGCTCTACTTCTGCAGGCTTTGGTGGTAAGGGTTTGATCTTCACTGGAGAGGTGGGTGGATTGACCTGTTCCTTCCCTTTGGTGGCCACTATTGTTGCATCATTCTTCAACTCATGTGAAGATAGGTCAGCAATTGGGACCTCTTGCTCTTCAGTACCACATCTAGGTTGTTTTATGGTGACAAGCTGGGCTTGAGCCTTAGACAATTTGGATACTAAATCCTTTATTTGAGTCTTGTAATTGATGTGTTCATGTTTTAATAAGGAAACAGTTTTCCCTAACTCTTCAATTTTCTTTAGGTAGTCAGATTCTGCCCTTTTAAAATCAGATTTCAAAACATTTAAAGACTCATATCAGATTTAATTTCCTTATTGTAGACTGATATAATTTAACCTTAGCTATACAAGTAGGAGTACAAAGATGTTCATATACATGGTTATCATCTGTTCCGGCCATGAGAGCTTGAGCAGGAGTCATATCCTGAACCATAAAGCTCCAGTCAACTTCTTGAGCCATTGTAGTTGTTTCAGTTGACTTTCTGGTGGGCTTTGATGAAGAGGGATGTGTGGATGCCTGTGGGGTTCCCGGGTTTGATTTGGGAGCCTTGCATTCCCTAGCAAAGTGACCAAGTTAGTTATAGTTGTAACATTTGGCCTAGGTCTTGTCAAACCCAAACTTGCTGTCAGTTGGGTTTTGAGGGAATTGCCTTCTAGTTCTCTTAAATAACTTCTTCGCTCTGTAGCTTAAAAGAGCCATCTATTGGACGATGTCCACATACTCTACATCGTCAGGACTAAATCACTCTATATCATCAAAAGGTTAATGAAAATCACTAAAGTGCCCACTTCCTGAGACAATGGCACAACTATCCTGAAAGGAGTTATGCTGAGCCTGTTGAGACCTTGGAGTCTCAAGGAAAGGGATGTAAGGTCCAGAAGAGCAGGATGGCTGTTGATTGTATGTCAGGTATTGCTAAGGTTGTGGGGGTACTGAGCCTTCAGCAACCATTAAAGTGTTGCTAGCAGGAAGACTCAGAGGTCTGCTTGTTTGGTGGCCCTTCTTACTCTCCATCTCCAACCGGTATCCATCAAGGATGCTGTAGAGTTCAGTCATGGTAAGAGTGTTCAAGTTCTCTGTCCTCTTGATAGAGACACAGTAAAATGTCCACTCATTTGGAAGAGTACTCATGAACTTTCTTGTGAGATCTCTGAGTTCAGGAGTGATCTTCACAGACTGAAGTGAAGAAATAAGATCCATGTACCTGAAATACTGCTGGCTGAGGGTATCTCCAGCAATATAAGTGAAGTTCTCAACTTGCTGCTTCAGTGAGTCAGTCTTAGAGTCGTTGGAGCTTGAATACATCTGAGCAAGTGCATCAAACAATTCTTTAGCAGACTTACAACACTCAAACCCCACCAAGAGGGAGTTGGGTATTGCAGTCATCAGAATAGTCATAGCATTGCTATCGATGTCCATTTTCTTTTGGTCCTCGTCAAAATAATCTTCAGCAACTTTTTCTATCATGGTACCGTTTCCACCAGGTGATGCCACCTTTGGTTTATACGGGCCGTTGACAATGGAGTTCCACATTTTGCTATCTTGGTATCTAATGAATCCTTCCATTCTTCTCCTACAAGACCTGAAGTTTTCAGGAGTAATGATGGGAGCTTGGTCACGGTTCCCATCTCTACTTCAGATTTGTTAAAAGCCATTTTGTGAGAGCTATAAGGAGGAGTGAAAAACAGGTTGATTTGGATGGTTAGATCTCACAATCAAGAGCCTAAAAAGCTCTGATACTAATTGCATGATCGGTTGTGTCACTAAACACTTAGTTTTCTCTCAAACTCACTTAAGCAACACTCTCGATGAAAGCATAATCTTTAAGAGTTGTTAACAATATAATAAGTAATAACAAAACACAAGAAGTAATTTTCAAGGTACTTGCATATATTGCTTCTCAACTCAAATATTACAAGACTCTTACAAGCATGTTCTTATGAGTTACAATGAGAGACTATATATAATACTACCTACAGCCGGATATACTTTGATACCAGCTGGAATCCTCTAACTAAATCAAATACTACAAAGCTATAATTTAAGGTATCTCAGATAAGACTTTATCTGAGATATGGTAGTCAGGACATGTCACTGACTTACATTTTGTCACCAACTAAAGTTGGTAAGTTGTACTATCAATAAATGGTGAACACTGGAACAAAGTATGGTCAACTACATGGTTCTTTGAGAAAACACCATGCTGTAAAAGGTTTGCAACGGAGTGTCAGAGACCATACTTATGTCCACTGGTTCATAGTAGTGTCTTCTGAAGGTTAAATGGCTTTGGAAGAACAAGTACTTCCGAAGCCACTTATACGTCAGAAGAGGCTGCTTCTTCCGAGGCTTGAGAACTTCTTCTTTCTTCATACTTCAGAAGTGGTCTTCTAATTTCTTCCTTTGAGACTTCATCTTCGGAAGTGAATACTTTATCTTCGAAAGTAGAGCTTTGCCTTTGGAAGTGGAACATTTACTTTGTCTTCGAAAGAACTCTACTTCCTTCCGAAGTTTCACACTTGGCTTCGGAAGCCTTTGTAAGCAGCACCAAAATTTGTCTAAGTGATTTGGTTTTGGTTGCACCAGCCTTCTTCTTGATCCAACAACTTTGTAGTAACTAATGATTACTCAAGATAATCTTGGGCGATGTTTTTAAAAGCCAAGTTAGAGACATTTGAATAATTCAAGCATCCAGTCACTACATTGGAATCACTTTACAAGTTGAAAGTACGAAAGATTCGATCAGACAATGGAACAGAGTTCAAGAATCAGTGGATGGAGGCATTCTGTCAAGAGAAAGGAATTGTTCATCAATTTACTTCTGCCTGCACTCCACAGATGAATGGGGTTGCTGAAAGAAAGAATCGGAGCTTGATAGAGACAACAAGGAAAATTTTAGCTAACTCTAAATTGCTATTCAATTCTAGAATGAGGCGGTGGTAATGCATGCTACACACTCAATCGAGTCTTAGTGGTCAAACGTCATGGAAAAACGTGTTATGAATTGCTCTAATGACGTAAACCCAACTTGGAATATCTAGAACTTTTTGGAGCACCGTGCATGTTATTAAAGAAAACTCAGACTGGGAAGTTTTGTGAGAAGGCAGAAGAAGGTATCTTTCTAGGATATAGTATACCGGACAAGATTGTTTATAACAACAAAACGGGTCAGGTAGAAGTGTGGTGCAATGTTGGTGTACAAAGATACACCACCCCCTGCTGGCAAAGGACCTTCCTTCTTCTTTGACTATGACGGATTTTTCAAGTCCTTCAATATACCTCCTTCATATCCTGATGATGAGTTATTTGCTCGAATGATGTACGATGTTTTGAATACTCCTCCACTAGACCCGACATCATCGATTCCATTAGACGATACTTCTAGCCCTTTAGGGGGAGAGCTTGAGGTGTATGAGTCTTCCTCTAATGATGAAGCATTTGAGACTGCAAATGTGGACCAGGAGGAACAGGTTCCCACTACCGACGGTACACAAGCATCTAATCTTGATGCCCTAGAACTTCTGAACCCCATACTCCAACAGCCATAGAACCTGAACTTGGGATTCAAAATCTGGATAATAACATAGCTCTTCCACCACTCCTGGAACTAGAGTTAATGTGCATCATCCCTTGGACAACATTATTGGGGATATTCTATCAGGAGTTCAGACACGAAATCAGCTATACTCAACTGATTATGCGCGGTGCTTATCGATGTTTTGTGTCTTAATTTAAGCCAAAATATGTAAGTGAAGCTTTAAATGATGAGGCATGGGTTAATGCTATGCAAGAAGAACTCCTTTAGTTCAAGAAGTTAGGAGTATGGAATCTTGTGGACAGACCAAAAGGTGCCAAGGTGATTGGCAATAAATGGGTTCTTAAGTGTAAAAAAGATGACCAAGGGGTTATAATCAGAAACAAGGCTAGGCTTGTTATTCAAGGGTTTAGAGAAGCTGAAGGCATTGACTCCAATGAAGTGTTTGCACCTGTGCCAAGGATGGAAGCAATACGTATATTCTTAGCCTATGCATCCTACATGAAGATCAAAGCTTATCAATTGGATGTGAAAAGTGCATTCTTTCATGGTGAAATCCGTGAAACGGTGTACGTCAGTCAACCCAAAGGATTAAATGATCCTTATCATCGGGATAGAGTTTATAAACTGGACAAGGCTCTTT
Organism: Flaveria trinervia; assembly: GCA_025506515.1. Lineage (NCBI taxonomy): Eukaryota > Viridiplantae > Streptophyta > Magnoliopsida > Asterales > Asteraceae > Flaveria > Flaveria trinervia. The sequence goes on along the minus strand of CM046458.1, from coordinate 16,783,868 downwards.
ACGGACTTCATCAAGCCCCTCGAGCCTGGTATGAGAAACTCTCTAGTCATTTGCTGAAAAACGGTTTTCGCAGAGGGGTTATTGACTGCACAAATGATTATGATATACCTGTGTGATTCCATATGAATCTTTCCGGATATGATAACATTAAATTGAAGCTGTTCTGCTCAGGAGGAAAAATCAGTTAGATGATGTCTAAAAGGTTTCAATCCACCTCAAACCAAAAACACAAAAATATGTCTTGTTTTGTTTTAATTCAAGTTTTTTTCTATTTTCATTTTCTTATTTGCATCGATGTTGGACTATATAACTAGAGGAACTCTGTGAATCACTAATTAAAAGGATCACGTCTGAGGTGATAAAATGTTTTTCTGTTAAAAGGGTCATCTCTGAGATGATCATTGGTCATAATGTTATATGTCAAAAGTTAGATTTTGAGTGTATGGAAATGTATGAGGTCAAACTCATAAGTATGAGCCAATCACACGATTGAATCATAAATATGAGCCCATTGCACGATGGAACCATAAATATGAGCCAATCACCCGATTGGACCATGAGTATGGGCAACCATGCGATTGGATCACAAGAATGAAACAATTGTATGACTGGATGAAAAAGTCTGAGCCAGTTGCACGAATGCATCAAGCGTATGGGTCCAGTTGCACGGCTGAAACCTAAAACATATAAATAAGGGGCTCAGTCAGTCGTATATACCCCTACCACCCTTCAAAAATCTTAAAACCGCCCATACCCAGACACTCTGCCAAATTTTTAATTGTTGTGATTACTCTCCAAAATTATACTGATTGATTTCCCATTCATCTTCAGGTATTTAGCAACTAAAATCGGTACAAATGACTGGATTAATCGGACACACAATGACCGAAAGTGTTAAACTCAAAGAACCGAGACTATACTCTAAAATAGACCACTTAAATAAACACAAATGTTGATTTAAATGATAATAAGTGCTATTTTGAGTCCCTGCGATCCTAATGAATCTAAACACGAAGTGTAATATAACATTTTGACCAAGATCTGAGTTAGAGTGTCGAACAGAGCAAGATGCGAATAGAAACTCCATATGAACCTCAGTCGCACGATTGAGCCATGCGCATGATTCAATCGCATGAGTGAATCAATCGGTGACTCAGTCACACAACTCACTCAACCGTACGGCATAGCTTATGAATAAGTTCAGTTGCAAGCTCAAACGTATGACTGAACTCAGTCGCAGGCTCAATGGTACGACTGAACTCAGTCGTATGTTTCAATCGCACGATTGAAACAGTTGATCAAAATCAACTAAAATTCAACTGTTATCTCTTATGCGCAAATCTAATGTATATGTTTCTTGTGTTGCAGCAATATGGCTAAGAGATGGACTATGAGCACTAAGCACAACATCTGTGCTCATCTGGATGCTATATCCTGGAACGCTTCTGAGTTCACTGGGATCATAGCCTTTCTGCAAAGATCGAGGATCTACAAGGCTATTTCTACACCATGCACATCGTATAGATCTTTGCAGCAGATAACGCTGTAGTTGATCAGTTTGTTGAACCCCACTGTATCCAAAGCTCTATATTCGGACAGGAGATTGAGATCATTGAAGACGACCTGAGGAGGGTCTTGGATCTAGGTGAGGACGGAGCCTACCCAACCAAGCTGCATCCCCTAACTGTTCGGGGATGTTTTCTAAGGATCAAGTACGCTGGGACATCAATGCCGGTGTGCTGAACAAGAGAAACATGTGTCCTTAGTTCAAGTACTTGGCATATGTGATCCTCAAGTGCATAGCTTCCAGGCGTGGAGGATTTGATGAGATGTGTAACCAAATCCAGAATGCATACGTTGCACTGGTACTAAACCACCCATTCAGTTTCTCCTGCATGTTGTTCTCCTACTTGATAGAGAACATTGCGGCCAAAGGCAAGGGAGGCTTCTACATGTATCCACGTTTCTTGCAGATGATTATAGATGAGAAGCTTCATATGTTGCCTAAAGAGAAGGACAATCCAGTTATTCTAGAGTGATGGATGACACCACTTTAGGAAAGATGAAAGTGTATCGGGGGAAGCAGGTGAAGCCCCCGGTTAGGAGATTGTTTGGGCATCTAGCCTATGAGGATTATGTTGCACCCTCTTGTAAGAAATGGCGTCATGATGATAGTGATTCTGATGTTGTGCCCATAGTGGTTCCTGTTGAAAAAGAGGACAATGGCGATGACGACCATGATGACGGTCAAGGTGGTGGAGATGCTGGCCCAGTCAAGGTGGTGGACGATGACGATGACGACCATGGTTCTTACTAATGGCTTAAAATGAGCTTGTGATGGCTTCTGTCAAGAGGATTGAGGGGTTGGAGAAGAAGAACAAAAAGCTAATGTTGAGGTTGAAGGGAACCAAGGGTGAGCCCCTAAAGATTAAAGATGATGGTCATGATGGTGGAGATGATGATGATGAGCTTACAAATGATGAATCAAAAAAAGATGATGATGATGAGGAAGTGGGGCCAAGTGGAAAAGGAAAGGGAGATGATAAGGATGATTATGATGATCAAGAAGGTGATGCATCTACATCAGCCTCAACTCAAGCAGCAATGGAGAGGTGCTCAAAAAGAGCCGGGTCCTCCGCAGCTCCAGCTGAGGAGACACATGATCAGGGCAAAGGAAATGCTCCAAAAGCTGATGATTATGATGTTCTTCCCCTTTAGCAAGTCAAGACTAGTTAACTATGATTCTTGACTTGCAAGGGATTGTGCAAAGGTAAGTGAGCTACACTCTAGAAGAAGGAGAAATTATTCATGACCTGACTGACGAGCAGCTCGCCGAGATGTTTAGACTGAATCCAGATGAGCTTGTCAAAGATGCTCCAGAAGCGGATGTTTTGAGTGATAAGGAGATAAAAGATGTGGATGAGATAGAGATAGAGGATGTCAGAGGTCAGCACTATCCTCAGTACACTGACCCTGAGGGCAACGTTATCCCCTACTTGGGTGAAACTTTTGGCAGTGATACTTTTGAGAAGTTGGAGGAGATGGAGAAAGAAAAAGAAAAGGATGAAAGTAAAGCGTAGGCTACAGATGCTAATGTTGATTTAATGAAAGCTGAATGGGCAGCTAGTTTTGCAGAATTGAAAGCCCAACGCGCACCTCCAAAGCTAAATGCCTACACCAGACTTTACCGAGTCAAGAGACATCAGAAAATGTCAGCCAAGATCATCACGTGGGCCTATTTTGAAGACTTGGATGTCTATGCTGTGAAAGGAGAGAAGGGGATTGAGTACTTCAAATATCCACATGATCTGAAGACTCTTCCTGGTTTTGAGCTGAAAAGGCTGGCCAGTTTAGACCTTTTGTATGCCAACCAAGGAAGATGTAGGGATGGTTTGAGACAACGCTTAAGAAAGAGTACCACACCAGATGGGTAAACTTTAGACCTCAACAACCTAAGAGGTTCATTCATAAGTCAAAAGTTGACCCTATATCTGGAAGGCCTAAAGTAGTGTTGAAGTGGAGTCCCCTATGCATAATGTCTAAGATTCCCTTACGGGAGATGCCTCAAGACTTAACTGCACATTTCAAATGGTGGTATTATGATTGGAGGATGGGGGAAAATGTCATAGTTCTGAACAGAGAAGGAAAGATTAAGACTATCAGGGTATTTGATCCAATGTGGCTTACCAACTTGTCTGCTGATGATGTCTACACTCTATACAAATGGGCACTATTCCATGACACGCAAGATATTGTACAAGCTCTACAGTTCCAACATGTTATAAGACTCTGCTTCGCATTTGAGATACACGCGGGAGTCACCAGAGAAGAGAAGTACAAGAAATTTCAAGAGCATGTGAAGAATGTTAGAAAATAGGATAAACTAGGTCCAAGGGGGAATTTGTTGATACATCATGTACCTAGTTTGTGCATGTAAAAGCCTTCGTTTCTTACACATGTGTAATGTAACTTTTCAATGAAATATGATATGCATTTGATGTTTATTTGTCTTTGAATATTTTATATTATTATTTTATTTGGTATAACTCATATGTATGAACATCATATATCGGTTTGAGGTTGTTGTTCATAAGTTCTAAGTCAATAATGATTGAGAAATGTGTTCAACCTAGTCGGGTGATTATTCATGCTAATGGAACATACTTATGGACCATACACATGAATGAATCATACTTATGGACCAGTCGCACGACTGAACAAGGAGATTAGATCAGTCGTATGACTGAGACATAAGATTGATTCAATCGCACGACTACACTTCAGTCGTGCGTATGAATCAATTGCATGAGTCAGTCGCACGACTGAACCATGCTAATAGCACATAATTCATGGAAAAAAAGACTTTGAATATTCACAAACCCTAGCCATACAGACCATCATAAATAGCCAATCTAACTTCATAGTTTGTTCTTGATCGATTTCTAATCAATTCTTAATGTTTGTTTCATTGTTTAATCGATCTGGTTGTCATTCTCACTGATTGGGTCGCCAATCAAATAAGATTCCGCACAATTTGATCTGGTCTCACGCAGAATCTGTTAGTACTCCATATGAAAATGGTCCTAATAGAACTCACCTTAGCAGCTCTTGGGTATGAATTCCTTCATAACCCGAATGCAAATTGAGTTCTACCACCTAGAAACCCACCAAACACACACAACCGAACACACACAACCGAACACACACAACCGAACACACACAACCGAACACACAAACACATATAAGCATACAACCAAGGCACAGGCTGGTTAAGAAAAATCAAAAACACCAAATTCTTACCTTGAATTCAGATTTTTCTTCTTGTTCTTCAAATATCCGAATGTTTTAGCACATTTCTTCACTCTCTCTCTAAAACCCGAATGGAAAGGTGTGGTGTGACCATTTAGGCGACCATACCGCCTTTATTCACCAACTTTGAAAGTTTTTGTCCTTTTGTAACTCCAGGATAATCACACTTGAATCAAATCATGAAGATTATAGATCAAAATATGATAATCATAATTAAAACCCCTTTGATCTTCAATTAGATTGCAAATAATTGTTTACAAATAATCCCTCAATCAATTGGTCATTCAACCATCAACAACGCTAATGACATATAACTTATTTATAGTCTAGACTAATATTCACTAATTGCATGTAACTCCCTAGACTTAGGCTAATTAATGCAAATTACATATTAAGCATAAAAATGACTAAATACAAGATAAAATTTTATTTTGTTCACACAAAATAAATTTATTACAATATAACTCTTAGTCATCTAAATCTTCAATGTCTCGTCTCGGTTTCTCATCTCGAACGTGTCGGGTTTGACTTTTTTGACTTTGACCGTGACATTGACTTTTGATGACTTTCACTGTGTTGATGATATAGACTATCTTTTCCAGCTCCAACACCTTTTGACACTTTTAACCCCTTAGCTTGGGTTAAATTGCATTTCTTTTTTTTCCTCCACTTTTGTTCTTTCTTCATGTCTTTAAAAATAACCGGGTGTTACATTGCACGACTGATTTTTGATTGTATGGCTGAAAATGTCATGGCTTTGAAGAAGGACAAATGGTTGCTATACCCAAGATTAATTCAGATGATTATAGATAATGCTATTCCAAATATTCCAAGGCATGGAGAGATTAAGAGATTGGTGCAGATGAACACCCGTATATATGCAGACTGTTGTGCTATGAGCCATGATTTTAGCAGGAAAATCACTCACCTTTGGGAAAGCATATACCCTCCGGAATGATGGAATTATAATAGGAGTGTTAATGAGCCGGAGGAGAAAAGAGCAGAATAGATTAGACTAAAACAGACTGAAGCTGTCAAGAAGAGGAAAATATACGCGAAAGAGAATGACTATGATTTTGAAGAGGAAGTTCATGAGATGGTAGAGGAAGCCAGAGCAGAGAAAGAGAATAGATCTAAGAAGAAAGTAGATGTGGGGGAGACTAAGAGGAGAAACAAACAAAGACATCAATCTTTCACTAAGCCTACAAGGAGGGAAGAAAGGGCAGGTTTGGATGAGGATGTGATCAGAAACCTCAACTCTTCTCTTGCAAATGAATTGAGCATGATTCAAACCAAGCTTACCAATCAAGAACTAAGGGAAAGAAGGAAAGATGAGATGATTAAAGTGATGACAAGCTTGATGATAGATCCGCAAAGATTGATAAAGAGACTACGGATTGAGGTGAATGAACTAAAGAAAGCTGCTGGCCTGCCCAATCAGCTAACTCAAACTAAGTTAGATGATTTAACTGATACCTCCAAATACACATTTCTAAATGTGGGTACATCTACTCGGGCAGGAGAAGGCATGTATGGTACTGCAACTGAAGAGGTTAGTGGATTGGGTTTGAGGCAGGATGTTGAGAAAGAGACTGAGGAGGAGGAAATGTGACTGTAGAGAATGTGGAGCAGGTGTATGAAGCTGGATTTGTGGATATTGGGATGAATATTGATGATTTTGGTGGAGAAGAGGTATTCCCTAAATAATCGAAAGCCATTGAGAAGTCTATTGAGAAGGGGTTGATGGATAAAGAGGAAGATGATGAGCAGTTAGTCGATTATGACTCGGAGACTGAACATTTTGAAGTACGAAAGACCACTAACATATGTATTCAAGAAGGCAGAAGATGAGAATGATGTATTTGAGATGTTAAAGGATGATTGGCTTGTGAAGTAGAAGGTGATTGAAAAGCTAACTCCCTATTTTTAGAATTTACAAGGGTTGAGTAAGAAAGAGACGGACAAGAAGATTATCAGTTGAAGTATAACCCTAGCCTCAAGATGTTTATGATCAAGAAGAGAGGGGAGGGATTACGTACATGCATAAGAGGAAGGCATTCAAGACCTTGCCAAAATAGGATTTGAGTAGTTTGGCTGTGTTGCCACTATTGAATGCTAATCTAAATGAAAAAGCCATGTTGCTAGAGAAAGAGATACAGAATGGTCTGAACGATAATTTTGAGTCATTTGGGTTTATGAAGGCTGAAAAGAGAAGGTCAAAGAAAATAAAGATTGGGAGACTGGTAAATGGAAGATTGTATTAGGGTGAAGCCCAAAAATAGTGAATATGATAAGGTTGTTAGATCCTAAACCCTTGAGATTACAACAGTTTGAAAATGGTTCTATGACAACAACACACGGGAGGCAGTGATCAGAGTGAAGGGTGGAGTTGAATACAGATTATTTGACCCTATGGAGATATTTAATGTCTTTGATGAAGTTTTGGAGACTCTCTATGTTAATATATTAAGGCAGGGGTAGGGGAGAAGACTAGAAAGGAAGCCAGTCTATCATGACTATTGCTAATAAAGTAATAGGAGTGAGAGCGGAAATAAAAGAGTTGGCAAAGAAAGTAAGGGTAGATGATGAGATTAGAATGGATGTGTAGGATCTTACTAAGAAATTTTCTAAAGCTAGTGCACGGGCAGAAGTAACTCATGATGTAGGAGCTGACCAGGGAGAATTAGTGGCTGAAGCTTCCAAGGATGATGCTACAGGAACTAGAAAAGAGTCATTAGAGGCAGCGGTAGAGATTGGAGCTGATCAGACAAATCAAGACTAATGAAGACGGTATGTTCCAACCAAGGGGGAGTATTGTAGATCTTGTTTAGGTTGGACTCACTTTAGTTTTGATTTTGTTTATATTTCATTGTAATAGGTTTAATGTTAGTTTACTTTTGTTAGTTTTTATTTTGTTTAGTTTTGCTTCCCAGTGAAACTATGAGCAAAAATGTAGTTTCGCTCATAGTCAGTTGTTTAGTTCACCCGGTGAAACTATTGTTTCTGCCGGGTGAATCTATTGTTTCGGCAACATAGTTTCGTTGACAATGAAACTGTCAGCGAATCTATGACTTGTATATATAGTTTCCATAATCTAATATTTTTGTTGCAAGAGACTTCTGTAAGCTGTCATTTCACTGAAATATTTGAGCTTTATTTCTATTGATTGTACTGGATCCTTGATTGTTTATGGTTGAATACTTGGTGGTTTTGATCATTCTTCTTCATCTTCATTTTTGGCTTTTATGTTTGATATTGAAAGTTTAAACATATCAATGTACTGTAAATGATCAAATGGACCAACCAAGCATCAATGCTCTTCACAGAACATGGTGCTTAATCCACAAACTAGGGATGATCATTCCTTGGAATTGGTGCTTCTTGATCTCGTAGGAAAGGGGATAGTACAAGCTAGATATGAATAATGCTTCCCCACTAGGTTAAGTATCATGTTTTCTTTTCAAAGCTGATAGTAATGAGTCAACACTATGGCATAAACGTATATCTCATGTCAATTTTAAAACCATGAACAAACTGGTTAAAAATAACTTTGTACATGGTTTTCCTAAAAGGATTTTTTTGCAAAGAGAATTGTGTTGCATGCCTGAAAAGGAAGCAACATAGAGCATCTCATAAATCCAAAGTTGTTAACTCTATCACCACTCCATTACACTTATTGCACATTGATCTATTTGGTCCCACAAGTATAATGAGCATTTGAAGGAGAATCATACTGCCTTGTGATTGTTGATGATTTTACAAGATTTACATGGGTCTTCTTTTAAGAACTAAGGATGAAACTGCTGAAATGTTAAATCTTTTATTAAAAAATTGAAAATCAAATTGATCACAAAGTTAAGATAATTAAAAGTGATCAGGGGACTTAGTTTAAGAATCATGTTCTTGACTCATTCTATAACTCAAAGGGGATTGCCAGACTATACAGTGCTCCGAGAACTCCTCAACAAAATGATGTTGCTAAGAGGAGGAATAGGACACGGATTGATGTTGCTTGGACCATGTTAGCTGATTCAAAGCTACCTCTAACATTCTGGGCTGAGGCAGTTAACACTGCATGCTATCTGTAGAACATGGTTCTTGTAGTTAGGCACATGGAAACCCCTTATGAGCTATGGAACAAGAGGCCAGCATTCATTGGCTTTCTAAGGTCCTTTGGCAGCAGGTGTACCATACTTAACACAGAGGAAAATTTGGTAAAATTAGCTGAAAAGTTGGATGATACTATCTTTGTTGGATATTCCTCTAACTCTATTGCTTATAGAGTTTATAACATCAAAAATAAACAATTTGAGGAATCATCTAACAATTTGTCAATGAGCACACTCCTTGTGTTAGAGGGAATGGACCTGATCATATTTTTTATTTAGAATTGTTCCCCAACTATTCTAATCCCTCTTATGCGAATGTTTCAGCTGGAACAGGTACTCAACGTGACTCTGATGATGATCAACTGTTTGAGTTACCTAGACCTTGTTCAAGTTGTCCAAGAGTAGCTAAAGATCAAGCTCCCACTATCTTAGATTTGACAACATAAATATTTGAGGAGATAGTGGATCTTTAACTAGTGGTCCACCTACACGAAACTCATCTGGTAACACCGTACAACTCCAAGCTGATGAAAGCAACATCTTGAAGGAACCGAAAACTATTAATACTACTTCGTAGCCTACATATGATGATGTTGTTTCCCATTCATTCAATAAGTCCCCATTGAATGAATTTGAAACAATAGCTGGTCCAGTGTTCAAGCTCCTTAGCAAATATGTCCAACCTGGATCTATTCTTGCAACTAGAGGTGATTCCTAGGCTCAAGATTCACAACACTCATCCAGCTGAGAACATCATAGGAGAAGTCTCTAAAGGTGTGAGGACAAGGGGACAAACTCACAATGGGAATGTCTGCTTGTACTCATGCTTTCTATCTCAGATGGAACCCAAGAAAGTAGAAGAAGCCTTAAAGGATAGTAGGTGGGTTAAATCAATGCAAGAGGAATTACTACAATTCAAAAGACAAAAGGTTTAGAACCTATATCCACTACCATCTGGTCAAGTACCAATAGGAACCAAATGGGTCTTTAGAAACAAGGCAAATGGTAGAGGCTTGATAGTCAAGAACAAGGCAAGACTGGTAGTTCAAGGATATACCCAAGAGGAAGGAATTGATTACACTAATGTCTTTCCACCAGTTGTAAGACTTGAGGCAATAAGGATCTTTCTTGCTTATGCTGCATCCAAGAATTTTACTATCCACCAACTTGATGTTAAGTGGTTCCTTTCTATATGGGGATATAGATAGGGAAGTCTATGTGTGTCAACCTCCAAGATTTGAAGTCCACAGCACCCCAACTATGTGTGCAAGTTGGATAAAGCTCTATATAGGCTGCACCAAGCACCTAGGCTGTGATATGAGACTTTTTCTCAATTTCACTTGAAAAATGGCTACACTAGATGCACTATTGACAAGACTTTAATCATAAAGAATTATGGGAAATACATTTTGCTCGTTCAAGTCTATGTTGATGATATCATATTTCGTTCTTCAAATGACCAAATATGCAGAGACTTTGAGAGCGTTATGAAGAAGAAATTTGAGATGAGTTCCATGGGAAAGATGGATTTCTTCGTTGGAATTTAGGTAAAACAGATGAAGGAGGGTTCTTTATCAATCAATCTAAGTATGTATTCGACATCTTAGAAAGATTTGATATGAAAGATTGTAGCTAGCCAAGTAACCCATACTTAGAAATCACAATCTTTGTCCTGACTCTGAGGGGGAGGATACTGATCAACATTAGTATAGGGCAATCATCGGGTCTCTGATGTATCTCACTACAAGTAGACCTCATATCATGTTTGCGACATGTATTTGTGCAAGATATCAGGCTGCTCTGAAGGTGTCTCACCTAGTTGCTGCCAAGACAATCCTTAGATATCTTAAATGAGCACCTAAAGTAAGCCTTTGGTATCGAAGGAACAACAATTTCAATCTCTATGGTTATTTTGATAGTGACTATGGTGGCTGCAACATCAACAAGAAATTAACATCACGAGGATGTCAATTTCTTGGTGGAAGGATTATCTCATCGCAATGCAAGAAGCAATCTTGTGTCTCTACATCTACTGCTGAAGCTTAATACATTGCTGGTGTAAGTTGTTGTGCTCAGCTGTTGTGGATTCAGAATCAGATACTGGACTATGGGTTCAACTTCATGAGAACTCCTATCCATATTGACAACAATAGTGCTATCTCCATTACTGAAAATCCAGTGAAGCACTCCAAGACAAAGGATATTGACATCAGGTATCATTTCATAGAGATATTCATGAGAAAAATCTGATTAAGCTAATCAAAGTTGATTCAAATGAACAATATGCTGATTTGTTAACCAAAGCCTTTGATAAAAGATTTAAGTATCTCATTACATCTATTGGGATGATAAACATTGATTAGTCTATCTCCTTTGAAAACCTTTTCAAATATGCAATGTCTTTTGTCAAATCAATCTAAGCCTATTACATAAGGTTATCTCTGAAATCTTTTAAGTATAGATTCTTCCAAAGATAATTAACACTTGGAGGATGTTTCAAATATCTTCCGAAGCAAAATTTCTCCAAGGGAAATCTTCTTCTCGGAAGAATTTTTAGTCTAGGAAAGAGCGACTGATAGTTACCGGTTCTATTTCCGAAGCTTATAAATTCTTCATTCGGAAAGCACTTTACTCTCGGAATTAAGAAATCACCTTCAGAAGTTAAGTTGGCTTCGGAAGAAGGTTGCCTTCGAAATCTCGTATATTCGAAAGAAGACCTTACCGTGTAACATAAATCTTTGGGCACCACAACTGTGAAAAGGTAAAGATTTTCTTAATGATGTCGGAATATATTAAATGAATTTAACTTTGCCTCCCTTGTCACATCATACCCAACCATCACTTCACCTAATCCATCCGCCACTTTCACCTATTTAAATATTTTGACTTACCCATTTTAATCATTTTACCGATTTCACTACCCAAAGCTTTCTTCATCTCCAATTTACCCAAATCAAGATCATTTCTCTGTTCTTCTCAATGGAGCTTAACCCCCAGCACAATCAAATCGCATTCTTGGATTTATCCATGGATGCTGACTTCTTTGAAATCTTCTCCTTTTTGACCCAATGCACTTACTTCACAATCCTAACTAAGAATTCCATTGTGTATTAAGACGATATGGCTAATTTCTAGGGGAATGCACAGATCATAACCTAGAATGGGGTTAGGGTTTTGAAGTCTAGCATTGGTGAACATGAATTGATCATATACAAATAGCTCATCAGAGAGCATCTCAAGCTCCATGATGATGGTTCACCGACGGAGTTCCCCAAGACTATTGTTGATGAAACTTATATCCTAATGGATATGGAGGTGATGTTAGTAGATCCACTATTTACAAGTTCAACTTCTCATACTAGTGGAAATTCCGACTACACATTGTCTTGCACTGGCTCTCCAACAAGTCAAAGGGATGGGATCAAATCCTATATGAACTAGGTTGTCTAGTTCGTGGTTGGTAAGAGGACTACCCTTTAACTACTCCAAATTTGTGCGGACCAATTTAATGGACAACCTTCAAGGGAGACACTCTAAATGCATCCCAGGTTCATCCAGCACCTAATCAACTATGAGTTGGACCAGAGCAAGCTTGTCTGTGCAGCTGCTCTTCCAGTCCCTCACATGAGGCTAACCATCTTTAAGATTTTGAAGAGGATGTCCACCAACTTCACCAAAAGAGACACTCCACTTCTACCAGGTATGATTGAGTGCATAGCTCCCAGTGACATCCCTGTTAACCCCACAGTGATGAACCCACACCAGCAACCACCCTCAAATTTCCAATTCTACCTTCTCAACCCATCAAATACACATATTAGAGATGCCCCAAACGAATCCTTGATCAGTCTACTCTAATTGATCAAGCCCCTTTTGTTCTACCCAAAAATACTAGAGTGGAAACATGGGCACCCACTCAGTCTGAGGTCTCACCATCCTTCACAATTGACCTCAATATGGGATTTGAGTTTCCTCAGTCTCAATCCCCTGAGCCGGAAACCCAAGCTGATAGCCCTAAGGGTGAGTCTCTATACTCTCCTGAGAAGCCAAAAAGGGACAACCCTACCATAGGCTCAATGACAATAGATATTGATCAAAGTCTCGGGTCACTAGGTATACGTTACATATCCATTACTGACCTATTGATAAGAACTGATAAGGAGATTATGACTCTTCTTGGCAATGAAGTTCATCCATAATACCCTCTTAAGGGTCAACATAGCCTAGAAGGACATCTTATCTCTAGCCCCCATCATCAAAAACCTACTGAGGTGAGTCCCATTGAATGGAAGGCACTCATGTAAATTCAGTTGCCACTACTAAGGAGCCTCATTGATCCTCAGGACAGTGCTAACATTTCTTAGTTTGTCTATGGCCACTGTGCCTTTTGATGCCTCTGAAAGAGACATCATTAGGGATATGAAACCATGGTGCCAAGAAACCACATCTGGTGGTGAGGATGAACATACTAGGTATGTTACCTCATCTCCCCTTGATTCTTCAAAAGAAGATATGGGAAGTTTGAAACTCACAATTCAAGACCTACTTTCTAATGTCTCAAACCTTGAATCTAAGGTTAAAACTCTAGACGATAGGTCTGTCAATCAGTAACTTGAGATTGACAATCTTAAGGCTCAACTACCTGAGATATAGATTAAGACATCTGTTAGGCACGTCCCTATTCAATTCTCATTGACCTCTACCTCTAGCTCATCTAGCTCTCAAGATGTTGCTTATGAAAAGGGGGAGCGTGTCAGGAGGCAAACACATATGGAACCACAGGGTCAAGCTTTAACATTTCCAGCTTCAAGATACCCTGCTCATCAAGTAATAGTTTTTCTTAAGCTTCCTCCAATTGTTCTTCAAATAGATCAAAGGATGCTCCAAGATCTAAACAGGTTCTTCTTCAAGTTCTTGCTTGGATCTTCCATTGAACAACCAATCCTAATGTTGCTATTGCATACTTTGGAGTTAAAGAGCTTTAGAGTTGAATGCACCTTCTACCACTGTCAAAGAAGTTGGTCAACCTAAGGTCTACATCAAACTTGAGATTAATTTCTAAGGGGAAATGGAAATTGATGGCACAACAACTAAGACAGTTGGGATAGAGAGTGCATTGCCACAAACTTCCAAAGCAGAAGCCAAAGCCTCGGAAGAAGAATTTCAATCTTCCGAGCTGAGATGGAAGTTGCAGAAGGACTATTTTCCTTATCCGAGGATTGGTTATCACATATGCAATCCTAGAACTAGCATCTAAGGTGAACAATGAGGATTTTCTCAGCCAACCTCTCACTCAACAACTTGACTACAACAAGCTCCAACCACCATCTCTCAACCTAAAACTTCCATCCACGAACCCCCATAGTCTAGCACTTCCGAAGATGTCAAAGGAAAAAGGAAGATGACTACGGAAGAGCTTCAGGAGGAAGAAAGGTTAGAGAGCTTAAAAGGAAAGGGAGAGACGATCTGAAATATATTGTTTTTAAGACCTTTGATCATAAGTTAGTCAAATGTATTATGATCCCGTAGACTTCCAACTGGGAAGTTGTTAGCGGCAAGCAGTAAAGCAGCTACAGCCAACCAAGATGGTTGTCAACAACTGGAGAAGGGTGGAAATCATTAACAGGCTTGTCATGCTTGGATTGTCAGTGAAGAAGTGCTTTTGCTACCATTAGAGGAGCTAATTGAGTTTGAGAAAGCACCTTTCTGCCAATTGAATGAAGAGAAGAAGCAACCAGGATGGCCTTAGAAGAAGAGAGTGAGAAGAATGAAAGGGAGGTTTATTGTAGCTAAGGAGGAAAGGATAACTTTCCTGATCTCCAGGGTTTCTCTCAAGAGAATTTTCTCCACATAACAATGATATGATCTTATGGCTCTTCAACAAAGAGCAAGATCAAATAGAGAAGGAGAGGAAGAAAGCTACAAAGGAAAAACTGAGGGTGAAGAAGAAGAAGGAAGAAAAAGCTAGACTCGCTGCTGTCAAGAAGATAGGTGATAAGCATGGATGAAGGACTATCTCCGGGCTCATGGCTTCTCTAGTAGGCAGGTGGGTCCCATGTCTGAGAAGTCTTTGTAGTGACATGTCAGTGACATCAAGGATGACATTCCCTCAGGGAAAAGGAAAGATATGTATAGAAGGGGTTAGGGGATGATCTTCAAACAACACTTCAACCCTAACCACAACCTGAAACAACCCCTTTCCCATTTCCCATTAAAACTGAACCTACCTCTGAACCTTACACCCATGAACCTACACCATCCTCCATCCATGAACCATCACCACAACCACCTCTACTACCCATCTTCAAACCCAAAACACTTCCTAGAACCCAAACACCACTACCTACCGAACAACCACTAAAACCATCCCCTCAGCCTTCGAAACATCTCTCCTTATAGGAGTTTAAGGAGATCAAGATGAAGCTCACCAAGTGTACACCTTGAGCGACATCTCATGTGAGGAGTTTGTCAAATTGACTTATGTTGATAGCTCCTCATGTTTCGTCACAAGAGATCAATTCCTTAATCTACCTAGAGAACACTAGACCAAGCTACAAAACTCCATGGCCTTAACTCTGATTCCCTAAATTATGAAGAGAAGAAGCTAAGATGAAGACTAGTGACTCTACTAGATTCCAATAAAGGGGATAAAGTGCCAATTAATCCCCTTATGCCAAGAAAGAAGATCATCCAGTGGAGGTTCAAAGATCCTTCTCACAACTTTGTGGTTAGGAGAGAGAATATAGAAATAAATAGGCATAATGCCTTATCTCTGCTACACTTAAGCAGATTTGATATTGCTGAGTTAGCAGAGAAGCCATTCTCTAACCCCTCCAACTTCGAGATAGCTAATCAAACCAGGAATCAGCTAAGCAGCCTTTATCTGGTCAAGCTAACTGCAAGGATCAAGATTGAAGATGAGATGAAACTGAGAGAGGAGGAGAAAAGGAAAGGATCAGCAGCCAAAGGCAAATCCTTTATTCAAATGGTTGAAGGTCCCAAATTGAATCCATAGTTAGGTAGGAATATGACTATAACTCCCATCAACTAACTCTCTTCAGTGGGGCACAACAAAGGGTGCATGTCATTTAAGTGACCGACTTGATCTCATGTCCATTAATGACTTGTACAAACTTCTCAACACAACTTCACGGAAGAACAAAGAAAGAATAAACATCTTCTATCCCCGGTGCTAAAGGTTTTGAGAAGTAGGAATAAGTGAAGTTTTGGTATCATGAGCCTTGGGGGAGTTTGTTGGATCTAGAAAGGCTAGTGTAACCAAAACTATACACTTAGAGAATACTGGTGCTCCTAATAAAGGACTTCTGAAGCTAAGTGTGGAACTTCCAAAGGAAAATAAAGTTCTTCCAATGACAAAGTTCAAGAACAACTTCCAAAAGAAAACTCCAACTTCCTAAGACAAGGTCTTCTCTTCTGAATTTCAAGACTTAGAAGATTCAAGACAATGACTTCTGAAGAAGAAGTCCCCAAGACTCAGAAGAAGTAAGTCTCTTCGGAAGTATAAATGGCCTTGAAAGAACTTGTTCTTCTGAAGCCAATTAACCTTCGGAAGACACTGCTATGAGCCAGTGGACATAAGTATGGTCCTTCTGACACTACTGATATACTGCATGGCACTTTCTCAAAAGCCTATGTAGTTGACCATTGTTCACCTTTATCAGTTAGTACAGTTACTAACTTTAGTTTGTGACAAAAGGTAAGTCATGGACATGTCATGACTACCAAATTATTATCTAAGATACCTTATTTAGCTTTGTAGTATTTGCTTTAGCTATAGGTTTTCAGCTGGTATCCTCAATAGACTCACTATTGTTCATGTTCCCTCTTCCCTAACAATAGACTCACTATTGTTTGGCCACTAAAAGAACTAAAAACTTCTCTACCCTTACTCTCCGAGCTGTATGGTATCCTCAATAGTTACCAGATAGAGATGAACATGCAAAATCCATCTAGCATCTCTTCCAGCAATCAACAGAGTTCATCCGTACATGTGGTTAAGGGATAGTATACAACCATAACATCATCTCATCTTCTTCCCTAACAACTCACAAAAGGGCGATTTCATCAACTTCCTAGAGACACCAAGGGAGAGCTACATCCAAGGAAGCCCATTCCAAGAGACAAGCTAATCACTAGTCTCTGTGTTTACCGATTAAAGTTGTGGCAACTTTCTCTTCACTCTTAAAGAACTGGATTATATCCATCCATATGATCTATAGTATATAAAGATACTCTAGAAAATGGCTCTTCTCACTCATAAAGCCAAGAAGTTCTACAAGAGAACAAGAAGAGACTTTCCAAGCAATGTACCGAGTAGAAAGTTTGGACTATGTAAAAGCAAAATGAAGTGTTATATGTCAGGCCCTGTTCCCGAAACGCTTACAGTTGATCCTTCATCACACATAAAACATATATTTTTATCATCTTACGTAAAAGCGTTGCAGCGAAAACACTAAAAATAACATTTTCATTTCATCAAAATGCTTTTGCAAAATAATACAACCGTTCATTACACGATATCATTTTTACATTCATTACAAAAGCATTATAACAATGGATGCCATCGCAAAAGAACGGAGTAGTCGCCCCATGCCATACTCAGCAACATACATGTCAACTAGAAACACATCAAAGAAAACATACTTACTTCCTTTATAAAACCCTCCATTACTTCGTAAGCGGTCACACAACCTACATACATACAGGTATTATAATTAATCTTCCATTACGTTCGTTACCTTCTTTCATTCATTAGTCATCGCACGTTACTTAATCATTCGTTTCATTCATTCATAACATCATTTCTTCTGTTCGTTCATTTCATACATATCGCACTTTTCACACAAATCGCACCTTCGCATCTTCGTACCCAATGTACATATCGCACAAATGGCACACATGAGGTAGCCAAAACTGTACGCTACATAGCACATAGTAAATACCACATCGCATGTATCGGAGTAGTTACCAAAACTGAACTCCCATTGTGTGTATAGTCCCTCATGATATCCATAATACATATCGCACAAATCGCACCAATGAAGTGGTCACTAGACCGACTCCCCCTGCGTGTGTGAGAACTCTTAGGGTTTATCCAGATTCACACTCTTAGGGTTTATCCAGAATCGTACGCTATCTAATGGGTTAGCCAAATTACACGCTACATAATCACATGAGGTAGCCAAATTGCACGCTACATAGCACATAGTAAATACCACACTGCACGTATTGGAGTAGTTACCAAACGGAACTCCCTACTACGTCTATGCCCCTTATGAGTTAGCCAAGATCGCACTCTATAAATACACTCACAGTTGATCTAACAACTCTCATGAGTTGTGAACCTCCTGCCTTACTCGTGCAGCCATCCTTGCTCTCATTCATTCGTTCATGCTTACATTCATTCATTACGTTCCTCTTTTCATTATCTTCCACTTTATGTTACATAATTCTTTCATTACATTCATCAACATCAATGCAAAACATGGGAAGAAAATCATACATAATAATAAGGAACATAACAACATACAACATCAATCACACAAGGCAACATTGCACCCCCATAACATACATCATGCATAATCATACAACATGCACAAATACACAACGTCAACGTCACACGAATCATATGCATCACATCATATAACCATACGACATCAACCATCATGCATCACATCATCATCATCATCAACTCACCATCATACATTATCTTAAATCATCCATGCCCATCACATCATCTACCACCCCAAAGGTCCGAGCCTACATTTGCACTTTTTTGAAAGTCAGACAATACTATGGTCATTCAGGCGTATGGACCCTATTCGGTCGCATGGTCTTCCATACGTATGAAAACATTCTGGCGAATGGACATCCAGTCGCATAGTCTCCTCTCGCTCGCATATTCCCAAGCGAATGAACCTCAATCGTATGAAATCTGGGCGTATGGATCTCAGTCGCCTGACCTTCATGCGAGTGGCCCTCAGTCGCACACCATTCATGCATATGAATCTCAATCGCACAACTCACAGGCGTACGGACTCCTGTCGCATGACTTTCATCCGCATTTCATTCAGTCGCATGACCTTCAGTCGCATATCCCTCATGCGTATGACCCTCAGTCGCACCACTTTCATGCGAATGAACCTCAATCGCACTGCTTTCATGCGTATAGACCCAGTCGCATGCCATTCAGATGCATGGACCTCCATTCGCTCGCCTAGCCCTAGTTGATGCAGAATGCAGTTTATCCCGAACTGCAGCTACCAAGTTCGACCTCCAAACCTCTTCTAAGCTCAAATCGACCATTCTAAACCTTTAGGAAGCATACCACGGCATCATTCAAGCACAAACAATCCAGAAATCAAGCCCCAACGATCATACACATACACATACATACATAAACGGGTTTACCCAATACCTGAAAAATGGTTTTAAGATATGTTCCAGTCCCAAAATCATTGACCACTACCGATGATTCCACGCTCGAACAACCGAACCAAGCTTTTCTCCTCTTTTTCTCATTCTCTTCTCCCTTTGGCTGAGTTTTGGCAAGAATTGGGAGGGTGTGGGCTGCCCTCCCTTTTTATAGTTCCACTCATCCAAGGTTCTACCCGTTTGGCAAGTTTGGTCCCTCGACTTTGGACTTTATTTCTTTTCTTCTTTTTTCGGCTTCAAGGAAAATTTCCGGGTGTTACAAATCCACCCCACTTATATAGGTTTCGTCCCCTAAACCTGTTATTCCTTAAATCATCACGGGCAATACTGTCGCATCCCTTTTCCAGTCTCCCACCTGGAATTCCATCGCTCTATGTCGTTTACCAACATACGACTTCTTGTCTATCTCTGGCTACCTTCATCAGGGCTTTGATCCTTTCGAGCTTCTCAGTCGTAGCCTCGATCACCTCAATGCTTCCCATACGACCTTTGGTGCTCGGCTTCACTTGTAAAAACGTAAGGCATTTACTCCCGTACTCCACCATATCACGCTTCATACTCAGCCACCAATAATCTTTACTCGGGTCTTGGTACATCTGACTGTTGGGATATCAGTGTATCCACATACCTTACATCGGCCAAGTAAACAATATGTCCACGCCTCATGCAATTTCCTGCCACCGCCATCAGAATCACCTTCGGAATCATTGCGACTCGATCACCTTAAGCCGTCACTATGATCTCGTCAGTCGCTGTCAACCATATCAACTTTTGCGGCACACAATGTTCACTTCATAGTCCGCCACACAATCAACTCCTATGACGACATCGAAGGGCGTATCTATATTCTTACTACTAACATGCAATTTAGCACAAAAATCAGCAGGAATAAAATCTTACTAGCGCCAGAATTAAACTACACAAGGCTAAAGGTTGATTTACTAGAAACATAACTGACACAACATCGGGGTTCGCCCTAGCCTCCTCTTGCATCATCGTGTAGGCGCTGCATTCGCCCTCTGTCCTTCTCCTCCGATCCTCTTCAATCCCAAACCTTCCGCCCTCAGTTTCTTGCAATCCTTGCTCATTGACCCGCTTTACCACAAGAATAACATCTCCTTACACTGCAGTTCTTCGCCCACTGTCTGGTTCTTCCACAACGGAAACAGACATTGGTCCCCAATCTACATTCCCTGGGGTGTTTGTGTCCACACTTGTCACACCTTCTCAACCCTGCAACGGATGTGACCACACGGCGATCATCCACCCGCGCCTTCTTGTTATTCATTGGGACACCACCTGACCAAACTTCTTTCCATCCCAATTTCGGTCACCATCACCTTTCTCGCCGTCTTCAACCACCATCACAGTCCTTTCATCATACAATCTCCTGCCAGTCAACTAACTGCCGACCTAAACATGCTCGATCGGGCAACCATCATATGCCTACAGATATCCGCCAGAAGCATGAATATACCTCTTGATCTCCCGCGAAAGAGGTGTCACCTCATCCGGCACCATACGCCATTTCGTTGAATTTTGGTGTATTGTTGATTGCGTCATGTTCCGGCCTCCAGCTACAGGAACTCTCTTTCAACTTTATCCATCCCTGGTGAGGACAGAACTCCTCACTCACCAGCCTTTTCAACTCTGACAATCTCATCCTTCCGATAGCCCGGCTACCTAAACTTGGACTATGTTGTCCCACCAGCACAAAGCTGAGTCCACGAAAGAGTGGGGCAACAAACTTTACCTTCTGATCTTCCCGGCACTCGCTGATGTTTAGAACGGCTTCCATTTCCCTCAACCATGGGGTGCAGCAGCAACACCAGTGCCATGACCATCAAAAGTAGGGGGCTTGCACGTTAAAAAAGCCCCATAGTTACAGCCTCGTGCCACCTCTGGCGCAGGCTCTTCCTCTTTCTCCTCTCGTCATCCTGGACAGAGGAGAAAACCGTTTTAGCCTCGGGCCGTCTCCTTCCGCACGAAGGTCTACCCGTTTCCTGTACTCTCCCCATCCCTAAATACTTTATCACTTCGGTTATCATAGATAGTAGGACGTCTGCTGACTTGATGAACTTCCTCCACAAACCGTGCTCCATCGAGGCTCTCAGATTAGCACTCTCATCACAAACCTCCGGATGAGGGGTCTTAGGCTTTGTGAACCACTTTCTCCATTCTAGGTCTTGCTCTTGTGACTCATGGTTCAGCACCACGTCCACCATCGCTTCCACCACGTGAAGCTTTCAAAGATCTACCACCAGCCATCTTCTAACACACACTGGAAGATTCAAACACCCAACACAGTAATTCAAGGGACCAACTCGTTTATGTCAAGTATATTAAGTCCTAATTAAAGTGGCTAGTTGTGATTAACCTACTTTATTCTTCATACCCCAAGCATTACCTGTCCTGACTGCATGAGTATCTAAATCTACCAACAACACATAAATCACATACATGCGCACATAATACAGGTTAACATTACAAAAATACCTGATGGCACGCAGCTACTCTAATTGGCATCCCTTCCTTCCGTTCCATTTTCGGTTTGATGTTTATCAGATATAAAGCAGCGGAATACACAAACGAATTAGACAAATTGTAGCAAGCAAACAATATATGTAAGCGTTAAGATCGCATACGGTTATAGGGAGAGAATATGAATTTCTGATTTCTAGGAATGTTTATAGATGGAGAGAATTTTCTAATCAAATCAATCAAACATTCCATTCAATTGCTCATATCGCTCAATGATTACAATGGGTGTCACTCCTTATATAGAGTGCAACAGTCACTGCTGTTATCACGGAAAGTGACAACTGGCAGATCCAATACAGAAATAATTAAATCTTAACAAACTACTGAAATGTTCACAACTACTGAGAACATATCAGCAGGTTAAGTACAAAATATAAAACTACTGAAACTACAACGACTGAAGAACAAGCTCTTCAGTCGTTTTACAAAACTACTGAAACATAAAACATAAAACTACTGATATCACAACTACTGAAGAAGTACTCTTCAGCAGTTGTGACAAACTACTGAGGCTTCAGTACTTGGTCTTCAGACTTTGACCTTCAGCGTTTCATCAGCTGATGACTTCAGTAGATATCATCAGCTGATGTCTTCAGTCTTTGTCTTCAGACTTTGTACATCAGGTTTGATCTTCAGTACTTGTGAACTCTTCAGCAGTTGTACTTCAGTACTTTGGTCTTTCAGCTTCAGCACTTGTGTTCTTCAGCTGTTGTACTTCAGCACTTTGGTTCTTCAGCTGTAAGGTCTTCAGCACTTGATCTTCAGCTGTTGACGTCTTCAGTACTTGTCAAACTACTGATGAGGCTTTCAGCAGTTGTTGTGATACCGTGTGGGACTTAGAGATTTTCTGATCTTGGCTCATTGGTTCTTTTGGTCCAACAAACTCCCCCTGAACCAATGCAGCCAAACCTCTAACTTATTTAAACTCCACTTATTGATGGCAAAAATGTTGGTCTTTTTCCTTCTTGATCAGTAGAGAAGATGACCCATGTACGCTCCGGCCTGGGAAGAACCTCAAATATTTGTTTGGCAGAGTATGAATGGGAACTCTGTTTTGGGGAACTGGACACAGAGTTGTTATCCCATTCATGAGATTCACTTCCCCATAATGAGTCTGTATGACTCACGGACATAGGCCTCAAGGAGAACAATTTGTTCCTCTTGAGAGAGTTCTTCAGCTCCTCCTTCGAAGAAGAACTCTGGACCATAGTACTCTGATAAGTACTTCATGGTCCTGCCATTTTTCACTCCACCGTAGTTACCTCCTGTATACAAATTCATCAGGATGGTTGCCTTCAAGGAGTAACTGGAGCTCATTCTTTTGGATGTCTTCAAGCTTTTTGTATAACAACCCCTTCTTAATCATCTTGTTTTCTAGTAAGGCTTGAGGTGTCTTCTTTGCTTGGTGAGCTTTCTTGAATTCATCAATGATTTCCCAGGGTGAGACTACAACGGCCACATGATGGTAGATTCTATTTTTTCGTACTTGGCCGTTGTATCTGTGTGGGATAGTTCTTTTATGGATTCTAGAACTCACCTGGGGTCTGGCCATACTCTCACTCTCTCCCCTCTGATACTGAAAGGTGTGTCTGAGAGTGTACAGCCTTTGAGCATGCCCTTTCATGGCTTGAATAGATGATGACTGAGGAAATTCCTTGTCAACCATCTTCAACAGTTGTCATCGTGCTGTTTCTGCTGTTCTTCTTTTCTATTTTGACTCTGACCATTTCCCTTTGAGAGTCGGGTGTGATCATGGATTGACTCTGGGGCTTTGGTAGCTTCAGAACAGCAGAGAGTGGCAGACTATCATCTTCATCCCTTCTTCTACTTCTTCTAGCCTCAACACCCTTCTCTTCTCTTCTTGGGTGCATCATCGGCTGTTGGTTTAGAGGGTGAGGGAATTGGTTTTGCGGGGTTGTGGTTTTGGTAGTTTTGATGTGGGAATGTTGACAGGCTGTTCTAGCATTTTGGATGTGAGTTTGGCTTTTGTTGTTTGGCTAGTTCAGTCCTGCTCCAGCACCAGCTTCATTTAAAACTTCAACAATTAAACCTTTGTATATTCTTCAGACGAACAGATCTTGGTGGTTATTGCCAAGATACTGTCCCTGGACCAAGCTTTGATCTCGATCAATGATCTTCCAAGATGTTTTGCTATAAATCTGATCATGATCTCCAGCCTTTCTCTTTCTGAACATCATAACTTGACCATCTTGATTGGATTCTTCAATCTCTAGTCTTCTGATCTCAGAATCAAGTTTTCAGTGTCATGGCCTTGCCTAAACAACTGATCAATGATGTTATCCATTGATCTGCTGTGTTCGGCATCAGCCTCTTTCACCATCAGCTCCAAGGCTTCTCTTTTCATCCTTCTTCTTTTTCTTGTATGTGACATGAAAGGTTTTGAACTTTCAGTCACTTTCCATGGTAGCCTCCTCCTTCTCTTTTTCCTTCTCTTTTCAGTCTCCTCAACCAACTCTCAGTTTCCACTACTGTCTCTCTGTTTCTTTCTCCTTCTCTTTCCTCTTCTTTTACCTTTCACTGCTGAACTCTCCCCCTTTTTGGTGCATTGGTTGCAGGGAATGAGTAGCAGAAAAAGTTGTTTGCTCAGAACATTCTCCACCATGGGTTGTAAGACAGAGAAAGTCTCTCATCAACAGTTTTGATCACCAATTCAGTTAGCTGTGGGGTGTGATGATAGATAGGGATTTTGAAGGATAGCAGCCAGTTGCTCAGGGGGTTCTGTCCCTGAGGAATGGTGCCAGAAACAGAGGCAGGTGGCTGAGATTTTGTGAGTGGTTGTGTGTTTAGGAGACCTTCAGAGGAAGGTGCCATCTGTTGGGTTGATGTGGTGGCAGATGGTCTTCTCCTGAGAGAGTTGGTCAAGTAGGTTTTGCAGTCTACTGACTTCCTCCTCTAGGATCGTGTTATGGGCAAGAACATCATAGAAGAAGCCCAGGTCATCATCAGCATATGCTGAATCACCTGACCTCCTGCTTGTAGCAGGATATACATGCTCTGGGTGTAGACCAGATGTAGCATGTGCCCCTTTGTCTTGGAACTGGGGACTTCCAGCCTCAGGACGTGTCCTTCATCGGCTGTTGCCTCTGGTGAGGTCTTAGTTATACCAACCTCAGTCTGATCATTTGCTGATTCAGAAGAGTTGGCAGCCTCACCAGAAGTTCTATTCTCCATATCAACACCAGGAGATAGAACAGTAAACCCCTGTGCTGTGGGTCTCAGGTGCACTGTATTCCTCCCCTCAATTGTAGAGGTATTCCCAGTGGTAAGTGGTTTCTGGGGAGGGGTGAGGAGTGCAATTGAGTCACTTGTGCAACTATAAAGTGGGCTGTGAGGGGCGGTGGTTGGGGTACAGGGGAAGAAGCAGTGTGCACCTGGGGTGGATGGTGCTCTTCAATGGCAATCTCCTCAAGTGAGGAAGATCCCAGATAAGTAGGTGCCCCTTGGGTTGCTGCAGGTCCTGTGAGAGGAAGCCTGAGCGGCTGTGGCTGGAGGAGTCATTGTATCCACTAGGGGGTTGGACTAGTGGATATATCCTGCGTTTGTGTGCAGGAGCATCCTCAGGGGACTCAATCCCTGAGTAGCCATTTTGGTTTCTTTTTGGTGGGGTTGGTGGGGACATTGGATTTGGAGGTGGTGGCTGTGGGTTCCAGCTGCGTGGGTTTTCGCAGCTTGGCAGCCATTTTTTAGTGTCCGGTCAGAGTTGTGCCGGGAGTATACTTCTGGCAAAACAGCCGTAGCAGGGACTCCCAAGCCAACAAGTCCCTCAGCATTAAGCTGGTCTATTATAATGGCCATGATGAACCGTGGATAGAGTATCCAACGGTTGGCAGTTAATTTTTGAGCCATATCTTTGAGCTCTGAAAATATTAATTCGGAAAAGTTCAGTGGTGTGTTGCTCAAGGATAGAATACAATACCTGCTGCCATTTGGTGGACATTTGATCCCAAGACGATGTCTTAGGGCCAAACTACATTGACCATGTGAAAGATCAGGCGCTCAGCGTCATTGAAGTGTTTCTTCATAATGGTTGTGGCACTGAGATCACCTTGATATCCATGCTGAGCAAATGATAGATCTATGGTGCCCTTCGGATATCCAGCAGGGAGGTAGCATCACTCAGGTGAAGAATTTTTCGGATTGTTGCAGGAGTAATCACTACTTCTTTGTTGTTAACTACAGACCGGAGGGATCGTGTGCTGCTCTCCTCAGTAGGAACATAACGTTCATCCAAAATTGGTTCAAGGATTCGGTATGTAAAACGGGGTTCAGAAGGAATGCCTTGTTGTATGGGGACTGAACCATAAGATCGATAGCATTATCGAACTTAGTCCAGAACGGCGATTTTGTAAGGTAGCAACACAGTTGTGTCGCGGTTTAATTTGCAAAGACGCCATGGAAATTTGTTGGAGAGGAACGTTAGGTTTGAAGAAGATGAAGTATGGAGAGCTCAGGTTAAGGGTATTTATAGGGTACGGGTGAGGATACGACTGAAGGATGTGGTGTTAGTCATCAGTAGTTTTAAACGACCGTTGACATGGTATTATCCTTTCAGACGTTGAAACAGCTGAAGTCGCGGTGTTAGGCATCAGTAGTTTAGAAAACTACTGAAGACCGTGGTTTTGACTTCAGGTGATTGAAACAACTGAGGACATGGTGTTTGTCATCAGTAGTTATGAAACTACTGAAGGCAGTGGTTTTGTCATCAGCTGTTGTAAACAGCTGAAGACTTGGTATTAGTCATCAGTAGTTATAAAAACTACTGAAGACGTGGTTTTGCTTCAGTTGTTTAAATGAAACAGCAGTGGTACAAATGACTGAGGAGAAAGTTCTCGTCAGCTGTTTTCGTCAATTCTTAGCTTTTCAGCTGTTTCAAACTGTCCTCAACACATTCATCAGTCTTTATGGCTGATTTCAGTTGTTTCATAGGACATCAGTACTATCTGTTTTTACTGATTTCAGTAGTTATGACTGCATCAGTAGTTGTAACTACTTCAGTAGTTTAGAACAGATGAAGTACTTCAGTACTTGTGAGAACTTTTAGCCTTCAGTAGTTATAAAAACTACTGAGGTTAAACGAGCTCATCAGTACTTATATGTGACAGGCACTCATGATCATCAATATGATTACTGAGATCATCAGTAGTTGTCACCTATTCTAGCTGCAGCATACCAAGCTTAACACCAGGTTTGGAAAGTTGAACTATCCAAAGGCTTAGTAAAAATGTCTGCAAGCTCATCAGCACTGGGCACAAACTTAGGATCAATCAGACCTTTTCAAAACAGTCTCTTATAAAATGGTGTCTGATCTCTATATGTTTGGTCCTAGAGTGCTGGACTGGATTTTTTGACAATGCAAAGAGCTGAAGCACTATCCATTAACAATGGAGTCTTAGTCTCTGTAATGCCATAATCCAAAAGTTGGTTTTGAAGCCAGAGTACCTGAGATGTACAGCTTGCAGCAGCAATGTACTCAGCTTCCGCAGTGGATGTAGCAACTGAGGTCTGTTTCTTGCTCTGCCAAGAAATCAAGCAGTTGCCTAGGAATTGGCATCCACCAGAAGTTGATTTCCTGGTCAACTTACACCCTGCATAGTCACTGTCAGAAAAAGCAACTAATTTACCAGAATGGTTGGTAGAATACCATAAACCTAGAGATGGAGTGCCTTGCAGATATCTAAAGATCCTCTTGACTGCAATCAGATGAGACTCTTTAGGTGCAGCCTGAAATCTAGCACAAACACATGTAGCAAAATAATATCTGGTCTAGAAGCTGTTAAATACATCAAGGACCCAATCATACATCTGTAAAGTGTTTCATCAACCACTTTACCTTTCTGATCTAGTCCAGTTGTGTGGTGCTGCTCATGGGAGTAGAACAGGGCTTACAGTTTTGTAAATCAAACTTTTGCAAAAGATCTTTTGTATATTTGGATTGATGAATAAAAATTCCATCAGCCTTTTGTTTGATTTGCAACCCCAGAAAGAACTGTAATTCTCCCATGGCACTCATTTCAAACTTCTGTTGCATCAACTTTGTAAAGGCATCACACAACTTTGGATCAGAGGATGCAAAAATGATATCATCTACATAAATTTGAACAAGTAGATTATGCTGCCCAGCTTTCTTAATAAATAAAGTCTTGTCTATGGAGCCTCTAGTGAAATTGTTTTCCAGAAGAAAGTTTGATAATGTCTCATACCAGCTCTGGGAGCTTGTTTAACCCATAAAGAGCTTTATCAAGCTTATACACCCAATTAGGATGTTTGTTGTCCTCAAAGCCTGGAGGTTGACATACATAAACCTCTTCTTTAACTTTTCCATACAAAAATGCACTTTTGACATCCATTTGAAAAACTTTAAGTTTTTGATAAGCAGCATAAGCTAAAAACAATCGAATTGCTTCCAGTCTGGCTACAGGGGCAAAGGTTTCATCATAATCAATACCTTCTTCTTGTGCAAACCCCTGAACAACCAGTCTGGCCTTGTTCTTAACAATAAGCCATTTTCATCAGTTTTGTTCCTAAACACCCATTTAGTGCCTATTGCACACTACCTGGAGGTAGAGGAACCAGTTCCCACACTTGCTGTTTCTTGAACTGAAGAAGCTCAAGCTGCATGGCATCAACCCATCCATTGTCCTTTAAAGCAATGTGATAATTCTTTGGCTCTTGCTGACTGATGAAGAGAGCATAGAAGCGAGAATTTGACAATTGACTTCTTGTTGATACACCAGCAGTGATATCACCAATGATTTGAGACATGGGGTGATTCTTCAGATCTTGATACACAATGAGATCTGTGCAAGTGTTGTAGCCGGTTCAGCAGCACAGATGGTGATGGTGAATCATTTCCTTGAAACCAATCAGTGGATGGTAATTCAAAGGAAGTTGAATTCGAAGAAATCTCATCAGCATTTGTTGTGGATGGTGCTACTGGCGCTACAGGAACATCAGGTCTAGTTGAATCAGGCTGATCACTAAACCTGAAGAGGTGAGTACTGCAATCATCATCATCATCAGCAGTACCACCAGGTGGTGAACTATTGACAGGAGCAACAGCAGGAGTTTGATAAGGACATATTGCAGTATGTCCAGATCAAATAACTCCACAGGACTTTGTGGAATCTTGTCCTTTGGAGATTCATTAAACTTAACATTGTAGAGTTTCTTCAACCATCTTTGTTCTGCAGTTGAAGACTCTGTATGCTTTGCAAGTAGATGAATAACCAACAAAGTATCCTGCATCCACCTTAGGATCAAATTTGTGGAGTTGATCCTTTGTGTTGAGAATAAAACAGGGACACCCAAATGCTTTGAAAAATGAAATCAGTGGAGCCAAATGATGGAGACTTCATATGGAGTCTTCATCAACCTCTGATTTACTAAAACTCTATTTTGCACATAACAAGCTGTGTTGACAGCTTCGGCCCAAAAGGTCAATGGCAAACCTGAGTCAGCCAGCATGGACCTTGCAGCTTCAATGAGGGTCCTGTTCTTTCTCTCCACTACTCCATTTTGTTCCGGAGTCCTTGGAATGCTGAACTGCCTTTTGATTCCCTTTGAGAGATAGAAGTCATCAAGTGTATGATTTCTGAACTCAGTTCCATTATCACTCCTAATACACTTGACTGGAAGGGAATACTGCTTCTCAATGTACAGCACAAAGTGGATAATCTTCTGAGCAGCCTCATCCTTTGAATGTAGAAAGAAAGTCCATACAAATCTGGAGTAATCATCCACAATTACCAGACAGTATTTCTTCTTTGCCATGCTCATTACTCTCACAGGACCAAATAGATCCATATGCAGTAATTGCAAGCAGGCAGTGGACTTGGACACTTCAATAGGAGGAAATGAGACCTTGTGCTGTTTTCCTTTTAAACAAGCAGTGCAAGTTTCATCACAGTGGAACTCCTTTATTGGTAAGCCTCTGACTAAACTATTGTGGCTAAGCTGATTCATGTTTTTGAGATTAACATGACCAAGCCTCCTGTGCCATAGTTAGATTCTTGAAAAGAGGCTTTGGAAAATAGGCAAGGATTACCTTTGAGATCTATCTTCTTAGAGAGATCTAAGGCATACACTCTTCCTGTCCTGTTGGCTTTCAGGAGAGTGTGATCATCCCACACCTTGTCAATCAAGGGCAAAACTTTTGATGACAGAATCCTACAGTTTGACTTGTGAAAAGGGCAACATGGCCTTTATCACACATTTGACTGACACTCAAGAGGTTGTACTTGAGATTTTCCACATGATTAACATCATCAAATTTGATTTCTCCATTGGAGACAAAGCCTTACCGATGATGTAACCCCTAGCATCATTGCCAAAAGAGACAAATCCCTTCTTTCCTTGAGAGTAGTCATGAAGAAGAGAGATGTTCCCAGTCATGTGCATGGATCCCCACTGTCTACATACCAGATGCTATTTTGGCATGTTGAAGAACCCTGCAATAATAAAAATCAGTTAGTTTTAGAGACCCAAACTTTTTGGTTTTGGGCCTGGTCTCATCAATAGATGGTAAACTAGCATGTTTATTTGTAACAACAGCTGAGAGGAAGAAGATGGTGCAGAAGAGGAGTCCTTTGGCTTAGACCTCCTTTTCTGTGGTTTCAACATAGGAGAATCTAGTTGGTAACTCTACCCAACAGATGTTGTACCATCATCACCAGCTGTGTCTGATTTTGTGATAAAGCTTTCAGCTCATCAGACACATTGCTAGTGGAGTTAGATAAGGTCCTATGTTGCACCTTCTTCTTTGAGCACCCTCAGCTGTCACCTGTTTAACTCCTTCCTTTTTGGATTGCTTTAAGGACTTAAGGGTTACAGGTTGATGTTGCTGATACAAATGTGGTCTCAAACTCAGTTTTCATTTTTACCATTTTCTCATTAATTTCTTCCTTTTGTTTGAGTTTGGAACCTCTTTTGTACCAACAATCATCTGTAAGATGATTGAACAAACCACATACTTCACATGGTTTCTTCTTCATCTTAGGTTGATCATCAACTAAAGATGGTGAAGCAAAGAAGACTTGTTCTTCAATGCTTTGGAAGCATTGGTTGCTTTCTTGACAGCATCTTTAGTAGTCTTCAAACTCTTTCTACTGCCAGTTTTCTTCTCTTCAGTACTGACAGCAGTTGAAGTTTGAACTTCAGGAGTTGAATCCTGCTCTCCAGTCCTTTCAGGACCTTCAGGATTGACTCCTGAGTTGATCAACTTATTGATCATGTGAATGTCAGCATTTGGACCATCAACATCAGCTGATAGGTTCAAAGAGGACTTGATACTGACTGCTACTTCTGATTGTGCTGTATCAGAAGGTAGATCACATGACTTGATGGATTGGTTATCACTCTCACCATCAGATTCTACCTCTGCTCTTGGGGTAAAATCTGTAGGTGGAGCAGTGTGATTGTAACCAATTCCAAACTTCACATTTGAAGCAGATTGCTTACTAAGAAGCATTTCAAAACCTTTGCATGATTGTACCCATCTATCACACTCGACCTGGGTAACTGCAAGGGTTTCTTTGAGATCTTTGTACTTCTCTAAAAGTACATCTTCTCTAGCCTTATCATCAATTATTTTGCAATTCAGTTATAAACTCATCATTTTTATCTTTGAGCACAAACTCAAACTCAGCTTTGTTTTTGGAAAATTCTTGTTCTAGCTCAATGTTCTTATTAATTAAAGCTACATTTGCTTCTCTAATGGAAGCAAATGCTGCTATGCATTGTTCAGAACATAATTTGGCTTTTGCCTCAGAGGATACCTGTGATACCTGAGGTGTAGAGGCATTGGAAGATGAAGTATCAGCAGACTCCAAAGCCATAAGAGCTAGATTCCCAAAGGGACTGTCACCACCATGTGACCAGCACCTGAGAACAGTTGATCATGACCAGACAAGTCATCTGGTAAACTGCTCCAATCACAACTCCTGGGGTGAAGAAGCTGTGTTGTTGAGATGAAGGTTGTTGATGAGATGGGGAAGGCTGAGGTTCTGGTAATGCATGAGGTTGTGGTGTCATAGGAACTTGAACTTGGTTTGACTGTGGCATGTAATAACAAGGGTACTGATATGGCATTTGACCCTGAGGAACAAAATATGCCGGAGATTGTGTTGAGAATGATGACTAGATGTGACAGGATGTTGCCCTCTGTTTTGTTGACTGTTGCCAGGAAAAGTCACAAAGGGTGCAGTAGAGTTTGATCCAGTTGATCTACACTCTCTTGCAAAGTGTCCAAGCCGTTGGCATTTGTGACACCTCAACTTGCTCTTGTCAAAACCCCTTTGGTTTGCCAGAGAGTCCTGGGAATTTTCTTCCAGTTCTTTTGTAGAACTTCTGAGATCTGATATTTATCAAGGCCATTTGGCTCAAAATATCCATCTCTTCTAAGTCATCATCTGCAATCCCCTTGAGATCATCCATGATGAAACATAAATTGTCATTATTACTCCAGTAAATGACCATAACACTTACAAATGCAGAATTAGAAGTGCTCGAAGAGAAATTAATATGCTCATCATACTGGCATTCAGATGCAGCATATTTGACTCAGACCCACCAAGGCAGTGTTGCCTTGAATAAAGTCTTCAGTGAGCTTTCCAGATGAAGACAGCTTTCTCTTTTTCTATCTCTCTCTCAAAAGTGAGCATTTCCCATGGAGTTGGTGTGAGAGAAGTTGTCCAAACTTGCACTGGAGCGTAGGACATAGATATGTGTCCATCTCTCAGGCAGTGATCTGAGAAATCTGTTATTCATCTGAATATTGGTGATTCAAGTTTGACCATTTTTAGTTCAGAGATCAACAAGAAACGCTCATATTGTTGAGTCAGTTGTTACCCTTTCTATGAGAGAATGTCTCATATTGTGGGCAAGAATTTCTCTATTATTTGCCAAGACTACTGTTCTCCAAATGTTTCTTTCAAAGCAATCCAGAGGTCATGGGCGTTTCATGATGATTAGCCAGATAGATTCATTGGCAAAGCCAATGGCCAGAATTCCATGGGGCTTTGCATCAATCTCAGCACTTTTTATCCTCATCTGAGTATTGTCCCTCCTCTTCGGAACAATTTGAATGGTTTCGGGTTATTCACCATGGCTTTGTGGGACCGTACCACTGATGTCCAACACCCTGCGCTGTTAACAGAGGTGATGGAGCATCGTCTTTGCCATATGTTATACTCATTCCTAACCAGCATAGGAGCTTGGTTGAGGAACCAGTATTGTGAGGATCATTGGAGGGAGTGGTCATTCAGTTCAAAAACAGTTTAGTTCAAGTAAAAAAAAAAATTTTAGACAAAACCACAACAAACCAATGCAACCAAGAATAAGTTCTCAGGATGAATGAGCAGAAAACAGCAAAATTCAATTCTCTATAAACCGTGTCTTGCACAAACAAAAGCTAATTCAATCAAAACTTGGATCTTGAATAGCAGTTTCAATGATCAATTATTAGATCGATCAATGATTAACCTTGCTGAACCATTGACAGGATCAGTGATCACAAGTTTGATGTTTATCAGAATATAAAGCAGCGGAATACACAAACGAATTAGAAATTGTAGCAAGCAAACAATATATGTAAGCGTTAAGATCGCATACGGTTATAGGGAGAGAATATGAATTTCTGATTTCTAGGAATGTTTATAGATGGAGAATTTCTAATCAAATCAATCAAACATTCCATTCAATTGCTCATATCGCTCAATGATTACAATGGGTTGTCACTCCTTATATAGAGTGCAACAGTCACTGCTGTTATCACGGAAAGTGACAACTGGCAGATCCAATACAGAAATAACTAAATCTTAACAAACTACTGAAATGTTCACAACTACTGAGAACATATCAGCAGGTAAGTACAAAATATAAAACTACTGAAACTACAACGACTGAAGAACAAGCTCTTCAGTCGTTTTACAAAACTACTGAAACATAAAACATAAAACTACTGATATCACAACTACTGAAGAAGTACTCTTCAGCAGTTGTGACAAACTACTGAGGCTTCAGTACTTGGTCTTCAGACTTTGACCTTCAGGCGTTTCATCAGCTGATGACTTCAGTAGATATCATCAGCTGATGTCTTCAGTCTTTGTCTTCAGACTTTGTACATCAGTTGTTGATCTTCAGTACTTGTGAACTCTTCAGCTGTTGTACTTCAGTACTTTGGTCTTTCAGCTTCAGCACTTGTGTTCTTCAGCTGTTGTACTTCAGCACTTTGGTTCTTCAGCTGTTAAGGTCTTCAGCACTTGATCTTCAGCTGTTGAAGTCTTCAGTACTTGTCAAACTACTGATGAGGCTTTCAGCAGTTGTTGTGATACCGTGTGGGACTTAGAGATTTTCTGATCTTGGCTCATTGGTTCTTTTGGTCCAACAAACTCCCCCTGAACCAATGCAGCCAAAACCTCTAACTTATTTAAACTCCCACTTATTGATGGCAAAAATGTTGGTCTTTTCCTTCTTGATCAGTAGAGAAGATGACCCATGTACGCTCCGGCCTGGGAAGAACCTCAAATATTTGTTTGGCAGAGTATGAATGGGAACTCTGTTTTGGGGAACTGGACACAGAGTTGTTATCCCATTCATGAGATTCACTTCCCCATAATGAGTCTGTATGACTCACGGACATAGGCCTCAAGGAGAACAATTTGTTCCTCTTGAGAGAGTTCTTCAGCTCCTCCTTCGAAGAAGAACTCTGGACCATAGTACTCTGATAAGTACTTCATGGTCCTGCCATTTTTCAGCTCCACCGTAGTTACCTCCCTGTATACAAATTCATCAGGATGGTTGCCTTCAAGGAGTAACTGGAGCTCATTCTTTTGGATGTCTTCAAGCTTTTGTATAACAACCCCTTCTTAATCATCTTGTTTTCTAGTAAGGCTTGAGGTGTCTTCTTTGCTTGGTGAGCTTTCTTGAATTCATCAATGATTTCCCAAGGTGAGACTACAACGGCCAACATGATGGTAGATTCTATTGTTTTTCGTACTTGGCCGTTGTATCTGTGTGGGATAGTTCTTTTATGGATTCTAGAACTCACCCTGGGGTCTGGCCATACTCTCACTCTCTCCCTCTGATACTGAAGGTGTGTCTGAGAGTGTACAGCCTTTGAGCATGCCCTTTCATGGCTTGAATAGATGATGACTGAGGAAATTCCTTGTCAACCATCTTCAACAGTTGCTCATCGTGCTGTTTCTGCTGTGTTCTTCTTCTATTTGACTCTGACCATTTCCCTTTGAGAGTCGGGTGTGATCATGGATTGACTCTGGGGCTTTGGTAGCTTCAGAACAGCAGAGAGTGGCAGACTATCATCTTCATCCTCTTCTTCTACTTCTTCTAGCCTCAACACCCTTCTCTTCTTCTTCTTGGGTGCATCATCGGCTGTTGGTTTAGAGGGTGAGGGAATTGGTTTTGTGGGTTGTGGTTTTGGTAGTTTTGATGTGGGAATGTTGACAGGCTGTTCTAGCATTTTGGATGTGAGTTGGCTTTTGACTGTTTGGCTAGTTCAGTCCTGCTCCCAGCACCAGCTTCATTAAAACTTCAACAATTAAACCTTTTGTATATTCTTCAGACGAACAGATCTTGGTGGTTATTGCCAAGATACTGTCCCTGGACCAAGCTTTGATCTCGATCAATGATCTTCCAAGATGTTTTGCTATAAATGATCATGATCTCCAGCCTTTCTCTTCTGACACATCATAACTTGACCATCTTGATTGGATTTCTTCAATCTCTAGTCTTCTGATCTCAGAATCAAGTTTTTCAGTGTCATGGCCTTGCCTAAACAACTGATCAATGATGTTATCCATTGATCTGCTGTGTTCGGCATCAGCCTCTTTCACCATCAGCTCCAAGGCTTTCTCTTTTCATCCTTCTTCTTTTTCTTGTATGTGACATGAAAGTTTTTGAACTTTCAGTCACTTTCTCCATGGTAGCCTCCTCCTTCTCTTTTTCCTTCTCTTTCTCAGTCTCCTCAACCAACTCCTCAGTTTCCACTACTGTCTCTTCTTTTCTTCTCCTTCTCTTTCCTCTTTCTTTTACCTTTCACTGCTGAACTCTCCCCCTTTTTGGGTGCATTGGTTGCAGGGAATTGAGTAGCAGAAAGTTGTTTGCTCAGAACATTCTCCACCATGGTTGTAAGACAGAAGAAAGTCTCTCATCAACAGTTTTGATCACCAATTCAGTTAGCTGTGGGGTGATGAGAGATAGGGGATTTTGAAGGATAGCAGCCAGTTGCTCAGGGGGGTTCTGCCTGAGGAATGGTGCCAGAAACAGAGGCAGGTGGCTGAGATTTTGTGAGTGGTTGTGTGTTTAGGAGACCTTCAGAGGAAGGTGCCATCTGTTGGGTTGATGTGGTGGCAGATGGTCTTACTCCTTGAGAGAGTTGGTCAAGTAGGTTTTGCAGTCTACTGACTTTCCTCTAGGATCGTGTTCTGGGCAAGAACATCATAGAAGAAGCCCAGGTCATCATCAGCATATGCTGAATCACCTGACCTCCTGCTTGTAGCAGGATATACATGCTCTGGGTGTAGACCAGATAGCATGTGCCCCTTTGTCTTGGAACTGGGGACTTCCAGCCTCAGGACGTTGTCCTTCATCGGCTGTTGCCTCTGGTGAGGTCTTAGTTATGTTACCAACCTCAGTCTGATCATTTGCTGATTCAGAAGAGTTGGCAGCCTCACCAGAAGTTCTATCTCCATATCAACACCAGGAGATAGAACAGTTAAACCCCTGTGCTGTGGGTTCTCAGGTGCACTGTATTCCTCCCCCTCAATTGTAGAGGTATTCCCAGTGGTAAGTGGTTTCTGGGGAGGGGGTGAGGAGTGCAATTGAGTCAGCACTTGTGCAACTATTAAAGTTGGGCTGTGAGGGGCGGTTGGTTGGGGTACAGGGGAAGAAGCAGTGTGCACCTGGGGTGGATGGTGCTCTTCAATGGCAATCTCCTCAAGTGAGGAAGATCCCAGATAAGTAGGTGCCCCTTGGGTTGCTGCAGGTTCCTGTTGAGAGGAAGCCTGAGCGGCTGTGGCTGGAGGAGTCATTGTATCCACTAGGGGTTTGGACTAGTGGATATATCCTGCGTTTGTGTGCAGGAGCATCCTCAGGGGACTCAATTCCCTGAGTAGCCATTTTGGGTTTCTTTTGGTGGGTTTGGTGGGGACATTGGATTTGGAGGTGGTGGCTGTGGGTTCCAGCTGCGTGGGTTTTCGCAGCTTGGCAGCCATTTTTAGTGTCCGGTCAGAGTTGTGCCGGGAGTATACTTCTGGCAAAACAGCCGTAGCAGGGACTCCCAAGCCAACAAGTCCCTCAGCATTAAGCTGGTCTATTATAATGGCCATGATGAACCGTGGATAGAGTATCCAACGGTTGGCAGTTAATTTTGAGCCATATCTTTGAGCTCTGAAAATATTAATTCGGAAAAGTTCAGTGGTTGTTGCTCAAGGATAGAATACAATACCTGCTGCCATTTGGTGGACATTTGATCCCAAGACGATGTCTTAGGGGCCAAACATACATTGACCATGTGAAAGATCAGGCGCTCAGCGTCATTGAAGTGTTTCTTCATGATGGTTGTGGCACTGAGATCACCTTGATATCCATGCTGAGCAAATGATAGATCTATGGTGCCCTTCGGATATCCAGCAGGAGAGGTAGCATCACTCAGGTTGAAGAATTTTTCGGATTGTTGCAGGAGTAATCACTACTTCTTTGTTGTTGACTACAGACCGGAGGGATGTGTGTGTGCTCTCCTCAGTAGTAACATTAACGTTCATCCAAAATTGGTTCAAGGATTCGGCATGTAAAACGGGGTTCAGAAGGAATGCCTTGTTGTATGGGGACTGAACCATAAGATCGATAGCATTATCGAACTTAGTCCAGATCGGCGATTTTGTGAGGTAGGCAACACAGTTGTGTCGCGGTTTAATTTGCAAAGACGCCATGGAAATTTGTTGGAGAGGAACGTTAGGTTTGAAGAAGATGAAGTATGGAGAGCTCAGGTTAAGGGTATTATAGGGTACGGGTGAGGAAACGACTGAAGGATGTGGTGTTAGTCATCAGTAGTTTTAAACGACCGTTGACATGGTATTATCCTTTCAGACGTTGAAACAGCTGAAGTCGCGGTGTTAGGCATCAGTAGTTTAGAAAACTACTGAAGACCGTGGTTTTGACTTCAGGTGATTGAAACAACTGAGGACATGGTGTTTGTCATCAGTAGTTATGAAACTACTGAAGACAGTGGTTTTGTCATCAGCTGTTGTAAACAACTGAAGACTTGGTATTGGTCATCAGTAGTTATAAAAACTACTGAAGACGTGGTTTTGCTTCAGTTGTTTAAAATGAAACAGCAGTGGTACAAACGACTGAGGAGAAAGTTCTTCAGCTGTTTTCGTCAATTCTTAGCTTTTCAGCTGTTTCAAACTGTCCTCAACACATTCATCAGTCTTTATGGCTGATTTCAGTTGTTTCATAGGACATCAGTACTTATCTGTTTTTACTGATTTCAGTAGTTATGACTACATCAGTAGTTGTAACTACTTCAGTAGTTTAGAACAGATGAAGTACTTCAGTACTTGTGAGAACTTTTAGCCTTCAGTAGTTATAAAAACTACTGAGGTTAAAAGAGCTCATCAGTACTTATATGTGACAGGCACTCATGATCATCAATATGAATTACTGAGATCATCAGTAGTTGTCACCTATTCTAGCTGCAGCATACCAAGCCTTAACACCAGGTTTTGGAAAGTTGAACTATCCAAAGGCTTAGTAAAAATGTCTGCAAGCTCATCAGCACTGGCACAAACTTAGGATCAATCAGACCTTTTTCAAAACAGTCTCTTATAAATGATGTCTGATCTCTATATGTTTGGTCCTAGAGTGCTGGACTGGATTTTTGACAATGCAAAGAGCTGAAGCACTATCCATTAACAATGGAGTCTTAGTCTCTGTAATGCCATAATCCAAAAGTTGGTTTTGAAGCCAGAGTACCTGAGATGTACAGCTTGCAGCAGCAATGTACTCTGCTTCCGCAGTGGATGTAGCAACTGAGGTCTGTTTCTTGCTCTGCCAAGAAATCAAGCAGTTGCCTAGGAATTGGCATCCACCAGAAGTTGATTTCCTGGTCAACTTACACCCTGCATAGTCACTGTCAGAAAAAGCAACTAATTTACCAGAATGGTTGGTAGAATACCATAAACCTAGAGATGGAGTGCCTTGCAGATATCTAAAGATCCTCTTGACTGCAATCAGATGAGACTCTTTAGGTGCAGCCTGAAATCTAGCACAAACACATGTAGCAAACATAATATCTGGTCTAGAAGCTGTTAAATACATCAAGGACCCAATCATACATCTGTAAAGTGTTTCATCAACCACTTTACCTTTCTGATCTGAGTCCAGTTGTGTGGTGCTGCTCATGGGAGTAGAACAGGGCTTACAGTTTTGTAAATCAAACTTTTGCAAAAGATCTTTTGTATATTTGGATTGATGAATAAAAATTCCATCAGCCTTTTGTTTGATTTGCAACCCCAGAAAGAACTGTAATTCTCCCATGGCACTCAATTTCAAACTTCTGTTGCATCAACTTTGTAAAGGCATCACACAACTTTGGATCAGAGGATGCAAAAATGATATCATCTACATAAATTTGAACAAGTAGATTATGCTGCCCAGCTTTCTTAATAAATAAAGTCTTGTCTATGGAGCCTCTAGTGAAATTGTTTTCCAGAAGAAAGTTTGATAATGTCTCATACCAGGCTCTGGGAGCTTGTTTTAACCCATAAAGAGCTTTATCAAGCTTATACACCCAATTAGGATGTTTGTTGTCCTCAAAGCCTGGAGGTTGACATACATAAACCTCTTCTTTAACTTTTCCATACAAAAATGCACTTTTGACATCCATTTGAAAACTTTAAGTTTTTGATAAGCAGCATAAGCTAAAAACAATCGAATTGCTTCCAGTCTGGCTACAGGGGCAAAGGTTTCATCATAATCAATACCTTCTTCTTGTGCAAACCCCTGAACAACCAGTCTGGCCTTGTTCTTAACAATAAGCCCATTTTCATCAGTTTTGTTCCTAAACACCCATTTAGTGCCTATTGCACACTTACCTGGAGGTAGAGGAACCAGTTCCCACACTTGCTGTTTCTTGAACTGAAGAAGCTCAAGCTGCATGGCATCAACCCATCCATTGTCCTTTAAAGCAATGTGATAATTCTTTGGCTCTTGCTGACTGATGAAGAGAGCATAGAAGCAGAAGTTTGACAATTGACTTCTTGTTGATACTCCAGCAGTGATATCACCAATGATTTGAGACATGGGGGTGATTCTTCAGATCTTGATACACAATGAGATCTGTGCAAGTGTTTGTAGCCGGTTCAGCAGCAACAGATGGTGATGGTGAATCATTTCCTTGAAACCAATCAGTGGATGGTAATTCAAAGGAAGTTGAATTCGAAGAAATCTCATCAGCATTTGTTGTGGATGGTGCTACTGGCGCTACAGGAACATCAGGTCTAGTTGAATCAGGCAGCTGATCACTAAACCTGAAGAGGTGAGTACTGCAATCATCATCATCATCAGCAGTACCACCAGGTGGTGAACTGTTGACAGGAGCAACAGCAGGAGTTTGATAAGGAACATATTGCAGTATGTCCAGATCAAATAACTCCACAG
Source organism: Flaveria trinervia (assembly GCA_025506515.1). Lineage (NCBI taxonomy): Eukaryota > Viridiplantae > Streptophyta > Magnoliopsida > Asterales > Asteraceae > Flaveria > Flaveria trinervia. The sequence goes on along the minus strand of CM046458.1, from coordinate 16,743,258 downwards.
GACTTTGTGGAATCTTGTCCTTTGGAGATTCATTAAACTTAACATGTAGAGTTTCTTCAACCATCTTTGTTCTGCAGTTGAAGACTCTGTATGCTTTGCAAGTAGATGAATAACCAACAAAGTATCCTGCATCCACCTTAGGATCAAATTTGTGGAGTTGATCCTTTGTGTTGAGAATAAAACAGGGACACCCAAATGCTTTGAAAAATGAAATCAGTGGAGCCAAATGATGGAGAACTTCATATGGAGTCTTCATCAACCTCTGATTTACTAAACTCTATTTTGCACATAACAAGCTGTGTTGACAGCTTCGGCCCAAAAGGTCAATGGCAAACCTGAGTCAGCCAGCATGGACCTTGCAGCTTCAATGAGGGTCCTGTTCTTTCTCTCCACTACTCCATTTTGTTCCGGAGTCCTTGGAATGCTGAACTGCCTTTTGATTCCCTTTGAGAGATAGAAGTCATCAAGTGTATGATTTCTGAACTCAGTTCCATTATCACTCCTAATACACTTGACTGGAAGGGAATACTGCTTCTCAATGTACAGCACAAAGTGGATAATCTTCTGAGCAGCCTCATCCTTTGAATGTAGAAAGAAAGTCCATACAAATCTGGAGTAATCATCCACAATTACCAGACAGTATTTCTTCTTTGCCATGCTCATTACTCTCACAGGACCAAATAGATCCATATGCAGTAATTGCAAGCAGGCAGTGGACTTGGACACTTCAATAGGAGGAAATGAGACCTTGTGCTGTTTTCCTTTTAAACAAGCAGTGCAAGTTTCATCACAGTGGAACTCCTTTATTGGTAAGCCTCTGACTAAACTATTGTGGCTAAGCTGATTCATGTTTTTGAGATTAACATGACCAAGCCTCCTGTGCCATAGTTTAGATTCTTGAAAAGAGGCTTTGGAAAATAGGCAAGGATTACCTTTGAGATCTATCTTCTTAGAGAGATCTAAGGCATACACTCTTCCTGTCCTGTTGGCTTTCAGGAGAGTGTGATCATCCAACACCTTGTCAATCAAGGGCAAAACTTTGGATGACAGAATCCTACAGTTTTGACTTGTGAAAAGGGCAACATGGCCTTTATCACACATTTGACTGACACTCAAGAGGTTGTACTTGAGATTTTCCACATGATTAACATCATCAAATTTGATTTCTCCATTGGAGACAAAGCCCTTACCGATGATGTAACCCCTAGCATCATTGCCAAAAGAGACAAATCCCTTCTTTCCTTGAGAGTAGTCATGAAGAAGAGAGATGTTCCCAGTCATGTGCATGGATCCCCCACTGTCTACATACCAGATGCTATTTTGGCATGTTGAAGAACCCTGCAATAATAAACAATCAGTTAGTTTAGAGACCCAAACCTTTTTGGTTTTGGGCCTGGTCTCATCAATAGATGGTAAACTAGCATGTTTATTTGTAACAACAGCTGAGAGGAAGAAAGATGGTGCAGAAGAGGAGTCCTTTGGCTTAGACCTCCTTTTCTGTGGTTTCAACATAGGAGAATCTAGTTGGTTAACTCTACCCAACAGATGTTGTACCATCATCACCAGCTGTGTCTGATTTTGTGATAAAGCTTTCAGCTCATCAGACACATTGCTAGTGGAGTTAGATAAGGTCCTATGTTGCACCTTCTTCTTTTGAGCACCCTCAGCTGTCACCTGTTTAACTCCTTCCTTTTGGATTGCTTTAAGGACTTAAGGGTTACAGGATTTGATGTTGCTGATACAAATGTGGTCTCAAACTCAGTTTTCATTTTTACCATTTTCTCATTAATTTCTTCCTTTTGTTTGAGTTTGGAACCTCTTTTGTACCAACAATCATCTGTAAGATGATTGAACAAACCACATACTTCACATGGTTTCTTCTTCATCTTAGGTTGATCATCAACTAAAGATGGTGAAGCAACAGAAGACTTGTTCTTCAATGCTTTGGAAGCATTGGTTGCTTTCTTGACAGCATCTTTAGTAGTCTTCAAACTCTTTCTACTGCCAGTTTTCTTCTCTTCAGTACTGACAGCAGTTGAAGTTTGAACTTCAGGAGTTGAATCCTGCTCTCCAGTCCTTTCAGGACCTTCAGGATTGACTCCTGAGTTGATCAACTTATTGATCATGTGAATGTCAGCATTTGGACCATCAACATCAGCTGATAGGTTCAAAGAGGACTTGATACTGACTGCTACTTCTGATTGTGCTGTATCAGAAGGTAGATCACATGACTTGATGGATTGGTTATCACTCTCACCATCAGATTCTACTCTGCTCTTGGGGTAAAATCTGTAGGTGGAGCAGTGTGATTGTAACCAATTCCAAACTTCACATTTGAAGCAGATTGCTTACTAAGAAGCATTTCAAAACCTTTGCATGATTGTACCCATCTATCACACTCGACCTGGGTAACTGCAAGGGTTTCTTTGAGATCTTTGTACTTCTCTAAAGTACATCTTCTCTAGCCTTATCATCAATTATTTTGCAATTCAGTTTATAAACCTCATCATTTTTATCTTTGAGCACAAACTCAAACTCAGCTTTGTTTTTGGAAATTTCTTGTTCTAGCTCAATGTTCTTATTAATTAAAGCTACATTTGCTTCTCTAATGGAAGCAAATGCTGCTATGCATTGTTCAGAACATAATTTGGCTTTTGCCTCAGAGGATACCTGTGATACCTGAGGTGTAGAGGCATTGGAAGATGAAGTATCAGCAGACTCCAAAGCCATAAGAGCTAGATTCCCAAAGGGACTGTCACCACCATGTTGACCAGCACCTGAGAACAGTTGATCATGACCAGACAAGTCATCTGGTAAACTGCTCCAGTCAACAACTCCTGGGGTGAAGAAGCTGTGTTGTTGAGATGAAGGTTGTTGATGAGATGGGGAAGGCTGAGGTTCTGGTAATGCATGAGGTTGTGGTGTCATAGGAACTTGAACTTGACTTGACTGTGGCATGTAATAACAAGGGTACTGATAAGGCATTTGACCCTGAGGAACAAAATATGCCGGAGATTGTTGTTGAGGATGATGACTAGATGTGACAGGATGTTGCCCTCTGTTTTGTTGACTGTTGCCAGGAAAAGTCACAAAGGGTGCAGTAGAGTTTGATCCAGTTGATCTACACTCTCTTGCAAAGTGTCCAAGCCGTTGGCATTTGTGACACCTCAACTTGCTCTTGTCAAAACCAACTTTGGTTTTGCCAGAGAGTCCTGGGAATTTTCTTCCAGTTCTTTTGTAGAACTTCTGAGATCTGATATTTATCAAGGCCATTTGGCTCAAAATATCCATCTCTTCTAAGTCATCATCAGCAATCCCCTTGAGATCATCCATGATGAAACATAAATTGTCATTATTACCTCCAGTAAACTGACCATCAACACTTACAAATGCAGAATTAGAAGTGCTCGAAGAGAAATTAATATGCTCATCATACTGGCATTCAGATGCAGCATATTCTGACTCATGACCCACCAAGGCAGTGTTGCCTTGAATAAAGTCTTCAGTGAGCTTTCCAGATGAAGACAGCTTTCTCTTCTGTTCTATCTCTCTCTCAAAAGTGAGCAATTTCCCATGGAGTTGGGTGAGAGATAGTTTGTCCAAACTTGCACTGGAGCGTAGGACAATAGTATATGTGTCCCATCTCTCAGGCAGTGATCTGAGAAATCTGTTATTCATCTGAATATTGGTGTATTCAAGTTTGACCATTTTTAGTTCAGAGATCAAACAAGAAAACCGCTCATATTGTTGAGTCAGTGTCTCACCCTTTCTATGAGAGAATGTCTCATATTGTTGGGCAAGAATTTCTCTATTATTTGCCAAGACCTCATCTGTTCCTCCAAATTGTTCTTTCAAAGCAATCCAGAGGTCATGGGCAGTTTCATGATGCATTAGCCCAGAATAGATTTCATTGGGCAAAGCCATGGCCAGAATTCCATGGGCTTTTGCATCAATCTCAAGCACTTTTTATCCTCATCTGAGTATTGCTCCCTCCTCTTCGGAACCATTTGATTGGTTTCCGGGTTATTCACCATAGGCTTGTGTGGACCATGTACCACTGATGTCCAACACCCTGCGCTGTTAACAGACAGGTGATGGAGCATACGTCTTTGCCATATGTTATACTCATTCCTAACCAGCATAGGAGGCTTGGTTGAGGAACCAGTATTGTGAGGATCATTGGAGGGAGTGGTCATTTTCAGTTCAAAAACAGTTTAGTTCAAGTTTAAAAAAGTTTTAGACAAACCACAACAAACTCAATGAGAACCAAGAATAAGATCTCAGGATGAATGAGCAGAAATACAGAAAATTCAATCTCTATAACCGTTTCTTGCAAAAACAAAAGCTAATTCAATCAAACTTGGATCTTGAATAGCAGTTTCAATGATCAATTATTAGATCGATCAATGATTAACCTGCTCTGATACCATTTGACAGGATCAGTGATCACAAGTTTGATGTTTATCAGAATATAAAGCAGCGGAATACACAACGAATTAGACAAATTGTAGCAAGCAAACAATATATGTAAGCGTTAAGATCGCATACGGTTATAGGGAGAGAATATGAATTTCTGATTTCTAGGAATGTTTATAGATGGAGAATATTTCTAATCAAATCAATCAAACATTCCATTCAATTGCTCATATCGCTCATGATTACAATGGGTTGTCACTCCTTATATAGAGTGCAACAGTCACTGCTGTTATCACGGAAAGTGACAACTGGCAGATCCAATACAGAAATAACTAAATCTAACAAACTACTGAAATGTTCACAACTACTGAGAACATATCAGCAGTTAAGTACAAAATATAAAACTACTGAAACTACAACGACTGAAGAACAAGCTCTTCAGTCGTTTTACAAAACTACTGAAACATAAAACATAAAACTACTGATATCACAAACTGAAGAAGTACTCTTCAGCAGTTGTGACAAACTACTGAGGCTTCAGTACTTGGTCTTCAGACTTTGACCTTCAGGCGTTTCATCAGCTGATGACTTCAGTAGATATCATCAGCTGATGTCTTCAGTCTTTGTCTTCAGACTTTGTACATCAGTTGTTGATCTTCAGTACTTGTGAACTCTTCAGCTGTTGTACTTCAGTACTTTGGTCTTTCAGCTTCAGCACTTGTGTTCTTCAGCTGTTGTACTTCAGCACTTTGGTTCTTCAGCTGTTAAGGTCTTCAGCACTTGATCTTCAGCTGTTGACGTCTTCAGTACTTGTCAAACTACTGATGAGGCTTTCAGCAGTTGTTGTGATACCGTGTGGGACTTAGAGATTTTCTGATCTTGGCTCATTGGTTCTTTTGGTCCAACACGGTTTAAGTAAGGTTTTATTTCAAAATTACCAATTCACTAAACTTGGCTTTGATACAAACTGTCAAGGCCCCATTCACCGGACGTTACAATGGTCCTTCATCACACATAATAAAAACATATATTTTTATCATCTTACGCAAAAGCGGTAGCGGACACATTAAAAACAACATTTCATTTCATCAAAAGCTTTTGCAACATTACAACCATTAATTACACAATATCATTTTACATTTATTACAAAAGACATTAGTAACAATGGATGCCAGCCCAAAAGAACTGGAGTAGTCACCCTGTGCCATCCTCAGCAAACTACCGCCAATGGAACCACATTAAAGTCAGCGTTGCGAGTGAGTTTAGTTTAGAGGAAATACTTCCTTTATAAAAAACCAGTCCGGTACTTTCGTAATCGGTCACACAAATACATACATACAGGTGTTATAATTATTTTTGCATAAGTTTGTTACTTCTTTCTTCTTAGTCAAGACCGCACGTTACTTGATCATTCGTTTCGTGAGTCCAACATCATTTTTGTTCGTCATTTCAAACATATCGCCATTCGTACCCAAAGTAAATTTCGCACAAATCGCACAAATGAGGTAGCCAAATCGCACGTACAGAGCACCAGTAAATACCACATCGCCGTATAAGAGCAGTACCAAAAATTAAAACTCCCTAATGTGTCTATGTCCCCTTAGGAGTTAGCCAAGACGCCGCTATAAATACAAACACAGTTAGCTAAACAACTCCAATGGGTTGCGAATAACCTTCCTGACTCTTGCAAGCCATCCTTGCTCCATTCATTGTTCATGCTTACATTCATTCATTGTCCTTTTGCAATTTCTTAATTTACGTTACATTTACTTTCCATGCATTCATTAACGTTCATCACAAAACCGGGAAGACAATCATACAATAATAAGGAACATAACAACATAAACATCAATCACACAAAGCAACATCAACAACCATACTACATCTGCAATAATCATAAATGGCACAAATAAACAAAATCACGTACCAAAATCATGCGGATCACATCATAAACCATAGACATAACACATGCATCACATCATCATCTCACCATCATACATTATCATAATCATCCATGCCCATCACACATCTACCACCCAAAGGTCGTGCCTACATTCGCACTTTCCTGAAAGTAGACAATACTATGGTCATTCGGGCGTATGGACCCTATTCAGTCGCAGGTCTTCCATACGTATGAAACACTCGAGCGAATGGACCTCCAGTCGCATAGCTGCCATCGCATACTTCCCATGCGAATGAACCTCAATCGCATGACTTCCGGGCGTATGGACCTCAGTCGCCAAAGCTTCATGCGCATGGCCCTCAGTCGCACACCTTTCGTGCGTATGAACCTCAATCGGACGACTCACAGCATTGGGACTTCAGTCACATGACCCTCAGTCGCATGACCTTCATCCGCATTTCATTCAGTCGCATGACCTTCATCCGCATTTCCTTCAGTCGCAAAACCCTCATGCGTATGACCCTCAGTCTCACCACTTTCGTGCGAATGAACCTCAGTTGCACTCCTTTCATGCGTATGGACCCAGTCGCATGCCATTCAGACGTATGGACCTCCATCCGATCGCCTAAGCCCTAGCTGATGCAGAATGCAGTTTCCCAAACTACAACTCCCAAGTTCGACCTCCAAACTCTTCCAAACCTCTTTTAATCTCAAATCGACCATTCTAAACCTTAGGGAAGCATACCACGACATCATTCAAGCACAACCAAGCCCGAAATAAAGCACTAAACGAATCATACACATACACATACATACATAAACGGGTTTACACCCAAATACCTGAAAAGTGGTTTTCAGATGTGTTCCAGCCCTAAAATCATTTAAAAACATGTAAAATAGGGGTCCTAGAACTCATCTTTACAACCCCGTCAAGTAGGGCTTCGATTTGACCCGCTACACGATGATTTGCACGCTCGAATTAACCCGAACAAGTTTTTATTGTTTTTCATCTTCTCTTCTCCCTTTGGCTGAGTTTTGGGAAGAATGGGGAGGGTTTGGGCTGCCCTATCCTTTTATACTTCCACTCATCCAAGTTTATTCTTGTTTGGCAAGTTTGGTCCCTCGACTTTGGAATTTATTTCTTTTGTTCTTTCGTCGGCTTCAAAGAAAATTTCTGGGTGTTACATTATAACCACAACCAAATGAGACACTTTGCTAGGGATTTCAAGGCACTAAAGACAAATGGTGGCCAAGCATAATCCGAACCAAACTATTATAATGTAGCTCCTAGGTCTGTGAAGCTAAGCCAATCAAAAACAACAAATTGTTGTTGTTATTGAAGAGGGAGCTTTGACTAGAGCTTGCAGGTAGAAGATGATTCTTCAAATCAAGCACTGATGGCTAACCATGAAGAAGCCAAGGTATTTGAAATCTTTGTACACCTAAATGCATTAATAAAGTAAACATGTATAGATCCTATGATGTGGAAGTGAGATTTAACCTTCAGTCCATGAATATTTTAAAAGCTGATTTCAGAAGAGAAGAAAATGATTATAAACCTAAGATAAAAGGATTTAGAGAAAACAAATTCTACTCTTAAGCATGAGCACCCAAATTAAGGGACTCAAATCAAAGTTCTGATTACCAAGTTAACTAAATGCCAGGCTAAGCTTGTGATTAGAAAAGCCAGGGCAGAAAAGTGTGTTCTTGAAGAGAAAACCTTTAAGAACATAGATCCTCATCCTTGCAAGCAAATATTTGTTATCGTAATAGGCGGGGATTAGGTTCAAGTGAGATAGCTCCTCCACACACATTATTATTTATAAAATCTCCAAGGTGTGGAACTTGTGAAGATGAGCTACCCCTTATTGATCCTATCTAAGAAGAGAATGAAGATGAAGATAAGATAGTGAAGGATGATCCTGAAGTGAGTGACAAGGGTTATCCTAAGAAGGGTAATTATTCTCCTTGAGAGAAGAAAAAAGCAAAGATGGCATAGCCATCTAGGAAGAATTTGATCAGGGCAGCCAAAGGAAAATGAAAAAAAACCCAAGAGATCAAGGCCACTTTCAACTCAAATAAAAAACAAGTCTTTATCTATACTGGATTGAAGTGGTAAAGACTAAAGACTCAACTATTGATTCTAGTACTAGGGGTCCTAATTTGAGTTCAAACCATCTTGGATAAGAGAAGAAGATTGATCAAATATGCACAACTGCTACACAACCTAAACCATGCAGTTCCAAGAGCAAGCCTCACCCTTAGAAGCCTGCTACATCATCTATGAAGAAGCAGAAGGAAGTGGAAAGAGATCAAGCTTAATATTTTCCTCAGAAGAAAACTCTCAAAAGTTTGATAGTTGAATGCATCATGTATGGTGATGTTACTCACTTTGCTTAGGATTACATCTGTAATTCTAAGAGTACCATTCATATGACAAAGAAGAAGACTTCTAATAGAAAGAAAAAGAAGACAACTTAGAAAGGAAATTATTTTCAATTTGAAGCTCCAAAGTGTCAAAGAAGAAGGTAGGTGATAAATTGCCTTTGGAAGAAATTTGATTTTGGAAAAAAAGAATGCTTCCAAAGCACTGAAGTCTGTTGAAGTGGATGCAAAAGCTTCCAAATGTCAGACTTCAAAAATTGTGAATTTTTTAGAACTTTCGAACCTTTGAATGCCAAGTCTAATCTTCCAAAGATGGCGTGGAAGATAAAGGAAGGCCATGGGACTGAAAGTTTTTCATCAACAATAGCAAATGATCCTAAAAGCTTACATATAGGGTCAATAAATGTTTAACTAGCTTTAGTTCATTTTGGTGAGCCCAAGACCAACAAGGCTTGGGTTTCCAAATGTAACTAACCATCTCTTTCTGTGTAGGAACACCTAAAGACAAGGGAAATGTATGGATCACCGATAGTGGTAGTTCAAGGAACTGACATGCAATGGCTATTTACTTTAGAACTTAAAGAAATTTGATGGAAGGCCAATTTATATTGGAGGAGAGTCAGGTGGTTACATCACATGAAGAGGCAAATGAAAAAAATGACTCAACATTGAGAATGTAAACTATGTTAAAGAGCTTTGGTATAATCTCTTCAGTGTATCCTAATTTTATGACGTGAGACATAACATGCTCTTCAATATCATAATATGTGATCAAGGATCTAAATTGAAAAACCAAAATCTTGATACATTTTTTGATAAAAAGGATATTACAAGATAATATAGTGCTCCTAAGACTTCTCAGTAAAATGGTGTTGCTGAGAGGAGAAAGAGGAAACTTATTCAGGTTGCAAGTACCAAGCTCTCTGACTCTAAAGTGCCCATCACCTTCTGGGCAAAGGTATGGCACAAAAGGAGACCTTTCATTGGTTTTCTTAGGTCATTTGGATGTCCATACACCATGTTGAATACCAAAGATCAAAAAGCCAAATTTTCTAAGAAATTAGATGATGGACACTTTATTAATACTTTTCCAAAGTTAAGGCTTATAGAGTATACAATCTTAGAACTAGAGTAGTTGAGTAGTCAGCCAATATGACCTTTATTCAGCACACACCCATTGTGAAAGGTTCTGGTCATGATTGGCTATTTGATCTTAATATAGTTACCAACTATTTTTATAAATCTTATGAAGATGTTTTAGGATCTATAGTTAACTTATCAACCGGAGATCCCGACCCAAGATTTGAGCTGAGAAGACCAAGTGATAGAACTCCTTTAGCTCTAGTGGTAACAAACCATGTAGTGGGAAATCCTGTTAGTAAAACCATGATAAAACTCTTCAGCTGATACATTTGAGGTGCCTATAAATTCCAACACTAAGAAATAAAACTTAAATGAAGGAGTTTCTAATGTAGGAGGAGATGGAGATAGTGAAAGTGATCAAGAATTTCAGGATGCTGACAACCTCTCCATTGAAGACAACATTAATGATGTCACACACTCATTGGATCAAGTCTCACTTGATTAGTGTGATGATGTGATGGGTGACACTCAATCACCAGATCTAAATTTCATAATTTAGGTCTGTGAAACTAACTTGCTATGATTCCTCAATTGAGAATCCATAAGTTGCATCCCACTACAAACATCATTAGAGATGATAAGACTTGGGTTAGAACAAGAGGACAAACTCATAACAAAATGTTTTGTCTGCACTCTTCCTTCTTGTCCCATATTGAGCCCAAAATTTGATGTAACTTTGAAAGATAGAAGTTGGGTTGAAGCAATATAGGAGGATCTGCTTCAATTTAAGAGACAAAAGGTTTAGAACCTATGCCCTCTTCCTCATGGGAAGAAACCAATGGGTACCAAGTGTGTTTTTAGATATAAGAATGATGATAGAGAACTTGTCGTCAAGAACATGTCAAGAGTAGTTGTTCAAGGTACACTCAAGGAGAAGGAATTGACTACACAGATGTTTTTTCTTATTTGGCAAGACTTGAAGTTCTGAGGATATTCCTTTCTTTTGTTGCATCTAAGGATTTTAAGGCCTACCAACTTGATGTCAAATGTGCATTTTTATGTGGTGTGATAGATGAAGGAGTGTATGTCAAGCAACCATATTGCTTTGTAGACCCAAATCATCCTGATTATGTCTGCAAACTTGACAAATCTCTTTATAGGCTGCATCAAGCTCCAAGGAAGTGGTATGAGATACTATCATAGTACCTTGTCCAACATGGCTACAAGAGTGGTACTATTCATAGCATAGTCTTTATCAAAGGAATAAGAAAATCATGATGCTACTTCAAGTTTATGTAGATAAAATTATCTTTAGGTCAACTAATCCAAATATTTACAAAGACTTTGAGAAGCTAATGAAGAATAGATTTAAAATCAGTTCCTTGGGGGAACTTAATTTTTTATGGTAGTTCAAGCGAAGCTGGCTAATAATGACATTTTCACAAAACAGTCAAAGTATGTGCAACACATACTTACTAGATTCCAGCTGACTGAGTGCAAGGTTGCTAAGACATGCATAACAAGAAACCACTCCCTAGGACCTGATCTTGATGAAGATTATGTTAATTAGCACCTCTACAGGGCTATTTTGAGTCTCTTATGTACCTCATAGCCAGCAGGCCTGACATCATGTTTGTCACATGCATTTGTGCAATATATCAAGCCAACCCGAAGATATTACACCTGGTTGCTGTCAAGAGGATTCTAAGATATCTCAAAGGTGCACCCAAATTGGGCCTTTGGTATCTAAATAATTTTGAATTCAATCTGTATGCTTATACAGATAGTGACTACGGTGGCTGCAACATGATTGCAAAGTTGACACTAGGGGGATGTCAATTCCTCAATGGAAGGATAATCTCATGGCAATGCAAGAAATAATCCTATATGTTTACATCAATTGTTAAAGCTTAATACATTGCTACTATAAGTTGATGTGCTCAAGTGTCTTGGATTAAGAATCAGATGTTGTAATATGGATTCAACTTCAAGAGACTCCTATCGACATGTACAACAACAGTATTATCTCTATTACAGAGAATCCTTTGTAGCACTCAAAGACAAAGCACATCAACATCAGGTATTATTTGATAAGAGATAATTTTGAAAAAGGATTTGATAAAACTAGTCAAAGTCAATACAAATGAACAATATGCTGATTTGTTCACAAAAGCTTTTGATGAACACATATTTAAATATCTTGTGACACCTATTGAGATTATTAACCTTGAGTAGATATTTTTAAATTAATTTCAAGATTATTTTTAAAAAATGTGTGTTTACAGCTTTCTATATCATCACCTATATTAGCCCTATTTATCTTGGGAGAAAAATTTTCTAACTGATATTCCTTGAAATTCTGAGAATTAAGGATGCATTTTCTTTCAAAAGATAATAAGTTGTTTTCAGAAGAAATTTATCTCTTAAAAACAATTAACTACCTACTTAGAAATTTACCTTTGGAAGAAAATTTGAAATATATTTTGAAGATTAAATATGGTTCTAAGTACTTATATGTTTTGAAAGATAATTTTCTTCCAAAAGCAATTAAGTCTTGGAAGCTTTATTCATCCTTTGAGTAAAACTTCTGAAGTTTAATATATTCCGAAACCAATATGTCTCGGAAGTAAATTACTCAAGTATTTTTATTTGAAAGCTATTCTTGTCATACTAAGGAATATCTTGCGAAGCCAATTGGCTTTGAAAGTTTTCTCAAAACATTCGAAGATAGATTATCTTCATCCTAAAGCTTTCTCAAATGGCCAACCCTAAACCCCGAATATGTACCTTCACATGCAACATAATCAAGTTGCTCTGTTGACATCTAAGAAAGATACTACTTCTTCGATGTCTGCCGGTTTCTTGCTTAATCCTCTTACCTCATCACACTTACAATCAACACTCCACTTCATGGAGAATAACTCCTCTAGTTTTAGAGACTAGCCAAGAGGTGATCTTGGACCATGAGAAAGAACTTTCTGCCATAGTGCGGGTGAAGATGGTCTTCATCACCCCAGCTATAATCAACACTTATCTTATGCTAGATGATGAAAAAGGTGAGATGTCTTTCTAAATATCTATTGTGAATGAATCATTCAGGCATATAGGCTATGAAGGTGACTACACCGTTAGAACCTTCAGGAGGGTATGGTCTCTTACTAGTGAAAGTACATCCTCTATGTTATTATTCAATCATTATCAAACAAACATGGAGGATGAGACCAGATTCCTAAGGACTTATCCTACATAGTCCATTGAATGGTTCAAGGGGTCAAAAGTACTCCCAGTTTGTTTACACAAAAGTCTTTGCAATCTTGTACTCTTTAGAGTACTACATGTTCCTTAGATATGTCCAACATATTCTTAACTGTGCTACTCTAAAATTAGGTCAGATGATGCACAAGATCTTTAAAATCATGAGAAATACCACTATTGGCTACCAGAGGTAGGAACAACCCTGGTCCCAAAAATGTTAGAGCTTATTGCTTAAGATGACAACTTGACAACACTAGTCAATGTTGAACCCATACCTTCTACATCTACACAACCCACACAACCTCAAATAACCATCACCTACCCATGAAAATCCAAACGAACTAGTGCTCAGTCTATTTTGAATGAGCTAGCCCCATACAATCACCCATGTAGGAGGAAGTGGAACAAAGAGCTTCCATTTCACCTGAGGAGAAAACAATCCTATTAATTCATTGATGAGTGTTGAGGTTCCTCATGCTTAGCCTCATGTGCTCATGGCCCAACCTTAAGCCTTCACTCTTAATCTCAAAATTCAGGTGATCGATTTTAAGTAGACAACTACCATCCCTAGCTATTAGACTATGACCAATAGACTATGACCAATCAATCCCTAGGCTCTAATTTTTTGAAGATGAGGATATGGGATTCAGTGAGTACAATGAGTCTTTCTTAACCTTCCCAGCTCAAGGTGAGATGAGTGCTCCTCAAACACCTATATTTAGCCCATATCTTCAACCCCGAACTGAGATGGACTTCCCTAGACATGTTCATGAAGTCCATATGGAAGAGGTTCTTACTTTTCAAAGTTATTATATCATTAAGACCTCAACCATGGGAACCCAACCCCTCGACACTTCTCTTGAAGTGACCATGGAATAAGGAAATCTACCAGCCAAGAACCATAAGCTGGTGGTGAGGGAGATGACTTTGGTTATGTCCTCTTATCCCCCTGTGATTCTTCTAATGAAGATGAAAAGAGTCTGCAACTAAAGGTGCAAAAACTATCCAAAACATGGACCTATTTAGTTTCCAAGGTAAGTCACCATCTCAGGTGGCTACCTTGTAATGGCATGTCATTAATCAGCAACTAGAGATCACTGATATCAAAGGCAAGCTAGTTAAGTAGGTCCATAAGTACTAAGGATATGGTGGACCTAACCCTTAGCTCCCCTATGCAAGAGGGTGATGCTATCAAAAAAGGGGCGAAAGTCCTAGCTGCAAATATAGAACCTGGGAGTTTCGCCTAGAGTATGAACATAAAAGCCACACCCTCCTCATTTGTAGTTGTATATACTCAACGACCTCTAAAGGCCCATATTTATATGGATGCCCTGATTCAAACCTTAGTTGAGAGGGGAATTGCAAGGGCTATGTCTACCCTATCCTACCCTACTGACAATCCTATAGTAGGATGAAGGTATAATGCTAACAGAGGAGCACTGGTACTCTCAAGATCTCAGAGGGAATAAGAAGTCTTGAATTTTTAAACCCTGAGCTCTATAAGAGCTTTCCTTTGGTTGATTTGCAACTTGTCAACCCAAGTCATAATAGACAAGCTGATAGATTAGCTGAGAGGATCCAACAAAGGGTGCTTGAAGAGTTTAGAGGAAGACCCTAGTTATATAGATAGAGGCTACGAGGAAAATCTGTTAGTCAACTGGATATTAAGGCAAACCTCAAGATTATCTTCAAAAGAGAAACCTAAATTAAGGGCCCATCAGAGTAACATGTAAAGCATAAGACATGAACCCCTTCAGAACACAATACCCTCAATGAGGCACCAACTAGTGAATGTGTCTCACAACCTCTCCCTAGTCAGAGCTCAAGTACTACATCGAGTGATGAAGGCCCAAGCTTTCTCCATCCACAGTCATACACGCCAATAACTAAGAAAAGGAAGAGGAAGATGACCTTTAAGGAGATCAAGGAGGAGAAAAAAGAGAGGATGGGGAAGGCAAGGAGAAAGAGAAGAAGTGGGACCCCTAGATTGATGCAAGCTACAATTAGGGTAACCCACTAGCCAAACACTCAGGAAGATGAGTTAAGGCAGCCAGATTGAACTACTTGGGGTCTAGGAAGTACAACATAGATGAAAACATATATCTTCCCTTGGATGAACTGAATCAACTACCTGACACTCAAGTGTCAAAAGAGAGGAAGTAAGCTACGGGTGTAGAGTTGTTCCTCAAGATTATAGAAGAAAGAAGAAGAAAAAGACATTACAAAGCTCCCACCCTCTCTTTGGTTCAAGAAAGTCATGAACTAGAGGTTGTGGCTACTGAACAAGAAATTCAAGTAGGTAGGGAACAGGACAAACAAAACATGATAGCCTACCTGAGTGCCACAGGCCTTAATCACGTAGTAGACCTTCTTCCCTTTTCATTTGAGTACATAGAGTTTAAATACCTCAAGTAGCTTGAAAAGAAGTGTTAAAAGAACAAAAACATGCTAAGAGAAAGATGAATGAAGAGGCCGCTAAGTCAAGAGCCACCATCTGAGCCAATCAGAAGAAGTCTGCTGATAGTCTAAATATGGTGATCTTCTTGACGCTGTATATGTTTTTTAGAAGGAGACTTGGTCCAATATATATATCCACCATGGATGATCACATTAGAGTTATCACGTAGAAAATCAAGAAATGTGAGATGGTAGACATGCAATCTCCACCAAGTCAGGCTGCACATGAAACTAAGGTCAAAGTTGAACCCAAGAGATTACACAAAATGGACCTAGTGCTGTATTTGAGGTAGCTTCATTTTATAACCTATATCAGGTCTTGATACTTCTCCTTAGAATCTATGAAAGAAACGGACCCAACTGAGAAGGACAAAGAAGGAGCATTTGGTACTCAAGACCAACCTCCTTAATTAAAGTATAGAAGAAGGAAAAGGATGGCCATAGGAAGGGATAAGAAGAAGTCCAAGGTGTCCACCTCTACACCTTTGGATGGGACAGAGCATCCTAACGATAACTAAGAAGAGGTTGCTCCTCCAACTCCAATTCAAATAGAGTCTTTTACTGCTTAGAGACCTATCTTGTCTTGGGACTTTCCTACTAACCTAGATAGATAGTATATCACTAGAGATCAAGGGGTCAAGATGTGTACTTCTCACAAAACATACTTGACCTTCCTCTTCATAATATCTATGAAATGAGAAGATGATTTGAAAGTCTAAGGAATTCTGACCAACAGATGAAAAAGGGAGTGGTCTTGATTCTGATAAAGACTGTGAGCTGATGAAGATCTAGACTTAAAGTTATCCTCTAGCTTTGGTAGCATTAGCCTAGAGGGAGTTTATAAGGGTTTGTTCTGTACGGGGTAATGGAATGAATGAAAGAATGGAACGAATAAAGGAATGGAATGGATGAGAGAATGAAATGAATCATTATATTCCATTGTCCATTTTGGCTACCCTTTAGAAATTGATTAATCATTACCATGTGTTGTTTGTTAAGTATGAAAAAACAAATTAATGAAATATAAAAGAGGTTATGATGGTGATGCGAGTGATGGTGGTGGCTTGAGGGTGGTTTTCTGGCAGCGGTGGTTTCCGAAGGCGGTGGTGGCCGACGGTGGGTCTTTTTTAGACGATTTCAACATTTGAAAAGACATTGCACTTTTATGTGTTTTAACAAACTTGGGCATGACATATTTGACTTGGGTCATGATCACCAGCAAGATTTCTTAGCACATTCTAATGGTTTCCGATTATGCAACGTGTCATGAAAAGACGTTGCTAACCCATATAATAAGAAAAACTTTTTCTGAAACTTGCTTATACATCTGTTGGATTATGAAATGATGTTGTATGTTCAAGATTGCTGACTATTAAAGATTGTTGACCCATCTGTTTTTAGTATTAGTCAGCAAGTCAATCATCACCATGTAAAAACAATGGGTTGCAATTTGTGATGAACTTTTTGAAAACAAAGATGAACTATCTGATTCATTATAATCATTAAAACTAGTGACTGGACTTGATTATTATAATGGAAAAGATTGTTTTTGAGTGGCAATAATCATAAGAATGTATCATGAGTATGTTTTTGGACCCATGGTGATTGTTGACTATAATAACTAGTTTATTTGTTATGTGCAAAGAAAAATATTTGTTATGTCAAGCATAACAAGTGAAAAAATGGGTCCAAAGATTTTTCATAGAGTTTGTTGAACCAAAGAGTTGGGAAAGATTTAATGATTATAGTTTATTTTTCATGTGCCAAAGATTTAAAATAAAACCCATTGTTTGATGAAAAGTTTTAATGATTATAGTTTATTGAGAAAGATTTGTTATGTATGAGAAAGATTATCATTATAGTTTTAATGATTAGAGTTTATTGAGAAAGATTTAACTATAATCATTATAGTGATTATAGTTGTTGAAAAGTTTTAATGATTATGTGCCAAAAGAAAGAGTTGGGAAAGATTTAATGATTATAGTTTATTTTAATCCATAAGATTTAATCATTATAGTGAATTAGACAATGGGTCCAAATTGGACCCATGGTGATTGCTGATTATACTTTTGAGGTTCAACAATCAATGGGGTTAATGAAAGCATGACATTTTAATGATTATAGTTTATTTATTATGTCAAGCATAACAAGTGTTTGATTCACTATAATCATGAGAATGTTTTTGGACCCATGGATTGCTAACTATAACAAATATGTCAAGCATAAAATAAAGTTGTTTTTACATGGTGATGAGAATGTTTTTACATGGGTCAGCATAAAAAAGATGTTATGCACATTCCATGACTTGCTGACTAATACATCTTCAATTTAAAACTTGGGTTATGCACATAACCCAAGTTTGTACTTGTTTTAAAAGCCTAAATGTGCAAACCCATTGACTAAAACAATGGGTTATGTGAATCATTACAGTCCATGGTTTATGTGAATCATTACATTCCATTGTCCAAAAAACACATTTGTTTGATCATGACCCATGGGTTTGTTTTAAGACAATCTTTTAAGTTCATAGTTGATCATGACCCAAGTCAATCATCACCACCTCCTTCTTGCTGACCTCAGATGTAAAACAAACTTGCTGACCCATGGGTTAAATTAAGCAATCTTTTAAGACATTGATTGGGTTATGAAACAAGTTTGTTTTACCTCAAGAAGTATGTGATAGGTAAACCAAACACATCAGATAAAATATGTCATTCATATAATAGAATGTGCTAAGCAATCTTGCTAGTGATCATAACCCAGGATTTCTAGTTTTAAAAGTTCCAAAGCACCTGGGATATGATGGTGACAGAAAAAACAAGTTTGATCATTTCTTACAAAGCTTCATTTAATTTAACAAAATATATCGACTCGTTTATTTTATGTTATTCATTAATTTGTTTTAAATCTTTTTCATTAATGATTAACAAATGATTAGCTTTGTATACCCCAAATAACCTAATTTTGCATGCTAAAGAACACATGTCCTGAATTACCTCATAAGGAAGTCCCATCACCACCTTTTTTACCGCTAAAGCTTTCTTACATTGGCACACCAGAGTACTCAACTTGTTTACCTCAACAGTGGTAGTAGCATCATTTTTTCCATTACATTGCTTAGTGGGTTGACTTCCTTCTTTCTGCATCTTCTCATGCTTACTTTTTATCACCATATCATTCTCTTTCACCTTCAAAGATATGTCAACTTCATCTCTAAGTTCTTTGAACAAATCAACATCATCCTCACAGTTCACCTTCTTCTTTTCATCCACAATCTCAGCCACCAATGCTTGATTAATTTCCTATCTTGTCTCTTCAACTTTTGCACTCCAATAAAAACTAGAGATCAAAGCTGTCTGTTTCTTGTGATTCATTTCTTCTTTGTTCCTGCTTGAAACCAGTCGTGGGACTCCTGAATTACTAGGATCAGTGATGATCAGCAATGGACTTTCATGTTTGAAATGTCCCGATTGGTTTCAATTGAAATACCTCAGTTTAGACTTATCAAATCCCAATCTAGAGTTAGAACTTTGACCTTCCAAATTATTCCTTCCAGTGGGCTCCATGAATCTTCGGGCTCTCAGTGTCAGCATTGCCATTTTCCACTGAATATCAGTCTCTTCAAGATCATCAAGATCCACCATATACATATCTTCCATTGTCATTCCTTTTCCTTTCCACTCTCCCGCCACCAGGGCTTCATAACCATAAACAAACATTCCAAAGAGAGCCATTGTTTCGGATGCAACCAAAGTTTCAACATTTGCTTTCAAGTTGGCTTGATTTCTCCTAAACTACCACTACCTCCAGAATAGTCACCAGTATTCAATCCACCTTGTCAAGATGAATGCATTGAAGAGCTTGGAGCAGAAGTCAGCAATGCAGCATTTTGAGTGAAACCAGATGTAGGCATCCTGGTTTGGTTGAATTATCTTCTCTTCATGTCTAACTCGAAGGACTTAAGCTTATTGATGATGTCTATAAGCTTGTAGTCCATAAAACTTCTTTCCTGCTTTAACATTCTCACCTGTAGACTCCATTGAGATGGGAGATAGTCTAACAACCTGTTAACTTGCTCACTTTTGCACAGTTTCTCATCATATTTCTTCAATGTGCTCGAAACTGTCAAAAAACATTTGTAAGATCTGTGACACTCTCGTTCTTGTATCCCATAATGGAGTTAAACTTCTTTTCAGCTTGAATACCATTGTCTTTTACCATCTCATCGTTACCATCATAGAACTCATAGAAAGCATCGAAATGAGATTTAGCATTCTTATGTTTTGAAACTCGATTGTAGATGCCTAGTGCACGACATAGAGTTAATGCTCCCAAAGCTTTCTGGCCTCTATCAATCAGCTTAAGATCCTTTTCATTAAACATGGCTAGGTCCTTGTTTTCAGACACAACATCACCAACCGTGACAGTTTGTATGTGCAGACCAGATATGATATATTCCCACTGGTTGTGATCGGTGTAAAAGAAAAAGGCTTTGAGACATCTCTTCTAATCTTCAAAGTTGTCTTCGTTTATGAGTCTCGGACGTTTGTTGGATGCTACACTTACTAAATCTTCAAGAGTGAGAGATGTCATCTTTGACATTCTAGTTTCGCTAAAGAAATGATAATTTCATAGAAAATAGCTAGTTTCGCAGAAAAAAGCGTTTCGCAGTGAATAATAGTTTCACTGAGCCGACGGTAGTTTTGCTATAAATTTTAGTAGCAATTTCGCTAGCGAAATTCTTGAGATTGCTTAGTTTCTCCGACAATTTTGCACGAAACAAGCTTGAACTTTCATTTAATGATACTTACGACAATAATTTCTCTTTTTAAAATGCACACAAGCACTATTAACTTTTGTTCAAGATCACTACATTTGTTGAGATGCTAAAAACAACAACAAAGTGTAAAACACTTGTAGTTTTGCTAGATGATGATGTAGTTTCATTGGATGATGATGCAGTTTCACTGGATGAATCTGAAAGGCTTTATTAACATGAAATCAATCTGAAATCACCTTAATCTCAATGGATTTGAGATCTGATGATTACCAGAGCTTTCCCAACCAATAACAAGCAACATTCAATCAAATTCCATATCAAATACACTCAAATTGATCTGGAATTGATGAAATGTTCATATTAAACAAAAACAACCAAAAACCTCAAACAATCAAGAACACTAAGGCTCTGATACCAGTTGTTGGTCCATTTGATCGAATTGCAGTACAGTTGATATGTTCAATCATTCAATATCAGAAACAACAGACAAATATCAAAGATGAAGGTGAATAATAACAACCATAATGTATTCAAATATAATCAATAAGGATCCAATACAATCAAGGGAAACAAAGCTCAATATATTTCAATAAAATAAAAGCTTACAATAGTCTCTTGCAACAGAATTATTCCATTAGGGTTTTGCAAGGATACTCAACAATGAGCAAGATCAAAATATATATAGAAGTCATAGTTTTGCTTACAGTTTTGCTGTCAGTGAATCTATGCTGTCGAAAATATAGTTTCGCCCGATAGAGACTAACAGTTTTGTGAGGTGAACTAATCAGCTGACTATGAGCAAAATTGAAATTTTGCTGATAGTTTCCCTGGGCAACAAAACTACACAAAATAAAAAACATTCAAAGTAAACTAATATTAGACCTATTATAATGAAATATGAACATAATCTAAACTAAGATGAGTCCAACCTATACATGATCTTTAGGTTTATATTTTGAAAAACTTCATATATCTTGTAGCCAAGTTAGTGCTCAATCTCCAATTCCTTCTTACATTTTTATCAAAGTTTAGATTTTATTGTTTTCATGCACTAACAACTCCCCTTAAATTTGTGATTAATCATAAGATGTTACATTTATCATAAATTTATGTAGAAGAATGGCATGAAAGACATGTGACAGTCCAAAGCTTATGAAACAAACCGAAATAAAATAAAGGATTTATTATGTACATGCATATATATATAAAGGGATCATACTATGACACTAAGCTTCCTCCCATTTGATTTGTTTGATGAAATGTGACTTGGTTCTAGTCCTGATTGCAAGTATGTTTGTCCACTTAAATCCAAACAAGAGCATTGTATCAACTAGGCATGTTATTTATCATGTTTTAATGTTTATTAGAGATTAACTATTATGTGCTCCACATTTTAATACATATTAGAGTTTGTCCTCCATTTGTGAGTCAATTGATCACTTTTTCACACTTAGAAACTATGTACATTAAGTTATAAATTCTACCTTCAGACAATTTGATGTCTCATTAATGCTTTGTTGCTAAAGCTCTTTAGATAATATACAATTGATCACAATTGATTCTTTTGAGAGATTAGATATGATCATCGTCAGATCACCAAGTCTTTACTTACGTAAAACAAAGGTGCCTTCAACTCAGATCTTTGTTTACATACAATAGAAGGATGATGTGGATCATACTCTATACACTAGTTGGTTACAAAGGTATACGAAGGTGTTCATAAACCCATGTCTTTTTTTACACGAAATAGAGGGAATATGATTTGCAAAGAAATAAGTTATAAAGTGTTTTACATAGCGTGCTTGGGTGAGTGATTTGATCACATCACGATAAGACTTACTTGCTTGATCCTCAAAATGGAGTTTCCGACAATCACCTTTCCATTATGTTAGGCATGCTCTTAGTGTAGTTTCCACTCAAGATGAACCTACTCACATATCAAAGTACTTTTGATCATTCAAAAATTAAGTTAATTACCCCAGAATGTAAGCAAAGGGATAGTGTACTATCATTTCCCAACATATGTCATGCTAAATCAAAAGACACAATAATGAAAGACAATATTTTTTTGTTTTTTATATGTTTTTCTGAATGTTTTTGGGGTTTTATAAGTTATTATTTACAAGGATAGTCGCATGCTTTTCTTGGTTGATTGTGATTAATCTAAGTTAATCATGCCCAAAGACTCAATTATAAAATTAAATCTAATTGAATCTAAGGCTTAGTGAATAAATCAGTAAGCTGATTTGTTGTATCCACTTTGACTAACTTGATTAAATCCTTTTCGGACTAATCTCTCCTAAAGTGGTATCTGATTCATATATACTTTGTTTTAATATGCTGAACTGGATTAATAGGAGCTAAATTATCAATATTAATTGGAATAATCAAGCAATTGGTTTTACAACCAAAGGACTTGAGAGCAACGAGCTGAAGTAGCTATGTACTAAGCCTCAGCCGTGGATACAGATACATTTGTTTACCTCTTGCACTGCCATGAAACAAGTCTTGGTCATAAAAATTGGCATGCACCGGTTGTGGAGTTTCTATTGTTGTTGCATCCTCCAAAGTCACTATCTGAACATGAGTAAAGAGTAAGGTCATCATCCTTTGGATACCAAAGTCCAAGGGTAGGTTTCCCTTTCAGATATTTGAAAATCCTTTTAATAGAATTCAAATGACTCTTTTGGAATCGATAGGTACCTAGCACAAACACACACAACAAACATTATGTCTGGTCTACTGGAAGTTAAATACATAAGAGATCCTATCATGGATCTATACAATCTTTTATCAACATATTTTCCTGTAGGATCGGTACAATCTTGTCCATTGTTGAAGTAGGTGTTTTGAATGAAGATGCATAATCCAGATTATACTTCTTTAATAGTTGATAGATATACTTTTCTTGATTGATGAAGATACAATATGTTTTTTGATAAACTTTTAAGAAAGAAACTCCTTTCTGTTATGGAGTTCTTGATGCATTAATTTGCATTGCAATGCCTTTATTCCTGCAAAAATAATCTAAGTTAGTATAAACAAATTATTCAGTCCTATTGATAGTCCTGAAAACTTTAATTTTTAAATCGAATTGATTCTCAATCTTGATGAAAAAGTCCATTTATTTTCTGATGTTTCACTCTTTTTTTTTAAAAAAGACCCATGAGAATCTATAGACTTAAAAGTTCTAAAGCGCTTGGGACTTTAAATAAAGTTGATGCTTTTCTAGTTGTCTGGGTTGTGATGGTGAAGTTAGCCGAGATTGCCGCTTGTTTTAAACAGTATGAATGACACATTCCATGTGTTGAACCTCAAGAAGTGTCTAGTCAATATGATGTTGGATGTGCTTTCAGCTTGCTAGTGATCAGCAAGACCCAAGCAATAGACATATTGAAACAGAATGGGTTATGACATATTTGACTTGGGTCTTGCTGAGCCAGCACATTTAGATGTTGATCATGACCTATGGGTTATGAAGTCAACAAGAAACATGCGGTGGTTATGACATATAATCGGAAACCATAACCCATGGTTTGTTTTAAAACAATTTTTTTAAGTTCATAGTTCATCATGACCCAAGTCAATCATCACCACCGCCTTCTTACTGACCTTAGATGTATAGCAAACTTGCTGACCCATGGGTTAAACTAAGCAATCCTTTAAGACGTTGATTGGGTTATGAAACAAGTTTTTGGACCCATGGGTTGTGATCCATTGTAACACCGGTTATTTTTTTAATGTCAAAGAAAGAAGAATAAGGTGAAGAAAAAGAAAGAAAAAGGAATAAAAGATATTTTACCTAAGTCAATGGGTAAAAAGTGTAATAAAGGACAAAAGTAGGAAAAGTTGGTGGGTAAAAGGTGATGGCCGCCCATCACCTCCTACACACCCATTTCTTTTGGGTATTTTTGAGAAAAAGAAAGAGAGAAAGCAGAAAGTTTCGGTTCTTTGAACAACAAGAGTAGAAAAGTTCAAATTTATGGTAAGAATTTGTGTGTTTATGATGTTCTCAACATGCCTTAGCCTCGGTTGTGTGCTTATGAATGTTTGTGTGTGTTCGGGTGTGTGTTTTTGGTGGGTTTTAGGTGTTGAACCTGTAGCAACAGGTTTGACGGAAGTCTTACCTAAAGAGGCTGCAAAGGTGAGTTCTAGAACCCCTCTTTTACATGTTTTAACTGATTTGGAGTTGAAATGCATGTATGAATATTTTTATAAAGGTGGGTATTGTACCCGTATGTGTATGAGTGTGTATGATGCGATTGAGGTTTGATTTTTGGGCTATGTATTGGTTTTATGATGTTATGGTTGTGTTTCTATGGCTTAGAATGTAAGATTTAAGCTTAGAACTTGATAAGTGATGTTTGGGGACTGAAATCTGATGTTTAAGTGCAAATGAGGCTGCTTATGCGCCCAAATAGGGCTCATGCGCCTAAGTTTTAGAATTTTCCTAAGTGTTCCCATACGCCCGAAACTTCATGAGCCCAAATAGGGTTCATGTGCCTGAAATGTCCTCATGCACCTGAAATGTCCTCATGCGCCTGGATGGCCATGCGACTAAAGTCTATGCGATAGAAGGTTATGCGACTGGAGGGAATGCGGATGAAAGTTATGCGAATAAAGGAAATGCGGATGAGTAAAGCAAATGCGGATGAGCATAGGAAATGCGGATGAGATAAGGAAATGCGGATGAGCAAAGGAAATGCGGATGAGGAAAGGAAATGTGGATGAGCAAAGGAAATGGGGATGAGCAAAGAAAATACGGATGATAAAGGAAATGCGGATGAGTAAAGGAAATACGGATGAGCAAAGGAAATGCGGATGAGTAAAGGTAATGTGGATGAGCAAAGGAAATGTGGATGAGCAAAGGAAATGCGGATGAGCAAAGAAAATACGGATGAGTAAAGGAAATGTGCATGAGTAAAGGAAATGCAGATGAGCAAAGGAAATGCGGATGAGCAAAGGAAATGCGAATGAGCAAAGGAAATGCGGATGAGCAAAGGAAATGTGGATGAGCAAAGGAAATGCGGATGAGCAAAGGAAATGCGGATGAGAAAAGGAAATGTTGATGAGCAAAGGAAATGCGGATGAACAATAGGAAATGCGGATGAACAATAAGAAATGCGGATGAAGACTTAGAATATTTTCCGATTTCCGAGGGAAAAGTGTTACGTAGGCTTTGAGTTGGGAGGTTCTCGGGGGCATACTGATGTGATGGGCATCTATGATTTGATGATGATGATGATGATTGATGATGTATGATTGGTGCTTATGTATGATGGTATTGTTGGGTTTTGTCACATATAAAACATCTTTGTTTAACCATTTAAACTATGAAAATGCAGCGGAAAAATGAGTTTAATACATGGTTTATAAATTGAAATATTTGCCATATTAAACTACAAACAAAACCCAAGAATAAGGATCAAATGTATGTGAAATAATATGCTATCAACCAACACAAAACCAACCATAGGGTGTTAATAGAAGACAACCTTTCTTGTGCAAATGTTGTGGATGAAAAGAGATAGATGATGATGTTCTTGAATGTGTCTAGCCTTCAAAAGAGGAGGCCTCAAGAAGTGATACCCACAAGCTCTTCAAACACCTTGCTTATTAGGATGCAACACCAAAGATAGCCCTTCTTTAGCTCCTCCAAAAACCGAAATAGCCAGCCCCTTTCAAGCTTCTAAAAACAAAAAATCAGTCCTCTTTTTCAGCTTCTAAAACCCGAAAATGCAGCCTTGTTTTGAAGGTTCTTTTGCTTGTGATGTTAGAGAGAAAAGTGTGTAATAATATGGAGTGTTAGAGAGGAGAAAGAACACTCGAAAACCAAGACAAAAGCTCATCACAATGGACCCATTTGGGCGGCCGATTTTGAGCTTCCAAAATGGGTTTTCCCCCATTTTGGTTTTTGATAAAATTACTCTCTTAACCATTAACTTTATAAAATTAAAACCACTTTTAATTTTATAAAAATAACACACTTTTATTTGTTATTATTTAACCAACTTAAATAATAACACAAATAATATCTCATGAACAAACTATCCATATAGTATTGTTGTATTACAAAGCAATGTTTTAGAAAACCCATTTTCTAAATGGTATCAATGTTTATATGTATGATCTCATCAACAAATAAACATTTATTGGTGTTTGTTTAACTTTTTATTGGGTATGACCCGACTTGGATCATAACGTACTAACCACATCAATCTTGTATGTGTTTTGGGCATACAAGATTCAACAATCTCCCACTTGCACAAGGTTCATAAAAGATTGATGCAAGTAGTAAATACCGCCTAACAACGGTTCACTACCCTTAATACGTATGACTAAGTGTCATTCAATAACATCATCTCCTTCAAGTACCATACTTGAAATGTTTTAGGGGAACCAATCATCTATCCTTTTGTCACAGATGTCAGGTTAAATCCTAGAGACACAAAGTGATCATTTTCCATTGATTTAATTTTATCAGGCCTTAGACATCTTACTCTCAACGAATAAGAGGGACAAATCCCATCTTGACAACATACGTCTCTCACAGTTACCTTATATCATACCTGAACTCATACTTACGTACTGCCTTGTTTCAGAACAGCAAAGAGCTGAGTCAAAGTATAATATTCAGTAAATATGAAGACCCAATATGTGTCTCAGGTCAGAGGATACCGACTGATGTTTGCCTTTAAACAAAATTACTTATGATCAATCAGAAAGACTCCATGTAGTAATATTTAAGATGCAGGTCAGTCCAATATTTGCATCCCATAAATATCTGTGAACTTTGGCGGCAACCTTTTGCTCTACATTCATCTATATGAATGTCTACCAATCCAAGTTCATAATAGCATTACCTTCACGCTCGTTCCCACAAGCATGAACAACTATGGACATTCTGAGTAAATACTTTACTCATGGATTTTAAACATGCAAAATAGGAATATTAGTTGAATCATTATAACTGAATAATTCAATTAAGTAATAAAGAGTTTCAATATCTCAATACAAAATTAAAGATCAAATCCAGTCACTAGAATATTGAAGTCCCATGGCACAAGCATGACTTTCATGCTTCGCCTTTTCAAGAAGCTTCGTGAGTGGATCCGCAATGTTTTGATCCGTGTGAACTTTGCGAATACATATCTTTCCCTTTTCAACTTCATCCCTTATGTAGTTGAATCTTCATTCAATGTGCCTAGTCTTCTGATGTGCACGGGGGTTTGTTGATTTGAGCAATCACACCCTCGTTATCACAAAGAATTTCTAGGGGTCCTGAATGGAAGGAACCACCCCTAGATCGGCAATGAACTTCTTTAACCATGCAGCTTCCTGAGCTGCTAATGAAGCAGCAATGTATTCTGACTCTGTAGTTAATAATGCCACCACATCTTGCTTAGAGCTCTTCCAAGAGATTACTCCTCCATTCAAGATGAAAATGTATCCCGATTGTGATCGTGAATTGAAAGGATCGAGATCTAGTTTGATCAATTAGATTGATATTTGCAGCGGAATAGCACACGAATTAGACTAAATTATAGCAAGAGTAATATGAATATTCAATCAAACAATAACGGTTATAGAGACAAAGTTTTCTTGACAATTTGGCCTTTTTCATCAGTTTTATTCCAAAACACCCATTTAGTGCCTATTGCACACTTACCTTGGTGTAGAGGAACCAGTTCCCACACTTGCTGCTTTTGAAACTGAAGAAGCTCAAGTTGCATAGCTTCAACCCATCCATTGTCTCTTAATGCAATATGATAGTTCTTTGGCTCTTGTGGACTGATGAAGAGAGCATAAAAGCAAAAAATGGACAGTTGACTTCTAGTTGAAACATGAGCATTGATGTCACCAATGATCTGAGACATGGGGTGATTCTTCAGTTCTTGATACTCAATAAGATCTGTGCAAGTGTTTGTAGGTGATTTAGCAGCAACAGATGGTGATCCAGACTCTTTAAACCTAGAATGAGATGGCAATTC
The DNA here is from genome assembly GCA_025506515.1 of Flaveria trinervia. Classification (NCBI taxonomy): domain Eukaryota; kingdom Viridiplantae; phylum Streptophyta; class Magnoliopsida; order Asterales; family Asteraceae; genus Flaveria; species Flaveria trinervia. The sequence continues at coordinate 16,714,988 of CM046458.1, read as the reverse complement.
AAAAGAAGTAGAGGATCCAGATATCTCATCAGCATTTGTTGTGGATGGAGCTACTCAAGCTACATGAACATCAAGTTTAGTAGACTCGGGTAGTTGATCACTAAAACTTGCATTTATACCAACAGATGGATAACTAGTGGTCGGAGATGATGGATTCACAGAGCCTGCAACAGCTGGAGACTAATAAGGAACATATTGCAGGATGTCCAAATCAAATAACTCCACAGGGTTTTGTGGGATTTTCTCCTTTGGAGATTCATTGAACTTTACATGCAAGGTTTCTTCAACTATCTTTGTTCTGCAATTGAAAACTCTGTATGCCTTGCAAGTAGATGAATACCCAACAAAGTACCCTGCATCCACCTTTGATTCAAATTTCTGAAGTGGATCCTTTGTGTCAAGAATATAATAAGGACACCCAAATGCTCTAAAGAATGAAATCAGAGGAGCCAAATGATGTAACACTTCATAAGGAGTCCTCATCAACCTTTGATTTACTAATACTCTATTTTGCACATAGGAAGTTGTGTTAACAGCTTCAGCCCAAAAGGTTAGTGGCAAACCAGAATCAGCCAACATTGACCTTGCTGCTTCAATAAGGGTCCTGTTCTTTCTCTCCACCACTCCATTTTGTTTAGGAGTTCTTGGAATGCTAAACTGCCTCTTCATTCCCTTAGAGAGATAGAATTCATCAAGTGTGTGATTTCTAAATTTTGTGCCATTATCACTCCTCACACACTTGACAGAAAGAGAATACTGCTTTTCCACATGCAACACAAAGTAGATGATGATTTGACCAGCCTCATCTTTTGAATGTAAGAAGAAAGTCCATACAAATCTAGAATAATCATCCACAATTACCAGACAGTATTTTTTCTTTGCCATGCTCATCACTCTTACTAGACCAAAAAGATCCATATGCAGTAAATACAAGCAAGGCAGTTGACTTTGGTTCTTCTATTGGAGGGAATGATACTTTATGTTGCTTTCCTTTTAAACAAGGAGAGCAGTTGTCAACACATTTGAACTCCTTTAAAGGCAGACCTCTCACTAAACCATGATGGATCAGCTGGTTCATGTTTTTAAGATTCACATGACCAAGCCTTCTGTGCCATAGTTCAGATTCCAAGGAGAGTCCTTGGAGAATAGACATGGATGGCCTTTTAGATCAATTTTCTTTGATAAGTCTAAGGCAATACTCTTCCAATCCTGTTGGCCTTCAGGAGAGTATATTCATCCAATATCTTGTCAATCATTCTCAAAACATTGGAAGACAGAATCCGACAGTTCTGGCTGGTGAAAAGTGCAACATGCCCTTTATCACACATTTGACTGACACTCAAGAAGTTGTACTTGAGATTCTCCACATGGTTAACATCATCAAATCTTATCTCACCATTTGACACAAAGCCGTTGCTGATGATGTAACCCTTAGCATCATTACCAAAAGATACAAATCCCTTCTTTCCTTGAGAGTATTCATGAAGAAGAGAACTGCTCCCTGTCATATGCGTAGATCCTCCACTGTCCACATACCAGATGCTTCTATGGCATGCTAAAGAACCCTGCATTTGTCACAACAAACTAGTTAGCTTTTGAGACCCAAACCATTTTGGTTTTGGGTCTGATCTCATCAACAGAGTTTATACTAACTGATTTGTCCTGATTAACAGCTTTTGAAGGTGGAGATGGTGCAGAAAACAATTCCTTTTATTTTGGCTTAGTTTTCCTTTTCAATGGTTTAATCACAGGTACATCTATTTGATTAGCTCTCCACAATAGATGTTGAACCATCATAACAAGTTGTGTTTGGTTAGTTGTTAAAGCCTTCAGTTCAACAGACACATCAGTACTTGTATTTGATTGGTTCCTGTAACTTACCATGTCCTCCATTTTGAAAGACACAGACTTAGTCTGGTGTTTTGATACTCCTTGAGGAATATTTTCAGCTGTTTTATGATAAACCCCTTCCTTCTTTTTAGATTTTTGTGAAAGCTTTGGGTTATTAGTTTGAGATGTTTGTGGCACAAACTTGGTTTCAAATTCATCTTTCATTTTAATAATTTTCTTTTTAATGATTTTATCTTTGTTAAATTTGGAACCCTTTCTGTAACAACATTCATCAGTGAGATGATTGAATAGACCACATATTTCACATGGCTTTTTCTTCATTTTCTGTTGTTCAACTACTAAAGAAGATGAAACTACTAAACGTGTGTTCTTTAGTACTTTCCTCCTCTCAGTACTTATGTGAAGTACTGAAGGATTTGTAACAACTGAAGACTTGTTCTTTAGAAGTTTTCTATCAGTACATTTGGATTTCCTGATAGACTCTTCAGCAGTTGTCAAACCATGTTTGTTTTCATTTGGTTTGAAATGTTCTTCAGGTGTTGTTACATGCTCTTCAGTACTTTGAATACCTTGTGAGACAACACCTGAAGTGCTCCGCTTTTCTTTGATCATGTGTTCATCAGCACTAAGACCATCAGCAAATTGAGTAGCTGAGGTAGTATTACTGATTTCATCCTCTGATTTTGCATTATCACTTCAGGATGAGACACATGATGATGTGGTTTAGGAATTGATTTCACCTTCAGATTTTACTTCTGTCTTGGGAGTAAAATCTGTAGGAGGTTCAGTGTGATTATACCCAATCCTAAACTTCACATTTGAAGCTGTTTGCTTACTGAGAAGCATTTCAAACCGCTTGCAAGATGTTACCCAACGTCCACACTCTACCGGAGTAACTGCAAGTGTTTCTTTGAGATTCTTATGATTTTCTAAGATGACCTCTACCTTTTTCTTTTCATCAGTGATTAGGCATTTTAATTTGTAAATCTCATTATCTTTTTCTTTTAAAACAGACTCAAACTCAGCTTTTCTTTTGGAAATCACTTTCTCTATGTCAGATTTTGATTAATTAAAGCTACATTTGCTTCTCTAATTGAGGCAAAAGCAGCTATGCATGACTCAGAACATAATTTGGCCTTAGCCTCAAAAGATACTTGTGGTACCTGTGATGATGAAGAATTTGAACATGAACCATCAGTAGACTCCAGGGCCATAAGAGCAAGATTTCCAAAAGGATTTTCTCCACCATGTTGACTAGCACCAGAGAACACTTGTTCAGAATAACCAGAAAGATCATCTGGTAAGCTACTCCAGTCAACAACTCCAGGAGTGAAAAAGCTTTGATGTGATTGAGATTGAGATTGTGACTTGATTGAGATGGTTGAGGCTCAGGTAGGGCATGTGGTTGTTGAGCTATGGGAACTGGAACCTGATTGGACTGAGGCATGTAAAAACAGGGATAAGGATATGGCATTTGACCTTGAGGAACAAAATACGCAGGAGATGATTGAATTGGTGAATGATGACCAGAACTGGTAGAATGTTGCCCTTTGATTTGTGAACTATTTCCTGGAAAGGTCACAAAGGGTGCAGAAGAGTTAGATCCAGATGATCTACACTCTCTTGCAAAATGTCCAAGTCTATGGCACTTGTGACACCTCAACTTGCTCTTGTCAAAACCAACTTTGGTTTTTCCAGAGAGACCAGGAAATTTTCTACCTGTTCTTTTGTAAAATTTTTGAGATCTGATATTAACTAATGTCATTTGGCTCAAAATATCCATCTTTTCCAAATCATCATTAGCAATTCCTTTCTAATCATCCATCAAAAACCACAAATTATCACTATTACACCCTGAGTTACTACCAACACCATCAAAAGCATGATCTCCACTATTTGAAGAGAAATCTATATGCTCATCATGAGAACTTTCTGATGCAGCATATTCTGACTCATGACCAACCAAAGCAGTATTCCCTGGTACATAATCATCAGTGAGCTTCCCAGATGAAGCCGGTTTCCTTTTCTGTTCTATCTCTCTTTCAAATGTTATCAGTTTCCCATGAAATTGGGTGAGAGATAGATTGTCCAGATTTGCACTGGAGCGTAAGACAATAGTATGTGTCCCATCTCTCAGGCAGGGATCTGAGGAATCTGTTGTTCATCTGACTGTTTGTATATTCATGTTTAACCATTTTCAGTTCAGATATCAAACAAGAAAATCGCTCAAATTGTTGAGTCAGGGACTCACCCTTTCTATGAGAGAATGTCTCGTATTGCTGGGCAAGGATCTCTCTATTGTTTGCCAAGACCTCATCAGTTCCTCCAAATTGTTCTTTCAGAGCAACCTAGAGGTCATGAGCAGTTTCATGATTCATAAGTCCACAATAGATTTCATTAGGCAGTGCCATGGCCAGAATTCCATGCGTTTTAGCATCAATTTCAAAAAATTTAAGATCTTCATCTGAGTATTGCTCATTCTTCTTTGGAACCATCTTATTGGTTTCCGAATTACTCACCATAGGCTTATATGGTCCATGAACCACAGATTTCCAACAACCTGAACTGTTGACACACATGTGATGGAGCATTCGGCATTTTCATATTTTATACTCACTCCTAACAAGCATCGGAGGCTTTGTTGAGGAGCCAGTATTGTGAGGATCATTGATTGATGTAGCCATTTTCACCAATTCAAACAGGTTCAATGAGATTTTAACAGATTTAGCTCAAAAACAAGAAGAATCTCAAATTAATTCACAGGAAGCAACAGAAAAAACAACCTCTCTAACCAATTCTTGCAAATTTGCTAATTCGATCAAACTTAGATATCAAAAGATCAGTTTCAATGATCAATTGTTAAATCGATCAATGATTAACCAGCTCTGATACCATTTGAAAGGATCGAGATCTAGTTTGATCAATTAGATTGATATTTGCAGCGGAATAGCACACGAATTAGACTAAATTATAGCAAGAGTAATATGAATATTCAATCAAACAGTAATGGTTATAGAGAGAGAGTTTTCTACAAAAAGAATGTTTTCATTAACGCACAAGCTTCCCGTACAAGGAAATGAGGTCAACATTCCTTTTAAAAGGAATGTGACATCAGCTGACGTCACTTGATAGTGACATCTAACTGATTTATACAAACAACTGAAAGTAAACAAAACTACTGAAGATGTCCACAACAACTGAGGACACCTTCACAAAAAGCTAAGTATAAGCTATCATTATAACTACTAAAGTTATAACATCTGAAGTATAAGAACTTCAGATGTTTTACATAGTATAAAACTACTGATTACAAACTACTGAAATGTAAACCATCACAACTACTGAAGAGAACTACTTCAGCTGTTGTGACAACTTCTGAGAACTTGGTCTTCAGACTTTGTCTTCAGCTGTTGTCTTTAGACTTTGTCTTCAGCTGTTGTCTTCAGACTTTGTCTTCAGCTGTTGTCTTCAGACTTTGTCTTCAGTTGTTGTCTTCAGACTTTGTCTTCAGCGATTGTAGACCACTTCAGTTGTTTTGATGTCTATGGGACTTAAAGGTTTTTCTGATCTGGCCCATTGGTTCTTTTGGTCCAACATTAATCATCCCGATCAGTTTGGAAACTCGCATCTGTGTAACCTTTTACTACGAGCTCTTCTTCACCAGATCCATAGATTAGGAACATATCTTTAGTCCTCCTTATGTACTTAAGTATGTTCTTAACAACCATCCAATGACTTCTTCCAGGATTTTGTTGGTATCGGATTGTCATGCTTAAGGCGCATGACACGTCCGGTCTAGTGCATATCATTGCATACATGATGGATCCTATGGCAGACGCATACGAGATTCCCTTCATTTTGTCTTGCTCATCCTTTGAGATTGGACATTCAGTCTTACTCAATATTGTTCCTCTTTGAATAGGTACGGTACCCTTTTTGGAGTTTTCCATCTTGAACCTTTTCAAGATCTTATCAATGTATGCACTTTGATTCAAACCTATCAACCGCCTTGATCTATCCCTATAGATCTTTATTCCTAAAATATAGATGGCTTCACCAAGATCCTTAATGGAGAAACAACTTCCAAGCCAGGCTTTTACACCTTCCATGGTTGGAATGTCATTTCCAAATAGTAGAATGTCATCGACATACAATACTAAGAAAATGGTGATGCTCCCACTAGCCTTCTTATATACACATGCTTCATTAGTGTTTTTGATGAACCCAAATTTGGTTATCTCTTCATCAAAATGGTGATTCCAACTTCTTGATGCTTGATTCAATCCATAGTTTGATTTCCTTAACTTGCATACCTTTTTAGGATGTTTTGAGTTGACAAAGCCTTCAGGCTGAACCATATAGACATCTTCCTCAAGATATCCATTTAGAAAAGAGGTTTTGACATCCATTTGCCAAATTTCATAATCATAATGAGCAGCTATGGCAAATAATATCCTAATAGACTTTAACATTGCAACTGGTGAGAAAGTCATATCATAATCAACCCCTTAAGTTTTAGTGAAACCTTTTGCTACAAGTCTAGCTTTATAAGTATCCAAGTTTCCATGCATATCAGTTTTTGTTAGGATCAGTGATCTACGTTTGATTGATTAGAGAGTATAGCAGCGGAAATCAACAATGAATTAGCCAATTCACAAGAACACAAAAGATATTCAAGGTAAGAACAGAATGTCACACATACAATTAGGTCAACACCACTTATATAAGAGATGTGACGTCTGCTGATGTCACTTGATAGTGACATCTAACTGAATTATTCAAACTACTGAAAGTTAACACAACTACTAAAGATGTCAAAACAGCTGACATCTTCTTACAAAAATACTAAGTGTTAACTATCACTACAACTACTGAAAAGAAACTGCTGAAACTATAACGACTGAAGAACATGCTCTTCAGTTGTTTTACAAATACTGAAACAAAAAGAAAACTACTGAAGGGAAACCATCACAACAACTGAAGAATGCTTCTTCAGCTGTTGTAACAAACTCTGAAGGCTTCAGTACTTGTACTTGAACTTCAGCTGTTGTCATCAGCTAATGTCTTTAGTCTTTGTACTTCAGCTATTGATCTTCAGTACTTTGTTCTTTAGCTGTTGATCTTGAGACTTTGGTCTTCAGCTGTTGAAGTCTTCAGTACTTTAGTCTTCAGCTGTTGAAGTCTTCAATACTTTAGTCTTCAGCTGTTGATCTTCAGACTTTGTTACAACAGCTGATCAAGTCTTCAGTAGTTGTTGTGATGTCTGTAGGACTTAGAGGTTTTTCTGATCAGGCTCATGGGTTCTTTTCATCCAACAAACTCCCACTGAACCAATGCAGCCAAAACCTCTAACTTATTGAAGATGTCCCACTTATTATGGCAGAAGGATTGGTCTTTTTGTCTTCTAGATCAGCTCAGAAGTGACCCTTGTAAGCACAGTCCTGGGAAGAAGTCTCAATGATCTGTTTGGCAAAGTATGAATGGGAACTCTGTCTTGGGGAACTGGACACAGAGCTGTTACCCCATCCATGAGATCTACTTCCCCACTATGAGTCTGTATGACTCTCTTGTATAGGCCTCAAGGAAGGTAATTTGTTCCTCCATGGTCAGCTCTTCAGCACCTCCTTCAATAATGATTCTGGCCTATAGTACTCAGATAGGTATTTGACATGTTTCCCATTCTTTAGCTCCATAGTTGTTATTATTCTATAAGCAAATTCATCAGGGTGAGTACCCTCTAGGAACAACTGGAGCTCATTCTTTTTGACTTCCTCAAGCCTCTTATATACTAACCCCTTTTTCACCATTTTATTTTCTAGTATCTTCTGTGGGGTCAGGTTAGCTTTATAGGCTTTCTTGAAGTCATCTAGGATTTCCCAAGGTGATACTACAAAGACTCGTGAGATCACTTCATCTATAATCTTTTTCACCTGGCCAATGTATCTCTGTGGAATGTTTTTCTTGTGAATCCTATGAGACACCCTGGGATCAGGCCAAATCCTCACTCTCTCCTTTTGATATTGAAATGTATGCTTAAGAGTGTATAATCTGAGAGCATGCTTCTTCTTGTTGATGATAGAAGATGTGGCAGCATATGCTTTGTCAACCCTCCTCAACAATTCCTCATCATGTTGTTTGTGAAGCTCTTCTTCTTCTAGCTTCACTTTAACAATTTGTGTTTGAGTTTCAGGAGTAATTGTTGGAGAGTGACTTGTGGCCTTCGGCAACTGTATAACAGCTGAGAGTGGCAGCCTATCTTCGTCTTCATCATTATCTTCTTCATCATCTTCTAGCCTCAATACCCTTCTCTTCTTCTTCTAGGGTCCTCAGTCGTTATAGTTTCAGTAGTTTCTTTTCAGTAGTTGTAGTGATAGTTAACACTTAGTATTTTTGTAAGAAGATGTCAGTTGTTTTGACATCTTCAGTAGTTGGGTTAACTTTCAGTAGTTTGAATAATTCAATTAGATGTCACTATCAAGTGACATCAGCAGACGTCACATCTCTTATATAAGAGGTGTTGACCTAATTGTATGTGTGACATTCTGTTACCAAAAAAAGCGAATATTGAATGAAATATCTTTTGCAGAATTCTCTCTGTCTATAACCGTTTGTTCTTATGTTGAATATCTTTTGTGTTCTTGTGAATTGGCTAAATCATTGTTTGATTTCCGCTGCTATACTCTCTAATCAATCAAACGTAGATCACTGATCCTAACAGTTTTCTTCTTGAAAACCCACATACATCCAATTATCTTTGAGTTTAGAGGTGGTTCAACCAAGTCCCATACTTGGTTGTCATACATGGATTGCATCTCAACGTTCATGGCTTCAAGCCATTTGTCACAATCCAAATTGGACACTGCATCATGATAGGTGGTTGGTTTAGCGGAATCTACCACATAGCATCCATGTACGAAGAATCCATATCTTTTAGGTGGATTACTAGTTCTACCAGATCTACGAATGTTTTATGTATATTGATCAAGTACTTGATCATTCTCAACATCCTTATAATGAGTGCTAGTGTCAACGAAACGTGTATGGGTTTGTGGTTCTTGATCCTCCTCAATATCCATAGTTCTACTGCGAGCTCCTTCCGTAAGGAACTTAGCTTCTAAGAACTCAGCCTTCTTGGCAACAAACTCCTTTTGTTCCAAAGGATAATAGAAATAATATCCCATAGAATCTCTAGGATATCCAATGAATATACACTTAGTGGAATGACTTTCAAGCTTGTTTGAGGTGGGAGTTTTAACATAAGCCTCATAACCCCATACCTTTAATTATGACAATGATGGAACTCTTCCATGCCATATTTCAAAAGGTGTTGTTTCCACTTTCTTGGTTGGGGCCATATTCAAAATACGGGCTGCAGAGAGCAAAGCGAAACCCCAAAATGATAGAGGCAGTGAGCTTCTAGCCATCACTGATCGAACCATATCTAATAGAGTTTGATTTCTCCTCTCGAACACACCATTATGTTATGGTGTTCCAGGTGGAGATATTTCTGAGACAATACCACAACTTTTAAGATGGTCTCTAAAGGCATCACTTAGGTATTCACCTCCTCTATCGGTCCGGAGAATTTTTATCTTCTTATTGAGTTGATTTTCTACTTCATTTTGGAAGATTTTGAACATTTCAAAAGCTTCATCTTTGTGTCTTAACAAGTACACATAACCATATCGACTATAGTCGTCGGTAAAGGTAATGAAGTATCTTTCATGGTACCTAGTCATTGGCTTAAAGGACCACATACATCCGAATGTATGATGCCTAATAAATCTTTTGCCCGTTCGGACTTGCCGCTAAAAGGTGCCTTAGTCATTTTACCTTGTAAACAATACTCAAATACATCGAATGAATCATATTCATTTGCTTTTAAAAGACCGTTCTTTTGATGTGTTTGTATGCGCTTCTAGTTTATATGACCAAGACGGCAATGCCAAAGATAGGTATCACTCAAATCCAATTTGAGTTTCTTAGTGGTGGTCTGGTACAATGAGCTATCATATAATGTGTTTTCACAAACCAATTCATAAATACCATTAACATGAATAGCTTTAAAAGAAAACGTGCCATTTAAAGAAACATGAATTTCATTCTCAATAAATGACAAAACATAACCATATTGTCTTAATTGGGCAACAGAAATAATGTTCCTAGTCAAACTAGGAGCATACAAAATATTGTTCAAAATTACTTCCAAACCATTTGGAAGCTTCAAGATGTAGTCCCCTCGGCCCTCAACTTGAACCTTTGCCCCATTGCCCATGAAGAGGCTCACATCCCCTTTCTTGAAATCCTTACTTCTTTTGAACCCCTACAATAAGTTGCAAATATGAGTTCACATCTGGTATCCAATACCCATGTGTGTGAGGATATTAAATTTAGACCAATATGGATCATGAAACATGTACCTAAGGTTTGCCTGGCATCCCTCTTTGCTTGCAATTCTTTGAGATGGAGTGGGCAATTTCTTGCCTAATGTCCAATCTCCCCACACTTAAAGCATGGGTAATTGAAGCAACCTTTTGCTTCTTCTTCGCTGGTTTTGGTGGTGGCGCTCTAACCACTCCCTTTCCCTTTCCCCTAATGTGCCCTTACCCTTGGCAACATTTGCCTTGGGTGCGGGGTGAGGACTCTTCTTGTTCCCACCTTCATTGATGGTGAGAACGGGTAAAACCTTTTACCCATGGCTGCCTCGACAGTTTTGAGCATAGAGTGAAGCTCACTTATGTTCTTGTCTCACCCGTTCATGTTATAATTCATGACAAAATTTCAAACCTTTTTGACAAAGAGTTGAGGATCAAATCCGTAGCCAACTCTTTCGAGACGGGACAATTCAGTCGTTCGAGGCGGTCAATGTTGCTTTTCATCTTAAGTACATAAGATGAAACAGATTGGGTGTCATCCATACGACACGCATGGAGTGCTCGAACCGTTTTGAAGCGCTCAATCCGTGCTTGTTGTTGGAACGTTTCCTTCAACTGGGTTATCATGTCGTATGCTCCATGATGCTCATACTCCTTTTGGAGATCTGGAGACATACTTGCCAACATGAGGCAAGACACTTGGAATGAGTCCTCAGTGTATTTCACCTAATTATTATAGGCCTCCTCATCATCCTCACTAGGTTGATCGGGAATCGGATCGTCTAATATGTATGATCGTTTCTCTTGCTTGAGAACAATTCTCAAGTTTTGAAACCAATCAATAAAGTTGTTATGGTTTAGACGCTCCTTTTGGAGAATGGTTCTTAGTGATAGTGAGTGAGAGGTCGGGATTTCGTTGTTATCATTATTGTTGGTGATCATCTACAAAATATAACAAAGTTCAGTTTTAGTAATTTCGATATTGTTCATATTTTAATAATTAAATCCCTTTTTAAGTGTCTTACATGATTTTAAATCTAGAATCCAACGTTACATTTAAATAGTGGTTAGGTGACCTTTATCCCATTATTTAAATTAACAAGGTAGTCAACGTTTTGACAATGGCAACCCTTTGCAACTTCTAGGGTATGGGATCGACTTTAAACATCATATGTATTGTCGGCATGTTAATCCCATCAACACCTTTGTAAACCATATTCCAGGTGATCCATTTAATATGGTTTGCAAATCATGTTACCCTACTTGCACACACATGTGAGTTGTCCAACATAAGTGGTTAGGTGACTTTTATCCCACAAATATGGTATCCCCACCTCAAGTCACAAGTTCCCTCAAAATGGTTAGGTGACCTTTATCCCATTAAGAGTTTCCAAATGACTCAAGTGTTATGCAAAAGGATGGTGTTAAACTTGCTTAAAAGGAATTTAAGTTTTCATGATCTTAGTTTAGAAAACTCTATGTACCTTATATTTGCATGCTTTCAAATACAAGGTACCCTATGGTTCACTTTTAATAAAACCTATTTTATTAAAACCATTAATCCTATTAATAACCTTTTATTAACCACTTAATGATAAAGAACCATCAAATTTCAGCTTGTTAATTTTGTTAATGAGTTTGTATTGCATATCCAATATCAACCAAACAATCAAACAACAAACATCCAAACAAGCATAAACATACAAACATGGGTGCATAACCATAGCTACTAAGTTTATCACACTTGTTTGCCATCACAAGGGTTGTCATAAGGTCTTTCCTAAGGGTGAAGATGACACATCAAAATGTATCCATGAACTCCCACTTGAATCCACATCCAAATGCTTCAAGTGTCCATGTCTTTTGTGTCCTTATTTAAGTCTTCATCTTGTGCATCTTCTTTTACAAAATCATATCCTAATACAATTTTTCTAATCAAAGAAATTCACCTAATCTATATATTACATAACCAAATGAATAAATAAATTACAACCCAAGATACAAAACACAAATTACAACCCTTTCAAGAACAAACCAACATGACAAAACACAATCAACCAAAACCAACAGATAAGGCCAAGGCTATGTTATGCACCATAATATAAAACACATACAACATCCAAGAACAACAATTAATCCCTTATTTCAGCTCCAAAGTTTCAGCCAACATAAACTAAAACATTAAGGTTGGTCCAAACAATAGAATCAACCATTTGATGTAAATCTTTCAAGGTTTAAACCAAAGCATGCAAGATTAAACCTTGAAATGTAAGGGATTCATAAATCCACAACAAAGCAGCCCCTAATGGGTTGAAAAAGCCATGATAACTAATTTTTCAAGACCTTTTGAAACACATATTCCACATAACCGGCTCTAGATGCCATTGTTGGGTTTTGTCACATGTAAAACATCTTAGTTTAACCATTTAAACTATGAAACACAGCGGAAAAATAAGTTTAATACATGGTTTATAATCTGAAATATTTGCCATATTAAACTACAAACAAAACCCAAGAATAAGGATCAAATGTATGTGAAATAATATGCTATCAACCAACACAAAACCAACCATAGGGTGTTAATAGAAGACAACCTTTCTTGTGCAAATGTTGTGGATGAAAAGAGATAGATGATGATGTTCTTGAATGTGTCTAGCCTTCAAAAGAGGAGGCCTCAAGAAGTGATACCCACAAGCTCTTCAAACACCTTGCTTGTTAAAATGCAACACCAAAGATAGCCCTTCTTTAGCTCCTCCAAAAACCGAAATAGGCAGCCCCTTTCAAGCTACTAAAAACTGAAAATCAGTCCCCTTTTTCAGCTTCTAAAACCCGAAAATGCAGCCTTGTTTTGAAGGTTCTTTTGCTTGTGATGTTAGAGAGAAAAGTGTGTAATAATATGGAGTGTTAGAGAGGAGAAAGAACACTCAAAAAGCAAGACAAAAGCTGGTCACAATGGACCCATTTGGGCAGCCGATTTTGAGCTTCCAAAATGGGTTTTCCCCCCATTTTGGTTTTTGATAAACTTAGTCTCTTACCCTTAACTTTATAAAATTAAAACCACTTTTAATTTTATAACAATAATACACTTTTATTTGTTATTATTTAACCAACTTAAATAATAAAACAAATAATATCTCATGAACAAACTATCTATATAGTATTGTTGTATTACAAAGCAATATTTTAGACAACCCATTTTCTAAATTGGTGTCAATGTTTATATGTATGATCTCATCAACAAATAAACATTTATTGGTGTTTGTTTAGCTTGTTATTGGGTATGACCAGACTTGGATCATAACGTACTAACCACATCAATGTTATATTTGTCTTGGGCATACAAGATTCAAGAGGTATGTATGATGTATGTTATGTATGTATGATGATGCCCTATATGGTGATGATGTATGTTTATGTTTATGTTCCCATTATGTATGATTATTTTTCCTGTGGCTTTACGTTGAATGATGAATGAATGAATTGTAATTATTATGTAACGTAAAGTGGAACATAAAGGAAAGATGAAACATAATGATAGAATGCATGCATTAATGAGAGAGTACATAAAGAAATCCTTGCAAGCAAATGAAAGGAGGTTCATAAATAATTAAGAGTTGTTGGCTCAATTGTGTGTGTATTTAAAGCGTGTGATTTTGGCTAACTGATAAGGGTCCATACACACAGTAAGAGTTCAGTCTTGGTGATTGCTCCAATACGTGCGATTTCCTAATTACTGTGTGTACATATATTTACAGCGTGTGATTTTGGTTGACCTATAAGAGTTCACACAAACAGGGGGAGTTAGTCCTTGTGACGACTCCATACGTGCGATATGTGCGATACGTGCGATATGTGCGATACGTGCGATATGTGTGATATGTGCTATATGGGGTCCTTGTCGCTTAAACCTAGATGATATGGCCTTGTGCTTAAGAGGGGGCTTAAGCATATGACAGGATCTATATAAAAGTGAAAAGATAATAAAGTACGAAAAGTGCGATAAGTACAAAATGTGCGAAATGCGCGAAATGTACTAAAGAACGATGATGAAGATGATAATGATTACCTTGATGTACGTATGATATGTGATCACGTGCGATAGTAATCAAAATGTTTTAATGAATGGAAGGTAATGCAATGTTTTAATAAAACTAGAACTCACTCAGCAACGTTGACTTTTTATGCATTTTCGAGTTGGCAGGTGAGCATTGCTGAGTCTGGCACGGGGCAGCTACTTGGCATTTTTGGATGGCATCCATTTGATAGAACTGTCATGTTTTTGTGATGTAATGCAAATAACGATGTTTTGTAACGAGTCAACAATGTATTATTTTGCAAAAGTGATTATAATGAAATAGATGTTTAAATGTTTCCACTGCAATGGTTATTTAAGTTAGTGTAAATTATATGTTTTATATGCGATGATCGACCAACTGTAAGCGTCCCGGGATCGGGGCCTCACAAGTTGGTATCAGAGCCAAAGTTTAAGTGAAATGGGTAAATTTTCCAAATAAACCTAAACTTAAACTAAAAATAAGATGTAGAGGGAAGGGATGCCAGTCCGAGTAGCTGCGTGCCATCAGGTATTTTCTTAATGTTAACCTATATTACGTGCGCAAGTTATGTGGTTTATGTGTTGTTAGTAGATTTATATACTGATGTAGTGAGGATAGCTAATGCTTGGGGTATGAAGAGTAAAGTAAGTGGCTAATCACAACTGGTCATTGTAATTAGGGACTTACTATACTTGACATAAACTGAGTTGTTCCCTTGAATGACCATGTTGGTGTTTGAATCTTATAGTGTGTTAGAGGATGGCTGGTGGTAGATAATCTAAAGCTTCATGTGGTGGAGGTCGTGGTGCTAAACCATGGACTACGAGAGGAAGGCCTAGAGCCGAAAAGATGGTTCATGAAGAACCCGAGACCCCTCATCTGGAGGACAGAGATGAGAGTGCTAATTTGAGAGCCTTAGAAAAGGAGGCTGTTGTTGAAGAAGTGCATCAAGTCATGCAGATGATCTTACCATCTGTAGTGACTGAAGAGATTAAGGCTGTACGAGAAGGAGAGAGAAAGGAGAGAAACAGGTCCTCGGGAGAACGAGAGCGACCAGAGCCTGAAACGGTTCTCTCCAATGATGATGAGGAGGAAGAAGAAGAGCCTGTGCCAGAGGCAGCATGAGGCTGTAACTACAGGGCATTTCAAAGGTGTAAGCCCCCTACTTTTGATGGTAATGGCACTGCTGCTCCTACTCACCGATGGGTGAGAGAGTTGGAAGTTGTTCTGAATATCAACGAGTGCCGAGAGGACCAAAAGGTGAAGTTTGCTGCCCACTCATTTATGGACTCGGCTTTGTGCTGATGGGATAATATCGTCCAAGCTGAGGGTAGTCGGGTGATTGGAAGGATGAAATGGGCGGAGTTGAAGAAGTTGGTGATCGAGGACTTCTGTCCTGATAGGGAAATGGATAAAGTCGAGAGGGAGTTCCTACAGTTGGAGGTAGGGACTATGACCCATCAACAATACACCACCAAGTTTAACGTAATGGCATGACTGGTGCCAGATCAAGTGACACCTCTGTCATGAAAGATCAAGAGGTATATTCAGGTTCTGCCAGCGGATGTCTATAGGCATATGATCGTTGCCCGACCAAGCACGTTTAGGTTGGCAGTTGACTTAATGGGAGGTTGTATGGTGAAAGGACTATGGTGGTGCTGAGGTGAGTAGGGAGAATGGTGAAGACCAGAACTGGAATGAGAAGAGGATTGGATGGGGTGGTGTCCCGACGAACAAAAAATGTGCACGGGTGGATGACCGACGTGTGGTCACATCTGGTGCAGTATCAAAGAGATGTCGTAAAATGCGGGAAGGAGCATTCGAGAGAGTGCAAATGGGGGTCAAACATCTGCTTCAAGTGTGGGAAGCCTGTCCATGTGGCGAGGGAATGCGGGGTTGTAAGGTGTTACAACTATGAAGATAATGGTCACATGAGTAGAGACTATAAGAAGCCAAGGGCTGAAGGATCAGGAGCGAAGAAGGCTGGAGGAGAAGGACAGATGGCGAGTCCCAGAGCGTTCACAATGACGCAGGAGGAGGGTAGGACGGACCTCGATGTTGTGTCAGGCATGTTTCTAGTAAACCAAACTTTAACCTTTGTGTTATTTGATTCTGCTGCTAGTAAAAGTTCTATTTCTGCTACTTTCTGTGCTAAACATGGTGTTAGTAGTAAGAGTATAGATATGTCATTTGATGTAGAAACTGCCATAGGTAAGCCTACCAGGATTTCCGAGATGATAGAAGGTTGTGACGTAGAACTAGAAGGTCATAAGTTTCTTGTTAGACCATTCGTGATGACTTTAGGCGGGTTCGATGTAGTCCTAGGAATGGACTGGTTAGCGGACTACGAGGTGAACATTGTGTGTCGCAAGAAGATGATTCGGTTAACAGCGCCAGGGGGAGTATAGTGACGGTTTACGGCGATCGAGTCATGACGATTCCGATGGTGATTTAGATGGCAGTGGCGGGAAAGTGCATGAGGCATGGATGTAGTGCCTACTTGGCCTATGTGAAGGATGTGGACACACCAACACCACAACTGATAGACGTACCGGTGGTGTGTGACTTTCCAGATGTGTTCTCCGAAGAATTACCAGGAGTGCCACCTGACCGTGAGATCGAGTTCCAGATTGACTTGATACCTGGTGCCCAACCTGTAGCTATGGCACCGTATCGATGGATCCGATTGAGATGAAATAGTTGATGAAGCAATTGCAAGAGCTGCTTGATAAGGGGTTCATTAGATCGAGTATCTCTCCTTGGGGTGCTCCGGTCTTATTGGTGAAGAAGTAAGACGGTAGTATGACAATGTGTATAGACTATCGTGAGCTGAACAAGTTTATGGTCAAGAATCGGTATCCGTTGCCGAGGATCGATGACTTGTTCGATCAGCTCTAAGGTGCCAGATGGTTCTCGAGGATAGATCTTCGATCTGGATACCATCAGATGAAGGTTAAGGAGCAAGATATTCCTAAAACAGCTTTTCGCATGCACTTAGGACAATACGAGTTTCTTGTTATGTCTTTTGGTTTGACCAACGCGCCAGCTGCTTTTATGGACCTGATGAATCGAGTTTGTCGGTCGATGTTGGATAAATCAGTGATTGTGTTTAGTGATGATATTTTGATTTATTCCAAGAGTGAGGATGTGCATGCTGGTCACATTCGACAGGTGATGGAGACGTTGAGAAGGGAGAGGTTGTATGCTAAATTCTCTAAGTGTGCATTCTGGTTGCGTGAGGTTCAATTTTTGGGTCATGTAGTGAATCCCTATGGGATTATGGTGGACTCAGCAAAGGTGGAAGCAAAGATTTGGTGGTTTATTCCGATGCTTCCTACTCAGGGATGGGATGTGTGTTAATGCAGAGAGGAAAGGCTATAGCCTATGCATCCCGACAGTTGAAAGTTCATGAGGTCAATTATCCCACTCCCGACTTGGAGCTAGCAGCCGTGGTCTTTGCGTTAAAAATATGGAGGCACTATCTATACAGGATGAAGTGCACCATATTCAGCCGAGATACATATGGCCTTTCCGAATCATTGCTAGAGTAAGAGAGGTGGCCTATAGATTGGAGCTACCAGATGAGTTAAGTGGAATTCATCCGGCATTCCATGTATCTCATCTGAGGAATGTTTAGCAGACGAGGATATGGTTGTACCACTAGAGGATATCGAGGTGGATGAACGGTTGAATTATGTGGAGCAACCAATGGCAATCGTTGATCGTAAAGAGAAGAGGCTAAGAAATAAAGTGGTCCCACTTGTGCGCGTACAGTGGAAGCACAGAAAGGGATGTGAGTCTACGTGGGAGACCAAAGAAGAGATGAGACAACATTACCCATGTTTGTTCGAGGAAAAATAGGTTACAAGGACGAAACCTATATAAGGGGGGTGGACTTGTAACACCCGGTTAGTTTTTTTAAGGTCAAAGAAAAAAGAATGAGGCGAAGAAAAAGAAAGAAAAAGGAAGAAAAGATTTTTACCTAAGTCAGTGAGTAAAAAGTGTAAAAAAGCACAAAAGTTGGAAAAGTTGGTGAGTAAAAGGTGATGGCTGCCCATCACCTCCTACACACCCATTTCTTTCGGGTTTTTTTGAGAAAAAGAAAGAGAGAAAGAAGAAAGTTTCGGTTCTTTGAAGAATATGAGTAGAAAAGTTCGAATTCAAGGTAAGAATTTGTGTGTTTGTGCTATTCTCAACTGGCCTTAGCGTCGGTTGTGTGCTTATGAATGTTTGTGTGTGTTCGGGTGGTGTGTTTTTGGTGGGTTTTAGGTGTTGAATCTTTAGCAATGGGTTTGAAGGAAGTCTTAACCGAAGAGGCTGCTAAGGTGAGTTCTAGAACCCCTCTTTTACATATTATAACTGATTTTGGGGCTCGAAATACATGTATGAATATTTTTATAAAGGTAGGTATTGTACCCGTATGTGTATGAGTGTGTATGATGTGGGTGGGGTTTGATTTTTGGGCTATGTATGGGTTTTATGATGTTATGGTTGTGTTTCTATGGCTTAGAATGTAAGATTTAAGCTTAGAACTTGATAAGTGATGTTTGGGGACTAAAATCTAATGTTTAAGTGCGAATGAGGCTGCTCATGCGCCTAAATACGGCTCATGCGCCTAAGTTTTAGAATTTGCCTAGGTGTTCCCATATGCCCGAAACTTCATGCACCCAAATAGGGCTCATGCGCCTAAAATGTCCTTATGCACCTGGATGGCCATGCGACTAAAGTCAATGCGGATGAAGGTTATGCGACCGGAGAAAATACGGATGAAAGTTACGTGACTGAAGGAAATGCGGATGAGTAAGGAAGTGCGGATGAATAATAGGAAATGCGGATGAACAATAAGAAATGTGGATGAAGACTTATAATATTTTCCGATTTCCGGTGGAAAAGTGTTATGTAGGCTTTGACTTGGAAGGTTCCCGGGGGCATAGTAAGTTGACTTTTGAGGTCATAGATAACTTGATGGGCATGTATGATTTGATGATGATGATGATTGATTATGTATGATTGGTGCTTATGAATGATGGTATGTATGATGTATGTTATGTATGTATGATGATGTCCTGTATGGTGATGATGTATGTTTATTTTTATGTTCCTATTATGTATGATTATTTTTCCTGTAGATACATATGTACCTAGTTTAGGAGCTCAAATGTAATATTTCTTTCATGTCTTACCTATATGTAACAGAATGGGTATGAATGAAATGGATTGTGTTGATGATACTTATAATGTTTAATATTTCATTGATTATAGTGTGATATCGCATATTGAACAAATTATATATGTTTGTGGTTGTTTACATAGTTCTTAGTCAAGAATGATTGAGAAATGTGCTTAAACTTAATCGTGTGAAGTTCTCATGCTAATGGACTAGTCGCACGACTGAACCAAGAGACTGGATCAGTCGCACGACTGAGACATACGATTGACTCAGTCGCACGACTGGACCTATGTCATGCGGATGGATCAACCGCATGCTTCAATTGCAACTGAACCATGCTAATGGTTCAGTCGCACGACTAGAAGACCCTAACGTATAAATACCACCTAATTCGTGGAAAAGCATAATAATTCGAATCCCTATGCACTAAATCGTACCCTATCCATCTAGAGACCTAAGATAACCTGTTCAAAGTTCATAGATCGTAGAAAATCATCTTACAATCGTTCTTATGTTTTGAATCATCTTAAGATCGATTATACTTGCGTTCTCACTGATTGGATCGCCAATCAAATAGGATTCCGCACTATTTGGTTTGGTACACACGTAAATCAGTTAGTACTACATACCGATAATGGTCCTAACAGGTGGTATCAGAGCTTTTGGCTCTTGATTTGCGTGTGATTCAATCGATTTTGATATAAAAATCGTGTTTTTCACTTAAAAACGCAATCTTTTAGTGTCAAACAATGTTTAATATTAGGAGGGATGACTGATAGCCAAAAGGTAAAGTACAATATAGAGAAGAAGGTGTATGCTCTACTAACTCAGTCTATTCCTAAGGAGATATTCCATGAAGATGTGTGTAGGTTGGACTCACCTTTCGTTTAAGTTTGTTTACTTTTAATTGTAATAGGTCTTTTGTTAGTTTTCTGTTGTAAGTACTTAGACATATGTATTTTGGCAGTCTAGCGAAACTATGAGCGAAACTATAAGTTCGCTGACAGTTTGCTGTTTTGATTCGCTTGACGAAACTGTTGTTTCGTCTGGCTAAACCATAGTTTCGGCAGTACAGTTTCACTGACAGCGAAACTGTCTGCGAAACTATAGACTGCTAAATATTGTTTTGTTTCTTCTCTTTGTAGGTCAGCTTGCAAAAACCCTAATGGATTATGATTGTCGCAAGTTACCATTTCAAGCAGTTAATACACAGAATTATCCTTGTGCTTTATGTTATTGACTATCATTGATCATTGTCTTATTATGAATGGTTTCTCAATGTTTTCAATTCTCTTTGATATTGTTGTTTAGTGTATTTGTTGGATATTGAACGATTCTTTGTATCATTTGCACTGTTGTACGATCACATGGACCAACAATATGGTATCAGAGCCTTAGTGCTCATGATTTGTTGAGTTTCTTTGTGGTTTTTGTTCAATATCTTGTCTTAATCATTTTGAATCACTCATTTGATGTTTTTGATATTGAAACTGATTGAGTTTACCTTGTTTTCTGTTATGGAAGCCTTGTTAATCATCAGATCTCAAATTTATTGAGTTTTTGATGATTTCAGATTTATTTTGTGTTAAAAAGGGGTTTTGGGATCGATTAGCGAAAGTGTAGTCCTTTCAGCGAAACTGTCAATTATCTTCTAGCGAAACTACGGGTTATATCGATTTGGAAATTGCTCTTTTGTTGTTTTGCGAAACTAGCTTTTTTGAACGAAAGTTCACCAGTTATTCTGAAGGACTTTCAAGTGAAATTGCTGCCGAAAGTGTGTCTGAACGAAAGTTCAAGCTTGTTTCGTGCAATCCACCAGCGAAACTAAGCCTGCTATGACAATCGACTAGCAAAACTGCTCCCGAAATTATTATCGAAACTAACTTCCTCTGTGAAATTATCAGCGAAAGTAGCTTTCTGTGAATTGACAGCAAAATTATCCTTCTTCTTGTCGAAACTACATAAATCTTGGCGAAACTACCATGTCTAAGTTAACATCACTCACCCTTGCAGATCTTAAAAGTGTTGCTCCGAATAGACCTCTGAGACTCATTAACGGAGACAATTTTGAAGATTGAAGAGATGTCTTAAAGCTTTCTTCTTCTACACTAATCATAACCAAAGGGAATCAATTATTTTTGGTGCTTTAACTCTTTGTCTGGCTCCGGACATTTACAATCGTTTTGTAGAAAATAAAATGCTAAATCTCTTTATGACGCATTATGTGAGTTTTATGATGGGAATGCAGATTTGGTAAAGGATAAGAGCATTCATGCTGAGAAGGAATTCAATTCTTTCGTTGCATAGAAGAATGAGAGTTTGACACATCTCACAAATCGTTTCCTGACTGTATCAAGCACCATAAAGAATATGATGAAAAGCTTTCCAACAGTGAACAAGTTAACAGGCTTCTAGATTCTCTCCTACCTTAGTGGAGTCTTCAAGTAAGGATGCTTAAACAAGAATGAGGATTCACAAACTCCAAGCTGATGGATATTATCAATAAGCTGAAATCCTTTGAGTTGGACATGAAGAGACGGGAGTTTAACCAGACTATGATGCCGACGCCTGGTTTTTCACAAATGTGTTTTACTGTCATCCACTACAAGCTCTCAAATAAAGTTGTGTTGGGAAATCCTAAGGCCAATATTGAAAGTTAATCCCATCTGAAAGTATGGCTCTATTTGGAATGTTTGTTCAAAGCTATGAAGCACTGGTAGCTGGAGAGTTAAAAGGGAAGGGAATGACTATGGAACACATGTGTCAGGTGGATCCTGATGATCTTGAAGAAACTGATATTCAATGGCAGATGGCTATGTTGACCCTTAGAGCTCGAAGATTTATGGAAATAACTGGACGGAAGAACTTCGGTGGTCATCATCTAATTCAAAACTAGGATTTGATAAGTCCAAATTGAGATGCTTCAACTGTATACAATTGGGACACTTTAAACATGATTGTCCATCTCCAATTGTCATCGATTTGAGCAATTCAGGAGTTCCAATGTTAACAACTTAGAAGGAGAAAGAAGATGTGAATCACAAGAAGGAGACTGCACTGATTTCTAATTTTGATTGGAGTGCTGAGGTTGAGGAAACAAGAACTGAGATAAATCACGCTTTGGTTGTTGAGCTTGGTGAATGAAATGAAAAGGAAGATGGTAAAGATGTATTTGATCTATTCAAGGAATTCAAAAGGGAAGTTGTGACATCTGAGAATGAGAAGGTAGAGAAAGATACTGGAATAAGGGGAGGTAATCTGCAGATAAAAGAGAGGAAGGAAGTTCATGCACTGGGCAAAGGAAGGAATGTGATGATGATACTACCACTGTTGAGGAAGAGAAGTCAAGTACTCCAATGTGCAAATATGAGAAGGCCTTAGCTGCTAAAAGGATTGTGATGGGACTTCCCTATGAGGTAATTCAGGATATGTGCTCATCTGCTTGCAAAATTAGATTATTTGGGATTTACAAAGCTAATCGACTATTAATTAATAATGAAAAGGATTTAAAGTGAATCAATGATGAATATAAAATCAATGAATCCGAAAGGGTGGAAGGATGATTGGGCAAGGAGAAGTTTCTAATGGTTCTTTAACCTTGGAAAAAGTCAACTATGTTCCTGAGCTGGCATTTAATCTTCCGAGTGTTTCTCAAATCTATGATAAAAACATTACAGTCTTGTTTAAACCTAATGAATGTCTATTTTTAAAATCAAAGATTAATATTCCAGAAGAATTAATTATTATGCGTGCTCCAAGAAAACATGACACATATCTTCTTGATATGAACTCCAGCGAGTCAAAGTCTACTACAACTTGCCTTCTTTCTAAAGCTTCAACCTTTGAATCCCTCTTATGGCATCATCGATTGGGCCATGTTAATTTTAAAAATAAACAAATTAGTGAAAAAAAATCTCGTGAGAGTACTTTCTTCAAAGATTTTTCTGTTAACGAAAAATGTATGGTGTGTGCTAAGGACAAACAACACAAAACACCACATAAGCCTAAACTTGAAAACAACATAACTTGTCCTCTCGAGCTGTTACAAACTGATTTGTTTCGCCCAATTAGCCTTAAATTTATTGCTAAAAAATCTTTTTTCCTTGTTGTTACAGATGATTTCTCCAGATATTCTTGGGTGCGATTCCTTGCTCACAAAGGAGAGGTTGCTGAAGAATTATAGAAATTAATTCTTTCTATCGAGACAATCAGCAAGAGAAAGGTTATGGGTCTGAGAAGCGACAATTGCACTGAATTCAAAAACTAGATTCTCGACTCCTTCTGTGCTCAAAAGGGGATTGTAAGATAGTTTAGTGCCGCCTGGACACCTCAACAAAATGGTGTCGCTAAACGAAAGAATCGCAGTCTCATTAAAGCTGCACATACCATGATGATAGAATCTTCTCTACCCATTATCTTCTGGGTTGAAGCTGCAAATTGTGCTTCATATGATTTAAATCGAGTGTTGATTGTCAAGGATAAGATTAAGACTCCTTATGAACTCTTTCATAGAAGGAAACCTTTAATTGACTTATTTCGACCTTTTATAACAAGAGAACACGTATCGTTCAAGAGTCGTTCTGTGTTGATTGGTAGGAATCAAACTCTTCTGATGTTCGATCTGAACCAGCATGGTTCTTTGACTCCGATACTGTGTTTTTTTCATTCAATCTTCCAGTTTTTGACGATGATGTGTCCACTCCAAATGTTGAAACCAACATTATCTCTTCCACTTCATCACCTGTCCACTCCACTCCTTCTGCAAATGATGCCATTTCAGCTGATGTTGGTTCATCTTCTCCATTGTCAGATTCTACGTCACTAACATCTCCTTTTTCATCACCTACATCCATCCCCTCACAACTTATTCCCACTCCTTCATCTAATCCTACACAATCTATGAGTGAAACTTCTCCTCACATTTTCCCTTCAGACACTAACTACAAAACATTGAAAGATCATGCTCTTGATAATGTTATGGGATCTATCACTGATGGTGTTTGGACGTGAAGTCAGTTTTGGTTTAATTAATATATGTCTCTTTTCCTGCTTCATTTCTCAAACCGTCCTGAAAAATGTGCACGCTGCCCCTAGATCCATGCTGGGTGGAGTCAATGCAATTGGAGCTTCAACATTCCGAAAGCTTAAAGTTTGGACCTTGGTTGACTGCCTCCCAACAATGCCCAATTGATACAAAATGAGTGTTTAAAACAAATGAGATGATCGTGGTGTAATGGTGCGTAACAAGTCTAGATTAGTTTTGCAAGGTTTTGCTCAAGAAGAAGGGATTGACTACACTGAAGTCTTTGCTCCACTTGCCCGTCTTGAAGCAATCAGGATCTTTCTCGCTCATGCTACCCATAAACAGTTCATGGTCTATCAGATGGATGTTAAATGTGCTTTTCTTTACGGAGATATTGATGAAGAGATTTTGTGTGTCAACCACCAGGTTTTGAGGACCCTGACTTTCCTGATAAAGTATACAAGCTTGACAAGTCTCTGTATGGTCTTCGTCAAGCACCTCGATGTAAGGCCCCATTCCCAGGCACCTCAGTCATTCATCGCACATAAAACATTTTAAAACGTACATTTATTTTGCAGAGGAATTTAAAACTTTTATTAATAACTAAAAACATGTCGTTTCATTCATTTACAACATTCGTTTTCATCTCAAAGTACAATGACATGTCAAAATACGGATGCTAGCCTGAAAACGCTCCGAGTAGCTTATGCATCCATGCCTGCAACTCCTCAGCATCAACAAAATACCTTCCAACTATCATGCATACAAAAGTCAGCGATGTAGAGTGAGTTCTAGTTTTAATAATAAAATACTTCATTTCCTTTTAAAAAACTATCTTTACATTCATTCGTGGTCACACATATACGTACACTCAATCTATGTTCCTTATTTGTTCATTCATTCATTAGTTCGCTCATTACTCTTCATTACTTGAATCTTGTCTCATGCAATATCCCCGACTCATGTCCGAAGACTGACACAACACTGGGATACGCGACAAAGATCCCATTCGAGACAATCACAAGGATTGAACTCTATCTGAGTCTGTTGCAACACAAAGTCGCTCACCTCATTATCTCGTCTCATGCAATACCCCTGACTCATGTCCGAAGACTAGTACTGTGTCGGGGCCTGATAAACAAACCCCCAACTTATGTCCAAAGACTGACATAGTACTGGAGTATGTGACACAGATCTCATCATCCGTTTTGTCTCATGCAATACCCCCGACTCATGTTCGAAGACTGATACTGTGCCGGGGCCTGATTAACAACCCCCGACTCATGTCCGAAGACTGACATAGTACCGGGTACGTGACACGGATCTCATCATCCATCACTTTCATGTTCACCATTTGTTATCTCATGTGTTCATTTCGTACTCTATCATTATCTATTACTTTGTTACATAATACTTTACGTTTGTTAATTTATTCATTCATACATCATACCATGTAAAGTCATACATAATATTACAAAACATAATACATACTTTTGAAAACTCTTTGACGCAGAAAGATAACACATCACACACACATATACACATAATAAGGCCTATCTCCCTATTTTACCCCTTAAAACCACTTAGAACTTCCCAAATCCAAATGGGTGCATGCGACCTTTTTAGGCGCATGCGCATAAAAATTCTAAGTGTAAAATAGGCTGGGCGCATGGGCATTGTTTGGGTTTTTTTCTGCCCTGTTCACGCGCTTTGCCACTATGCAGGCGCACGACACCTGTTCAGGCGCATCAACACTTAGCCGTTTTGACACTTGGGCGCATGGGCACTATTTAGGCGCATGGCCCACTCTTGGGTGCATGGCCAACACTTAGGCATCTAGCCAACATGCTGGGTGCATGGGCCACTGTTTAGGCGCATGGCTAACAAATAGGCGCCTGGCCAACATGCTAGGCGCATGGGCCACTGTTTAGGCGCATGACCCACTCTTGGGCGCATGAAAACATTCTGAAATGTTTTCTATGCTACTAACATCACCCGATTATTATTCTAACACTACCCAAGCATAGATCTAGCATACTAAGGGCACCTAAAGATGCTAAACATCAACACTAACCCATAATCATACTCTAAGACATGCATCACAGAACATCATCGAACAATAGGTTGTAGACCCACGATTACTTTCAAAATGTTTACGTAGTATGCATAATAGCCCCAAAAGCGTTGAAAATCAGTAAAGAGGGATTCTAGAAATTCACCTTGAGCAGCCTTTGAGCAACACACTTCAAGTTTGAGACCCACCATCAATTGAGATCTTAAATCCCGAAAACTAACACTTTGCAGCTGCATCTTCCTCTTTCTCTCTCTAGAACCGAGGGCTTTCTTCTTCTTCTTCTTCTTCCTACTCCTAACGTGCAACATAACAGAAGATAGCAGCAACAAAACTACTACTAGGCCATAATTAAAGTGTAGATGCATAAATCTAAATTACCAAAAATGTACCTGACGTTACCTCAGAGTCCGATCTGGCCTCCTCCCGGTCATAGCAAAGGCTCTAGTCTTCACCCTCTGTTCTCCTTCCTCGTACCGGAGCTTCCTGCCCTCGACTTCTTGCAGTCTATGCTCATGTTCCTGTCTTGCCACAGCCATAGCATTTAGCAATTTGACAGTCGCTTGCTCTTTGGCCCTCTTTTCCACACTGAAAACAAACATTCAGTCCCCACTTGAACTCCCCTTCGTGGCCTCTACCACACTTCTTGCATACCTCATCCTTCCTTGTTATCCTCTCTCGATCATCGACCCTCATCATCTTACCTTCAGCCACAATTCCGTCATCATTACCTCGCCTTCCATTCTTCTTTTTGGCATGGTTCCGTTCTTCCTCTTCGTCCGTTGTCACCATCATCTCTCACCTCGTCGTACAACCTCTCAGCTAAGTTGACCACCGATCTGAATGTACCTAGTCGGGCAGCGGTCAAATGTCTGTGGATGTCTGTCGGCAGTCCTTGGATTTACCTCTTGATCTTTCGTGACATAGGCGTCACCTGATCTAGCACTAGCCTTGCCATCTCGTTGAACTTAGTGGTGTACTACTGGTGTGTCATCGTTCCCGCCTCTAGCTGTAAGAACTCTCTCTCAACTTTATCTAATTCACGGTGAGGACAAAACTCATCCATTACTAGCTTCTTCAGTTCCTCCACCTAATACTTTCGATTGCCCTGGTACCCTCGGCCTGGAGGATGTTGTCCCACCAGCATAAGGCCGAGTCCACAAATGAGTGAGTTGCAAACTTCACCTCTGGTCCTCTCGGCACTCGCTGATCTCAAGGACAACCTCCATCTCCCTCACCCATCGGTGAGCAGCAGCATCAGTGCCATTACCATCAAAGGTAGGGGGGTTGCACCTTTGGAATGCCTCATAATTACAGCCTCGTGCTGCCACATGCACGGGCTCTTCTTCCTCCTCTTCCTCATCATAGGGATAACCATCTTGGCCTTCTGTTGTTCTCTCCTTCTCGAGGACCTATTCCTCTCTTTCCTTTCACCTTTCCTAACAGCTTTAATCACTTCGATCACTATAGATGGTAATACTGTGTGCATGACCTAGTGTACTTCATCAGCAATCACCTCCCTAGCTGAGGCATTCAAGCTAGCATTCTCATTTTCTTTGCTCCGGCCATGAACCTCAGGGTTCTCATGGGTCGTCTCAGGAGCCTTAGCACTACTCCTAGTCACACATGGATGACATCTGCCTCTAGGAGTCTTTGAAGATTTCTGTCTAGCCATGTGTTAACACACTATAAGATTCAAACATCAACACGGTCATTCAAGGTAATAACTCAGTTCATGTCAAGTATAGTAAGTCCCTAATCATAGTGGCCAGTTGTGATTAGCCACTTACTTTATTCTCATACCCCAAGCATTTCCTATCCTGACTTAACCAGTATCTAAATCTACTAAGGGCACATAAATCAAATAGCATGCGCATGTAACACCAGTTAACCGTTAGCTTGCATAAAATGTTTACATAAAACCTTTACCTGCATGCATGTAGCTACTAGGACTGGCATCCTTTTCCTTTTAGTCCCATTCTCAGCGTAAGTTTAGGTTTCTTTTGAAAATATTTACACATTTCACTTAAACTTTGTGTCTGATACCAACTTGTAAGGCCCCATTCCCGGGCACCTCACAGTTCATCATTCATTGCACATAAAACATTTTAAAACATACATTTATTTTGCAGCGGAATTTAAAACTTTCATTATATAACTAAAAACATGTCGTTTCATTTATTTACAACATTCGTTTTCATCTCAAAATACAATGACATGTCAAAATACGGATGCCAGCCTCAAAACGCTCCGAGTAGTTCATGCATCCATGGTGCAACTCCTCACATCACAAAATACATGCAACCATCATGCATACAAAAGTTAGCGACGCTGAGTGAGTTCTAGTTTTTATAATAAAATACTTCATTTCCTTTAAAACTATCTTTTCATTCATTCTTGGTCACACATATATGTACACTCAATCTATGTTCTTTATTCGTTATTTGTTCATTTCTTCTTCTCATTACTCTTCATTACTCGAATCTTGTCTCATGTAATATCCCCAACTCATGCTCGAAAGCTGATGCTGTGCCGGGGCCTGTACACAAACCCCCGACTCATGTCCAAAGACTACACAACACCGGGATACAGGACAAAGATCCCATTTGTTGGACCAAAAAAAACAACCATGAGCCAGATCAGAAAAACCTTTAAGTCCCACAAGACATCACAACAACTGCTGAAGACTTGATCAGCTGTTTGACAAAGTCTGAAGATCAACAGCTGAAGATTAAAGTACTGAAGACTTCAACAGCTGAAGACCAAAGTCTGAAGATCACAGCTGAAGACTAAAGTATTGAAGACTTCAACAAGCTGAAGACCAAAGTCTGAAGATCAACAGCTGAAGACTAAAGTAGTGAAGACTTCAATAGTTGAAGTACAAAGACTGAAGACATCAGCTGATGACAACAACTGAAGTTCAAGAAGTCCAAGTACCGAAGCCTTTAGAGTCTGTCATAACACTGAAGAGCATTCTTCATTGTTGTGATGGTTTTCTTTCTTTCGTAGTTTTATTTTTATTTCAGTACTTGTAAAACGACTTTAGAGCATGTTCTTCAGTCGTTGTATTTTCAGTAGTTTCTTTTTCAGTAGTTGTAGTAATAATTAACACTTGGTATTTTTGTAAGAAGATGTCAGCTCTTTGACATCTTCAGTAGTGTGTTATGTTTCAGTAGTTTGAATAATTCTGTTAGATGTCACTATCAAGTGACATCAGCAGACGTCACATCTCCTATATAAGAGATGTTGACCTAATTGTACGTGTGACATTTTGCCACCACGAATGCATATGAATGAAATATTCTATTTGCAG
The DNA here is from genome assembly GCA_025506515.1 of Flaveria trinervia. NCBI lineage: Eukaryota > Viridiplantae > Streptophyta > Magnoliopsida > Asterales > Asteraceae > Flaveria > Flaveria trinervia. The sequence goes on along the minus strand of CM046458.1, from coordinate 16,685,130 downwards.
AATTCTCTCTCTCTATAACCGTTTACTCTTACATTGAATATCAATTGTGTTCTTGTGAATTGTCTAATTCATTGTTCGAATTCCGCTGCGATACTCTCTAATCAATCAAACTTAGATCACTGATCCTAACAAATGGTATCAGAGCAGGTTAATCATTGATTGATTTAACAATTGATCATTGAAACTGCTATTCGATATCTATGTTTGATTGAATTAGCATATTTGCAAGAATTGGTTATAGATAATTGAATCTCTGCTGCTTTTGTTATCTGCTTTGAGTTTTCTCTTGGTTCAATTTGGTTTGTTCTGTTTTGTTCTAAATTTGTTAAAACTTAATTGAATTTGGTTGAATCTGAGAATGACTACTCCTTCTAATGACCCTCACAATACCGGTTCCTCAACCAAGCCTCCGATGCTGGTTAGGACTGAGTATAACATATGGCAACGAAGAATGCTTCATCACCTGTCTGTTAATAGTTCAGGTTGTTGGACATCTGTGGTACATAGTCCACACAAGCCTATGGTGAATAATCTGGAAACCAATCAAATGGTTCCGAAGAAGAAGGAACAATACTCAGATGAGGATCGGAAACTGTTTGAGATTGATGCTAAAGTGCATGCTATTCTGGCCATGGCTCTACCTAATGAAATCTATTCAGGGCTTATCATCATGAAACTGCTCATGATCTCTGGAATGCACTGAAGGAGCAATTCGGTGGAACTGATGAGGTCTTAGCAAACAACAGAGAAATCCTTGCCAACAATATGAGACATTCTCTCATAAGAAGGTGAGACACTGACTCAACAGTTTGAGCGTTTTTCCTGTTTAATCTCTGAGCTGAAAATGGTCAAACATGAATACACCAATAGCTAGATGAACAACAGATTCCTTAGATCACTGCCTGAGAGATGGGACACATACACCATTGTCCTATGCTCCAGTGCAAATCTGGATAGCCTATCTCTCACCCAACTCCATGGGAAACTGCTTATATTTGAGAAAGAGATAGAGCAGAAAAGGAAACTGGCATCATCAGGAAAGCTCACTGATGACTTTGTACCAGGAACACTGCCTTGGTTGGTCATGAGTCAGAATATGCTGCATTGAATGTAATTATGATGAGCATATAGATTTCTCTTCAACAGTCCTCATCATGCATTTGTTGGTGTTGATAGTCAGTCTAGCTGTAATAATGACAACTTGTGCTTCATCATGGATGATCTGAAGGGTATTGCTGATGATGACTTAGAAGAGATGGATATTCTAAGCCAAATGGCCTTGGTTAATATCAGATCTCAAAAATTCTACAAGAGAACTGGTAGGAAATTCCCTGGACTCTCTCGCAAAACCAAAGTTGGTTTTGACAAGAGTAAGTTGAGGTGTCACAAATGCCACAGGCTTGGGCACTTTGCAAGAGAGTGTAGATCATCTGGATCTAACTCCTCTGCACCCTTTGTGACCTTTCCAAGTAATATTCAACAAAACAAGAGGGCAACATCCTGCTAGTTCTGGTCATCATTCATACCTATATCTCCTGCATATTTTGTCCCTTAGGGTCCAATGTCATATCCTTATCCCTGCTATTACATGCCTCAGCCAAATCTAGTTCAAGCTCCTATCGCACAACAACCACAAGCATTACCTGAGCCTCTACCATCTCAATCATCTCAATCACAACCTCATCACAGCTTCTTCACCCTGGCATTATTGACTGGAGCAGTTTACCAGATGATCTCTCTGGTAATGAGCATTTATTTGCTGGTGATGGTCAACATGGTGGTGAACATCCTTTTGGGAATCTAGCTCTCATGGCCCTGGAATCTACTGAGAGTTCATGCTCCAATGCATCTTCTTCACAGGTAACCCAGGTATCCTCTGAGGCTAAGGCCAAGCTTTGTTCTGAATCTTGCATAGATGCATTTATCTCTATTAGAGAGGCAAATGTAGCTTTAATAAATCAAAATTTAGAACTTGAGCAAAACCTTTCCAAAGAAAAGCTGAATATGAGTCTGTTATTAAGGATAAAGATGATTAGATTTATAAGCTTAAATGCCAATTAAATGATGAAAAGGCTAAGCAAGAGGTCATTCTTGAGGACCATAGAGAACTCAAAGAAAAACTTGCAGTTACCCAGTTGAGTGTGACCGCTGGGTGTCATCTTGCAAGGGATTTGAAATGCTGCTCAGCAAGCAATCTGCTTCGAATGTGAAGTTTGGAATTGGTTACAACCACATTGCACCACCAACATTTTACTCCAAAACCAATAGTAAAATCTGAAGGTGAAAGCAATTTCCAAACCACATCATCATGTGCATCATCCTCAAGTGATCTCCCAAAATCACAAGATGAAATCAGTGTTGATACCTCAGCAAATCAATTGGCTGATGGGTTAACTACTGATAAGCACATGAAGCTGAGTACTTCAGATGTTGTCCCTCAAAGTACTTCAAGTACTGAAGGGCAAGTCACAACAACTGAAAAGCATTTCAAATCAGCTGAAATAAAAGGATTAACAAGCTAATAAAGAACAGTTAAAGAACAAGCCTTCAGTTGTACAGATCCTTCAGTACTAAACAAAAGTACTGAAAGGAGAAAGTACTAAAGAGCACACCTTCAGTAGTTTCCACATCAGCAGTTGATCAATCCAAGATTAAGAATAAGCCATGTGAAATATCTGGTAAATTCAATCATCTTTCTGATGAATGTTGGTACAAAAAGGGTTCCAAATTCAATAGAGATAAGTTCATTAAAATCCAGATGGATGAAATGAAACTAAGTTTGAGACCAAGTTTGTGCCACAATCATCCCATTGTGATAAACCCAAGACTTCATCTAAATCCAAAAAGAAGGATAGGGTTCATCACAAAATAGCTGATAGTGCTCCTAATGATAACCATCAAATTAAGTCTGTGAATTTTAAGGAGGAAATGGTGGGTCACAGAAACTCATCAAACACAAGTACTGATATGTCACAAGAGCTGAAAGCTTTGGCTACAAATCAGACACAACTTGTTATGATGGTTCAACATTTGTTGGGAGAGTTAATCAACTAGATGCACCTGTGATCAAACCACTGAAAAGGCATTCCAAGCCCAAATCCAAGGAATCCATTTCAGTACCATCTCCTTCTTCATCAGCTATTAATCACAAGAAACAAGTTATGGTTACATCTGTTGATGAAAACAGACCCAAAACCAAAAAGGTTTGGGTCTCTAAACCTAACTAGTTACTTTTGATGAATGCAGGGTTCTTCAGCATGCCAAAGGAGCATCTGGTATGTGGACAGTGGAGGATTTATGCATATGACTGGAAGCAGTTCTCTTCTTAATGACTACTCTCAAGGAAAGAAAGGATTTGTTTCATTTGGAAATGATGCCAAGGGCTACATCATTGGGAAAGGATTTGTGTCTAATGGACAAAACTGGTTTGATGATGTTAACCATGTGGAGAATCTTAAGTATAATCTGCTGAGTGTCAGTCAGATGTGTGATAAAGGGCATGTTGCACTTTTCACAAGCCAGAACTACAGGATTCCGTCTTCCCAAGTTCTGAGGCTGATTGACAAGGTATTGGATGAACATACTCTCCTGAAGGCCAACAGGATTGGAAGAGTATATGCCTTGGATTTGTCAAAGAAGATTGATTTGACGGGTCATCCATGCCTGTTCTCCAAAGCCTCTCCTCAAGAATCTAAACTGTGGCATAGAAGGCTGGGTCATGTTAATCTTAAAAACATGAATCAACTGATCCACAAAGTTTAGTGAGAGGTTTACCAATAAAGGAGTTCCACTGTGATGAAACCTGCACTGCTTGTTTAAAAGAAAAACAGCACAAAGTCTCATTCCCTCCTATTAAAGAACCTAAGTCAACTGCCTGCTTGCAGTTACTGCACATGGATCTATTTGGTCCTGTGAGAGTGATGAGCATGGCAAAGAAGAAATACTGTCTGGTAATTGTGGATGATTACTCCAGATTTGTATGGACTTTCTTTCTGCATTCAAAGGATGAGGTTGCTCAGAAGATTATAAACTTTGTGTTGTATGTTGAGAAGCAGTATTCCCTATCAGTCAAGTGTATAAGGAGTGACAATGGAACAGAATTCAGAAACCATACACTTGATGATTTTTATCTCTCAAAGGGAATCAAGAGGCAGTTCAGCATCCCAAGGACTCCAGAACAAAATGGAGTAGTGGAGAGAAAGAACAGGACCTTAATTGAAGCTGCAAGGTCTATGTTGGCTGACTCTAGTTTGCCATTGACCTTTTGGGCTGAAGCTGTCAATACAGCTTGCTATGTGCAAAATAGAGTGTTAGTAAATCAGAGGTTGATGAAGACTCCATATGAAGTTCTACATCATTTGGCCCCTTTGATTTCATTTTTCAGAGCCTTTGGGTGTCCTTGTTTCATTCTCAACACAAAGGATCAACTCCACAAATTTGATCCTAAGGTGGATGCAGGGTATTTTGTTGGTTATTCATCTACTTGCAAGGCATACAGAGTTTTCAACTGCCGAACAAAGATAGTTGAAGAGACTCTGCATGTGAAGTTTAATGAATCTCCAAAGGACAAGATTCCACAATACCCTATGGATTTATTTGATTTTGACATACTGCAATATGTTCCTTATCAACCTCCAGCTGTTGCAGATCATGTGGATAAACCATCTTCTGCAGCATGTCTTCCACCTGGTGGTACTGAAGATGATGATGATCTCAGTACTCACCTTTTCAAGTTTAGTGACCAACTGCCTGTGTCTACTAAACTTGATGTTCCTGTAGCTTCAGTAGCTCCATCCACAACAAATGCTAATGAGATTTATGATTCCTCTACATCATTTGACTTGCCATCTAATACTTGGTTTCAAGAATCTAGATCAACATCTGCTGCTGCTGAGCCTGCTACAAACACTTGCACTGATCTCATAGTGTACCAAGAGCTGAAGAATCATCCCATGTCTCAAGTCATTGGTGATATCAATGCTGCTGTCTCAACCAGAAGTCAATTGTCTAACTTCTGCTTCTATGCTCTCTTCATCAGTCAGCTAGAGCCAAAGAACTATCATGTTGCTTTGAGAGACAATGGATGGGTTGAAGCCATGCAGCTTGAGCTACTTCAGTTCAAAAAGCAGTAAGTGTGGGAACTTGTTCCTCTACCCCCAGGTAAGTGTGCAATAGGCACTATATCGGTGTTTAGGAATAAAACTGATGAAAATGGGCTTATTGTCAAGAACAAGGCTAGACTAGTTGTACAAGGGTTTTCTCAAGAAGAAGGTATTGATTATGATGAAACCTTTGCCCCTGTAGCCAGACTAGAGGCAATTAGACTGTTCTTAGCCTATGCTGCATTCCACAATCTTAAAGTTTTTCAAATGGATGTCAAAAGTGAATTTTTATATGGTAAAATAAAAGAAGAGGTTTATGTGTGTCAACCACTAGGTTTTGAGGATAATAAACATCCTGATTGGGTGTATAAAATTGATAAGGCTCTTTATGGGTTGAAGCAAGCTCCTAGAGCCTGGTATGAAACACTTTCCAATTTTCTTCTTAAAAATAATTTCACTAGAGGCTCCATAGATAAAACTTTGTTTATTAAGAAGGTGGATCAGCATAAGCTACTTGTTCAAATTTATGTTGATGATACTATTTTTGCATCCTCTGATCCCCAGTTATGTGATGATTTTACATGTTTAATGAAACAAAAGTTTGAAATTAGTGCAATGGGAGAATTACAGTTCTTTCTAGGCTTGCAAATCAAACAAAAGGCTAATGGAACATTTATTCATCAGTCAAAATATACAAAAGATCTTTTGAATAAGTTTGATTTACAAAATTGTAAGCCCTGTTCTACTCCCATGTGCAACACTACACAACTGATGCAGATCAGAAAGGTAAAGCTGTTGATGAAACACTTTATAGATGTATGATTGGGTCCTTGATGTATTAACAGCTTCTAGACCAGATATCATGTTTGCAACTTGTTTTTGTGCTAGATTTCAGGCTGCTCCTAAAGAGTCTCATTTGATTGCAGTCAAGAGGATCTTTAGATATCTGCAAGGTACACAATCTCTAGGTTTATAGTATTTCACTGGACACTCTTGCAAATTAGTTGCTTTTTCAGATAATGACTATGTAGGGTGTAAGTTAACCAGAAAGTCAACTTCTGGTGGATGTCAATTCCTAGGCAATTGTTTGATTTCTTGGCAGAGTAAGAAACAAACATCTGGTGCTACATCCACTGCTGAAGCAGAGTACATTGCTGCTGCAAGTTGTACTTCTCAGGTACTCTGGCTTCATAACCAACTTTTGGATTATGGCATTATAGAGACTAAGACTCCATTATTAATGGACAGTGCTTCAGCTCTTTGCATTGTCAAGAATCCTGTCCAGCATTCTAGGACCAAACATATAGAGATCAGACACCATTTTATCAGGGACTGTTTTGAAAAAGTTCTGATTGATCCAAAGTTTGTGCCTAGTGCTGATGAGCTTGCAGACATTTTTACTAAGCCTTTGGATAGTTCAACTTTCCAAAACCTTGTATTAAGGCTTGGTATGCTGCAGCTAGAATAAGTGACAAATACTGATGATCTCAGTAAACAAGTACTCATGATCATTAGTAAACATCACAAATAAGTACTGATTCTGTTACAAACTACTGATGTAGTTATAACTACTACTGTTAGTAAAAACAGATAAGTACTGTTGTCCTATAAAACAACTGAAAACAGCCAAAAAGATTGATGAGTAAGTGTTGAGGATAGTATGAAACAACTGAAAAGCTAAGAATTGACGAAAACTACTGACGGGAATTTTCTCTTCAGTTGTTTCTCAAACTGTTGTTTCATCTTAAACAACTGAATCAAAACCAATGTCTTCAGTAGTTTCACAACTACTGATGACTAACACCAAGTCTTCAGTTGTTTACAACAACTGATGACAAAACCATGTCTTTAGTAGTTTCACAACTACTGATGACTAACACCAAGTCCTCAGTTGTTTCCAACATCTGAAGTCAAAACCATGGTTTTTCAATAGTTTTATAACTACTAATGCCTAAAACCACGACTTCTGTTGCTTCAACCTCTAAAGGTTAATACCACGTCATCAGTCGTTTAAAATTACTGATGATTAGCACCAAACCCTTCACTTGCATTATAACCCTTACCCTATAAATACCTAATCTTACAAAGCTTCATCATCTCAAACCTAACGTTCAAAAACTCATAACCTTCTCTCACATTAATGGCGAACATGCAGCATAAACCACGACACAACTGTATTGCCTACCTTACCAAATCACCTTTCTGGACGAAGTTTGATACTGCTATTAATCTAATGGTCCATTCTCCATACAAAACGGCCTTCCTTATCAATCCTACCATTTATGCCGAATCCCTAAAACAGTTCTGGACGAATGTCACCCTTACCACTGGGGAGAATGACACCGAGTCTCTCCAGTCGTTCGTCAACTCCCGAAAGGTGGTCATCACTCCGGCAATCCTTCACCAAACCCTACACCTGGATGATGCCACCTTCCCCGCTGGATATTCAAAGGGCATCACTGATCTATCCTTTGCCTAACATGGATACCAGGGTAACCTCAACGCTTCTACCATCTTAAAGAGGCATTTCCATGACGCAGAACGCCTTATTTTTCATATGGTGAATGTTTGCCTAGCCCCTAAGACTTCGTCTTGGGATCAAATGTCAACCAGGTGGCAACAGGTATTCTTCTCTATCCTTGAGCAACAAAACTTAATTTTTCTGAAATATCATTTCTTGAACTTAAGGATATGGTCTCAAAACCTATTGCTAACCGATGGATATTATATCCACGGTTCATAATGGCCATAATAGAGAACCAGCTGAAAGCTGAGGGACTTGTTGGCCTTGGAGTCCCTGCCATGGCTGTATTGCCTGAAGTATACTCCAGGCACAACTCAGACCAGTCACTCAAACAGGCTGCCAAGCTGCGAAAACCCACGCAGCTGGAACCCACAGCCACCACCTCCAAATCCAAGTCCCCACCAACCCCAAACACAGAAACCCAAAAAGGCTGCTCAGAGAAATGAGTCCCCTGAGGATGCCCCTGCAACACAAACACAGGATATATCTACTGGCCATAACCCCCCATTAGATACACGTACTCACCCACCCTCAACCGCTCAGTCTTCCTCTCAATATGAGCCTATAACAACACATTTGGGGCACCTATACATCTGGAACCTTCCTCATTTGAGGAGGTTGCCATTGAAACGCACCACTCTCCCCGGGTGCATACTGCTTTCACACCATCTCCCACTGCACCGCCCCCCCCAAAGTCCTACCATAATAGTTGCAAAAGTGCTGACTCTGTTGCATTCCTCACCCCCTCCCCAGATACCAATCAAAACTGGGATAGCCTCAACCATTGAGGGGGAGGCCCAAAGTGCTTCTGATAACCCACAGCACAGGGGTTACAATGTTCAATCTCCAAGTGTTGAAATGGAGATTCGAACTTCTGGTGAGGCTGCCACTTCTCCTGCTTTAGCAAATGATCAGGATGAAGTTGGTACCATCCATAAGACCTCACCAGAGGCAACTGCCGAGGAAGGACATAGTCCTGAGGCAGGAAGTCCCCAGTACCAAGAACAAGGGGCACATGCTACTACTGAATCTACACTCAGAGCATGTACATCCTGATTCATTCAGGAGGTCAGGTGATTCGGCACAGAATGATGATGACCTGGGCTTTTTCTACGATGTTCTAGCCCACAATACCATCCTAGAGAATGAGGTGAGCAGACTCAAAGAGCTGCTTGCCAACATGTCTCAGGATCAAAGACCATCTACCCCACAAACCCCACAGATGGCACCTTCAATTGAAGGTTTACCAAACACTGAGCCTACACACATAACTGAGCCACTAGCCTCTGCTTTTGGCACCACCTCTCAAGGACAGAACCCCTCTGAGAAGATGGTTGCTATCTTTCAAAACTCCTTACCTCTCATCACTCCCATCATCACTGACAAAGTGCATAAAGCCATTGATGAGAGGATTCCCTCAAATCTACAAACCCTCATTGATGATGTTGTTCATATATCTCTTTCTGCCTTCCAAACCCATGATTCCAATGCAACCAAAAAGGGGGAGACTTCAAAGTCTAAGGCAGTGAAAGACAAGAAAAGAAAGAGAGTTGATGCTAAGAAAGAGCCTGAAAAGAGAAACAACCTGAGAAAGAGAAGGAGGTTGAGAAAGAACTGATCTCTGAACAGTTAATTACATATAAAGAAAGAAAAGTGCTGAGTCAAGAGCTAATGAAGAAAATCATTAGAAGACCATGTTAAAGATGCTGATGAAGCTCATAGCAGATCAATGGATACAATTATAGATCAACTATTTAGACATGGTCATGACACAACCACATTAGACTCTGAGATGAGAAGGCTAGAAATAGAAGAGATACAATCAAGATGGGCCGGTTATAGTGTGATGGAAAGGGAGAGATTGAAAATCATGATCAGGTTCATAGCTAAATATCTTGGAAGATCATTGATTGAAATCAAGTCATGGTCCAGGGACATCATCTTGGCAATAACCACCAAGATCTGTTCGTCTGAAGTATATACCAAAGGGCTGGTCATTGAAACTTTGAATGAAGCTGGTGTTGGGAGCAGGACTGAACTGGTCAAACAATCCAAAGCCTTACTTACATCTAAAATACAAGAACAGCCTATCAACATTGCCACACCAAAACCACCACAACCACAACCCACTAAACCAATTCCCTTACCTATAAAACCAATAGCCGATGATGTACCCCAGAAGAGGAAGAGAAGGGTACTGAGGCTAGAAGAGGAAGAAGAAGATAATGATGAAGATGAAGATAGGCTGCCAATCTCAGCTGTTATACAGTTGCCTAAGGCCATAAGTCACCATCCAACAATTACTCCTGAATCTCAAAGACAAATTGTGAAAGTGAAGTTAGAAGAAGAAGAGCTTCACAAACAACATGATGAGGAAGTGTTGAGAAGAGTCGACAAAGCATAAGTTGCCACATCTTCAATCATCAATATGAAGAAACATGCTCAGAGATTATACACTCTCAGACACACATTTCAATATCAAAAAGAGAGAGTGAGGATTTGGCCTAATCCCAGGGTGTCTCATAGGATTCAAAAGAAAATTATTCCACAGAGATACATTGTCCAAGTAAAGAAGATTGTAGATGAAGTGATCTCTCTTGCCTTTGTAGTATCACCTTGGGAGATCCTAGATGACTTCAAGAAAGCCTATAAAGCTAAACTGACCCCACAAAAGATGCTGGAGAATAAAGTGGTGAAAAAGGGGTTAGTGTATAGGAGGCTTGAGGAAGTTAGAAAGAATGAGCTCCAGTTGTTCTTAGAGGGTATTCACCCAGATGAATTCACATATATAATCATAACAACTGTGGAGCTAAAAATTAGGAAGCAGGTCAAATACCTATCTGAGTACTATGGGCCTGAATCACTCTTTGAAGGAGAAGCAGAAGAGCTTACCATGGAGGAACAAGTAACCTTCATTGAGGCCTATACAAGGAAGTCTTACAGACTCATATTTGGGAAGTAGATCTCATGGATGGGGTAACAGCTCTATGTCTAGTTCCCCAAGACAGAGTTCCCATCCATCCTTTGCCAAACAGATCATTGAGACTTCTTCCCAGGCCTGTGCTTACAAGGGTCACTTTTGAGCCGATCTAGAAGACAAAAAGACCAATCTTTCTGCCATAATAAGTGAGACATCTTCAATAAGCTTAAAGATTTTGGCTGCATTGTTTCAGGGGGAGTTTCTTGGACCAAAAGAACTAATGAGCCAGATCAGAAAAACCTTTAAGTCCCACAAGACAGCACAACAACTGCTGAAGACTTGATCAGCTGTTTGACAAAGTCTAAAGATCAACAACTGAAGATTAAAGTACTGAAGACTTCAACAGCTGAAGACCAAAGTCTGAAGATCAACAGCTGAAGACTAAAGTACTGAAGACTTCAACAGCTGAAGACCAAAGTCTGAAGATCAACAGCTGAAGACTAAAGTACTGAAGACTTCAACAGCTGAAGTACAAAGACTGAAGACATCAGCTGATGATAACAACTGAAGTTCAAGAAGTCCAAGTATTGAAGCCTTTAGAGTCTGTCATATTAGCTGAAGAAGCATTCTTCAGTTGTTGTGATGGTTTTCTTTCAGTAGTTTTATTTTTTATTTTAGTACTTGTAAAACGACTGAAGAGCATGTTCTTCAGTCGTTGTAGTTTCAGTAGTTTATTTTTCAGTAGTTGTAGTAATAATTAACACTTGGTATTTTTGTAAGAAGATGTTAGCTGTTTGACATCTTCAGTAGTTGTGTTAACTTTCAGTAGTTTGAATAATTCTGTTAGATGTCACTATCAAGTGACATCAGCAGACGTCACATCTCCTATATAAGAGATGTTGACCTAATTGTACGTGTGACATTTGGCCACCACGAAAGCATATGAATGAAATATTCTATTTGCAGAATTCTCTATCTCTATAACCGTTTACTCTTACATTGAATATCAATTGTGTTCTTGTGAATTGTCTAATTCATTGTTCGAATTCCGCTGCAATACTCTCTAATCAATCAAACTTAGATCACTGATCCTAACACCATTCGATACAATCATAGGGATTGAACTCTAGCCGAGTCTGTTGCAACACAAAGTTTCCCACCTCATTATCCCGTCTCATGCAATACCCCCAACTCATGTTCGAAGACTGATATTGTGTCGGGGCCTGATAAACCACCCCCGACTCATGTCCAAAGACTAACACAGTACCGGAGTACGTGACATGGATCACATCATCCATTTTGTCTCATGCAATACCCCCAACTCATATGAGAAGACTGATACTGTGTCGGGGCCTAATTAACAAACCCCCGACTCATGTCAGAAGACTGACACAGTACCGAGGTACGTGACACGGATCTCATCATCCGTCACTTTCATGTTCACCATTTGTTATCTCATGTGTTTATTTCGTACTCTATCGTTATCCTTTATTTCGTTACATAATACATTACATTTGTTAATTTATTCGTTCATACATCATACCACGTAAAGTCATACATAATGTATTACAAAACATAATACGTATGTTTTGAAAACTCTTTGATGATGAAAGATAACACATCACACACACATATACACATAGTAAAGCCTATCTACCTATTTTACCCCTTAAAACCACTTAGAACTTCCCAAGTCCAAAATCAGTGCATGGACCTTTTTAGGCGCTTGAGCATAAAAATTCAAAGTGTAAAACAGTCTGGGTGCATGGGGACTGTTTGGGCGTTTCTGCCCTGTTCAGGCACTGTGCCACTATGCAAGCGCATGGCACCTATTCAGGTGCATCAACACTTAGCCGTTTTGACACTTGGGCATATGGGCACTATTTAGGCGCATGGCCTAGTCTTGGGCGCATGGCCAACACTTAGGCGCCTGGCCAACATGTTGGGTGCATGGGTCACTGTTTAGGTGCATAGCCCATTCTTGGGTGCATCAGAACATTTTGAAATGTTTTCTGTGCTACTAACATCACCTGATTATCATTCTAACACTACCCAAGCATAGATCTAACATACTAAGGGCACCTAAACATGCTAAACATCAACACTAACCCATAATCATACTTTAAACCATGCATCACAGAACATCATCGAACAATAGGTTGTAGACCCATGGTTACTTTCAAAATGTTTACTTAGTATGCATAATAGCCCCAAAAGCATGGAAAATCAGTAAAGAGGGGTTCTAGAAACTCACCTTGAGCAGCCTTTGAGCAACACACTTCAAGTTTGAGACCCACCTTTAATTCAGCTCTTAAATCCTGAAAACAAACACTTTATAGTTGCTTCTTCCTCTTTCTCTCTCTAGAACCAAGGGCATTCTTCTTCTTCTTATTCTTCTTCATCCGAAAGTAAAAGTAGTTCTTGTTGATACATGTATGTCCCTAGATCATGATATGAATGTAATAGATTTTGTTTGTCTGATTCTGATAAAATGTCTGGAATGATTAATGAAATGATATTGGTTGTTTGTTATTTATAATGTTTAATATTTCATTAATGAGTCAATGTTGAATTGGTATGTTGAATTGGATAATTAGGTGTGTGGTTGTTTGAATTGTTACACATAGTGTTATATTAATTAATACAATCAAATTTAACAAATTGAAGTTCTCATACGAATGGCCCATGTGAATGGACCATACGCATGAAAAACTTCATACGAATGACTCAGTCACACGATTGAACCAGGAGACTGGATCAATCGTATGATTGTAACATAAGATTGGCTCAGTCGCACGACTGAACACTCAGTCATGCGAATGAATCAACCGCATGGTTCAATCGCACGACTGAACCATACTAATGGTTCAGTCGCACGAATGAACAGTACTAACCTATAAATACAACCCAATTCGTGGAAAACGGAGAGCATTCATTCTATTTCGACTCCAGACGTACCCTAGCCGTCCAGAAGCCTCTAAGTTGATACTCCAAGTTCATAGAACGCTGTAGATCGATTCCTAATCGATTCTTAACGTTTGGTTCAATACTTTATTGATTCTACGTGCGTTCTCACTGATTGGATCGCCAATCAAATAGGATTCCGCACTATTTGCTTTGGTTTACACATTAAACATTCGGTATTTCATTCAAATACCAGGTCCTAACAAGTGGTATGGGAGCTTTGGCTCTTGATTACGTGTGATTCAATCAAGATTGATAAAAGGTTGTGTTTTTACACTAAAAACACAATCTTTTGTGTCAAAAGTTGTCTTGGACGTTCCCTGCTGATCAACTTTCGGTTTCTACGGCCTTAGGCGATTAGGGTTTGCGAAATTTCGAATTTTTACGGCTAAAACACGTTTAACCTAGAAATTTTCGCAAAACAGCAGCTTCAGTCGCCCGAGTAGGCCATTTGCACGACTGGACTTCATTCGCAAACACCAGACGCACGATTGGACTAAGTCGCATCTCCATTCGTATGATTGAACCATCCGTTCGCAGTTTTCATACGCATCAGCTTCATTCGCACGACTGAACCAATCGCTTAGTTCAGCCGCTCGATTGAACCAATCGCATAGTTCATTCACACGGATAGCCTATTCGCATCACCCAGTCGCACCAGTTTGACAGTTTTTTTAGTACACTTAAAAGTTAATGGTGATGGAAGATCACATGTTAGCGTTTACTGCCGACAAGGACTCTAGGATCCAAAACTTACTGTTGCTTGAGAGTGAGGTGGGGAATCATAATAAACCACCAAAACTCATAACATTAGATGAGTTTCCCCACTGGAAACAACGTTTTGAGATCTACCTCAATGGAGTGGATCTAAATTTGTGGGAAGCTATCAAGACTGGGTATAGTATGCCGGTGGGAGCAGATGGGGTAAAGCTTACTTTGCGAGGGATGACCGATGCTCAGAAAGTTAAGTATAATGCAGAGAAGAGAGTTTATGCATTGATTACACAGTCTATTCCTAAAGATATTTTCCACCAGTATTGGGAGAATGAGCAGGCCAAGAAATTGTGGGATGAGCTGGAAAAGAGATACGACGGGAATGCTTCGCTGAAGGCAATTAAAGCTAAGGAACTGAAGAAGGAATTTGACAACTTCTCATCGATGGGAAACGAGAGTTTGGATGATGTTATTGATAGATTCTACCATCTGATGAGTGAATTGCATACACATGGTGTGCTACTACCATGGAAGAAAAGGTGTCGAATTTCGCAGACGGATTGCCGGAAAAGTGGGCTTCATTTGTGTCAAATCTGAGACAGAATGAGATGCTGGCAATGTTGGATATCAACGACTTCATTCTAAAGCTGCAAGAAGAAGAACTTAGGATGAAGTATAGAGCTCAGAAGTCTTCGCACACTCAGAATCCAGCTTTGTACAATGCCACGCCTCAAGCTAAGACGTCTGAAGCACCTCTTCAGACAGCTTTTGTGTCAAGCTCATCTGGTCCTTCACAAGTCTCTCCTTCAGGATCAGAAATGTCAGGGTCTTCTAGTACCCAATATATTGGATCCGAAGCAAATGCTACCAGACTGAAGATTGAGAATCTTGGAAACGTGACAGTAGAAGTAGCTCGAGAGCACATGGATCTCTTGGCAGCAGTGGTTCATTCTTATGATGGACTTGTTGCTGGGAAGATTGGAAACTACCATCTGGCAGATGAGGACTACGAGCAGGTGGATGAAATGAAGCTGGAGAGATGGATATTATGTGGGCCTTAGCTAGTTCTGTCCGGAGGGCGAAGAAGTTTGTGAAAAAGACCGGACAGAACTTGGTTGCTACTAAGGATACCACATTTGGCTTTGACAAGAGTAAAGTGACCTGCTTTAACTATGAAGAAAAGGGGCACTTCAAGAGAGAATGTGTGAAGCCAAAGAACACTGGGAACGGGAACCCATTCTCGTCCTTCACTCGTCAAGAGAAGCAAGCTAGCAGTTCTACTTCATCAAGCAAGGATCCAAAAGCCTTGACTGCTCATGATAATGAAGGACAGGACTGGAGCTTTCGGTTTGTCTTTCCAGGGGAATCTAATATTGCTAGTGTAGTAGATTTAGATGATGATTCCGCGAGTGAGAGAGATATTGCAGTTGAGATAGCGATGTCAAATATTGAAGAGAAAACTGCAACTGAGGTCAGCTACAAGCCTGAAAAAGTGATTTCAACAGCAAAGACAGAATCACCAGAACCAGAGACATCTGATGCTGCGTTGATGGCTAACTCTTCTGAACCTCCTCAGGTAAGTACCACTGACCAACTGTTTAAAAAACATGCCTGTTCTGATTGTGAGACTTTTAGAGACAGCATAGATGAGAAATTTGCTAGGTTATTAGATCATATTGATAACTTAGTAAAGGATTTGCAACTATGCACTGAGGCTAATAGAGTTTTAAAACAAAATGAGCATAGTTACAAAGAAAAGATAGACCTTTTGACCAAACAGCTTAGGGAAACTGAAGTAGTTGCATTTAACAAAGCTAATGACATTAGGTACTATCTTAACTCCCTACAAGACACTAAGAAGCAAAAGGCAGTCTTAGAAGTAGAAGTAAACTCATTAAAGCAAAAACTGCATAGTTGGACAAGTTCATCTTATATTGTCCAACACTTAGTGAGAGAGCGTAACAACGGGGAGGGTTTGGGTTATAAAGTGGTTCCACCACCACCTGAGACCTTGATGAACACTAAGAGTAGACAAACAAATAACAACCCCATCAAGGATCATGTGGTGTCTACTCCTCTTGTTAGTGATCCAGATTCCGCATGTTCATCAATTGAATCTGGAACAAAACAAAAGGAGGCCACTTCAAAGTCAAAGGGTAAAATGCCTTGTGTTAATCTGGAAAAAGAATTTGGAAAAATTAATATAAAGTCCGGGTCAAACAAAGTCATATCTGAATCTAAAAGGACTGCTAATGTTAATTTTTCACAAGCTTCATGTCAAAAACCAGTTAACCTAAAAGAAAAAGATGTTAAAAATGTTAAAACAATTGATTTTGTTAAACAGAAGAAAACATCAAAAGAAACAGAGTCAAAACCCAAACTAAGTGATGTTACTTGGGTGTCACACACATCTTCACAAAGAAAGTTTAATCATAAACTTGATAGCAGGTCGTGCTACAACTGTGGAGAGTGTGGACACATTGCTTCCTTTTTTCCTTAGTATCAGACACCTAGGAAGAATATTGAACTTCAGGATTCAAAAATTAGGTATTCTAAGAGGAGTGCTTTAACTCCACCTAGAAGAACTAGTGAACCTAACATTCAACCCATAGCCAGTCGACTGTCTATCACAAACAAGCATTGCACAAATCTGGCGTATATAATGATGACAAGAAGGAACCTGAGCTACCCCACCCTCTAAGGGTCAATGGGTTGAATTCATGATGGGTGATGCCTCTGGGAAACCCAAGCCAGTAAAGGCTTGGGTTCCTAACCTAAACTAATGTTTTACATTGTATGTGCAGGGTGTTTGCTACAGTGCTGAAACCAACACGTGGATTGTAGACAGCGGAGCATCCAGGCACATGACAGGAAACAGGGCTCTTTTATCAAACGTCAAGCAAATAAAAGGAGGGCATGTTTCGTTTGCTGGAAACAAGGGAGGCTATATCACAGCTCAGGGAGAAGTTGGAAATCAGAAAGTTAAGTTTGATAAGGTGAACTACGTTCAACAACTTCAAAACAACTTACTTTCTGTTTCCCAAATCTGTGATAAAGGTTTTAAAGTCATATTCGACAACAAGAAGTGTTACGTCCTAAAGAAAGACTACGTGATTCCGGAGGACCATGTTCTGATGACACCTTCAAGATATAAAGACCTTTATGTTTTGGATCTCTCAACAGCTTCTACAACGGATCATGAAGTTCAGTGCTTTCTATCAAAAGCCACTGAGAAGGACTCCATCCCTGGCATAGGAGAATGGGACACATCAATCAACAAGATGAATCACTTGATCCAGAAGGATCTTGTGAGAGGAGTTAATGTCAAGAATTTCCAACTTCCTGATTTTTGTTAGCTTGCAAGAAAGGCAACAAATGAAGAACTCTCATAAGGAAAAGAAAGTTCATTTATAGAACTTCCTCTTGAACTTCTTCACATGGATCTGTTTGGTCCAGTCAGTACAAAGAGCATTACAGGCGACTTGTAGTTTTGTTGTGTTACTGATGACTACACAATTCTCTTGGGTAATGTTTCTAAAGTCCAAATCAGAAACATTTGAGTCATTCAAGGAGTTAGTAACCACACTGGAATCTCTCTACAAGCTGAAGGTGAGACAAGTACGCTCAGACAACAGGACTGAATTCAAGAATCAGTGGATGGAGGCTTACTGCAAGGAAAAGGGAATTGTGCATCAATTCACTTCTGCCTACACGCCTCAGATGAATGGTGTTGCTGAGAGAAAGAACAGAAGCTTGATAGAGACAGCACGGACAATGCTGGCAGACTCGAAACTGCCTATCCAATTCTGGAATGAGGCAGTGGCTAATGCATGTTATACACTGAATCGAGTTCTGATAGTCAAGCGCCACAGAAAGAATGTTACGAGCTACTACAACGACGTAAACCGAATCTGGAGTATCTCGAACCATTTGGCGCGCCGTGTACACTTCTGAAGAAGACTCAAGAAGGTAAATTCAGCGAGAAGGCTGATGAAGGAATCTTCCTAGGATACAACATACCGAACAAGAGAGTTTACAACAACTCAACGGGTCTAGTAGAAGTGTGGTGTAATGTTGATGTTCAGAGATATACCACACCACCTACTGGCAAAGGACCCGCCTACTTTTTCGACTATGATGGATTCTTTAAGTCCTTCAACATCCCTATCTCACCTTCTGATGATGAGTCAGCTACTCGAATGATGTATGATATCTTGAATACACCATCTCTTGATTCAACATCATCGAGTTCACAGGGAGAATCATCTACTCAATCAGAGGGAGTAGTCGATGACAGTGACTCCTCCTCTGAAGATGAAGCTGAAGAAGATTACCATAATAGTCAGTAGGAACAGGTTCCAGTTCCTGAAAGTCCACAAGCATCTAACGGTGATGCACCTTCGACTTCGGAACCTCAAACTCCTTCTACCTCAGATGCAGAACCAAATGTTCATAATCTTGGCTCTGAGGTAGCTGTTCCTACTACTCCAGGATCACGTCTAAACATCTATCATCCTTTAGAAATGTCATGGGGATGTCATCAGGAGTACAAACCCAAAATCAGCTGTACTCAGCTGATTATGCCTCTGTTATGGAAAAGGGATACATTCATGATGGTGCTTATCGGTGTTTGTCTCGCAGTTTGAGCCAAAATACATCAGTGATGCACTAAACGATGAGGCATGGGTGAGTGCCATGCAAGAAGAACTTCTTCAGTTCAAGAAGTTAGGAGTATGGACTCTGGTAGATAGACCTAAAGGTGCTAAGGTCATTGGCACCAAATGGGTCTTGAAATGCAAGAAGGATGACCAAGGGGTCATTATCAGGAACAAGGCTCGACTGGTTGTTCAGGGATTTCGCCAAGTCGAGGGGATTGACTACAATGAAGTGTTTGCACCCGTGGCACGGATGGAAGCCATCCGTATCTTCCTTGCCTATGCATCGTATATGAAGATTAAAGTCTACCAATTAGATGTGAAGAGTGCATTCCTTCATGGGGAAATTCGAGAGACAGTGTATGTCAGTCAACCCGAGGGATTTGAAGATCCTTATCATCGGGACAGAGTTTACAAACTCGACAAGGCCTTATACGGGCTTCATCAAGCTCCAAGGGCCTGGTATGAGAAACTCTCAACTCATCTTGTGAAACACGGCTTTCGCAGGGGAGTCATTGACTGCACACTGTTCATCAAAGAAAAGATGGAGACCTACTGCTAGTACAAATCTATGTCGATGACATAATCTTCGGTTCAAAGATGAAGAATTATGCAAAGAGTTTGAAGCAGTTATGAAGAAAGAGTTTGAGATGAGTGCTATGGGGGAGATGAAATTCTTTCTCGGGTTACAGGTGGATCAGACACCAAATGGGATCTTTCTACATCAGACCAAGTATGTGGGAGACATTCTCAGTTGGTTTGACATGGAGAATGCTTCTGCTGCTGGGACTCCACTTGCTACAAATCATGATATAGCACCTGACGAAAATGGAGATCTGGTAGATGCCACAATGTACCGAGGAATGATTGGATCCCTCATGTATCTCACTACCTCAAGACCTGATATCATGTATGCTACATGTTTATGTTCTAGATATCAGGCTAAGCCTAAGGTTAACCATCTGATCGGGGTCAAAAGGATACTTCGTTATCTGAAGGGTACACCCACACTTGGTTGTGGTATCCTCATGATAATGACTTTGAGCTCACGACGTATAGTGACTCGGATTACGGGGGTTGCAAGATGACTACAAGTCTACATCAGCAGGGTGTCAATTCTTTGGGAGGAAATTAGTTACCTGGCAGTGTAAGAAGCACACCTTGGTTGCATTGTCAACCTGTGAAGCCGAATACGTTGCTGCTGCAAGTTGCTGTTCACAAATCATCTGGATTCAATAGCAAATGTGGGATTACGGTTTAGAGTTTTCTTCTACTCCTATCTTTGTTGATAACTCTGCTGCAATTGCAGTAACTAAAAATCCGGTACAACATCCAAAGACCAAACACATCGGTATTAAATACCATTTCATAAGAGACTGTTTTGAAAAGAACTTAATCGATGTGGTAAAAATTAATACCGACTTTCAACGCGCTGACCTCTATACAAAAGCCTTTGATAAACCACGTTTTCTACATCTGTTAGAGGTCAACGACGTTAAAAAGAAAAGTGATGTTATTTCTGATGATGATCATGTATAGTCCGATGCATTGTAGTTATAATTTTTTTCATTTTTTATTTTTTATTTCTCCTTATTTATTTTTCTTGTTTAAATTAAATTCATGTTATTTAGCTATGTGTTAAAATCCTAAAATAATTAAATCCAGTATGATTTTAGATTTTAGGGGGAGAGTAGGTCAGCTAGTAATTAAATAATAATAAAAAAAATACCAGGGAGAAGGAGTGGATAGCTGATATAAGGTAAATCTTATCTGTGATACCGATTCAAACCTTTTGGAAAATGATAGTACACAGGAACAAATCAAAAGGGACTTTAAAATTTTAATTTAGAAAAGATGCAAAATTCAAAGTATAAGTCTGTGTAGTCTAAGCAATATAAAAGGGAAGATGGTAGAAAACTGGTAACTACTAAGGTAACACAAAGAAAGTAGACCTAGAGGTTGCTAGACCACAAATGATATGTCGGTAGATTCAACACAATAGATGATTAGACCTGACTGGTGATCTCAAGATCAAACTAAGTTGTTCAACTGACTGTGGGCTGCCATCTTATCACTGGTTAACACAATCAACAATATTCCAATAAGGGGTAATGAGCTTGTAAACGCCACAAATGTGTGCGGATGACCATAAATAGAGCAAAGCACGAAAAAATTGAAAGACAAATGCTATCAAGCTAATGACTTATGTTGTTGGTGCATTCTGTGCAAAAGAAAATTTAGCTGCTATAACAAGAAGATAGGTTGTGTGCCTCTCTGCTATGCGATGGCACTGACCTGAGGATAAGCATAACCTAGATATTCTAGAACTCATTGTTGTTTGCCGCCTCTCTGCTGTGTGATGGCACTAACCTGAGGATTGGCTTCTCTTTGAAAGCTCTAAGAATAGTCTCTTCTAGTAAAAATACCCGTAGACCGCTCAAAAGCGCCTGAGGAATGTTGATTTCCATATAAGTGTGGGACCCAAAGGTGTTAGTTGAAATAATTAAACCTAAACCTATCACCAGTTTGTGTCTAAAGTCTGTGTATGGATTTAAGAGGACAAATATACTGACAATCATTGTGGCTGCAATTCTTGAAAGTCAAATCAATGTGGGAATCTAATAGTACCAGTGTGATTTCTTAAATTTGCTAACGACTCTAGATGAAAACCAAGAATTGAGCATCAAAAGGTTTTTGATAACAAGTCCCAAATGATTTGACTTGCCTATGATTCCAAAATTGAATTGGTCCAGGTGTGGTCAAACTAAATTGAAGCTGCCTATTCTGGAACCAAATCCAGTAGATGTCTATCTTAGGATTTATCTCTCACAAAAAGTCAAAACAAGTTTTATTTTTGTATTTAGTTTAAGTTTCTAGTTAGATAGTCATTTTAGTCTGTTTGTTCGTCGGACTATATCATGAAATCAGTAAGGGAGTAATTCACCAAAAGGGTCATGTCTGAGATGACCACATGTGTTTTAAAATGTTAAATGATCACGTCTGAGGTGATCAAAATTTTTTCAAGTTAAAACGATCATGTCTGAGATGATTAAATGCATATAATGTTGATTCTATAGTTTGAAAAGGGTTTAAATGTAAAATGGTAAGAAATGCAGAAAATTCATAAGTATGACCCATTCGCATGAATGGACCATTAGTATGCTTTATGATACGAATGGGAGCCATTCGTACGAATGGACCATGAGTATGGACCATTCAACTGAATGGCTAATACGAATGACCCAGTCGTATGTTTTAGCGTGAACGAATGAGTGAGTCGCATGACTGAACTCCAGTCGGACGACTGAATGGGGGCGACTGAGGCCCATTCGCCCGAATGAAATGTGCGTATGGACCCAGTTGTACGATTGAATTTAGGGTTAGTATAAATAGAGGAAGAGTCGGTCGCAGAGACTCACCACTCTCAATTTACCCTAAATCGCACGACTAACGTTACTCTGCCCAAATTTCGTTTGATCACTATAAACCCTCGATTCTCACATACTGACCATTTGCATTGACTCTACAGGTAATTTGCGGTGCAGAAACATTACCAAATCATTCAATTTGACACTAATCTGGACAATCGGACTCGTTAGAAAAACCGTGACTTATGTGGCAAAATAA